>JBANSL010000019.1:21846250-23264375 GCA_037127255.1 Persicaria tinctoria | reverse complement strand
AAACTTGTGTAGACATCCATAATTGCCAAATAAGTATAAACTACACAAATTCTGTACGATTCTAACCCAAATGTATGAAATGCATGCAGAAATTGACATAAAAGTAAGTGTAAAATATGGCAAATTAGGCTCACAACAGATTCCATTATCCGAGGTTGTCGGGTTCACACCCTCGGGCAAGACTTACTGCATTGCCTACGCCTTCATGTCGCACGAGAACGAAGAGACATATGCCTGGGTGTTGCGTGAGCTTCAGATCTTGCTTGGAACGGTTCAGCCTCAAGCTATTATATGACTGATCGGGAGCTAGGCCTCTTGGCGGCGCTGAATGTTGTCTTCCCCAACGTCCAGCATCTCCTTTGTTGGTTACATGTGACGAGAAGATGCGAGGAAGCTGCTATGAAGATCAAAAAGAATTTAAACCACGCTGGCACCTTCAAGGGAAACTGTTGGGGGTTGTTCCAATCGAGGTCGGAGGAATCATTCAACCACCGTCGTCGGGCGCTACACGCTGCATGGCACCCATTCCCAGGTGTGGTGGCGTATTTAGAGGCGGTGTGGCTTCCGTACAACAGGAGCATCGTACGATGCTACGTAGATAATGTCTTCTATCTCGGCACCCGTACGACAAACAGGTACACCTTACTTCATATCTCCCATTACAATATGATATGACATCAAACATTTAGTGGTACGCACTTCAATGTGTACAGAGTTGAGGGTCAACACAAGGTTTTAAAGGAGGCACTGCACTCATCGACTGGTGACTTTCGCATCGTGATCGATGCAATCCATAGATTCAACGATTGTCAACTACATGAGTTGCAGACTGCTTTGGAGATCGACCGTTTCAAATGGCCAACGACGGCGCATAAAGTCAACCTTTTTGATGAGGTAAATACTTTAATCTCCAAAAAGTGCTTCGATTATCTTTACAAGATGTGGCAGGATGTCGTGAGCCAAAACATTCCTCTGGAATGGACGGATCGACATTGGAGGGTTTGTTACTGGATCCCTTGTGTCCATGAGATTCAGGCATACGTCCACTCCGGTACTCTGATGAGCTGTCATATGACATCGACGACACCCCACTGTCGTATGAGCTATCATCTTCATTGTAACGGCCCGGGATTATGATTCTCGGGTTACGTTTCGAGAGATGAAACCCCTCGTTAGGATCTTACGCTCCGAGTACATGTTGAAGGTTTGAAATTCTACTCTAACGTTTTCAAGTGGGATTTCATACCCAAAATTCGAAGGGATCGTTGGAATCCTCGGGGAAGTCCCATGTATCTGCCATAAGTCTAAGCGTGGAAAACCAACAGTCATGCAAATAGTAGAATCAATATGTAATACAAGAGGGTGTCACGGCAGAGCCGGGTCAAAACCAAATAAATAAGTGTTTTTATCGAAATCTAAGGTTAGACCATTTCTTTGCAATCGCCCCAGAGAGTTCCCACGTTACAGAAGCAAGGAACAATCATGCTGCTAAATAAACCTAAAAAAATATGTATGCGGGGCGGTGTCAGATCGAAGCCCTACGCAATATAATCCCATAGAAGCAGACATATACACACGCTAGTCCTAATAAAGATGCTTCTAGATGCAAGGTGGAATATTAACACACTAGCATGGTCCTAAGATCAAGTGCATAAATATAATAAGGCTTTAGCACCGAATACCAAGTGGTATATCCCTCTCCTACCTCCACCCCCTTCCGATAGGGCGGAGACTGGCCAACTCGTGAATGCATTCAATAAAAATCGGACGGCACGCATGCCCAACCCGTATCCACAATAAAGCCCGTAGGCAGCTCATAATATAAGGAAGTTTCATGACTCGATTGACTCAGGACGGGACCCAATGGGACTAGGTCGTCCTATAACCCTAGCAAAGACTCTAGTTACTTCACAGATAACAGTCGTTCTGTTTACAAAAGCAATGAGTAAACGAATGCTCAATCATGAGTACAATCCTAGCAGGATACTACATGGCATGCTTTATTATGAATGCAAGCACCTAGTATGCACATGGCTACAAACAGGGAGATCTCTTTTTCGAATCTGAGTGAGCTCATATAGGAACTCACCTGGCTATGCAGAACAGCATAAGAGAAGATCCGGAATATATCATTCATAATCAAAAGTATCACCTAGATACACATCAGAGCATATATATAAGTCTACGTCTAATCACCAAAGCACTCAATCATATCATTCAACAAGAATAGCAACCATATTGCAATCATCATTTCGTCAAGTTCAACCGTTCATCATATTGCCACATTCAACAAGGTCATATCGTTCTCATCATTCCATCGGCCACATTCATGTATTCGCAACAGTATATCCGCGATATCACATATATCAAGTTTATCATATTCATCATATCTTGAAATCATAAATTAACGATACATCAGTCTAACACTTCATCATGCCTTTATTCAATCAATCATGTCATTAGTACACACCAATCATGATATTAGTCAACCATTCACATCAATCATGCTAGTTAGTCACCAATCACATAATTCCCGAGTTAGTCCCAAAACCGCTTAATCTGAATCAACTAGTTAGAAATTTCGACTTTGGAAAATATTCGTCAAATCCCTTTTTCGAGTTAAATTCGATAAAACCCTTTTTAAATCTTCAAGTCTCATAATATTATATTTTATTTAAATCTCAAGATAAGATTTTATATTTTTCTCAATAACATTATATAATATTTCAAATTCCATTTTCTTTTAAACATTTTCATAAAATATCTCTAAATCCTTTTTAAAACCCCAACCATTAATATTTAATAAAATCAGCCCTTTATGGAATTTACCAACTACCCTTATTTTATAGGAATTATAAACTAACCCCGCAAATAGTGATTAAGGATTTGCACTAACTTAAGGACACTACATGGTGTCCTATTACAATATATATGTAGTTGTTACAATATATATGTAGTTTTCGGGTGACGGGTTCACCCGAAAACCCGAGTTTTAAAATTTTGTTAGTTGTTACAATATTTAAATTAAATAAAAATGATTTTTTTTTTACTTTTCATTCGCATATTAGCTATTTCCTTGATGGTGTCCTATTACAATATATATGTAGGGTATATTAAGAGGCTAAGGGTACTCTAAAATATATGATCATTACAGTAATTGACTTGATCTGTATTGAAAATATATTGATAACATACGCATTACAGTAATATATACGTAGTACTACGGAGTATTTAAAATTACTTCATCTAATCGATCAAAATCTTAAAAAAAGAACAATTAAAAAAAATTGCGTCTAATAATCACACAGAAGTGACAGAACAATAAAAAAAAATTTTAAAAATTCCGGGTCAACGGGTCAAACCCGAGACCCGCCGGGTCTGACCCCGACCCGCTCGTTGACCCGGGATTTCTTAAAATTCGACCAGAGACCCCACCCCTGGATCTCGGGTCAACCCTGACCCCGCGTTTTTCGGGTCGGGTGGGGTTTCTAGGTTGGATCCATTTTGACCAACCCTATCTACAACTACAGGAATCCTTAAAAGTGGGATTCATGGGTGCAAAAAACGAGGTCACTTGGGGCACACATGAGGGCGCCAGACAAAATGATTCAAATACAACACCGTCTTTTGGATTTGAGAAGTGCAACATTGCGTTGCAAATTTGCAAGGGAGCTGGGCATGGCAAAGAAAAGTTGTTAGAAATTAAATTGTTAAAATGATTTTTTCATCCATTTTAACATTATAAAATAAAAAAAATTATATTTTTGAATGTAATTTATTTTTATCTACGTATAGATATGCACTTTGCATATGTTTCGAGAGAAAAAAATTCATGATATTACCTTATTTTATATACACCCGTGTAATATATTATCCGACAATTAATTTAAAAATCCGACAGTTATACTAATTTTAATATTTAAATAATTAATAATATTTGATGTATTAAATAATAATAAATCATCATTATTAATAAAATTAATGAATTTAATATAAGAAGATTTTATTTAATAGAAAAAGGTAAATAAAAAAAAGTAGGTTATGAATCCGATGTTGGGATTCATGAATGGGGTGAAAAAATAATAAATCTGAATTGAAATTCTTTTAAGCTGATGTGGCACTGAAAAGGTAAGTTATGAGACCATCCGCAACCATGGGGTAATCTCTTTCCTCCTTTTTTCCCATCTTCCTATCACAACTTTACAACTCATTTATTTTTTTGTTTAAAATAATTTTCACTTTTTCTACCTCTTTCTAAAAGGTTTTCTCTACAACCATGGGAAACCTCTTTTACATCTTTTTAAATTTATTTTCACTTTTTCTTTTCATTTATATCTTTCCCTTTATTATACGTGTATCATCATATATTATTGTGAATTATTTTTATTTATAATTTTATAAATAAATAAAATTAGCAAGTAGTTAATATAAATATATTTTATTACATCTAGATTAAAATAAAAAAAAAGTTAAAAACATTATAAGATACGTAAATATTAATCGAACTACCTATAAATTCGGATCATAGCCTTGGAATTGGTTTCACAAGTGCTCAACCAAATCATTCTTAAAATTCATATGAGTTTCCACAAGGGCTAATTCTACTAATGTTGTTGGTTTGGAAAAAAAAAAGAAGAGGATTGTACACATTGGTAGGATTATGTTGGGTATAATTTGGATATTCGGGTGTTGGAGAATTGTTAAGCATTTGTAACATCACTTGAAATTGAGGATTTTTGAGAAAATTTGGATCAAAAGGCATATTTGGAATGAGTGGAGTATTTGAATTATTATGATACATGGCTAAGAAAATACGTGCAACTACGATAGATCATGATGTGGTTATATATAGGGTAAAATTAGGCTCAAATTATAGAAAAAAATAAAATTAAACCAATGAGATATTTTATTTTAAAAAATAATGAAATATAAATATATTTTTATTTCATTTTAAATCCTCTTACAACTAATAAATCTAAATGGAAAAGATATCATCCTACTTTATCATTAAAAAAAATTAGAAAAGGGAAGAGGTTACTTCTCTCTACCAAGGTAACCCCTTCTCACCTCTTACCTTAAGATAAAGGCCACAACCATGGGCTTACCTTGTAGCAAACTTAAGGTAAGTAAAACACATTATTGTTCATGCTCTGAGCCCCAAAAGGGATTCATTAATGCAAATGGTCTTAGAGCATCCACATTCGTGAGCTTTTGGGCTTATAGGAGTGTTACATTAGCTAAAAAGGAAAAAAGAAATTAAAAAACAGTAAGGGACCGGGTCGGGGAGCCCTTATGCATGCACCCCGCTTTCAGAGGCCCATAGCAGAGAAAAAGTGAAAGCATGCAGCTCACGTGAGCTTTTGGGATGTCTAGAATTTCAAAAATGAAGTCGTTTGGGAGTAATGAGCAATTAAGTGATGCGTTTAGCATTGCACCTTTAAATACAACACTTAAAATATGTTTTTCTGGCATTTTTTGCAACTAAAAAAATAAAATAAAACTATATTCAAGCGTGAATTAATGAATTAATTTTATCTACTCATAAACACCCATTTTGCATATATTTTTTTTTAAATTTTGCAAATAATACCCATTTGCTATTATTTTTACCAAAGAAAATGCTATTTTTTCACCCATTTCTCAATCCAAATCAAATTGTTCATCCGACCTAAAATATTTTATTTTTCATTTTACAATTTAATAATAATAATAATAATAATAATAATAATAATAATAATAATAATAATAATAATAATAATAATAGAGTAATTGAAAATGGTAAATAATAAAAAGTAACTTAAGGGCCGGAGACTCGGGCTCACGAATGAGGGTGCAAATAATAAAAATCTGGAATGGGGTCCTTAAGCTGATGTGTCAGAGAAAAAGTAAGTTAAGGGCTCGGGTTCGGGCTCACGAATGAGCATGCTCTTACCTTAAAGATTAACAAATGGGTCTATAAACTAATAAATTTATTAAAAGGGGTTTTAATCCTCCAATTTTCTCTATTTTATTCGTCGTGGTGTTGTCAATCTTGGACTCCCTTGGAGAGTAATTGTAACACATGAGTACATCATGTGAACATGTGGGTTGCGTCTTTAGCATATTGGTTGCAAAGTGTGTGGACCGCAATACCTTTTTTTCTAGTCTCGTTTTCGTTGGAGTTCCATTGATAACAAGGTTTCAAATGAAATTTTTAACCTTTGGAAGACACTCAATTCTGTAGATCCAAGTAATATCACTTTCTTGATCTCTTTGGTTCCATGTGATTTTGTCAAAGAGTGTAGTTTGTAAACCATCCATACTTACTAGATTGTCAGTAACGCGATCTTCAATTTCTATCATGGGTATTCAGTGGCAGATCTAGGAATTTTCCTAAGGGGGGCCTAAAAAAAATTTGAGAAATTTTTTTTCACGTGTATGTATATATGAAAAATATTTTTTTATAAATATATTAGAAAAATTCTTAAATTTGTGATTTAAATAGTCAATTTTTGTAGGAAAAACAAAAATTAGATTTTTTTATATATTTATATATAGGACATAATGTTTTTGTTTCAATATATTGGAGAAAAATTTAAATTTATTATTTAATTAGATATTTTTAGTAGAAGAAAACTAAGAGAAACAAAAATTGTTTTTAAAAAATGAGGCTAAAGGGGTTTAAAGTTTAAACCATGACGTCAAGGTAATAAATACAAGGGAAAACTAATTAAAATACCTCCACCTTTGGGGGTATGGTAACAATATATCCTCAACTTTTAAATGTAATAAAAATATCCTGACCTTTGAAGATATTGGTAATATATTACCACATGTTTTCTAATGGGTTAAAAATACTGACAAGGCAGCCTACGTGGATTTTGTTTTTGACAAGGCAGCTTACGTGGAAGTATTTTTACAAATTAGCACTAAAATCGGGTTTTCTTAAACGGTTAATTTCCTTAGGGAAATGCACCGACAATAACATTAAACCCGAAAAAACGAAATTGATTTAACCAAGCAACTAATCTGGTCAAAATTGCCTCAAATTAACACAACACGACTATTTCTAACACCAAACCGACAACAAAACTAAACCGAAAACAACAGCAACAATAAAGAGGGGGGAAAGGACTTATTCAGCTAATTAGCGCCTGGTACTCGAACATTGGCTCGAGGCATTTTCTCTACCCCTTCTTACCCTGAAAAAACAGGGTCACCTTACATCCTTGAACCGATAACCATCTTTCGGCTAACCTAGCCTCCTCCGTCCCTCGGGGCCAACAAGGGGTAGTACAAGAATATTCAAGTTTGTGAACGAATCAAAGAGGAAGAAGATATGAGAGAGATAGCTCAAGATAGGCGACCACGAGGGAGGAAGAATGTCATTGAAGAGGAACTATGAGCTTCCTGGAAGACAGTTTAAGGGGCGATCATGAAAGAAGTTAGGAGGGAGGAAAAGGCGTTGCGTATGAACCCGGTCCAACTCTTTATTTTTTTAATTTTCCTAAGGAAACCGTTCAAGAAAACCCTTGTAAAAATCAACGTATGATGTCTTGTCAGCATTTTTGATATGTGAGAAAACCCATGGTAATATATTACTACTACTAAGTTAAGTCGTCTTTGTGATTCCTAACTCCTTCTACACTCTTTTGAGAATTTGTTTGTCACATGTATGTATATATGAAAGGACAATGATACATTTACACTTAGTGTAAAATTTATTTTTTACACCTCCAATAAAATTTATACAGGTGTTATAATTACATTGAATGGGAAAAGCAAAGGGTTTCTAAAGCTGAAAAGAAAGCAGATGAGCTCTAATGGTAGAATCAGCAACAGCAACACCATTGTTCCACACATGACTCCAATTTACTCCATTTTAATTTTTGGCCAAATAACAAAATTAAATGGTCGTTTCTACCTATCTCATCTTCTTCTTCCTTCTTCTTACTTTAATTGCACAATTGCACTGTTCTATTTTGGAAGAGTGTGAAAAAGAGGGGAAGAAGATGTTTTAATGGGGATGAAATTGAAAAGATAGAGTGGAGATCTGGGGCCATATCCATCCCATGCCAACCTTGAATAGAAGATTGAGATCATAACCATAGCATAATGAGGAAGACATAGGTAGAAACAATCCTTCATTCATTCCCCTTCGCCTTACCAATCGAGCCCTATTCGAATTCGTGTCGAATTCAGTCACTGTCGTTGATTTTTTCCGTGAAAGAATCAGAGCTTTCCTAGTGCACCACTCTACCGCCACTATTGCTACCCCGGCAGCTTCCCGGTGTCCAACTATGCCGCCAACTTCTCCTCACCGATTTGTTTCACCTCTCCATTGTTTGCCGTCATTGCCTGGGCCCGAGATCTCTCCTTCATCGGCACTCCTCCAGAATAGATCTACACATCCACCTATTTTGCTATCTTTACCTTTGAATTTGGGTAATTTTGAAGTGGGGAGTTTGGGTCTTTGGGAGGGGAGGGGAGGGGAGGGAAGGGAGACGAAGGGACAATACCTGCAACACTAGCACCTAAACTACTTTACCAATTAATGTATTTTATATTAATTGTTAAATCATAATTTATATAGTGGCTAGTTTTCATTGGTAGTGTAAGATTTTGTGTTTTACACTGAGTGTAAACCTACACTTTTCCTATATGAAAAATAATTTTTTTATAAATATATTAGAAAAAATCTTAAACTTGTGATTTAAATAGTCAATTTTTGTAGGAAAAACAAAAATTAGATTTTTTAAAATATATTTATATATAGGACATAATGTTTTTGTTTCAATATATTGGAGAAAATTTTTAATTAATTATTTAATTAGATATTTTTAGTAGAAGAAAACTAAGAGAAACAAAAATTATTTAAAAAAATGAGGCTAAAGGGGTAAGTTTAAACCATGACCTTAAAGAGTGTAGAAGGAGTTAGGAATCATAAAGACGACAAAGGTGATTGTTGTCACCCCAAGGCCCAAGGCCCCCCCAAAGAGTCTTTTATCTATAAAATTAGTAAAAATTACCAAAAAAAATCATTTTTTTTTATGTTTTTCTTCCGAGCTAAGTGGGGACTTCAGTCACCCCAAGGCCCCCCAGAGAGGATCTGATGTCACTTTTTCTCCCTGACCTTTCTCACAAAAACCCACCCTTTATTATTTAATTTTTTTTCTTTCAAATTTCAATCATTTTTTTTAATTCCGGGGGAGGGGAGGGGACAACCGATCCCATTCGCCCGGGTGTAAATCCTTTGTCCCCGATCCCATCCCCTCTCACATAAATCATCTTTTTTTAAAAAAATTATTTTAATCCTTTTATTAATTTAATTTGTTTTTTTATTTTTCTTTTAAGTTGGGGTTTGTGAGGGGAGGGAGTTGGGGGATAGGAGGGGGGGACAAGGTTGAGGACAGGGGATTTGGAGCCCATTCGCCCCCCTGCCCTCGGATCCACCATTGGGTATTCTAGTGTTTAGCATTTTGTGAGCTAAATTAGTTGGTATTGGTTGGTTTAATTTGCCAGTTTTCCACTAGCTACTTATTTGGTTATATATATATATTGATTGGTTTTTTCATTTTTATCAATTGTCCCATTCGTTAAAAGATGGTCTATTAGCTTTCCGTCATGCATCCCTATATATTTCCATAAGCGAATTGTATTCTCATTTCCAATTTGCCAAACCAGTCTGTCAATGAATTCGTAGATGATTTTCATAAGTTTTGTTCATAGTAATGATGCTTGTGTTTTCTTTGTTTGTATAAGCCCAAATGGGTTGATCTTTCATGAATTTTTCTGTTGCAGTCTTCACCATGGATTTTTCAGGTTTTGTCATAATTTTTCAAAGTAATTTCATTTGTAGTGCTTTATTTAAAGTCTTTATATTTAATTTATGAGGTCTAAGACTTCCGTACTTTTTTACCCTGCAAATTTTATCTCATTCAATCAGATGTTTGTGCATTTTTATTTTATTCCGGAAGAAAGATCTGCTTGTTTTGTCTAGCTCGAGATGGGTGTTTATTGGCAGCATAAAATTCTGAATCGTGTACTCGTATAGTTTAGTTTCACGGGTAGTTGGATTTGATCAGTACCAAACGTCTTTGTTAGGGTAAATATTGTCTTCCATTTTTTCAATTGATTTTAGTTCTGGATTATGAATCTGAATGTGTTCTTATTAACTCTTTCATTTATGATTGGACATCCGAGATATTTATTCAATGAAATGTTGTTGGTGATGTATAACTTTTCATCCTTCATTATCTCTTATTAAATGCAAGAGATCCATAGATTAAAAAATATGTCAACAACACCATCCAAGTATAAATCCTCTTTTACAAGCAAAGAAGGGGGACGAATCGCACAGATGATAGTTGTATAAGAATGTGGATACAATTTGACAATGTTGCATAACGGAATTCCTTCCAATCCACCTAAAAACAAGTCATTTATTTTATTTTATTAGGAAATAATTCGAGGCCGGACAGAACCGGAACCTTGAGAGGCGGACAAAGTCAGCAGACGCCTAGCCGTCTAAACATACAACATAGAAACAGAAAATACAACATAGAAGCAAAAAAAAGGTGTAGTACACGCGGAGGGAGGCAAACAAATGCAGCCGAACAAACGAACCAAGCCCAACCAAGCTGGAGACAACATAGACTATGAGTCGACGCTAAGCACCACCAAGCAGTGACACTGCTGGCCAGCGGTACATCAGGAGTCCCTGTGAGCAGTGAAGACAAATCTCCAAGGAAATTTCCGTAACACGGAGTCGCCTCGATACACACTGCCTCGATCCCAGCCAGACCCAACAACGGACGCCAAAGCTCCAACTCAGACGAAAAACACCACGAACAACCAAACTCGCTGTCAAGAACCACCCAAGTACGACACATCAAGAGACCCTTTCGGGATTTAATCCAGCCTCTTCGGGATTTAAATATAACTAAAATTAAAATTAAAAATTGTTTTTGGGTAACCATAAATGAGCTGTGATGGACGGTTTTTAGTCGCGTAAATCGTATCAAAATAAATTCAAACTTACCCAACTAATGTAGTGTGATAAGTACGAGTTGATCCCACGGAGAATCAAGTTATTCCTAAGTTAAGTCTATTTACCAATTAATAGAAAATGGGGTTTTGGTGTGATGAGAATAAGAAAGAAAATAAAATAAACTGTAAACAAATTAACGGAGATAACAATTAAAGGACTAGTTTCATCTACAAATATCCACTTTAGTTTGACTAGTTGATCATCGATTCTTCTTCAAGTTTTCTTTTCATCCTATTATTGTTCCTGTCCTGATCTTATGTAAATTACGAGTCCTAGAAACCCTTACTAATTAGATAACCCTAACACGATCAAGATTTAACCTAATAGTAGCATTAAGATTAAGGATTAACCAAGATACATGCAACACCAAGCTACGAGTTAGCATTTAACATGTAATTGATTCTCTACACACCAGTTTAGTCCTACGAGTCCTAAAAAGGCATGCTTGCTACTATGGATTAAGGTTCGCTATGAAGAATCTACAAAATCCTAGCGATTATCTCAACTAGTTGTACGGACTAGAAGAAATCAACAATATTTGCAAAAGAATCAATACGAATCAATAGGAATAGAACAAGAATAGAAATCTCACAACTTTATCAAACCAAAGCTTCAATTCATAGACGAAACAAAAGAGTTTAGATCTCCATAAAAATAAGACAAAACATAAATAGGGTTATAGGTTGAAAGTCAGTCAGCCGGTCCTCCTATTCTGCCGTATGAATGTGAATATATATATTCTAGAGCAATATTATCATAATCTATCTAATCTATATAATAGATAATATAAATATATATAATCTAATTCTATCTATCCAAATATACGTAGTATATTGCAATTTGGCAAGGCGGCACTCGTAAGCCCAACCAATCACGTTGGCTCCTCCTTCCGATGTCCATGCGCTCACGAACAACCCAATCTACCCCAATCGATTGTCATATGTGTTGTAAAGACCGAAAATTTTTATAATATTATTTTATTAAAATAGTGATTTATAATCGTTTCAAATTCTAAGATTCGGGAGATTTGAAATTTCTGTCATTGAGCTATTGGATTTATTCTAAATCTTTCGAAGCAAGTTCCGACATTAATTAATTGGAAATTTATTATACTCTGCTTTTATATACTGAAAATTAGAAAATAATGTTCGGATTTCATTTATTAAATTCGGATTTGGAAGTATTTTAAACGCGTCGGGATAAGATCGAGTAAACGGGTTTCAAATTTATATTCCGGGTATTTGACGTTGGGAGTTTGAGACCATCTTAATTTGTGTTCTTTTTCCCTTCCTACCTTCAATTTCTACGACAGTAAAAGCTTACCCTCCCCTTGCCTGCAACTCCCACGTCAAATAGCACTCCCTCCTGATTTCATTTTTGTTTGTCTTGATGCTAAAAACTCAATTACCTTGCCCCAATTCAGAACCCATGCCGAACTGTGCGCTCTCTCTCCTCCTTGTTGATTTCAGATCTCAGCAGCTCCCCCTTTTCATTTCAAATTCACCCACACACCTTCCTTTTTCTGATTTCCTCATACCACTAAACGTCACCACCGTCACTTATGCCTCTGCTGCTTCGAAGCCGAGGAATTGAGCCACAACAATCCACGCCACCATCAGCCTCTTCCTTCTCCTCCGTTTCCGAGCAGCAAGCAGCCACCCTAGGAGCCGGAGCGCCGAGCGCAGCCCATCTCTTCCTGTCTTGCTCTGTTTGTATTTCCAGCTCGGTAAGCTTCGTTTTCTTTCGTTTCACCCCAAAAACGAGCCAAAGCTCCTCTTTTAACTCCTTCCCACTCCCCCCAGGCCAAACAAGACAAGAATCGATCCCGGCGCAGCCGTTCCGAGCACTTTCCCCGGCGAAGTCCTTCGAATCTCGGTGAGAACTCGGATCTCCTCTCCTTTCTTGTTCGGTTTTGTCTCCTTCTTCTAGTGGTCGAGTGAGGGCGTCGAGTTGTGAGCAAGGGAGAGGCGCTGGCGAGGAGCTCCTCTTCTCTTCTCTTTTTTCTTCCGTTCAAATCGGGACCGGGGTTTCTGGGTTGGAGAAAGGAGTCGGGTTCGGTTTCTTCTAAAAATTAGATTTGGGGAGAGTGGAGGTCAGGAGCGTGGTCGCTGGCAGGCCAGAATTCTTTCCCTTCCTTTCTTCCGTACGTGGTTTCCGTCGCCGAGCAGTTGTTCTGCAGATTTGGGGAAGAAGGGTTCGGATGGGTCGGTTCCCTATTTTCTTTCTCTGAACCGGCCGGGTTGGGTCCACTATTCGGTTCATTTAAAAGCTGGTGGGTTGGAGAGATTGGGCTCGGGTATGGGCTGGGAACCGGGTGTGAGTTTGGGCCTGTTGGATGGTTTTCTTTCCTTGTCTTGGTTACAATATGAAATTTTATGACGATAACTATGTGTTATGATATATGATGGTACTACTTATTATCATTATTATTCTTACACAATTCTGTTTTTTTTGAGAAAATATATATTTATGAAATTATTATTATATATTATAAAATGGTTTAAAAGGGGGCATTATTTGGAATAAGTAATTAGTGTTGTTTTAATTAGTGATTTTAGGAAATTTGAAATATGAGTTTTGATTTATAATTATGGTTGTGAAAATAGAATTATTTTGGGACTAAAGGCCGAACTTTGTTCTATAATGATTTTGAAATAAGAAACATGCCGGAACTATTTTAATGGTGCTTGTATATGATCCTATGCTTGAAGCAAATTTGAGACTAATTAGCCTATTCATTTGATAGACACCACAAAATCTTCATATCCAATTATTAGCCTTTGACCCATCTGGGAATTAGGAAATAATGTTGCTTATTTTTATGAGTGGATATGCTTTGAGTGTCTGGTAATGTTTGGTTTGGCATGCTCTATGAGATCTTTAGACCTGGGGAGGATAAAATTCACTCAAGGGCAAAAGTCAAGAAAGAAAAAAAAAATACGGTTAGTAACCGATCCTTCTTGTGGAGAATAAAATTCACACAAGGAGGAAGATATGCATGTAAGGAGACTGAGACACTTAGTAACCGGGTGCATTCATCACAAATGTTTGTATTCACGCAAAACGGTGTTAAAGCTAGAGAAAAGAAAAGAAAGGGAGATCGAATGTGGTTGACAAAAGTTGAGAACGAAAACATTATTGTGATGAAGTTGTATGGTGGTTCGGTATGAGTTTCTGTGAAGTGGTTGTTTTTTTGGTTGGTTCCTAACCCTTTTTCCCGGATTTTAGCACCACAAGCTCAAAATTTTCCATACCTTGGCCCCATCATAACTTTATAGAAGGCCCTCATGATTTCTGTTATGTGCATGATCCTCAACGGTGGAGATCTAGAACGCTATTGCAAGCCTATGGTAGATTAAGTGAAATGGTTGAGACCGAGCGTAATGTTATACCTTGAACACATTTGAGTGAGTGTTTCATCAAGAGAAAAATCATTGTGAGGCTTAGGGGTTTTTGATTGTTGTGCATCAATGATAATGAGTAAACATGTGATGATGGCAATTGTCTTAAGGTTGTGATGAAAAAATATCATTTCAAAAGGGGCTTGAATAAGTTGAGACAATGATCCTATCTTGCACTTGTGGCTTTATTAGTTAGTGAGTCTTGCTTGGGGACAAGCAAGGTTCAAGTATGGGATATTTTGATGTCATCATAGTTTGCATTATTTAGGACATGCATTTAGCATAGGTTCATGTCTTTTGTCATGTTGTTTATGTGTTTTTAGAGTTTTTTCGGTTAGTTTCTAGGATAGAGATCTACTGTCTTTATGGCGTGCACTGTTCAGTTTGGACAGAAATTGCGTATTTGGACCCGGTTTCTTTTGACATTAGTTTATTATTATTTTAGGGGTTTAATAATATTATATTAGCGGATGTCCCAGACTATTTAAGGGGCGGAAACACATCTTTGAAATGGCTCGAAACCCTCGTTTGGACGCTCTCTTTTGAAGACCCTTTGTTGAGTTAGATTTGGAGAACTTTAGACAGATTTGCTTGGAGATTACATTGTTTCAATTCAAGATTGGTATTTCCCCTTTAGTCTTTGCTTTTCTATCTATTTCCATGTTTCAATTTAGTGATTTGATGATGAATTCTTCCATGCTTGGCTAAATTCTCCGTTCTAGGGTTAGGGTGAACCCGACAATGTCGCAATTTTTTTGATTTCGATGGTTGCTTGAACTTTGTCTGAATTCTATGAATTGATTAGATCCTAGTTGCTTAACCTAATTGATGTCAATCGATTAGAATCCTTTTTAGATTCAAGATGCTACCGCTGAGAATTGAAATTGGATACTTGGATGGATTTCATGAACCCGAAAGGGGAATTGTGTATATTGGAACCCTAGGATTGAATTTGAGGAATCAACAATTGTTAATGTGACATTTAAACGATTGTTGAGGACTCTTGAGGATTAATAAATTATCGTAGATTCTTATGTTTGAATCGGTTAGGCGGAACGCGACAGCGAAAGTTTGATTGATTTTCTCCTAAGGTCTATAAAGAACTTAAAGGGTCTAGATTTTGTTAATTTAGACACAATCACTACAACATGCGACAACTGAGTAGTGATGACTTTAGATAATTTACCTTCAATTTGACATATTAAGAATATGAAGTTCGAGTAAACATCGGGTTGAATTCTTTGTGGCATTGTCGTCGGAATCCTTAACCTTGGAATCATTTCTCATATATATTTTATTCATAACTTTTGATTGGTTTTCCTAGTTTAGTTGAAAAATCAAATCCGTCTTTATTGGCTTAGCTAATTAGTTCTAGATAACAATTGATACAGATTTAATCCCCGTGATCGATACCCGTATACTGCAATTGATCTCGTATTCTTGCGAGGTTGGTTCAGGCTACACTATTCTTGTGTTGGTTTAGACCACATCAGAAAGATTATATCTTAGACATTTATGTTCCATATTAAACATTAATTCAATATTATAGAATAATATTTTAGGTTTTATCATGTAATAAGACAAGTTTGTGTATTCTTTTTTATATGTCAGCACAATTCTGTCATCGGTACTCATCAAATTTTAGATTTTATCATTATTGTTTACTTTAAAAAAACAATACCATGTTGAGAAACAACATGGTATTGCTTCTCAACATGGTATTTCTCAACATGTTGAGCAAATTTTCACCACTAATTGTAACTAATATCAGTGTCAGCATTAATTGTAACTAATATAAGTGTCAGCACTAATTGTAACTAATATCAGTGTCAACACTAATTGTAACTAATATTAGTAATAGCACTAATTTTCACTACTAGTTGTGCAAAAATAAAGTATTGATGAGCAAAAATAAGAGCATGTTGTGCAATAATTTATTGAGAAAGTATGAAATTATATTGAGAGAAAATAAGATCATGTTGAGAACAAATTCACAAGTCTCGATTGTTGTGCAAAAATAACCTATAGTTGAGCAAAAATAAGATGATGTTGAGCAAAATTTCACCAATCCCCCATGTTGTGCAATTATTGTCTATTGATGAGCAAAAATAAGATCATGTTGTGCAATAATCTGTTAAAAAAGTATAAAATTATATTTATAAAAAGTAAGATCATGTTGAGACACAATTTCACAAGTTTCGAATGTTGTGCAAAAATAAAGTATTAAGGGGCAAAAATAAGAGCATGTTGTGCAATAATTTATTGAGAAAGTATGAAATTATATTAAGAGAAAATAAAATCATATTGAGAACAAATTCACCAGTCTCGATTGTTGTGAAAAAATAACCTATTGTTGAGCAAAAATAAGATGATGTTGAGCAAAACTTCACCAATCCCCCATGTTGTGCAATTTTACTATATTGATGAGCAAAAATAAGACCGTGTTGTAGAATAATCTATTAAAAAAGTATAAAATTATATTTACAAAAAATAAGATTATGTGGAGACACAATTTCACAAGTCTCGATTGTTGTGCAAAAATCAAGAATTGTTGAGCAAAAATAAGAGCATGTTGTGCAATAATCTATTGAGAAAGTATGAAAACATATTGAGAGAAAATTAGATCATGTTGAGAACAATTTCACAAGTCTCGATTGTTGTGCAAAAATAATCTATTATTGAGCAAAAATAAGATCATGTTGAGCAAGTTTCCACCAACCCCCCATGTTTTGCTTCCGACTGTTTTACTTATCAATCGATCGAAGATCGATTGATAAGGAACTCGATTTTGTTTGTGATGGCTGCAATTGCTGAACGAAATCTGAAATCTTGTCGTTGTTGTTTTATATTTGTGATTGATATGTTGTTTTATGTTTTGCACATAACCTGTTTGATGAAATGTCCCAATAGGCCTAGTGACTGTATTTTTACGAGTCGATGCTTCCTTTTGCCGACTTTGCTTCTTTGCTTGCAGGATCACTGTCGATCAATTTTTATGAGTCGAGGTTTCGATCTTTACTTCCGCTGGGCGATTCTTCAAGCAACGTATTTGCACACTTCAAGGAGATGTGGCACACTTCAAGGAGATGGGGCACTGCTGAGCAATTTTGAACTTTGCATGTGGATTCTTCAAGGAGCCTGAAAATTTGTGCCGAAGGCACAAATTTTCTCTTCTTGTATTTGCACACTTCCATCTTGTATTTGCACATTCACTATTCTTGTATTTGAACTGTTGATGCTGTCATCACTGTTATTTCCTTCTCTGTGCAGAGGCAAGTTAATTCTGTTTGGTCTTTGAAACTGAAATTCATATTTGATAGCTTATTAGTATGTCTGACATACCTATTTTAGTTTATTCCTTTTCTTCATTTGTCTTGATTTCCAATGGTGTAATTGGATTTCTTCTTTGCTCGACAGAGGGACCGCCTACTAATTTTCGAGAGCATGAAGACCACCCTGCAATAGAAAGATTTCAATAGGAGAGTTCAAGAGAAGGATAAAGCATTCAAAATAAGGTTGTCAACACAATTATGTCATCGATACTATATAAAAGTATTACTAGGAAAGATTATATCTTAGACATTCATGTTCCATATTAAACATTAATTCAATATTATAGAATAATATTTTAGGTTTTATCATGTAATAAGATAAGTTTGTGTATTCTTTTTTATATGCCAGCATAATTCTGTCATCGGTGCTCATCAAATTTTAGATTTTATCATTATTGTTTACTTAAAAAAATACCATGTTGCTTCTCAACATGGTATTGCTTCTCAACATGTTGAGCAAATTTTCACCACTAATTGTAACTAATATCAGTGTCAGCACTAATTGTAACTAATATCAGTGTCAACATTAATTGCTAGTGCTATATTTGTTTATCTCTACTTGTTCTCAACTGCAAAAGGAAAGCAAAAAAAAAGAAGAGACGAGCATAAATAGCCTATGCGGGATTTGAACCCGCATCATTGTGCGTATGCACATTGCTGTACCATTTTGAGCTAATAGGCTTTAGTTGCACAACTGTATTTTAAAGTTGCACAACTTTACTTTAGAGTTGCACAACTGTATTTTATAATTGCACAAGTGTAAAAATTTCAGAAGCTTTTGATAAAAGAAATTAAAATAAAAACAGTTGATAGGCAATATTACCCAAAATTCAACAAGACACGTATAAGCACATCAAAATTTATCTACTGTCAGCAACAAGGAACTAGAATGAACAACAATAATTACAGCAACAAAGATTATATCCAGCTAGTAACATGAATCAAAAGATGGACTTGTTGATCCAACTGAAACAGGTTGCGCATCGAATCCAAGTCACTGAACAATCAAGTGTTGTGCATGTGCTGGAAACATCAAATTCATATTAAAGAATTGACATAGCAAAAGATAGTTGGTATAATGACATGCTCGGACCCGGGTTCAAGCAAAAGGACCGGCGACGAGAGTTCCGAGAAGTCGGGAAGTTGTTGGCAGTTCTGGAGCAGCTGATCAGTCGGCAAAGAATGCCGATTTTCCGTCGATTGGCTAGGCTTCTGGAAATGTGCGAGTACTACTTTTGTAGATCTTGAAGTCGCGGTCGCGGATTGGGGTAGATCTTGTCAATCGGATGTCAGACGAAGCAGGAAACTGAGTTTTACCGAGACGTCGCCTGTGCAGAGACGATTCCGAAATTGGGTTCGTTTGAGAGGTATTGAGGGCTGTTTTGGGAGTGACGTTTTGGGTATGATTGGGGGTGATAATGGGGCTGTGGAAGGCCTTAGAATGGTGGTAAAGAAGGGGAATGAGGTTGAGGGATATGTGATGCAAGATCGCTCTCGGCCTCGCACTCCGAGCTCTCTCCAACACTCGATCTTCCACACTCTCGGCCTCGCACTCTGAGTGTTTCCGACCCTTTGATTCCGTCGTCTCTCACTAAGGAATCTCCTTCAGCCTCTCACCGAAAGTTTTGTTCCCGGCCTCTCACCTAAGAACGAGATTCTTGACCCGAATCACTGGAAGCTAAAAGGCTTAACTTTTCTCAAATTTCAATTTTTCTCCAAAAAGGTTCTTACATCCCTTTATATAGGAAAATATGGATTCTATGAAAAATAAAAGAAATTAAAATAAATCGATAAACTAATGACGGATAATACGAAAGAGTTTTCCGAGATTTATGACGGAGAGATGTGCAACCATAATGGGGGGAACCGAATGGTCTTGGTTGCCATCAAAGAGATGGAAGTTCGGAAATCTCTAAAGCCCCGTCATTTAATCCGACTTTATTGATTGCATTCCGTCTTCATTTATTGCATTTCCGATAAGTTGCCAGATTTTCGGACTACTGTAAAGATCCTCAATTTCGGCCATCTTCCAAGCTGAATTGACGATTGCATCCTTCAATATAGTTGTAGCCACTTAAAATATCTTTCCAAAAAGTGTTCATCGGCTTCAATCGGAATTTTATACAGCCAGAACGAGCCAAAATACTGAGGTGTCGCCAAACAGTATTCACAAATGAAAGTTGATATTCTGCTCTGAAGACAAACCTTTGTAGGAAAAAAGATGCAAGCTCATGGGCAACTACGATCACATCATATAAGGATAATCTTCTTCGGACAATTATTAATTTATTAGTATTTCAATTGACAAGGATTTAGATAGAGTACGAGTTTATGACAATAAACACATAAAAATGGGCTTATTCAATTGAACTAGATTACAATGCATTTTCTTTATAGACTGTTGTGCTCCATATTAAAGTCTATAAACCATGAAAAGTGATAACCAAAAAACTTTGTGCAATTGATCCAAAATCTCAATCAAGCAAATGCTCACAAGATCAACAACAAGCTCACACGAACAGCAATTGATCCCAAATCTGAAAAATAAATCACCTAAATGAATTGTAGCCGAACTTGCTATCAACGGCAACACACAATTCCGGCTGCTCGCTCGAACTCCGGCGATTGCAATTGCATCTGAACGCCGATTGCGACGGAAACACACAACAATTTATCACCTTCACTTGAAAGTAGATTTGTTCAATTAACTCCCTTATGGAAATAATAGAAATCAGAATATACAGAAATCATACAAATTCAAGAGCATACAGATTTTTCCAGCAAATATAATACAAAAATCAGAATATACAGAAATCATACAGATTTTTCAACAGCATACAAATTACAGATTTTTCAGATTCAAGCATACAGATTTTTCAGCAGCATACAGATTATAGATTTTTCAGATTCAACAAATTATACAGAAATCATAATATACAGAAATCAGAATATAGAATGTACAGATTAAAGTTAAAGATTCAGCAAATTATACAGAAATCAGATTTTTCAGAATATAGAAATCAGATTTTTCAGCATAAAAGTTGATCAGGAACATGATTTGATGTTTTATGATTGAACAAAATGGAAGGGAAACCAATACACCACCTCCAACCTCAAAAATCAGAATTCTCTGCACACTAGCAATTTTGACAGTAAACAAATTATCAATTTATCAATTTTGATTTCACAAATTTCCAAATTAAGAGTGAAAGAGACATACCTCCGATTCTCCAAGCGAACTCCGGGAACTGAAAGGCAGAAATCCACAATCAGAGAATTCTGAGCGATCGACGAGATTCTTCCTCTTCGATTCCTCCTCTTCGATTCTTCCTCTTCGATTATGCCAGTGCTGGTGCGAGATCTGGTGCGATATCTAGATGTTCATCCCGCCGACGGAAATCAGATCGATGATGAGATCTGATTGCAATCAACAGAGGAAGCCATGGATCCGAGATCCGATTGTAATCAACAGAGGAAGCCATGGAAATCAGATCTGATTGCAATGAGATCGATGATGAGGAGATCCGAGATCTGGCGAGATCCGGAGGTTTCAGATCTGGCGATGCTCCCGCTCCCTCGCTCAACCTCGCTCGCTGGAGGAGATCTCGGATCCGGCGCTCGCTCACTCCTCCGTTCGTGCCGCCGCTCGCTCCCTCCCTCGCTCGCTCCGCCACTCGCTCGCCACCAGACAGCAGCTCCGGCGCTGGAGAGATCGAGACCTCCATCGCCTTCAATCGGGAGCGGAGAGAGAGTTTGGAGAGACGATGGGGAAACTATTGGATAAAAAATAAAAATAAAAAGTTGAGAATTAGTATATATAGTGGACATTTTTCTAATTTGTCAAAAAATGTGGATAATTCACCAATTTGTCCCAAAAAAGTGTCTGCTTGGCAAATTTTTTCAATTATTTTAGCCTGGTTACAAACCCCTCGTCTCCTTGAGTTCAACTTACCGATTATTTTGACTCATTGAGGATTTGATCTACCTATTTACCAATATCAGTACATATTTTAGTCACGGTCTCTTCTTACATCTTCGAATTTTTTTGATTGGCAATCTTTTTGTAATTTCATGGATTCATAACTTAATTAATTTAGGGTTTAACTTAGCAAAATAATTTAGCGGAGACTAGGTTCAATTATAAAGAAGATAAAGTAATCTAGGCTTAAGATTCAACTAATTTTATAGTGGAGAGATGGAATTTAACAAAAATTAGTTGCAGTGGCATATGTAATTCAGGCCAGAAAAAGTTGCAGAGAGGAGAGGAGATATATGAATTACAAGAAATCTGAAAGGTTGAAGAATATATTGGCAAAGACATCCAAAGATGAAGGGATGGACATCTCTTCCAAACAAGAAACCGCGAACAAATTTGGCCTCCCTCTGGCCTCTAGCGGTGACCGCAGTGTCGGCACCATCAACCTCGATCACTCCTCTGCGTCTATGGCGGAAGGCTCTGCGTCTATGGCGGAAGGCGAACTAGCGATGCATCTGTGACAACATACTCATCCTCTCTTTCTCATCCATCGAACTCGCTTCAGCGAATTGAGCAGACGAGTTCTTCGAGTAGAGAGGAAACAGGCAAACAGGTATGGGAGGAAGCGACCAGCAGGTTTATAGGTTTATGGTTGGGATTAACTATTAGATTTAGGGTATGTTTGTCAAAAGCAAGTAGCTTTTCGGAGCTTTTGGTTTTGATATTCTATAGTCTAAAATGAAATAAATATAAGATTTTAGTTTAATTAGCTTTTGAAAGCTTTTGAAATCAAAGCTTTTCAAAAGCTATCCACCCAAGCTTTTCGGAGCTTTTGATTTTTTATTCACAAGTTTTTAATAGCTACCCTAACCGCTAGGTTTACCAAACACTATACTAGCTTATTAACATATATTTAACTCAAATAATCCAACAACTTCAGCTACCCAACTGCTTCAGCTCCTCCAACCGCTACCATTTTACCAAAGACACCCTTAATCTTAACCCTTAATTTAAATGAACGTTCTATAATTTATTAGGAAGATATTAGGACCCTCTCATTAGGAGAGGATCGGCGTCCACTTTGCTCGTGGAGTCTTTCTCCATATCTTTTTTTACCAAAATAAAAATAAAAGGGAGAATGAGCCACAAAGTTGAGTTACCGTTTTACCCCTATTTTTTATTGTGAGTTTTCATAATTACGAAATTGCCATTGCCATTGCCATTACCCTTCAATCCTGCCTTCTTCTAGCCCGTGGCCCCCACTCCTCACTCATCGTCTTCTCCATCGCTGATGTTTTCAAATTTCAAGGCAACGAGGAGAGCAGGGCCAACCACCGCCGCTTCACCATATGGCCAACGATTCCCTTCTAGCGATTCTCTAATTGAAGAGGTAAATCTTCCACCTTCCTATAAATCTCTTAACCCTAAAATTTCTTTGATTTGAGTTTAGGCCTTTTTTTCTCTTTCATTTAAAATTAAGCGTCTCTATAATTTCACAATTTATGTTGATCCTGTCGTCTCTATTCATCCTCCCTTTCAATTGAAATACTCGGCCATTTTTTCTTATGTTCGATTCGATTTTAATTGCTGAACGATGAATGATGAAATACTTTCAGAACGAGAAGCCCTATCCTATTCGAAGCCTCCATTGCAACAACCTGTGAAACATCTTCAACTATCTTCCAATAATTAACATAAAGCCCATCCTTCTGCCATTTTGTAAGTCTCTCATTCTTGTTTATTCTTTATTTTGTACAGATGTTTGTTTACGTTTACTTCTTCAAAAATTGATGAAATTTGAGCAATGTCTATTTGTGTTTGCAAAAATCTGGTTGTAAGTTAACTAAAAAATAAAATAAAAATTCAAGGTTTATGAATTTGAGAAGTCTCTATTTGTGTTTGCTGGAATCGGAGAAACTAAATACTCCCCAAATCCTGCGCGTCGGAATGGACGTGCCATGTTGAAGTGGCTTAATTAATTTATTTAGCATGAAGTGACTTAATTAATTTTTTTAGTGTGCTAATTAATGGGAAAGGCCGGGCGTGCACTTTTAATGGGGGATTTGATGCACTCCTCTTGTTTGATAAAATGCCCAAAAGATAACCGTTAACACTAAAGTTTTGTCTTGCTTTTGTTTTTAATTATAATTATAAGACAGCTTAATTTTTTATTTTTTTTTACTGCTAAAATTTGAGCTAAGTTTGTATTAGAGAATTTTCAACATCAAAGTTTTTATTTCCAAAGGCAAGGTTTAAGATAATTAGTTTAGTTGATGCTATTTAGATACAGAATTAGTTTAATTGAGTTTGCTTACTGTTTAAGTTTTCTATCAAGGTAATTAGTTTAATTGATCTCTTAAACACACTCTTGTTAGTGTATCAATGTGAGCTTTTGCTCTTGTATAGATATCACTTAAGGAATGACCTGTTTTGAGGACATTAAAGTGAGTTGGCTTTCAATCCAATCCTAATTACTATAGAAAGATCATGAATTGACAAAGAAAGAATTACATTAGTGATGGAATGTTTATAAAGGTACAGTGATGGGAAATGTGGTGTTAGCAATTGCCTTCTGTTTTTTACTCTTTTTTTTTTTTCCTTCTGGTAAGGGGCCTTCTGTTTTTTCTTCAAATGATGTGATTAAAATTAGTACCCTTTGGTACATAAAATGATCTTACAAGTCTTGAACTGGTCAATATCTTTGTTATTTCCAAACATTAGTAATGAATTGTTTAGAATAGATATCACTTAAGGAATTACACTTTTGTATTTGAAAATAATCTCAACTGGTATCCTTTAATTTAGTCTTTCTTGTGCAATTAACGATCTAATTTATTTTTTTACTCATCAGGTTATTCCCTAAGTGAAAGCTTTTTTTTTTATTGATGAATTATTTACAATGGATATCACTCAAGGGAATTACACTCTTGTATTTTAAAATAATCTCAACTGGTAGCCTTTTCAAGATCTGGCTGCAAATTTGATCTTACTCTTATAGCTCGACGATCACGTCCTTATACCGGCCTAAGGTTTGGCACATACCGATATTTTAGATAGAATTTTGCAATTTTTAATATCTGAAGGCAATGTATTTACTCATTAGTAACTTTAGGTTCAGGTTTATATGTTAGATTACATATTGTTTCTGAAACAATGTGGAGCTTACTTTGATTCTAAATTAGTGATTCAATCTTATTGCTCAGCAATGGATATGAATTTTTTCTAACTAAAGAGTTATATTTTGGTTGAGTCGGATTCTTGGCGAATCACCCCACCATGTCCTTGAGATGGTGCAAGAGGTAAGTTATTTTTGTTTCTTAACTGTGATTGAGATTAATCTTATTTTCTTTTGCCGTCTGATGATCTGCATCTTTTTGTTTTCTTTTCTGGTTGATTTTCAGAAATTTTTTCTGAAGAACATTTTTTTTTATTTGAACAGAAGTATTCATGAGGAGTTGGATTCAAAAGCGGGGCCACAACTCCTTAATATGATTCTAACTAAGGTAGTTTCTTTTTTTAAGATCCATCTTGTTCTTCTGTATATATAAATTTATTACTTCTTCTGTGTATGCTTGCTGTTTTTGACTTTTGTATGTGTGTCTGTGTTCTTGAAGAGCTACAAGCAGGATCTGTGTACGATCTTCAATAGGGGTATTTCCTCGATTGCTTCAGGGCTCCTTGTTGGTATTTCTTCTGTCATTGTTGCTCCATGAATGGTTTCAGGTTAGGAGTTAACTTGCCTTGGTCTTTCTTGCATTATTAGCTGATAGCCTATCTCCACCTTGAAAAAACAATTCATGTCAGTACATGATGATTGCTCAATGCATATGAAATATTATGTCATGGGATTTATTCATAATTGCTTACCATGTCATCAGAAAGTTCCTGTTGTGATCTCGTAAGATCCCTGGGCATGAGGCCATTTCTGTTCTTGATGTTTGGCTGTATATTCAATGTCCAGCAGTATATTTGCCATAATGTGGTCCTGTCTTTTGATTGCTAGATGCAATGGGGTGTTTCCGTCATGATCAGCCTCATTTACAAACCTCTGGATAATAGGAAAGCTGAATAGTGCATATCCATCATGGTAATTCTTTGAGAAATGAACAGCACAGTGATAATAATAATAATAGTAATATATGTATTAATCTCACTTTTCTACTGTTGGTATCATGTTTGTATGTGATTTCCTGTTTTATCATTCATGATCTCTTAATATTGGTTTAGTATTATCTTTATCACGGGCAATCCAAGGGCTTTGGTAAAGCCACATAGAAACATTCAATTTGTTTTGTGGGGGTTAAGTTGCATCAGTTTAGATCATTTTAAGATTTTTTTAATCTTATGGAACCACTACCAATCTGAAGTTGTTTGCCATGTTGTCGTTCATACTTTCATTCTAGCAAGTAACAAGTTATCCAAATTCAAATGATCACATCATTCACATTATTAGAAAGCAGGTATAGGAAGACCACTCGACTAGAGTTATCCTAACTATGGATAATTCCAAACATATTGAGGTGTTATGAACAGTGTTGCATAACATGAGGATTCATTCAGGAATTTGTAAATCTGGCCTGGATGCTGGGATTTTGACATCTAATAAAAAACATGTTTAATTATTTCACACAAGTTTCATAAGTGTACAACATGTTCTTGTATTAAATGCATTTGAACACTTCAAATTGCAAGGTGAGGAGGAAAAAATGAGTAGTTTAGATTGAGACAGTTGGCAACTTGTTTCTTATGTGAGCAGTTCAACCAGGATCTACCATAAGGTGTAATTTTATTCTTGTGGTTCAAGCTTGTATAGTGTTACAATGTATACCCATAACCAATAAAACCGAACGAAAACTAAAATACTTTGCCCACTGTTATAGTAATTACAGCCAGTATCTGTATATTCAGAGTTTTGGGTGATTGATATATTTACCATTGTTTTTTTTAATCTTATTTTGGTAGAGTTTGAGAAAAAATTTATTGGTAAATTTTTTCTATTGATTAATTCAACTGTTTTTATTCGAATTGTGTAATTACAGGCCCATTTTGCTTTTCAAGAAAGGATTTCGAAGCCGTCAATACAGGTTTAGTCTCTTTCTTTTCTTTGGTTTAATTCAGAAATTGGATATTGCACTAAAGTTAAACCAATTTCTGCATTAAATCAGTCCAATTTTCCTTTGTTTGATTCACTGTAGGATTTGCTTTGAGAAATAGCAAACAAATAAGGTTAACATTGCTTGTTTAGGTTAGAAATTTATGTAGCTATATCCTACAAAACCTTCAATAACAGCTTGAATCTAGAACAGATTTTGGCAGATTGATAATTGAGGATGGAGAGAGAATTTAAGGGGTTTTTTTTTTTTTGTATTCAAGAGATTTAAGATTTTATACAAATAAGGTTAACATATGCATATTTCTGATCAATTTATAGCTTATCAGAATGTGCTACTATGTGCTAATTGTTCCCAAGCAACTAGAAATCTGCTGGTAAATAGTGTGATGAAGGTCATACTCTATATTTAAGCGCCATAAAAGAGCTAGCAGATTCCTTTCCCAAGAAAGAAAATTCTTTGTCAATTATTCATTTTGCTTTAATAAAGTTAACGAAGATGCAACAATAGAATTGTTATGAAGTGACTTTGGTCTTATGCTATCCTCTGAATTATTAATGCAGGCTCTAATGACCTTCGATTTTTCGACCAGTGGAGATTTGTTAGGCGGAGGAGGATGACCTTCGATTTTTAGAACAGTGGAGATTCTGGATCCGATCCTTGATGCATATTGGGGGGCTTGCTGAATCCTAATGGTCTTTTTCTACACGGGCAATGAACAGCAACAATCTCCTCCTCCTCCTTCGATCCCATCTCAGAGAAGCAACCCACTCTCCCTGCAAACTCATTGCCTCCTTCCAGTTTCTCCTTCGATCCGGTTATTTCTCCTCCTCCATTATTCGTGGTAGATTGGGATTAGCTCCAGCTCACAGCAAGAAGAAAAGCGCGAACAAGGCATTGAGAGTTCTATCTCTGATCTCTCCCAAATCAGCTCCTTTAATAGCCACCGAAACCCGGCACGCCCATCTCAGGCTCATTGAGGACTTTCTACAAACACATCCCGAACAGCCCCTGAACCCCCAATCCCCGACACCAGATGTCGAATTCGCCTCATTGGGTTTGGAGATTGACGAAGCTACACCCGATCCGTTTGATCGGGTGCTCGATTTATCCCCCGTGTCCGAGACCGATGATCCGATTTCGCTGCTGCTTAGGTTACACAAAGAAGGGCTGATGAGGTTGGGTGTCGTTGGCCTTTTCGTTGTTTCACGCTCACTGGGTGCTTGTGGCGCTGCTAGAGACATTCACTTTGGGGTTCAGCTTCATTGCTTGTCCGTCAGATGCGGGTTTTTGCAGAATGTGTATGTGGGGAGTTCTCTGGTCAGTTTGTATGGGAAATTTGGCGAGTTGGGTTTTGCCTGCAAGGTGTTCGAGGAAATGCCGGAAAGAAATGTTGTATCCTGGAGTGCTCTGATTTCCGGGTTTGCACAGGATTGGCAGGTTGATGTGTGTTTTGAGTTGTATGTCCAAATGAGGCGTTCAGGGTTTCAACCGAATGATTACACATTGACTGCTCTTTTGAGTGCTTGTATGGGAAGTGGGTCTCTTGGAATGGGAAGGATCATTCATTGCCAAACAATCCACCTAGGGTTCAGCTCTGATGTTACAGTGTCGAATGCTGTCATCTCAATGTACTGCAAATGTGGAGACGTCCGTGATTCGTTGTCTGTGTTCAATAGCATGGACAACAAAGATGTTGTCTCATGGAACTCGCTCATTGCAGGATATTCACTCCATGGGCTCGCACTCCAAGCAACTGAGCTCTTTGAGGAAATGACGATAAATGGTATAACGCCTGATGCCATTACTTTCCTTAATGTCCTGTCATCGTGTCGCCATGCTGGGCTTGTTGATCAAGGGCGACACTATTTCAGTGTCATGGAAGAGAGTGGCGTTGAGCCGGAGTTAGACCATTATTCATGCCTCGTTGATCTTCTTGGCCGAGCTGGATTGTTGGAGGAGGCAAGAGATTTGGTACTTAAAATGCCGATGCAGCCTAATGCTGTCGTATGGGGAACACTGCTCTCTTGCTGCAGGCTTCATGGCAACGTTTGGATAGGAATAGAGGCTGCCAAGAACAGACTTGCATTAGAACCGGAATGCTCGGCCACCCATGTCCAGCTTGCTAACATGTATGCTCGACTGGGAGAATGGGATGAGGCGGCAAGGGTGAGGAAGATCATGAAGGACGGACTGCTGAAAACAAGTCCAGGGTTTAGCTGGATTGAGATTGGTAGCAATGGTTATAAGTTCAAAGCCGATGATACTTCTAACGTGAGAATCAGCGAGGCTCTCTGCATACTTCAGATTCTGAAGGTTCATGTAGCGGTTTCTGATCACATATTTGAGCCATCTGATGAGATTCTTGATAACTTGTAACGACCCTGTGGGGACCTGTTTGTTGGGTATTCGGAAAGGGAACATAGTGAAATTTTGTCTCTGATTTCTTCACCACCAATTTCTCTGCCCTGGCTTCTCTCCTACTGTTGTTCTCTAATTCTTCACCTCTTGCCACTAATTTGATCTGATTTCTTCGCCATCTGATGAGAGCTTCTGCAGGTTTGTTTTCCTCCTTTTCTATGCAATTTGCCATTAATTTGATCTGATTTTAACGATTCGGATTCCATGAGAAATCAATTAGGGTTGATTTTGATAATTTGTAATTTGAGAATTTTTGGTTTTGGGCAGTTGAAAAAGAGGGCACTGGGTATTTGTTTCTCCTTTTAGAAGTGTTCGAATGATATTAGAAGATTAGTTATATATGAAAACTTGAAAGACAAAAATTATTAAGAAGACATCTAATTGTCTAGGGAGGCTTTAGAAAATCATATGTCCTATGCAGAATCGCAGATTTCTAACTTTGTTTCGTTCAACTGCCTTCATTCAATTAGTTAAAGTAGATTTCACAACTTGATAGCCTGACTGTTTGAATTTCACTGTTATTGTTAGGATGATCAATCTGGGGATTGAGGAATCTTCTTAATAATTGAATGTTGGTTCAAATTCTTTGCTTGTTTATTGATTAGTAAAAGTTGGTTGATGTTGACGTGCTTGTGATGACTTTGAGTACTGAAATTTTGCCCCTTTTTGGCAGACTGCAAAAGATATTTTATTAATTATGTGTTTATTTATAGGGTTTGTTCCCTTACAATCAACATCTCTAAATGCTAACCTTCATCGTGTACTGGCAAAAAACACCTCTGTGAATTCTCCTTGCACTTAACCTGCACATCCTATAGTGATCCCTTTTGTTCATGAGCTGCTACGCTTGTACTTTTGCCTCTTGTGATCATCAAATTGATCATGACTTGAGCTAGAAGCAGAACCTTAACCTCAAAAACACTCCATCCTATAATTCTGCAAAAAAGAAGAAGAGAGGAGATAGGGGGATGAGTTTGTTGTAATTTTCTAGCATAACGACTAGTTTATGCAAAATGACACATTTTACATATTTCAAGAGCATAAATAAATCAACTTGTGCATTATGGTTTATGGGACTTTAACACTTCACAAAGAAACTGGTTGAATTCCAAAAGTGAAACTGACAATCCCTTAGCCATTAGCCCTTGGTGCAACATTCACCACCACTTCACTATTTGAATAGGATGATAAAATCCCTCCACACCCTAAATCTCAACCCGAAATCCCCAAACCTAGAAATCCCCAAACCCTAAATCTCTAAAGCCGAAATTGACAAGGAATAACTTACCTCCAGGGCAGTTGTCAGCGTCGGTCACCTTCCTCCTCGCATATGTCCCTCCACCAACGATGAGATCTTTAGACAATTTGTCTTCCCTCTCCTCGCCTCTCTATTTGTCTCTCGCAAGTCCTATCTTTTTCTTTGTTTTAATCCATTTGTTTTTATTGAACGTAAGTTAGCGTTTTTTTAGTTTAAAGGGAACGGAGGGGCATTTGGCGGAAAAAATTTAAACCTCAGGGGTATTTGACGAAATATGGTAAACATTTGTATACCTCGCGAAATACCCCTTACCTCAGGGGTACCACGCGAAATTTCCAAAAAAGTAAAGTAAGCCGCTGGGGAGGAGAGTAAATATAGGTCGTAGATAAATTTTAAGTTTTAGCAATCAACGGTCCGGATTGCTCAAGCTCTCCAACTTCTTTATAGTAGTATAGATATAAATATAGACTACCTATATAGCCGCGTGCTTCGCACGCGGTGGCTACAATATTAAATTTGGAGGAGGATTTGCAGAAGAAGGTTGCAGAAACTTGCACTCATTATTTAAATAAAGAAGTTAAAATATTGACAAAATTGCAGAAAACCACCCTTTAAATAGGGTGTTTTGTGTGAAACCACCCCTTAAAACGAAAATTGCAGAAAATCACCCGTTAAAACCGTTTTCTTTGCAAAGTCACACCCATTACCAAATTTCCATTAATAGAATATTAAAGTGAGTGTAAATTCAATTATATCCCTTGTTTTTATTATTATTTTACTCAATTCAATTGGTATTAGTTGAAAGCTCCTCTCACTCGCACACATGAGAAGTTCTGCAACACGGCTTGTGTTGAGAGGTTCCTGAAAGCAAAAGGCGAGAGTGTGAAGAAGGCATCCGGACAGATCAGAGCTAGCCTTTCATGGAGAGACTCCATTGGAACGGGTGCATCTTCTTTCATCGTTCCTCGTCTATTTTCTTCCGTAAATTATCTAATTGATTGATCGATTTTTCTAACGTTTTCTCATTATTTATTATAAACGAAGAAATTCTGATCGCCGACGAGTTCTCAGGGGAGCTTGCGGACGGGCTGGCATATGTAGCTGGTCACGACGACGACTCCAGGCCTGTAACGGTAATGCATTTTCGCAATTTAATCGTCTTTTTCCTTTCCATATATTTAGAGGGGAAAAAAGTGAAAATGATTACCAGAAAGTGAACACCATAGATTGGGATCATACTACAAGTTTTGCGGCTCAAGCAAGATTACCAGACATTTCAGTCCAACAAACTGTAAACAATTTGCAAGGTTTTCGTGTCACCATATGCTTGTAGTCTTATAAACAATTTGCAAAAATCAGTCCATTCTAATTTGAAATCAAACATGCTTTGATTCTAGGTTCAATGAAAATATGTGTTTATGATATGAGATGGATACATTAAGGCCATCTAATTTTAACTAAATTGAAATCTTGTCTGCATTTATGGTTCGTGTGAATCCTATGGAGTATTAGTACTTTTATTTATATATTAGCACTTTTATTTACTGCCATATATGATGTATTAGTAAAAGTGATGTATATAAAGGTATATATTTTTATGCGTATTTTTATATATGCTGATATCGTTTTTAGTTGGATATTATATACGGAAATTTCACGAAGTACCCCCGAGGTATCGTTTAATTCACGCGGTGACCAACTGTTTTACCCCTTTCACGTGGTACCCCTAAGGCCATGTTTATCGGTTACTATTCAAGATACTAAAATTACTATTTTTTTTTATTCATCTCTCTCTGTCAGATCAGCATAGCATCTCTTTCTTACTTTTTCTAGTTTAACAATAGCATCCCTAGCATCCCACAGTCCATCTTTTTTTACGTTTAAGCTATATACACTGCAAATCCACAGGTTAAGGACGTGCATGCACGTCGAAAGAAACGTGCATGCACGTCCTTAAGGACGACGTGCAGGTGGGTTTGCAGTCACCCGAGCCCGGACGTGCAAGCTCGTCTTTTAAATACGAAGCGGACGTGCTTTGTCGATCCCAATTCCAAATTGATAGAGAGAAAGAGAGAGCGTCGGCGACGAGCTCAGAGAGAGAGATTGTCGGAGAGAGAGAGAGAGAGAGAGAGAGAGAGAGAGAGAGAGAGACCGAGAAAGAGAGAGAGAAACACAGAGAGAGCGATGGAGCCGGAGAGAGAGATGGAGGCGGAGGCAGCGGCGATGGAGGCGGAGGTGGTGGCGCCCATGGAGACCGGTGGTTGTGGTGCGCAGCCGATGGAGCCGGAGAGAGAGATGGAGGCGGAGGCGGCGGCGATGGAGGCGGTGGAGGAGGCGGTGCCGATGGAGGGTGTGGCGGCGGCGGTGGTCCCGGTGGCGGAGGCGGCGGCGGTTCCGGTGGTGGAGTCCCTATTACCGCCGCGGAAGTGACAGTCTACAGAGGTGTCTCCTTTCCCGACCCCACCGGTATGTTATTTGAATTATTTATTTTATTTGATTAAGTTTTATAGTTTTATAATGTAGTTTGATAGATTATAATATAGTTTTATAATATAACGTGCATGATTATAATTGATAGTATATAGTTGTTATGATTTATAATTTGATAGATTATAATTGATAGTATATATAGTTTTTATGGTTTGATCATATATAGTTTTTATGGTTTATAATATAGTTTGTACAAAAGGTAAAAACTACATTGAAATACATTAAAATTCAAAGAAAATAAAAAACATTAAAAGCGATTAATATATATTAAAATATACTCTCTCCGTTCGGCAAAACTTGTCGTTTTAGAGTTTTGTTTTTGTTCGGAAAAACTTGTCATTTTAGGTATTTTTGATTCTACTTTACTAAAATGCCCTTGATTTGATTGATGTGTTGTGAGTTGTAGTTTTTTATAAAGTAACAAGTAGAGTAATAAATGAGGGTAAATTAGTAAGAAAGGAGTATAATTATTAGCTTTATTAAAATTTGTGTAGAGAGTTAAAATGACAAGTTTTGCCGAACAAAAGGAGTATTAAAAGACATTAAAAGATATTAACATACATTAACATAAAAAACATTAAAATATATTAAAATACATTGAAATAAAAAACATTAAAATATATTAAAAGACATTAAAAGATATTAAAATATATTAAAAGACAGGAAAAGATATTAAAATACATTTAAATATATTAAAAGATATTAAATACATTAAAATATATAAAAAGACATTAAAAGATATTAAAATACATTAAAATATATTAAAAGACATTAAAAGATATTAAAATACATTAAAACAGCCAATTGGATGAAATAAATTAGCACATAAAAAGTAACAGATTCTCAACATTTTATAATAACAGGCAGGGAGGCTCTTGAGGAGGGATGGTACCCTCCAGCCGGTTTGGTTTGGCGACCGGACAACGGTCAGCCAGATACAGGAGGAGACGGTACCCCATGATGAGATAGCCACAGTAGATCATCTACTGATGTCTGCAGAGGGCTACCAGCAGTCGATGGGGACCCTCCGGCCGAGTTAGGTCTGCCATCTTGGGATCCTTCTGGCGATGCGACGGAGGGGCAACAACCTTCTTTAGAGACCCCCGATGTACTGAGCAGCTGCATTACTGATGTAGTTGTGGGTCGACGGGCCGACAGGGGTAGACCGCCTGCTCGTGTACCCCACACCATCCCCGAGGCATCTACTTCAGGCGTCCACGAGGCTTCTACTTCCGGCACACAGGACGCTGAGGCTTCGACCTCCCCCTCATCAGCGGCGATCTCATTGACTTCTGCGGATGACGTGATCCCTGACGTCATAGAGGAGGTCGGTGACGGGCAGGAGGGGCGGACTGAGGGTCAGGGATCCCACATGGGGGGGGTCAAGGGGCCCACAGGAGGGGTCAGCCCGCGCCCATTCTTGCGCAGGCTGCCGCACCGGCTGTGCAGGTCGACCCATTCTTACCACCGGGAGATCTGCTAGTGTCGTACAAGCATCACCGAGCGTAGCGGGTGTGGAGGGAGCCGACTGTGGATCTGCCGCTTTTGAAGTTCGACCATCGGGCCACTCACTTGCTGCCGTTCGACCCGTACATTTTCGAGGGCCCGGGGACCTAGGTGCAGGATCTTATCCCATCGGGCATCCCGCAGTTGAGGTCCCTCCATTGGGAGTGTGTGGACGAGTTCACTTGCACCGCCTTCTTGGAACATTGGCACCCGGAGACCAGCTCTTTCCACTTTCCATGGGGCGAGATGACAATCACGCTGCACGACGTTGCCTGCCTCATGGGGCTTCCGATTGAGGGTCTGCCGTGTCTGTCACATCTGGCCCCGGGGGCGTTGGTCCACGCCGTCGCTCAGTACTACTAGATCACCCCACATGCCCTGACATCATACAGACATGCTGGCGGCCCTCCCGTTACTTGGTTGACTGCCTTGTGGATCGCGAGACACATGCCGCTCATCGACCCCGCCCCCGCTCCCACTGATGACCCCGAGGCCGGAGCTGATCCTGAGCAGATTCGACTGCGCACGCATACGGGAGGGAAGCACTGGGCAGCCACAGGATGACCCTGCACAGCGTCGGTTTCTCCACATTGGGTACCTAGTCATCGCTGTTGTCGTGACTCTGTTTGTGGACAAGTCGCAGAGCCGGATCCCATGGAAGATCTTCGGCCTTATTTAGGACATCCCCCGGACGGCCACCCTTGCTTGGGCTGCAGGTGCCCTCGCATGTCTGTACATGGGCCTAGGCGAGGCTACCCGAGCAGGTGCGAAGGGTATAGATAGCTGCTCGCCGATTCTAGAGGTACGAGACCGCTGAATTAGAGTTATAGTTTACAAATATTTATATTATATGCTAACGACATTCTGTTTTGTGTCAAGCCTTGGACATGGGCGTACTTCCCTCGCTTCAGAGGTGATTTCTCCAGCGATCCGGCTAGGAAGGAAGATTCTCGCTTCTACGCGAAGTTCATCGCTCCGAAGGTGCCACAGCGCATGAAGGACGCGACCAAGCTGGCGAAGGTGAAGAAGATGCGGGACGAGGTCGACTGCCTTACCGTCGCCAATGTTTGTATTACGTCTGATTTTTTTTAATTATAGGTGGAGTGGATGCCCGTTGGGCGTGATCTGGACTTCAACGACTTGTATCGTCAGTCTACCTATCGGGGCACCATCACATTCTGCGGGGAGGAGAAACCATATACGCCCGATAGGTGCCTTTGGCAGTTCGGACGAGTACAGGGGATCCCGCTGCCCGTCATCCAGCCGAGTTAGGTCACCCGCGACGCCATCTTGAAGATCAAGTACGTCGCCGTGTTTGACCACGAGCACAACAAGTGGCAAGACTTGCAGGACGAGGGTCGCTTCTCCAGGCTGGCCGAGCACAGACGCACCAGCAAGGAGTGCCAAGCCGGTGTCACTGCAGATTACCTAGCTTGGTACGCGTCGTAGAGCCGACCGTACGTGCTGCCCACCACGCCACCCCATCCAGACCCTCCGGCGCCCGTCCACCCGATCGGCTTGGATCCATGGGTGGATCTGCCTCATCCCCTGTTATCCCTCCGGCGGTAGCGGCCCGCTTGCAGGAGGTAGAGGGCTATTGGAGGGCCCTGGCTACCGACCCTCGCATTGATCAGCTTTTAGACGATGTGACGTAGATTTTAGATGAGGCTATATGCCATCCACTTGGACATTGATGTACATTTATAGTTTTACAGATTTTGCAGTATCTATCTTTATATTATACTTTTATGTTACAACTTTCGTATTTATTTCTATTTTTCTACCTCGAGCAGACTCCTCTTATTTCTTCTGAGTCATATTAAACGAAAACGTCAAGAACGAAAATGAAAATGTCAAGAACGAAAACGTTAGGGAAGTGTAGTTAGGATTTAGGGTTAGGGTTTAGGGTTTGGCTAGGGTAATTAGGGTTTAGGGTTAGGGAACGAAAATGCACATCGTTGACCACGTGCATGCAAGTTATGTTGGTCGTGCACCTCCGCGTACCTTTAACGCAAAACTGTCTATTTGAAGTGAAGGGGGATAGCTTGATTCCGCGCTTCAAAACAAAGTCCGACTTCGTTCGATATATTCCTTCACCGTTATAATCGTTATGGCCGAGTCGCAAAGCAATCGTCGTCTCCAAGTTTGCTAGGTACGGATACGTTTCGTATAGTGAATATATTTCGTATGCCTTGCGTTTTGTTCATATTTTCACTAATGTTATTACAGTTTCGATACTTCACCTCCTAGTTCTCGGACCCAAGGGTTTGGATTGTCCGTGACGAAATGGTTACGCATTTCAAGGACTTGGGTCGGAGACACTGCATGATTTTAGTAATCAAGCGGTCTTGGACGGGGGCGTCCAACCGTCCAGACGGGGTTCTCCTTGCTTGCGAGCAATATGAGGAGTACCGACCGCGCGGGAGGAAGCTTCGAAGCACGCAATCGAAGATAAACGATTGCCCATTTTCTCTACACGGGCACGAAGCTCCGCCAGGTCACTGGGTTATGACGGTAACCTATGGTGTACATAACCACGGCTTCCCACGAGCTTGAAGGGTCATGCCATCGCCGGACAGATGACAGAGGGGGAAAAGAAGATGGGTAGGTGGATGAAGAAAATTGGTACTCCTCCAAAAGCCATTGGGTACGGATTGAGGCAGTTAGATGAGACAAGCATCACGTCATCGCGTTCCCTTACCAACACGCTCAACATGATGGTCGCCAAAGAAAGGGGTAGTCGGACGATGACCCAAGATACCCTACATCATCTACGGGAAAGAAGGTACTACTACGAGTTCAGACGACATCCGTATGACGACAACGTCTTGAGCGACCTCTTCCTAGCGCATCTGTTTGGGAGTAAAATTTCGTCTTTCACTAAAAAGGCATTATATGTGTTCATCTTGTGAAAATTGTCATTTGATAGTTTGTGTATCAAACAAATACAAGTTGGGTGACAATAGTTACAAAAAAGTGAAGTCTATGTGGGGTGCGATACATATCAAATACATCATTGTAGCATATTACGAGCTCACAAACAAAAATTTAATATAAGGGTCGAGCTTCTGAGATGCAATGACGACTCGTAAGCTTCCACTAACACTGCCCAATGAGATTGTAGATCAACAGTGTTGTTGATCGTTCTGCTTGGAAATCAGACAAGTGCCTTAATCTTTCTTGTCTCATAAGTCATAAGCAAGTTGTCCAGCTGCGAAGAAATGAACCAAGTTAAAACATGTGGATTCTAAAGTAATTCACACACACAAAAAAAAATGCTGTCGGGCCTGTCAAATTGAAACGTAAGGTTCATGCAAAAAAATCCCAGCCCAATCCACTAGTAAAAATAAAATAAAGAAAGAAAAGTGGTAAGTAGATCAGCAGCTAGAAGGCCTGAAAATAAGCAAAAAGGGCTGAAAACTCAGCAGTGCAAAAGGGAAAGAAATCAGTCCCTAAGCCACTGTATTCTCAGATAAAAAAAGGCAAGAAGATCATTCTTTTTTTAAGAAAAGAAGACCATTCAGATCTTCACCTAAAGGGTAAAGATAAGCAGCAGTACGTGTGTGAGGGGAAAAATATTTCACTATACACACGAGAAAAGAACGTCCTTAAGGACGTCACTATATACACTGCAAATCCGGATTAAGGATTTGCACGTCCTTAAGGACGTGCAAGTCTGGGATGGTGCACGTCCGCTAAAAACGTCTTGCACGTCCTTAACAATGTGCACGCACGTCCTTAAGGACGTGCAATGCTTGCACGTTGTTAAGGACGTGCAAACCCTAGTTAGGGTTTTGCAGGGTTTAGGTTTTCCGACGGTTTTGTAATGTTAATTGATAAAATTGTGTTTAGCTAGTGGATTTGATGGATTTAGGGTCAAATTAAACAGAACACAAGAATTGTTAAGGTTTTCATTAGGATAATATGCGAATAACGTTACAAGGAACGGAAAAAAAGGTTTAAATTCATAATTTTAATAAAGTTGTGGAATACAATCTAGGAAAATAGTAAAGGACGGCCGGACTCGGCACGCAAGGCTCTAAATCTCTCAATATGTGCTTGAAACGGAGCATCCTATCCTTCGACGCTCGGATGATGATGTTCGACCCATTCTAGTGGAGGCGGCGGAAGAGGAGCATTAGGACGCAACCAGATCTATGATAACAAAAATTTAGAGTTAGAGTATTGACATATGTATGAAAAACATGAATAGGTAATAAAAAAGACGTTTGAAGTCGTACCGCGGCAAAATGGTTTTGGTTTCCGATGCAGGCTACACTAAGAGTTGCTGATTGGAGAGGGTTGTTAGCAGATGTCGGCGAGATAATGAGGAGACATGTGAACGGATGATGCCAAGCTAGGACGACAAAAGGAATCTGATATACCGTCGCAAATACTAAACCCATGATGGGTAGCTCTATCCACCGTCTCCTATCACCATGTGTGACTCCGACCCATCTCTGGTAGTCGACGAACTGCTGCAATGGGTACTCTCCCGTATAACAACCGGTGTACAGAACGGCGTGATTCTCCAAATGATTGCATAGTAACATTTTGAGTTCCGGAAAAGCAGTCTCGTCGATCGGTTATGTCAAAGCCGCCAAAGCACGGTAGCCACAATGACCATCTCTAACAGTGTCCCTCACCGTCTGAATATGACCGAGCATGAAGGGATCAACGTTGTTTCGACCCCAGTTGAACCCTCCGAACACATCATCACGTCCACGTCGAGCTGAGGTCGCTTGTGGAAGAGGCCGAGCAGCATTTCGAGCAGCACGCGCTTCTTCTCTCTCGAACATTTCCCTTACCTCCTCGTATGGCAACGGGTTGGTTCTGCAGGCATTCCTCGACCCTCGAGGCATCCCCTTCCTTCGGACGCTTGCTGATGAGGGTTGGTGCAGCTCATCCTTGCATACATCGTTGAAAGCCGTGTATGAAGATGACAGTTCATACGGCAGTGGGGTGTCATCGAGTTCAGTTCATGTCAAATCCATTCAGAACGGGTAGATGTCCTCGACGGGTATCGGAGTACCGGAGTTGACGTATGCCTGAATCTCATGGACACAAGGGATCCCGTAACAAACCCTCCAATGTCGGTCCGTGCATACCGGAGGAACCTTTTGGTTCACGACGTCCTGCCACATCTTGTACAGATAATCGAAGCACTTTTTGGAGATTAAAGTCTTTATCTCATCGAAAAGGTTGACTTTATACGCCGTTGTTGGCCATTTGAAGCGATCGATCTCCAAAGCAGTTTGCAGCTCATGCAGTTGACAATCGTTGACTCTATGGATTGCATCGATCAGGATGCAGAAGTCACCAGTCGATGAGTGGAGTGCCTCATTCAGAACCTTGTGTTGACCCTCAACTCTGTACACATTGAAGTGCATACCACTAAATATTCGATATTATATCATATTGTAATGGGAGATATGAAGTAAGGTTGTACCTGTTTGTCGTACGGGTGCCGAGATGGAAGACATTATCTACGTAGCACCGTACTATGTTCCTGCTGTATGGAAGCCAAACCGACTCCAAATACGCCACCACACCTGGGAATGGGTGACATGCAACTCGTAGCGCCCGACGACGTCGGTTGAATGATTCCTCCGACCTCGATTCAAACAGCCCCCAACAGTTGCCCTTAAAGATGGCAGCGTGGTTTAAATTCTTCGTGATCTTCAGAGCTGCTTCCTCGCATCTTCTCGTCACGTGTAACCAACAAAGGAGATGCTGGACGTCGGGGAAGACAAAATTCAGCGCCGCCAAGAGACCTAGCTCTCGATCAGTCATGATAGCTTGAGGCTGAATCGTCCCAAACAAGATCTGAAGCTGTCGCAACACCCAGGCGTATGTGTCTTCGTTCTCTTGCGACATGAAGGCATAGGCGATCCAGTAAGTATTGCCTGAGGGTGTGAACCCGACCATCTCGCACAAAGGATTCCCATATCTGCAAGTGTAAATATGTTACATATAAAATACTTTATAATTGGCTATATGTGCAATAATGTAATCGTAATTAAGTAACTTACGCATTTGTTTTGTATGTTCTGTCCATTATGATGACGTAATGAAACCTTCGGAGAAGGCGTATCCCGTCGGGATGCGCCAGGAAGAGGTCGCTCAAGACGTTGTCGTCATCCGGATGTCGTCTGAAATCGTAGTAGTACCTTCTTTCCCGCAAATGGTGCGAGGTATCCTGGGTCATCGTCCGACTACCTCTTTCTTCGGCGACCATCATGGCGAGCGTGTTGGTAAGGCTCTTCCTTGACGTGACGATGGTCTCATCCAACTGCCTCAATCCGTACCCAATGGATTTTGGAGGAGTGTCAACTTCTTTTATCCACCTCGCCATCTTCTTTTCCCCCTCTGTCATCTGTCCAGCGATGGCGTGACCATTCAAGCTCGTGGAAAGCCCGTGGTTATGAACACCATAGGTTACCGTCATGCGCCACTGACCCGGCGGAGCTTCGTGTCCGTGTAGAGAGAATGGACAACCACTTATCTTCGACTGTGTGCTCCGGAGCTTCCTCCCGCGTGGTCGGTACTCCCCAAATTGCTCGCAAGCAAGGAGAACCCCGCCTGGACGATTCGACGCCCCCGTACAAGACTGCTTGATTACTAAAATCATGCAGTGTCTCCGACCCAAGTCCTTGAAATGCGTAACCATTTCGTCACGGTCATTCCAAACCCTTGGGTCCGAGAACTCAGATGTAAAGTCTCGAAACTGTATTCACATAATTGGAAATATGAACAAAACGGAAGGAATACGAAATAGGTTGACTCTACAAAACTTATCCGTACCTGGGATAATTGGAGACGATGATTGCTTTGCGGCTCGGCCATAACGATTCTAACAGCGAAAGAATATATCGAAAGAAGTCGGACTTTGTTTTGGAGTGCGAAATAAAGCTGTCCTTCATCGCTTCAAATATGCACTGTTGCGTTAATTGTAAGCAGAGCCCTAGCACGTCCGGACGTGCTAGGGTTTAGGGTTTTAAGGACGTGCAGTTTCCTGATCCTAAAACCCTAGCCAAAATATGCAGGAAAACATTATAAACAACTAGCCAAAATAGCCCTCAACCTTATCATATTAACATTTTCGTTTTTCGTTATCGGACAACCTTATCATATTAACATTTTCGTTTTTAATGTTTACGTTCAATATGACTCCGAAGAAATGAGAAGAGTTTAATAGAAATATAGAGATAGATACAAAATCCGTAATATAAAAGTATAATATCAAGATAGAAACTGCAAAAGTACATCACTGGTCTACAGGATGGCGTACAGCATGATCCAAAATACCCATCACCTCGTCTAATAGCTCCTCAAGGCGAGTGTCGGTAGACAGGGCCCTCTAATAGCCCTCCATCTCGTGCAAGCGGGCCGCCAACGCCGGAGGGATGACGGGAGGCTGAGGGAGGTCCACCCATGGGTCCATGCCGATCGGATAGACGGGCGCCGACGGGTCGGGATGGGGTGGCGTGGTCGGCAGCACGTACGGCCGGCTCTGCGACGCGTACCAAGGCAAGTAATCTGCAGTGACACCGGCCTCACAATCCTCGCTGGTGCGCCTATGCTCGGCCAGCTTGTAGAAGCGACCCTCGTCCTGCAGGTCCCGCCACCTGTTGTGGCCCGGGGCAAACACAGCGATGTACCGCGCGTTCTTCAGGGCCGTGTATTTTATTAAATTTTAATATTTTTATTTTCATTTATTTTAATGTCTTTTAATAAATTGTAATAAGTTTTAATATCTTGTAATATATATTAATCGTTTTTTTTTTCCATTAAAACTATCAAAATATATAAACTAATTATAATCTATCAAACTATATAATCTTTCAAACTATATACTAAAACTATGTACTAAAACTATATAATCTATCAAATTATATATTATCTATCAAACTATATAATAAACTAATTATAATCTATCAAATTATATTATATATTAAAATCTAAACTATAAAAATAAATCAAACAAAATGAATAAATCAAAAAACATACCGGTGGGGTCGGGACCGGCGAAACCTCAATAGTACGCCGCTTCCGCGACGGTTCCACCTCCACCACTACGCCACCATCACCCCCACTGCCACCACCGTCACCACCCTCCTCAACCTCCATGGGCGCCGCCCCACCACCTGCTCCACCGCCACCCCCTCCCCCAGGGCTCCACCCCCACCACCAACCTCCTCAGCCACCGGCGCCGCCGTCGGTTCCATCACCTCCTCTCTCTCCGGCTCCATCTCTCTGTCTCGATCTCTTTCTCTTTCTCTCTCCGGCGACCTCTCTCTCTCTCGCGATTTCCCTCTCCGGCAACCTCTCTCGCTCTCGATTTCTCTCCGGCAACTCCCTCGCTCTCGATTTCTCTGACGAAGACGGAATGAAGACGAAGAGGCACGTCCTCTTCGCCATTTCGAAGACGGGCTTGCACGTTCTTAAGGACGTGCATCACGTGTTTAACCACGTGCAGTTTTGTACGTCCTGCTTCGGGTGGCTCTCTCCCTACTTGCACGTCCTTAAGGGCGTGGGGATTTGCGGTGTATATAGCCGAAACGGAAAAAAAAAAAAGGAAAGAGGAAAATATTGTGCACATAAAGGTAAGGAAAGTAGGTATTTTTCCTCCTACAGCTTTCTCCTATAAAAGGTGTCTTTGGCTGATTTTTTCTGGGGGCTAGAAGAGAAGCTCACGGCTGCAGAAAGAAATAAGGCAGAGGGATAGAGAAAAAGCCACCTTCAAAAGCCATCCAAACAAACAAAGCAAAAAGCAGAAAAATAACGCAGCAACCACGAAAACAAACCAGCAGGAAGAAGAAAAGAAGGAGAAGGCAAGCAAGGTAGCCTTCTCTCCATGTGGGGTTCCTATTGACTCCCGAGACCCCGCCCTTGCAAAGCACTCTTGTTTTCGCTTGTGGCCTGGATTTCGGAGTAATCAAATTGTCCCAAGTGAAGACGAAATACTGCTGAAATTCACTCTCGAGACCCCGCCCTTGCAAAGCACCCTTGTTTTTGCTTGTGGCCTGGTTCTCGGAGTCGTCAAATTGCCACCAAAGGAGTCAGAATGCTGTCGAAATTCACTCTTGAAACCCCGCCCTTGCAAAGCACTCTTGTTTTCGCTTGTGGCCCGGTTTCAGAGTCGTCAAATCGCCCGAAACAAGGTCGAAGTGCTGCTGAAATTGATTCTCGAAACCCCGCCCTTGCAAAGCACTCTTGTTTTCGCTTGTGGCCTGGGTTTCGGAATAGTCAAATCGCCTAAAAGAGGGCGAAACGCTGCTGGATTTTTCCCTAAACTAGGCGACTAATTCATGCAGACAAATTGGAAGCAAATTCGTTGTAGCCAGACATGAAGGATGGTGAAATTGAAAGCAAAGAAAGGGAGTTTGGGTTCACACAAGACAAACTCCTCGACGCTCTTGCAGGACATAAACTAGAGAGACGCAAAGTCTCATTCTAAGACTGTCTACAAGTTGCAAGGAGAAAGAAAGAAACAACAAACAAACAAAATTCAGCATCGCAGATTCTATTCAAACTAAATCTGTGCAAATTGGTCACCAAGAAGCTCCAAAACAGATTAAAGGAAAAAAAAAAAAAAAAAAGGGGGGGGCTGGAGGGTATTGGCAAAACATCCCAGCCAAGCAAATATACAAGGTTACTCAGATCAAACACCTGGGAAGCAGCACTGCAGTAGACTCACAAATCTTGCATAAAGCATAGCAAATCAAATAAAAAAAAATAATGAAGAGATCGGAGAAAAAAAACTCTGCTGCAGTCAATCAAAGAAAGAGAACATATCGTCAAAGAGAACAGCAAAAGCTGGACTGCTGGACAAATCAAATCAGCTTAGTGCCTATAAAAATAAATCGTGCCGGAAAGTCTTTCTCTTGGCTGTCTCTAACAAAGCACGTCATGTGCAACACCAAAATTCATCAAAATGAGTGAACTAATTAGCCGAAACGCTGCTGGATTTTCCTAGCCAAGTCAACAAATTCATGCAGGCCGTTTCATACAGGCAAACAAAAGGGTTCAATGCAGCTGGACAGATTTTCTGAATCGAATCAGTTCAGTAGTTGCACACAAGACAAACTCACTAAGCTGGAAGTGGTTTCTATCCCAAGTGTAAATCAAACAAATTGGTGTCCTGAACTAAGCGAACAGGCTCTGTGAGAACACACCGCTTTCAACTCAAATTGAAGGCACCCAATTACATCTAAAGGAGTCTAAGCTTGGCTAAAGAGCCGCTGAGCAGAAGCAAAAATCAGCATCAAAGTTTAGGCAAAACTAAATTGGTTATTTACATAAGTGTAAATTTAACCTAACAAATCAAAATCTAGCATTTAAGCTAGAGATCACTCAAAGAAAAATACAGCAGCAATAGCAATTTGAAGAGAGTAAAGTCATGCCTAAACAAAATCAACCCTGGTTTTCCAAAGCTCTAAATCACTCAAATCAGATCAAAGGGAGGGCAAATTTTGAGGGAAAAGAAGGTGCAAACCTGATTGTTCTCCAAGTAGCTGAAGCTTTTGGATTCCCTATCTTCAAAAGCCCTTTTCTTTCTTTGTTGGCCGTCCTAAATCCAAAAACCCTAAACAAAAAAATCCCAAATTAACCAATCAACAAACTCAATCCTAATGTTTGTTTTCCGAAACCCAAATCATTCAAATCAAATCAAGCTGAAGGCAAATTTAAAGGAAAAAAAAGAGAGAAGGGACAAACCTAGTTGTTCTTCAAGCTACGGGACCTCCTGGATGTCCCGTCTTCGAGTGCCATCGTTTGTTTTTCTCGCAGCTGCTTCTCATTTTCCCTGAGCCCGGGATTTTGCTTGCCCAAACCGAAGGTTCGGCCTACCCAAACCATAGGCCCCAAATCGCGCAAATTAAAACCCTAAAATCACAATTTCTAGGAAAATCAAATCGTGAAATTGGGGATCGGGGATTTTCGAACAAAAACCCTAAAACGTACCTAGTCGGAGGAACCCGAGTTGACGCTTCGCCTTGGACTCGGCTCAGGCTGTCTTGACTCGTTCCGCTCGTCCCATTTCAGCTGTCAAATTCTGGAGTCCCGGACCGCGGCGTGGAGATATCGCCACTGGCTATGGAGTAAGAGGGAGCCCCTGAACTCGGGAAGACACGAACAAAAAAAAAGAAAGGAGTCTGCGTGATTGAATTTGGGTTCAATCAAAACAAAAATAAATAAATAAAATGGGTTGGCTTTAATGAAATGGGCTGATTTCATTTAATTAAAAAAAATGAAGCAAAACAATCCATATATGCATACGTACCTGTATGTTTGTAAGATTGTACAAGAAAGACAAATAATACACATTGTAAATGCAATCGGCTTAGGCCTTTGGCTTTATGTGTAATTATAAAACTAACCCACTAAAATATAGGAATTATAATTGGCACAAATCAGAAATTGGGTTTAACAAAGTCATAAGGTTAAACTCGTAAATTTTGATAGTCAGTTTATTCCAGTGGGTCAATCTCAAAGTTGACTTCTGATCAAAATGGAGTCAAAATCCTAAATCAAATTCTTTCCGGATCAAATTGTTCTTCTAAAGAGAACTACGTAAAGACTTGACGTCTCTTATCGGCTACGTAGGTAACCCGATGTTAAATCCTAAAAAAATATATCGGGCACAGTCGTCAACCTCTAAATTCACTTTTAAATGAATACGAGATAAAAGTCCAAACAAATAAAATCAAATGGTTCTTAAATGAACTACGCCCGATTTGATTCCGAGTTGTCGGATACGTAGGCCACCAAGCACAAAGCCAAAGCTCGTCTGGTTCAATCGTCAAACCAAAAAATCAAATTAGTTCTAAAAAGAACTACGTGAAGACTTAATGCTCTTTTATGAGTTACGTAGGAAGTTTGATATTAAAACTCAATATATATCGGAGTCAGTCGCCCATCTCAAAATAAATTCGTTCTCAAAAGAACTACATAAAATTTGATTCCCGGCACAAAGCTAAAGCTCGCCAGGTTCAATCGCCAAGTTCAAAATGAATTGGTTCGTGTGGAATTACGGGTGATTTGATTCTCTTCTAAGAGATACGGAGGACACTCGGTACCAAGCCAAAGCCCATCGAGTTCAATCACCACCCTCAAACGATCTCACGATCAAACCTAAATACAAAACCCATTTTTGTCCCGAACTACGATGACTTGATTCCACCAAACAAGTGGATACGTAGGAAACTTGGTATAAATCAAATTCTCACCGAGTCCAGTCACATTCAAGCTTTCAATAAAATCTCCTCAAATTCATTTGTCGACTCTAGTCGTTCCAAATATCAAATTTTCAACAAAGCCCGAAGTGTCTACTCTAACTCGATAAAAAGCTTCTGCTCGTCGAGTTTAGTCACATCCAAAAATCAAAAATTAAATTCCACAATCCTGAAATTGACCTCTCAGTCGAAACTCAAGTCAAATTTCAAATTCAACTCCACCTCAAAGTCAAACCGTTTTCTATGCAAATGATAGACGGGTTACTTGAGTTACCCTTCCGAGAAGGTGGGTTCAGGTTACTCGGGTGGAGCGTTGTTCACGCTACCCTTCCTAGAATGTGGGTTTGAACTTCGTCCTCTGATGCATACAAGAAAACAAAACCAAAAGCCAAATCCAAATTTATCCAAACAAAACCAAATCCAAACCAAACCAAACACAAATTCCAAAACTAAACACTCTGAACTACGTAAGGCTTGATTCTCTTCCAAGAGATACGTAGGCAAACCGTTAAAATTCGGGTGCAGCCCAAATCACCAAAATCACTCAAGTCTTGGTGTCAATACAACTTCGAATCAAGAGGATAACCAAAAGGGGTCGAACTCAAATTCTAAGAAATTAAATAAGATATGTTTTACAATTATTCGCGCATTTTTGTTCAACAGCATCCTGACAGGATACAGCTACTCTGAAGGTTCCATTACGTCATCGTATTGGACAGCACGTACAAAACAAATGCGTAAGTTACTTAATTACGATTACATTATTGTACATATAGCCAATTATAAAGTATTGTACTTGTAACATATTTACACTTGCAGATATGGGATTCCGTTGTGCGATGTGGTCGGGTTCACACCCTCGGGCAAGACTTACTACATCGCTTATGCCTTCATGTCGCACGAGAACGAATACACATACGTCTGGGTGTTGCGTCAGCTTCAGATCTTGCTTGGGACGGTTCAACCTCAAGCTATTATGACTTATTAGGAGCTAGGTCTCTTGGCGGCGCTAAACGTTGTCTTCCCCAACGTCCAACATCTCCTTTGCTGGTTACACGTGACGAGAAGATGCGAGAAAGCGGCTCTGAAGATCACAAAGAATTTAAACCACGCTGGCACTTTCAAGGGAAACTGTTGGGGGTTGTTCCAATCGAGGTCGGATGAATCATTCAACCGCCTTCGTCGGGCGCTACGCGCTGCATGGAACCCATTCCCAGGTGTGGTGGCGTATTTAGAGGCGGTGTGGCTTCCGTACAGCAGGAACATCGTACGATGCTACGTAGATAATGTCTTCCATCTCGGCACCCGTACGAGAAATAGGTACACCTTACTTCATATCTCCCATTATAATATGATATGACATCAAACATTTAGTGGTACGCACTTCAATGTGTACAGAGTTGAGGGTCAACACAAGGTTCTGAAGGAGGCACTGCACTCATCGACTGGTGACTTTCGCATCGTGATCGATGCAATCCATAGAGTCAACGATTGTCAACTGCATGAGCTGCAGACTGCTTTGGATATCGACCGCTTCAAATTGCCAACGACGGCGCATAAAGTCAATTTTTTTGATGAGGTAAAGACTTTAATCTCCAAAAATTACTTCGGTTATCTGTACAAGATGTGGCAGGATGTCGTGAACCAAAACATTACTCTGGAATGCACGGACCGACATTGGAGGGTTTATTACGGGATCCCTTGTATTCATGAGATTCAGGCATACGTCAACTCCGGTATTGCGATACCCGCCGAGGACATCCACCTGTTCTGGATGGATTTGTCATGGACTAACATCGACGACACTCCACTGACGTATGATCTGTCATCTTCATACACGGCTTCCAACGATGTATGCGACGATGAGCTCCACCCACCCTCATCTGCAAGCGTCCGAAGGAAAGGGAGGCCTCGGGGGTCGAGGAATGCCTGCAGAACCAACCCGTTGACATACGAGGAGTTAAGGGAAAGATTTGAGAGAGAAGAAGCACGTGCTGCTCGACATCGTCCGCAAGCGACCTCAGCTCGACGTGGACGTGATGATGTGTTCGGAGGGTTCAACTGGGGTCGAAACAACGTTGATCCCTTCATGCTCGGTCATATTGAGGGTGTGAGGGACACTGTTGGAGATGGTCATTGTGGCTACCGTGCTTTGGCGTCATTGACATCACCGATCGGCGAGTATGCTTTCCCGGAACTCAAAACGTTATTATGCAATCACTTAGCCTGCATCGGAAACCAAGACCATTTTGCCGCGGTACGACTTCAAATGTCTTTTTTTTATTACCTATTCTTGCTTTTCATCTATATGTCAATACTCTAACTCTAATTTTCCGTTCTCATAGATCTGGTTGCGTCCTAACGCTCCTATTCCACTACCTCCTTCAGAATGGGTCGCACATCATCAACCGAGCTTCGAAGGATGGGATGCTCCGTTTCAAACTCAGTTTGAGAGATTTCGAGCCTTACGTGTCGAGTCTGGTCGCCCTTTACCCTTTTCCTAGATTTTATTCTACCAGTTATTAAAATTATGGATGTAAAACTTTTTTCCCGTTCCTTGTAACATTATTCGCATATTATCCGAATGAAAACCTTAACAATTATTGCTTTCCATTTAATTAGACCCTAAATCCTTTAACTCCACTAGCCCTTCAATTTTTTCAATTAACAATAACAAACCCTCGGAAACCCTAAACCCTAAACCCTAAACGCGAAACCCTAGTTTGCTAGTCGACGTGCACAGTTCCACACTTGCACGTTGTTAATGACGTGCATGCACGTCCTTAAGGACATGCAAATTCTTAATCACCATTTGCGGTGTATCTATCAACACCTTTTTTTACCAATTCAATTTACAAATATACCCTTCTATAATAATTATTTCCAACATGTTTATAATATGATTATAATATTCTATTAGTATTTAATTACTAAAATGTAATTATAAAATTTAAATTTAAAATAAAATAGACAACTTCATTGATTAAAAAAAAAAAGAAATTACACAAAAGCTAACACATAAACTAAATTGCAACGTACGAAACATAATATGAAGCATAATAAGAAATTTGCGAAATCTAATTGCCTCCACGTGTGGATCCAAGTTTTTGCCAAATATGTTCCTTCAAGTCTTCCCTAAGTCGGCGGTGCGTTCTATTATCACGACGTTCATGCCTCTTCTTTATATACTCTTGCATAGTCGCGTGGCGCTTGGTCGAAAACGTCCAAGCATCGTCGTCAACCGGTGCAGCCTCACCGCTTACACCTTCCCCGAATTGTGGAATCACGTATCCATGATGACTATAATCTTCTCGCTCGTCTTCCACCATCATATTATGCCAAATGATGCATGCTCTCATTATCTTCCCGACCAAAATTCGATCCCAAGATAATGCTGGATGACGAACTATTGCGAAACGAGCTTGCAGCACTCCAAATGCTCTTTCCACATCTTTGCGAGCGGAAGCAACATATTGAGCAAATAGTTTCATTTTGGTTTCTTGAGGAGTCTTTGGTGATTTGACAAATGTAGCCCATTCAGGGTAGATCTCGCTAGTAAGATAGTACCTCATGGAGTACTCGTGTCCCCCGATATTGAAATTAACATTCGGAGCTGTACCTTGTAAAATATCATCAAACACAGGGGATCGATCAAGAACGTTAATATCATTATTTGTACATGGGACACCGAAGAAAGCATGTCATATCCATAGGTCGTAGGATGCAACGACCTCGAGTATAATTGTTGAATGGCCATGATATCCACCCGCGAATTGACCTTTCCATGCAGTCGGACAATTCTTCCAAGCCCAATGCATACAGTCAATGCTACCCAACATTCCTGGAAAACCACGAGACTCTCCTACGCTCAGCAGACGTTGTATGTCTGCTGCATTTGGTCGTCGAAGGTACTCGTCTCCAAAATAGTTGATGATTCCATCAACAAAATGGGACAAGCACAATCTTGTTGTGGCCCTTGATAGACGAAGGTATTCATCACAAGCATCAGCAGCAAGGCCATATGCCAGAATGTGAATTGCACTTGTGATTTTCTGCAACGTAGAAATACCCATCCGTCCAGTGCAATCCGGTCGTTGCTGGAAGTACACCATCTCCGATTCCAAACGTTGAACGATGCGGTTGAAAACTCCCTTACTCATCCTGAACCTGCGTCAGAAGACCTCATCTGGGTAGGTTGACACTTCAGAGAAGTAATCGCTTGACAATTGAGCGAAGCCCCTCTCCTTGCCTTTTTCAATGTGAGTGCTGCGAGGTCTCGTTCTTGAACTTTCAGGTTGTTGAAAAGTTTCTTGAACTCGAACAGTAGCAACTTTCCATGCTTCAAAGCAAGCTTGAAGATCACCGTCTCCTTCAGAGCTACTACTAGAAAGGAAAGTGTCTGTGTTTGAAGAATCTGAATCGGGGCTTGCCATTTGTTGGTGCTTTGGGAAGGGATGAGTCACATTTTAAAAAGTTTCTTGAACTCGAACAGTAGCAGCTTTTCATTCTTCAAAGCAAGCTTGAAGCTCACCGTCTCCCTCAGAGCTACTGCTAGAAAGGAAAGAGTTTGTGTTTGAAGAATCTGAATCGGGGCTTGCCATTTGTTGGTGCTTTGGAAAGGGATGAGTTCTGGATATGGTGTGATTTTCTTCAAAGTATACAATGTTCATTTTTAAAATTTATTTTTTACAATTCAAGTTTCAGAATTTGGAATCTCGAACACTGACATTGAGTAGACAAGGCTCTACCACAAACCGACAACTCTCTAGCACATGCAGTTTCAGAATTTGGAATCTCAAAGACTGACATTGAGTAGACAAGGCTCTACCACAAACCGACAACTCTGTATCACATGCAAATTCAGAATTTTGAATCTCGAAGACTGACATTGAGTAGACAAGGCTCTAGCACAAACCAACAACTCTCTATCACATGCAGATTCAAATTTTAAAAATGACACAAAATTTTAAATAAAGATAACTTCCATTACATGAAATTCATCTGCATTACATTAAAGAAACATGCATTACATTAAAGAAACATGCGTTACAAGAAGGAAACATGCAACAATTGAAGGAAACATGCATAACCACAAATGAACTTAAGCTTTCATCTCTGAACCAGGGGTATCCTCTCCATCAGTTGTTCGAGATCTCTTCGAACTCCCACTACTTGCATTGTAACGGTTGATTTTATCTAAATAATCAACACTCCACTTCGGCTCATCACGCGGTAGTACCCATGCATGCTCCTCTTTGAATCATTTTCCATCAGTCCTTGAAGCATAAAGCTCATGTACCCTCGTAACAACATCCTTGTCCGCCTCGCCAGATGCTCTCATTCGACTTGCCTCCTGAAAACAACCAACAAACTTAGCTATATTCGAATTGATTTTTTGCCAGTGCGCTTTACATTTCTTTCCATCTCTTTCCACTTGGTGTGGTTTCCTATACTTCTCATAGAAGGCTCTGGTTCTGTCCCAAAATGCATTTGAATCTTAGTCGGTGTTGATGACCGCGTCGGTCGAGATGTTTATCCAAGCGCTAACGAGAAGATTATCGTCTTCCACACTTCAAGTGGAGTGAGAAGAACGAATTGAATCGGCACCTTCTCCAACTTCACCACGGCCTGAACCACGAGCCTCGACACGACCTCTCCCACGAGCACTGAGACTACCTCGACCTCGAGAACTAGAACCGACACCTTGTTGGGTGCTATAAGTTGGGATAAGTTGGGATTGTTGTGAATTTTCACTTCCACCAGTGTTTGGGGGTAAGATTTTGTGGGTTTGAAGATAGAAGTTGCTCGTAGCCTAGCCCATATTCTGAAGAAAGTGACATATTGCTCAAGCCAGATAAGAAGAAATTATCAGCTTGATTTTGAGATGGATCCATGATGAGAAGAAGATGAAGAAGAATTGGTGTGTTTTGAAATGGTTGTGATGATAAGGTTTTATAGCCAAAATCATAACACAGTCCAACTGAGCAGACAAGACTACTCAATAAATCTGAATTTGACGGGACAACACACTTCATCTATACAGATCATTTATACCAATGTCATAAATGAATTGACCACAATTTTACATCCTCCAAACATTCAATGAAGTGTGTTACGAACTAAAAAAAAAATTCACTGGACTCGGTTTGAAGTTTCAAAAATTGCCAGAAAGTTTCGAACACAATAAAACCCTAATTTGAGCCCTGAGCCCGTACATCATGACATTGCGGTGAGTTTTGTTCGTGACGCGATTCCCTATCCGGAAAGGTATTATAATAAGCAATTGGACACCGAATGACCAAGATCCAATTTACCGAGCAAAATTACAATATAATTATATCAAAATAAATCATTTTTTTCAAATTACGTCGAAACATATTCAAATTTGATGTCTATGTATATAGAAAAATGAATCTAGTATTATGGTAATTTTTTTTCCATTTTACATACCAAAATTAGCATTATTTGAAATTAATTAAAATCGGTCAGATTACATCCTGGCCATCCGTGCCATTCAATCACAGCCGTCCGTGCTCTCCACCTGTGGTGTTGCGACAACTGTCCTCCCCTCTCTACAGAAGCGCGTCAACCACAGCTCCCTCCCTCCTGTGGTGTTGCGACATGTGTCCATCAACATTTATTTCCCCCTATAGCATCGATGCCAATTTACCATCCCACAAGCATCCGAGAACACCCTTCCTCATTATTTTATATTTTTTTTAACCTTAACATCTCAAATAGTTCCACTGGTAAAATTGCTCTAAGGTTATAAATCATTTCACCCCATACCCTTATCCTATTATTTAAACTATTCTGTTAGTGGGAAAATAAAAACAATTGAATTAAAAGAAAAAATGGAGGAGTTAAAAAAAAGGAAAGAAGAGACGAAGAACAGAAGTCGAACGGAAGAAAGACGCGAAGAAGAAGAAGGGGTTGCTGGTGGCCGGAGCTGCTGGTCACCGGCGTCGGCTCTGGTGGGGGGCTCGACCCGGACGATGGCTGTGCCGGCGCTCTAAGGGACACACCATACCCTAGTCAACACCAACAAGGCTCATATGAAAGAATCCCTTTTCCATTGCTGCCATTTTCCCTAATTGGACCCAACATTGGCAAACTAAACAGAGATCAAGTGAAAATAGACAAAGGTTTGAGTAGAGATTCATCGACGACAGCAATACCTTCGGCGACGGAGGGGCGGAACTCATGGATTTCTTGACGACAGCTTTGGCCATCGGTGCCTGCTCCTCTTGCATCTTGTAGTCTTTGTAGAACTTGTAGAGATTCATCGTCGCTGGCGTGCCGAAGAAGCCACAGTCGTTGGCACAGAGGATCGGAGCGTCCAATTGGTGAAATTGTTCTTGGAAGCCACCGTTTTCTCTCTCGGAATTGGGAATCGATCAAAGCGAGGAAGACAGCCAAAGCTAGGGTCTTTTAAACTTCGTCCGAGATTGAAATTCGGAAATTCGAATCTCCTCTCTCTCTCTCTCTTCTGGATTTGGCGTCTTCCTTCTGTTCTTCGCGTCATCGGCCATCAACAACTCGTTTTTCTTCTTCTTCTTCGCGTCTTCGTTCTAGCGTCTCTTCTTTCCCCCCACCCCACCCCCCTTTTTTTAATTCAATTTTTTTTTTTTAATTTCCCACTAATGGAATATGCTTTTTTTTTAATGAAAGTAACGGAATATGCTAAGTAATAGGAATAAGGGCACGAGGTGAAATGATTTATAACCTCAGGGGGGGGTACCATGTGAAAGGTGTAAAACAGTTGGTCACCGCGTGAATTAAGCGATACCTCGGAGGTACCTTGTGAAATTTCCGTATTATATATGTAGGTATATATGTATGCTTGAGTCCTTAAAATTGGTTTGTTTTTTAGTGCTGACATCATTTTTTATGCGTATTTTTATATGTGCTGACATTGTTTTTCGTTGAATATTATATATGTAGGTATATATGTATGCTTGGGTCCTTGAAAAATGGTTTGTTTTTTTAGTGCTAACATCGTTTTTATGCTTATTTTTATATGTGCTGACATTGTATTTTAGTTGGATATTATATATGTAGGTATATATGTATGCTTGAGTCCTTAAAAATTGGTTTGTTTTTTAGTGCCGACATCGTTTTTATGCATATTTTTATGTGCTGACATCGTTTTTAGTTGGATAATATGTATATAGGTATATATGTATGCGTGAGTCCTTAAAAATTGGTTTGTTTTTTAGTGCTAACGTCGTTTTTATGCGTATTTTTTAGTGTTGACATCGTTTTTATGCATATTTTTTAGTGCGGACATCATTTTTATGCGTATTTTTATGGAGGTATATATGTGTTGACATCTTTTTTGCAATATAAGAGATGGATGAGGAAGGATGTACAATGATTTTGAGCGATTCGGTGGCATCGGCGGACGTCAGCGGAGGAGTCTCCAATGTCATCGTCGGTAGAGCTTGGAGGAAGATGTACATTGATTTTGAAATTTTATTTAATTACACTTTTGCCTAACTTCTTTATTTATTAAACATTTGTGTTTATATATGTGGTTTCTATTACGTTAAATTGTGTTAGCAAAATTAAATCTTTCAGTGTCAGCAAACTTTATAAAAATTCAGTGTCAACAAACGTTATTGTTAATATTCCCGTAAGCAATCGTATATATATTTTTTTGAAAGTTTCTCGTCGGCAATTATTTTCTCCGACATCGACGTTAGCATAGTTCGCGTCAGCATGGACATCCCCGATGTTAGCATCGTCGACGTTCCTCGCGTTAACATTGTCGGAGTCCCCGGTGTAGGAATCAGCAAATTCGATGTACTTGGTGTTGGCATCAGCAACGCTGACGCGCGGAAAAATAAAATATGTTGATGCGGAGGGGGGCACAAGAGGCACAAGGGGGGGAGGGGGGCATGCAGGGAGGGACACATGGAAATGGACACTTTGCTAATTATTTCAATAAGGTGTTTACTTTGCTAATTTAGCCACTATTTTTGGACACTTAGCCAAATGCTCCTTATTTTAATTCCTTGTTGTCATGATTCAATTTTACATTAGAAATTCAATCAATCGTCAATTAATTATATCATCTTTCATATCATCGTATTTGTATATCATCGTGTAATTTCATCATGGTATTTCATCATGTAATTAATTGTTCTCTGCATAATTATTTCATCATGTAATCAATTTCATCTTTGTATATATATAATTAATGTAATTAATTTCATTGATGTTCTATATACATGTTATGATGACATGAGTACTATACATATATTATATATATGCTTTAACGTATGATTTCCGTTATTTTTATATATATAATAATCTCATGAAGAAGATAAACTAATCTCAATTCTTGAAGTGATTGAATCAATTAAATTTGTAATATCCCTTAAAGCGATAAACTAATCTCAATCCCTGCTTGTCAATTGGTGTACGATTCCTTGTTGGGTGATTAATGCAAGCTTGGTAAAGTTATTCGGCATATATGAGAACACTCGAGGTTGAAGATCTTGTCACCGTTTCATTTAATTTATTCTTAATTTTTGTTGCTTCTACATATCTACATTAAAAGGTATGATTAATTTATTTATTCAAAAATTCGGATCACTAACAAAATTTAATACTCTACTTAATTGAAAGCAAAGATGACCAAATTCTTATACACCGATAAAACCATCGACCCAAAATACCAAAAATCAAACAATTCATTATCTGAATCCTAATTCCTAAACAAAAATTAACTTAAAACCATGGCATAAGATTAAAAAATGGATGATTTAGATAAATACATTACAAAATTGTATGATTTAGTTAAATAGATTACAAAATTGTATGATTTTTAGATCTAAATAAAGCATGTTTTACATGAAGAAGATTTTATATCTAACTTTCCTATATATAGATGTTACACTACAAACTATTTACTAATATAAGGCCATATTTTTAAATTCATGGGAAGGAATTGAGAAATTTAGATTTAGATATTGCAAAGTTTGTTTAAATGAATAAATTAGAGGGGTGATTACTACGATATCCAAAATTTTGGGCTTTATTAGGAAAATGTTTACCACCCTTTCCATATTAGCAAAATATCCACCCCTAAAATAAAGTTGCTGAAATTCAGTTTTTTTTTTCCGCATTGTTGTAACTCCTGAAACCGAAGTTGCTGAAATTGAGTTTTTTTCTCCATATTACTATTTTTTTTTTGCTTTTTTTTTCTGCGTTTCCAGAGTTGCTGAAACCCCTGTGTCACCCTCTGTTTCAGCATTTTTTTTCTTCACGTTACTGTTTTTTTTTCACGTTGCCGAAACCGGAGTTGCTGAAACCTCGATTTCAGCACTGTTGTTGATGCCGAAACCCCTCTCATGTTTCAACAGTTTTTTTTTTCGCGTTGCTGAAACTGTTCTTTTTTTCCACGTTGCTGAAACCCCGATTTCAGCACTGTTGTTGATGCTGAAACCCCGGTTTCAACAACGTTGTTGATGCTAAACCCACGGTTTCAGGAACGTTGTTGATGTTGAAACCCCGATTTTAGCAACGTTGTTGATGTTGAAATTGTTGTTGAAACCGTGTTACGGGATATAAAATTTAGCCTATGCGGGATTCGAACCCACGTATTTGCACATAGCACATCGCTCTGCCATTGAGCTAAGAGGCTTTTAAAGGAGATTTAAAGCAAGTTCAACAACAACAATTTCAGCAAATTCTAGTTTTAAAGCAAGTTCAGCAACAACAATTTCATCAAAGAGAAAGACCAAACTAAGAGTCCTCACCAAAAGAGTAAAATTATTCCTCTCGCGAGTCTAACTCCAAATTTCCTTCCACAACGTTGTTGTTGAAACCCCGATTTCAGCATTGTTGTTGCTGCTGAAACCGGGGTTTCAGCAACGTTGTTGATGCTGAAACCCCGGTTTCAGCAACGTTGTTGATGCTAAAACCCCGGTTTCAGCAACGTGTTGTTAACATAATAAACAAACTCACTACGTCCATTGTTTGCAGCAAATTGCCAAGCAGGTGAACATGCCCCTCTTTATCATTCACACCATCAAGCATTATGTACTCAATGAAGCAGTCCATGACAGTTGGTATCCTGTGAGCCACTATGATCACAATGCAATCTGCAAATTCCACAAAATTGATTTCAGCATAACGAATTTTGCTAATAAAAATTAATTTCAGCATTTCAGATCCCACAAAAAAAAATTTGCTTTTGTTGATGCTGAAACCCCGATTTCAGCGCTGTTGTTGATGCTGAAACCCCGATTTCAGCACTGTTGTTGATGCCGAAACCACGGTTTCAGCACTATTGCTGATGCCGAAACCACGGTTTCAGCACTCATACTCTTTATTACATATTGATAAAACTATGCGAATCATATATTTAAGATTTAGTTTCAGCATTTCAACCTAACGAATTTCGCTAATGAGAATTAATTTCAGCATTTCAGCATTTCAGAACAAAAAAAAAAGGCAATAAACTCTTCAAAAGTTTCAGCAATGCAAACGAAATTGCTGAAATTACAATAGCAATCCAAAGATCTCAACAAAGCAAACACAATCACAATAGCAAGCTAACCAGAAATTCACTGTTTGCTACTAACGAGAATGCTTAAAACAAATTGTATTTTTAATATAATGCAATATGATGTAGAAAAAAGAAAGAAATATAGTGGAAAAAGGAAAGAAATATACTGTGAAAAATCTTAAATGGATCATCAATCGGATGTTGAACATTACCGATGCTGAACTCGGAATGAGACATTGCAGAACATTGCCGATGCTGAAATAAAGAATCCCGGGCTTGTAGACGAGTTCAAGGCGATCGGCCTTGTCGGAATCGCAGGGGTCGCCGCCTCGCCAATAGATCTAGAAGTAGATCCGGTGTCCGCGCCGTTCTATCGAAAACCAACAATCCCCAGCGGCCTTCATATCTGAATTCGGCCTTGCCGGAATCGCAGGCGTTCACTAATGGCCTTCAGATTTGAATTCGACCTTCAAATAGAGAGAAATCGCTGGCCTTCATGTCTGAATTCGACCTTCAAACGGAGAGAAATCGCCACCGGATTACAGATGAATCGCCACCGCCCATAGATCGGCGTCGTCGAGATCTGGGAGGAGCAACGACGGATCTGGGAGGAGCAACGACATACCTTCAACGGAGCACCGTCGGTCTGTTGTTGTCGTCGTTGATCTGTTGCTGTTGTCGCTTGAGAGCGAACGATGGACTCGGATTTGTTGTTGTTGTGGCTGCTGGAGCTTTCTTGCAATTTACGGATGTAGTTTTCGAGAGCTGCCATCTTCCTCAACCACCGTCGCCGTCGCCGCCGCCGCCTCCTATGCGAAGTAAACTGGACCTCCGCCTCTTCCACCGTCGTTGCCTGTCGTGGAGCACGATGAGGCGGATCTTGCGGTGGCCGTTCCCGCCGTTGTCTCCTGCGAAGTTGATTGAGGAAGGAGATGGAGGAGCCGGTTGAGGATTTGTGGGTTTTTTTTACCTTTTGGTGCTGAAACGGCGAGGGATTAATGAAGAAATTGATGGAGATATGAGATTAGGTTTAGATAAGAAGGGTAATTTTGTCCAGAAAATTTTTGGTGGACAAAACCCCAATTTGCAACACTTGGGGGACACTCTCTCAATATGGTAATTTTGTCCAGAAAATTTTTGGTGGACAAAACCCCAATTTGCCACACTTGGAGGACACTCTCTAAATTTTTTTTGGTCATAAAAGGGGGCTAGAACCCCGTTTTATTAAGAGCTAGTTCATGGACTAAGGCAAATACAAAGGGCTGTCTAAAGCAGCAAGGGAAATAATAGACACAGGGGGGTCTCGAATGTGGTGACAACGTTGATGTCGTCGGGGGTAGTGTAAGCCAACTTTGCTAGTGCGTCGGCAACCATGTTTGCCTTTTTGTCAACGTGACGGACGTCAAGGTTCCACCCTTGGGAACTGATCAAGTCGCGGCATTGGCATACCAGGAGCAGGTCAGCGTGAACATCGGGGGGTTCCTCTTGGAGCAGCTTGTATACACAAGCCGAGTCTGTTTCTAGGAGCACGTTTCAGTATTCCATGTTGCGGCACATCCATATGCCGTGGTAGATTGCGAATAGCTCCGCCCGTAGAGCTGAGCATATTCCCAATTTGACACGAAAGCCTCTCAGAAATCCTCCGTTGGCATCGCGTAGGACTCCACCACAGCTAGATAGCCCATGGTTACCACGAGATGAGCCATCAACATTGAGTTTCACGTAGTTCGGCGGGGGGAGGGGGGGTGGCTGACCACAAGTTTTGTCGAGGGGGGGGGGGGGGTGATTGAATTGGGTAGACTTAGGCTTTGATTGCGCCAAGTCTGCTTAAACAATCCCCCTGACAACTTTGCCCGATGCATTACCGAGATCATGCCTTCCGAATCTCCCCGGAAGACCTTGTCATTTCTCCTTCTCCAAGTGTACCATATGAAATACCCAAAAAGAGAGCTTCTAGCATCAGAAATGGAATGATTCTGGAGTAACCAACCTCTCATATCCAGCGAGAAGAACTGATCAGGTAAGCGCCGCCCCTCTAGTTGAAGCCATGCCGATTTGACATCTGCACAATCCCACAGGACGTGCAGGCCAGTCTCGTCTTCCCTACAGAACTCAATCAATTTCTTGTTCTTCCTGTTATATTTCCCACTTTCTTATTTCTATTGGGACATAGTAAAAGAAATACCTGTGTAGTGAGTAATGTGTGTGATGATTTTTTCTAAAATAAGTACCTTATTAAGAACGTACATAATAATAGAAATAATAGATTCCTATGAAAACCATGCTATTGAAGATTGGGGTTTAATCCTAAAACTAATTGATAATAGTAAGAGTAACTCACTACCTTTTATACTAAGGATTGTTTGTTCATATTATCAATGTGGGACTCTTTAAACTTTTCATATTCTCTCTAACACATTGTGACATTGTGAGAATTTGTAAGGAAGTATTTCTTGTAACATCATTAATTCGTTATTATGAAGCTCTTCCCAACAATACTTGACAAACAAGGCAGGATACAACAAGAACTTGATCTATCCTCTCCAAAGTATCCAAGTACAAACCTTCCTAATTAAATCTTCATTAAGCCTTAGCATCTCCTCCAATGGAGACTACAGTAAATCACAACTCCATATCCAGCAGCTGAGTAAACTAGGGGTGTGCAGAAAAACCCGAAACCGAAAACACGACACGAAAACACGACAACACGACACGAAAAAACCCGAAACAAAAAAAACACGACACGATAATGACACGAACCGAGAAAACACGGCTCTAAACGGTTCGTGTTCGGATCGGGCAAATCGCCTTGTCGGGTACCCGACACGAACCGATTAAATTTTTATTTTTTTATTTTTTAGATCTGATAGTATTAGTACTTGTATAAATAAGATCCCTTTAGTTTCAAGATGCTCAGTTGGCTCACTTGGTTCAGGGAAAGCGGGGAAATGGGCTACTTTCCAACTGACTCAAGTTCGAATCTCCCATCCTGCTTTATTTTTTTTTTGCTCCAATCTCCATACTACCTCTTAAATCCAAAAGCACACGCTAATTGAAACCCTATCAGAGTAGCCGACTTCACGCTAATTGAAATTTGAAACCCTCTCTCTTTTATTTTTGGTCGAATTGAAACCCTCTCTCATTCTCACAGAGTCACAGTTGCTTCTCCTTCAACCTCCTTGCTCTCCGTCTCTCACCCCCGACGACCGCCATAGAAGGCCAGGCTCGAGCTCTCAGCCTCTCCACTCTCGTGGACGCACCCTCGCTTTCCCCTTTCCATCTCTCTCCTTGCATCCTTCTCGTTCCCTTTACATAGAGCTTCACCCCGCCCGACTTCGCTTCGTCTGAGAATCGAAGATGACGACACTAGGGCCGGAGATAGAACTTCGGTGTCGGCGCCACCTCTGTTTGAAAACCCCCTAATTGGAAACCCTAGCATCCGCCCCTCCCAGTCTCCCTTCCACTCTTCACTCCCTCTATTTTCATATCTGGGCCGACTTTTCCTCTGTTTGAAAACCCCCTACCCTTCCACTCTTCACTCCCTCTGTTTTCAGATCTGGGCCGACTTTTCTATCCGTTCTCAGATTTGCGTGAACTTCAACCTCCTGGCGCTCTGTATTTCAATCCCGGCAACCATTGCAGAATTCCAGGCTCGAGCTCTTGGTCTCTCCACTCCCGTGGACGCACCCTCGCCTTCCCCTTTCATAGCGGTTCGTGTCGGATAACACGGGTATCCGACACGGATCCGGTTAGCTTTACCGTGTCGGATACTCGGTTCATAACGGTTCGTTCACGGTTCGGCCTATTTGTGCTAAACGGTTTCGGGTATCCGACATGATTATCCGGTTCGTGTCGGATACCCGGTAACACCCACCCCTAGAGTAAACTGTATTGCACTATTGCCGGCCTCTCTCGGTATACATATGATTTTTTATGAATGTGTAGGAAAGGGCCCAATGGGTATACTCTATGCAGGCCGTGCAGATAGTTTTGGGTAGAGCTGGCAAAACCCGACCCGAAACTGAAAATCCGACACGGTCAACTCGAAACCGATTATTCTGAACACCGACACAACCCGTCCATTTTGGACCCGAAATCCGAATGAACCGAACCCGATTAACCCAAAACCCATTAAGACCCGAACCCGTTATAACCGAAACCCGAAATAACCCGAAATTTAAGCTACAATCTAGTAAATTTTTTTAAATGAATATTGAAATAATAAAAACCCGAGACAACCGAAACCTGAATAATTGAAACCCGATACAACCGAAACCCGAACCCGACCCAACCGATTGACCAAATTATTAGACATTACTCGAAACCCGACTAACCGAACCCAAACCCGACCCGCCCGATTGCCACATGGGAGCCATATGCAAAAAAAAAATTAGACATTGTTCATATATTGTGTTAACGATTTTATCTTTTTTATTGCATTATGTAATTGTTTTACTATTATTAAAAAATGTATAATTATGTTTTTATTTTTAAAAATCAACACAATCCTATTTATATTTACAAAAATGCACAAAAAATATCAAAATGCCAAGGACAATAAGGAGTATGGTAATTCAAAGTCAACTTTATATACATTAAATTAATCAAAATAGAAATAAGGTAGAATTTGAACACTTTGAACATTCTTTTAAATATAAAATGGTTGTGAATGAATCTTTAAAAATGATACATATGATTTTCTTAAAAATTTTATATGAATTTCGTAATAAGTTCACTAATTTTTTTATTATTTTGGGGGAAAGTCCACTAATTTCTCTAAGTAATGGGCTTTGTTTGTTTTTTTTTTCTAAAAAAAAAAAGAGAAGATGCAAATTTTGAAGGCTCCTTAATAAGTTAAAAATGAAAAAAACAGAAGATATTTATATACTTAATATTAATATTGTAGTAATATTATTGTTTATGATTTTATGAAAGATAAAGAAGAGCAAATTATACCCAAAAAAAATGCCATGTTGCTGGGAGTTGAAACGTTGCACAAGGCCAAATATGAAAATCGTTGTAGCATAGCATGCCAGTTAGACCTGTCAAACGGGTCATTCGGGTCGGGTTCGGGTCCGGTCACTTCGGATTTCGGGTAAAACGGGTCTCGGGTAAAACGGGTTTCGGGTTTTTCGGGTTGACTCGAACTCGGGTTTGATCGGGTTTCGGGTCGGGTTCGGGTCGATTTCGGGTTTGTCAAATTTTTCTTTTTTAAATTAAAAAAATCATTATTTGATAATTTTGTGATAAATTTTAATTATATATATAAAAAAAATAATTATATATAATTATAAATCAACCGGGTCAATCGGGTCATCGGGTCAATCGGGTAAATTGGGTCAAAATTACCGAGTCAACGGGTCGAAACCCAGATTACCCGAAAAATTTCGGATTTTTCGTGTTCGGGTCGAAAAAAAAATTCGGATCAAAATTTTCGTGTTCGGGTCGGAAAATTTTCGGGTCGGTCGGGTCGGATCACCGGATAGGGTTGTGTTTTGACAGGTCTAATGCCAGTGGATCACACATTAGACAATATGCTTCATTGACAAACCGTTTTTTTTTTTAAAACTAAAACTAAAAGGCCCCTTAAGATTTGGGGGGCCGGTTCAGCCGATTCGTCTGAACCTAGTGAAGATCCTCTACAACATCCCCTACTCCACCCCCTACTCCACATTTTTTTAACATATACTACGTGTTTAATCTTAAAAAAATTTAAAAAATTATATTTATAATCTTAACATCTATGTTTATATATTTATAAAATTTTATTTTGAAAAATCATGTTTTAAAATTCGTAATAATTATATTGAGTAAACTATTGCCTTTTTAATTTTTAAAAATTTTTAAACATCATTTTTCGAAATAAAGTTTTATAAATATATAAATACAAATGTTAGGAATATAAATATAATTTTTATATTTTTTAAGATTAAATAAATAGTAAAATAAATTAGTGGAGTAGGAATTGGGTCATAGGGGATCTTGTTTGGCCTGAACCTCCCTTGACACGGGCCTCTCTATGATTGCAGTAGTAATTCGACGCACCGGACATGCCCGATGGGTCGAGAGGCCGAGAAACTCGGCGACGGGTAAACCGTCAATACAAGCTAAATATCAAGACATAACAACCAAGCATAAACCCAAAATATAGAGATGCAGTAACAGAAGCAAGCTAGAGCTATTGCTGGAAGCACGGAAGTGACATCTCTTCTGCCAGTTGGTAGAGGCACACAGGAAATCCATAGGGAACTAATTGGAAACCTCATATATGGACTCTGAAATCAAGAGCCTTCAGCCTTCGATCACGTCCACGACCTCTCGCGCGTCGACAAAGGAGAAAAACACCGCTAAAAAATCTCTAGTCCGAAGCCAAACTGCATCACGAGTATCTAGAGCCAGGCTACAATATAAACAGACATATAAAAAATACACGATTTTTTGTTTCTTTGGGCCCTAGTATAAAACTTGGACCCAAAGACAGGTTATTGGGTCAGATCAGGGTCAAAGCAAGTCACCACGAGCTCAAGATGGACAGCCAACAGCAATAGCAGGCATGAGATCGAAAACCTAGGAAAACGACGGCGAATCCCAAGCCTCCGAACCTGGCCGGCGGCCACGAGGACAACCGGACACTACCAGACCATCGGACCATCAACCGCAGGGCAAGCTCGACAAGGGTGGACGAGGAGCCAAGATAGAAATCAAGGGTGGATTGAAGAAAGGGTTGTGATTTGGGAGAACCAACGGGGTTCGATAGCCAAGGATTTGAAGCCGAGGCGGCGAGCAGGCGGAGGAGCCCTCAGGGGGGAGAAGCAGCAGGTGGATAGGCCGCCAACGGAGGAAGAAAAACGCCAGAAAGATGGAGGGGGAAGATGTGGGTAGCGATGAGGAAGAAATCGGATCGAACAGAACTCAAATTAATGGGAATCTACAAAGGTTGGAACACAAGGGAGAAGCCCCAACTCAGTTTCTACAAATTTACACCAAATCAGGGATTGCAAAGTGAGATTTTAAGCCTAGGGTTCTACATGGGTAGACTTGTCAATCAGATCATTCAGGTCGGGTCATTTCGGGTTTCAGGTAAACAGGTCTCGTGTAGATCCGGGTTAACTCAAGATCGGATTTGGCCCAATTTCGGGTTTGTCAAGTTTTTTAATTTTTTTTAATAAAAATTCTTATTTTGATGTCTTTATAAATTAATTAATTAATTATAATAATAATATATACTTATAAATAAATTAATTTTAATAATATATAATTATAAATTAATTAATTTTATTAATATACTAATTACTAGACTTACCATAATATGATTTTGAGATTTTCTTAACTTTTTATTAATTAATGAAAGTATTGTTTTAACAAATTCGGCGGGTCAGTCGAGTCACCGGGTCGAAACCCATTTGACTCAGAAAAATATCGGGTTTTCGGATTCGGGTCCAAAAACTTTCGGGTCAAAATTTTTGGGTCTTGACCGAAAAAATTCCGAACGATCAAGTCGGATTTTCAGGTCGGGTTATGTTTTGACGGGTTTATACATGGGTGTGTGGGAGTGGTAGAGAGAGGGGTGAGCCCCTCTCTAGAATTTTTCACGGCCCTAGATAGTTGATAACTACTCCCTCCGTTTGAAATTATTTGTCTTTTGTCTTGTAGTGCACGCTTTTTAAGAAGAAAAAAACTATATAAAATATATTTTTTTAATTAATTTTTTTTATATATGTATGTATGTAGTAAGTATAAGATTATGAAAAAAAATTAATTAAAAAAATTATATTTTATAGAGTTTTTAACTCTTTAAAATACGTGCTGAAAAGTCAAATGGCAAATATTTTCACAAGGAAGGAGTACATTTTAGGAGGAATTCTATGATTGCAGCAATGATCGACGTGCTACCAACCGAAATAAAATGTTGACGTTTCTCATTTATTAATTAAACAATTAAAAACATATATACAAATTGTGTATATATATGCATTATTGATTCAGCAAAACTTTCGATAAAAAAAAAAAAAAAAAACCCAAAACAATTAGTTGAGAAAAAAAAGTCAGTAAAATGGAAGATGAAAAGAAAAGTAGCACCTCCGAACCAATCTCCACCGTGGATCCCTACGAATACCTCCAGATCACCCTTCATCCCGACGGCACCGTGAGCCGTGGTCTTGTTATTCCAACGGCGCCACCCTCAACCGACCCCTCCGCCGGCAGTGCCAGCCTCTCCAAAGACCTCCCCATCAACCACCAAAAGGGCACCTGGGCCCGCCTCTACCTTCCCAAATCCGCCCTCAACAACCCCGATTATCTCCGCAAGCTACCCCTTGTAGTCTACTTCCACGGTGGAGGCTTCGTCGTATCCCATGTCGACTCCAAATTCACCCACGACTTCTGCGACCAGCTGGCCCCGACCACGCCGGCGCTGGTAGTCTCCGTCGAGTACCGCATCGCTCCCGAGCACCGCCTCCCCGCTGCCTACGACGACACCGCGGAAGCGCTAACGTGGATCAAGCAATCGTTTTCCGCCCAACCCGACGACGACGAAAATTGGATCCCTCGGTACGGCGATCCGGCGAGCTGTTTCTTGATGGGGACGAGCGCGGGAGGGAACATTGCCTATCACGTCGGGCTTCGGGCCATGTCCGGGCTCGACTTGAGCCCGGTGAGGATCCGGGGGCTGATCTTGCACAGCCCGTTCTTCGGCGGGGTTGATCGGACCGGGTCGGAGCGGAGGATGTTTGACAACCCGTATCTACCAGTGGCCGGGACGGATCTCATGTGGGAGCTAGCGCTGCCGGAGGGGGCTGATCGGGACCACGAGTACTGTAACCCGATGAAGGGGGCCGGGCCGGGTCAGTTGGAACGGGTCAGGGAGTTGGGCTGGAAGGTGCTTTTGACGGGCTGCACCGGGGACCCGTTGATTGACCGCCAAGTGGAGGTAGGGAAGGCTATGGAGGGGAGAAGGATCGGTGTGGTGACCCACGTAACTGAGGGTGGGTATCATGGAGTCGAGATGATGGACCCCACAAAGACATCACCTTACCTGGAGTTGGTCAAGGATTTTATTGTCTCTACTCTCTACTGAAGATGAGTCGGCCCAATTTAAAAAACAGTTGACCCAATTAAAAAAACAAATGTCAACTAATTTGATTTCCTTGTGATTGAACTTGACGTGAGTTGGGTGATATAATGTGATGTGTTGAATTGTATTGTAAGGGATGTAAAATGACTTGATATTACATACATACTCTTTATTGATAATGAAGAATGCGCTTGTTAGTTAGTCAAATGCATCACATGTAGGTGCTTTATGGATCCTATTTCTCGAGGAATAGTTCCTCACATCTTGTTGTTTGCAAGATTGATAACCGAAATATATTTTATTTGAAATGACAAGATTCGGTGTTCTGAGCTGCAATGGGCGAAAACTTGTGAATCTATTATATTACAAATCCTAATTGAATGCATTGAACAAAAATAGCAGAATAGCACCATGAAAAGAATTATAACAAGAGACAATGAATGCTAAGTTTGTTATCTTGCAATTACTTTTGCTGTGAGAGAGAGATCGAATGATGAAAAACTATTAGGTAATTCCCAAAATGCACAAGAGATATATTGATAAAAACAAATAATTAGCATTTTATCAAAACATAATAAAATATTCATCGAACTATATTTTAAAACGCATCTGATACCAGTGACACTTAAAGATGAACGCCAAGCCCAAATTAAGTTGTACTATGGATAACATGCATCATGAACAACCTACTTGCTGGAGATTTTAAAAGGGTGTTGTCAAATACACCGCAAATCCCCCATCAAAGGTGCACGTCCATTTCAACGTGCAGACATTTCCAATTAATTAGCACGTTAAAAAAATTAATTAACTCACTTCAACCCTGCACGTCAGAATTGACTTTCAGGATTTGGAGTGGATTTAGTTTCTCCGTTTTAAAATGGAGGTGCAGAGCTTTTCGATCAAGTCAGTTTCCTTGAATAGGTAAATAAAGAACGGTCATTCCGAAATTCGAACCGGGGACCTATAGGTACTACCCACAAGTCCTTTCCGGTGAGCCATTCCGAAATGGTTATCAAGTCAGTTTCCCTTTGCAAGCAAGACCCAGGATCTTTAAAGGCGTTACATCACAGTTTCTGGTTTGTACAAACTTAACCATACGAACACACTTCTCCCATCCAATGAGCATTGGCTCATTCCAAGCTCTAATCAGTCAAAACGTTATGTAGGAATTCATGTCATGTTGGAAAAACAACTTCCTCGCGAGGAACAAGGTGCAGAAGGAAGGATCTAGGGAGTCAACATGGAAATCCATCCTTGCGAAGGAGGTGAGCAAGATCGCTGATACAAGAAACAAGTATGAGCAAAAGAACAACTTTGTCCCTCGCGCAGGGGAAGCGGCTGCTGGAGCACAAGGCTTGCATCAGGTCCAAGCACACATCAAATATAAGCTAAAAACCCGCAAGATCACAAAGGATGAATGAATCAATGACTTGTACAAAACTTGAATCCATGGCTTTCAACTTCAAAGCACACAATTAACAAATGGCAAAAATCAGATTTAACCTCATTGGAGATGCAGCAATGTTAAGAAATTACGTGTTGAAGAAAAGCCTCAGAGTTATTTAACCCCAAACCCAAGATCTCTAAGTTGCTGAGGATCAACCTCTGCGGGTGCTCGTGTGAGGGCACACTGGGCAGTGGTGGTTTTTGGAAAGGCAATAACATCACGGATAGAACTAGCGCCTGCAAGGAGCATCACAAGCCTATCCAAACCAAAAGCAATCCCTCCTGGACACGATGACACAAAACATAAAAGACTTTATAAAATAAAAAAAAATCAGAATGTCATTATATTTAGTTATTTTCTCAAAAGATGAGAGGTAATTTGAACATGAGATTAAATATGATAAAAGCCCTGAAAGCCTAGTATGGATAACAGATGATCAAATGCAATTTTTTTCTTATATAAAAAAAATAATTAAATGGTTGTATACTGTGAAGTGGATAAAAAAGTAAAGAGTAGTTTTGTGCAGTTTGGCCTAAAATTAAACCATCCAGAAATATAGAAGATTATTGGTAACGAGGACAAAGAAACGCACCGTGGGGAGGTGTACCCATGTCAAAGGCCTCCAAAAGATATCCAAACTTCTCTTCTGCCTGCCAACAGAAATAAATCCCGAGTCAACATCAATTTCATCATGCTACTGACACCAAAATTCACTTCAACACAAGGAAGCTGAAGTAACAGAAAAATAACAAGAGTGCATAATCACTATAAAAACATCACCTCTTCATGGGAAATTCCCAGAATACCGAACACTTTTTCTTGGATCTCCCGCTTGTATATTCTTAGACTTCCGCCACCAATCTGAAAAAACCTTACCAATGTAAATTTATAGCGTCTTCAACTAACATCTAGATACTCATTAGAATAAATTACCTCTACACCATTGTAAACCATGTCATATGCCATTGCACGAGCAGAGGGCAAATCATTCATGTCATCAGGGTTTGGGGCAGTAAATGGGTGATGCAAAGCCTGCACAGAGATCCATAGATTAAAAAATATGTCAATAGTACCATCCAACTATAAATCCTCTTTCACAAGCAGAGAAGGCGGGAGAATAGCACAAATGACAGCTGTATCATAAAGTGATGTCACAAAAATCAGGAAGGCTAGTGGAAGAAAAAGAATGTGGATATACAATTTGATATGTTGCATAACATAGATTTCTTTTTGAGATATAAAATATTTATCATAGAGTGTCGTGTTATCGTCCGGAAAGGGCAAAAATAAAGACATAAATATAATGCTCGACATTTCACGTGTTATACGTGATACAATGATTTGCTTATTTTAGTCCATTCAACGTATAAATTCAAGGACTAAAACTCCAAAAGAGTCTGGTGAGAGAAACATTAAATCAAGGAGATCATTATTCAACTAAAACTTGTTAAATCAAATACACTACCTCAAGACGCTGCTCCAAGTCGTTCCATTCAAACATTGGGAAATCAGTCACCCACAGAATTGCATGCTTGGTCTTATACCATTCAAGTAAAAAAATTGGTTATAGCGTGTATGCTGGGCAGAAAATCTTAAAGAGGAAATGGATGGATCATAGTCATCTTATGCACGGAAAACATGCTGATACTCACATGGTCAACAAAACCCAGTTCATTGGCAACGAATAATCTCAGCCGGTCCAACGTTTTATTAACGGACTTGGTCTGACCCACTGCAAACAATATAAGGTCACCAGATCCAGCTGAGCAACGAGTCAGTAAATTCTCTTTATTTTCTGAACTCAAACTTCCCGATAAAGCTGGAATTCCTTCCAATCCACCTAAAAACAACTCATTTATGGTTACTTACACAACCAATTATCTTTTCTAAAAGGAGAAGAAATTGAAAAATGTCTACCATCACTTGACACCTTAAGGAAAGGCAACCCCTTGGCTCCAGATTTAAAAGCTTCATTGTAGATGTCCCCTTTCTTTAAAGCTGTATTAGAATAGTCTTTTGCACCTGAGGGCACAGTCAATGCCTTTATTATTCCCCCATTTGACAAGGCATCACTGAACACCTTGAATGATGAATCTAAGAAGATATCAGACACCTGATGGGAAGAAGAAACATAATAATAAGTTAAATCAGTGCATTTTGCTTTGTTAATAGCCCAATAACATTATGAAAATACGATAGATGTTCATACAGTATCTCACACAACCTAGATACAACAATATTGCACAATCATTTCACAAACTGTTGGTCCTCAATTTACTAGCCACAGCTTTCACAGTGATAAGATCACAACACAAATGCCAAAAAAAAAAAAAAACTTCCAGCCTATCTGATCCATAACGATCCATGGCTTCAACATAATAATAAAAATGCAGGGAAACTTTTAGATGGAGATAATGACATACATCCTTCAACTCGAGATCAAAACGAAGATCCGGCCTATCTGATCCATAACGATCCATTGCTTCGGCATATGTAAGCCTTGGGAAGGGGTCAGGTAAATCAATACCTTTGATCTCTGAAAACACCTGCAATAAGTTTTTGTATTTCCTATCTTATTAAGAACAAAATAACAGAAATAATAGATTCCTATGAAAACTATGCTATTTAATGTGGTTGTACAACTATGATGAAAAAATAATAACAAATGGGCAGAGAACTAAATTTACGAAAGCAAGACTAAAATTAGGATATATCATTTACAAGATATCCAGACCAACCACCACCAATTTCACTGGGAAATGTGTATGTGTTATAATAGATGATCAATACAACCACGCGAGCAAAGATTTGGTCAAATTTTCATAAAGTATTGAATGACCACCCAAGTATTCTGATTTGAATAACTCGTTCTCCAGGGGACTATTATCATGCACTGTGAGAATTTGTAATGAAGTCTTTCTTGTAACACTGTTAATATGAAGCTCCTCCCAACAATACTTGACAAATAAGTCAGGATACAGCAAGAATTCTATGATCCTCTCCAAAGTATCCAAGTACAAACCTTCCTAATTAAATCTTCATTAAGCCTTAGCATCTCCTCCAATGGAGTGAAGGACAACTCCATATCCAGCTGAGTAAACTCTGGCTGTCTATCAGCTCTTAGATCTTCATCCCGGAAACATCTGAAAAAATGGGAAAAAAAGGGTTAAGAAATAGGGGAGCATGGGGAAACTATGTTGTATTATTGTTCCTGCTTGCAACATTTCTCTCTCAAACAAACAAATCAGAACTTCAAAAAAATGTAGAAATATTGTTGCAACTAGCAACACTTCTCTCTCAAACAAATGAATAAGAACTTCAAAAAATGTTTCTGCTAGAAAACACGAATTTTTTAATAACTTTCCAAACTATTGATTAAAAAAAATAAACTCAAATCTTGCAACAATCTATCTAATGAAGAGAAGTTCTGGTCCTGGTCCAGGGAAAGGAACATCAAAAGTATATAACTAACATCACAATCAATATTGCAAGGAACTCACTTTGCTATTTGATAATATTTATGGAAGCCAGAGGCCATAAGCATTTGCTTGTACAACTGTGGACTCTGAGGCAATGCGTAGAGTGCTCCTGGCTAAAATATATGAACCAAATGAACATTTTCTTAATAAATATCTCAACAAAAATTCACTAACATTCCATGCAAACCATATCTGTCAAAAAGAACTTCATCTACATATATTAATCAGAACTATCATCACATTCTAACAGATCATAAGCATCATGCATTTTTTTACTAATAATATATTTCATTATGCATGTGCTTTCACCATTCATCAGTTTGTCAAATACCTAGGAGGCTCGGCTGGAGAAAGGCACACTTAGTCTGCTTCCCACATTATTATCATCCTACAGATTTTAAATGTCATTCATCAAGAACAGAATAACTTGTGTCTAATTCTCCTCTTAGGTCACAACATAAGTGTCCTGAATCTGTGCTCATCTCATCTTATCACAAAGAAAAAAAGGAGTTGAATCTTAGCAAAATTTAGAAAAACTATGATGAAGTATTACACATGATAAACAGCCCAAATATTAAGGGAACTTCTCTGTGTGGGCAAAACATTCTAGCAAAGTTTGCAATGCAGGAAATTTTGTATCCTCGAATAATTTTCAGTACATATTATTGCTTTAGGGGGATCCTATATTTTGGTTTCATGTTTAGTTGGCGATCCCCTCCATCATATGCTTCTTGTTTTCTCTTAATTCTAGTGTAATTTTATTTCATGGGAGAAATTGGCATACATTCACTTACTTGGTTAAATATAACCATCACCTTACTCATTTTTATTATTTCACTTTTGCCTTCGCCTCTTTCCAACAGCTTATATAGCATCCACTCTAAAATATTCTTTTTTAAACACGAGGAATAAGTATTTCATACAAGAGAAAATTACATGAAAAAAGAAGAAGAAAAAGAAATAACATGCAAGGAAAATAAATAATCATATAAGAAATACCTGGACTCTTGAAGGAACTAAATAATCCCGAGCACCTTCTGGGGTAGACCTAGAAAGTATTGGAGTCTCGATCTACCTTGTAATCACAAAAAAAGGTCAGAAAATATTCTTGTACAGAAAAATCCTAAAGGAATTTAAAATTCTATTGCAAAATTAGGCAGAAAGGCAGTGTAAGTAAGCCATACATCCTCAAATCCATGCACATCTTCAAGGTATCTTCGAATGAATTTCACAACTCTAGCCCGCAATGCTATGTTAGAACACATAAGATGCCTGCGTAAATCCAGGTACCGGTATCTGGAAGGATTGAGTCCCATTAGTCCATCAGAAAATACATAAACTAAAAAAATGAACAAAACTGGACCCAGCTTAAAAATCATTGGTAGCTGGATTCCCCAACTATCAGCTACAGTTTAGGCCATAGGCGGAGCTAGAGGGGCAAAGCCAGCAAGGGGGAGTATTCGCCGATAACATTGTTTTGATATATTATGTCTCATTCCAACACCCGAGTAAAAAGTTATAAACGTTTGAAAATTAAACACAAATTAATTATTTCAAACAACTTTTAATAAACCACGCTTTATATTTTACTAAATTAGACAATTAGATAAGAAATTATGCAATTTAAAGTTTTTATATCTTGTTCCATATTATTGAATGCTAAAAGAACAACAAGTTACATATTGATTTTTCGGGTTTTAAAGAGTGCATTTTTAGACAGAAACAATATTGTTATAGACTAAAACGACAGCTTTGAACTAAAAAACACTACCGTTTTGAACTAAAACATCGTGGTTTAAGCTAAAATGTCATAGTTTTAATGCACGAAACTAAAGAAAAAATCCTTCGTAGAGTGACCGAATAATTTGTACAAAATTCCGCCTTCCCCTCGATAAGTTTAGTCACTGTCTAGGGCAGTTAAGCTGGCATGGCTATGAATGACTAAGCGAGGTCGTTTTTTGGACTGCAATCTACAAAGGATAAAATGTGAGAAGATTGTCTGTTGTGAGAAGCCAAGAAGAACAAAGACATCTTAAGCCAACTTCGAGCATGTGAGAAAGCATATTACATGAACATGATCTTGTTCTATCAAGCTTTCACGTCATGCCAGCCCAAAATCAAACGATACTTAATACTCCAAAATACTAGGATGCTACTAAAAGTCTAGTGTACAATAAAGCACCCAATCATATACATATACTTCACCTCAAACGTATCTCCTCTTTCACTGAATCTTTGGCACCATCTGCAGTAGTAACCAAAAACGGCAACTTTGAACGCACAGCATTTAAAATCTGAACATGCTCCACAGCAACCTGCCAAAAAAATTAGGACAGCAAAATCAACTAAACCATGTAAAAAAAAGTCAGAAATGAGAGAATGTGCATGCACCTAAGCTTTTTACCAAAGTAATGTACATACAAATAAAATACCTAGCGCTAAAACTACAAATTGGAAAAGTAACTAGGGTTTATTAACAAGGATCAGAACCAGCATTTGAGTTTTGATTGGTATGCAAGGAAGATCATAATATAAATAGGCAGTTCTGGAAAGAGTTTCACATACTGGGCTTTTATTAGGGGATCCCTGCCCTTTGAAAAACATAGTTGAGTTCAAAACTTATTAATGAAAATCCAAATAGCAGGCATCATTTTGTATTTCTTTCCTCCTAGTGTAAGAGAATTGAACCAGCAAGGCAAGAAAAAAGCCACAATAGGCCAAAATCCAAATAGCAGGCATCATTTTCCACTTCTTTTCCTCCTAGGGTAAGAGAATTAAACCAGCAAGGCAAGAAAAAATGCCACAATGAGCCAAATACTTGGAAGCGGAGATCAAATATTACCTCTATCTTTCCGGTTTTCATCTTTTCATTAACGGACTCACTCGGACGCAAACGAACGATTCCATCTAGGGTAATCACATACTCAAGCCTCAAATCATTCGCTGTTTCATGAGCATCAGGGAATTTATCAGGAAGGGTTGTAACCTAGAGAAGAAAGAATTCAACAAGATTGAGGTGAGACAAGGAAACGATTCACCGATAAGAGTTGTCAGTTATTCAAACGAAAATTGGAAGATCTAAGACGGACCTGAACAAGGCCGGTGTGGTCTCTGAGGTTAAGAAAGGTGAGGCCTCCATGTACGCGGTGCAACGCAACCCAACCGCAGAGCCTGACGCGTTCTCCTACATCGGAATCGGATAAATCACCGCAGAAATGGGTGGGAGCCACCCATTCCATGGTTCCCCCGCCATGATTTCTGGGTGTTTCGGTGGAAGCTGAAGCAGGAAACGAAGAAGGAGCGGCATTGGTGTTAAAGGAAACAGCTAGAGAAGGTCTCTGAGAAACCCTAACACCGGGTGGCTTAGGAGAGTGGAAGAAGGCGGTGAGTAGAACGGAAGAAGGGATAAGAAAGGGTGGTCTGCGACTAAGGGGGCTGAGAGGCGGAAGGGCTCGGAGGAACTTGGACATTGATGCAGAGCTTGATAGGGTTTTTGGTATGAAGGGGGCAACGGGAACCATCGCCGGCGGGATTCGGGAGATGTGAGTGTAGGCCGCCGTTTTGTAAATGGGCTGGCCTCATACCTTAGTGTGGGCCCAATATTATGGTCTGTTCAAAGAGATTTGGTTTTCGGGTTCTCACAAAGTAAAGTTTTCGCCAAACAAAAAAAAAAAAAGTAAAATTTTCGCCAAGAAATATTCTAAGCTAAAAATGATTACTGAAAGCGTATGGTCACGAGTCGTGACTCTCGCTTCCGGTAATCATTTTTAATTTTTTACCTTACAATAGCCGAAGAAGGTAAACATTTCATCGGCTTGAAAAGTCGATACCATAATCGTGTGTTTAAGGATATTTTGATCGGGTATATAGTAGCCCTTTTTGTACATGACTTTTAGCCTTACTTGACCTTTCAAAGTAAGATCAACTAGTGATAGGCCCATGTCTTAGTCACGAATATTTGAATTAAATTTGGCATTGATTATTGTTTATTTTTATTTAAAAGCGCCCATATATATAGTTTTAGTTCTTTTTTATATAATTTTGTTAATACTACATATATCATATATTTTCGTTTCGGCTATATACACCGCAAATCCTCACGTCCTTAAGGACGTGCAAGTGGGGTGAGAGCCACCCAAACCTGGACGTGCTTGCACGTTTTTTTTTTACTAACGTGCAATAGGGCACGTGCTTAAGGACGTGCAAGCCCGTCCCTTAAAGACGAAGAGGACGTGCCTCTTCGTCAGAAATCGAGCGAGAGAGAGCAGTGCCGGAGCGAGAGAGAGAGAGAGACCCAGAGAGAGATGGAGACAGAAAGAGAGAGAGAGCTCGAGGCGGCGGTGGCGGCCTTGGAGGCGGAGGCGACAACGATGGAGGTGGAGGGTGGTGCTGGGGGTGGAGCATCGGGGGAGGCGGTGGCGGTGGAGCCGGTGGCTGAGGGTCTGGTGGTGCCGGCGGCCGTGGCGGCGGAGGAGGGTGGTGGTGGTGGGGCGGCGTCTGGCGCCGGCGACGGAGCCCGAACAGTGGCCGAGGAGGAGGGTGGTGGTGGTGGGGCGGCGTTTGGCGCCGGCGACGGAGGCCGAGCAGTGGCCGAGGAGGAGACGGAACCGCCGCGGAAGCGTCGGTCCATTGAGGTGTCCCCGATCCCGACTCCACCGGTATGTTATTTGAATTACTTTTTGTTTGATTTATTTTTAGAGTTTGAAAATATAATTTGATAGATAATATAGTTTTATAATATAGTTCTATGATTGATAATATAATTTGATTAATAGAATATAATTGAAAATAGATTTTTTGATTTATTTATATATTATAATGTTTTTTTTATAGTATATAGTTTGATAGAAGAGAATATAATTGTAATTTGATAGAATATAATACATAGAAAAAAATTACAATTGAAAGACAATTAAAAACATTAAAATATATTATAATACTTCAAAAGTATTTAATTAACATTAAAATATATTTGAATATATTCAAATATATTCAAATACATAAAAATAAATTTATATTGAAAGAAAATAAATACATTAAAATATAATAAATTATAATAAAATACATAAAAATAAATTGAAATTGAAAGAAAATAAAAACATTAAAATATAATAAATTATAATAAAATACATAGAAATAAATTTAAATTGAAAGAAAATCAGATTCCTCTCGTCGTCCTAGCTTGGCATCATCCGTTCACATGTCTCCCCATGATCTCGCCAACATCTGCTAACAACCCTCCCCAATCAGCAACTCTTGGTGTAGCCTGCATCGGAAACCAAGACCATTTTGCCGCGGTACGACTTCAAACGTCTTTTTTATTACCTATTCATGCTTTTCATACATATGTCAATACTCTAACTCTAAATTTTTGTTCTCATAGATCTGGTTGCGTCCTAACGCTCCTCTTCCGCCGCCTCCACTAGAATGGGTCGAACATCATCATCCGAGCGTCGAAGGATGGGATGCTCCGTTTCAAGCTCAGATTGAGAGATTTAGAGCCTTGCGTACCGAGTCCGGTCGTCCTTTACTATTTTCCTAGATTGTATTCCACAACTTTATTAAAATTATGAATGTAAACCTTTTTTTCCGTTCCTTGTAACGTTATTCGCATATTATCCTAATGAAAACCTTAACAATTCTTGTGTTCTGTTTAATTTGACCCTAAATCCATCAAATCCACTAGCTAAACACAATTTTATCAATTAACATTACAAAACCGTCGGAAAACCTAAACCCTAAACCCTGCAAAACCCTAACTAAGGTTTGTACGTCCTTAACAACGTGCAAGCATTGCACGTCCTTAAGGACGTGCAAGACGTTTTTAGCGGACGTGCACCGTCCCAGACTTGCACGTCCTTAAAGACGTGCAAATCCTTAATCCGGATTTGCAGTGTAATGACACCCTATATTTTTAGTTACTGTTATGAAGAAAATTACATCGTACATTAAGCTCTCTCGTATCTTACCTTTAATTTGCAAGCAGAGAATCTATATATATATATGGTATATACAATGCACGTTTGCTTTGGATGCGGATCACATAAGTTTCGACTTGGACAGGATTTGTGAGGTATCTAACGACTTAAACAAAAATTTACATGATTTGTGGTGTATCTAACATCGTCTATTCCGCAAGTTACACTCTTACAAAGTAAGACCCCATTCCTTTTTGTTGCCTTCCCCTTCCCTTGTTTCGCAACATCAACGGATCTTGCAAAAACGCTACAATATTAATTACAATAATGGCCCATCCCCGGCCACCATCCTCTTATTGCGTGATCTTTCCAAACACATGAGCAAATCCAGTACGGCATACTCCTCCTCCCCATCTCTCCCTCTCTTTCTGTCACCCTCTTCTGACTTGATTATGTCGACCCCAAACAGCCGGATCGACGGCGTCTGGGACGTGGTGGCCGACGACGACGTCGTTTTATGCCTACAGTCGATGTATAGCTGGCTATCCCCGGGGGTGGTGGAGTGGTGGAAGCAGACGACGTCGCCGGCCTTAAGAGAGTTGTCCTTGACGAAGCGGCTCCATCCCTTGGTCAGCACGTAGCTCTGGCTGCTGTTCCAGTACGAGTACCTGAACCTCCACACCTTCCCCTTCCCATCCTCGAAGTTCATCAGCAGCCCCTTCCCGCCGCCCCCCGCCCCCACCGGGAAGTTCTTCTCCGCGTGCTGCTTCGGGATCACCAGCCTGTTCAGCTTCCCCACGTCGCTCGGCGTCACCGTCTTCTCGAAGAGCTGCTCCCTCGGCCGATAGCCCCCTCTGCAGGGCCCGCCGCCGCCGCCGCCTGCTGGGTTGTCCTTGAAGTGGCGCCTGCTCTGCGCCAGCTCGTCGGAGTAGGTGTGCTTGCGGAGCATGTCCACGATCTCCGCCTTCGAGTGGGAGGACAGGAAGGCGATCTCCACGGCGTCGTTTTGGTCGGACAGGGGCTTGAAGTTGATGACTGCGTCGCGGCCGCGGAACCGCTGGGCCGCGACGTCGTAGGAGCGGGCGGCCTCGTCTTCGTCGATGAAGGTGCCGAGCCACACGCGGTGGTGCTTCTCGTAGATCTGGGCCCCCCAGCGGCCGTTGGGCTGGGGGACCACCCCCTTGTACTTGGACGATGACAGCTTCTTGGAGTCCGCCGAGCAGACGCTGGATTCGACAGCGTCAAGGATGACGCTGGCGCCGCTCCCCATGCGGCAGAGCCCTGGTCCTTGGGAAGACTTGGCTGTGGAGGGCGGAGGAGGGGCCGCTGAGGCGGAGAGGGCGTCGCTGGTGCTGCTGTCGTCGGTGCAACTGCCTTCCATGTTGATGCTAAGGGTGTGTTGCTACTTGTAACTTAGGAAGGTTAGGTTCCTTGGGAAGGGGGATGTATCTACGTGTGTTTATATATATAATAATGTCAAATGAAAGTGGTTTTTTTAAGTTCTCCTTTGGCAAAAATAGCACTATTTACAATATCTTGAATTAAAATAAATTTTGTTTTTTATTGAAAAAAAAAGGCGAGGAAATGGTATGGATGTTTGTAACTTTTATTTTTGTCAACCCAATAAATGTTCATACTAGTGTGTCCGGTGCTCCTTGATGTACGAAAATATATTAACACAATATTTTAAAATTATATTAGGTATTTATTATTCATATTTAAAAAAAGTATTTTAAAAATATGACAAAAATAATAAGGCTGAATCGGCATATGAAAATTACACTAATATCACAAAAAAAAAAAAAAAAATTGGCAAATTTGAAACTTGGCATAGAGCTTCACACTTTCACTTGCCAGTATGTGAATCGTTAGCTTCAGACTCTATAAGCTAGGGCAATTTTAGAATGTTTACAACAATAAGATATTATAGTGCAAACTTGAGATCCGTTGATTCACAACACTTTCTAAACAGATAAGGAAATGCGTATGAAACAAATTCACTAACTTCCCACAAGATCAACTATAAAAATCCAAAAAAAGACACAAATTAGTTGATTTACAACACTTTCTAAACCTCACATCCATGTTAGGGGACAATTCTCAGCATATCACATTGAACCTTCCAAGTGTTTATATGCTTTCATTTTCTCATTGATCCATGGTAGGACACGCTATTTCCGTATTTTATCATAATGTTTTCGGATTGAGGGTACTTTTCTTTATTTTGGGTTATAAGAACATCTGCACTGGGAGTTTAAATTCAAAATATAAGGAATTAATTAATATAATAAAGAAGAGAGATGATTTAAATAACGATGTGATTTGTTCTTTAGCAAGGAACCTTTAAAAACAGAGATAGAAGATGAAAATAGGGGACTCATACCCATGAATTTGGGTTTTATAGTGTGTAATAGATTTTAAAATAATTATAAATGAAAAATTAAGAAACTCTTATGGGTTAGAGTGATGTGCGTTAAAAATTATGATGAGTTTCTTAAGGAGATAGAAAAATAAAAAGGAGAATTATGGAACCGAAATGAGAGTTAGCAATTCAAATCCAAGCCCTAGTCGTGGGTGTACATAGATGCTGAACTCAAACCAACAAAACCTCACATCCGCCATTTCCAGCTGACATGGAAGATTGGTTTGCACAGATTCTCCCCGTACACTTGTCCCAGGCTAATAATAAAATAATACAAGCAGTGCAACATGAGGCTTGAGAGTTGAGAGGTATAAATGCAGAAATTTTAAGATGACAGTACGTCCCCTTACAAAACCATACCAAACACCCTATAGAGGACGAGTAATTCCAAATGGATTTATACAAGAAACCTAAAGGTGCATGAATGAATGAAGCTACAAAAGTAAATGATGGGAGAGCTGAGATAAGATGAATCAGTGAAATCTTGGATAAGGGAGGGACAAGTGGGTTGGGACCATCACTAAGCTAGGCAGGATTGGCCCTTGCTGTGCAACTTGCAACCAAATTCAATCGTCAATGTCAATATCTTCAGCTAAATACACCAACATGCCCAAACCAGGAACAAAACATACGGCGGTTTTCCACAATTCCAACTAATATTTCCATATAAAAAAGGTCATATTGCATTTTACATTACACGGTTGAGATGACCCATTCAGCCCCCGATTTGTCAAAAGATGCGAGTAGCTCAAAAGCCGCCTCCTTTTTTTTTTGTCGATTTTCCAACGAAACCACAGACCAGAGTTTTGTTTGTATCATTTGCATCTATCTCACAGTTGGCTTCTATGGATGCTGTATCTAAGATATTAAATTAATCAATAATCATGAGGTTTTCCGGAGTTACCTATCCTCATCATTGAGGATTCAACGTTGGGATATATCCTTTGGCATGCTCGCTTTCCATTTCAAGATCCATTAATGATTTTTGTCTCTGATACCGATTTCTCTTTGCAGCCAGTGCTGAGACATGCAGTAGATCAAGTTATAACATAAGAATCAAGCACAATAGAACAATTATTTAAAGCATAATTTCATAGTCAATGGAAAAGATTAATAAATAAATACCGGGGCATCTTTTCTTGGAAGGAGTTGGCTATGTTAAATATGCTAAATATGAATAATGTGTCGCTTTAAGACTATGTCAATTTCTTGGTAGGTAATAGAAAACCAATAAAGCAGTGAATGGATGAGACTGCAGAAAACTCAGCTTCTTGGCACATGTCAGAAATTGATAAAGAATCTAAACCTCTTCAACTTCAACGGATTCTCAATCGGGGGATTTATTATAACATGTAGGTATCTCATATCACGCCATCAGAATCAAAAGATACATTCATATTAGGTTGTCAACTCAATTCCAAAACAACTTTATATCACATTTAGATCATCTTTCTGAAGGAAGGTTTATTAAGCTGTCTATTTTTAGTGTCTCGTAATATTCTCATTCTAACTGCATTATTTGTTTTCATAATTCAAAGCAATTTATAGGAAAGAAGCAGAAGAAATAATTAACAGAGGATATTAAATTGAAGAAAAATTAGGAAGCAGATTTTATGCAAGTTAACTTACACATCAGTTCATGAGGTAGACCAAAATCATAATCATTCCTCCTCTTTCTGATGTAGATGTATATGCCTAACAGCAGTAGGCAAAAAAAGACCCCAAAAGATGCACCAACTGCAATTTTTCCGTGATTTGATAGCCGGCCATTATGCCAAAAGACTGGACAATCTGGCAAGGGAGAAACACCACACAAGCCCTTGTTGCCAGAGAGACTGTAGAGAAATTTGAAGGATCAGTACAAGGCGCGCTAGTCCGAAAAAGAGATCAAGGATAGTAGTTGAAAATGAAGAATGGTTCCCAGAAAATTGGTTTTCTGCAATATGTTTCACAATGACATAACAAATGACAAGGCAGCAATTACTCCAATCTTCCATTAATGTGGTATACATAATACATAGAAGAAATATCAATCATAAGAACTTGATATTAAGGAACAAACCAAAAACAAAGAGTATGTGGATTCTACTAAACTATACTACCTGCAACCCAAAAAAGTTTCAACCCAAGTCTATCTTTCTAGGGTTGCTACAAAGATACAAAAGCTTGGGTGCTTGAGAGATGGAGAAAGAATTGTGAGGAAGAAGAGAAGTCTTGGATCTCAAGCCTAGGACATTATTCTCTAGCATTTGGATATCGAACTTGGGATTTTTAAACACTTTCGCTTAATTTTGGTTATTTTTTCCCTCTCCATAGCAGGAGGGTTTTCCCACGTAAAATCCTAGGGCATAACGATATAATTTTTTCAAAATCTCTAGGTTATTATTTTTCGGCAAACTTTAGTGATCAATACAATTTTTTCCAAAAATTTAATGATAAAATAATTTTGCAGTATACGTTTTTTGATAGGATTATACGGTAGAGGATTTGAAGTCTCCAGCTTTTAAAATTCAAGGAAATCAATCAAGTATACATTTAATTTTATCTTATCTTCAAACTTTTAAAATTGTTTACATAGTTACTTCTAATTCTATCCGTAGTATTACTTCTTTTTTCCCTTCAAAATTTATCAAAATATCATACTATTGATAAAAAGATAGAAATTTATGGATTTATTTTATTATGATCTAAGAAAACCACGTTAGAAGGCTATAAATTGGACTATCAGGCGTTTTCGGTTCATCAATTCCTGCTGTCTTTCTCATTCCTTCGCTTTCTATCGCCTTACCTTTGTTGCAATGACGCTCAAAATTCATCCTTCCATTGCTTTGTTTATGATTACTTCGCTTCTTCTCCTTCTTCTATGTAATTGCCGCCCCATTGCTTCTGATGGTCCACAACCTCGAGGATTTGATTATATTTATCAATTCGGAGACTCTCTCTCCGACACCGGCAACCTAATGAGGGAGTCACCCTCTTCTTTTTGTTCTTTCCGCCCTTACGGTGAAACCCTGGGCGACAACCCAACCGGTCGTTGCTCTAATGGTCTATTGATGATCGATTATTTCGGTAATCTATTATTTTTTTATTAAAAAGTTATTTTTTTAGGTACATATGTTTCGAGTACGATTTTTAAAATTTAACCGTTTTGTGGTTGGAATGCAGCGAAAGCCTTCAACGTTCCACGGTTGAACCCATATTTGCAACGGGACGCTGACTTTACTCACGGAGTTAATTTCGCTGTTGCTGGAGCCACCGCCCTCGACGCCTCTCGATTCCCAATTGCACCCACAAATAGTTCTCTTCCCATCCAACTAGGATGGTTCCGATCCCATCTCAACGCCACTTGTGCTTCTTCGTCTGGTATAGTTTCTTCTAACATTAGATAACACCACTTTATAAAAATAAGTTTCTTAATTACAAACACAGTCTGGATATTTCAATATTCAGCAGTTTTATCTTCTGGATTAAAGTCAGTAATAGGGATAAAGTAACTGGTATAGTTTACAAATATCTTGCTGATTAAAGTTGGGACGGGATTAACTTTTAGATAACACCACTATATTGCAGCAGCTGTTATAGTTTATAAATAGTTTCTTTTCGTTTGTTACTTCTAACATTGGGTTAATGGTTTGAATGGTTGGATATCAATTACAAACAAAGAAATAATAAGGTGAAATTTTTTTGGCAGATTGCAAGCAAAAGTTTGAAAGGGCTCTCTTTTCGGTCGGGGAAGTAGGGGGCAATGACTACAATTATGCCTTTTTGGCTGGGCAATCTATCAAAGATGTTCAAAATATGGTGCCTGAGGTCATTCAAATCATAGTCAATGCAGTTGAGGTGAGATCCGATCTGTATAATTTCATATATCTTGTTATTGGTTTACTTACCGATCAAAGCTAAAAGTGTGTGTCAATGTGGGTATGTAGGAAGTGATTCATCATGGGGCTCGTCTTGTGGTTGTTCCGGGAAACTTTCCAATTGGTTGTATGCCAGGGTATCTCAACATGTTTGGATCGAAAGATGCCACGTATGACGATCTTGGGTGTCTACAAGATTTAAATAATTTTGCCGAGTATCACAATAACCACCTCCAACAGGCTATAGAGAAGCTGCAACAAAAGCACTCGGATGTGGCCATCCACTACGGGAACTATTACGATGGACTAAGAACGATCATTCGCGATGCTTCTTCTCTTGGTAAGTCTTGAGATATCTCTAACTAATTAACTTACAATCAACGGTATTTTAATTCCCATCAAACTGTTTCGTGTTCAGGATTTGATAGGGATGCAATATTCAAGCCGTGTTGTGGGAATGCTCCTACCCAACTATGTGGATCAGGGAAGGGAGTTGCACTTTGCTCGGACCCTGCCAAGCGAATAAGTTGGGACGAGGTTCATTTGACTCAAGAGGCTTATAAACATCTTGCTGATTTTCTTTTGTCGACCATTTTTCAGAATCATCATCATTAATACGATTAACTTTTAGGATTATCAAAGTAGTTAGGGTTAGGATTAGATAGTATCTTGGTTAGTAGCTAAGACTTCATACACGAGATGTTATAGGCAGCTTTTGCTTTTTTCTGCCTTTTGTTTGTTTTAATTTAAAAGAATTATTGCAGTAGATTGATTAATTCATTTCGTTTGTTTATATGGTAATTTTAAAAAATCGGTTCCAGCCAACATTGTCAATGCCAAACAAGTACTTCCCACTCGTTGTGGATGGAGAAGCGTTAATGTCTGCCTGAGAATACTCGTTGCCACAAAATCTCACGGGTCTAAACTATGCCTCTATCTAGACTGATGCTTAATCTCTCACTTAAATCCCATTTGCATAAGGCTGCAGGATCAATTGGCACGTTTTTTCTATTTCCAATTGAAGAGCTATTGATTATTTTGCATCTCTTTCTTTTTGTTGGGGGCTTATGTGAGAGTAAATTTTAGGATTTTGGTGATGGGGGCATTTGGGAGTTAGAAGAGAGGAGTAAATTGGGGTTAGAGAGCTAAGCAAGGAAGAGTTTGAGAGGTGGGACTTTGGGAGGCGGTCCGCGGTAGTGACTTTCCAACGTGCAAGTGGTCGGATGGATCCGGGAATATAATGTGATCAGTGGGGTGGGCCATGGGTGGGTTTAGGATTTTGGGGGAATGCAATTTGGTTTGGACAGGATGACAATGGTGCAGGAATTTAGGTCTTTTTCAGATTCACTTAACAAGCCATGACAGTTTCACTTAATGGCTGGTGGTTTGTTCACTTTGATGACTGAACCACCATTATAGGTGGTTTATTGTAATTTCATATTTTAGAGGTGTTAAGTGAAAACCACCATATTTAATGGGTGGTTTTCTGTAAATTTCCCAAACTAAAATGCACCATGCCACGTCTCCAGAATCATAACAGCAAAGTATGATGAGGAACACAAAATACAACAGAAAGCAAAGTATACAAGGAACCTACAATTCATCAACCTGGGAGGAAAGGATGAGATGAGAAAACATACTCTATAAGTCCACCATGTACGCCTATCGCATATAGTTCCTCTGGCACCTGCCCCTCCAGCTGATTATCATTCAATAACCTAGTGCAAGAAGAACCTCAGTGATCAGGTGAAAACAATTCATTTGACAGATTAAAGGAAGATCGTTTAACGGGGAAAAGAAATTAGTAGCATATATAATGACAAATTGACACATCGTAGACAACAAACAAAATGGGACTACTATAGTACTTAAGGCTTATCCAATAAAACAACTGAAGTACCGAACTAATTCCATGGGAGGAAGTTACAATAAATATAAGATACGACATGTTTCTTTAATCTGGGAAATATGTTTACACCCAAAATAGAGCAAAAAATAGAGGAAATGGAAGCTCAAGACTTGCAAAGGAAATAACATATTAGAACCCACGCCCTTCACGAGTCAACAATTGCCATCACTTTATTAAATATAGCATGAATATGTCATAAAAAGATATGATGAATTATGTTTTAACGATAATCATCAATAGTGAAATATCGCAGAGATCTTGAACACATAGATATTAAAGAAAATAGTAAATTATGCTACAAATTTAATCTCTTATATTTTCAAAAATATTTATTATTTTTCCTTACAGAACAATACAAATAAAAAATTTCGATTGTTTAAGTTAGAGAGATATTTCAAGAAGAGAAAAATATGATGAATTATGTTTTAACGATAATCATCAATAGTGTGAAATATCACAGAGAGTTGGAACACATAGATATTAAAGAAAATAGTAAATTATGCTACATATTTAATCTCTTATATTTTCAAAAATATTTATTAGATAGTTAACCAACAACATGAATTTATTTTGTAAGGGAAGATTTTTTTTCCCTTACAGAACAATACAAGTAAAAAATTTCGATTGTATATATAGATTATAGAGAAAAACTCAAGTAGATTTCATTTTATGTAGAAGATATACACCATTTTAGGTTTTTTTTTTCCTGCACTACTTTAGTTTTATAAAGTCGTGGTTAACTTGAGAAATATATATACACACAGACATACATATTGTCATATAAATAGGCCCAGAAAACCACACCAATTTAAGTTGAGAAAGTAAGAAAAAAACGGACCATCTGGGAGCCTTTTTTAAAGGATCAAGACTTGCATAAGGTGAGAAGTACTTACACGAGCCGCAATGTTGAGGAAGTAAGAGTATCCGGAATGGAACCTGTAAACTCATTGTTTGACAAATCTCTGCAAAAAAAGATATTGGAACTATAAAATAGTTTTTGTGTTAAAAAAACCTATGAAATTTTGTTCAGATGAATGTTATAAAGAAAAATGATACATACTCTAGTCAAAGAAGAATAAAATGGGCACATGGTGTGACTAACAACTTTGAGATATATAAGATTAACTAGTATACTCACAGTCGTACAAGAGGCAACTGACCAAGACCAATAGGCAAAGAGCCTTCAAGAGAATTCAAACTCAAGTTCCTGTTTTAAAAATAATACTGTACAATGAGTATTATTTACAGAATGAATAGTAAAAAATCATACAGACAACCTTCCTAAAGGAAAGAAAACAAACCCCAATCATAAGTTTTTAAATACAATTAATAAGTTGCTTAAATAACCTGGATGCTCTAACCCTTAATCTATGTGTGCATGAAATAAATTGTGCAAGCACATTTCACATTTAATTCAGATGCTGATTCATGAATGAGGAACAACCACCAGGGGAATTTAACCATTCCGGAATGGCTCACCGGAAAGGACTTGTGGATAATAGTCATAGGTCCCCGGTTCGAATCCCGGAATGACCGCTCTTTATTTACCAATTCAAAGAGTATAGTTCAAATAGCATGACTTTGCCCTTACAGTCATACTTATTATTATTATTAAGGGAACCGTCTTTAGTTCAAATTGTTTATCCACAATCCTAACTTTACCATATGTTTCATCCATATGCACTAAATGACACAAATTCTGATCCCATATTTCCTAAATTATAGGATTCCAGTGATTCAGTCACATCATGTTATAGCTGTTATCTAGATTATAGCCACGGCCATAAAACAGGACAGACCTCCAGGTAAGTCCTAGTCTAGTAATAAAATGTAACACAGCCTAAATATAATATCAGGAAATACTTAATAATCGAAGTTAGTCTTCACTAGATTTGGAATATTGATTTGACAAGAAGGTGTCATACAATCTAGCTACTTGAATATCAAACTGATTATGGGTCTTCAAAGATACTCACGTTAAAGAAGGCAAAGATAAAATTAAAAAGTCTCAGCCTTTAGGAAGGAAATCAATACAAGTGTACAAAGAAGTATTTTTTTTCTATGCTTACAATTAGAGAAAAATAAACAAGCATTAGATGGGGATATATTATACTCACAAGCTCATCAAATTTGTCAAAAGATTAACTTGATCACTGATAGAGCCTTTCAAACCTTGACTCGAAAGATCTCTGGGATAATGAACCATCAGATAAAGCATTAGGCATTAGGCAGACATAATGAACATAATAGGTCACTGTAATGCTTAGAACCAATAAAAAGGATGATCACTTATTTCCTAATCCAAAGCAGCACAAAGAGCTAAACAAAAGTGTGTGTGTGTGTGTGTGTATTTCTTTTTTGGTTTTCCCAAGCAAAAAGTTGGTGAATTGTTGATCAATGAAATTAATAAAGTAAAAGAAGATCATCAGCAAGAGTCAACAAAAACATGCCTACCCACATAATGCAAAAGTAGATTGCATTTTCTTATACTAAATAGTCAAGTTATTCTATGACATCCATCTATGATAAATAGCAATATTGAACCTTCATTGGGTCCGTATTTGCCATATATTCCGTAGCAGTTGGATTCCTATCCTTCAAAGAATGCAAAATTAGTCAATCCTGTTTCGATGGCACTGATAGAACTGACAAGGAAATAAACAGAAGTTGCTGAAACAAAATGGCTCTAAAGTTGACATTGCAGAAAATGAAGGCGAAATTCAAATGATGCTGCACCAAGGATCATACGAGCTCAGTTAAACCCAATTTATCTTGTCTGCATATTACTTTAAACAAGACAACATGCCATAAACAAGATCCCTCGTCCAGATGCTGAATGACAATATATGAACACACTTGTGCTACAGGCCGAAAAATGATGCAAGTGAAAGCATGCCTGTCAATCGAGAAACAGAAATACGATAAAAAGAGAGCATACATTCCGGACACAATGAGAGCACTCCCATTCTTGTTAGTCCGACAGGTAACTCCCTCCCAAGCATCCCAAGTTGTTGGAGCACATGGATCACCATTCCAACCCATTCTATCAGGAACGTGAAATGAATCCTTTAATGCCCTCATAGCTGACACTGCAACAGAAAAGACACAACAGAGCAATCATGTATGACGTATCTCAGAACATTTGACACCCCTCTGCCATTTCAGACTCCTTGTGATTTCACAACATTTCACTTCTCATCTTTGCTGTAGTGGTAGTCAACCGAACAAATCTAAATATACATGATCAGGGCTTCAATGAATTGAAATGAAACTATGGTGACTATTTAATTGGAACTGAAGTTTCTCTGTGACCATATTGTTTCCATTTCCCGTTTCAATGTAACATAATGCACAGCAATCAAAACTTGATGTTTATCACATAATCCACACGGGCATAGATACATACCTTGCTCAGGAGCAGTTGCAAGATCATTGGGGACAAGAGCATAATTTTCAATTGCACAGAGAATAGGAGCACCGGAAACTGGAGCAAACCTCACAGTCAAAGTAGTAGTGGTCAGATTCTTAGCAACATAATGCCAATCGTAAGCAGCAAAGCCACCCCCAGCCTCCTTGAACACATCGATCCTGTTCACATTGACGCCATTGATCAACACATCAAACACTCTCTGCCCTGCCTTGGTCACTTTGACATCGATCTCCGCGAAATGGAACCAAAGCAAATAATCCAGTTTCGCATCGACGTTCAATTCATACTCTAGGAAGCCGTCCTTAGCCACGGTCACCGCCGACTGATACAATTTCACCGGGAAGTAGTTGGGAGCGGAGTTCGCGTTGCGTATGCTCGTGTCCGTGTTAACAAGATGGATTCCCTTGGCGTCCTTGGATCGGGAGGTGGAATCGGGCTGCCATGAGCGGCCGAAGAAGTCGGTGTCATTGGTGAAGCCAGGGCCCCACTGGTCGTCGCCGCAGCTCAGGCGGCCGTAATTGACGAGAGTGTAATTGGAGCCAATGAGGTGAGCATCGTAGGAGGCCAGATCGACCTGGATGAGCTCGAGAGAGGCTATAACAGGGGGATCGGTGGCAATTGAGTAAAAGCAGACATCGGCTTCGCCGTCAGAGACGAACGCGAAGAGATCGGAGTAAAAGCCACGGCGGGGAAGGCCGGCCTGCCAGGGAGAGCGGAAGCTGAAGACAACGGTGCCTTCGACGGAGACCTCGAAGGTCGGGGGATTGAACTTACCGTTGTAGTTGTCGTAGACGGTGAAGGTGCGGAAGAAGAAGCGCGAGGGGGTGGGAACGGGGATGAGGTAGCAGTTCTTCTTGCCGGAGGTGGTGGGAGGGAAGAAGCGGAGGGTCTTCTCGGGGGGCAGGTGGAAGAGGAGAGGCTCGGAGACGACGGAGGTGGAGCCGCCGGTGAAGAAGCGATCGGAGAGCCAGGTGACGCCGTAGCGGTCGACGGTGGTGTCGGAGCCGCCGCAATCAATGTGAGTGGATAAATCTGCAATCAAAATTGGACAAAGAAGCGAAATTAGTTAATACAGTGGAGGAAATTAACCAAGAATCGAAGGGAGAGAAGGAAAGAGAGAGATTACTGAAGGGGAAGGAGAGAGAGAGGGGAGGGAGGAGGAGAGAGAGGGAAAGGATGAAGAGAGACATGGCGGTGAGGTGAGAGTGCAATGGATCGGACTTCGGAGGGATGGGATGTTGTCAGGACATGTCAGTAAAGAGGGTAAAACGGAAGACCGAGAAGAAGAGTAGGGAGAAAAGGCGAGATTAGTGGCGGAGTGAGTGGAGAGTGAGACTCTCAGACTGGGGAGTACTTCTCTGGTCAACTGTCCAACCATCAATCTATGACCACTCTGCTGGTGGACTTCTCCTCATTTTCTAATTACGCTCTTCACGCCCACCGTAGATCTGCCGCTCCTTTTTCGTTTCTTTTTTTTTTTTTTTAAATCAAGATAAGAATTCAGTTTCCTAGACAAGTCCAGAAAAACCGAGAGACCGGACAAGCCGGTGGATGGACTAACCATCATGTACATCTGAAAGCAAATAACATAAACAAATAACAGAAATAAAATTAACGTACAAGCCATCCTACATTGAGAAACACAAGCCAAAGAGAGAAACGAAACGATCGGTCAAAGAGAGACGCACACAGAGAACTCTGGGGAACACCAGCGGACATCTCAGATTGTGGACTCAAAACAAGCCATCAGATGTCAACGCACTTCCACGACGTCATCGAACATGACAAATCAAACACCGCTCAAAGAAACCTGCAACACAACAAGAACAACACTGCACATCAACCCGCAAAACCGAAACCAAGCCAAAACCATCGTCCATTAAAACCCCAAACCCATCCCAAACCCCCAGGACGATAACAAGATCGTGAGCGACTACTAGGTAGTCAAAATAGGGGCGGATGAAATGGGCCAAAGGAGAGGAAATGAACAACAATAAAAAGGCATCGAGGTGGAAGAACAGATTGAAATTGGATCGAAGCCAACACACGATACAAAACAGCATTGTACCAACGCTAATAAGATCTTGGCGGCCCAAGGAAGAATCACACCCCTAAAAGGTGAAACGCCGACATGGGGAACCAGAGGGTCGAATCGGCGGCCATGGGGGACTTCAGGCGAGAAGGGAAACAACGGTGGTGAGCCAAAGATGGCGGTGGATGCACCCAAAGGTTGGAGAGAGAGCCGTCGAAGGGTAACGGAAACGAACTGGAGCGGCGACCGAGACACGAGGAGACGACCTCAACATCAACTCGGCGGCGGCGGCAGTAAAGGCGGAGGCGGAGGCGCTGGTGGCGGGTGAAACGCAGGGTTTGGAAGCGGGCGACCGAGGTTGTGGCCGGTGAAACCGGTGGACCAGGTGGTGGCCAGTGAAATCGGTGGACCAGGTGGTGGCCGGTGAAGCCTGGTGAAGGCTGAGAAGTTGAAAGAAGGGAGGCGGCGGGGGACACTAGGTCACGCTCAAGGAGAGTGTTTCCAAGAGCCGCGTAGATATGCCGCTCTTACCTCACCTCATATGTCTTCACTTTTCTAATAATTTTCTTTTTTAAAAAAAAAATTAATTTTTTTTTAACAAAAGTAAGAAATGTCACTTGTCTCATGTTAAGTAAATTGAGAGGTCGAGAGAAGGATTCAAAAAGTGGCGAAACCTCAAGCCTAAGTGATATGTTTGGGTACCCGATCCTTCGCCTGTGGGCTCAAGATCAAGAACCACGCCGTATATTTGCCCGATCTTGCAATGCTCTTCCAATATCTCCTAATTAACAAAATTAACTAAACGAATTAATAACTACCTAAAGCAACAATTCTTAATTTAAGAAAATCAACTAACCTATATCGATGGAAACAATTTAAACTAAAGAATTAAGCTAACTGAAAGTAACAGTGATAACTTTAATTAAATCTAATCTAACTAAACTTAAAACTAATGAATTAGCAACGACACAAGGACAAAAGCGAAACAGAGAAAGGCGCGAGGGTCTGGTAGCGCGCGAGGCGCATCCGGAACGCTCGGAGCAGAGGCGTCTCAGGGACCTTGCTCGCTGGGAGCGGAGGTCAGACGCTAGGAGCCGGGTGTAGTCGCTGGAGCCGAAGCCGACTGATCCGCGATCGACGACAGGCGAATCGAGAGGCAAGCGCTGCGAGCGATGCCGAGGACTCCGCGAGCGATGCCTGCTGGGACGATAGCGAGAGGCGATCGAGATCGTACCGAGGTTGCAGAGGCGCGGGCGCGCAAGGGCCTGTGCGCCACGCTCGCTGCGAGCAACGGTGTCTGCGAGTGCCACCAAGATCCGTCTTTTCTTCTTGCACTGGTTCCGGGGAAGAAGGTGATAATTGGTTTTGGTTTTGATTAAAGAACAAAGTGACGGTGATGGTGATGAAGATGAAGTGCCGAAGGGGTATAGATCATAAGAGCACGAAAGCTTTTGGGATTGATAATCGAGAACCCTTTAATCCATAAAGGGGTTTCTCAATTCTAATTCAATCTAAGAAAATCAAAGTACATGTGTTTGTTTAAATAGAAAAGTAATGGAAGTTCTAACCAATCCTTCCTTGCAAAGGAAAGGGGTTTGGATAGATCTAAACTATCTAAAGATAAGTAAAATAGCTTTAAGATACAATTAAATCTAAGAAGATATAATTCTAAAACTTATGGGACAAGATTTATCTAGAAGAGATATAATCTTGTACATTATTTAATCTAATTGCATAAAATAACAATTAATAAAATAATAAACTAATTTGAAGACTAGAACCGACCCACACATTGGAAGTGCTCGACATGGGCCTTGTGTACTCGACATGAGACTTGAATCTTCTTCCATGGTGGCGCCTTCTTCTTCCTCTTGAGGACAAGACTCTTTGCCATCAATGGCCCTCGAATCGGTCTTGAGAACTCGTCTGGATCAAGGTCATTGTTGGACCCATAGAAGGTCATCTTGATCTGCATCACTAACAATGGGGGTCGAACAAGAACTAATATTTTTTTGAAGGGTTTGCAACCCGGTCAAACCGGAAGGCTCATCCCTAAACCTATTTTATAATTAATTTCAACATAACACTTTATCTAAATCTAAACAAAAAAACCAACTTTAAGAACCCAAATTCCTCATGAATTGCACTGTGATATACTAATCCTATCATCAAGATTCAAGAATCCAACTTTCTCAAATGAAAAGCAAATCAATGATTAAAAAAAATTAGTGGCCAAGCCTCACATAAAAAGTAATTGAAAGTTAAATTGTTATAATCCTACTATTTGCAATAATCCTAATTTACTATAATCCTACAATTTGCTAATAATCAGGCTAATCAGCGGCATAACATTTACTGTAATTCAAAGTTAAATGGAAGGAACGAATGATTAAAACAAATTTCACATGAATAGAAGTTTCAAATAAAAAAAACAATATACTAATTACTTTCTAAATTCTGTCGTTCCTGGGAAGTTGAAATGGGATAAATGAGATTGGGAATTGGGGGAGATAACTAGATGAGGAGGTAGGCAGAGGAGGGGAGAGATTAAGTGTGGGGGCCATCACATTCAATTTCCTACTTTTTTTGTGGGGGCCAGGGCCACTTTTGGCCCCCAAAACGTCCCGTCTCTGGATTCAAAGTCCAAGAAAAACTTGAATTTTCGAAAGGTTGGGAGAACCGACAGACAACAAATCGTCAAGGCACAAAGTATACAACAAAAACAAACAAGTCACACTTCAGGCGACGGAAACAAAGTTGGAGGAGAAAGGTGTCAAAGAAAGCCACGCGTGACCACATGTCTGCACTTCAACTAAAGAAACTGGTGGAGTACAGGTCAACGACACCTAAGGAATATCGTCAGAAAGCATGTACAACAGGATACAATCTCCTAGTGGTGTGAAGAAATGACTCTAGAGAAGCTCCTCCCAAACTAAGAGTTGTCATAAGCTCGCAATGACGACCCCAATTAGACATGACTCATACCGCACACCAACATCAACCAAAACACCAAGCATCAAGATCATGCCAAAATACCTACTCGAACCAACCATGAACAATTGGGCAAAGTGTATTATTTGGACATATTAGGGTAAATTCTTTTGGTGGTCCCTAATCTTTAAAAGTTAGCCACTATCAGTCCCTAACCTTTTTAAGTGTTAATTTTAGTCTCTAACCTTTTACATATTGCTATTATTAGGTCCTCCTATCCAACTAAATGCCAACCTTTTATTAAATGTACATTTTCTAATTGCCTTTTCTAAATGAAAAAAACTATTTTAGTTATTTGGCCTTCTTATTAACTATTTTTATTTGGAAGTCCTTTGGGCCATTTAGAAAATGTCCTAAGATTTTACATTTACCGGTAAATGTCCAAAAATATTTCATAATACCATAACTACCCCTTCTTCTATTTTTCCCCAAATCCTTCCCGTATCATTTAGATCCCAAGTCACAATCGAACAAGCGAGCAAGAGAGATTGGAGAGGGAGAACGCATCCATCGATTTAGAACCTCGGAGCGCCATGGCTTCCGGTTTTGATTTCTCTCTCCTCCCTCTCCCATGGTGGTTGCCTTTCCGATGCAATATCCGGAGCTCCGTCGATGAACCGATCTGCCTCGAACCTTATGGCGCTGCCATCACCTTCGCGTGCTGGCCTACAGCCACTTCACCAGCTAGGAGTGCCTCTCGCAGCTTCCCCCGCCTCTTTTCCTTCCCCGTCGTTTCCATGGGATGGATTTCTTCGATTTTGGCAAATTTCAACATCAATTTCATGAATTGGGAATTCGGGATGCATCCGCTTTGATTTTTTCAGATCTACGATTTTAAGAAAAAAATTATATTTATATTTATGGCTGCTATTGTACGTATTTTTGCAGATCGAGAGGTAGCAGACGAAGGAGGGTAGACCGAATGAACAGAAAAGTTTATTTGTGTGTATTTGCCACTTGAGTTCCAAATTAACTTGGGCCTAATATCCTATACAAGAATCTGAGCCCATATACATCATACTACCCAATTACAAAGGGAAAACATGTAAAATCAAATTTTCGCTCACAATTTTTCCTATTTGTAATCCCATTCTTTCACTTTGGCCATTCTTTAATTTTGGTTACAATGTACGACCCTGTTTTTACAGTGGTGACACCATTAACGATCCTATTTTTATTTTGATTATATCGTCTATGACCCTATTTTTATTTTGATTACAACATCTATGAACTTGTTTTTATTTTGGTTACAGTGTATATGACCTTGTTTTTATAGTGGTGACATTATCTATGCCCCTGTTTTTATAGTGGTTACAACGTCTATGACCCTGTTTTTATAGTGGTGACAATGTCTGTGACCCTGTTTTTATAGCGGTGACAGTGTTTATAACCTTGTTTTTATAGTGGTGATAGTGTCTATGACCCTATTTTTATTTTGCTTATATCGTCTATAGGGTTTTCCTTTGATTATAGTGTCCATGCCCCTTTTTCATTTTGGTGACAATATCTATGACCCTGTTTTAATAGTGGTGACAACGTTTATCGCTCACTTACCCATTCATATATTGAAGGAGAACTGTCCACCTAATGTCTTTGGGCTTCTCATTAGCTCCTTTAGGGTTTGTGTTTACATTGTCCTAGGGTTTTCCATTTGGTGACAACAATAATCTCTTAACGACGTGTTGTACTTAACATTTTAGGGTTTAGGGTTTAGGGTCTTGTCCCTAAACCCTAAAGACTTAACCCTAAACCCTAAATCATATTGTACATCACATGTTTTTTTGGCTTCTCCTTAGCCCCTTTAAGGTTTGTGCTTCTCTTTTCCAAGTTTTTCTTTGATTATAGTGTCTATGCCCCTTTTTCATTGTGGTGACAGTGTATATAAAACTTTTTATTTTGGTTATAAAGTCTATATGGTTTTCCTTTTGATTACAGTGTCTATGATTTTGTTTTTATGGTGGTGACAGTGGTTATGACACTGTTTTTATTTTGATTACAATGTCTATGACCCTCTTACCCATTCATGTATTAGAGGAGAACTGTCACCACATTTATTTTGGCTTCTCATTAGCCCCTATAGGGTTTGTGATTCCCTTATCATATGATTTCCCTTTGATTACAGTGTCTATGACCATGTTTTTATAGTGATGACAATATCTATGACTTTATTTTTATAGTGGTGACAATAGTAGTTACAATTTTAATTTTTTTTATTGTGGTGACACTACTTTAAAAAATATATAGAAACCTAGAAATTAGAAATTAGAGAAGAACTGTCACCACATGTATTTTGGCTTCTCATTAGCCCCTATAGGCTTTGTGCTTTTCTTCTCCTATGAGTTTCCGCCCTTTGATTACAGTGTCTAAGACCCTGTTTTTACAGTGGTGACAGTGTTTATGACTCTTTTTTATAGTGGTGACAGTGTCTATGACTCTGTTTTTATAGTGGTGACAGTGTCTATAATCCTATTTTTATTTTGCTTACAACGTCTATGACTCTCTTACCCATTCATATATTAGAGGAGAACTGTTACCACATTTATTTTGGTTTCTCATTAGCCCCTATAGGGTTTGTGCTTCCCTTGTCCCAGGGTTTTCATTTGGTTATAGTGTCATGACCTTGTTTTTATTTTGATTACAACGTTTATGATCCTCTTACCCCATTCATATATTAGATGAGAACTGTCACCACATGTATTTTGGCTTCTCGATCATTAGCCTCTTTAGGGTTTGTGCTTCCCTTGTCCTAGGGGTTTTCTTTGATTACAGTGTCTGTGACCCTTTTTTCATAGTGATGATAGTGTCTATGACCTTGTTTTTATTTTGGTTACAACGTCTATTGGGTTTTCCTTTGATTACAGTGTCTATAACCTCTTTTTCATAGTGGTGACAATGTCTATGACCTTGTTTTTATTTTGGTTACATCGTCTATGACCCTCTTAGGCTCTTACCCATTCAAATATTAGAAGAGAACTGTCATCACATATATTTTGGCTTCTCATTAGCCCCTATAGAGTTTGTGCTTCCCTTGCCCTAGGTTTTTCCTTTGGTTATAGTGTCTATGACTCTGTTTTTATTTTGGTTACAGTGTCTATGACCATGTATTTATAATGGTGACATTGTCTTTTACCCCCGTTTTTTTTATAGTGGTGACACCCTAATTTTATTTTGATTACATCGTTTATAACTCTCATATCCATTCATATATAATAGAGGAAAGCTGTCACCACATGTATTTTGGCTTTTCATTAGTCCCTATAGTGTTTGTGTTTCCCTTGTCCTAGAGTTTCACTTTGGTTACAATGTATATGACCCTTTTTTTTATAGTGCTGACAGTATCTATAACCCTGTTTTTTTAGTGGTAACAGTGTCTATGACCATATCTATATTCTATATATAACCTTAATTTAGAAGACTTTGCTTACGTGTCAATCTTAGAGGAGTTTTAGAAATATTGACCAATTATGTTTTTTTCTTTGATTTTTTTTATATCTCATTTTCTCTTCTTTTTTTCCATTAATTTTTTTAAATCCTCCATTCTCTTTTATTCTTAACATATTTACTAGCAATTGGGTTTAATTAATCAAAACATTGAATTCAATCTAATATAACCATTAGGCTTAACTCACATTTATGTATTAACTATTGAGCTTAATTCAAAACATTGAATATAATTATTAGTTGTGACACATCACATTTAAATGCATGATCACATTTAAATACATGATTCAGATTTCAAAATTTCTAAAAAAGTTACAATGATATTGATATTATTATTATTGGGTGATTTAAAATATCTACATTTATGTATTATACTTTAGACGAGATATAAAAAAATTATTTCAGAATTATAAGATACATTTATGGTAAAGTTTTTTTTATCTTAACTTTTATTAGTATTTTATAATATATTTATATATTATTAATATTTTAGTTTTAAAAAACCGCGCTATGACGCGGGAATTGTACTAATTTTTATAGTGGTGACAACCGTAGTTACATTTTTTATTTTTTTATTATCGTGGTGACACTATTACTCATTTTTCAAACAAAATAATTCAGAAGCAATTTCAATAAAGAACTTAATATATTACGTCCTCTACCCTAGGAGGATGAATAACATCTTTTAACTTTTTAACAAAAGAAGAACGTGGCTCTTAATTCATATACGGAGTATTGAAGTGGAAGATCAAATTTCAAGTCAAAGGCATAATTAGATATACAAAAGCAAGAGATTGAAAATTTCCACTTTCTTTTGAGAGGCATCTACTTGTTAGATCATGAGATTGATTGTAATGTCCTCCTTAGGGTTTCCATTCATTGATATAACATATATATAGGTTACAAAGGTATTGGGCCTTAATGGGCTTTTGGTCCACTATACAATAATAAGACCTATGTAATCTATCAAACCCCCGCAGTCGAAACTGGAGGGGCTCGGACAGTGAGACTGGAGCGAAAATCAATGAACAACTGTCTAGGTAAACCCTTGGTGAATATATCAGCGTACTGATATGAGGACGGGACATGTAGAACGCGGACATGTCCTATGGCAACCTTGTCCCTGACGAAGTGGAGATCAAGCTCAATGTGCTTTGTGCGTTGATGTTGGACCGGGTTGCTAGCCAGATAGACTGCAGAGATGTTATCAGTGTAGACCAGAGTGGCCTTCATAAGAGGGCAACGAAGCTCAAGTAGGAGATTGCGGAGCCAAGAGCACTCAGAGACAACGTTGGCAACGCCCCTGTATTCGGCCTCAGCGCTGGAGCGAGACACGACAGACTGACGCTTGGCCGACCACGACACAAGGGTGTCGTTGAGGAAGACACAGTAACCAGACGTGGAGCGACGCGTGTCAGGACAACCACCCCAATCCGCATCAGTGTAAGCAACAAGGTCAAGCTTAGAGGAAGGAGTGATCGTGGTGCCGAGCTCGAGTGTGCCGCTGATGTACCGAATGATCCGCTTTAAGGCATGAAAGTGGGGTTCCCTGGGTGCATGCATGAACAAGCAGATCTGCTGAACGGCGTAACTGATATCAGGTCTGGTGAAGGTGAGATACTGAAGAGCACCAGCAAGGCTCCGGTACAAAGTCGGATCATCAACCAAAGGACCAGAGTGAGCGCTGAGCTTGTTGGATGTATCGACAGGGGTGGCGACCGGATTGCAGTTACTCATCTTAGCCCGAGCAACAATTTCAGCAGCATACTTACTCTGTGAGAGGAATAGGCCAGACGAATGCCGCTGAACAGCAACTCCCAAGAAGTAAGACAACTGACCCAAATCTGACATAGCGAATTCAGCACTTAGCTGTGAAATAATCGACGTCCGAAGCGCATCAGAAGAGGCGGTGAGAATGATGTCGTCAACATACAGTAACAGAAATGCCATGTCGGAGCCTCTGCGATAGATGAACAGGGACGAATCCGAGCGGCTGCCAATGAAACCCAAGCGGAGCAGATGAGAAGCAAAGCGCTGGAACCAAGCTCGCGGAGCCTGTTTCAGACCATACAGAGAGCACTTCAGGAGACAGACGTGCTTTGGACGATCGGCATCAGTAAATCCCGGCGGCTGAAACATGTAGACTGTCTCATTCATGTGACCATGCAGAAAGGCGTTCTTGACATCCAGCTGATGAATGGCCCATTTGCGCGACAGAGCTAAGCTCAATACCACTCGGATAGTGGCAGGCTTGACCACGGGGCTGAAGGTCTCATCACAATCAATACCTACCTGCTGGGATCGACCGTTGACGACAAGACGGGCTTTATAACGCTCCAACGTCCCATCAGAGCGGAACTTGTGACGGAAGAGCCACATACAGCGAACGACGTTCGCCGCGGGAGGGCGAGGGACAAGAACCCAAGTACCATTCTTTGTAAGGGCCCTGTATTCGTCGAGCATAGCCGCCTGCCAATTCGGGTCGAGGAGGGCTGTTTTGTGGGAGGTGGGGATGGGGGAGAGGGAGGTCTGGGAGTCGGGAAGGACGGGGGCAAGAGGCGTAAGGTGCGGGGAGGAGGAAGCGGTGGGTGCAGAGGCGGCGGGCGCCGCCAGGGAGGTGTTCGACGCGGCGGGTGCAGCAAATGGGGCTGCGGCGGGCGCCGTCAGGGACGAGTTTGTGGCTGCGGGCGCCGCAAATGGGGTTGCGGCGGGCGCCGCATTCGATGCTGCGGCCGCCGCATGTAGGTGAGGCGTGGGTGATTGTCGAGGTGAAGGGAGGTGGATAGCGGGGTGATGGTCGGTGGTCATGGAGATGATCTGACGGGGTCTGAAGACACCGGAGACGCTGCGGGTGTGTGGTCTGTTGGTAGATGGTGGCAGGGGAAGTGGGGGAGGGGGAGACGCAGGAGCACCGGGAGAGCTCTGGGGAAGAATGAAGTGAGGGAATGGTGACTCAGACTCTGTCGACGACACAGGAGGTGTGGGAGATGCGAAGGGAAATCGCGACTCATCAAAGGTGACATGACGAGAGAGAATGATCTTGTGAGTCTTGATATCGAGGCAAATGTAACCGCGATGATCAGACGGGTAGCCAAGGAAGATACAAGGGGTAGAGTGAGGGTGAAGCTTGTGGGGGGCGGTGGATGCCTGATTGGGGAAGCACAGGCAACCAAATGTACGAAGGTGATCATATATGGGCAAAGTGTAATACAGTGCCTGAAACGGTGAGCGATGGTTGAGGGTGGTGGAAGGGAGAATGTTGAGGAGATAGCATGTGGTGGCCAAGGCGTAAGGCCAATAAAGGAGGGGAATGGATGCGTGGAAAAGAAGAGTGCGCATCATATTGGTGATGGTTCGGATGATTCGTTCGACTTTGCCATTTTGTTGAGAGGTGTAGGGGCAGGACAAGCGATAGGATATCCCATTGGTATTAAAGAAAGTGTGAAAATCTTTGTTGTCAAATTCGCGGCCATTGTCGCATTGGAAACACTTGACAGAGGTGTGAAACTGTGTTTTGATGTAAGCGTGGAATTTGGCAAAGATAGAGAACACTTGAGATTTAAAGTGCAAAGGGAAAACCCATAAGAAATGTGTATAATCATCCAGAAACAAAAGGTAATACTTATGACCCTCCTTGCTAGGCACAGGAGATGTCCAAATATCACTTTGAATAATATCAAAAGGTGCAAATGTAGTGTTTAAAGATCGCTGAAAGGGAAGTCTGGCATGCTTGCCTAACTGACAAGACGAACATAAACTAGAGCGAAGCTCTTTATTACATTGGACAAGACTCTTAGAACGAAGTAAATCTAAAACTGCAGGACTGGGATGACCAAGACGTGCATGCCAAAGACTGGATGATGATGCCGAGAGGGCGACTGGACTTGACGGGCTGGATGGTGATGGTTCCCTCTCCCCCCCCTCTAATTTCGCCTTCCTCTTCGTTGTTGCGCCGATCACCAATTTCCCACCCAATTTGGACGACGGTGGTTCTTCATATGCAAGCTTCTACGTTTTTTTTTGGAGCGGCGTGTACTGAGTTCCCTCTCTCCCCTCTCTAATTTTGCCTTCCTCTTCGTTGTTGCGCCGATCGCTAATTTCCCACCCAATTTGGACGACAGTGAGCTCTAGATTCCTTCCGACAAAGTCTCCGACATCCCCGCCCCTTCAAAAACCGCCTCTCCACTTCCACCTCCCCCGCCTCCGTCACTTCACCTTCGGAGCCCCCTAGACCTCTTCGCTGGAATCGGAATCAGCGCGCAATACTCCCCGTCAAATCGAAGGCCTTCGTCGGCCGATTCAGATCGGTGGATACCATGGAAGAAGGTCGCTCTTTCTCCATCGCCAGATTTAGATCGGTGGAAGGAGGAGGTATCTCGGTGACTCGGTGGATCGAATTTGATTAGGAGGGGAGATTAGTAAGGCAGGGGAAGAAAGAAACAAGAATAATAAGGTAGGGGCAAAGTTGGAAATTGTGGATACTCACCTAATATTTCACCATTTTTGTCCCAGGGTTTAAATTTTGGTCAAAAATGAACACTTACCAAAAAAACCTTTTTATTTGCTATTTTAATACAAACCATTTTTATAGAGTCTAATTTATGATATTTTAAGATTTTCCACATATATATTCAAAATTTTATTTGTAAATTATAACTTCACACAATAAATGAGTTTTAATGTGAAAATACTATAAGACACATCTATATGTATTGATACACAATTAAAGAGTTAAAATATACGACTTAAAATCTAATAGGAAGAAGTCCTATATTAAATTTATTTGAGCATTTTTTTATTATCTTATTTAAAGGAATATATTTATTTTACATATTTTACATGCTACATGTTTTGGAAAGATTGATAAATGTAATAAATACTCTATTCGTATCAAAATAATGGATGCTTAACTTGTTGACACATTTTTTTAATAAGTTAAAAACTACACATAATTTTTTTTTAAATAATTAGCAAGCTGGAAAAAAAATCAAATATTTTAAGATTAGGGTATTATTGAACGGGGCCCCTAAAATTCTTTGGATGACCCTGCTTGTAACCCTAACCCTTCTCTAATCTTTCTCGGATTTATTTAGAAAATTAAATAATTTTATCGTTTAGTTTAACAAGAAAATAGACGGAAGGACCAAATAGTAGAAATATGTAAAAGGTTAGGGACTAAAATTAACACTTAAAAAGGTTAGGAACTGATAGTGGCTAACCCTTGAAGATTAGGGACCACCAAAGGAATTTACCCGGACATATTGTTGTTAGCGTTATATTATTTATACATGTACAGTTACCATTGTACCCTCAGGGTTTTCACCCATTGATATATATACAGGAGTAGGCCTCTGAGATCCGTTAAGGACTCAGTTCTCCAAACACTTACATGGTATCAAGCTTTTGTGTGAAACCCTAATTTTGTTTCACATCTAACGATCCACTACGCCGCCGCAACCCCAAGCCGCCGCCGCCAGCCGCAACCGCCGCCCCCTACTGCCGCAACCCCAAGCCGCCGCCGCCGCTAGCCACCCCCTAGCCGCCGCCGCCGCCCCCTGCTGCCGCCGCCTCCCCCTCCTGTCGCCGCCGCCGCTCCCTAGAGCCGCCACCGCCGCCTCCTTGTTCCTTCTTTCTCCCTTCCGCCGCCCACACGCCCTGTCGCCACTAACCCTAGCCGCCGCACCCTTAGTCAGCCGCCGCCGCTAACCCTAGCCGCCGCACCCCTATTCAGCCGCTGCTGCTACCCCTAGCCGCTGCCTCTATCTTGCCCCAAGCCTTCGCCATGACCGACACAATCAATTCCCCGCTGTCGCCTTTCCTGGTCTCTCCCAAAATGCTATCCAGGGAGGACACCCGACCTAGCCCTTCGCCGTACTGGCCTCAGCCCTAGGCCGGCTACCCGCTACCCTACCTGCAACAACCCTACTGCTACCCGGTTCCCAACCCTCCACCGCAGGCGCTGTCTACAACACAACCAGCGGCGTCGTTGTCGTAACCCACGACCCCTTTGGGTCTTCAGCAGCCGGACGGAAATTGGTATATGGATACCGGGGCCTCTTCTCACATGACGAACAATCCAGGTAACCTACAAACTGTTTTTAATTCTAGCACTTTGCCTTCGGTTTATGTCGGGAACGGAAATCGTATTCCAATTGTTGGTTCGGGCCCTGCTACCCTACCCACTGACTGTCATTTGAAACTCAACAATGTGCTCCTTGCCCCTGCCATTGTTAAAAACCTTATCTCCGTTCGCCAATTCACCATCGATAATCATGTGGCGATTCAATTTGAGCCGTTTGGTTTTCTTGTGACGGATTTACGTACGTGCACCCCAGTAATGCGGTGCAATAGCTCAGGAGACCTATACCCAGTAACCACCGCAGCCAGTCAAACACCTCTTGCCGCCCCCTCTGTCAACATCACCCTCCGTTCGGACGTCTGGCATGCTCGTCTAGGACACCCTGGCGATCATGTCCTGGACACTCTCCGTTCAAACCGTTTTATTTCTTGTCATAAGGCCTCCGCCGTTTGTTCTTCATGTCAAACTACCAAGAGCAAAAGACTACCCTTTAGTCTCCCAATTCCCATACATTTGCACCATTTGATATTATACATTGTGACTTATGGACATCTCCTATTCCGAGTGCTAGTGGTTTTCGATACTATTTGGTTGTCCTTGATGATTTCACCAATTTTGTTTGGGTTTTTCCCCTACGCCACAAATCGGAAACACAAAGTCATATTGTAAACTTTCACACATTTGTCCGCACTCAATTCAATTTGCATGTCAAGGCTATTCAGTGCGATATGAGAGGCGAGTTTGACAACACTGTCGTCCGCTCCTTTTGTCAACAACATGGGATAGCCCTCCGCTTCTCTTGTCCTCAAACCTCTCCACAAAATGGCAAAGCAGAACGCATCCTCCGCACCCTCAATGACAAAACTCGAACACTCCTACATCACACCTCTCTCCTTTTGGGTTGAGGCACTTCACATGGCCACCTATCTCCACAATATACTTCCCTCCAAAGCAATTGGAAACTCCATCCCAACCTTGGCACTCTACAAGCGCTTCCCTTCCTACGATCACATTAGAGTGTTTGGATGTCTCTGTTTCCCCAACATGAGTGCCACCGCCCCTCACAAGCTATCCCCACGTTCCACCAAATGTGTCTTCTTGGGCATCTCCCCACACCATCGAGGCTACCGTTGTCTTCGCTTGGATACCAATCGGGTTGTCACTTCGCGCCATGTGATTTTCGACGAACAGACCTTCCCCTTCGTCACACCACCCACCTCTGCTATCCCCAACCCACCCACGCCACCCAATTCTGACGAATTCCCACCCCTCTTACGCCACTTATTTCAACAAGCATCATCCGGAACCAACCCCCCGCCCAAATCGATTGGCGGCGGGCGCCGCAACACATGCGGCGGGTAACCCCCGTGGTAGCGGCCGCCGCACCCCCCCGCCGCACCCGCAGCACCCCTTGCGGCGGGTACACCCCCCTGGCAGCGCCCGCCGCACCCCCGCCGCACCCCTCCTCGCCCCCCTCATTCCCCCCGCAGGCTGCCCCACTTAACCACCAACCTCCGCTTGCACCCCCCGCCCATTCCATGAAGACCCGGTCGTAGTCCGGGATCTTCAAACCTAACCCCAAATACAACCTTCTCACTCCGTCCCCCGACATATCTCCTCTCCCCAAATTACCCCACAAGGCTTTACAGGACCCGAACTGGCAAGCCGCCATGATGGATGAGTTTAGTGCTCTTATTAAAAACGGCACGTGGGACCTCGTTCCAAGGCCTCGGGACACTAATATCATTAACTGCATGTGGTTGTTCAAGCATAAGTACAGGTCAGACGGAACTCTAGAGCGACACAAGGCCCGGCTAGTGGTCAACGACAAGTCGTAGGAGGTTGGGGTTGACTATGATGAGACTTTCAGCCCGGTCGTCAAACCGGCTACCATCCGCACAGTTCTGAGCATCGCCCTTACTAAGGATTGGCCTACCCATCAGTTTGACGTCAAGAATGCCTTCCTTCACGACAACCTTCAAGAGACTGTATATATGCATCAGCCGCCAGGCTTCTATGATCGCACCCGCCCATCTCACGTCTGCCTTCTCCGGAAGTCTCTCTATGGGTTGATAGTATCAGCGGTTCGCCACGTACCTCATTGGCATTGGATTTCAGGGCAGTCAGTCTAATGACTCCCTTTTTGTGTTTCACTCAGGGTCTGACACCGTCTATCTTCTCCTGTACGTTGATGACATCGTGCTCACTGCTTCCTCTACATCGCTCCTGCTGTAATCAGAGTTCGCTATAACTGATCTTGGTTCCCTGAGCTACTTCCTTGGGGTCTCTGTGTCACGCACTCCTACTACCCTGTTCCTTCATCAGTAGAAGTATGCTCTTGAGATCGTCGACAAAGCCGACATGACGTCTTGCAAACCCGCCACCACCCTTGTCGACTGCAAGTCCAAGCTCGATGCTGCCTCCAGTCCTAAGGTTGAGGATCCTACGGCCTACCGCAGTCTGGCCGGTGCTCTCTAGTATTTGACATTCACCAGACCGGACATTGCATTCGCTGTGCAGCAGATCTGCTTATACATGCATGATCCCCGCGAGCACCATCTTCAGGCGCTCAAGAGGATAATCCGGTACATCAAGGGCACCTCTGACATGGGTTTACATCTCGCTCGCAGTAGGTTTGACTCCCTCACCGCCTATTCTGACGCTGACTGGGCGGGTTGTCCTGAAACTCGGCGCTTCACATCTGGTTTTGCAGTGTACCTAGGCGACAATCTGGTATCGTGGTCCTCCAAGCGTCAGGCCACCATCTCCCACTCGAGTGCCGAGGCTGAGTATCGTGGTGTTGCCAACGCCGTCGCTGAGACCTGCTGGCTCCGCAACCTTCTCTGCGAACTCCGGGTTCCCTTTCGATCGACTACACTGGTCTACTGCGACAATGTCTCCGCTGGTTACCTGTCGTCGAACCCAGTTCAGCACCAGCGGACGAAACATATCGATATTGACATCCATTTCGTCAGAGAGAAGGTCGCCTTAGGCCAGGTCCAAGTTCTTCATGTCCCTTCCGCACATCAGTATGCAGACATTTTCACAAAAGGCTTACCTACTCCTCTTTTTACTTCTTTTCGTTCCAGTCTTGCTATTCGCTCACCTCTAGCTGCGACTGAGGGAGGATGTTAGCATTATATTATTTATACATGTACAGTTACCATTGTACCCTCAGGGTTTTCACCCATTGATATATATACAGGAGTAGGCCTCTGAGATCCGTTAAGGACTCAGTTCTCCAAACACTTACAATTGTATGATAAGCTAAATGAGTTAGATTGATTTTATTTTAATCTAATTATTTTCACAATACTTGAACACCAAGTGTGCTAGAAATGTATAAAATAATATTTTAAAAAATGTTTTTGTTTTTGTGAAACATGGACCCAAGAGCAATCCTTGGAGCCCAAAGAGTTGCTTGGTCGTGGTGGTTGATAGAGTCTATTTTAGTCATGTTTTAGATACAGATTTGCATATTAATTTATAGCATTTTTACATGTTTTTATAGCTTATTTTATATTATTTGATTTTCGGAATCTACACTAGTATTTATATATATTTCAGATATTTTCGGGCTGGATCGTATAAACTTGGAGGTTGATAATAACTTTTGGGATTAATTTGCAATTTGGAAGTCGCCGGTGTGGATAGAGAGATGGGCAGATGAATTCATACGAAAAGAAACGGAAGGAGCCTCAATTTGTGAATCAAGCTGCTTTTTTTTTTTTTTTAATTGTTTAGCCGTATTTAGATAGAAATTAGATTCTAGATAGAATTAGATTTATGATATTATATATTTTATATTAGGTATTAGATTATACGGTTGCAATGTACTGGATTATAAAAGGCATTCATGCGGCATAAGCAAAGAGCCGTGTACACCGTAGCCGATTTTAACTCTTAACCCTAATTATGTTTTGTCTTATTTTTATGGAGATCTAAACTCCTTCGTTTCGTCTATGGATTGAAGCTTTGGTTTGATAAAGTTGTGAGATTTCTATTCTTGTTCTATTCCTATTGATTCGTATTGATTCTTTTGCGAATATTGTTGATTTCTTCTATTCCGTACAACTAGTTGAGATTATTGCTAGGATTTTGTAGATTCCTCGTAGCGAACCTTAATCCATGGTAGCAATCATGCCTTTTTAGGACTCGTAGGACTAAACTGGTGTGTAAAGAATCAATTACATGTTGAATGCTGACTCCTAGCTTGGTGTTGCATGTATCCTGGTTAATCCTTAATCTTAATGCTACTATTAGGTTGAATCTTAACCGTGTTAGGGTTATCTAATTAGTAAGGGTTACTAGGACTCGTAGGACTAGTAAATCTAATTAGTAAGGGTTAGTAGGACTCGTAGGACTAGTAATTTACACAAGATCAGAACAGGAACAATAATAGGATGAAAAGAGAACTTGAAGAAGAATCGATGATCAACCGGTCAAATTAAAGTGGATATTTGTAGATGAAACTATCTTCTTAATTGTTATCACCGTTATTTGTTTATAGTTTATTTTATTTTCTTTCATATTCCCACAACTCAAAACCCCCTTTTATATTAATTGGTAAATAGACTTAACTTAGGAATAACTTGATTCTCTGTGGGATCGACTCGTGCTTACCACGCTACATTAGTTAGTAAGTTCGAATTTATTTTGATACGGTTTAGGCGACTAAAAACCGCTCATCAAATTGGCACCGTTGCCGGGGAATCAAAGTTTATTTCTTTGTTTTGTGTGTTTATCAATTTTTGTATATATCTAATTTGTTGTGAACCTATCTTACGGTTCATAATTCACGGGGCTATCAAGACAACATCCGAGATATGATTGTTTGCATAATTGACGGGATGACTGCTGAGACACGAGCGCTGGCTGAGCACATGAGTAATAGAGGCCTAGCACAGTTAGGTTTGTCGGGGTTGTGGGATTTTTTCTGTTATATGGATTACCATATTGCGCAGGAAGAATCCTTCACTTCGGTATCACTACCAATGGGGGACTCTGTCACACCCTTGGACGATGAAATCCAAGCCATTACTCAAGCGATACAGGAGAATGCTCAAGCGATACAGGAAAATGGTGAGAGGATCAAAAACTTGGGGGAACAATTGAGCCAACTTATTCAAACAGCAAGCGAGATAATAGCAAAGAAGATGGTCACCCCTCAAGTTGATGAAGAAAGCCAATCCATTCCGTCATCCCCTGAGTGATGCCGTTCAAATATCGATGACTCCTAGTGACATTGAGGACAACATGAAGGTTCCATTTGATGGCCCTGTCACTCGTGCAAGGGCCAAGAAGATTCGAAATGCAACTAAAGCCTTTCTTGTCCGTCACCATGGAACTTTAGAGCAAGGGTTCAGGCCACCCTGGATCACTTGGCTTAAGGTTACACCACCAGCACAAGAAGTGAGCCTGCGTCCACACACGGAGCTCATGAAGACTCGTCTGCACCCACCATAAGCCAACCTTACTCGACATTTCCTTATGTCACTCGAGACCACCATTGTCGAGTGGGCCAAAGGATGTTGTCGAGTGCATGGGCCGAGTTCCTTGTGCTTGGGCCAATTATCTAGTTTATTTACTTATGTTATTATTTTATGCAATTAGATAAATTAGGTGGAATTAATTATATCTCTTCTAGATATAATCATTGGCCACCAAGTTATGGAACATTTATCTTATTAGGAAATATTTATCTTAGGAAGTAATTTTTTTATCTTTAGATGGAAATAATCTATCCAAACCCCTTTCCTTTGCAAGGAAGGATTGGTTAGATCTCCCATAGCTTTTCTATAAATTCATGTTATGCATCTTTAATAAAATCAGATTGAATAGAATTGAGAAACCCCTTTATGGATTAAAGGGTTCTCGATTATCAATCCCAAAAGCCTTATTGCTCTTGTGTTCTATGTTCCATTCGGCAACCATAATCATCACTCCCATCCTTGATCCTACTCGGAAACCCTAAACCAAACACAACCCAACACAACAGTCCCTGTCGCAAGGAGAAGAAGCCTGGTCTTGGCGTCATCCGCGAGCTACCCGCTCCTAGCGAGCGCAGACGCTCCCTGGCGTCTTCGCTCTCGCTCCCGCGTCCGTGTCTCCAACGCTCCAGCTCCCGGGCGCGCTCGCTCCGCTCTCGGTCGCTGACTCGCTCGCTCCAGCGAGAGATTCCGCGTGCTTCCACACCCGCACACCCTGAGGCCGAAGGCCTGTGTGCTCAGCTCCTGCACTCCTGAGATCTCCGCACACCCAGTCCCTCGCTTCTCTCTTTTCTGTCGCTATTACTGTTGTTCTATTGCTGGAATTTACTAAGTATAAAATCTGTCGCTAAATCAGAAATCTAATTACTTGTTTAATTTGTTCCAAATCAGGAGATATCAAAGAGCATTGCAAGATCGAAGCAAATATACGGCGTGGTTCTTGATTTGAAGCCCACAGGCGAAGGATCGGGTATCCCAAACGTATCAAGTGGTATCAGATTTCAGGTTAATGCAAGTTCTTTACTCTCTTGATTTCTATTTGAGTGATTTATTTTTCGTGCCTTGTTTTTCACCATAGCCGCTGCATAAAAATTGAATCTTTATTATTCACCCATCAAAATTGGCACTTTATTTTTGTTATTCTTTGTTTGGATCTATAATTTGGAAGATATTGAGTTATTGACTGCAAGTTGTGATCTTTTATTCCTAGTTGCTACATATCATGTCTATGACTGTGATTCTTGGATTAAAAGCATTATATAAACTTGCACCACTAAAGAACCCTAATTTTTCCAGTTTCTAGCCTATTTTCCCTATTTTCTTTATTTTTGCTTACTTTTAGATCATCATAGCTTTTATTTTTATTTTTTTTCTTGCTCTTCAATTTTCGGTTGCTACCTCCATATTACAGCAGCCTGTTCATCATATAAAAAAAAAAAAACAACAACAGAAAAGCCGAGCCTAAATTCAAAAAAAAAAAAAAAAGAGCATTCCTTCATTACATTGTTGAGTTAGTAACTCTTCCTTGTTTGTTCTTTGATTGCTACATGTTAGATGATCTAAACGGTTTTAAGCATTACAAAAGAACCCTGCTTGTGTGATTTTGTGCTGTGCCGACACTGGAGCCTTGGTCACACCCCTTTTTCTCTGAACCGTGTTGCAACCGTTAGATAATAGTTGACGGAGTGTGTGCACTTGATTGCCCTTGTGATTGCTATTTTCGATACTTACACATTCATATTATTCAAGCATCACATTGTAGATCTTATTCTATACACATTTAGCCGCTTGTTTATACTTGCTATCCTTGATATCCGAGTTGTGGTTGATTTAAATTGCAATTTGATTATTACTTGCTGTCTTCAATATTGCAAAATTCTGTGTCCAGGGGAATTGCTTGAATATTGTGCCTTGTTTTCTCGCTCTTTGATTTCTAAAACTTGAATCACTCTTAGGAATCACTAGAGCTTGCATTACTTGGTTTCCGGTCTTTGCTTCGTTTACTTGTTGCTCTTCTGATATTGTAGGAACATGTCAAACGATAGCGACCCCAACCCTTCCCCTACCCCATCTGCTGGCATTTCTGCTGATAATATGCGGTTCATTATTGACTCTGCTGTCCAAGAATCTACCTTAGCTTTTCGTAAGGACATGGCAGAGGTTGAAAAGCGTCGGGCTATTGAACGCCAGGAGGACCACGTATACTGGTCTAACCTCATCAGACAGGCAGTTACACGCCAATTGGAGGAGGCAAAGCAGGCGGAGGCTTCTGGATCTACACCTCCCTCAGAAGGTAGACTGCCCCCACCACCTACGACTCCTACACCTCCTTCAGGTAATGTTCCACCTACAGGTAATCCTTCTGGTTCAGTTAACCCTCCCCCTTCTGGTCAATTACATTATCAACTTAAGTCTGCTACTCCTAATCCTTTCAATGGAGAGAATGACAACGATCATCTAGCGGGCTTCAACGGACACCAGGATCGCCGTGAACATACCCCACCACGGCATGAGCAAGGGAGGCCCATTCAGCGTCAGCAGCAGTAGCCGTTTCATACCCGTGCTAACTGGGATGACAGCCGCAGCAACAATGATCTATATGAGACGCCACATCTGGAGGATGCTTACCATGAGGTCAATCCTAACTTTGATGATTTACCCCCTCCTAATTTTGGTCGTCCTAGATTTGATAATGCTTAAGCTATACAAAGACGAGATGTTAAGCTTAAATTAGAAACCTTTGATGGTAATACTGATCCTGAAGCTTATCTTGTTTGGGAAAATCATACTGACTATCTGTAACGACCCGAAATTTAAGTACCCGAATTAACCTCCATAAACCTACTTAGAAGGTAAATAATGTTCGGAATACTAGATTATCGAGGAATGTTATAGAAGAAGTTTGATCTTCTTCCATGAGCTTTGGATCTTACGACCGAGTACGAGTTATTATTAGGTTCATTTGAGCGGAAGATTTAGTTGTCAAAAGATGGGGATTGCGAACCCCGAAAAGATCGTAAGCCCGTTGGAGGCTTTACCTGTCCTAGGCTATCGCGAAAACGTTTCGAACAGAAATAAAAGCGGAAATCATAAATACAACAAAATGCCACGGCCACGCCGGGTCAAAACGATAAAACGTATGAGCAAAAGAGTACGAATGTCAAGCGCCTCCCTCACTCTAATCGTCCAAAAGGTCTGTCAGGACAACCATTCACATAAGTAAATCATATCGGGTAAGGGGTACCTGAATCTAAAAACAAGAAATAAATCGGGGTCAATCATCGGAAATATACACACTCAATGCCATATAAAGAGGCATACTTAAACTACATGAATGTTAAAATGTAACACATAAGCAAGTGTATAGATATATATAAATGCGAAATAAACACACAAGGGCCCGTATCATCATCATAATCATCATCATCATCACCATCATATCATAATATCTTCTCAAACGTACTCATCCTTCTCAAACATACTCATCCTTCTCAAACATACTCATTCTTTCTCATCATAAGCCTTTCATCATTTCATTCGTGTTCCATCGAGTATAAGTCATTTATTCAGATTTTGACGGCCGTCCTACTATAGACACATAGCATACATATGAATCGTTGGATTTACTAAGTTCATCCTACGTCATTTTACCAGTTTATATTCCTAACATGTTACTAGGTCGCGTGATGCATGAAGACTCTCGATAAGACAAAGAGTATCACATAAATCCATCATGAGTAAGTCCAGGGGACTTACCTGGAGTCCGGAGAATAAGCAAGCAATAAAGTGCACAACCAAGGATCCAATCAACAAGAGCCTATTAATTTCATTAAGCTTTTATTAGGTGGTATTCTAATGCATGGTACCCAAACTAATAATCAACATATATCCACACGAAGTTCACGATTCTATAGATTACGCACTTTGGTTAAGTGATCCGGACTTAACCAGTTATAATCTATATCGTATTATCACATAATCGATTTTCTTCTTATCGGATCATAAGCCAACTTATGAGTATACTTCATTTCTGTATTTTATATGCTCTAATTTTCGGTTATGCCATCACATATTTAACCATATTCTTAGCATTCCCTTAACCAAGTTTTCTAACCGAGTCATTATAAACACTGGTTACTAAAATTATAATAACTATTGATCCAACCGTTGGATTACCGTAATTTTTGAAGGGAAGTTAGATAACATTTCCATGAACATTATATTAAGATTGCAGCCAAATCAGACCGTTGGATTGGAAATAAAGTCCAAATTACAGAGACACATATATCCATTTTGTTGTTGTGACGTTTGCTACAAAACGCAACCAAAAACACATAGAGGCTCCACTTCCTAAGCCCTTTACAAGCACACAAGACCTATTCCTAGAGAGGGGGAGGTGGATGAGGGATTACCTTCGAAGAATCCCACACAAACAACTCAAGAACACCCTCGGGAGTCCTTCGGAACACCTTTCAAACACCTTGCCATTTTGTCACCAAAAATCTCAAAACATGATTTAGATTGTTACTCAAAGTTGAATAAAATGAGTTAAAACACATGTTGGAACTCAGTTTTGGAAGAAAGGAAGGGTTCTTACCAAGAAATCAAGTCAAACTCTCAAGACCCTTCAAAAACAGTTTTCTGCAGCTCCAAAGATGGACGATTTTGGCTGGGCAAACGACCTTGGATTTTTGTGTTTGAGATATGTATGGAAAGCTGGGTTCAAGACGGATCCATGGCCACCGAGTTTGCTCAATTTGGATGAGAATGGAGGGAGTTATGCTATTTCTTGTGAAGGCTGTCCAAAATGGACCTAAAATGGAGCAAGGCTCTCCTTCTCTCTCTCTCCTCTCAAGTGACGGTGGGGCTTCTTTGGATGAGCTCCACATGAGTGTTGGGGTCAGGATTATAGAGGAGAGGGGTGGTTGGCTTCATGAGTCAAAGCATGGGTGGTGATGGGATGAAGAGATGGGAGTGGTTGAATGTCTACATTCACAAGCAAGTCACAAGTCAAGGGTTTGGTGGCTCAATGTTGGGCAATTTGGGTGGATGACCTCTTTAACATAATGTAAAACCCGATCTCGCGAAGCGTTAAAATCCGTTACGTTTATAAGATACGAGAAAAGTGGCTTGGGTATATTTTTCCCGTCATTAAATCCATGTAAAGCTAGGCATAAAATTTTTAAATTTTCCGGGTTTTCATAATCATAAGGGAGGATAATATTCGGATTATCCTACGGATATTTTATAAATATTAATTAAATTCCGGTCTTTACACTATCTGCTTGAACATTTACGCTATGAGGAAACGGAGAAATTGGAAGTTGTTATATTGCATTTAGTAGGTAAAGCTCGCACCTGGTGGTTCCGCACCCGTGAGATGCGCCGTCGTCAGGACAAGCAACCTGTTGAGACTTGACCACAACTTCGCTATCTCCTGAAAAAGAGACATGTGCCTGAGGAATTCACAGAATCCATGAGGATGCAATTGGCGACTTGCCGCCAAGGAACTCGCTCTCCTAATGAATATAGGGATGAACTGGAACGACTCTCCCATCAAGCTAATGTTTTTCTTACTGAACGTGCTTTGTGTACTCAATTTCTTGCTGGTCTTAATATTTCTATTAAAAATCCTTTAGCTATCCATTCCATTAGAGATATTAACACTTTGACTCATAAAGCACAGCTGATGTATGAGCAACAGCAGCAGCAGCTTCGGCTACAGCGGAACCGAGTTGACCAGACCTCTCAAGGTCGCAGGTTTGTTCCCTTTAACTCTTCCAGTCAATCTAAACCTTCGACTTCTAACCCTTCTATGCAGCAAAAGGGAGTTTCTAACTCACCTCAACAGGGTTATCAGGTTGAAACTAGAAGAGTTGCTGCACCATCTACAGATCGTAACAAAGATATCCGCTGCTTCACTTGTGGTGGGTCTGGGCATGTCTCTCGCAATTGCCCCCAGAAAAGGAAGGTTCTTCTCAATGATTTGGGAGACCATTACTACGAGGAGGAGACTGCTGAGGACCTGGTAATTTCGAGTGAAGTGGAGGAGGACCAGTTGACTGAGTCTATTGAGGAGATCGATACTTCACAGTACGACAACGTGCTTTGCATCGTCAATCGACGGGTCCTACACATTCAGGAATCTCCCGTGGCGGATCAAAGGGAGAACTTATTCCACACACGATGCTTGGTTCGCGAAGCTACCTTAACCCTTATCATCGATGGTGGGAGTTGCTGCAATCTCATCAGTGAAAAGGTAGTGAATTTCCTCCATTTACCTACTACTCCTAGAGCTACTCACTATGGTTTAAATGGCATTACTGATGATGGTTCTGATATGTTGGTCACCAAACAATGTTTAGTTTCCATTTCTATTGGAACATATCATGATAAAATATTATGTGATGTTGCTCGCATGGATTGTAGTCATATATTATTAGGGCGTCCTTGGTTATATGATCGTAATGTCCTTCATGATGGTCGTGCAAATACATATGCTTTCACCTATGACGGGAGGAGAGTTACTCTTCTACCCCTTTCGCCACAAATTATTCTGAAGGACCAGGTTCGCAAGCAGCAACAAAGGAACGTCGACAGAGAAGCTGAAAGAGTGGAGAAGCTCAAAAGGAGCTCGGCTGAGCAAGCCGCCCCCGCGGCCCAGCATGCCGCGCCTGCGGCCCCGTCAGCAGCCCCCGCAGCCGCCCCTGCAGGCCCTTGCCGCCTTCTCCACCCCATTCGACGTCACCTAAGCCCTCTTCTGCATCACTTAAAGGCTCTGTGGAACGTCGAACTTTGGTCTCTCACCCTAAGCAAGGGACCATCACCTGGAATGCTCATCGACCTCATATTCTTCTGGTCATGAAATAGGTATTAATTAATGTTGAATTAAGTCATATTCCTGCACCTATTGCTGCCCTTCTGCAGGACTATTTGGATGTGCTTCCAGCTGAACTACCCCAAGGCTTGCCTCCTATTAGAGGTATTGAGCACCAGATTGACTTTGTGCCTGGAGCAGCCTTGCCTAATCGCGCCGCTTATAGAGCTAGCCCTGAGGAAACAAAGGAGCTGCAACGACAAGTCACAGAATTGATGGACAAGGGCTTTGTTCGAGAAAGCCTCTCTCCCTGTGCCGTGCCTGTCATTTTGGTTCCAAAGAAGGATGGCTCCTGGCGCATGTGTGTTGATTGCCGCGCGATCAACCAAATAACGGTTAAGTATCGCCACCCTATTCCTCGTTTAGATGATATGCTTGATGAACTTCATGGTGCTTCTATTTTTTCTAAAATTGACCTTAGAAGTGGATATCATCAAATTAGGATGAAACAGGGTGATGAATGGAAAACGGCTTTTAAAACTAAGTATGGCTTATATGAATGGTTAGTAATGCCTTTTGGATTAACTAATGCACCTTCTACATTTATGAGGCTTATGAACCATGTGCTTCGAAGACACTTAGGTAAATTTGTCGTTGTCTATTTTGACGATATCTTAATCTACAGTAAGAATATGCATGATCATTTAAGTCACTTAAAATTGGTTTTTGATTGTCTAAGGAAAGAGAAATTATATGCCAATTTAAAGAAGTGTTCTTTTGCATCCGAGTCTACCATTTTTCTTGGTTTTGTAGTGACTGCATCTGAATTAAAGGTGGATGAGGAGAAGATTCATGCTATTCAGGAGTGGGCTAGGCCGACTACACCCACCCATGTCCGCTCATTTTTGGGCCTTGCTGGCTTCTATCGACGTTTTGTCAAGGACTTCAGCCTGATTGCCGCCCCCCTACATGAGCTGACAAAGAAAGATGTGACATTTCGCTGGTCTGACTCACATCAAAAGGCATTCGACGCCCTCAAGGACCGCCTGACACACGCCCCAGTGCTGCAGTTACCTGACTTTGCTCAACCTTTTGAGCTGGAGTGTGACGCTTCTGGCACTGGCATTGGAGGGGTCCTGCTGCAGAACAAGCGTCCCATCGCCTACTTCAGTGAAAAGTTGGGCACCGCTGAGCTCAACTATTCTACCTACGACAAGGAGCTATTTGCACTGGTTCGCTGCTTACAGACTTGGCAACATTATCTCTGGCCTAAGGAGTTTGTGATTCATTCGGATCATGAAGCTCTAAATTACCTCAAAGGACAAGCAGTGCTCAGCAGGTGACTTGCTCGATGGGTGGAGTTTATAGAGACCTTTTCCTATGTGGTCCACCACAAGAAGGGAAAGGATAATGTGGTAGCTGACGCGCTATCACGCATGTATGTCCTCTTAAACCATATGGATGCACATGTTTTGGGTTTTGCTTTGATAAAGGAACTGTATGCTTCTGATAGTTTCTTTAAACCTATATATGCTCAATGTGTGTTCAAAGATGAAGTTGATTCATATTTTATTGATAATGGGTATTTGTTTAAGATGGGTAAACTTTGTATCCCATCTTCTTCTATTCGCCGATTGTTAACCCAAGAAATTCATGAATCTAGGGGACATGGGGGTTTCGAAAAAACTCTAGCTGGTCTAAAGGAACATTACTTTTGGCCTAAAATGTCTAATTATGTGCTAAGATTTGTCAAAAGTTGTGTTACTTGTGCTAAAGCCAAATCGAAATCCAATGCTAATGGTCTATACCAACCTTTGCCTATTGTCAATGCACCCTAGGAAGATGTTTCTATGGATTTTATTGTAGGATTGCCTAGAACTTCTAAGGGTCATGATTCCATATTTGTTGTTGTAGACAGATTTTCCAAAATGGCTCATTTTATTCCATGTCATAAAACTGATGATGCTATTCATGTTGCTCATTTATTCTTTAAAGATGTTGTTCGCTTACATGGATTGCCATTATCTATAGTTTCTGACCGAGATCCTAAATTCTTAAGCTCTTTTTGGAAAACTCTTTGGTCTAAATTGGGTACAAAATTGCTATTTTCTACTTCTTGTCACCCACAAACTGATGGCCAAACTGAGGTCACAAATAGAACTCTTGGGGCTCTCCTTAGAGTCATGCTGCGAACTAACCTCCGGAGGTGGGAAGACTGCCTACCATTTGTAGAATTTGCATATAACAGGTCTAGGCACTCTACAACAAAGATGACCCCCTTCGAAGTGGTGTATGGCCGAAATCCACTCACTCCAGTGGACATGATGCCTCGGCCATATAAGGACAAGGAGAGCATGGATGCAGCTAAGCAAGTGGACTTCATCAAAAGCTTGCATGAGCGTATCAAGGCGCAGCTGGAGAGGAAGACTGCGCAATACAAGGCCGCGAAGGACAAGCATCGCAAGGATGTGCAGTTCAACGCTGGTGATCTGGTCTGGCTGCATCTCAGGAAGGTAAGGTTTCCGCACCAACGGAAATCTAAGCTGGACCCCAGGGGAGATGGACCATTCAGAGTGGTTCAAAAGATGGGTCCTAATGCATACAAGCTGGATCTCCCTGCCGATAAGTACAACGTTCATTCTACATTCAACGTCGCCGACCTATCCTTGTTCGTGCCTGACGATGACTCTGACGATGATTTGAGGACAAATTGAAGTCAAGTGGAGGAGAATGATGCCGTTCAAATATCGATGACTCCTAGTGACATTGAGGACAACATGAAGGTTCCATTTGATGGCCCTGTCACTCGTGCAAGGGCCAAGAAGATTCGAAATGTAACTAAAGCCTTTCTTGTCCGTCACCATGGAACTTTAGAGCAAGGGTTCAGGCCACCCTGGATCACTTGGCTCAAGGTTACACCACCAGCACAAGAAGTGAGCCTGCGTCCACACACGGAGCTCATGAAGACTCGTCTGCACCCACCATAAGCCAACCTTACTCGACATTTCCTTATGTCACTCGAGACCACCATTGTCGAGTGGGCCAAAGGATGTTGTCGAGTGCATGGGCCGAGTTCCTTGTGCTTGGGCCAATTATCTAGTTTATTTACTTATGTTATTATTTTATGCAATTAGATAAATTAGGTAGAATTAATTATATCTCTTCTAGATATAATCATTGGCCACCAAGTTATGGAACATTTATCTTATTAGGAAATATTTATCTTAGGAAGTAATTTTTTTATCTTTAGATGGAAATAATCTATCCAAACCCCTTTCCTTTGCAAGGAAGGATTGGTTAGATCTCCCATAGCTTTTCTATAAATTCATTTTATGCATCTTTAAAAAAATCAGATTGAATAGAATTGAGAAACCCCTTTATGGATTAAAGGGTTCTCGATTATCAATCCCAAAAGCCTTATTGCTCTTGTGTTCTATGTTCCATTCGGCAACCATAATCATCACTCCCATCCTTGATCCTACTCGGAAACCCTAAACCAAACACAACCCAACACAACAGTCCCTGTCGCAAGGAGAAGAAGCCCGGTCTTGGCGTCATCCGCGAGCTACCCGCTCCCAGCGAGCGCAGACGCTCCCTGGCGTCTTCGCTCTCACTCCCGCGTCCGCGTCTCCAGCGCTCCAGCTCCCGGGCGCGCTCGCTCCGCTCTCGGTCGCTGACTCGCTCACTCCAGCGAGAGATTCCGTGCGCTTCCACACCCACACACCCTGAGGCCGAAGGCCTGTGTGCTCAGCTCCTGCACTCCTGAGATCTCCGCACACCCAGTCCCTCGCTTCTCTCTTTTCTGTCGCTATTACTGTTGTTCTATTGCTGGAATTTACTAAGTATAAAATCTGTCGCTAAATCAGAAATCTAATTACTTGTTTAATTTGTTCCAAATCAGGAGATATCAAAGAGCATTGCAAGATCGAAGCAAATATACGGCGTGGTTCTTGATCTGAAGCCCACAGGCAAAGGATCGGGTATCCCAAACGTATCACTGAGACATTGAAAGATGCAAGAAAGGAAGATCCTGTCGAAGTCATTGTGCTGAATTCATTCCCTCCTAGTTGTTTTCAACATGATAATGATGGTCAGAACAAGGAGGAATTGTTCACAGATGACGACAGTTTGTTTGACGATGGAGAAGAGGGTCTGGTGCTTCCTTAGATGGAATCTCATGAGTCGACGCATGAGGTTTCATATGTTGTGTCTCCTACTTCATCCGATGCATTCATTTTGAGCACCCCCATTGATGAACCATGTCTAGAGCCACCTGCTGAGGCTCGAGAGGTAATAAAGGTAAAATTTTGCAATTTGGAAGGTAAAGGTGATTATTTTAATCCTTTTAATTGCTACTTTGAAAAGCCACCAATGGAACTGAATTGGTGGTATTATATACCATCTACAAAATGTCATACTCGCTTGTTGGAAAAGTTGAAACAATTCTTAAAGTCGTCATTATTTAATTTCAATTCAATTGTATATAGTGCATGTTTGTCTCGTAGTTGTGCGCAAGAGTTTGACAGGTTGCTGAGGGCGTTAACAATGCCTGATCTTAGAGAGGTGGGGAAGGACCCAAGGTATGTTTTTTTTTTCTTTATTCCTTTTATTTTTAATTAAGTTAAATTTTTAAATTTTACTTATTTTCTCGTTAAAAAAAAAAAGAAAAAAAAAAGGAAACCCTCCTCCCGTCTCCTCGTTCTTTTCCTTCCCTCGCCCTTCGCTTCTGATTCCCCAGACTTCTGGATCTCCGCCGGTGTCCACCTCCCTCATCGCCTCTTCGCTGCTGTTCACCGGCGCCGCACCACCTCCGGCCTTCCTCTCCTTTCCCCACCCAATCGCTTTCACTCTCCCAGACCTTCCTACGCGCTCATCGCCACGGGATCCCCATTCAGCGCCTGAACCCCAGCCGGCGCCGCACTGCTCGTCCCTCCACCAGACTTTCTCTCTTTCAATCCCCGACCTTCTCCGCCCCCTGTTCACCGCCGACCACCAGCCTCCCACTGCTTTTCCCGCGCCCTTCGCTGCTGTTCACCAGATCGACTTCCAGACCACCAGGAGCCATCAAGTTCGATTTCAATCCGGTATGATCAGGTTAGTCCCTCTCTGTTTCGATCTGCAGTGTTGAATTTAACGTCTAATGATGCTGAATTTGTGAGTGGTTGGGTCTTGAATGAACGATTGATGATGTTTTTGATTGGGAGATTTTTGGTTCTTGGATGAACGATTAATGTTGTTGGTGTTGCTCTATTGCCCTATTATGGGCGGATCATTTCGAGATGGATTATTGCTACTCTGATTTGCCGTTGGCTATATATTTGGTGTATGTTTGATTTTGATTTGAATTTCCCATGATGAAGCATTGATTGAATTGTGCTATTTCAGAATCTTGAGCTTAGATATCCTGCAGAGGTGGTTAAAGTTTCTATTTGTGTTTTGTGCAGATGATGTGAATTCTAGTCTTCCACTGCCTCTTATTCTTGTGTTTTTCATGCTTCCTGTGTCCATATCCAATTTTCATGAATTTAGTTGCAAAATATGGATGAGCATGATCTATGGGGCTGATTTCTCTTCGATTGCTTAGTTGTTGCTTGAGTTGGTTCATGACTTCTTGCTCTGATTCCTGATTGCTTTTATTTGGACATATCTAGTTGCTATGAGATGGTGTCTATTCTTCAATTTTAGCTTGCTAGTTTCTACTCTTCTGAAGTCACTCGAATTCATTGATTTTTCACTTTAAATGTGACTTGAGTATGAACTACGTCTTTTCTCAGTATCCTGCTTGATCCAATCTCGTGTTCCTTTCTTGTTATATGCTCCCTGAAATCACTTCAATTCCATGGTTTGAATTTGACATAAGTGGTTGAGCATGAGCTGTTGGGGCTGATTCTAGTGGTTTGGTCGGTGTTGTTCTTTGTTCTTGGATGATATATGTACTTGGGAAGTCGAATTGCTTTGTCTTGTATGTTTTCTTTGCTTTGTGTCTTGGCCAGGACCTTTTGCAAAGGAGACTGCCTATATTTTTTTCGACTCCAAGAAGGTTCACAAATGTCAATTGCATCCAAAAGTTGCTGAAAGCTTCTGCTGAACACCAGGGTTGTAATTTCTACGCTCTTTTTATCATGTTTTAAGGGTGTTAATACTTAGGAATAGTCACTTATCTTGCTGAATTTTATGCTTTTGATATTCCTTTGCTATTGAACTGAATCTGCCGCTGATTGCTATGCAAGTTTGGCTTGTTTTTGCTACTGTTTGTGGTGATGGACAGGTCCTATAACTGTGAGAAGTTGTTGAATTTTAGGATCGGTTAAGAGGCTACACAACTACCTCATCTTGAATTGAAAGCTATTGCTAGAATGCCTGATTTAATTGTGAGTTTCCTTTACCTCTTTCATTCTTTTTCTTTACTTTGAGGACAAAGTAAAATTTTAAGTATGGGGTGGGGAATTCAAGTGTAGCTCCGCGTTTTATATATATGTTTTAGTTTTAGTTTTTTTTTTTATATTTCGTTTTCAATTTTTGTTATGCACTTCATTGCATTATAGGTTGCATTATAGGGTGTTTGATAATTATCCCATGGTCATAGTATGTTATTGAGTCTTTGTTTTTTTTTTTTTTTAGTTTTTCATTTTAGTTGTGTTAAATAGTAGTTTCTATGATTGGTATGACCTCGATGATGATATATGGTTTTTCATGGCTTAAGAGTTAATAAATTTGAATTTTAATTGAATAACGACACTTGTGGGATTCCCATAGATAATCTGGATTATGAGCTTTAGTTATATCTTGATTATTGGTTGGATGTTCAGTTTAGAGCAATCTTTAAAACTTTTATATGATTTGTAATGTTTATGTCTAAACCCCTGATGAAAAGCACTAGTAAATTCGGTTATCTGTTTGATGTGATTTGATATATATGTTGGGTTGATGAGTGTAAGGAGAATAAAATTCACTTACACCGCCCGGGGAGGATAAAATTCACTCGATATTCGTAAGAATTGAGAAAAAAAATACGGTTAGTAACCGATCCTGTTTGTGGAGAATAAAATTCACGCAAGGAGGAAGAAAAAGTGTTTAGAGAAACAAAAAAAAAGAGAAAAAAAAAGAGCTTTAATGAAAATCCGAAGTTGAAAAGGCCTAGTAATCTATGGGCGTTTATGACGATTTTTATGTGCTTAATGATTTTGATTGCTCAATACATTCTGAAAGCAAGCATCCCCTGGACCTAATTAGAGTTTAAAGCAATGAGTATGAAGGGTTTGATGTGGGTCTCATAGTGTCCTAACTATTTTGAGCTTAACATAATAAATACTCCGGTAGCCATGAGAACCATACTGATGAGTGATCTTTCATAAAAGCTTCTTTGAGTCTCTTGTCTTTCATTTTTGAGTTCGTCTCTGTTTTGTGATTAGTTTGCTTGGGGACAAGCAAAAGTCTAAGCATGGGGTAGTTTGATAGAGTATTTTAGTAATGTTTTAGATACAGATTTGGATATTAATTTATAGCATTTTTACATGTTTTTATAGCTTATTTTATATTATTTGATTTTAGGAATCTACACTAGTATTTATATATATTTCAGGTATTTTCGGGCTGGATCGTATAAACTTAATAACTTTTGGGATTAATTTGCAATTTGGAAGTGGCCGGTGTGGATAGAGAGATGGGCAGATGAATTCATACGAAAATAAACGGAAGGAGCCTCAATTTGTGAATCAAGCTGCTTATTTTTTTTTTTTTATTGTTTAGCCGTATTTAGATAGAAATTAGATTCTAGATAGAATTAGATTTATGATATTATATATGTTATATTAGGTATTAGATTATACGGTTGCAATGTACTGGATTATAAAAGGCATTCATACGCAGGGGCGGAGCCAGGCCAAATTCCGGGGGGGCTCGCCTCTTAGGGAAAGGAAAAAAAAAGGGCAGGTTAAAAACATTGAAAAAAAGGGTGGGAACTGGAATCAAACACCAGACCTCCGCCGACCTCATACACACTACCTACCAGCTAAGCTACAACTTCTTCTTGTCATATTGTCACCTCGTTTACTATATACCCAGTATATATATATATATTTTAATTTTTTCCAGGGGGGCTCGAGCCACCGCATGCCCCCCTGCCTCCGCCCCTGTTCATACGACATAAGCAAAGAGCCGTGTACACCGTTGCCGATTTTAACTCTTAACCCTAATTATGTTTTGTCTTATTTTTATGGAGATTTAAACTCCTCCGTTTCGTCTATGGATTGAAGCTTTGGTTTGATAAAGTTGTGAGATTTCTATTCTTGTTCTATTCCTATTGATTCGTATTGATTCTTTTGCGAATATTGTTGATTTCTTCTAGTCCGTACAACTAGTTGAGATTATTGCTAGGATTTTGTAGATTCCTCGTAGCGAACCTTAATCCATGGTAGCAATCATGCCTTTTTAGGACTCGTAGGACTAAACTGGTGTGTAAAGAATCAATTACATGTTGAATGCTGACTCGTAGCTTGGTGTTGCATGTATCCTGGTTAATCCTTAATCTTAATGCTACTATTAGGTTGAATCTTAACCGTGTTAGGGTTATCTAATTAGTAAGGGTTACTGAGTCCTAGTAATTTACACAAGATCAGGACATGAACAATAATAGGATGAAAAGAGAACTTGAAGAAGAATCGATGATCAACCGGTCAAATTAAAGTGGATATTTGTAGATGAAACTATCTTCTTAATTGTTATCTCCGTTATTTGTTTATAGTTTATTTTATTTTCTTTCATATTCCCACAACTCAAAACCCCCCTTTATATTAATTGGTAAATAGACTTAACTTAGGAATAACTTGATTCTCTGTGGGATCGACTCGTGCTTACCACGCTACATTAGTTAGTAAGTTCGAATTTATTTTGATACGGTTTAGGCGACTAAAAACCGATCATCAGTGGTTGACCGGCCCCCTTGTATTCCCCTCCTCACCCCCGAATTTTAAAAAATATTAATTTTGAAGGAAAAATAAAAAAAATAGTAAAGGGTGGGATTTTGTGAGAAAGGATAGGGAGACAAAGAGGGTTTTGTGATAGTGGATCCACACTGGGTGATTGGAAGAGGAGGGCGGAGGCGAAAGTGAAGGTGATGACGAAGAGAAAAAGAAAGTCAATGAAAAAAATGCTCCACCTGACCAGGTTGATCTACTCTTATGCGATTCAATTCGTCTTGATTTTGTCTTTGAATCCGTTGTGTCTGATATCCCATTGAATGATTTAGAGAGCTTAAAGGGTGGTGTGGGTCTCCCGAAGGTGCTAGATTTGTCATACACACTAAGGTGATCTCGAAGGTGAATTTGGCGGTGGTGGTTTGGGCTACTGTTGGTGGCCCGTCGGCAATGGTGGAGGATGCTGGTGGTAGATTTGGTGTTGATCAGTGGTGATTGAGGATTTGCCGATGGTAAAATTTTCGGTTGTATTTAATATTTGCGTACTCTCTGGATGCATGGAGCATCATAGAGAATATATATATATATATATATATACACCACAAATTATCGTATTTTTAAATGTTGATCAACATCGAATTAGACGTTAAAAACCGTTCAAAATGACGTTGTTTTACCAACGACATTTTGTAATTAAAAGACAAAAGTTGATATTGTAAAAACATCCAATTAAAGGTTATTAAAAACATTCAATTGGATATTTTTCAAGATAGATAAGTCGATCGTTGAGCCGCGCTCTCGAAAAGCCCAAAAAAAGCTCCAAAAAAAAACCCCAAATCCTAACCCTAAAACTTAACCAGCCGCCACTACTGTAACCCTAGTCGCCACGGCTGCCGCCACCACTATGTGAACAACTCCTACATCTCTGGCTGGCTTCGGGCCGGCCTCCACCCACACACCCACAACTCCTCCACCATCACCTCTCAACACAACCCAAATTAACCAAACCCTTAAATTTTAATTGTTTTTTTTTTTATAGTTTGCCGCCGCCGCCAACGCCGCCGCTGTTGGACCTCCTCCGTCGACCTTCCCCGGTGGGCTCTATGGTGATCTAGACCCTCGCCCTTTGTAGTCGCTCCCGATCTAGTCATCTAGGTTCGCAGGTCTTCGAGGAGGTTCTCCCTCGGCCTCTTGGCAGTTAGCTCCGCCGGCCAGCTGCTCTTCCATCCTCCTCCTCTCCGACTTCACCGGTCGCCGATATCTGGTGGCTCTCGACTCGACACGATGTCTAGTCAGCAGATGCCCAACCTAACGCCACCACCTTCTCCTCCACCACCGTATGGTGGCCGATGCCACCCGATCTCCTTGTCGGCATTCTCGATCACTTCTTCTCCCCACCTCTGAAATCGGCTTTCTCTTCAATCTGATTACCCTTCCTCCAAAACTCTACATTAGAGACACTTTTCTAAAATCGGCCTATCTCTCCGAGGGCTACCTCCAAAGAAAAAAAAAAAACCAAACCAAAAATTATAACCCTCTACAAACCAATCTTAACCCTAACATATCCCTTAAATTTGTTACAAATCCAACCCAAATTTTTAACCCACAAACTGATCGGTCCTCAGAATTCACCTCTCTCCCATTAAAAATCCAATTCACAATCAATCACAACCAATCCCACCAATAACTACCTCATTCCGGCTCCCACAACCCAAAAGAAGCCGTTAAAGCTAGCCCATGTCCGCATCGGTGCCAAATTCGCAACCGACTAAACCAATTTAACAATTACAATAGATTGCATGTAAGCCGTCTAAGCCGCATGACCAAGCCGTCTAAGCCGCACGACCAATTCTAAATTAGCGTGCTAATTTCATAGAAATTTTAGATTTAAATTAATGTACTTGTAATCTTAGATTTTTTTTTTGTTTTTTTTTTCTTTTGACCGGTGACCCTCTGCGTAGGGTCTTACAAGCCATCTTTTGACGACTTCAAGATCATTTTATCAATCTACTTCTTGCCTACTGTAAAAAAATGGATATTTTTCTAGAAAGTCTGGTCGGGTATAATAAGTTTCAAAGTGGAAAAAAAAAATCTACATGTTTGCTGTTGATAGAAGGAAATCGAGACTTGCAATAATAAAATATAAATAAATCACCGCATGACCAAGCCGTCTAAGCCGCACGACCAAGCCGTCTAAGCCGCACGACCAATTCTAAATTAGCGTGCTAATTTCCTAGAAATTTTAGATTTAAATTAATGTACTTGTAATCTTAGATTTTTTTTTGTTTTTTTTTTTCTTTTGACCGGCGACCCTCTGCGTAGGGTCTTACAAGCCATCTTTTGACGACTTCAAGATCGTTTTATCAATCTACTTCTTGCCTACTGTAAAAAAAATGGATATTTTTCTAGAAAGTCTGGTCGGGTATAATAGGTTTCAAAGTGGAAAAAAAAAATCTACATGATGTTGTTCTTCAACCTCTTCATAGTTTGCTGTTGATAAAAGGAAATCGAGACTTGCAATAATAAAATATAAATAAATCACAGCAAACTAGATTCCGTCCCTTGCAAATAATTACAAGACCTCCTCCTGATGTAGCAGCGGGAAGTCAGGATCGATCCACGAGGAAGCGTGTCAGCGGATCCTAGGCAGCGGAGAAATCTCACGGTCAGAAGTCGACAACAGGGTCCTCGATCTCGGCTGGGGTAGTCGACAGAAGATCGGACAGTCGAACACAGCGCAGCAGCAAGCACAGGGTGTAGTCGATATCGACCAGAGGGTACTCGATATCGAGTAGACTCCTCGTCGACTTCGGCTTGTCTTGTCGAGTACCTGCACAATTAAGCTACATCGATGCTAGATCGAGAATCAGTAACTCGAGATCGACCAGGCTTGGTCGAGATCAAGTAGACAGAGAATAAAACGTAACAAAGAAATAAAGTAAAGGCAAATGCTTTGGGACTTCGAAATAAACTTAATGTAAAAGGCTTCCAAGATCGGGGTTTGCAACAACTATAACCAAGCATGCATAAGGCAGAGATAAACATATAATCATGTAAATTGCATCAAAGGACAAGCTTTCGCCTTTTCCAACAATTAGACAACTCTTTCAAGAAATCCTAATTGTATCTACCAATTTTATGTTTATAATCCAAGTTGTTAGCATGGATCTCCATTAGACGGGTAATAAACACATAAACAAGTAGTAGATGCTCAAAACATGATAAAGGTCGGATCTTTACCTCAAACACGCATGGCTATCGCCGGGCTCGCCCCAACCCTAGAAGTGGGTGGACTACTCGCGCTTCATCGCAACCTCAGACATTGATTGATGAAAAGAAACTTGCATTAAACTAAATTCAAAGACTTTACAATCCCGGCGATCCAACTCTCGTTGAACGCCAAAACCCTAAAACCTCCGAACTCCTAAATCGTCTTTGTGGAACTACTTCTCTACTTCTGAAATTGAATGAATCTAAAATCAGCCCCATGGGCTTTATTTATAGGCTTCTATTCCTTGCTACTCAAGGATAGAATATCAATATCTATATCTAAAACTATATCTAAGACTTTAAAGATAAATAAAAGCTATAATGAAATTAAATCTAAAATAGGGAAATATATCTAAAGTCTTCAATGGATAGATCTCTCTCCTTCATGATGTATCTTGATAATTTCGGATAGAATCGGCAATCTTTGGGCCCAAGCAATCCCAAACCGAGTAACAAGGAAGGTATGCGGTGTCAAGGCTCACCGCATACCTTCCTTGTTGACTATCTTTTTGGTGCTTTTCTATGTGGCCCCACCTCCGCTTCCTCGGTGTTCGCTGAGCGCCTGAGCTAGGTGGCCGCTACTCCATCTCTGAGGTCGAGGTTCGCCACCTCTGCCTTCAATGTAAAGACTCCTTGCATTAAAAAATAAAATAAAATAAAATTGATGACTCCTTATCGTGCAAGGAATTGTCAACACATTAAAAAAATGGATGACTCTTTGTATCAAAGACTGACTTGGATCGATGACTGAAGATCATGTGCATAGGAGCACATGCACTAGTAGCCTAGCACATAAGTGGAGTGAGGTTCCATTCTAAAACCAATTGACAATAGAAGGAGTAGTCCACCAACTTATTAACTAAGGCTCGTTATGCTCAACTTTCGAGGTGAGACTCTTTATGGTCTCATTCACATCTCTCAACACTTTTCACGATAAGGAGTTGTCACTTTACACATATTTTTATGTATGTATGGGTTAGACTAACAATTGGTTAAGGAAGATTTTGTGAAGGTAATAAATATATAGACTTAGCTCAAATTGGCTTTAAGAAAGAATAATATGTATGGGTGGATAGAGTATAATAAGGTTAAAAAAAATATTGTCTTAATCACTTTAAGGTCACATGCGATAATCAGGTAAATGCATATTCAATAAAAATATTTAAACATAATTTAAAAAGATAGTAATCAAGGAGAGAATCCACCCACAAAAAAACAAGAGGACATATACGTGTAGCCCTAGAAAAGGCCAAAATAACTCATTATGTCAATTTGTTTAAACTTCAATACCGCTTGTATTCCAACGATCATACATGCTCAATTACTTTATCAATCATGTTCCCAAAAAGTCAATAAAAATAATTTAAAGTTTCAAACACTTCAAGCAAGTCATGAGGTATAAAATAACATTAAAATATAGAGAGGACAAGTAACTTAGATGAGGAAATAAGATTTTAACCTATATAAAATGCTTGACATTTTTGGGGTTTTTAATATGTAATATATGAAAACATAAATAAATATGATATAAACAAACATGATATGCAATCCCTCCTATTGAAAAAAATGCGCAAATAATTGTACAACACATTTTATTTGATTTTTAAATATTTGAGTTCGACCCCTTTTGGTTATCCTCTTGATTCGAAGTCATATCGATACCAAGGCCGTGTTTGGCAACGGGATGGGGGTAGGTGGATGGGGATGGAATTTTGGGGATGGAAGGGATGGAGATGGAATTTCGGGGTGGACCGGGTGGACTTTTGAATCCAGTTTAATCCCGTTCGTGTTTGGCCGTGGGTTAAAGTTTATGGGATGGAAGTCACAAAAAAAGACATGCTTGCCCCCACTATTTGACACTAAAGGACAAAATTGCCCCTCAAATATACCCCTCAAATCAAAACCCCATCTTCTTCACTTCTCGCTGTTTTCATATTTGTTCCACCAAACAACCGCTTTCGCACCTCCGGCCCGCCCCTGCGTTGTCGACGCCTCTGCCGACGTCCGACTCCATGTAAGTCCTGAATCCATAACTGTGGTATGTTCAGTGAGTTCACATAGATATTCGATCTAGGAGACATTGGATTCCCCTTTTTCTCTAGTCGGCAATTAGGGGTTTTGGATGCAATGGTGATTAGAGGATATTGAGATTTCAATCATAGGAGATTGTGCTTAATTGCACGATGGGTATAATCCGAACGAGAATGAAAATTAACCATGTTCGATTACGATTCAAAGTTTAGAATTTAGGGTTATGATATTGACGATGTTGTCAAGTAATTGAACTAGTTAGAGTGGCCCTTCGTAACATGGTTAGGACTTGACACTCATTTGTGGGCGATTGAATTGCATGACTGGGTTCAATTGCTTGATTTTCACATTTGTTTTTGCCATTGGCAACTGATGTTGGCACTGGGCGATTGAATGGCATTGAGAAACTGTTAGTATCATCAATGATGTTTATTATGGGTGTATTTTTTGGTGTTGTTTTTCACATTTGTGGTTGCCACACACTGACTGTCTGATTTTTGTCGCATCCCAAAACCAAACTAGCGTGTTGATTCGATATACTAGCAATCCTCGTCCACTGTAATATCGTTGCTGCCCATATGGATTCCTCTGCCAAGGCGAAGGGGAAAGGCAAATGGAAGGCTAAGAAAGCATCGTTGGGTTATGAAGACAAGAACTATGTCCTCACTGCCTTCTACTGGTCCTTAGACTTAACAAAGAAGTTGATGCTTGTGCTTCTCGCATATCAACGAGAAAATGACAAGGATCAGTCCTTCAAATGGGGGCCCCTCACAACCGCATTCGAGGCTGCCACAGGTAAGAGGTGCAACTAGTACACTCTGAAGAACTGTTGTGAGCTGAATTTGCCATGTTTTACAGTAACTTTTATATCGTTTTCTGCATACATTTCATACATTTGGGTTAGAATAATACAGAATCTGTGTAGTTTACACTTATTTGCAATATATGGAGGTCTACACAAGTTTTTGTTATATTTCGCAGAAATCGGACGCACTTTGGAGCTTAAAGGAAACTCGTGAAGATGCTAAGGATGGTGCAGCCGGAGAAAAGGCCATTTTTCGGCATTCATCATTCTGAGTCAAGTTCTGATGTCTTTATGAGAGTTGTAGCCCTCGGAAAGAGCTTTCCAACGCGTGGTCATATGCGTCAATCCGACAAATGATGACTCGGGAAAGTGCGTTTTAAGAACAGAGCAGGATGCAGAGAAGACTGGTCGATATCGACCAAGCAAACTCAATATCGACCAGATTTAGTTCAAAATTCTTCAAATCGACTTAGAGTTGGCTAGAATCGACTAAGGAAGAAAGGAAGAGGTCGATATTGACTACCCAAAGTCGATATCAAGTACCCAAATCGAGTCAATATTCCAGAAGTCGGCCCAATGCAAGCAACTGAACAGAAACCGAGGAAGCACAGGTCAATATCGACTTAACTAGGTCAATATCGACTTAACTAGGTAAATATCGACTTAACCCAGTCAATATCGACTGGACCCACGACGGCGGATTTCGAGCTTAACCGAGTTCATATTAAGTTTCTATCCCGAATCCAATGGAGATATTTTCGAGACCAAATTCTATCCACATCTATCAAGATCTATCAAGTCCAAGGAAGATTTATCCACTTTAGATATAATCGTAGTTGATTTAATTCTTTTATTCCATGCTTTAATCTTTAGATAAAAGATAGATAGATATAGATTTAGATATAGTTTTCTTTCCTAATTAGAGAGGGAATGAAGGCTATAAATAAAGCCTTAGGGGGCTGATTTTCATTCATTCAAGTCAAGTCGTCATAGGGCGCAAGGAGAGAGAGAGATGGCGAGAGAGAGAGAGAGAGAGAGAGAGAGAGAGAGAGAGAGAGAGAGAGGAGAAGGAAGGAGACGAACGATTGTAAGTTTTAGTTTATTTTATGTTAAAGTTAATTTCTTTTATTATGGTTTGTTTCTAATTTCCTTATTCTAGGGTTGGGGTGATCCCAACATAGATATGTGTGTTTGATTTATAAATCCATGAATTTCTATGCCTTTATCATCATCTACCTATGTGCTTAATCCTTTGCGAGAGTTGAGGAAATTCCTTTTTCATGATATTGAAGCGAAAGTGATCTTATTATGAATTGGACAGTAATTAGGGTTTATTTGCGAGAGCTGACTCATCCTAATTAAGAAAAGGTAGAAACAAAATAGGTTTTTATGCGAGAGCCTCTATCACCTAAATTGTTGGAATTTGTGAAAGTTGATTCTTTGATATAAAGCATGCATCTTTATGTGATTTATGATCTGCACATATGTTTATTGTTGTGGTGATCCCTAACCTTGGAAGTTTGCATCTTTATTTATTTTATTTTATTATTTTTATTCGGCACATATTCTACCCGACACCAACCACCATTCTCTCTCCATCCCTCGACATCGACCAACTCTTAGCCGACGTCGACAACAACCCTCATCACCTCTTCCCGCTATCCCTGAACCCCAAAACACACTAAACCTAGAACCGCTGACTTCTCTCCTGAGGACGAACCTGACTCCCCTATACTATAGCGGGGGTTTTGACTATAAATTTATTTGGTCGAGAAACCCTCTCGTCAAGAACCAAACTCACGACGTGAAGACAATATACCAAGCCTGGTGTAAGTTGAAAAAAGAGGAGACCGACCTCAGATGGAATCAGGCCACTGGCACCGTAAGGGCACCTGACGAATGGTGGGACAAGAAAATCAAGGTATGATGTGCTCGCCTTCCCTTTCCCTTACGTCAATGCAAGAGAGACTGCAATGAAGCAAAACTCGTCACGTGAATTGAATTGCGCAAAAGGATAGCAAATTGGAAAGGTTCCGAAAGAAAGGGATCCCTCCGGAATTGGAAGAGCTGTTCGACCAGGTGTTCGAAGGCACCGTAGCCACCGGCGAGTACTGTGTTGCCCTCTCCATGGACTCGGAGGCTATGGCTACGCAGGCCCACAACGAGGCTGAGAAGGAGAGGCTTGATGACCCCTCCGAGGAAGATGATGATGACCCCGATGCAAGGGGTGACACCAACGAGTCACAATATGAGTGTGTTGAACAAGAGTTCGACGAGCTGTTCAACACCCCTCGCGCTGAAGCTGCAACACCCTCCCTGCAAAACGTTGTTCAGGGAATTGTGGACGACGATGCCTCACCCTCTAGGCGGGCGCATGGAGCTTCAAGCACAGGGGCGTCACACCCCTTTAGGCCTAAGCGAGGCCTAGGTTCTTAGACGACCTCCTCCCGTAGGAGCTCCAAGCGCAATGTTCACGTCTCGGAGAGGACCAGGTTGTTCGAGCGCAGCGTTAGGGTCATCAAAGACAGCACGATTGACATCATTGACATGATGAAAAAGGATAAGGAGAAGGATGAGGTATCGTTGAATGCCCCCCCCAAGACACAACGAAAGAAGTGTTGGATGTTGTGCGGTCGATGGTTGGGGAGGGGCTTTTCGGTGAAGGAGACCCCCTATGGTGCTTCAGCTTAGCCATCATCAAGTCACCCGAGCGAGTGAGGTCTTCGTTCATCTTGATAGCAACGTCGCCCGACTGAAGTGGCTTCGGTGGTTGTATTCGACCAACGACGGTCAGCAGTTGAGTGACATCCACCTAGACTAACCGTGACCCCTCGCCTATGTCCAGCCTCTCACATACGAGAACATTGTTCGCTAAGCGCCTTCATTTCAGAAATAAGGAGACAGTTTAGAATGTGTTGGAAGACTTATGTTTCTCTTTACTTCATGTGTTTGTTTCTTATTGCTTTTACATACCAGCTCATGAAAATGGTAGATACAATTATATGTTGTGGTTGTTATGACTTACATCTCCCTGATTTTCCGCATGTGTTGTGTGGCCTTCGTAACGTTTTTCCCCTTGTAATAAAGTTGTTCAATCTTATTGGATATGCATCGTTGTTGTGGTTCCTTAGCGCCAGTCACTGATTTTTCGCATTATGTTGTGGTTCATTGTCATCATCATCGTCGTCTGTGCATGCAGAACGAAGGAAACGGTCACCGAACGTCGTTGTCGACGTTGCCGCAGACAAGCGAAGGGCGTGGCAGGATTTTTCGCCATCCTTGGTATGTGGCTCACCATTGCGAACCACTACTTCAAAAGAGTACACAAGTTACCCCAGTTCCTTGGAGATTACACTGGGGCACGATGGGTAGACCAGATCCTCACCCACCGGTTAGAACGCTAGGAGCGTTAACGCATTTCGAATGGAGAAGGCGGCCTTCACTCGACTGTGTGGCATGCTGGAGCACCAGTACGGTCTTCGGGGGTCAGTGGAACTTTATGTTAGGGGTGTTATGTGAACACGAGTAGCTCGATATCGAATCGTACTCGACTAAAAAAAACTCGACTTGAGCTCGTTCGAAAAAACCCGAGCTGAGCTCGAGTCGAGCTCGAGCTTGCTCGTTTAGTGTAATGACATTTTTACCCAAGGTTTTTTTTTTGGTAGAACCCTAGGTTTTATTTTTACCCCCTCCCTTCTTCTTCCCTTGCCTAGCCCTTTGTTGATGTCCAGCCGCCAAAATCCTTTCACAATCTCCTCTCTCTTGCCGTTCAATCTTCTCGTCTTGCTCTCTCTCTCGGTCCCTCAGTCTCATTATCTCTCTCTCCCTCTACTGTTCAGTGTTCAATCTCGCTCAATCTCGGTGTCTCGCTCAGTCTCGCTCTTGATCTCAGTGTCTCGCTCAGTCTCGCTCTTGAATTGCTCTCTCTGTCTCGCTCTTGCTCTCTAGGTGTCTCTCTCACGCTGCTGCTCAATCTCGCCATGTCTTGCTCTATTGCTCAGTCTCACTCTCGATTTCGCTCAGTCTTGCTCTCTCGCTCTCAGATCTGGTCTCATATCTCGCTCTTGCCCAGTCTCTCGCTCTCAGATCTGGTCTCAGATCTCGCTCTTGCTCAGTCTCTCGCTCTCAGATCTAGTTTCAGATCTCGCTCTCGCTCGAAGATCTAGTCTCAGAAATAAGATCTCGCTCTTGCAGTCTTGCTTTGTCAATCCCGCTATTGCTCTCTATCTTGCTCATCCTCTGTTTTCTATCGATTCTCCATTCCTCCCTCAGACCTGGTTACAATCAAACGAGCCAAGCGAGCCCGAGCTCGCCTCGAGAAAAACGAGCAAAACGAGCTCGAGTTCGAGCTTTCTCTACAGTTCGCGATCCGAGTTCGAGCTTACTTCTAAGCTCGAGTAAAATTCGAGCCGAGATCGAGCTCGAGTTTGAAGAGTAACGAGCCGAGTATGAGCAGTCCATTACGCAGCTCGTTCAACTCGAACAACACCCCTACTTTCTGTGATGGAGAAGGTTGCTATCTTCGTGAATACCATGGTTTGGGGGTCCAATCAGCGAAACTCCTGCGAGCGGTTCCTCCGATCGACATACAAAATCTTAGAGACAATATCGGAGGTACTAGACGCCATGTGCGGGGGTAGATGTAACAGGTTCCGCGGTCTAGCAGGGGACTTGATCCGGCCCCACGACCCTCATTTCAGAGCCATACCTGAGCAGATCAGGAACGACAACCGGTACTGATCGTACTTCAAGGGCGCAATTGGCGCTATTGACGGCACACATATTAAGGTGATCATGCCGAAAGATGACCAGATCCGGTTCCGATGCAGGAAGGGTACAACAACGTACAACGTCATGGTCGTCTGCGACTTCGGCCTTTGATTCACATTCATATCTGCTGGTTGGGAGGGAAGTGCGCACAATGCACGGGTGTTCGATCATGCATTGAAGACGTTGACGCTTCGGTTCCCCCATAACTACGTGCGTGATTCACACGTTGCTTTAGATTCCGGCGACGAAGACGATCCGAGGTTCATGGAGCCTCCGATGGGGAGTGACATCCCATCCGACGATGAAGACATGTACGACGCGGGAGAGGATGTTGGACATGATGACGATGACCCCTTTTTCCTACACGACGATGCTCTGGGGTCAAACGCAGAGATCAAGGCGATGAGGGACGACATTGCTCAACAGATTTGGAACGACTGTCGTGGGGGCAAGTAAACCTTGAATGCTCAAGGAGCTAGAGTATGGACGCATATCATTTTTGTATATTGGGTACATGATTCATACCACTAATTCATATGGCCATCCCTTTTTGTATAAGACATTTTGACAATTGCCTATGATATTGGTAGGATGCAAACCACTACTTCATGTAATTGATCATAACTGAAAGCGTAGACCAGATCCTCACCTTTTGTATAAGACATTGACAAATGCCTAATGTTCAGTGATTTTGTATAAGACATGATGGAAGGAAAAGAACAAAAGTAATGCAACATCAATTTTAGTGGAGGCATATGCACCTCATACATAACTTATGAAATTTTTTTGTGGTTACAACCGTTAGGATAATGCACCATTGCAAAAGGGTGCAACAAAACTCGGCTTACAAAAAGGGGTAAGCACTGCCTAGGTTGCACAAACATTGTTCCCGACTTACATCCGAGGCCCCGAGATGCACAAAATGGGGGCAGAAATAAGAGTTTCAATACATGTTCAGAATTACGCGTACGAGATAAGAAATACAACAACCCTAGCAAATCTTCACAAAAAGGGGTAACAATATATTGGAGAGGCTTGATGTCCTACGCCCTGGTGACCAGACGCACCATGATGGCCAGCACGATGAGAATCATCCAACTGAGGAGCCTGTTCATGCGGGAGAGCCTCTCACACCGGAGCTGGTCCCCTGCGCGCTTCACTCATCGGCCATACATGAAGGAGCAGACGTCGGCGACCCTCGGCACGAGATGGTCGTTGCTCACCTCAGAAACAACGAGCCTGTTCGTGAGGGAGATGTTCTATTCCCTTGTCTCCTGCAGCTGGTTATTCGTTGCTATCAGGGTGTGCTCTCACAAGGCGTCCTGGGCAAGGAGCCCCCGAACCTTCGCGCGTAGCTCCTTCAGTTCGTCGGCGGCATAGGCCCATAATGCATTATCCTCCGCGACGTCTTCGGGGTCACGGCGATTAGACTGTGCGTCGTCATCTTCCTCTTCCCGGTGACGACTAGACTGGCCTTGCTCGTATGACGTCCTAAGCCAGGGGTACTTGCGAGGGTCACCGCTGACGTACCTGCAGTCACTGTCGAAGTCGGTGTCGGAGTCGCTATATGGACACATGATTCCTACGTTGACATGGAAGCATATAGAACAGTTCAGAATGAGCTCAAAAATGAAATTTCAATCATGGAAGTTCATCAGAACACACACATGCTTACAGAATAGGGTGAAAGTAATCAGGTTGAGTGCATTATATAATCCAATTGCAACCATCAATAAGAACATAGGAGAGGGAATTGAAGATGAAGTGGATATCCAATGCTCAAGTAAAGAGAATAAAACACAATGACTTCCAGATGAAAGCAATCATAAAAAAAGAGAAGAAAAATCAGTAGCACCGCCAAGAGACCTAGCTCCCAATCAGTCATAATAGCTTGAGGCTGAACCGTCCCAAGCAAGATCTGCAGCTGACGCAGCACCCAAGCGTACATGTCTTCATTCTCGTGCGAAATGAAGGCATAGGCGATGCAGGAAGTATGGCCTGAGGGTGTGAACCCGACCACCTCGCACAATGGAATCCCATATCTGCAAGTGTAAATATGTTACATGTGCGGTACTTTATAATTGCGTACATATGGAATAAGATAATTGTAAATGATTGACTTACGCATTTGTTTTGTACGTGCTGTCCAATATGATGACGCAATGGAACGTTCGGAGTAGCCGTATTCCGGCCAGGTGCGCTAGGAAGAGGTCGCTCAAGATGTCGTTGTCATCTGGATGTCGTATGAACTCTTAGTAGTACCCTTTTTCCCGCAGACGATGCAGGGTATCTTGGGTCATCGTCCGACTACCCCTTTCTTCGGCAGCCATCTTGTTGAGCGTGTTGGTAAGGGAACGCGATGACGTGACGCTTGTCTTATCCAACTGCCTCAATCCGTACCCAATGACTTTTGAAGGAGTACCAATTTCCTTCATCCACCTAGCCATCTTCTTTTCCCCCTCTGTCATCTGTCCGACGATAGCATGACCCTTCAAGCTCGTGGGAAGCCCGTGGTTATGAACACCGTGGGTTACCATCGTAACCCAGTGTCCCGGCGAGCCTTTGTGCCCGTGTAGAGAGAATGGACATCCGTTTATCTTCGATTGCGTGTTTTGGAGCTTCCTCCTGCGTGGTCGGTACTCCCCATACTGCTCGCAAGCAAGGGGAACCCCGCCTGGACGGTTTGACGCCCTCATCCAAGACCGCTTCATTACTAAAATCATGTAGTGTTTCAGACCCAAGTCCTTGAAATGCGTAACCATTTCGTTACGGTCATTCCAAACCTTTTGGTCCGAAAACTCAGGTGTGAAGTCTCGAAACTATAATAAAATGAGTTGAAATATAAACATAATGCTTACATATGGTATATATTGAATTATACGAAATGTATCCGTACTTGGCAAACTTGGAGACGACGATTGCCTTGCGACTCGGCCATAGCAATTCTAACTGTGACAGAATATATCGAATTACGTCGGACATTGTTTTGGAGAATGCCGATTCAGGCTATCTTGCTCCACTTAAAACAGGCAGATGTGCGTCAAAGGTACGCGGTGCACGTTCAAAAGAACGTGCAAATTACACGTGGTCAACGAAGTGTATGCACATCGTTGACCACGTGCATTATATGCACGTCGATAGCGACTTGCATACCCTAACCCCCTCGCCTAACCATAAACCCTAGCCCAACCCTAAACCCTAACCCTTTGTAACCACTTTGCCCGAGGTCATTGAAACCCGATTCCCTAACCCTAACCCGTTTACCCACTAAGACGTGAGAGGAGTGTAAAGAGTTGAGTTGTGGATTATCCAATAAGCAAGAGTTCACCCACCAAGACGCAAGAACTCAGCAGTCCACAAGGATCAAGACCCAAAATATAATATCAAAAGGTGAATATCATCTAAAATACAAGGTAAAAGCGTCTAGAAAAGCTGTAACAGACTATATGTACATCACGGCGATCTAGTGGACCGTACAGCATCATCCAATATCTTAGTAACCTCGTCTAACAACTGATGGATTTGAGGGTGGCTGGTCAGGGCCCGTATAAAGCCCTCTATCTCATGCATCCGGGCCGCTACCGCCGGAGGGATAACTGCATGATGAGGCAGGTCCACCCATGGATCCATGCCGATCGGGTGGACGGGCGCTGGAGGGTCCGGATGGGGTGGCGTGGGGGGCAACACGTACGGCCGGCTCTAAGATGCGTATCAGGCCAAGTACTCAGCAGTGACACCGGCCTGACAATCCTCGCTAGTGGAATTGTGATCAGTCAGCCGGTAAAAGCGACCCTTGTCCTGTAAGTTCTGCCACCTATCGTGCGCGGCGTCAAACACGGCGACGTACTTCGGCTTCAAGGTGACATCGCGGGTGATCTGCCTCGGCTAGATGACGGGTTGCGAGACCCCCTGGACTCGTCCAAACTGTCGAAGGCACCTATCGGGCATATATGGCTCCTCCTCCCCGCAGAATGTGATGGTGCCCCGGTAGGTGGATTGATGGTACTCACTGTCGAAGTCCAGATCACGCTCAAAGGGCATCCACTCCACCTATAAATAAAAAAAGCAGTCGTAAGTCACATTTACGAAATATATGTCATATAATTAGAGCCTTGAATACATACATCGGCGACGGCAAGGCAGTCGACCTCGTTCCGCATCTTCTTCACTTTCACTAACTTCTCAGCATGCCTCGCGCGGGTAGGCGCCTTCGGAGGGATGAACTTCGCATACCAGCGTTGATCAACCGTTCTAGCCGAATCGCTAGACAGATCGCCTCGGAAGCGAGGGAAGTACGCTCATATCCAAGCCTTGACACAAAACACAATGTAGTTAGAATATAATATAAATATTACTAAACTATAAAACAAATTCAGTGGTCTCGTACTATTGTGAGCTGAATCTGTCATATTTTACAGTAACTTTTATATCGTTTTCTGCATACATTACATACATTTGGGTTAGAATAGTACAGAATCTATGTAGTTTATATTTATTTGCCAAATTATGGAATCTACACCAGTTTTTGTTTAAATTCGCAGAATTCGAGACGTTTTACAGCAACTCTATAGAAGGTCAGAAAAGCTCGGAAAACCACTACAGAAGTCCAAGGTAAAAGAAGCAGCAGAACCAATCGAATCAAGTTGAGAGCCCAGGTTACTCGATCTCGAGTGAACCTTACTCGATCTAGACGAACATGTCCGAGCACAGGCCTTGTCGACTAGGAGCAGTGTCGAGAGCCAGACCAACCCAACTCCGGAACCCTACTCGATCTCGAGTACCACTAGTCGAGATCGACGACGCTGAGATGCCACACCCGTAGTCGACAAGAAGAGAAGCTGATCGAGAAGCCGAGGACGAAGGCGCTGAGCAACCCTACTCGATCTCGAGGAGACCTTGTCGAGATCGAGGAGCCACCATGCCCTAGTCCGAGTCCATGCCGAGGAGGAGTCCTCGACATCACCAGAGAACCTTCCTCGACCACAACCCTAGTCGATCTCGATGAGCCCTAGTCGAGACCAACGACGCCCAGGAGCCCAGATCCGAGCTTGTCGAGCAGAGTCACCCGAGAAGATCAGTCGACGACGAGCCCTTATCGATGTCGAGTAGCCCTTGTCGATGTCGAGTAGACCAGCTTCTGGAAACGTGTCGACGTGAGCAGTCCGAGTAGAGTTGGGATTCCTTGGGCACGAAGAAAGTCGAGAAGGCCGAAATTTTATCCAAATCTATCATCATCTATCCATGGAAGGGAAATCTATCAACATGAAGAGACTTACCTAGTTTAGATTTATCATTTTCCTTTTAGATTTAATTCCTTTATCGCTTTTATTTATCATTAAGCCTTTTAGATATAATTTTAGATATAGATAGAAGATTCTATCCTTGATTAGCAAGGAATAGAAGGCTATAAATAAAGCCCTAGGGGCTGGTTTTTCATTCATTTTCCATATTCAATCATACAATCTTAGTCAGAGACAAGTAGTTCCACAGAGAAGTTTTAGGAGTTCTAAGTTTTTAGGGTTTTGGCATTCTGCGAAAGTGGATTGCCGGGATTGTAAAGGCTTTGAATATAGTTTAATGCAAGTTTCTTTTTATACATCAATGTCTGCAATTGCGATGAGGCGTGAGTAGTCCACCCACTTCTGGGGCTGGGGTGAGCCCGACGGTGGCCATGTGAGATGATGCAGTAAAGGTCAGATCTTTTTATGCAATTCGTCTTCTATCCCTATGAGCATGATTCTTTTGCGAGAGTTGAAGGTGATCCTTGTTTGTATTATTGAAGCGAAAGTGATCTTAATGCAACTTGGGTTAATTATGTGAAAAGGGTTAGTAACAATTAGGGTTTATGCGAAAGCCTCTATATGCCTATTTGTTAGTAATGAAAGTTATTTTGATGGAAAGCATGATCTTTTATGCCTTTATTTGTTACTTTGCATGGTTATCGTTGTGGTGTTGATACCCTGGCCTTGAAAGTTTTTCATATATTGATTTATTTCTGTCGAAAGTCTGAGTTCTGTGTTCGAAATTTGCAATTTAAGTTTTCTGTTTTTTTCTAGTCGATACAGAGGAGAGCCTTGTCGATCTCGAGTAGGACCCTAGTCGATATCGAGTTGGCTTTAGTCTAGGTCGAGTTGAGTTTCTGCTTCTGTCGTCGATTTTGAAGTTTCTGTTTTTACTGAGTTTTGTCGATCTCGAGTTACTGCTTGTCGAGATCGAGTAAGCTTCTGCCTTGCTTTGTTCTTTACTTTCGTTTGCTTTTATTTCTGCCGTCATTTGCCTTTTCTGTCTTTGTTCCTTTGTTTTTTTGTTTCTGTCTTTTTGCTGCTTGTCTGTGAGAATCTGTTGCTACCTAAGAACTGCTGACGTGCTTCCTCGTGGATTCGATCCTGACAACCTTCTACTACAACGGGAGGAAGTCTTGTATTTATTTGCTGAGACAGGGAAGTCAGTCTGATCTTTATTTTATATTTATTTCATACTTGACCATCCTCCTGCAACAACACGTACCTGAAGTAGCACCGTGCATCCATCTACATTCTACACCCTTGGCGCCTGCTCGGGTAGCCTCGCCTAGGCCCCTGTAGAGACAGGCAAGGGCACCTGCACCCCATGCAATGTCGGTCGTCTGGGGGATGTACCAAGCAAGGTCGAACATCTTCCATGGGACCCGGCTATGGGACTTGTCCACAAACAGAGTCGCGGCGAGAGCGGTGGATATGTACCCAAGGTGTAGAAATTGATGCTGGGCAAGGTCATCTCCTGGATGCCCCCCTCCCGTATCCGTGCAAGGACGCTGCTGCTCAGGAACAGCTGCGGCCTCAGGATCATCAACGGGCGCGGGGTCGATGAGCGGCCCGTGTCTCGCAATCCACTGGTCCGTCACCAACCCAACGGGGAGGCCGCCAGTGTGTCTGTATGAGCTCAGATCTTTTGGGGTCACCTGGTAGTACTCGGCGACCGTGAGGATCTACTCCGTCGTGCCCAGGTGTGACAAACATGGCAAACCCTCAGTCCGAACCCCTGGGAGGCAGGCAACGTCGTGTAGCGTGATGGTCATCTCGTCCCACGGAAAATGGAAGAAGCTACTCCCCGGATGCCAATGCTCCAGGAACGCGGTGACCGTGAACTCGTCCACACCTTCCCAATGGAGAGCCCGCAGCTGCGGGATCCCGATGGAATCTGATCCTGCCACCGGGTCCCCGGGCCCTCGAAGATATACGGGTCAAACGCCAGCAGGTGACTCGCCCGATGGTGGATCTTGAGTAGCGGCAGATCCCCAGTCGGATGCCTCCACACCCGGTATGCTCGGTGGTGCCTGTAGGACACCAGCAGATCGCCCGGAGGCAAGTATGGGTCGACCTGCGCAGCCGGTCCAGTAGCCTGCGCAGGGATAGGTGTCGGCTCCTCCACCCTCTCTGCCCCCCTGTGGCCTCCCTGCCCCCCCCCCCCCCGCCTCTCCTGCCCGTCGTCCCCCCTCCTCCCCCCCTCTATGACGTCAGGGATGGTGTCATTCGCAGCAGCCAACGAAATCGGCGGTGGTGTGCAGGAGGTCGAAACCTCAGCATCGTGGGTGGCGGAAGTAGAAGCCCCGTGAACGCCGGAAGTAGATGCCTCGTACGTGGATGGTGGAGGGTAGCCGAGAAGGCGGTCTACCCCCGTGGGCCTGTCGACCCGCAACTACCTCAGTGACGCAGTTGCTGAGTACATCGGCGGACGGTAACGAAGGCTTCTCCCCATCCGTCAAATCGCCAAGGTCGCGTCAATCAGGCATACCCTTCTAGAAGATGTCATCCTTGTCGCACGGGGGGGGGGGGGGGGGGGTCCCCGTGGTTTGCTGGTCGCCCTCTGCAGACATCAGTAGATCATATACTGTATGTGTCTCATCCTCTCTAACATCAAGTATCGTCTCCCCCTCTGCTCCTCCCTCGACCATATCCTCTCCCCCACCCTCTACCATAAGCTGACTGACCACTGCTCGGTCGCCGACCCTAACCGGTCATAGGGTACCATCAGTCCTCAAGAGCCTCCAGACTTGTTATTATGAAATGTTTAAGAATGTGTTACTTTCTGTATTACTTATGCTAATTCATTTGATGCAGTTGGTTGTTAATGTCTTTTCAATGTGTTATAATGTCTTTTAATGGTTTTGAATTTATTTTAATGTCTTCTAATGTCTTGGAATGACTTTCAATGTCTGTTAATGGCTTTTACTGTCTTGTAATGGATTTTAATGACTTTTAATGTCTTATAATGTCTTCTAATGTATTTTAATGACTTTTAATGTTCTTCTAATGTCTTTTGATGTCTTTTAATGTATTTTAATATCTTTTAATGTCTTTTAATATATTTTAATATATATTAATCGCTTTTAATGTTTTTTAATGTCTTTGAATATCTTTTCGATATTGTAATGTGTTTAAATATTTTATATTGTTTTTAAATTTCTTTTAATGTATTTTTACTCTATTTGAATTTATTTTAATGTAGTTTGTACATATTGTACAAACTATATTTGAAACTATAAACATACAAGTAATGTATTTTTATGTATTTGAAACTATAAACATAAAACAAATATTTAAACTATATTATACAAACTATATTAACAACTATATTATTAAACAATAATCTAAACTATATAACTACATTATAAAACTATATTTTATAAAATATAAAATTATAAACATATAACAAATCATAAAAACTATATACTATCAATTATAATCTATCAAACTATATTATAAAACTATAAAACTATTACTATCAAATAAAATAAAACTATAAAACATCCGTGGCTAAATATGTTTTGCCACCGCAGATTGGCCTTTTGCCACGGTAAAGTGCCGACGCTAAATTCTTTTTTTTTTTGTAGTGATTATAAAACTATAAAACTACTACTATCAAATAAAATAAATAATTCAAATAACATACCGGTGGGGTCGGGACATGAGACACCTCCATATTATGCCGCTTCCGCGGCGGTAATAGGGGATGCGTCACCACCTCCGGCTCCGACGCCTGCACCACCACCTCCGGCTGATCGCCGGTCGCCACCTTCATCGCCACCGCCACCTCCTCCACCAGAACCGCCACCTCCGCCACCGCTCCACCACCACCCTCCACCATCTCCATTTCCGCCACCGCCCCACCACCACCGCCACCACCACCACCCTCCGCAGCCTCCATCTGCACCGTCGCCACACTACCTTTTGCTGCCTCCACACCACCACCCTCCACTTCCACTGGCACCACCACCACCACCACCTCCGCCTCCACTCTCTCTCTCTCTCTCTCTCTCTCTCTCTCTCTCTCTCTCTCTCTCTCTCTCTCTCTCTCCGTCGCCGGCAGCCTCTCTCCCTCTCTCTCGATATGGATGCACGATGGAGATGAAAGGGCACGTCTTCATGAATTTTAGATAACGTGTTTGCACGTCGAAAATGACGTGCAACATTGCACATCCAAAATGACGTGTAGTTTTGCACGTTACTATTGACATGCGCACACATTTTTTTTAAAAAAAAACGTGCCTGCACGTAGACCTGTCAAAATGAAACCCGACCCGATCGCCCGGTAATTTTTGGGTCAAAACCCGAAAATTTAGACCCGACATTTTTTTCGACCCGAACCTGAAAACCCGATAAATTTCCGGGTCAACCGCGTTCAGGTCCAGGTCGACACGTTCGGGTCAATAATTTACAAAAAAAGGGGGAAAAAGAAAGACGGGTTTGGTTTGGGGCCAAACGTACGTCTTCAAGACTTCAACCCTAACCTAACCATCGTCATTCGTATTCAACCGACCGCCTTTCTCCTGTTGGGATCGCCTTCGTGTTGTAAGCCTAATTTGCCATGTTTTATACTTACTTTTATATCGATTTCTGCATGCATTTCATACATTTGGGGTTAGAATAATACAGAATATGTGTAGTATATGTTTATTTGCAATATATGGAGGTCTACACAAGTTTTGGTTATATTTCGCAGAAATCGGACGCACTTTGGAGCTTAAAGGAAACTCATGGAGAAGCTAAGAATGGTGCAGCTGGAGAAAAGGCCACTTTTCACCATTCTTCGTTCTGAATCAAGCTTTGAAGTATTCATGAGAGTCGTAGCCCTCGGAAAGAGCTTTCCAACGCATGGTCATATGCGTCAATCCGACAAACGAGGACTCGGGAAAGTGCGTTTCAAGAACAGAGCAGAAAGTTGAGAGCCACCTTTACTCGAGATCGAGTAAGGGTACTTGAGATCGATGACGCCCAAGAGCCATGTCCGAGCCTGTCGAGCACCAGCTAGCCGAGACGCCGAGCCAGCCCAGTCGACAACGAATTCTACTCGATGTTGAGGAGCCCTACTCGAGATCGAGGAGCCGTGTCCGGGAGCGCGTTACGCGGTTTGACTATCCTACTCGGTTTGGGAATCCTTGGGGCCGAAGGAAGCCAAGTCTATCCGATTTCATCAAGTTCTATCTATGGAAACAAGATCTATCAACATGAGAAGACTTACCTATTTAGATAGAATTTCCCTTTTTTGATTTAATTCCTAAATTACTTTTATTTATCTTTTTAGCCTTTAGATATAGATTTAGATAAAGATAGATATTTCTATCCTTGATTAGCAAGGAATAGAAGGCTATAAATAAAGCCTTAGGGGGCTGATTTTCATTCATTCAAGTCAAGTCGTCTTAGGGCGCAAGGAGAGAGAGAGAGAGAGAGAGAGAGAGAGGAGGACCGTTTGGAAGGTTTTGTAAGTTTTAGTTTATTTTATGTTAAAGTTAATTTCTTTTATTATGGTTTGTTTCTAATTTCTTTCTTCTAGGGTTGAGGTGATCCCAACATAGATATGTGTGTTTGATTTATAAATTTATGAATTTGTATGTCTTTATCATCATCTACCTATGTGCTTAATCCTTTGCGAGAGTTGAGGAAATTCCTTATTCATGATATTGAAGTGAAAGTGATCTTATTATGAATTGGATTGTAATTAGGGTTTATTTGCGAGAGCCGACTAATCCTAATTAAGAAAAGGTAGAAACAAATTAGGTTTTTATGCGAGAGCCTCTATCACCTAAATTGTTGGAATTTGCGAAAGTCGATTATTTGATATAAAGCATGCATCTTTATGTGATTAAATGATCTGCGCATATGTTTATTGTTGTGGTGATCCCTAACCTTGGAAGTTTGCATCTTTATTTGTTTTATTTTATTATTTTTATTCGGCACATATTCTACCTGACACCAACCACCATTCTCTCTCCATCCATCGACATCGACCCCTCTATTCTTTTTCGACGGCAACCTTCTCACCTTTTCCCGCTATCCCTGAACCCCAAAACACACTAAACCTAGAACCGCTGACTTCTCTCCTGAGGACGAACCTGACTCCCCTATACTATAGCGGGGGTCTTGACTATAAATTTATTTGGTCGAGAAACCCTCTCGTCAAATTGGCGCCGTTGCCGGGGAGATATCAATCGCGCCTAGTTTAATTGTGTTTAAAGGTTCAGAAAATCCCATCCCTTTTTCTTACCCTATCATATACCCTACCACCACCTACCCCACCGGTCCCAACTGGGTGTCAAGCTTTTGCCACTAATTTGTGTTCTTGATTGTGATTTCAAAGCTTAGTTACAAAGATGGAAGACTTTGCCGAAGGGAACCCTGCATGGGAAGAATGGTATCAAGATTTGAGACGGAGAAATAGGATCGTTGTGGAGGAGTCACGATTAAGGGAAATAGCTCGGCTGGAAGACGAAATCCGAAGGCTTGAGGCTTCCATTCAGTCTAAAGGACCATGCCCTCCTCTCGACGAGCCAATTGACCCACTCGATGTCGACAGCCAGGTATGTCCTTCCTCAAATTTCATTCCTACTTTGCTACCTATTGTTGATGAACCATTTGAAGGACCCCAAGAAGAAGAAGCACTAGAAGAGAAGAAGTTGGACATTGTTGACCAGGGCATTCCAAGATCGCTTTTACCTTACAAGGTGAAGGCTATCCCCGATGGTTTTGAGCAACCGATGTTCATATTCAAGTATGGGGTCCTAGCAAAGTGGCATGAAGCTTCGCAGGATGAGGAGGAAATATCTCTTCCCTCTCCACCGTTCTGTTGTGGTGGAGACGCGCAACCAAGTCAACCTATGAAGCGGAAGAGGTATGATGATGAGGTATGTATATTTTCCTTTATGCATGCCAGCTGGAGCCCAGGAAGATGAATGGGTGAAGCCATGGAGCGTTCACTCGGGGAGATTCAAACTTCTTCACATGATGCCCCCGGATGACATCCCACGCTTCCCACCACCAGAGGAACCACCAGATCCACCTATACCTCCGGATAAAGATGAGCCAGGCTAAAGCTAAATGGAGAAAGTCGGCCTAGCGACTATAAAATCTAGAGCTTGTAAATAGACATTTATTTTTGGGACTTTTGGACATTGTTGCTTTTGTTTGTTTTTGGTTTTGAACATTTTTAGTTTTTCTATTGTGGGTATATGTCTTCCATATTTCAGGTCTATGGGATAAGCTATATTCGGACTCGGCCCAACCATTTACACTCAAGATTTTGAAGCCCTGCACACCTGTCTAGTGAGTTTCTTTATTTACCCTTGTTTTTATACAGTGAGGACACTGTAATGTTTAAGTATGGGGTGGAGGAAGGGCTTACTTTATGCATATTTTCCATATTTGACATTATTTGTGCATATTTAGAATTTATTTCTTGAATTGCTACATGGCTATTTTGGAATGCATTATTGATTTATGTGCTTATATGCATGTTTTCCAAAATTTGAAAAAATGACCCCCATTGAAATTTTTTGATGGAAGATATATTAAACTCGACGATGCAAAATTAGATTCATTAGAGATATAACATGAAATTGTCTAGTAAAGAGAAGTCACAATGAAGTGCATATTTTCTTGAAAACCATAAAAGGAGGTAAAATTTGAAGTTGCTTTTGACATGTTGCATGATAAGAGGATGGAGGACTTTATATTTCCATATAATGCTCATTGTTATAATTCCTAACCTTACCTATGCTTATGAATCACAAAAGCCATAATATGTCTTATTTCATATATTGCTCCACATGATCCAAATATTGCCATTCTTTACCTTATCCGGGGATTACGTTGAGAATGATGATTACATTATGGAGATTATTATATGGCGATTGTGTCGTTATTGGAGTATGGTGGGAAATTGTTTGAAATATATGGAAAATTTAATGAGTGAGAAAAAATCCAATCACCTCAGGAGATAAAGGTAGATTGACCCTGCTCTCTGAGATAATAGTTTGGAGAGATGGGACACATTGTGAGGAGTCCAAAGCACTAAGTATCCGGGGCCATTCATGACACTCATGTTTGCGACTCGCGAGAAGGCAGTGCTGAGGTTAGAGAGGTAAAAGCATTATTATTGAGAAAAAGCAATATGAAAGGTGATGAATCTTATGAGAAAGAATGTGGTATGAAATTCAGTTTGGAAATACTCCATTTCCCCGGATCATAAGCACCAGATTGCCAGAAATTGCCCACCTTTAGCCTTTTACCAATCTACTCCTTATTGAGCTTAAATTAAAGTCCTCTTAATTATCCATACTTTGTCCCATAAAAAATTTTTTTGCATAACCCTCCTTTTGTGAGTAGATGTTGCTTTTGTATAATTGCACATGCATGGATCTGTGACATAAGTACCTTTTCGAGGATGGTAATTGATTACAGGGTTATATGGCAATGAATCTAAGACGTTGAGAGTTTTGATTTCTTCCCCTGAATGACAAATAAAAGTATTGCTTGAGGACAAGCAAGCTTAAGTATGAGGTGTTTGTTGTAAGCCTAATTTTCCATGTTTTATATTTACTTTTATATCGATTTCTGCATGCATTTCATACATTTGGGGTTAGAATAATACAGAATATGTGTAGTATATGTTTATTTGCAATATATGGAGGTCTACACAAGTTTTGGTTATATTTCGCAGAAATCGGACGCACTTTGGAGCTTAAAGGAAACTCATGGAGAAGCTAAGAATGGTGCAGCTGGAGAAAAGGCCACTTTTCACCATTCCTCATTCTGAATCAAGCTTTGATGTCTTAATGAGAGTCGTAGCCCTCGGAAAGAGCTTTCCAACGCATGGTCATATGCGTCAATCCGACAAACGAGGACTCGGGAAAGTGCGTTTCAAGAACAGAGCAGAAAGTTGAGAGCCACCTTTACTCGAGATCGAGTAAGGGTACTCGAGATCGACGACGCCCAAGAGCCATGTCCGAGCCTGTCGAGCACCAGCTAGCCGAGACGCCGAGCCAGCCCAGTCGACGATGAATTCTACTCGATGTCGAGGAGCCCTACTCGAGATCGAGGAGCCGTGTCCGGGAGCGCGTTACGCGGTTTGACCATCCTACTCGGTTTGGGAATCCTTGGGGCCGAAGAAAGCCAAGTCTATCCGATTTCATCAAGTTCTATCTATGGAAACAAGATCTATCAATATGAGAAGACTTACCTATTTAGATAGAATTTCCCTTTTTTGATTTAATTCCTAAATTACTTTTATTTATCTTTTAAGCCTTTAGATATAGATTTAAATAAAGATAGATATTTCTATCCTTGATTAGAAAAGAATAGAAGGCTATAAATAAAGCCTTAGGGGGCTGATTTTCATTCATTCAAGTCAAGTCGTCTTAGGGCGCAAGGAGAGAGAGAGAGAGAGAGAGAGAGAGAGAGAGAGAGAGGAGGACCGTTTGGAAGGTTTTGTAAGTTTTAGTTTATTTTATGTTAAAGTTAATTTCTTTTATTATGGTTTGTTTCTAATTTCTTTCTTCTAGGGTTGAGGTGATCCCAACATAGATATGTGTGTTTGATTTATAAATTTATGAATTTGTATGTCTTTATCATCATCTACCTATGTGCTTAATCCTTTGCGAGAGTTGAGGAAATTCCTTATTCATGATATTGAAGTGAAAGTGATCTTATTATGAATTGGATTGTAATTAGGGTTTATTTGCGAGAGCCGACTAATCCTAATTAAGAAAAGGTAGAAACAAATTAGGTTTTTATGCGAGAGCCTCTATCACCTAAATTGTTGGAATTTGCGAAAGTCGATTATTTGATATAAAGCATGCATCTTTATGTGATTAAATGATCTGCGCATATGTTTATTGTTGTGGTGATCCCTAACCTTGGAAGTTTGCATCTTTATTTGTTTTATTTTATTATTTTTATTCGGCACATATTCTACCTGACACCAACCACCATTCTCTCTCCATCCATCGACATCGACCCCTCTATTCTTTTTCGACGGCAACCTTCTCACCTTTTCCCGCTATCCCTGAACCCCAAAACACACTAAACCTAGAACCGCTGACTTCTCTCCTGAGGACGAACCTGACTCCCCTATACTATAGCGGGGGTCTTGACTATAAATTTATTTGGTCGAGAAACCCTCTCGTCACTTCGCCTGCTGTTGCACCTACTGCTCTCGCCGGCGTCTCGACAGCGCCCGCATTCGCCTACTGTTCCGTCTACTGCTCTCGCCTACTGCTCTCGGTGCTGCTCTCGCCTACTGTCTCGCTGCTGCTCTCGCTGCTTCTGCTGCTATCAGGTATGTATGCTTATTTTCGATTCAGTTTGTGTATATTATTATACTGATTTTTTATTCACTCTTCACTTCACCCAACTCGCCTGTTGTTCAATTAGGTGTTTAGATTTGGTTTGGATTGTTCAATTAGATTAGGTGTTTCGATTCACTCATCTTGGGTTGTTCGATTTGGTTAGTCAGGTTGTGTTGTTGAACAAATTAGGTGTTCGATTCACTCTTCATTTTTATCTGTGAGTGCAATGCAGTCCAATTTATTCGTATTAGACAAAAGCGTGAAATGATATCCTCAATGGTTTGCTACTTTGCTGATAGGAAATTGTGTTTCCATGCATTCTTTTCAATCCTTAATCTGACGAATCAGTTAATCTCACCGCTTCAGACGACTACAATTCTCCATCTCCATGTCCTAACTCCTACATTTATTATTGAGTTAATGTTTCATGAAATGCTGAACTTTAAGGTCTTTTGTATGAGTGTACTGTGTATCCCTTCTAAAGTTTCATTCCTTTTGAATTATAATCCCATCTTGAGAATAATATGCAGCTTCATTATTAGGATTGTTTTCTGTTTTTGGTAGACTCAAAATCTTTATTCCGATCACAGTTCTTGCACTGGCAATACTGAGTTGTTCAATTTGGTGTTTCGCCTCACAACTATCTTACATTGCTTGTATAGGAAACATGCCCCCACGATGTCCACCAAAAAAATGTGCAACAAAAAGACCAAGTGGACCTTTGTTACTAATGCCATTTCGACCTGGATTTGGAATGCATTCTATTGTCCTATCATCCCCGTCCTCACCGTCACTTCAGGTTCCGAATCAAGGTAGTTAAATTTATATACAAATTAATTCTTTCTTTGAAATTTGAAAGTGTATTATCAATATTATTAAGTTGTGTGCTTATTGTACTTATTCTATTTCGTAGGAATTTCTTTATCAACTTCGAGTTACTCACTTACTCCGGCTACTACAAATATGGAAGATTGTGCCTCTCCTACCACTCCTATGCCTTTTCCAACTCCAATGGAAGATATAGAAAGTAGGACTGTGATCTCCGAAACTTCTGAGCATTCTGAAACTTCTGACAAAACAAAGAAAAGGAGATGGACTGCTGATGGTTGGACTGAATATGACTTATATGATGGAGATAAGTTTGAAGATGGCATGGATAGGGCTATTTGCAAGTTTTGCCATAAAGGACCAATCTTGGCAGACTCTGATTATGGCACCTTGATAAGGAAGGGATGGCAATTAAGGATGGGAAGGTAATTGCTAAATTTGATCAAAATGTCTATAAGAAAATGGTTTCACTTGCTATCATTAGACATGGATACCCTTTTACCTATGTGGAGCATGAGTCAAATAGGGATCTTCATGAGTTTCTGAATGCAGATTGCAAACCCATATCTAGAAATACGGCAAGAAGTCATGTCATGAAAATTCATATTAGAGAGAAACAGAAGTTGAGAAATTTCATGATGAATATTTCTGGGAATATTTGCTTGACTTCTGATATGTGGACTTCTGTTGTTGGTCAAGGGTACCTTTCATTAACTGCACATTATATTGATGATGAATGGAATTTGCATGCTAAACTTCTAAATTTCTGTCATGTCGAACCACCTCACACTGCAGTTGTGTTGCATGATATTGTGTTGGCTCTTTTAAAGAAATGGGGAATTCATAAGAAAGTGTTTTCTGTGACACTAGATAATGCTAGGTGCAATGACAATATGCAAGACTTGTTAGCCGAAAGTCTCTCGTTCCATTGTCCTTTGGCTTGTGGGGGTGACTATTTTCATGTGCGTTGTAGTGCTAATGTTTTGAATCTAATTGTTCAAGATGGTTTGAAAGTAATTGTTGATGAGGTGAAGAAGGTTAGGAATGCTTGAAAGAGCATTGGTATATCGCGTCCCTTTGTCAAGGAGATTTGATCGGGACTATCCTGAACTTCCAAGTGAAGAGGAATGGTGCAGAATAGAAAAGACTTGTGCCCTTCTGAAGCCTTTTGATGAACTTATTACTCTTATGTCGGGAAAGAAATATCTGACATCCAATCTGTATTTGAAAACAGTGTGGAAGATTGAGCTTCTGTTACTTAGATATGCTTCTTGTGATGACCCAATCTTGAAAGACATGGCAATCCGGATGAAGGAGAAGTTTGATAAGTATTGGGAAACATATAGTGTTGTTTTCTCTTTTGCTGCAATAAGTTTCAATTTGTCCTTTTCTGTTTCCAAGAATTTGATAAAGTGTTGAATACTACAACTGCTGCATCAAAGGGTGAACATGTGATGGAAGAGTTCTGTAAGTTATTTAATGAGTATGCAAACCGCAATGTTACTCAAGCAAGTGTAGGAGGCATACAAGAGAACCAACATCGTGATGAAGATGAGATGGCGGTAAACTAATCTAAATTACTACTTTAAATTTCTATGTTTAATTGTTTATACATTTTTTTATTTATTAATTCTCTAGTTATTGCTAATCTACATTTATTACTTATCTAGTTATTACTTGTTGCTCTTTCGTCATTATTTACGTTGATCTTTTAGCTTGTTGGCATGTTGCTAATCTAAATTCTATGTTTAACTGATTCCATATTTATGCATTTGCTAATTATGGTGATTTTTCTGAAGACAAGACTGAGATACAGTCGTACCTAGATGAGTCGAGGTTAAGTCACACTACCGATTTAGATATTCTTGTGTGGTGGAAGGAAAATTCTTCCAAATATCCCATACTCGCTCTTTTGGCAAGAGACATCTTAGCGATTCCCATTACTACTGTGGCATCTGAATCTCCCTTTAGTATGGGAGCTAGAGTTCTTACGAAATGGAGATCCTCTCTTCATCCGTATACAGCAGATGTGCTATTGACTACTCGCACTTGGTTGTTTGGATTTCATATTGATCAAGGTACGTTTACTTTAAATGGCATTGATACGCTATCTTGTATAATTGATTAGAGATTTAGAGTATTGATTGAATATTTATTACAATACAGATAAAAATGAACACCAAGATATTCGAGGAATTGAGTATCAAATGAACGAAATGGGGATCTGACGATTGAATGAGTACGCCAGTTGTGTTTTGTGGCTCATATAATATCATATTTTGAAGCTTGTATTAGGTTTTATTTCTATTGTAAAGGATGTTATCCTAACTAATTTTTATTCAACCCTATCTATTGTGTTTGAATTTTCGGATTTTTAGACTCGTATTTAGAATCTTCAAATGATCAGATATTTTGGATATTTTTAATATTTGGTCATCTTAACTTGTTGGTTATTGTAATATTTGGTTATGTTTGTCTTTTTGTCATTTCCGATAAGTAAGGCCCTTTCATTTTAGCGTTTTACACCTTTTATGGGGCGTCGAAGTGTCAATTTTGATTGAGAAAATAAAAAAACTGACAATCTGAAAATTGACCCGAAATCGACCCAAACCCGCCGGAAACCCAGGTCAACCCGAGTTAGTATCGACCCGGGTTTACCCGAAACCCGTTTTATCCGAAACCCGTTACGACCCGACCCAAACCCGACCCGTTTGATCCGATTGACAGGTCTACCTGCACGTCTGGGCACGCTGGTTGCAAACCCACCTGCACGTTAATTTGGACGTGCATTCACTTCATAATTAAAGTGCGGATTTGCGGTGTATATATTCGAAGCGTATATACATCCAAACATCCAAATCATGGTAAATGAAAGTAAGGCTAACTGATATCACTCGTTAGTCAACTTGTTAAAAAAGTAAGGCTAACTGATTTCAGGTTTGCGAGCATCGGCCCAACCTACTCCAACACCTGACCCGTCGGCCCAATATATACAATAAGTAAGCCCGTCTAATCCGTCTATACAGTCAAATATACGGAGTAACAAAAATGGAGGCGGGCGTGTAGCATGTGGTCTTAATTCCACGGTGATCCTGGATTCTTGTTCTGTGCCGGGAATTGGGACCCCTCTGTGCGCAAGCGATTCATCACGTCCACAAAACATACCTGAATTACCTGTCGCACTCCACTCAATTGGATAAAATCCCCAAATTCCCCAAACAAAGCAATACTCCGTAATACTGTATCCCTCCCCTAAATTTGTCCTCCAAAATCGTCATCATCATCAAAGTAGTGGAATTCGTTCAGTCCAGTCGGCAGTCAGTGATTTTATGAAATTAGATGGCAGCAATTTCAATTGCACCCACACCGGTGCCAGGGTTTGGGCGAATCTCAGCTAGCACCCACCAGGTTCTGAATCTGAAGCCCCAATCTCACTTCTTCGGAAGAACCCTCCTCTTCAAACCTTCATCCAATTCACCCTTCCCCGTCTCCTTCTCCAAGAAATGCTTTGTTGTGTCGGCTTCCGGGTTCGAGCTGTTCGATCCGATTCGGGAGCTGTTCTTGGGGGTCGGAGTGGGGCTGCCTTGCACCGTCATGGAGTGCGGGGATATCATCTACCGGAGCACTCTCCCGCGCTCCAGCGGGCTGACTGTGACCGTGCCGGGGGCGATACTCGCGCTGGGCGCCGTATCCTACCTATGGGCGACCCCCGGGGTGGCCCCTGGCTTCTGGGACATGTTTGTGCTTGCCTTTGTAGAGAGGCTTTTCAGGCCTGCTTTTAAGAAGGTCGCTTTGGTTCAATTCATTGTGAGGGTTTTGTTCTCACCACTTAGGGTTTATTGATTTGGGTTTGTTGATGACAGGATGATTTCGTTCTGGGGAAGAAGCTTGGGGAGGGAGCTTTTGGTGTGGTTTACAGAGTTTCATTGGCCACCAAGCCTTCCTCTAAGGTATCTTTGCTCACATTTGATTGATCTTTGATGTTGGATTCAGCTTCAGTGTTGAGTTTGATCAAGTATGGTGGCTGACATGGATAACACACAAAGATCCTACTGATCCTACCTCTAATAAGATCTTACTTTGGACTGCGGATTATTCCACCATTTTCGGATTGTTGAATTGTTAGAATAGTAGATTTGCACCGAGATTCTAATAATTGTGGATAGGACATGACATATTTGTGGAATGTCACCTTTTAGTGAAATTATGTGCTTCAACAGATGAACTGAATTCATTTGTTCACTGCCTTTATACCGGGTGCTATGGTTTGATCTCCATTGGTCTGGTGGGGATGCAACTGTGTGGATTGAAACTATGATGGTTGGCCTTCTACCATTTTTGTAGAAACTTTTGACACAAGATGGTGCAAAGTTAAGGGAAACCCCTTGATTTGTGCTCTTCGCATCTTCGTTAACACGAAAGCAATATAATCAACTTTCTGTTTGCTATTACCACTATTTTATTCTTGTTAAGAGGCCCTGATTAAGAAGAAAGTAAGAGAAATGGTGATGATTTGAAATCTACTTTCCTGTTGTCAGGAATCAGGACACTTGCAATTTCCTGACCTTCAGGCACTTCTTTGTTCTTGAAATAACTAAAATTAGTGACGCAATATACCACAGCCAGCCATACCCATTGATTAAAGCCTCTTATCAGGAAAGCTGACATTGTTGTTTGTCAACATTATTATTTATCTGTTACTACAGGGAGATATGAGCCTCAGATTTTGGATGAGCGAATATCATACTTTTACTCACTGATGTATATACTTTTGTTCTTAAAGGATGGTGATTTGGTCTTGAAAAAGGCTACCGAATATGGTGCAGTGGAGATATGGATGAATGAGCGTGTTCGACGGGCTTGTGCAAGCAGTTGTGCTGATTTTGTATATGGGTTCCTGGAGGTACTGCTTGCATTATTAAACTTGTTTAATCAGCAGGACCTTAACTCTTAAGTTCCAGTCTGATTTAACCTTCCCTAAACATGCTCCAGAATTCATCTAAAAAAGGAGGTGAATATTGGCTTATATGGCGTTATGAGGGCGCATCCACCCTCACAGATTTGATGCAGAGCCGAGATTTCCCTTACAATGTTGGTACTTTTCCTCATTATCCCAGCACAAGTGCACAACCCATGTATTAGTTGATTCAGGAGGTCATGTGTGTTTTTCTAGGGACTTTTAACTATTGGGTTTTAAGAGTTCGTTGTTCTTTAGGTGGAAACATTGATTCTCGGAGAGGTCCAAAACTTGCCAAAAGGGTTAGAAAGAGAGAGCAATATTATACAGACAATCATTAGACAGCTTCTATTTGCATTGGACGGGCTTCACTCAACAGGCATTGTTCACAGAGATATAAAGCCACAGAACATAATCTTTTCTGAAGGTGGTGGATCTGGTCCTGTTAATAAATACAACACCTGCAGCTTCCTACTAATCTCTTGACACTTGAACTTGAACAGGATCTCGTACGTTTAAGATCATTGATCTTGGAGCTGCAACTGATTTACGAGTAGGCATAAACTATATTCCAAAGGAGTTTCTCTTGGACCCAAGGTAATTCCCCAACCTGAAGTATGAGAGAGAGATAAATTAATAGTACTATCAACCATCTTCTGTTATCTCCTGTCTCCTGAAATGACGTTTTCCATTGTTGCACTCCTCAGGTATGCAGCGCCTGAACAATACATAATGAGTACACAAACTCCATCAGCACCCTCAGCTCCTGTGGCAACCGTGCTTTCCCCAGTCCTCTGGCAGGTTTTGTGTTAATCATTAGTGTGTTTGTGTGACTTCCTGGATTCCATATGCAGCCGAGTTGTGAATCATCTTGTACTTTTACAGCTCAATTCACCAGATAGGTTCGACATATACAGCACTGGCCTTATATTCCTGCAAATGGTTCGCTATGAAACTTCCCTGATCCAACTCGCCAATTTTTTTGCATAAAATTCCAATTCATGGAAATCTAATATTTTCATCGGCCGTTTGTAGGCCTTCCCTGCACTGCGATCTGACAGTAGCCTCATCCAATTCAACCGGCAGCTGAAGAGGTGCGACTACGACTTGTCCGCGTGGAGGACCACAGTGGAGCCTCGGGCCAGCTCGGATCTAAGAAGAGGATTTGAGATCTTGGATTTAGATGGAGGGAAAGGATGGGAGCTCTTGACATCAATGGTGAGATACAAGGCAAGGCAGAGGCTAAGCGCCAAGGGAGCACTGGCCCACCCTTACTTCGACAAGGAAGGCCTGCTTGCTTTATCCTTCATGCAGAATCTAAGGCTTCGGCTCCTCCGGGCTACCCAGCAGGACTACGGGGAAGCTGCCAACTGGGTCGTCCAGCTCATGGCTAGATCAGGCACCAGCAAAGACGGTGGCTTCACTGAAGCTCAGCTTCAGGAACTCCGGGTATGTGATGTGGGAAGAATATATACAAAAACATGCTTATTCCTAAACACCTTGAAAGCCCAATTCGAGAATGTTAGATCAAGGATGAAACAGTTTCCAAGCATATGTTAACTTTGTTACTGTGCGCACACGAGCAGGAGACGGATCCTAAAGCGAAGAAGGGGAGTGCGCAGAGGAACGTGCTCGCATCAGCACTAAGGTTGCAGAGGAAGATCCTGAAGACGCTGAATGAGAGCATCGACGAGCTTACCCAGAGCAGGAAGAGCCTCTGGTGGAGCCGCTGGATTCCCAAACAGGAATGATCAGTCTCAAAGTGCACCCTTCATCATCAAGTATCAATCATCATACATGTACATATTTATACTCTCATCTGCAAATGCACGACTCCTCTGTAAATTTTGGTGTAAACTTCTGACTACATTAATACTAAGCCCAATTAATTATTCAAATGTTAGCTTGCAAATGTGAGAGAGAAATAGATGACAGTAACGAAGACAGTGATGGGATGGGGTGGGGAGGGAGAGGTTTGAGCCTCGAGGCCATGGTGAACCGACCAATGGCAGTAGCTTGATCTCAACTGCCGCTAAGGCCAGCTAAATCAAGTGTCTGCTAAGTTGTTGTATAAATCAAGTGTCATTATGGCCGAGCTTAGCTTTCTCCAAGTAGATATTCATCTTGTACAAGGCTTGGTGAAGATCCACTAGTCCATTTGTGCTGTACAGTGTACATTTGTGTCTTTAAATGGTTAAAATAGATTTTTTTAAGTACATTTTGTTGTATTTTAAGAACTCTCCAATCTCCATCAATTTTATTGGCTTCTCGATGGCTAGTTATTTTCTCAAACTACTGTTAATGAACACTGAAAAAAACACATTTGAACAAGCAACGGAGATTCGTATGGATACCAAAAGCCATACAAACAAACAAAGATGAAAGTCGCCAACCCACTCAATATGAGACACAGATTTCGACCCGAGTTGAGCAAATAACACAAATGAACTAACATAACTCGACAATAACTAGAGCTGACAATACCCAAACCGATAGAACAGATTCGACTTATCCGAGCCCGAGACTAATCGACCCGATCAGATTTAAGTCAGAACCCGAAATATCTTGGAAGTGCAAGAAAATGAACGTGTGATGAGCCTCAGAATTGCAGAATAAACAGCACGGCTTGAAGACAAGCCACTCAGTCCCGAAAGATGGAGTTTTTAATTCGGATCTCCTCATCGGCAATTGCGTCACACTTGTAACAGCAAGATTCAGATCGAAATCGAATCGACTGTAGAAATCATTAGGAATGAATGTATGCTTCTCATGGCCTGTCCAAGGTGGTAATGGCAGCGACGCCGCTGCACAAGGCGATGGAATATGATGCCGCTCACCATCGGACTGATCGACGGAACCAGATGGTTCCATCTCTCCATCAACGATGGCGAGCTCGATTAGTGACGCTTTACTTTTGGGATTTACAAACACTGTTCCGTTTGCCCCAATTCGCAAGTAAACGGGATTTTTCGGAGAAATCCCCGTCACATTCGTTTTAAAAAAACAGCAAACAAAACAAGGAAATTCCCTACTCTAAAAAACCAATCATCATCATCAATCAATTCAAATCAAAAGAACCAGAACGGAGAGGCTAATCGAATTCAAACCAGCTGAGATCGATTACTCCAATTGCTAACCCTAAATCCCAATACTGATGCGGCGGAGGTGTGTATTTAAAGATAAAAAGTAGTGGATTTCGAAGAATTGGGCCTTTAAAGTAATTAATTAGGGTAATCCGCAGAAACCACCCCTTAATATCAAAATTGCAGTAAACCACCTTTTAAATAGTATATACTACTCTGTTTGAAAATATTTGTCGTTTGTCTTATAGTGCACGCTTTTTAAGAAGATAAAAACTATATAAAATATATATTTTTAATTCAATTTTTTTATATAATTTCATATATATAAGTAGTAAGTATAAGATTATGAAAAAATTTTAATTAAAAAAATTATATTTTATAGAGTTTTTAACTCTTTAAAAAGCGTGCCGAAAAGTCAAACGACAATATTTTCAAATGGAGGGAGTATGTTACTAAATCGCCACCCCACACCAATTTTCTATCAAAATATCTATTAGAACTCAAGGGGTGAGTTTACTCCGTGAGTCTACTCACCCAACTAGACCGAGTCAATTCGTTGTCTTCTTTCTCCAAATTGGGTGGTAGGGGTTTCAATGAGGGTTGGTTAATTTCCGTTATTTCACTTACAAAATACCTTCTTTAACCTCTAATCACTCTCCTCATCTAAAAAACGTGTTCAATTTAGAATTTAGGCCCCGTTTGGTACAAATATGGTAATCGGAATGAGAATGGTAATCGGAATCGGAATCAAAATTCGGAATAAGTGATTGCTCAAGCATGTTGTTTGATATAATATCGGGAATGAGAAATTTAGAAATTTAACTTGAAAATATACGAAAATCTACCAAATTTTAAAAAGAAATGACATTCTATTTCTTAAATTAACTCAAAGTTAGCATAACATTACACAAATTCAACAATCCAATTAAAAAAATTCATCAAATCAGAAAGCTGATTAGATCTAGAACCCTTCTATGATGGTTGGGTGGGTGGGAAGAAGCAAATCTGAAGAACCCAGTGGGAGGAGAAGGAGGACGATGGGGTCACCGGATCTGGAGATCCCGATGAAGTGGAAGAGGACGAAGGCAGATCTGGATAGCCCGGAGCAGGGGGAGAGGACAACGGCGCTTGAGAAGGAGCTAGATCTGGAGAGGTCGATAGCGGCAGGGGAGGAGATTTGGAGAGCTCGGTGCGAGAGGATAGGACGACGTCGACAAGGGGGGAGCGGATCGAGAGAGACAACCGTCGACCGGTGTGGAGAGAGAGAGAGAGAGAGAGAGAGAGAGAAATATGGAGGTGGCGGTGCTCGTGGACGACAGCGGAAACGGCGACAGTCGGTGGTGGTGGTGTCAGTGCGGCAACCGGTGGTGGTGGCGGTGACTGGCAATCGGATGAAGATGGAGGTGATGGATGTTGTGCGTGAGTTGGGAAGGGTGGGGTTGGTAATAGCTCATTCCTCACCTAAAGGGAAGGAATGAAAAATACTCAAAATTGGGGATAATTTGATTATCCGGTAATCGATTTCATTCCGGGTTTTGTCCTATCAAACACGAAATCAGTAATCACTCATTCCGATTATCAGATTTTAATTCCCGATAATCGATACCAAACAAGGCCTTAATAGAATGATTCAACCTCAATTCCGTTCAAGTTCGTTTTTAACGTCGTTTTGGATGATTTTGAAGCAGTTTCTTACAATTGAATATACAAAATCAATCAACAAATAAAATGAAAGAGATTGGTGTATTCAATTGTAGGTTTTAGGACTCCATCCACTCGCCCAACAAAAAGGGGATTTCGTCCTCTTTAGAACCCTATTCCACCATTGTTAGCTAAAATCCGAGCTCTTAATCTACTCTATCACTTTTCTTATACCTCAAGCTTCGCTTTAGTGTAAAAATCCCTCTCAAAATTGTACAAAATAATTGGATTTCATTTCCGACATAAGCTAGCCGGTGATTGCAGCCCGCCACCTTGCCGTCGTTATCACCACCTTCTTGCACCACCAGGAGTCAAGAGATATGCCGCACCACCAGAAGTCCGTAGCCTCCGACCTCTTGGCTTTCCGTGCCTCCAAACTCCACCGGGAACCTACCGAAGCCTCGCCGAAGTCCATTGCCGCCGATGTCCTGGTCTGATACTTTGATGGTGTCGATTTAGGGAGGAAGATGAATTAATTACATTCTTCCTCCCATACTTTTTATTTTTATAATATATGCCCTTATTTCAATGATGAACAAACAGGGGTAAAATAGTCATTTCACATATTTAACGGAACTTTGACAGAAAAGTGGTGTGGGGTGGCGATTTGGTAATAGATACTATTTAAAGGGTAGTTTTCTGCATATTTGATTTTAAGGGATGGTTTTGTGCAAAAGACCAAATTTAAGGAGTGGCTTCCCGCAGATTACCCTAATTATTAGTTATTACTATCTCCGTCTCAAAATATACGGAATAAGTCTTTATAGACATAGAAAATTTGAGGGAAAAAGTCATTAATTATTCACAACCCCTCGTTAATTATCCATAATTTTTTAATGAATGAGTATTTTTTTGTATCTATTTTTTTATACTTCTTTTAACGGATGGAGTCTTTTCGGACGAGGTCTTCGATCTCCTCAAGACAACGCGCCTTAGTGAAGGATGAACATAGCCCAAGACGTGCTAGCTTTTTTTGTTTCTATTATTGTCCCTTAGCTCGATTTCCGGTCTTTACTATGACATTTTCTCCTAGGTTGTAGTAATATTAACCAATAAAAAAATTATTAATTTATTATTATTATTATTTATGTATCTATTTTTTTTATACAAGGTGAAAATTTGGGGTGATCAGTCGCGGTTGACTCACCACCCAAGAGCGTCTTGATGGATGAAGTCTTCGATCTCAACTCGAGGGCGATCATGAATCATAGTCGTCGAGAGACCCAGATGCACCAATATGCCTACAACCTAATTCCCTTAGCAAAAGGTGTAGGTGAAAGAAACACTAAGAAAATCACAGAAAAGACCGAGGGCATCCGAAATTAGCATCTTGACATTTCACGAGACATTCGTGGCATTGGTAACGGTCAAACAGTCACCCTCCACTTCAAGATGAGAAAAAACCCGCTTCAAAAGCTTCCATACGTCCAGGCAGAAGACCAGAAGCGGCAATGCCAGAGGCAAGATTTGTTCCGTCAAAATTAAATTTCACGAATCTCTCTTTCGATTGTTTGTTCTCTTTTGGTTGGACCCCGTTCTAGTTGTATTTATTTCTTCTTCTGGCTCCTCAGTTTGCGCTTTTTTTTCTCTAACTTGTCCTATATTTTTTTTATATGTTGTACCCATTCTCCCATGTTTCTAATATCGTTGTTGTTAAACAGAATTTTATTTCTCATTGACCAAACTCCCCATAAGGAAAATGCCTGAATCGGGTTCCGCTCGATCTATTGATAATTTTGTGAAAATTTCAGTGATTATTTCTTTATAAGGTTTCCTATTTTTATCCATGTTTTGTATTATTCTATGTATCTGTTCGTCTATTCTTCTGACAAAGATTAGTGTTGTCTGGCATTCGGTAAATAAATGTTTGTGTATTATTTTTGTATCTATTACTTTCCCTTAGCTTGATTCCTGATCTTTGCTATGACATTTTCTCCTAAATTGTAGTAATATTAACCAATACAAAATTATTTTATCATCTTAATCAATCTTAAGATAGTTTTTCCAATTTTTTAGATATAAATATATTTTGAAGAGATTTTATCCGATTTTTTAAGATTTGGATAATAATTATATATAAAAAAGAATTTATCTCATGTACTTAATCAATACGTAATATATAATATATCTTAAGATAACATTTTTTCATAATTTTTGTATCTTCAATCAAATTCTATGCATAATCCATAATTTTTTTTAAAAAGTATTTATCATGAGATATGAAAATTTTGTAAAGTTAAAATAATAAGTTGCGTAAGATTTATTATATTTATATAATAAAAGATCAAATCGTTTATGCATATAAAAATTAAATAATCAATTATAATTACGTGACAACACGATTTTTTTTTCCAAATAAATTATTTGAGTGTAATATATTATGAGATTTATTTATATTAAAAATTTTGGTTTGTTATAAAATTATAGATCTAAATTAATAGGTGTGTGTGCGCGCGTGTGCGCGTGTGCGTGTGCGTGTGTGTGAGAAGTATTAGAATAAATTAATTAGCTAATTGAATGAGAATCAATACTCCCTCGGTATCGGTATAATATTATAATTGGTCTTTTGAACAATTTCATATTTTTTGAGAAAGCTAAAAATAGAAAGAAAAATAGCTTATTTTTTTAGCAAATAAATAATTTGAAAAAAATGGACCAATGAAAAACAATCGTATAAGAAGTTGGAGTATTAATAGAGTATCTTGAAAATAAAATACAATTAATGAGATGAATTGACAAAATTAGTAATTTTTATCATTAATGTTGTTCAAATAGACAAATATTTTGTTACATATAAAGGTGGTCAGAACATTTTTTTTTTGGAAACAAGAAAGCATTTAGGGCATCCGCATCCATGTCGGTTTCTAGGGTTTCTTAACCCCCATTTATCGCTTTCTCTCTCCTTAAAAATCTCAACTTACCTTTTTACCTACATCAATACGGGTTTATAGGGTTTCTTAACTTTATTTCCACCATCCATTATATATTACAATATGTTTAAAAGTAATACTATATATTATTTATAATTGTAATATATTCTGTAAAAAAATAATATAATACTGATATTTACTGAAATGTTTTTTTTTTTGGAATTTTTTTTTGTCTAAAGTGCAAATAATACACCATAATTTGAAATGTAAACATTCTCATTGAAACGAAAAAACATCAAAACACAAGTGAAATGTAAATGAACTACAAGGAGTACATATCATCGTTCATGAAATGAAAAACATCGAAATACATGGGATTAGACATGAAATCATAGAAGAAAATTTAATAATTCATTGATCCATTTCCAAACTTCTGTCGTATGTGTTCAACCAAATTTTCCTTCAATTGATAGTGTGTAATCATATTCCGAAGTTGCGTTCGGTTTTCGATGTATTCATCCATGGAGGTTGGTCGTTGGTTGGAGTATGTAGTGTCATTACCATCCATTTGGTCAAATTGTGACAAATAGAAGGAAAGACTGTAGTTATCTTGCTCGTCTTCCACTATCATATTGTGCAAAATTACACAAGCTCTCATTATCCTCCCCACCAAAGTAATGTCCCATGCAAGTGCTGGATTTTTTTATTATGGCAAATCGAGCTTGTAGGACCCCGAAAGCTCACTCGACATCCTTTCGAGTAGCCTTTTGATATGTAACAAATAACTTAGCCCTTTCTCCTTGCGGAAGCTTGATAGATTGTATGAAAGTTGCCCAATTTGGGTAAATCCTGTCAACTAGGTAGTAGCTCGTATTATATTGATTTCCGTTGACTTCAAAGCACACTAGTGGACATATACCTTGCAACACATCATTGAATACAGGAGAACGATCAAGAACATTGATATCATTACACGCACCTGGGGTGCCAAAGAATGCGTGTCAGATCCATAGATCATATGATGCAACTGCCTCTAACACGATGGTTGGTTTGCCATCTTTGCCTTCGAACTGACCTTTCCATGCAGTTGGACAATTCTTTCATTCCCAATGCATACAATCGATGATACCGATCATACCCGGGAACCCTCCTTGTGCACTTACATGAAGAAGGCGTTGTATGTCTATTGCGTTTGGCCTCCGGAGGTATGTATCACCAAAAGAAGCTATTACACTATCCACAAAGTTGGACAAGCATAGCCTTGCTGTACTTTCTCCTAGTTGGAGATATTCATCGACTGCGTCTGCACCCACACCATATGCCAACATGCGCATAGTTGCAGTACATTTTTGTAGGGCAGATAACCCAAGTCTTCCCGTGGCGTCGGGCTTCTGGATGAAATAATCGACATTGCTTGCTAGTTGGTTCACAATGCGTAAGAACAATGGTCGACGCATCATGATCCGTCTTCTAAAAATAGCATCAGGATACACTAGAGGTGGGATCTTTGAGAAATAATATGCAACTAGCCGATCATGACCATTCTCACGCTCTCTATCTATGTAAGCACGTGGCCACCTTGGTATAGAACTTGAGGCCTCGACTCGTGACTTATTTTTTGTAGTTAAATACAACCACTTTGCGTAGGCCTTGTCAAGGTCATCAAAATATGAGCCTGAATAATGGGTGAGAAACTCATGCATTTCTTGAGGATCCATGAGAGATTTGTGTTTACAACGGTATGAAAATGAAAGGGAAGGTAGTGAATGGAGTAATATAATTGAAAGGGACAATAGTGAATGGAGGGATGATGTTGAATTTATAATACTTCAAATAGTATCTTGGCAAAGCATATTTGCATGCCGTATTTTAAAAGAATCTTATCAAACATTGAAATAATAACCTCTTTCCTCTTCTCAAGAGCATCTTATCAGAGCATCGAAAGAGTAAACTTTATCTTCTTCGCACAGAGCATCTTCTCAGAGCATCGAATGCATAACCTTTATCTTCTTTTTGCAGAGCATCTTAATTGAGCATTAAATGCATAATAGTAATACAACGATGTGAAACACTTGAAAACATACACCATACAACAATGTGAAGATCCACTTCACTTAGGGAAATGAAACACTTGAAACCACATTACCAAACATACAAGTTCCATCGAAGCCTTGTCAATTGTCGGGAAACAACTCCTTCACGAGCCCGTCCCTACATTTTATTTGCCAATCTTCAAGGTTAGGCTCCATTATCAGCTTGTTAAGCATCACAAACTTTTGCGCAATCATGTTATCATGAGCATCTTTTGCCTTATCCCCTTCCATCTCCTTGTTTCTTTCCCCAGCTTGCTCAAAAAAGAACTGAACAACCTCTTCAGCCTCTTTGCTAGATTGATCACTTGTAATAACTTGCTTACCCTTTCTTTTTTGTTGCTTTTATGCCTTCCGACTGCACTGGAGCACTCTCAGTTCCAGAAACACTTGAAGGGGTGCCCGATCCTTCACTGGTTGTGTAAACTCAAAATTCATTTACCTTGGTCCTCTTTGAACCTCCTCCACTAGGTGTAGAATTTGATGCAACCCACTTGTGGAATTTGGGCTCAGTATTGAGCTCACACCATGCATGCTTAAACAAGAAGTCGTACGCAAGATCACCCTTGTAAATAGCGTGTGTTGATGATTTTTGGCACTCGAATAATCACCAACGAATTTGGCCACAACTTGGGATAGTGTATATCATCTTGGTTTAACAATGGAAACAATCCTCTCGGGCCAATCATCATCCCTGTTTGTGTTGTAGTATTTTGCAACTCTCTCCCAGAATGCTCATGCCGTTTGTTGAGTGTTTGTTCGAGCATCGGTGGTAGTGTTAATCCAACCACTAACGAGCAATAAATCTTCAGCTTGACTCCACTTGACTCGTACTTCTTTTTCACCAGTAGCTCTTCCGCGAGAGGCTCTCCCACGAGCACCTCTAGCACGAGTGCCTCTCCTACGATTTCCCTGCTCTTGGGAACCCTAGAGTGGTAATTCTTGAATCTCGTCGAGGCTTGCTACTTCTTCAACTTGTGGCCATAAATTATTTCCAAAAGAGCTCCCATGAGATGTTGGGGTAATTGGTGATTGGGATGAATACATGTTCGGATAAGAGAAATTTTGAGTGTTTGGATTTGGAGAATCTCCCATACTCGTATACAAATTTCTGAAACTGTAAGGATGGTTTTGGTCATTTGGATCCATCTCAATAAGGAAAAAAAAATTGGAAAGAAAGATGGAAGAGATGAAGCTGAAAAATGAGCTGATGGGGGATGATGGTAAGATAGATGGGAAGAAGAAGAAGTTGAGTACACCTCTTCTATGCAAGGTCAAAAAAAAAAAATTGCATGCAATTAACTTGATAAAAAAAACAAAAATACATGCAATTCAATCTCCAACGGCAAAAACAAAATCAAATTCATGCAATGTCACATCACTTTAATTTTTTTATTCAGAAAAGGGGCCCACAGTATTAGCTTGCCTGAAAATGCGTCCTTGCGAACATGAACCTATTTCCGTCGGCAGGAATACGATAAGCGAGATGTGCAATCCTATCGGCGACAGTATTAGCTTGCTTGAAAATGTGGCCAGACTAATTATAATGATACGGAGCATTAATTTTTAATTTGTATTTTTTTTATTAAGTAAGAATTCGAGATCAAGCAAGCCTAATTCTCAATAGGCCGACGAATCGGCAGGCAAAACCGCCTAAACATACAATGAAAATAGAAAATGACACTAAGAAACAAGCAAAAATAACTCTACAATACAAACGATCTAAAAAGAACCCCTCCCAACGGTTGCAGACGATGGCGAAGAACGAAGTCAAGCACCACTGAAACAGTAGCACCACGGGCCAGCGATACAGCATGAATCGATCTCCTGTGGGAAGTGCAGACGAAACTCCAAGGAAGCTCCTTCTCGGAAACGGAGTCGCTCTAAGCGCACCACCTAGACCCCAGCCAGTCCCGACTTCAGGCTTCACGCCCCCAACCAAGTAGAAGACCTTCAAAAAACGCCGAAAGTAGAGCCACACACTGCTCGTCCAAAAAACGTCAAAATAATTAACTAACTGGAGTTTAGTCGAGCCCTAACGGGATTTAATCAAAGCCCTTTCAGGATTTAGACGAGCCCTTTCAGACACTTTTTTCCATTATTATTATTTTTTTATTACACGAGTTGCCTCGGGCTCAAGAAAAATTCTTGGGCCCAAAGCACAATCAACCGGGCTAACACAAACACCTTCGGGACACCTTTGGGCCCAAGGAAAAACCCATGGGCCCAAAACGGCAAGGAGGAAGTTGTACACCGCAAGGGCACACCAGCAGCCCCGCCGGCCAGGAGAAGCCTCCAAAGCCAGCGACCAGCACAGGGGCACTATCGGAAGAAGCCCAAGGATACAACCCAGCCGCCGACGAACACCGTGGAAGAGTGAGGGCAGGCGAGGAGGAGACGAAGGACTACAAAAAAAAAACCGAGCAGCCGGAGAAAACAGATTCCCAATTCGATGAACCGCAGGCATAGATCGGAGAGCGGGGCCACAGAACATCCAAAATCAAGGCCAATCGGAAACCCGGAGTAGAAGATTTGGGGAAACAAGGATTTGGGAACAAAAACCCCAAATAAATTGATAAAGAAGGGAAGACAGAGCGAGGCGGAGACGAAGAAGATGGCGACGCCACCACTGCCGACTACCACACAAAGGGCTGAGAAGACAGCGGCCGACCGATGACTAAGCCCAACCTAGTGAGGACCAAAGCCGCTGGAAACAACAGCCCGCAGATGCAAGTAGATGTCGAACCGGAGGGAGGATGCGAGGCCGCCGTCGGCGTCGAGGTGCACCATTACGAGACAAGGAAGATGCTCAGTGAGGTTTTGTAGCTTGAATCAGAAGGAAACAAGCCGGTTTCACATTTGATTTAGGAATTACATGTTCGACTACTGGGATTGGGGGCGCGTGACCGGAGTCAGAGGCACGTTCATTTGCTCAAGAAAAGGGTTTTTCAACCTGCATTAAATTTATTTAAATTAAAAAAAAATCACTCCACACAATCCGAGTATACTGAACTAGTAAATCGGTTGTTTTTTACATACTCATTTAGCATCGAAGTTTTTTTAAATACTCGTACATTTAGCAGTCTATTTTAAATACCAATTTGATATTTTGGCCATTGAGTATATGGAGATTACACTTCAAAATAATATGGATATAATATTCATAAAAAATGGGTGAATTACATTTTTGGTTCCTAACATTTACCACTTGTTTCACTTTAGTCCCCAACCTTTGAAATGTTTCAAAATAGTCCTTAACCTTTCTATTTCGTTTCACTTTAGTCCCTAACCTTTCAAAGGTTGTAAAATAGTCCCTAAGCTTATATTTGTTATTCGTTTTAGTCCCTAATATGAAAATATTATTTGAAATAATTATAAAAAATCACCCTGAAGATATCATAATGTATATAAATGAGTAAATTACCCATATAAAGAATAATTATAAAACAAATATCCAACTTTATGATTTTTTTTTTAAAAAAAGATCTCTTTTATTATTCAAATTCATTATTTAATGGATCAATACACATATATTGGATCTATGTATTGGTAAATAAGAAACAAAAATATCCCACAATCTCTCATAGTTAATCACAAGATCTATAAATTTTATGAGAGCTTTTGTGGAAAAAAAAAATAAGGATAATTTTATATAATATGCTCTTATGATAAATAGTAAAATAGTTGAAGTATTTTTCAAAATTAAAATTATAGAGTTAGATGATTTTATATACTTTTCTTTGTATGAATGATTTTATTTAAATTATGATAACTTTATGGTGGTTTTTTTTATAATTATTTCAAATAATAGTTTAATATTATGGACTAAAACGAATAAAAAATGTAAGGTTAGGAACTATTTTACAACCTTTGAAAGTTTAGGGACTGAAATGAAACGGAATAGAAATGTCAAGGACTATTCTAAAACGTTTCAAAAATTAAGGACTAAAGTGAAACAAGTGGTAAAGATTAGGGACCAAAAATGTAATTCACCCTAAAAAAATTGACTTGTAAATTAATCACAAAAGGCTTAATGTATGTAATATTCAATGTAAAAGATTGGAGTGACTCCTTTTCAAAAATATTCAGAAATTGCCGTTCTCTGCATCAAAGGTATACTTTATGGCAATTAAGCACGTGAAAGAGTAGCAGAGACGAACATTACTAGATCCAACTAATAACTCATTGCTAAGTACATGAATGACATCAACAGCTATCCGTTAAATGCAACAAAACAGCATAAACTATCAAGACACAAAAAGGATGATTTCAAACCCTGAAACTAAAGAGAAACAAAAGCTTTGACTCATTGCCCAACCAGAAACAAGCCCCTGAGACGTGCTTGATTAATCACCCTTCTTCCGGAAAGAGCATCCCTCTGTCAGCCTCGCACGACCTCCTGTTGGCTGGCACAATATGGTCTGGCAGTTACCACAGACCACAACAGTTTGGGAGTGGCTAAAAACAGTTGTTCTGCAATTCAAAATAAGGCATTAAACTTGATAGGCATATTTAGGATCTAGCCGACAAATCTAAGTATCAAACCACATGTCCTGCCCAAGGCAACATTCAATATTTCGGTGGGAGGGGGATGGCGGAATCCATCAACCATTCCAATCGTTGGATCAGCCACTCAACACTGGCATTGCGAACTTCATAATGATCAGTCTAGCTTCAATAGCACGGGTACAGTGACTACATTTCTCAATCCAAGTGAAGTAATTTTCTTTTGTTTCAAGCTTTGTACTAAAGTTCAATACATGCAATTCAATTATAATAGGATTGAGAGCTACGAATTGTCACATTCATGCATGGAAACCGACATCTAAACAAACCAGATCATTCGAACAAGTATAAAGAAAACATACAGCAATATAAGCACAATAATGGGGGAAAGGGAACTCCAGCAAATCCTCTCGAAGTTACTTGATGGATCCAAGTTTATTGAAACCGTATTTCCCGACCCAAGGAGAGCCCTAAACTCCAAGTTGCCGGGTTGAATTGAAACATAAAATGCAAGTAAAATTCATTACAGTCTACAACAGGAGAAAGCTAGGGAAGATCTATCATCAGAGGTACTGAGTCATTAATATTAATTACAAAAAAGGAATCAACAGAACCAAATAATTATATCCATAGAGGGAATAATCAAATAGCAAAAGAAATTGATTTCCAACAAGCACCGGTAAACATCCATAAACTAGCAAGCATCCAAAGATCAACGTATAACCATAGAAAGGTAAACAAGAAGTATGAAAGATAGCAAGAACAGGGATATGAGTGACTTACATCTGGAAGCAACCTTGGCATTTGACATCCTAAAACAATAAAATCAGAAAATTTCACAATCAGAACACAAAAAAGGACAAGAAAAGATCGGGAATCGAGCTAAGGGAAAGTGGCTGACCATGAAAAAGGAGTTGGGAGACTGAACGAGACGCTTAAGCTTGTGCTTCTTCTTCTCAAGCTCAACCGGTGGATTCAACAGATCAATATCGTTCTGGAGAACCTGTAATCCCGAAATCCATCAGAAACTCAAATCTAACAAGTAACAACTGAAATGAACCCTAAAAACTAGCCACAAAAGCTAAACTCCGATATTGAAAACTTACAAATCCACATGAACCGCAGTTGAAAAAGAAAACGAGAGAGAGAGAGAGAGAGAGACTGATTACAAACGGAAGCCAAACGACTTACCATGATTGCGGTGAGGAGCTAACCGGAGATGCGAAGAGAAAGAGGTTGGGATGCGAGAGAACACGACGGCGGAGCAAACCCTAGTTGTTGTATAGTGAGCTTGATATCGCTGGAGGGTTTCGCATTTTCTTTTCCTTTTTTTAAATAAAAAGGTTGTTAATGGGCCTAACAATCCATTAACAGAGTCCCAAAACTTAAAAGTCAGCCCAATATTTTTTAAAAATATTCACTAGTCTATTCCCCGTGCTTTGTACGGGTTTAATGCAAAAATATTAGAAAATGTCAAATTATATTATTTTTTTCATATTTAAATGTAAAAATATTAACATTGAAAAAAGTATATTCATCTACAAACAAAATTGATAACCTACATTTTATGATAATTTTTATATAGTTTAATAAAAAAAAAATTAAATAATATCATAGAATTATTGTTCAAATGAAATTAAAACTCCATCATTAATTAACAATCATAAATTTCTAACAAAATTAAAACAAATTGAATAGATAAAGAATAACTACAAAGTAGAAACAAATCTAATTTGAGCGAGAAAATAAACATGTAATTGAATTGTTTGCCTTCCTAACATACATATAAGATCAATCATACAATCTCAAAAATCTCTAATCCTGGATACCACCTTCATCAAAATAAAACTCACACGTTCATCAAATGAGTTTTTTTATTCTCTTGAGAATATTGAAGTTTCATAATTAAGTAAAAAAATCATTTGCTTCGCCTAAAACCTATTGTATACTCAATTTAAAAATAAAAAATTAATCACGTAAAAAATAATCAATTATTATTGTTCTTATAACCAATTAGCAATTTAAAATAAAGTATTTATAGAAAAAAGTACTCTTGTTCTTCGGATAATTAAAAAAAATTGGCATCAATAGAATATAAGATAGACTTAAAGATTCATATTCATAACCACCGGTCCACCTATCAAAATCATAAATAAAATAATTAATTATATCAGTACAATTATCATATTTTAAACCAATAACAAATCAAATACAAAATATTTCCATGTACACTATTACCGTAAAAAATAACTAAAATAATTTATAAACTTAATTTCAACAATTAAAGTTCAAACCTATGATATGATATAAATCCTTTTTTTTTGTGATATGATATGAATTCGAAGGTCATACAAGTCTGATATAAATCATCATGGTTATGTGTAGGTTATAGTTTACAGATAGTGGAAGATGTATAAACAGTTGTGCGGACGGAATCCGCTGTCCCAAATGGGGCAACTCCTTGAATTGGCCTCCCCCATTCCCATAATTAAAAAAATGATTAAAATTAAAAAAAAATGTTAAAGGGTGGTTTTTTTTATGAGGAAGGATAGGGTGAGAATGGAGATTTTGACACACGAATATAAATGAAAAAAAATCTAATTTCTACCTAATTCTCGTCTTCTTCTCCTAAACTATACAGTAACATTTAATCTCTGATTTTCTTCATTTCACCTTCCGAAATCTAATTAAACACAAACCATGGAGATAGGACACAACAAATTGATTCCGTTAAAGGTTCACATTTTTAAAACTTCATCATATTGAAATCCAACATGACATTATATTGTGGATCTCAATTAGTAAAGCATTAATATTACAATAAATACATGCCCATTTAATCAGCCATTAAATTAAAGAATATTTAAAAACCAATATTGCTATTATACAATAATTGATTAAAAGAGCTATGATACATAACTAATTAAAAGTTTATAGTAATTAATACTCCATTTTTTACGGCTAGGCAAGTTTTGACTATACTACCACAATGAGTTGAAAACAAATATGTATATATATAATAAATAAGATATATTATACATAAACGTAGATATATAATATCCTAAATAGGTAAATCTATATATAGGCCATTCGGATGGTTTTTTTCAAGTGATTAACTATTTACCATAAATAACAACACTTTTATAAATTAAGTATGAAAAGAAATAAAGAAAAAATAGGTGGAAAAAATTTCATACGTGGCGCACCATTTTAGGAATAAAAAAATGGCGGGAAAATTTTGAAGGAGAGTGCGACACGTGGCATATCCAGCTTCTACTTTAGTATTGTTTAGGATTCCGGCGAGAGCGCATCCGTGTGAATAAGCCATAAGGTCAAGACGATCTGTGTAGTTAGATCAATACTACGCACTTCACTGGTAATTATCTTGACAACATGGAGTTTCCCTATTAGTAAGATAATTTATACAAAATTGCAATTGTATCCTTTTTATTTTTGACAAAATAATTACGTATTGACCTGAGAGAAGAGAGGTCGAGGTTTGCATAATTGTATCGAAATCTCGAAATTGTAAAAATACCAATAATCATGTTGAAATGTGATGAAAACAATATATAAGAATGTTTTTGACTTTCCGTTGATTTATTTGATTTTTGACAACTTTTATGGATTTTCGAGAGGGTCGATCAATCGAAAATGGACTCAATGATCTGGAGTGAGGTAACAAGTTACCCTCGACAAGATTCATTGAGCTAATATAGTAAGCTCGACCAAGTTCACCGAGGTAACGATATAAACTAGGAGAACACAATCGAGATTAGAGCATAACCTCTACCTAGTTTTCCGAACACCGTCAGTTCCTTAGTCACCCAAAAAATTCAACAAATCTAAGTTTTCTAACAAATATTTAATGAATTCATTGCAATGAATACAACACCTATAGATGAAAACAACACATTACAAAGGAAAGGAAATAAATACACTAGAACCACCAAAATCCCTTGGTTCTGAGAGCATGTAATAGGCGACTAGAGATGCTCAATTAGTATTTGAAGAGGTTGAAGATGATATGGTTGTTTTATGACCCGGACAAAATCGTAAATATTCTCTACAAAATGAAAAGGACTAGATTGCAATTTTTTGATAAAACCATATTGCTAATACACAAAACCCATGTTACTAATAAAATTTATGATACTTCATTAACATAGTGATTAAGGTTGTTTTAGGACCCATACAAATTCGTAAATATTCTCTACAAACTGAAAAGGACTGAATTGCAATTATTTTTTATAAACCATATTGCTAATAGACAAAACTCATGTTGCTAATAAAATTTATGATACTTCATTAGCATAGTGACTAATTTATGAATTAAATTTTAAACCCATTATTTTAGGATATTTGCAATAAATAAGAATGAGCTAAAAAAATGAATGGGCTATAGAGAGAGCTAGAGCCTAGCTTGAACCTGAAATGAGGTAAATCGGATCAGATATTTTAGACCTTAATGAGGATATGTTATAAGATAAAATATGTTATCCATGTCCATAAGGTCTTATTTGTGTAATATAGGGGTGTCTAAGGCGTATCATTTTTCATTTTTATTTTTATTTTCATTGCTTGATATTATTTACTCTACTTCTTTCTTACACTATCGTTAGCATTCATGTCCTTTTATTTATTTAACCGGAAAGGAATTTGACTCACTGGATATGTCCAGAGAGTCAAGAGGTTGATAAGATCAGCGACGAAAACACCGTGAATCAACAAGAAAATTTGAGAAATCTGTTGGGAATGTTGTTAAAAGAGGGCTCAAGCACCCAAAAAAAAACTAATGCTAAAATATCTTTGTTTCCTTTTTTTTCCAGATCAACATAAGACAATAGTTGAAACAAAATGTGAATCAACAAGAGAAATATAGCAACCTACTGCAACCTAATGAAGGGGAAAAGATTATAGAGATAATTAAAAAATTATCCATTAAAAAGATTATGGAGACAGTTAAAAAATTCTACATTATAGAGATAATTAAAAAATTCAACATTAAAAAGACAACGAAAAGATAAATACTGTTATAATATTATTATGTGAATGTACAAAGATATAAACTTTACTTAGATATAATTTTGCCTTTTATAGATAAATTTATCTTTTATTCAGAGCCAAAGGATATTTTTTTTTTGAAACGGAAAGAATTTGACCATAGAGCGGAGCTCTATCAGCCAAGAGCATCCTTGCGGATGAGACTATGTAACAGAGAGTCATCAAGAGTCCAGATACCGTTGAAGGCTGGTGTGATACGGGACAAACGATCAGCTACCAAATTTGCCTCACGGAAGACATGACGAATCTCAACAGAACAAAAAAAGCCCAGCAAGACTAGACTGTCCGAGACAATCATTTCAGAGTCTCCAGTAGGCTTCCCCATACCTTTCATACTTTTTATTATTGTTGAGTTGTCTCCTTCAATAATAAGGTTTGTTATTTTCAGTTCGGTTGCCGCCCGAAGTCCCATCCAGAGACCCAAACTTTCACAGCCGCAAACCGAACTGATTGGTGATGGTCCGTTACCAGAGAAAATCGGGGTTCCTACAGAATCACGAATGATAAATCCGTAATAACCCAATCCAACCGCAGAGAACGAACCATCAAAATTTAGCTTATGAGTTCCAGTTGGTGGAGGTTCCCATTTTGTTCTTTTTCTCTTTGATATAGATCTTTGTTTGTTCACTTTTGTGGCTGTATTTTTGTTGTTTTCACAGTAGTCTGGGCAGTTCAAATTTGATGTCTTCCATACATATATTTGTTCCTTTATAAAGGATAAAATACGTCTTATGTCCGGGTTTATGTTTTCAAAGAGTGTTTTGTTTCTGAAGTACCAGATACCCCACCAAGCAAAGGCGAGATCTTCAAAGCATTTTGTTCCTATTGTATTTTTATTTCCCATAACGTGGTGTTCAAGTGCTCGTCTTTGCTGAAACAACCATTCATTTTCCGAAATGTTCCCGGGTTATTTGCAATTAGTGTCTCCCTCGTAACAGGGCAGTTCCATAATAAGTGGTTTAGGTCTTCATAACAAGAGTCGCAGTGGGGGCAGTTTGTCGGAATCCCAAGGTGTCGAGAAGCTAGTCTGACAGAAGTAGGAACTCCATTCTTAAGGATTTTCCATAGGAAAGATTTTATTTTCGGGGGGATATCAAGGCCCCAGACCCAATTTGCGTTTGATGTTTCATGTTTCTTGTGGCTGTATATCATATCAATAGTAGACTTAGTGTTGAACCAGCCATTTTTGCTCCATTTCCAATAAAGCCTGTCAACTTGGATGTGCTGTGGTATTGGTATTGTCTCGATAGTTTCAATCAGGCTGTCTGGAATTATGTTTTGTAACTCTGCGTGTAGTTTATCTTGGTTCCATGTTTTGTTATCTTTGAGAAAATGTTTTATGTTGATTGTATCGTCTATTTATTGAGTTCCTAAGATAGATGTATTTATAGGTGATTGGCCTAACCACTGGTCTTGCCAAAACTTGATAGAGGCGCCGTTTCCAATCGACCAATTAAGGCCCTGTTTAAATAGCGGGATTAGTTTTATTAACTGGGTCCACTGCCAGGAAGAGGTACCCCGCTTCTGATATGTGAGTATATTTTGGTTTTTGAGATATTTTTCTTTAATTAGTTTGACTCATGGGCTAGTTGGTTCCGCTAATAGTTTCCAGAGTAATTTCATCTGAAGAGCCGTATTCATATCCTCCGAGCTACGCAGCCCTAGCCCTCCATTTTCCTTGGTTTTGCAAACCTCATACCAGCCGATGAGGGGTTTATGGTTGGGTCCTTTGTTCCATAGGAAGTTCCGGTTGATCCTGTCAAGTTCCGTATGGACTGATTTTGGTAGCATAAAGCATTGCATTATATGTAGAGGTTTGGCTGCTAGCGTTGTTTTGATTAGAGTGCAACGCCCCGCTTGTGAGAGGCAATTCGCCTTCCATCTATGAAGTTGTGATTTGGTGTTTGTTAGAAGTTCTGTGAATTCTTCCTTTGTCATTCTTCCTTCTATAAGGGGGCAGCCCAGATAGGTACCCAGCTTAGGGGTGTGCGCTATTTCTAGTTCGTTTCTAATTAGATTTTTTTGGGTGGTTGTGACGTTTTTAGATGTTTGGAATTGTGATTTATGTCTATTTACCTTTTGGCCTGAAATAAATGAATATTCAGTCAAAACTTTGTTAATTTGGTCGCAGCCGGTTTTGGTTGCTGATGCAAAGATGACGATATCATCCGCAAAGGCTAAGAAAGGAATTTTTGTTCCCCCTCGCGTTAGTTTGACTCCTATGTGGCTTTGTGGTTTTTCCGATTCATGTTGTAACCCACGAGCAAGAATTTCCGATATTATCAAGAATAGGTATGGTGAAAGTGGACAGCCTTGTCGTAATCCCCTCTCGGGAAAGAAGATTTCAGTGGGTTCATTGTTTACTAGTACTGAATATGTTACTGTGGTTATGCATTCTTTGATCCAAAGAGTGAATTTGGGTGAGAACCCAAATTTAGACATAATGGAGAGTAAGAAATTCCAGTCGACCATATCGAATGCTTTTTCCATATCAAGTTTTACAGCCATCCAACCTGATTTTCCATTTTTCTTTGAGAAGGAGTGGAAGATTTCATTTGCAATTAAGATGTTATCTTGTATTGATCTGCCTGAAGAGAAGGCGCTTTGTAATGGATTAGTTACTTTAGGGATTACCCTTTTGAGTCTTGAAGCTAGAATTTTGGATATAATTTTATATGTTGTTGAGCAGAGACTAATAGGCCTATAATGAGATGTTGTGGTTGGGTTGTCTATCTTTGGTATTAATGCTATGAACGTATGGTTTGTTTGCTTCAGGATCCTTCCGCTTAGAAAGAAACTTTTAACTGCTTTGATGACTGATGGTTCCACAATATGCCAGTACTTTTTGAAGAAACCAGCTGGAAAGCCATTAGGGCCTGGTGATTTGTCATTGGCAAGACTGAAGACAACATTTTTAATTTCAGCGTTCGTGACTTGACGAGTTAGCCATTCATTATCTTCGTTTGAGATTTCGTTCCCTACATGGTGAAGTAGGTTGTTTTGTGTTTGTTGCCTAGCATGTTGCGTGAATCTTTGGCTAAAATCGTGTTTGATTAGGTTTCTAATGTCTTCTTCGTTGGTAATTGTTATACCCGCTGTGGTTTGGAGGTGTTTTATTATGTTTCTATTTCGTCTTCCAGTTGCTATTTTATGAAAGTATTTAGTGTTGACGTCTATGGATTTTATGTGCATTCTTTTCGCCCTTTGCCCCCAATATTTCTGCTGGAAGGAAAGGAGGGAGGTGTGCTTTGAAGTGAGCCTTTTGATTTTGTTATCCAGGTTTTGGTTGTAAGCATTGCAAAGTTTCTTTTGCGATTCTAGTAGATCTGTTTCTACTTGTTTAATTTGGCGGAAAACATTTCCAAAGGTTACTTTACTCCAAAGCTTGCGTTTTCTTTTAACCTCTTGTAGTTTTTTCGTTAGTTTGAACATTTTCGAGCCAGGGGTGTCTAGCCTCCATGCTGATCGCACAACTGATTCATAGTCTGGTTTCGTTGTCCATGCCATTTCAAATTTGAAGGGTTGCAATTTTGGTTTGCGGTTATCCATTAGGTCCAAAGTGATCTGGGTATGGTCTGACTTAAGAAAAGCATGGTTTTTCGTGCAAAGGTTTGGGAATTGTTTTAGGATAGGATGGCTAACCATAGCACGGTCTAATTTTTCAAATATGTTATCGGTACCAAGTTCACGTTTTCTCCAAGTGTAATCGTTTCCACAAGTTGGGGAATCTACCAGATTGAAAGATCTAATAGTATCTTGGAGTCTTGCAAATCTGTTTGCAGATGGGATTCTGCCCCCTAATTTGTCGGTAGGTTCTAAAATTTCATTGAGGTCTCCAAGAATAATCAGTGAATCCTTAGCATTGCGAATGTAGTCTGAGAGTGAGGCCCAGAAGTTGTTTTTGTCCTTTGCGTAAGGGGTTGCATAAACGAATAAGATTTCGACATCAATGTTGAGTGCTGTATTTATGTAGTCTGCCTGAATGATGCGGTCCGTCGAGTTTCTAATTGTGAAGGTTTCGTTATGGAATTGAGATTCTTTCCAAAGAAGGCAAAGCCCCCCCCCCGCTAGTCTATTGGATGGAATGAAATACATTCTGTCAAATCCTGGTTTCCTCCAGCAATCGTCTGGCGGAGGGTTTGTTAATTTAGTTTCGGCTAGCATTAGGATTTTTATATGTTCCGCTTTAGTAGTTGCTTCGATGTGGGTCCAGACGTTTTTTCTGCTAAGGCCTCTAATATTCCAAAAGCTAAACTTCATTTGAACCTTTTGAGGGGGAACTGGTAGTTTGAAGGTTGAGAACCTTGTTTATCAGAGTAGAGATTCTCCAATTAATGAAGATTTTTGTATGTCCCTGGTTAGTGTTATTAGTTCCAGCTCTCCTTGTTTGTTCATTTGTAGGTTTTTGTTTGAGGATCACCAAAAACAAAGATTCTTTGTTTTTGATAACTTTCGAGTTGTTTTTGTTAGAATCTGTGTCATTAATAAAATAGTTGATATAGAGTTTCGTAGTGTTTATTTTTTGTGTTTGTGTTGAGTTAGATACATTATTAATATAGTTATGATTTCCTACTAAAATAAGTTTTGTGATCTGGTATTTGTTTTGTATTGTCTCCAAGATCGATCTAGTGTGGGCCCTAATCATGTTTATCACTCTATTAACAGCATGTGTGCACTGTAAATATAGTGCGTGATAGGATTTGAAAGTAGGTTTGGCATCACAATAGTAGCCAGCGAGGCACAAAAAGTGGTATGAAGCAATTAATCGAAAACACCCCGAATAACCAGTGAAGAATTGTAATGAGTTTAAGAGAATGAGGTTCAATGTCAAAGTATTAGTACTGGTAATCAGGAATAGGGGTGTGCAAATCTCCAAAGAAGCATGAATAAAGTGAAGTCTAAAACTTATAAATTTGTGGAATATGTACAAGTTATAGATCTTGTAACGTTTTAGATTTACATAATACATACATGCTATACTAATCCAAGTGAGCTTTATATTTTGTTGAATGAACCAAGAGTAGCGTAGAAGAGTGCATGGTTTAACACAAAGCAGATCAGTTGGTGTGTTACAAATGACCAACCTAAGTCTTGAAGAGTAAAGCTTTCTTCAAAAAGCATGGATAGGTTTGGTGTCTTCAGGTTCTTGGTGGCCAGAATTGAACCCAGAGGAGGATCTTCGAGTCCAGGTCGCCATATAGATGCCAGCACTGTGATGCGTATTCATACAAGTTTGCTGGAAGTACCTGTTTTCCGACAATGCCGAGCTCAGATTAAGATGTGTTACATAAGTTTTATTGAAAGCTGAGTATTGTGAATAATAGAGCTGCCAACACTTAAACTACCATGGCATACAGTAGCAGCAAAAATTAGAAGTGAGGCGACCCAAGTTAACATGGAAGTCCAGGATTAGTTCATAACATACATTTATGGTACAAGCTGATCTATGACAGCTACAGTGGTATGGTTGCACTTTAATTAACAATATGTTAGCAGCTTTCGGCATAAGGTAGATATGGATAGATTGATAATGGAACAAATCAAAACCATGATATAACACTAGAGTTCCCTCAAGAGAATTTTCTAGTGTAAGATCTCCATGAGCAGAGGCAAGACTCACATTCATAGCAAATGGAGAATTAAAGTTAGGTGACATCACACTTGGTTGATTGAACTCATCATGTAAGTAATAGAAATTGTGAAGCATTTTTGTTAGTGCAAGCAGCAATTTTATAGGTTGTTCACCAAGGAAACAAAGGAGCTTATACTGAGAGAACATTAGTTCATAACATAGAATTTGATTACTTACGAAAGGTAGGTTACAGATATTTGGAGTAGCAAAGCAAGAAGAAAAGATCACAAAGTTAGCTTGTGATCCTAGATTCAGCTTTTCCAAACTAAGAGTGCTGTGAGTTGTAGAATGTATGTGCTGTTTTAAGAGTATAGGGTTAAATATTGGTATATTAGTGTTGTGCATCAGGAATAGGGGTAAACAAAGATCCAGATAGACATAGATGTTGTATCTTTTTAAGCTTATAAGACCTGAAAACAAGTACAAGAAATAGATCCTATAATGTTTCAAGTATACAGTATACATACATGCAGGCTTGATCATGGTAGAATTGTGGTGGCTGAGCCAAAAGTAAGGTAGGAAGATACATAGTTTAACACAGAACAGATCTTTTGGTGTGTGACAAAAGACAAACCTTCCCCATGAAGAGTTATGCTTCCTCCAAAATGTATTTGTGTTGTTGGTGTCTTTAGGTTCTTGATGGCAGTGCATGTGCCAAAAATGGAACCTTCGAGCCCAAGAGATCAAAGCTAAGTGCTGCAGATTTTGATTGAACATATTTTGCTCGAGAGAAAGAATCCCCCGAGCAAAGTTAGTAATGTATTTTGTAGCACTCTTCCAAGAGAAAAAGAACAAGATATCCAAAGCTAAAGAAAAGCACTGAAAATATGGTAGGTTCTTAAGCAAGAGAGGATAGCTAATGACTAGATTTAATGAGTTGTGGTATAACATGAAGTAAGAAAGATGAAAGCACCTCTGCTTAGACGATTCAATCCGCAGTTTAAAAGGTAAAGCATGAATTTGGTAGCAGTGTACAGATTGTAAAGGATAAAATTGCCAACCCTTAGTATGCCAAGACACAAGGGAGCAGCCTTTAGCAGAAGAAAGCCAAGTATAGATAATCTGAGTATGTTTAGAAGTTGTATATTTTAGATAACTCCTATTTAGAGATAATTCAACACACAAGTTTATAGGTAGAATATTAGTTTGTTTGAAATCATGAATTTGATAGAAGGTTATAGATGGTAAAGAGCATAATTGGCAACCCAAAGGATGCCAAGACACATGGAAACATCAATTAGCAGAAGAAAGATAAGCAGAAATAATCTGAGTTTGTTTGGAGGATGTATATTGTAGATAACCAAGATGCCAACACATAATTAGCCAGGGCACAAAGAGACAGCTAAAGCCTTGAAGGGCCAGTGATGTTACTAATCTTGTAGCACACCTCTTTGTGGATGGAGATAGAATTCCCAGAGCTAAATTAAAACAATGATAAGAAGATAGTTTTATAAGAAAGAGAGGATAGTTAATAGCCATTTTTAAGAGGTTGTGGTGTAGATTAGAGTAATGAAAAAGCAATAGCCTCATAAGAGATAATTCAAACCACAAGTTTGGAGTAAGAATGTTTAATAGGTTGTGGAGTAACTTAGAGCAAGATAAGTGAGGGTACATATTTCCAGATAATTCAAAACACAAGTTAAGGGGTAGATCATAAGTGTGGTTGTTAGTTATAAATGGTGAGTAATAGAATTGCCAACACTTAAACTGCCAAGACAACCAGTAGCAGCAAAGAACAGAAGTGGGGTAACCCAAGATATCATGAGAATCCAGAAATAGTTTATAATGTAGCTTTATATTGCTACTACAGATCAGATTACAAATATTTGATAGGCTGGCCATGATAGGAGTAGAAAAGGTGGCCAGTGAGAACCATGTTCTAATACAAGCTGATTTATGACAGCTAAAGTTAACATAATACCAAAAGTAAAGTAGATTAGTAAAATACAAACCAAGATTTTGCCATTACAACTGCTAGTTTTATTCCAAAAGGTGATGTTGAAGTGCTGCTTTCATCACATCTGACCCATGGGCAAGGTCTAAATATCCCATTGTTTAGCAAAATCTTGTAATTCATGGATTACACCTTGTCTTTGCCCCTCTTCAGGTTGGAGCATGCCGTATCATCATCTCTACCCACAACCTTCCTTTTGAGAGAGCCAGAAGTGGATGAGTCCTTTGGTGGGGCATCAGAAGTGGTGAGCATCCTCATCATAGAGGTGTTGGAGTGAAGAGAGTGGAAAGAAGGTTCAGAGAGCATATCAGTTTGGAGATCAGACACAGGCTCATCAAGGAGGTAACAACCCCCATCAAAATCCCCACCAATTAACTCATCCTCATCATACTCATAGAGAAGACAAGGGAGGATCTCAGAATCCACTTCAGCTCCAATCTCAGTGTAATGCTGTGGGTTAGGGAGAGGGTAGGCTGCTTCCAAGGTATCATCATCAGAGGCTCTGGTGGTGCCAATGTCAGAATTCAGGTTTGGGTTAGAAACTGGAAGTGCATCAGAAGGTGGAATCAAAGCAGATGAGCCTGGCAGCCCCACACCTGAAGGGGCAACACTGAAACCAGCAGCTGGCACCCAGCCAGCAGGGTTACCAGTGAGGCCAACCAAAGTGGAGGAGGTGCCAGAAACAGCTGTTCCAACAGAGACAGGCAGCTTACCAGAAAAGTTGGGTTCAGTGAGATTTCAGGGGTAATTTCAGAGGGGGATTTAGAACCAATTGAAGAGTTTGAGGAGTTTGAGATGGTTTCAAAAGCAATTGCAACACCCCCCCTACCAGAAAGATAGGGCTTGTTACCAAAAGCATGGATAGGGTTAGGGAGTTTGAGAATCTTTCCATTCTTCCCCATGGTTTCCCAACCCTCACCCATAGAAGGCTTGGGGGTCATGTTGACTGGTTTTTTTATGGTGACCTGAAATTTTTTGGGTCTTGGAAGGAAGTTAGGGCAATTGTTGAATATATGATCCTGACCCCCATAGTTGCCACAACCCTCAGGAAACTCCTCAAACCATATAATGTGGGCTGACACTTCAAGCTTGTTAACTGGAATAAGAATGGTGTTTGAAACAGGAAGTGCCAAATCTAGGTTTATGCAAATCCTAGCATATCTAGCACTCGGGTCAACAGTAGGATCAGACTTGATATAGGTTCCAAATTTATTTTTTCCAATGATAAGGGCTAGAGCACCAGATTTCTTGTAAGCATCAGGTATAGAAGTAATCCTCACCCACATATCAATAGCAGAAGTGTTTTCAGTAAGCGGGTCAAACTCAGCATTCCAGTGTCTAAGAATGATCAACTGACCATAGACATGGAAAGGCCGAGCCTCCCAAATACAAAGTAAATCATTTGGGTTAGAAAACCTCACCTCAAACCAATGGTTAGGGAGCTCTACAATCTGAAGATCACCAGAAAGCCCCTTCCAGTCAAAATTAAGTTTGGATTCAAGTTTTTTGAACTCAATAGGAGAACCAAAAGGCCTCCCATAGAGTCTGGCATTTGTGGGGAATCAGTATTGTGGTTGGAACATTTGTAGTTGGGTAAAGAAGGAATCAAGATCAAGTTTCCCCTTACCTTTGTCACTATTCAGTGACTTAGGAGGGTTTTGTTTCTTGTGAGTTTTGTTGGGTGTCGGTGAATCCTCAGAGAGGATTCCCTTCCCTTTGGTTTTGGTTCTGGGTTTTTTGGGTATCGGTGGATCCCCGTTGAGGATCCCCTTCCCTTTCACATTTTGGTTTGACTCCATAGGAGCAGACAGTGGAAGATAGCAGCAGCAGTAGCAAAGCACAGACAAATTAGAGAAATTTTGGGTGTAAGAGACAAGAGGAAGAGACAGAGAGTTAGGTGAGAGAGGGGAATTTAATGTTAGCACCCTAGAGTTTAAATAGAAGCCATGGAGGAACAAATGCAGATTGAAGATCACATATGCAGTAAGCATCTGAAGATTAGAATAGAGGAGGGGAGGATTGAAGCCATACCTTCCAAAGCAGTAGGTGGCATCAAGGGGTATCATCAACCCCAGAAGACGATGATGGGCAAGTCGTTGACCAAAAATCGAAGCCAGAGAGCCATGCTTCCGACAGAGAACAGTTCCACGCCAGGCAGAGCTCGCGTCCAGTCTCTTCAAGCGGCCATGGAGATGGCCGGGAGATGGAGTGTTGCTTAAAAAAGGAATGATTGCATCTGTAATTTCCCTTTGAATTGATTGAGAGAAAGTAGCGCAGACAAGAGCTCGAGACTCAGTCCATACTTCATCCCAAAGAAAGATCCAAAATTTATGCCAGATCCAGTATAGGAGAGGTTTAGATCTGATAGGACAGTACTTATTTTGGATTGTTAGAGGCTTAGGGTTCAGATTTGTAAGGAGATTAGCGGGGATTTCATTCGAAGGGTTGTGTCTGGTTTTAGTTTTAAGGTTTCTGAGGAGGGAGGAAGTGAAAGAGGGCTCACGCGCGGGCGCGTACTCCTTGGATGGGGAGGGGTTTTGAGTTTCCACTTTTTCATTAGAGCCAAAGGATATGACTCTTATATATTGTAGGACTTTTTAGCTAAGTGTCCATTTTTAACAAGGCATTTTGCAAAATATTCACTTTTATATTCCCTTTTGCAAAATGTCCTAATATGACACTTTTGCCCCTCTTTCCCATTTCCTTCCTTCTTTCCCATTTTTATTTTGACTATTGACCGGTCAAAATCAATGAATTTGGTGACACAACTTTGATGACACAAAAAAAATTGGCCAAATTCCATAAAACCACCCTTTATTCACTCTTCTTCTCAACTAACCACCCTTTATTAAAAAAATTTCACTTAACTACCCTTTATACCATGTCTTTTGCAACTAAGCACCTATTTTCTATTTTATCTATTTAAAAGACCAAAGTGCCCCCAAAATTAATTACTAATGTTTATTTATTTATCATTATTACTTTGGTAGAGTTATTATTATTAAATCTCAAGTAAATGTTTTGGTAGAGACTATAATATATATATAGGGAGTGGTTCCAGAGTGCACACCCCTTATAGTGTACCTTGTGCACAATTATGGGCCGTTGATGGAGAGGGGAGGGAAGGCCAAGATTAAAAGAAATTTTTATTTTTTACTTTTTAATACAGTAGGACCCACCAGGCAAAAAAAAAAAACCAATCTCTTTCACTTCCACTACTTTGTGCGTGTTTACACCCTCCACCTTGCTTTTTTTTCCTTGTTTTTATTTTAAATGTATAAAATATTTGTGAAAAAAAAATATTTTTTTTCCGGTGGGAAATAAATGTTTTTTTTAAACCCACCTGATTTAGTTCGTTTTACCGATTTGCCAATTCCACCGAATAATGTTTCACTTGCTACCGAATAATTTTCTATTATTTTTTTCATTTACAATAAAAAATTACCAATTCCATTGAATAATTTGTCACATACTACCGAATATTGTTTTTTTGTTAATCAATTTCAGATAAAGAAAACCTCAAATCCCTAAACAATACTTACAATGAATACGAATAATGCTTCATATTTCACCGAATAATGTCTCACATTTTACTGAATAATGTTTTGTTTTTTGTAGTTTAATTACCAAACCGAAGACTCCATATTCCGACGAATAATGAATCAGATTTCACCGAATAATTTACTAACTCATTACCAGTAGTAACCAAAATTCGACACATACGTCTGAACAATTGACAAATAATTAATCAAATTATATGCATCTAAAAAACCAAAAATATATATTTGAATTGACTAAAAATCAAAATTTTATAAATTCTACCGAATAAAAAAAAATGTTTTCCATGATTTGAAGCTCTGCTCCTTCTAAGAATTCCAAGCAAGTATTCATTCTAAAATAAAAAATACAGAAGCTGCAAGTTAAATGGCATTTGAATTCTGAAACAATTAGGGTGCTCACGGCTCACCAATCTCTTCTAGCGTGGTCGGCCTTAATTAATCGAAGGTGATGAAGATTGAAGCGTCTAGCATGGTCGACCTTCATTTTGCTTTCAACATCGAACCTCGTGATGAATCGCCGCCGCTTCGACCGCCTTCAACTCAGCCCTTGGGGGATGCCTCGCCTCACCGTCGGAATCTGGAATTGCTCCAACAACAGCACATGTCCGATGGTGTGCTCACCAATCTCCTCTTCTTCGCCGCACCTCCATGGCTTTGCCTTCGTCGGTTGTCCGCTCCGCCTTCGACTCCACAATTGTCGTCTGCTAAATTGCCTACGATTGAGATCTCTCCACAATTGCCGTGCTCGAATTCGAATTGAAGGGAGGATTAACAGGGGGTCAGAGCCAGTGTCGCCTCCATCGTCCTCCATCGCGACCACCGACGAGATCTGCCACCACCGACGGATAGACTGGGCTCGATTCCGGGTAGACTGGGCTCGCCTCCGCCTCCGCCAAGCCTCGATTCCGGGTAGACAAGGCTCGCCTCCGCCTTGCCTCCTCGCCAAGTCGAGATCCCCTTCCTCGCTCCACAAGATGAAGAAGATGACGGTGCTTGAATTCTCAAACCCTCCACGCGCCAGTTAGATTGTTTACATGCGGGGCCCACTTGATTTGTATTTAAAAAAAAATCCTTTTTAATTTGGACCATTGATTACAACACGATCAATGGTCCACAATTGTGCACAAGATACACCCTAAGAGGTGTGCACAATTTACCTATTCCCTATATATATATATATATATATATATATATATATATATATATATATATATATAGAGGTTGGGTCAGGTGTACACACCCCTTATTGTGTTTTGTGTTAACAAATATAGACCGTTGATTGATTAGAAATGGATGGGTGAGATTAATTAAGTATTTCCCTTTTTATTTAAAAAAAACAGTAGGTCCCACTACTTTTATAGGCAACTTGCTAAAGCAAAGCGCGTGTGTTGCTTTTTTTTTTAGGTAACGTTTTTTTTTGTAGTGAGAATGAGATTTTGCTTGCATTGTGTGTTCGATGAATAATAAAAAACAAATAACCGAATAATTTCATATTATCAATGAATAATGACTCTGAATTTGCCGAATATTCGATAAATTCATTACTAATTTTAAACAGAGTTTGAATTTCAAGAAATCTACATCTAATTAATCACCTACAAATGAATAATTTCTTATTATAAACGAATAGTGACTCTGAAGTTGCCGAATAGTCGATAAATTCATACACAATTTATCAAATAATAACGAACAAATTACCGAATAATTCCATATTATCAATGAATAATGACTCTGAATTTGCCGAATATTTAATACATTCATTGCTAATTTTAAACAGAGTTTGAATTTCAAGAAACCCACATCTAATTAACCACCTACAAATAAATAATTCATTTCCTACAAATGAATAATTTCTTATTATAAACGAATAGTGACTTTAAATTTGCCGAATAGTCGATAAATTCATACACAATATATCGAATAATAACGAACAAATTGCCGAATAATTCCACATTATCAATGAATAATGACTCTGAATTTGCCGAATCATGTTAAGGGTTGTTAACATTTGATCCATATATATATATATATATATATATATATATATATATATATATATATATATATATATATATATATATATATATATATAGTTTACTTTTAAAATTTTAAAAGGTGTAAGACTATACTAAATTATATTCGGTCCCAACATCTTACACTCTTTAAAATCCATGGCCATGGGTTTTGAAAGTAAGATACCACCACATGATGAATTTGTAAAAAAATGAAGTTAATATATCTTATATTAGTTAAATATCATTTTAAATCATAAATAATATTCTTACATGTTTTAAAATTTTAAAAGTAAACTAAATATAATATAGACTAACCAATTCTATTAAAAATTTGTTATTTTTAAAATGTGAATATTAGAAATTTCTTATAATAGACATTTTGTGGATTGTTAGTATCACAAAAAAAAAAAGATCGGGATCGTTCTGCCATTTTTTTTATCATAGGATCATTAGAATCGTAGAATCGAATTGGGGTTTTAACAAGATTGGGTGAGACATGTATGATGATAAATAAATTTTTTGGTGACAATATTTTTTAACGAGATTAGTGTCACCGCCCTATCGCTGTCACCACACCCCATATCGTGGCCACCACCTCTATCGCTGTCACCACTCCTGTCGCTGTCACCACCACCTCTATCACTGTCACCACCACCTCTATCACTGTCACCACCACCCATATTGTTGTCACCACCCTTATTGTTGTCACCACCTCTATCGCTGTCACCGCCTTATCGCTGTCACCACTCCTATCGCTGTCACCACCACTCCTATCGCTGTCACCACCCTTATTGCTGTCGCCACCTCTATCGTTATCAAAGCCCTATCGATGTCATCACCACCTCTAACACTATTACCACCACTCATACGGCTGTCACCACCCTTATTGCTTTTACCACCTCTATCGCTGTCACCGCCCTATCGCTGTCACCACTCTTATCGCTGTCACCACCACTCCTATCGTCGTCACCACAACCCCTATCACTGTCACCACCACCCCTACCACTGTCACCACCACCCATATTGCTGTCACAACCCCTATCACTCTCACCACCACCCATATCGCTGTCATCACCCTTATTGCTGTTACCACCTCTATCGATGTCACCGCCCTATCGCTGTCACCACCAATCCTATCGATGTCACCACCACCCATATCACTGTCACCACCACCCATATCGTTGTCACCACCCTTATTGTTGTCACCACCTCTATCGATGTCACCACTCCTATCGTTGTCACCACTACTCCTATCGTTGTCACCACCACTCCTATCACTATCACCACCACCCCTATCATTGTCACCACCCATATCGCCTGCACCACCCTTATTGCTGTCACCACTCAGTGACACCTTTGTTTTTTTGGTGACAGATTTATTTTTAGAGTTTTTTTTACGAGGTCATTGTCATCACTAGGGCTGGGCATCTGGTCTGGACCGGACCGGACCGTAAATTCCGGTCCGGTCCAAGACCGATGGACTAGAATTTTCAAGAACATGGATTGCGGATCGGACTGGGACCGAAACATATGATCCCGGGTTTTCCGGTCCGCGGACCGAAAAGACCGTTTGGACCGGAATAGCCAAAGCAACCCCATTTTTTTTACAGCAAAACAAATCTGTATTTTACACTTACATCAGCCCTAATGTAACGACCCAGGATTATGATTCCCGAGTTACGTTTCGAGGGATAAAACCCCTCGTTAGGATATTGGGCACCGAATACAGGTTGAAGGTTTGAAACCGAAGATTTGTAGTTTAAAGCGGGATTTCGCACCAAAATCCTGAAAGTCTGTTGAAGACCCCGGGGTAACCCCTGTATCTGTCCTAAGTCTACAACGCGGAAAACATTTTATCATGCAAAGGAGATAAGTTCTGAAAACGATACAACCAGTTCTGCGGCAAGGCCGGGTCAAACAGAGTATAAGTAGGAAGAAATCCCAAAAAGTGTAAATCTGGTGAAGTCATAGTTCAACACTCACTCTCCTCCATATGAATGGACCCCGTCATAACAGCATGAAATCAAGGAGTGAAACGGGTACCTGAATCTAAAAAAAAGAGGGAGATCTGGGTCAATCATCAGGTCACTCATACGCGTGTGTAAACACACTCTAAGAGGCATATAATAAGCATCCTATCCCTAAGATGAAATGTGTAATGCAGTGCGGAAATTAAATCACACACACACACACACACACACACACACACACACACACACACACACACACATATATATATATATAGGGGATGGTTCCGGAGTACTCACCTCTTATTGTGTATCAAGTACACAAATCTAGGCCCTTGATTAAAGGAAATGGGTGGTTGAGATTAAAAGGTAATCTTACACTTTTTTTAATTGAAAAAATGGTGGGACCCACGTTTTTTCTTGACAACTTGCTGAATTGGGGGCGTGTGTGATGCACTCTCTTAACATTATTCGATGGTATATCTGGATTATTCGATCGTATCGACGGATTATGCGATGGTATATCTGGATTATTCGATCGTATCGACGGATTATGCGATGGCATATCTAGATTATTCAATCGTATCGACGGATTATGCGATGGTAACGATGAATTATTCTAATTGGGTACCACCTTGAAAACGCCCTAAACTTTTAACTAATAATTATTTGATGATATCGCTTGATTATTCAATGATATCGCTTGATTATTCGATGATATCGCTTGATTATTCGATGATATCGCTTGATTATTCGATGATGTTACAATATTATTCGGTTATCATTTTAACAAATAACTAAATATTATTCGATGGTATTGCTGGATTATTCAATGGTATCACATGATTATTCGATAGTATATGCATTTTTCATTCATACGAATGCCAACCTAAAAAAAACTCATATCCTTAAACACAAAATCGGTTCATACAGCTGAATAGTTCGCTCAATGCACCTGAATAATTCGGCTTTTCTACCGAATACGTCTGACATGCAGGCAACTTTAACATTCAACATTCAACCTTCAAAAATAAAATTGCAGGCAACATAAAGTGACCCAAGAGTGTACTTGATAGTGGGAGATGATCGGAACTGGCGGTTGTCAGGGGTATCGTTGGTGGCGGCGGGGGCAATTGCGGCTCGGAGATAGTGGGAGATGATCGGAACTAGCGGTGGTCAGAAATCGGTGGAGAGCGAGAGCGGGAGGACCCGGGTGTGCTGAGAGATGGAGGAGGGGTTACGGGTGGGTAGCGAGGGGGCTCAGGGAGGCCGGATCTGGGCTCGAGGAAGGCTGCCGGTGGCTGAAGGAGGCGGTGGGTGGTTGGATCTGGGCGGTGGAGAGGTGGGCGGAGGGTAGGGACTAGGGAGGGAGGGCGAGAGGTCGAGAGGAGGAAGCCGGAGGCCGGTGCGAGCAGAGCCGGGGAGGGGCTCTGGGGTCGGCGACGGGGGGTCGGCGTAGGCGGGGAGGGGGCGATCCTCCATGGGAAGGATTTGAGGAGAGGAATCCAGATCTGGCATCAAATTCGTCGATCCCCCACCTGCAGGTCCTCGTTCTCTTCCTCGACGACTTCGGCGGCCGTCTCCTTCATAGCCTGGGCGGCGCTTACCGGAGACAGGTCGGGGCTTACCGGAGAAGGTTGGGGTTATCGCCATCGTCATCCCCCATCCGCCATCGCCATCACCATCTCATTCGCTATCCTCCATGGGAGCAAGAAGGAGGCGGCTCTCTTTTAATTTGGGAACCAGTTAGAGATTTAGGTTTTGTAAATTACTCCCACGCGCTTCACGTTTAGGTTGGGGGAAATTGGGGGAAATTTTCCACCTTTTTTTAAAAAGCAATCAATACACGTGGCACTATCTTATCCTTCCATTTTTTATAGATCAACGGCTCAGATTTGTGTACTTGATACACAATAAGGGTTGAGTAGATATGATCCATACTCTCTCTCTCTCTCTCTCTATATATATATATATATATATATATATATATATACTTACAATTTAATATAATGCAGGAAGAGATAAATGGATCCACACCGAATGCCAAGTAGCATGTCCCTCTCCTACCTCCACCCCCTTCCGATAGTGCGGAAACTGGCCAGCTCGTGAATGCATTCCATAATAATCGGGCGGCACGCATGCCCAACCCGCCCCATAAGAAATAATAAAGCCCGCAGGCAGCTTTCGCAATCATGCTCATAATATAAGTAAAGGAACTTCCATGACTCGATTGACTCAGGACGGGACCCGATGGGACTGGGTCGTCCTATGACCCTAGCAAAGACTCTAGTTACTTCACAGATAACGACCGTTCTCTTGCAATGACATATAGCAATCATATGATTTTCATTTTAGCTCCTAAGCGTGATTCTAGGTCGTATGGTGCATGGACACTAGCCTACTATATAACACCAGTGCATAGAGCGCCCATCATGAGTAAGTTCAAAGAACTTACCTGGAGAAGCGCAGAATCCAAACAATGATCAGCAATGGCAAGCAATCCAACATATCAGAGATCACCTAGTAATCCCATAAATAACATAATAAGTCTAAGTCTAATTTACACAAAGCACACAAGTCACATATGAAACATGTAAGATTCACACACATATGATAACTCAACCATCTTGTCATTATTAACATTATCATCTCATCTTCAATTCTCATATTGTCTCATCATATCCCATAAATTAACATCTTTCTCAATTCGATCATAACATCATCCTCATTAGCTCATGACAACCTCCATATCATACTTAGCCAATTTCACATATTACCGTTTCATACTCCCACTTGGCATACAGATATATATCAACATCATAATATCTAACATTTAATCTCATATAGTAAATCACCGCAAGTCATGCTATTAGTCACACATATCATGCCGTTAGTCAAACACTCATATTATCATCCTAGTTAATCATCGAATAAGTCTTATTCCCAAGTTAGTTTCAAATCCGTATTAGAATCCCGACCCTTGAAAGTGTTAGCAAAATTCCCTTTTTCTATTATTTATTAAATAATTTTCCGACCTGAAATTCTTTTCCAAATTCTTTATAAATCTTCAAGTCCCAATTTTATTTTATTTTTAAATACCATTGACTAATTAGTTAATTACGGGTAAACCCGAACCGAACCGAACCCGTTAAATTAAATCCCAAACCGGTTTAACCTCAAAACAATTAATATAAATTAGCAAGGAGGTGGGCCCCACTACCCATCCTTCTTCTTCGTTGCAAAAACAAGGAACTCCCACCAGGCGCCATTGCTGCTCGACCTTCCCCGGCTCCGCGCTCCAGGTCTCGAGATCGCCGACTGGCTGCCCAGCCCTCAGACTTGCAGCCTCCTCCTCGCTCACACTCCCACAGGCCACAACTCTCGGCTCCCTCGCCCTCACCTCGCTCGTACTCTCGCCCAGCGTCGCCTTGCTCTCGTCTCGCACCCTCGACCTCTCTCTCGAGCTGTCGGAGCTCTCGACCTCGCCCAATCGTCCCGCACTCAGCCCTTTCTCACTCCCGACTAGTCTAGACATCGAAAAAGACTAAAAATCGAATCGAAACGAGGATAAATTCGAAGCTCACCGAGATGGATTTTTCGCGACTTCGGAGCTCTTGATCGGAGTTCTGGGCTTCGTCGATGGCTCGCGATGGCTCGTCGGACCTGCACCGGACATGGGTGAGTGTGATGGTGAAGTTCGAGGGTGGTTCCGATCAAAAACGGAGGAGAACGGCTCACCGAAATTTTGGTTAGCGATCGACTCGGGCGGCGACCTTGGATGTGGAACAGGGGAAAAGGGAGATCGTCGGAGATGCGGTGGCTTGTGTGGTGGCTCCTGGTTGCTCCGCTGCTGCTGGAGGTGTCGAGGGAGGTGATCGAAGCTGATGCTGCTGCTGTGGTCTTGAAAAGGAACGTCGAAGAAGCAAGGGTGGGCGTTGCTTGGTGTCTCTAGGCTCACGGCAAGGTTGGGGAAAGAGGACCGGTGTTGCTGCTGTGCTCACGAGGACGACGTAGGACAGCTCAGCTGTTGCTTCCCATCAGAACGAGGAGGTAGGAGGATGAAGAGAGATTGATGATGGACAGCGGAGTGGTGATGGTGAGTGATGAATGACGGGGAGGGGTGTGGATGTGAAGAGGTATAGTGAGGGTGGAGTGTGAATTTGGTTAAAATCTTAGTCAAATAAATACCCGAAATTAATCCCGAATACGCGAATTTTGAATCACGAAATTAGTTTTCGTATTTTAGTTTCCCCGACTCTCGCTTCCTCGATCAATTAGATTTTTAAAATCGAAAAAGATATTGTCATCCGATAATTCTTTTGAATTTCCGAGGTAAAAGGACGGAAATTGTTCGTTAAATTTATACTCCGGTCGGAATCCGCTAAATAAGTTTTAAAACCGATTTAATTTAATTTTTAATTCTCTTATTCCAGAAAATTAGGATTTGAAAATCCGAGCCTTTACATCATCTACCTCTAAAAACAAGTCTCGTCCCCAAGACTAAAATCATTTTAAAAACAGGGGATTGAAGTTTTAAATTGGTGAGTCCAAGGATCATGTCATTGATCCCGTAAGCACCTCACAAGTGCCCCTATGAGATCCTCACATTATCGTTGTCGTGATCATAATATCCCCAATAAATCGTAGTAAGAATGTAATATGGACCCCTACCACATCCTTACTTCGACTTCTTGGTCATATCATAACTCAAAAAGCATTACAGCATCTCCACTAGGTCTTAGCAAGCAATCTATAAGCTCCCCTATAAAATGTCTGTATCCACTTCGTGGGACGTCATAATGCAATCTCGGTTAGAAATTTCCAAGAGGGTCCTTTGTTTGAAAAGGTTTGGTCTCAAAATCATTGAAGTTATCAATCGCGTTCGATTTCTCTACATCCAACTCAGTCCCTTTTTAAACACCATTCAAAATTCCCTAGCCCGACGTTAATCAATCAATTTTCAAATCTCAAGAGGTGGAATCATCCACCTCTAAGGCTAATCTCGTATTTTCTTCCTAAGTTCCAAGTCAAAATCATATCTCATCAATTCGGTTCTATAATCCTAGCAATTCCAATTCAAGGCATCATATATCATAGCAATTATCCAACATAGCCATCGTATCACACATTCATAACCAGTCATACTCATGTCACGAACAGTCACATGCCATAACATATCTAGCATCGTATCGTTCATGGAAGGATTTATCATATCATCTCACAGAAGTTACACACCATATCAATCAGATAAGCATGTCATATCAAACAGATAAGCACATCATATCAATCAGTTAAGCACATCATACTCATGCTACTGCCAAGCGTCATCACATTAGAGGAAAATAAGTACTTCCGTACACTAGCATTCCATCGAGTTCAGTTATGTTAGTACTAACAGTTCACTATTGTCAATGACAATACATCATAGAATCAACATTGTCTATAGCATAAAATTCGCACCACATTCGGCCCCAAGTAAAGCATACGCTAAATCACATCATCCAGAGAACCTGCCTATAACTACCAATCATGACAAAACACGACCACTACCCATCAGCTCTTGCATTAATTAAGATTAAATTCACCGAGTTCTACCAACTCAAACCACTTCGACATCCTGATCTAAAGTCATACCTTCCATTCGACCATTTAAAACTATCTCTCGGTGTTCCCAAATCACAACATTCCCTCATTCCGACAAGCTGAACAACTCAATCTACTACCAAGACTCCATATATAATACGTCCTTGCCCTAGGGGTCCTCTATTAGTCCCATCTTTACCCTCTAAGAGAAATTCCATATCCTCAACTAAACCGCTCTCCTGATTGATCTAGACACCTCTTAACAATCTCGCTTATTCTTTCTAGGCTCTCAAGACTCTGCCTGAACATCATCCCCCAAAGAGATATCTCGAATCACCTTGCTAACCTGATCATATTCCACGCACCACTGACCACTCTCACCAACCATCCACCTCTAAGAATCCAACTCATACTAATCATCTTACACCTGTCACTCTCGACCAGCTCTAATGCAGAAATCCATCTCGTGCTACTCCCAACCACGAATTACAATGACCCTCATCACCAACGCCTATCCTCAAAGACCAACCAATTATTTTACCTACTCATCCCATTCTAGAACTCACGAAACCTGAATCACTCAAGTTACCACTCCTTGACCAACCTTCTAAAATCTCTTATCCTCTAGCATCCTCAATACCTTCTGCTTTGCCTAATTCCCAAATCCATACTCATAATCTCCCTATCTCAACCTTAAGCTCATAGTCTTACTAGGAATCTCAACTACATCCTTGCCTGACTACCAGCCTTTCCTCAAAGATTCATTTCACATCCTCAAATACCTCAATAGTCACAATAACCTCCACTCATAAATCCCGATTCATTCCCTATGCCAAAATCCTTCAACAACGATCTAGAAATCTTTCACTCATAATTTCCCCAAGCATTACCAATCCTATCTAAACAACCCCATATACTCATCATACGAACAACCCTGATGTGAACAACCTAATATCCTCGATCGATAATTTCCCAAGCAACCTCAAACTACTCTTTCTTGGCAACTCCTCAACCTCACCCCTTACCGAAATCGCTCCCACACACAGCACACATCACCTAGTCCCATATTCTACGATTCCTCAAACGTTCCTTAATTGATCATCCTCGACACCGCCCACGATCCGCTCATAGACTATCTAGACACCTTCCTTAGCACACCAATTCGTCTCACAACACTTCCCCTCAAGAATCCCCCGGTCAACTCCTAGCTCGCCCATCCACCTCTAGAACTACGCCAACTGTCAATACTCATACCCACTCTTAAGGTCACCCTCATGGAACTAGTCTAGACTTCAACCGTTACCCTCCTATCCTAAATGCTCACACCGCGCACCCACTACCTACCGACACTTCTAGCTAGGACATCTCCCTCAAAATCTCAACATACTAGCCTCACTCCCCACCTAAGACCTACCTGGAAGCTCATCTATACTCACAGACCACTATCTTCAACACATCCCAACTCACTCGGCTCTACTCAAACTAACGCGTCATTCCCGCACCCTATCTCACACAACCAAAGACCCAATCTGAAGACCTCAATCCACCTGCCACTTTCCGACCTAGCCTACCGAAGAATCTCTCGACTCATGCCCAAGAAAAAGCACCACCACACATATAACCCATAACCTACTCATCAGCAAGTCAGTATACCAAGCACCAAGGCACATCATCATAGAAACATGTTAGTCAGGCAATCATTGCTACTAGTTCAGCACATCCGTCATCACACATTCAATTATTTTAGTTCTTGGCCTATCACACAACATCAATTCCGATTAGTATAGAAGAATCCACGATTTGAATTAAGAATGCTCTTTCTCGTGTCAGCTGGGAGGAACTTTTTCATGATTGTCCTCTTTGAAGCATATTCGTCCTTTTTTCCATCGGTGATGTTCCTGAGGCCTAGGGGTGATGGACCCCTCACACTTCCGTTGTGCCGCTCCGGTGCCACTTGGTCGTCGGTTCTTTATTGCATGTCAGCGCTCATCGAAAGATCGTAAGGGTTAGAAGTTACGGAGATAGGGTAGAGACAAGGGTGGACAACACAGTTTCCTTAAGAGTTCAGACATGGACCAGGAGGTCCAGGACTAGGGACGACGAGACCAAGGAGAAGATCCCAACCCGAGAGTTACAACGATGCCCTTATAATTGTGGCATGCAAACACATAAAAATCGAGAGATATCATCACATTATTTCACACTAGTATGCACATATCTCAAGGAATATCGACTATGCATTCATAACATGTTCATATAATCATCTTTATATGTGTGTAGAACAAGCTAGCAACCTATCATTTCATTCACCAATCATGCTTGACAGACTAAAAACATGTATGCAGAGACTGGCATGGGACATATATGGCATAAGTTATGCAAGACCTAGCAAACATCACAAGATATCATATGCATGACTTATCACGCATTTAGATACATAATTAAACAAGTCATAATGTTACGGGGTTGAGGCAAGCATGCTAAGATGTACCCTAAAATCATGCTAAGGGTATGGTCAATTCATGCAGGGTTGGTATAGCAACTATCTCATCGCATACATCCACATTCGCATTTTAAGACTAGGACGTCACACAATCCTACGAGGGCCTATAACTGAGAGGTATATGTCTTACATGATACTAGCAATACTCATTAAATATGTACACAGTCAGGAGGTCCAATTAGGTTAATCCGGCATGCTAAGTCATCCAATTCACGTTTTAAACATGTAACGAGAGTTGACCACACTATCATGGACCTAGTTCATAGGGAGACAGTAATCATGGAAATTCAATACATACGACACATACATCCACTCATAAGTGCAACCATGCAAGGTACCAGACAAGTCATGTTGAATTATACCAATATAGCATGTCATTAAATCACAAGGAGGCTATCATTATAACTTGGTTGAATTCTCTAAGGGCAATCACTGACTCACCACCCCATTTCCCCGTGGGACGCTAATATGACTCGTTGGGTAGGACACAAGGACATTCACACCGTTTCCGAGAGGGGTGGGTAGAACTCGTGTTTAGACTCTTGTGGCAAGAAGACATGGTTGACCATTACGAGGATTGAAAGGGTTGACTCCATAAAATAACTCACTTCTATCTCGAACCAATATAAATGCTTACCCCCACTAACATACTCAGGTAACCCTCACATCCGACACGATTTTTGAAGGTAATCAGTTAGCCGACCCAAATTTCTTGTGGAAGACCCCAACCAGAGGTACGAGACTCGATAGAAGCATCGATGGTGAAATACAAAACATGAATCAAAACGGGGAGAGCGGATGCTTCTCGACCCTTGCTAACATGCCTAGGTGTTTTGGTGGGGTGGATGACAGAGTCAGAACCATCAAGGGGTTTGAATTATGTAAGGGCTATCCTGACAAGACAAGAATTCTTATTACATAAGAACAAGTCTTTCTCCCGCTATCCCGTTTGCACATATAGTCATTTACATGTTCACGTTAAGGCATTCTGATTAGTTCGCTATCCTAAGCACAATAGCACTCAACACGGAAGCAATCAACAAGATTAATATGATCCTCTTCGAGGAGGATCGCCCTCGGACCCAATTGCATATATGTATATATAACGTAAGCATAGAGACGATCTATGCCGTCCTTCCAGGGACAGCTAACCGGAGGAGAAAGAACCTCACGTCCTCCTAACTCGACACTCCAACCTTCGTGGTGCTCCTTGCAGTCTTCTAGGCCCATCTGTAAATAAAAGATAGTATTTTGCCTACCGTATTCCGAGTTCTACATCCATAAGGGATGTCTATCGCTTTGGTCTCTACCCACGAGATTGTTTCCCTTCTATTCACTTTAGGTTTAATTCCAATTGAATTCATTTTGCCCTTATAAAACATTTTTCAAAACCATTTGAAAACACTGGGCGATTTTCAAAACCATCTTCAACCTATTGTACTCGGATTGCAAAACCTCAGCTCTGATACCACCTTTGTAACGACCCAGGATTATGATTTCCGAGTTACGTTTCGAGGGATAAAACCCCTCGTTAGGATCTTGCGCACCGAATACATGTTGAAGGTTTGAAATTGAAGATTTGTAGTTTAAAGCGGGATTTCGCACCTAAATCCTGAAAGACCGTTGAAGACCCCGGGATAACCCCTGTACTTGTCCTAAGTCTACAACGCGGAAAACATTTTATCATGCAAAGGAGATAAGTTCTGAAAACGATACAACTAGTTCCGCGGCAAGGCCGGGTCAAACAGAGTATAAGTAGGAAGAAATCCCAAAAAGTGTAAATCTGGTGAAGTCATAGTTCAACACTCACTCTCCGCCATATGAATGGACCTCGTCATAAAAGCATGAAATCAAGGAGTGAAACATGTACCTGAATCTAAAAAAAAGAGGGAGATCTGGGTCAATCATCAGGTCACTCATGCGCGTGTGTAAACACACTCTAAGAGGCATATAATAAGCATCCTATCCCTAAGATGAAATGTGTAATGCAGTGCGGAAATTAAATCACACACACACACACACACACACACACACACACACACACACACACACACACACACACACACACACACACACACACACACACACACACACACACACACACACACACACACACATATATACTGACAGTTTAATATAATGCAGGAAGCGATAAATGGATCCACATCGAATGCCAAGTAGCATGTCTCTCTCCTACCTCCACCCCCTTCCGATCGGGCGGAAACTGGCCAGCTCGTGAATGCATTCCATAATAATCGAGCGGCACGCATGCCCAACCCGCCCCATAAGAAATAATAAAGCCCGCAGACAGCTTTCGCAATCATGCTCATAATATAAGTAAAGGAACTTCCATGACTCGATTGACTCAGGACGGGACCCGATGGGACAAGGTCATCCTATGACCCTAGCAAAGACTCTAGTTACTTCACAGATAACGGTCGTTCTCTTACAATGACATATATCAATCATATGATTTTCATTTTAGCTCCTAAGCGTGATTCTAGGTCGTATGGTGCATGGACACCAGCCTACTATATAACACCCAGTGCACAGAGCGCCCATCATGAGTAAGTTTAAAGAACTTACCTAGAGAAGCGCAGAATCCAAACAATGATCAGCAATGGCAAGCAATCCAACATATCAGAGATCACCTAGTAATCCCATAAATAACATAATAAGTCTAAGTCTAATTTACACAAAGCACACAAGTCACATATGAAACATGTAAGATTCACACACATATGATAACTCAACCATCTTGTCATTATTAACATTATCATCTCATCTTCAATTCTCATATTGTCTCATCATATCCCATAAATTAACATCTTTCTCAATTCGATCATAACATCATCCTCATTAGCTCATGACAACCTCCATATCATACTTAGCCAATTTCACATATTACCGTTTCATACTCCCACTTGGCATACAGATATATATCAACATCATAATATCTAACATTTAATCTCATATAGTAAATCACCGCAAGTCATGCTATTAGTCACACATATCATGCCGTTAGTCAAACACTCATATTATCATCCTAGTTAATCATCGAATAAGTCTTATTCCCAAGTTAGTTTCAAATCTGTGTCAAATCCGTGTTAGAATCCCGACCCTTGAAAGTGTTAGCAAAATTCCCTTTTTCTATTATTTATTAAATCATTTTCCGACCTTAAAATTCTTTTCCAAATTCTTTATAAATCTTCAAGTCCCAATTTTATTTTATTTTTAAATACCATTGACTAATTAGTTAATTACGGGTAAACCCGAACCGAACCGAACCCGTTAAATTAAATCCCAAACCGGTTTAACCTCAAAAACAATTAATATAAATTAGCAAGGAGGTGGGCCCCACTACCCATCCTTCTTCTTCGTTGCAAAAACAAGGAACTCCCGCCAGGCGCCATTGCTGCTCGACCTTCCCCGGCTCCGCGCTCCAGCTCTCGAGCTCGCCGACTGGCTGCCCAGCGCTCAGACTTGTAGCCTCCTCCTCGCTCACACTCCCACAGGCCACAGCTCTCGGCTCCCTCGCCCTCACCTCGCTCGCACTCCCGGCCAGCGTCGCCTTGCTCTCGTCTCGCACCCTCGGCCTCGCTCTCGAGCTGTCGGAGCTCTCGACCTCGCCCAATCGTCCCGTACTCAGCCCTTTCTCACTCCCGACTACTCTAGACATTGAAAAAGACTAAAAATCGAATCGAAACGAGGATAAATTCGAAGCTCACCGAGATGGATTTTTCGCGACTTCGGAGCTCTCGATCGGAGTTCTGGGCTTTGTCGGTGGCTCGCGATGGCTCGTCGAACCTGCACCGGACATGGGTGAGTGTGATGGTGAAGTTCGAGGGTGGTTCCGATAAAAAACGGAGGAGAACGGCTCACTGAAATTTTGGTTCGCGATCGACTCGGGCGGCGACCTTGGATGTGGAATAGGGGAAGAGGGAGATCGTCGGAGATGCGGTGGCTTGTGTGGTGGCTCCTGGTGGCTCCGCTGCTGCTGGAGGTGTCGAGGGAGGTGATCGAAGCTGATGCTGCTGCTGTGGTCTTGAAAAGGAACATCGAAAAAGCAAGGGTGGGCGTTGCTTGGTGTCTCCAGGCTCACGACAAGGCTGGGGAAAGAGGACCGGTGCTGCTGCTGCGCTCACGAGGACGACGTAGGACAGCTCAGCTGTTGCTTCCCATCAGAACGAGGAGGTAGGAGGATGAAGAGAGATTGGTGATGGACAGCGGAGTGGTGATGGTGAGTGATGATTGACGGGGAGGGGTGTGGATGTGAAGAGGTATGGTGAGGGTGGAGTGTGAATTTGGTTAAAATCTTAGTCAAATAATACCCAAAATTAATCCCGAATACGCGAATTTTGAATCACGAAATTAGTTTTTGAATTTTAGTTTCCCCGACTCTCGCTTCCTCGATCAATTAGATTTTTAAAATCGAAAAAGATATTGTCATCCGATAATTCTTTTGAATTTCCGAGGTAAAAGGACGGAAATTGTTCGTTAAATTTATACTCCGGTCGGAATCCGCTAAACAAGTTTTAAAACCGATTTAATTTCATTTTTAATTCTCTTATTCCAGAAAATTAGGATTTGAAAATCCGAGCCTTTACACCTAAATGCCTAAATCTGATTATTTAAATTACAGCAATATACAGCAACCCCAATTTGTTTAAAATTACAGCAATAAAAATCTATATTTTACAGCAATACAACAACCCCCAATTTCTGTATTTTAAGCAATACAGCAGTCCCAATTCCTATATTTTACAGCAATACAACAACCTATTTTTGCAATATGTATTTTGAAGAAAAGTCCTACAAATTGAAAAGTTTAACGTTAAAAACCATTAAGAGCAAATGTTGAAAGTTGTAATCAACCCAAATTGAATAATTGATACTACCCATTTGAATACATTCTTAGTAAAACCATTTGAATACTCTGGAAAACATTACAAATTAAAATTTCTCTAGCCCTAGATTTCTCTAATCCTAGATCTGAAAAGTATCTCAAATATTTGTCTTGAATGTTTATAATTCTCGAAATCTAGACTCAAATCGACATTAATTTCTTGAAAATAATCAAAATATACATAAAATTATAAAACAAACCTAAATCTAAAAGTGAGAAGAGATGGGTGAAGAACGCTTACCGTCGGTAAGGAGGAGGGTTGACCGTTAGTAGGGACAAAGGAGGGCTAACCGCCGGTAGGGAGCACGAGGGCATACTGGCGGAGTGACCGACGACAGTGGCGATTGGCGAACAAAGGGCGGCACTACAGCGGAGGCTGAGTTTCTTCTCTTTGGGCGATTTGGCTTTGGTGAATAGTCACAATTTCATTCACGCGCGAGGCTTTGGGGTTTCTCCCCTTTTTTTAAAAAAATAATAAATTAGGTTCCGGACCAATTCCGGTCCAGATCGGAGATTCCGGTCTGGTCCCGGGTTTGGACCGGAACCCGAATTTCCAAATTTTCTGGACCGCGGACCAGACCGTAATATCTCGGTCTGATCCGAAGATCGTAATTTTCGGTCTGGTCCCGGTCCGATCCAAATTGTGCCCGACCCTAGTCATCATCACCCTTATCACTGTTACCGTTGATGTCACCACCCTTATTAGAGGTAACACTCTTGGTGACACAAGTAATTTCATGAAAAATAAAAAAATATAGTGTAATCAAACACAATACGACAAGAATAAAAATAAAAAACATATAATTTTATGAAAAATATAGTGTAATCAAACACTATTTTGTTAAGAGTGACAATCACAGCTTATCAATTTTCGCAAACCGCCTATCAGAATTTGGGGTATTAACAACGAGATCAATTCTAGGTTTACTATTACACTGAGTCACTGTGCTTTTTATTTGATAATCCAGAAATGAAGTAAACCATATGTGGAAAACCTTTATTTTTATTAATCTCCCGATTTTGTTCTTTGCCAAATTCCTATTTGGGATCAATGTAGCAGCAATAAGCAATGATAGCTTTTTGTATTCCAAAGCTCCAAAATTTTGAAATTGTAAAATGCTTTCAGCTTTATATTGAATCTAATTGCAATAAGTTTCTCTGCTAAGTGCCACAAAATTTTCGAAACTGTAAAATGCTTTCAGCTTTATGACAGCAAACGCAGCGGATCCAGCACTGTCAGCAACCCATCCGACTTGCACCTTCGCCTCTTCTCTTCTTGGCATCTCATACGTTCGGTGTTCCACCCATCCCGCCACCTGAAATTCCCAGACCCTCCTCTGTCGATGACAGCGATGTGGCCTCGCTCCCCGACTACCTTCTACCTATCACAAATCAATTCACCAAATAGATTCACCAATTCAAAATTCAAACACTAGAACAAGCCGATCTTCACAAATCAATTCACCAAATTGATTGAACAAATAGAAGGAACAACAAAAACTACTTATCCCGAAACATCTAAAGCTAGATAGCTAAACCAATCTACAATTGAATTTACCAGATAAGATGCGTAGAAATGAGGATGAGTATGGGGAGAATTCGATTGAGTAATTTGCACACCATCGGCGAATCAATTTCTAGAAGAAGTTTACTAATGCCAGTAAGCAAGCACGAAACTGACGACCGCCGAAACTGACACACAACCAGAAGTGAGATGAACCATTCAATCAAGCATCATTTGTTTGCGATGTTAGGGGCCGTTTGGTATGAGTATATGGATATCAGGTATGGGTATGGGGTCACCCATATCCATATCCGATGTTTGGTATTGGTACAGATATGGGTATATGGATATGGAATTGATATCTTTGATATCAGATTTGAAGCTTTTCTCCCCTTTTGATATCTGTTCAATTTGGGGTATATCAGCCCAACGTTTTCTTCTTCTCCTCCATTGAAGAGACTTCTGCTTCTCCTCCACTGAACAAGAGAAGGATCTTCTGGTTCTTTTTCGGTCTTCTTATTCTTCTTGTACTCCATTGACGCTTCAGATTTGGGTTTTGAGTTCTTTGGTTCAGATCTAGGGTTTTCGATTTTGGCTATGTGTTTCGATTGTAACAACAATTAGTTTGATTGCTGCTTGAAATTGAGAGAGAAGAAAGTTGCTGGATTTGTATATGAGAGAACGTGGTTGGATTTGTAAGAGAGAGAGGTTGTTCGTGTGTGAGAGAGAAATTTGCTGGTTTGGTGCCCAGTGACTCCCTCAATCTTGCTTTCAAAATTTTGATACCCATATATGGCCATATCAAATATGCCAAACGTAGATATAGGATATCATTTTGATACCCATATCTTCATACCCATATCTAATTCTCATATCCATATACCCTTACAAAACGGGCCCTTAGAGATCGAAAAATAGGCGTTGGAGGGAGGAAGTAGAGAGAAAGGGGGAAGAACATATAGGAGGATCAACACAGGAAGACCGCCACCGGCGCTTAATCGCCACCGCCACCACCACCGCAACGCCACCGCATCTCCTCCCTCATCACCAGATCCAATCCGCCGCTACCACAATTGGCCGAAGATCTAGATCTCAGATCTCAGATCTGGATGGAGAAGGGGAGCTTGGAGGGCGAGAGGAAGAAGCGTATAATTTGCCCTTTATAATTCAAGGGAGAAGCGTATAATTTAATAATAGGGGTAGATTGGGGATTACAAAAGTTTTTTTGGACATTTAGCAAAATGTAGTTTTAAGTGGATATTTAACAAAATAGCTATACAAAAGTGGACATTTAACCAATACAATATAGAAGTTATTTGGTTAAATGTCCACTTTTGTATAGCTATTTTCCTCCCTTTTATTCTTGCCCTAATTTATAATACGTTATCAGCATGATAGTCTCAATGATCAATAGAGATTTGGCACATCAATAAGGGAAGTATTATGATCAAATTAATTTGCTAATTTATTTTATTGTTTATTTCACCATTAAACCTTTTAGCTTTATTTGTTGTTTTGTCGGACAAACCTCCCATGTGGAGCATTGAACGCGCTTCACGCGCTCTCTACAATCCCAATCCCAGTGTAATCTCATACCCAAAAAGATCTGATGAATCTCAAGTGATAAGCAATACCTACATAATTGTTGCCCTTCTCCCTTGGCTCTTTAAACTCTGTTGTTTATGGAAGGTTAATCATGGCTGGTATGTGGGTTCTCTCCCTCGCTCGGGGGTCCGCCTCTCTCTCTCCTCGGGTCGGCGCCGCTCAAGACTTGGATAGGGTTCACCCCTCTTCTGTCGTGTGTTGGCAGAGGAAAGAATAATGATCATTCTCCCTTCGGATTCATAATCATGGTCTCTGATGGTTTAAGCGCCGCTAAGCCCCCTCTCCCCCTTGGCCTGGTCCCCCTTGTAAATCACTTAACCATTGTTCACCTGAGGATCTTTGTTCCTTGGATCGTTGTGCTGCTCGGATTTTGTGTTCTAAAAATATTCTTTGGTGGCGGCGATTGGTTTTGGCATATCCGATTTCTTTCTCCTCGGAGATTTGGTATGTGGCCTCTATAAATTGGGTATGGGTTCCAATTTTTCCCCCTCTCTTGCTCTGCTCTTTCCTCTCCTGCTCACTTCTCTTCCCCCCCCCTCTATTCCTCTGGTCTCTTGTGTCTGTTGTCCAGCATGGCTGATCAGGTTCCCTCCGACAAAGCAATTGGTAAAAAAACCGATGGGGTCAGTGACTCCTCCTCTCTCTCAATCTTTTGCCCGAAAGGGTGCAAATCCTCTTTATGAGGCCCCAAACCCTGCTGATGCTAATCATTCTGGGGGATGTAGCCATCAACCAGAAAACAAGGAAAAAAAGCAAAAGAAGCAAGCCCTCAACTTGGATCGTTTTAAGTGTGTCCTTGAAGGTATCAAGGATAATATTACAAACCTTAGCCTCACCTCTGGTTTTGCCACCATTAATGGTGCCCCAGTGAGCCTGAAATCCATTAGAAAGAAGATCTCATTTGATTGGAATTTTGTGCAAGGAAGCTTTCAGTTTATTCAAATGAAGAACAATTGGTTTGAACTTCGGTTTGAACTGGCTGAAGACTATAGCAATGTTTGGTTGGGCCGCCCCTATCATGTCGTCAAGCAGCTGATGCTCATCCGCCTATTAAGGATCGACTTTGACCCTCTCTCTGAGCCGATCACAGTCCTCGACATCCGGCTTCAAATCCCAGGTCTACTGGTCAAGTATTATGATCATGGTTCCTCTTTCTTAGCCTTGAATTACCATGTTTGCAAATCATCCACTGCTGTATTGCTGATTTCACACCTACTCATCTATGTTTTGTTTTATATAATCTCCTTTTATCTGGTGTTAACGTGGCGCCTTGGATGAACCTGTTTTATGTGCATTCTAGCGGTTGTTGTTTAGTGGGGGGCACATAGTAATTCAGGGATAGACCGACCCCTATTCGTTCTTCAGGTTGGGCACTACGCTAGGACTGATATCCAATTTCCGATCCCTGTATCTTTTCAGAAATTCCCTGGTTGGGTTTGGTCTAATTCATCCAGGCCTGATCTCTGTCCAATGGGTGCTATCACGTTGCTCTTGATGTGCAGAATATTACTGTCTTACTCTTCAGTAAGGCATTCATTTCTGTCACTGGTGCACCCACCGCGTTGGGTCTACTATGTGCTTGCAACCACCATGGTTCAAGGTAACATATATTTATCATGGAAGAGACGTCTTGTGGTGTGTTACTTGTCAATACGCAATTTATCATGGAAGAGACGTCTTGCTCAGTACGCAATTGACAGAAACTTCTCTCTTCCTCAAGCCTTTTGATCGCTTCGCCGCCCTTGGCTTCATCCCGTATTGTGATGCGTTACTTTTCAATGCCTTAAATGGAAATTAGAACACAAGCCTAATAAAGAAATAAGTCCATCCCATAGAAACTGTGAAAATCTTAACCAACATTTGTTATCTATAATAAATGCCCTCAATAACTTTCTAACCATTATGATCACTCCTCATACTGTCATACATATAAACTCTTACATGACTTTCCTTTCTTGCGTTGGCTCTCGGTTGTTTGGGTTGATGCCTAATTGTGTTCTTGGTCCCATCAACTTCAATTCTTATCAAACCGGTTTGGACCTTCTGCTAATTCTCGGTAGGCGGGGTTTACTGTTGTTTGTCCTTGCCGATAGGGCCTTATGGCTTGTATAGGATGATCTCCCTTTCGCTGTTGTGTCTCAAAGCTATGCCAAAGGGCTCCTTAGTTTATTGAGCAATATTCTCCTTTGGTTGTGTATAGTTGGCCTGGAGTTGTTCCCATTTTCCCTTGCACACTCCCTTCATTTATGTCAAAATCAAATCAATTGTTTAAGTAATGCTATAAGTTGCTCGTTTCACAAGTCGGGTAATATGAGCCCTTTCCTCCTCAGTTGCAAGTTACATAAAATTCATTTTCTTGGTTGCATTTGGCAATTTAGTGTTGTATCTTGTTATGGTCACCTTCCCCTCCAAATCCATTCCAAAAAACTTTTCGATATGAAGATGTTTACCTTTTCTCCTCATATCTTATTGGGTTGCTCATGAAAATAAGTTATTGGAATTGTAGAGGCATTCGAAAGAAAACTTTCTGGACTGAAGTTAATACTTTATGTAGAAACGAACACATACAATTGTTGGCCCTTGCCGAAACAAAATCGGAATCTTTGCTTGACGAAAAACTATGGAAACATGTAGGTTTTGATATTTGGTCTCCTAGCATTGGTTGTTCGGGTGGCCTATGTGTTTTATGGAAAACCCACCAACTCTTAAATGAAACTTTATCAATCTCGTTTCATTTTCCTAGTATAATTGGTCTTCGTTATGAAAATATTAGCGACAATTTCGCGACCCTTCTTTTGTTTGTTTACGCTCCTCCCGATCCTCGGGATAAGGACCCGTTCTGGACCGAGTTAACAACAATAGTAAACGATTCTCCCATACCTTGCATCGTTATGGGGGATCTAAATGAAATCCTGTGTAGAGAGGATAAACTTGGCGGTGCTAACACTCTTCCGACTAGGTTCACACGTCTCCTTCATTTCAAGAATACCTGTTCTCTGTTGGATTTGCCAACCTCCGGAAACCCTTTCACATGGAGAAAGTCTCCCGATGCCACGGATAACATCCACGAAAAACAAGATCGTGTACTTGTTCATCACCAAATTATCCATAAACTACCCAATCTCATCACTAAAAACGGTGCGTTTTCATCTTCAGACCATTGCACTATAACAATTACACTGGACTATAGCGCCTCCTTTAAAGCACCTCCCTTCAAATTTGAGAACACATGGCTTCAGCGCAAGGACTTTCGTAATATTGTTAAAAAATCCTTGCGTGCTTCTTGTCCAGGTTCAGCTATGTTTCAACTAATCTTCAAGCAAAAAATCCTCAAGAAAAAAGCTAAAGAGTGGAACAAGCACTCATTCGGAAACATCTTTCGTCAAATACATGAGGCAGAGACAGTGGTGAAGCCAGACCGTAGCATAGGGGTGGGCGAGATTTAGGCTAAAAATTAAGTAATAATAAAACGAGTTTTTGCTAAAATTTAAATAAATTTAATTGTGAAGGGTTATGTAAAAAAATTCAAAGATTTATCCATATTATTATATTATTAGAAGTGATCGAATAAAATTTATAATTAGTTAAAAAAAAATTCAAGAAAACCCCTAATGAAGGACTAAAATAGAATTCAAACAATACTAATTGAAATTAATTATTCTCAATTTAAAAAGATATTTGAACTTATATATAAAAAGATAGTTAAAAATAAGTGAAGAAAATGTAAAAAGTGGGAATTGAACCTTGGGCTCTAGATAAAGAGGAAAAAGTTCCTCATTTATACTTTACCAAGTAGGCAAGGTAAACTTTATGATTCATTTTCACTTCTAAATTAATTTAGACCTTTTTATGTTTTATTTTTTATTTTTTATTTTTTACTTAACCTTTCGTATTTTTTTCCGGGATTGGGGTGGGCTCGCGCTCATACGAGCCCACCCCTAAATCCGCCAGTGGGCGGAGAACGACTTGCTTCAAATCCAATCGGTTGTTCCTGCCTATGTTACAGGGAAACAGAAACAGAAACCGGAAGGAAAACGGAAATGGAAACGGAAACGGGACAACGACAATCCGAATTTTGCAGGAAACGGAAACGTCGAGGAAACGACAATATGAATTATATGTTCATTTAAAGGTCTAAATAAGAGCAATAAACATATCACCAAGTGATACACATTGAATGCATCATTAAGGATACAAATTAAAATGTTCAATACTGTGAGTGTCCTTACTCATTAACAGAAATCAATACAGACATGCCAAATATATTAAATGTCTTGCAAACCAACAAAATAAAGTAACTTAGTTTTAAAATAACAACATAATCAAGAACAACACAAAGTAATCAATCCAACATAATCTTATACTTAGCTAACTCTTGATTAAGTTTTGGTTTATCAGATAAACTTCTACATGAGGGTTTACCGAAGAAATCTTAGAGAGAGAGAGAGAGAGTATTGAACAAGTGAGAGGAGGGAGGACCGAAAATTGAGGAGAAGTAGGCGATATGGATAGAAGGAAACGGGAGTTTCAGACGGGAGGAAGGAGGAGTATGATTTGGGGTTTGATTTTTTTATATTTTTTAACTATAAAATTAGTGGAAACGCCATATGGCAAGTCAGAAACGTTTCTGACCAAACGGAAATGGTCAAAGTTTTTGACTTTTTTGGTCAACGAAACGGTCAAAGTTTCTGACCTCTTAGAAACGCTATGAAATGGAGTTTCGGGGTATCATAGGTTCCTGCTACTAACTATCTTGCTAACAACAGTAAAGAAAGTCGCCTTTTACAAAAAAGGGTAAAATTGTTACTTTTTCAAAAAACATTTTGGAACCAAAGAGCTAAAACAAAACATCTTAAGCTTATAGATTCTAACACATCCTATTTTCATCGTGTCGCTTCTGCCCGAAGACACAGGAAACAAATACGTAATATTACTACTATAGAAGGTACCTTGACAATTGGAGAAGAAAATGTTAGGCAAGAAATTAAAAATGATTTTCAAAAACGATTTAATAAGGAAATGATTGACGATAGACTTCTTAACAAAATGACTAACATAATTCACCCTTCTATCTCCCATGCTGAAAATGAATTCATTATTCGAGTCCCAACAAATGGTGAAATTAAATCCGCCGTCTTTAGCCTTGGGAAAAACAAATCTCCAGGTCCCGATGGGATATTGACCGAATTCTACATGAATTATTGGGATATTCTTGGGAACTCGATTATCAAAGCCATTAAAGGTTTTTTCAATTTCGAAAATAATCCTGAAACAAATAAATCATACATTTATTTCCCTACTACCAAAGCAAGATAACCCCTCGACTACTAACCATTACCGACCTATAAGCTTCTGTTCCAACCTATATAAATTCATTTAAAAAATTCTAACAAAAAGACTTAAAAGCAGTAATTGGCCAGCTCATTCATCCATTACAGGGGGCATTTCTGTCAGATAGGTCAATTCAAGATAATGTCCTAGTAGCTCACGAAATCTTCCATTCCTTTCGATCACGCTTGGGTCGCGAAGGGTGGTTGGCAATCAAACTGGACATGGAAAAATCATATGATAGGGTTGATTAGAACTTCATCAAAAAGATTCTTGACAAATTTGGGTTCCACCCCACTTTCATATCGTGGGTTATGGAATGTGTAACAACAGTCTTGTATTCTATACTTATGAATAATGGCCCTACAGATATGTTCTTCCCTTCTAGGGGCCTTCGTCAAGGGGATCCCCTTTCCCCGTTTTTATTTATCCTAGGTGCAGAAATATTGGCACGCAACATGTCTATTGAGGCAAATAGTGATAGAAGCCCAATTGGTTTCTCATTTGGGAGGAATGGACCGTGTATTCCATTTTTTTTCTTTTGCTGATGATATTATCATCTTCTCGAAAGGAAGCTTGGATGCCTGTAGAAGAGTCAAAATAATTATTGACTCCTATTGTAAAGTATCGGGCCAAAGAGTAAAGTACCAAAAATCATGCTTCTAAGCTACTACCACTCACACAGTCTAGACTTCTGGAACTCAATATTTACCGACGATGCCATGGAAAATAGACTATAAAATAAAGACAAGTATGACATCATAAATGGGTCGTCCAACGCAAAAGGATATCCGGTCCCACCATTAGATCCATCGCGAGCAAGGTACCTAATCAAAACCAAATAACTAGACATAGCGCCCCCAAGAACTTTGACCCCTGTTTTCCTCGCGACCTGTACCCCGTGCAAGAATCAGAGTGAATTATCCAAATATCTCGTAACCCTCCGGGATCCTAGCAAGCAGCTCGCTGGCTCAAGCACCTCACCTTTAAATAGCTCCACGTGTATTGCCTATGCCCCTAAGCGTGTGGGCATGCGTTACACGTGTCCTATATAAAACCACAAGGTTGCCAGCCAACTGCTCGCTTGATTTCCCTATAAATACCCCCTCCGACCTCAAAGGAAAGGATCCGATTTCAAGATAAGAAAAGCAGAAGAGCTCTGATCATCCCCCGGACATAAAACCCCCAGAGTTGAGTTCTCGAGATCTGTGATCGGAGAAGAACGTTCTTGGAATAAGAACATCACCTGACTCCCACCCATGTCCACGATAGAACGACTCAAATCCTCGTGAGCCAAACATAACAACCTCATCGCTTGGACCAGTAAAATATGTAATTGTTGTGAGCTGAATCTGCCATGTTTTACAGTAACTTTTATATCGTTTTCTACATACATTTCATGCATTTGGGCTAAGATAGTACAGAATCTATGTAGTTTATGTTTATTTGCCAAATTATGGAGTCTACACCAGTTTCTGTTTAATTTCGCAGAATTCGAGACAAATTATAGCAGTTCTGAGAAAGGTCGGAAAAGCTCGGAAATCAACTACAGAAGTCCAAGGTCAAGAAGCAGCGGAACCAGTCGAATCAAGCTAGGACCCAGAGTTACTCGATCTAGAGTACTGCTACTCGATCTCGACGAAGGTGTCCGAGCACAGGCCTTGTCGACTAAGCATTGATCGAGAAACTGAGCCAGAGCAACTCGACTTCCGGAACCCTACTCAATCTCGAGTACATCTTGTCGAGATCGACAACGCCTAGACACCATGTCCGGAGTCGACGAGTTGTGACAAGTCGAGAAGCCGAGGACGGAGACGCCGAAGCCAACCCTACAACACAAGATCGAGGACCAGCACCGCGTCTTTCCGAGCCTGTCGAGGAAGAAGTTGCCCGACAACACAAGTTAGCCATCCTCGACGCCAGATCTACTCGATCTCGAGTTTTTTTGTCGAGATCGAGGACCCAGGAGCCAAGGTACGAGCTTGGTCGAGCAGAGCTACCCCAGAAGCCCAGCCAGCCATGGTCGACGCCATGTCTACTCGATCTCGAGTTGGCCTGGTCGAGACCAACGAGCCGCGTCCCGAAGCCGTGTTACGCGGTTTGAGTTATCCTACGCGCTGTGGGAGTCCTTGGGGCCAAAGGAATCCGAGATGGCCAAGTCTATCCTACATCTATCTATCAACTATCCATGGAAGACAAGATCTATCAACAAGAAGATATTTACCTATTTAGATATTATTTCCCCTTTTAGATTTAACTCATTTTATCCATTTATTTATCTTTAATGTTTTAGATATAGTTTTTAGATATAGATAGAGATATTCTATCCTTGAATAGCAAGGAATAGAAGGCTATAAATAAAGCCTTAGGGGTTGGTTTTTCATCATTCAATTTCAGTTAGAGAGGTAGTTCCACATAGACTGATACGTTTGGGATACCCGATCCTTCGCCTATGGGCTGCAGATCAAGAACCACGCCGTATATTTGCTTCGATCTTGCAATGCTCTTTGATATCTCTTGATTTGGAACAAATTAAACAAGTGATTAGAATTCTGATTTAGCGACAGATTCTATACTTAGAAAATTCCAGCAATAGAACAACAGTAATAGCGACAGAAAGAGAGAAGCGAGGGACTGGGTGCGCGGAGATCTCAGGAGCGCAGGAGCTGAGCACACAGGTCTTCGGCCTCAGGGTGTGCGGGTGTGGGAGCGCGCGGGATCTCTCGCTGGGAGCGAGCGAGTCAGCGACCGAGAGCGGAGCGAGCGCGCCTGGGAGCTGGAGCGCTGGAGACGCGGAGCGAAGGCGAGGCGCCAGGAGAGGCCTCGCTCGCTGGGAGCGATGGTGGCAGCGAGTGTCACCAAGGACTGGGCTTCTCTTCTTGCGACGGTTTTCGGATTAGGGTTAGGGTTTGGTTTAGGGTTGCCGATGGAACCAAGGTGATGGTGATGATTTGTGAAGGCCGAAAATAACATAGAACACAATAGCTTTAGGATTGAAATCGAAGAACCCTTAATCCATAAAGGGTTTCTTCAATTCTAATTCAATCTAATTTTAATAAAAGATGCATAACATGAATTTATAAAAAACTATGAGAGATCTATCCAATCCTTCCTTGCAAAGGAAAGGGGTTTGGATAGATTAATTCTATCTAAAGATAATTGAAATAACTTTAAGATAAATAAATCCTAAGAAGATATATCTAGAAGAGATATAATTAATTTCCACCTTTATTTATCTAATTGCATGAAATAATAATATAATTAACTAACTTAATTTCGGCCCATGCACAAGGAGCTACTCGGCCCACTCGGCCCATGGTGATGTCGAGTGTCCAAGCTTATGTCGAGTAAGGTTGGCTCATGGTGGGTGCAAACGAGTCTTCATGAGCTCTGTGTGTGGACGCAGGCTCACTTCTTGTGCTGGCGGTGTAACCTTGAGCCAAGTGATCCAGGGTGGCCTGAACCCTTGCTCTAAATTTCCATGGTGACGGACAAGAAAGGCTTTAGTTGCATTCCGAATCTTCTTGGCCCTTACACGAGTGACAGGGCCATCAAATGGAACCTTCATGTTGTCCTCAATGTCACTAGGAGTCATCGATATTTGAATGGCATCATAGACGGTTTAGAAGTTCAGAGGTTTTAAGGTTTTGGCATTCAGCGAAAGTTGGATTGCCGGGATTGTAAAGACTTTGAATATAGTTTAATGCAAGTTTCTTTTCATACAACAAAAATGTCTGCTATTGCGATGAAGAGCGAGTAGTCCACCCATTTCTGGGGCTGGGGTGAGCCCGACGGTGGCCATGTAAGGTGATGCGGTAAAGGTACAATCTTTTTATGTAATTCGTCTTCTATCCCTATGAGCATGATTCTTTTGCGAGAGTTGAAGGTGATCCTTGTTTGTATTATTGAAGCGAAAGTGATCTTAATTCAACTTGGATTAATTATGTGAAAAGGGTTAGTAACAATTAGGGTTTATGCGAAAGCCTCTATATGCCTATTTGTTAGTAACGAAAGTTATTTTGATGGAAATCATGATCTTTTATGCCTTTATGTGTTACTTTGCATGGTTATCGTTGTGGTGTTGATACCCTGGCTTTGGAAGTTCTTTCATATATTGAGTTTATTTCTGTCGAAATCTGCGAATCTGTGTTCGAATTTGCAATTTATACTTTCTGCATTCTTTGTTGATCTAGAGGAGGAGCTTGTCGATCTCGAGTAGGTAGTAGTCGAGATCGAGTAGGATCTTGTCTAGATCGAGTTGCTGTTGTGCTTCTGTCGTCGATTCTGAAGTTTCTGTGTCTACTGTTATTAGTCGATCTCGAGTTAGGGCTTGTCGAGATCTAGTTAGTTGCTGTCTTTGTTTTATTCCTTGCTTTCGTTTGTCTTTCCTTCTTTATTCCTCTGTTTCTGTCTTTTCTGCTTTTTCTGTGAGATTTACAGCTGTCTAGGATCCGCTGACACGCTTCCTCGTGGATTCGATCCTGACTTTCTCTTACTACATTGGAGGGAGTCTTTTAATTATTTGTGTGGGCCTAAATCTGATTTGATTTATTTTGTTATATTTCATACTTGATTTCCTCCTCACAACAAATTGGCGCCGTTGCTGGGGAAGCTATCATTCGCGCCTTAGGTAGTCAGATCTCACTTTTTTCTTTGAGTTACTTTACAGGTGTATGCGCCGTTCTGGTCAACCACCTGAGTTTGACGGCTTAGACGAACCGGAACGCCTCCTACACATCCGAGCTAAACTACAAAGAGCCATGACAGCCGCTGAAACACAGGAGCAGCTGATTGCAAGGCTTACAAGGGAATTGGCCACTAAAGATGCTGCTATCTCCACTGAGAAAGCAGCAAGGGAACAAGCGGAGGCTGAGCTTGCCCAATACCAAACCACGGTAGAGGATTATATGCACCTAACTCTCGTCGTGCCTGAATCGGCGATTCTTATCCCTGAAAACTCTTTTGAAATTCGCACTCAATTTCTTATAGAGCTTAAAAATAATGCCTTTTTTGGTAGATTTAATGATCCTCTTGAACATATTACCAATTTTTTTTGACATGTGTCGTACTCTTGCTGAAGGTACCACTTTGGAATATGTCAAGATGAAGGCTTTTCGCTGGTCTCTCGCTGGACCTGCACTAAAGTGGCTTGAAGGGCTAAAACCAAGGTCCCTCACAACATGTGCCCAAGTAGAGCAAGAGTTTCTGAACAAATTCTTCCCACCTGCCAAGACAACACTCCTCCGCCAGAAAATCACCGTCTTCAAACAGAAGCATGGGGAACCGCTGGTAAAGGCATGGGAACGCTACAAGAAACTGCTGCGATCTTGCCCTACTCATGGACAGCCACCCTACGTCATTCAGGAGATCTTCTTCAACTCTCTTGACCAGGTCACTAAAGACAGGATCAACCAATATACTCGCTATGAGTATCTAACGATGCCACCAATTGACGCATGGGGAGTGCTCGACAAGCTCACTAACTATGACAACAAGTATGGGTCTACTGAAAAACTATGAAGAGAACCCTTTCGCCAAGCCAGCACCATCCATGCCCCTATATGAGCCCCCTAAAGAGATTGATCCAGATGTAAGGGAGCAGTACTACAGAGATCAGAACAAGAAGCTCCTTAAGCAAGTAAAGTATCTTTCTGTCAACCAGCCTTGCATTGAATGCGGATCGCAGTGGCACACCACTACTAAGTGCCCATACACAGAGCAAGTCAGGATGGCAGATCACCACGAAGAGGCAGCCTATGCAGGGGGTCCCAATCGCTACATGGGGGACCAAAGGTTTCAGCAACCACAATGGAACCAAGGTGCCCCTAGGAACCCCCCGCCCTACAGAGCTCCAGGACATCCGGAAAGAGACCAGAAAAGGGATGATATACAGACAGTTCTGGAGGAAATACGGAGGAATCACTCAGAAACCAAACAGTCCTTCAATTCCGTCTATACTCAGATGCAAGGTGTCAACTCTAGGCTTGGGGAAATTGATATATGGCGGAAATCAGTTGATACACAAATAGGCCAGCTAGCAGCAGGAATCCCCAGACAGTCAGGTTCGCTCCCTGGATCTTCAGAACCAAATCCCAAGGGAAAGACTGGACACATCGCTGCTGTAAAACTCAGAAGCGGTCATCAACTGCAAGAGCCAGAAGTCGGAAAGCAGCAAAACGAAGAACAACAAGTCGACCAGCAGCTAGTCGAAATTGACAACACCCTAGTCGATCTCGAGGAGGGCCTGCTCGATCTCGAGAAGAAAATACAGAAGCCCTCGTCTGCACTGCACAACAACTCGACACCACCCAATCTGGTCGAGATCGACAAAGGTGTGGTCGAGATCGATGAAGGGCCGGATGAGATCGAGAAAGCTGCAGCACCTCCGACATCTATTCTGACCCTGAATCAGAAAAAGAAGCTGCATTTCCCCACCAAATCTCCAAAAGACCCGGCAGAAAAGAAATTTCAGCGCTTCATCAAGATGCTTCAGAAACTGAATGTCACCATCCCCTTCACAGAAGCTCTCAATGAAATGCCATCTTATGTCAAGTTCCTAAAGGAGATTCTGAGCAAAAAGCGATCAATGGATGAGATTACAAAGGAATGCAGCCATTTGGACATACTGGAGAAGAGGCCAGATCCAGGTACATTTGCTATAACCATTGGATTTGGTCCATATAAAATTAATGCTTTATGTGATCTTGGAGCTATTGTGAGTATAATGCCTTTAACAATTTGGTCCAAGATTAAGATAGGTGCCCTAGAGCCTGTGGATGCTAGACTTTACATGGACAACAACACAGTGGTCATTCCAACAGGCATGGTGGACAATGTGCCAGTACAAGTAGGTAAATTCTTTGTCCCTGCTGATTTCCTAGTTTTTGATATGCAAGAAGACCCTGCTTGTCCAATTATTCTAGGAAGACCCTTCTTGGCGACGGTGGATGCCAACATAAGCGTAAGGAAAGGAGTGCTCACTTTCAACATCAACGATGAGGTAATTGAGTATTCCTTTAATAAAACTGAAAGGCATACAGGTCCAATGGAAGAGGTAAAATCTATCTCAGCTGGCTACATCACCCGCGGAGAACCCAAGGTAAGAAATATGACCCCTGAGGAGCTGGAAAAGAGGGATATAGAGGCCCATGTGGAGGAGATCATGACAATCCTAAAAGAGGACACAGAAAATCCAATCGACACAAACCAAGGTACGTCGTTATGAACTAACTATTTTTCGGATGCCTTGACAGGAACCACGTATAGGGTTAAGGTCGACCAAGATTCCTCGACATCGAGGACTCTAGTCGATCTCGACCAACACCAGGAGCCTCTACCAGCACCAGCGTCGTCGAGCAGCCAGACAGAAGCAGAGCCCTCCTCGAGATCGAGTACACTACTCGAGATCGACCAAGCACTCCCTGCCTCGACTTCACCTTCCTCGACGCTGATTCCACCAGACGGCCAAACCTACTCGAGATCGACCACCTTAGTCGAGATCAACCAAGCTTCTCCAGCTCCTGCATCCTTGAGCAGCTCACCACCAGAACCTGAAAACTCGTCGAGATCGAGTACCCCTACTCGAGATCGACCAAACACCGTGGTCCCCGATTCCGTCTCTGCAAAGGTAAGCCAAGGTATGGATCTTTCTTCTCCCATTTCCATTAAAGATCTATCTATACATGGGAGAGGTTTGCCCTGATATGTGCACTTATGTAGGATATCCAATGATGAGCCCAAGGACTATGAAATTGGAGACAAGCTCTATGTCTCTAAATCAAAGGATCATTGGTTCCCTAACAAATTCAACAAGAAAAGGATGGGACCTTTCGTGGTGAACAAGATCCATTCTGGAGGATTACAGCTGATGGACAAGAATGGAGTTTTATTTGAAGCCCAGGCTACATGGGCCCTGCAAATGCCACCTTGAGCTAAATGGAGAAGTCGGCCTAGCGACTATAAAATCTAGAGCTTGTACATAGACATTTATTTTTGGGACTTTTTGGACATTGTTTTGTTTGTTTTTGGTTTTTGAACATTTTTAGTTTTTCTATTGTGGGTATATGTCTTCTACAGTTTTCAGGACCATGGATAGAAGCAAGCTATATTCAAATTCGGCCCAGACGGTTCCTTTTATTCAAAATTGAGAGGCCCTGTACATCTGTCTAGTGAGTTTCTTTCTTTACCCTTGTTTTTATACAGTGAGGATACTGTAATGTTTAAGTATGGGGTGGGGGAAGGGCTTACTTTGTGCATATTTGACATATTTGACATTATGTGAATTTATTTCTTTGAACTACTACATGGCTATTTTGGAATACATTATTAATTTATGTGCTTATATGCATATTTTCCAAAAGTTTGAGAAAAATGACCCCCATTGAAATTTTTATTAATGTCATGGAAGCTTATATTAAACTCGACGATGCAAAATTGGATTCATTAGAGATATAGCATGAAATTGCCTAGTAAAGGGAAGTCACAATGAAGTGCATTATTTTATTGAAAACCATGAAAGGAGATAAAAATTTGAAGTTGCTTTTGACATGTTGCATGATAAAAGGATGGAAGACTTTATATTTCCATATAATGCTCATATGTTTATATTCCTAGCCTTACCTATGCTTATGCATCACAAAAGCCATATTATGCCTTATTTCAGTTATTGCTTCACATGATCTAAATATTTGCCATTCTTTACCTTATTTCTTATCCGGGGATTATATTGAGAATGAAATTACATTATGGAGATGTTATATGGAGTTTGTGTTGTTATATATTATTCTTATTGGATTTTGGAAGGAAATGTTTGAAAAATATGGAAAATTTAATGAGTGAGAAAAAAATCCAATCACCTCAGGAGATAAAGGTAGATTGACCCTGCTCGCTGAGATAATAGTTTGGTGAGATGGGACACCATTGTGAGGAGTCCAAAGCACTAAGTATCCGGGGCCATTCATGACACCCATGTTTGCGACTCATGAGAATGCCGTGCTGAGGTTAGAGAGGTAAAATCATTATTATTGATAAAAGCATTATGAAAGGTGATGAATCTCAAGGAGAAGGAATGTGGAAATTCAATTTGGAAATACTCCATTTCCCCGGATCATTAGCATCACATTGCCAAAAATTGCCCACCTTTAGCCTTTTACCAATCTATTCCTTATTGAGCTGAAATTAAAGTCCTCTTGATTATTAATGCTTTGTCACATGAATTGTTTTTGCATAACCCTCTTTTTGTGAGTAGATGTTGCTTTTGTATATTTGCACATGCATGGATCTGTGACATTAGTACCTTTTCAAGGATGGTAATTGACTGCAGGGTTATATGAGAATGAATCTGATATGTTGAGAGTTTTGATTTCTTCCCTTGAATGACAAATAAAGGTATTGCTTGAGGACAAGCAAGCTTAAGTATGGGGTGTTTGTTATGAGCTGAATCTGCCATGTTTTACAGTAACTTTTATATCGTTTTCTTCATACATTTCATGCATTTGGGCTAAGATAGTACAGAATCTATGTAGTTTATGTTTATTTGCCAAATTATGGAGTCTACATCAGTTTATGGACGGAGACGCCGAAGCCAACCCTACTCGATCTCGAGGAGGCTTGTCGAGATCGAGGACCAGCACCGCGTCTTTCCGAGCCTGTCGAGGAAGAAGTTGCCCGACAACACAAGTTAGCCATCCTCGACGCCAGATCTACTCGATCTCGAGTTGTTTTGTCGAGATCGAGGACCCTGGAACTAAGGTACGAGCTTGGTCGAGCAGAGCTACCCCAGAAGCCCAGCCAGCCATGGTCGACGCCATGTCTACTCGATCTCGAGTTGGCCTGGTCGAGATCGACGAGCCGCGTCCCGAAGCCGCGTTACGCGGTTTGAGTTGTCCTACGCGCTGTGGGAGTCCTTGGGGCCGAAGGAATCCGAGATGGCCAAGTCTATCTAACATCTATCTATCAACTATCCATGGAAGACAAGATCTATCAACAAGAAGATATTTACCTATTTAGATATTATTTCCCCTTTTAGATTTAATTCCTTTTATCCATTTATTTATCTTTAATGTTTTAGATATAGATAGAGATATTCTATCCTTGAATAGCAAGGAATAGAAGGCTATAAATAAAGCCTTAGGGGCTGGTTTTTCATCATTCAATTTCAGTTAGAGAGGTAGTTCCACATAGACAGTTTAGAAGATCATAGGTTTTAAGGTTTTGGCATTCAGCGAAAGTTGGATTGCCGGGATTGTAAAGACTTTGAATATAGTTTAATGCAAGTTTCTTTTCATATAACAAAGATGTCTGCTATTGCGATGAAGAGCGAGTAGTCCACCCACTTCTGGGGCTGGGGTGAGCCCGACGGTGGCCATGTAAGGTGATGCGGTAAAGGTACAATCTTTTTATGCAATTCGTCTTCTATCCCTATGAGCATGATTCTTTTGCGAGAGTTGAAGGTGATCATTGTTTGTATTATTGAAGCAAAAGTGATCTTAATGCAACTTGGATTAATTATGTGAAAAGGGTTAGTAACAATTAGGGTTTATGGGAAAGCTTCTATATGCCTATTTGTTAGTAACGAAAGTTATTTTGATGGAAATCATGATCTTTTATGCCTTTATGTGTTACTTTGCATGGTTATTGTTGTGGTGTTGATACCCTGCCTTTGGAAGTTCTTTCATATATTGAGTTTATTTCTGTCGAAATCTGCGAATCTGTGTTTGAATTTGCAATTTATACTTTCTGCATTCTTTGTCGATCTAGAGGAGGAGCTTGTCGATCTCGAGTAGGTAGTAGTCGAGATCGAGTAGGATCTTGTCTAGATCGAGTTGCTATTGTGCTTTTGTCGTCGATTCTGAAGTTTCTGTGTCTACTGTTGTTAGTCGATCTCGAGTTAGGGCTTGTCGAGATCGAGTTAGTTGCTATCTTTGTTTTATTCCTTGCTTTCGTTTGTCTTTCCTTCTTTGTTCCTTTGTTTTTGTCTTTTCTGTTTTTTCTGTGAGATTTACAGCTGCCTAGGATCCGCTGGCACGCTTCCTCGTGGATTCGATCCTAACTTTCTCTTACTACATTGGAGGGAGTCTTGTAATTATTTGCGTGGGCCTAAATCTGGTTTGATTTATTTTGTTATATTTCATACTTGATTTCCTCCTCACAATAGTAATCTAATCATAACCCCTCCCGGTCAAGGCTTGTAGGTATTCCTAGTCAGTGTTGTCGTCACAATGAGGTAATAAGTATAGGTGAAATTTTGAAGGAAATCATGAACTTCACCCTATTTGGGGAAGAATTTGGAAACCAACACCAAGATGCCGAAGAAACCGACGACCTCAACCTCAACTTTCCCCCCAATGAAGAGGCTCTGCATAGTGGTAACGAGAATGTCCCTCAGTAACCTCCCTGGGACACCGCACAACCACCCCCGTTCGCTCCCTATGGAATGTAGGGCAGCTACCCCCATACCAATTCTTCGCGGGGAGTTACCCGCAGAGCACATACTTCAACCAACAAGCGAACGGGGTACCATTCCACCATGAACCCCATGGCTATTATCAACAAACAGGATCATGTGCCCATAACGGTCAATCACTTCCCCAATCCCGCTAGCGGCCCCCTTAATCCCGGTCTGGAGATCGACGAAAACGCCAACAAAATCGCCCGTGTCTTCGGCGCCAGGGATGTGTTGTCGCGTTCGAATTCCCCTGGGGAACCCGGGCATACTCGCAAAGGTGAACCAACTTTCCCATCCAGTTTTTGCAAGGAAATACGCGAAGCACCCGTCCCCAAAAGATGGAAGGATATCTCCATTGCCAAGTACAAGGGAGACACTGATCCCAACGATCACCTCCACTAATTTACTACAGCAATGAGGATGAATGATGACAATGACGCTATGTATTGTTGTTCGTTCCCATCCCCGCTGAGCGGGGTAGCATTGACATGGTTCACCAATTTAGCCCGATCCTCCATCAGCAATTTCGCACAACTGTCCGGCACGTTCGTCGCACACTTCGGCAACGCTCGCACAAGAAAAAGAACCATGTTGGACCTCAACTCCATCAAGCAAGGAGCGACCGAGTCATTGGGAAACTTCTTTAGCAGATTCACCAACATGTTGGTGCAAATCCTGAGGTTCAATCAAGAATTTGCAAGCACCATACTAATGGGCAACTTGGCTGAAGAAGATTTTAAGATCTACCTCTTCCAAAAGGAGCTAGAGAGCTACGATGTTCTGAGAGAGCTCGTAACCAAGTAGATTCACGCCATGGAGGCCGCAAGCTCCAGTTCGCGACCCATTGAATCTAAACCACCAGCTTACCACCGGCCCCCCAACAAGCGCCAAGGAAGAGAGAATTTCGGGGGCCAACAACACCACAATCCTCCCTGACAATACCCCATCATCCCATCGCGACCTCAAATCCAAGAGGTCCAGTACAACCAAAGGTCGGGACCAGGCCCGCTCGGCACCCCGATGAATGTGATGATGGCCCACCCCAACTATATATCACCTCCTATTTATGGGATCCCACAAACCCTCCCTCCAAAAGAAGTACCCGTTCAAATTTGCACCCTTCCAACGGGCCTTAGCCATCCGATCGCAACACCACAACAACGCCATCCCCTGTCATTCCGCCTCAGCAATACAAACCACCAAATGCTCCGCCGAGGCCTTACAATCCCCAATATGCAGCCAAAGGGAGGGGCAGGGGGTCTACCCCTAGAATAAGGGAGGAAGGAATGGAAATAGAGGAGGGGGATACAGACCTCCACCAAGAGGCACGAGGAATGCATAGGAAGCTAGATCCTCATCCAATCGACCTGATCGCTCTAACCAAGATCATCGGAAGCCCCCCTCGCCGGATAGGTGCATTAATACCATTGCGGGGGGGGGGGGGGGGGGGCAACATCTGGCACCAGTAAGCAGGAGAGGAAAAAATATGAAAGAGAAGCCAGACGCCCCCCGTCCGAGGCCAGCGTAAAGTAAGCATCCACCGAGCACGCCGTACTCAGCTTCTCTGTTTCTGATACTCGGGATGCCTGCGACCTAAGAATCCCGCACTCAGATCCTATGGTAATCCATGTACAGATAGGAACCAAACCTGTCAAGCGAGTTATGATAGATACAAGTTCGTCTGTGGATGTCCTTTACTGAGACGCTTTTGAACAACTCGGGATCGCTGAAAGCGCCTTATGCCAGTATTCAGGAAAGCTGGTCTTCTTCTCTGTAGACGAAGTCGAGGTTGCTGGGACAATCGAGTTGGCCCTGACGTTGGGGACAACATCGAATAGAAGAACCCACATGATTGAATTCACGGTGGTTAGACTACCGTCCATTTACAACGCTATCATGGGCCGAGTAAGTCTGTTCAAATTCTAAATAGCATGCTCCATATATCATTTTAGCATCAAATTTCCATGCGCCGACGGGAAGGTGGGCGAAGCACGGGGCGAACAAGCAGAAAGTAGGATTTTCTACTTATCCTCGCTGAAGAAGATTCATAATCGAATATTCGTGATGAACTCAAACAAGAGGCCACATCCGAACGACAACAGGCGGAGCTAGAGGTTCGGCCCGAGAAGATAACCGACAAGATCGTGGAGGAAAATATCGCATTTTTTCCTTTCCCAAACAAGACTGAAGCATTGTACCACGACCACAGTTTGACCGGTCTAGCCCTTGAGCGCCTCAAGAACATGTTGAAAGGATCGCGCGACGTTTTTGCGTGGTCACCACAAGATTTGAAGGGAATCCCCCAAGAAACTGCGGAGCACTCTTTGAGACTTAATCGCGAGGCGAAGCCCGTGTGCCAAAGGAAGAGGAAGATGGCTGCGGAAAAATCAAAAGCAGTAAAACAAGAGGTACACAAGCTACTACAAGCTGGATTTATTCACGAGATTAATGATTCGACTTGGTTATCGAATGTAGTGCTAGTAAAAAAGACCAGCGGAAAATGGAGAATATGCGTTGACTTCAAAGATATGAACAAAGCCTACCCAAAAGATAGCTATCCCTTGCCATCTATCGACGAGCTGGTAGACACCACGATAGGGCACACTACTCTAAGCTTTCTAGATGCTTATTTGGGCTACAATCAAATCAAAATGAGTCATCGCGATGAAAAAAGCATTGTCTTCATTACCAACCTGGGAACCTTTTGTTATAAGGTAATGCCGTTCGGGCTCAAGAACGCCGGTGCCACATTTCAATGGTTGATAGAGAGGTGTTTTCGTCGCAGATCGGAAAAAATATTGCGGTTTACGTCGACGATATCGTGGTCAAAAGTCTCACAAAGGAGGACCACTGCAAAGATCTACAGGAAACCATCAACACACTAAGAAGGAATCGCGTTTGTCTGAATCCGAAAAAGTGTGTTTTCGGGGTAAACTTTGGAAAATTCCTGGGTTTCATGATAAGCCATCGAGGAATAGATGTGAATCCCTTGAAGGTGCAGACTATCATCGACATGGCCCTCCAAAGACGTTGAATGATATTCAGAAGTTGAATGGGTTAGTCAACTACTTAAGTAGATTCTACTCGCGATTAGCTGATCACTCCATGCCTTTCTTTGATCAACTAAAAAAGAAGGGCCCGATCGAGTGGACTGCCGTTTTGGACAAAGCCTTCAAAAGCATGAAGGAATACCTGGCCACTTTGCCCACCCTTCATTTTTCACGCGAGCATGAAACCCTGCAGCTATACCTCACCGTCGGGTCCACAACCATCAGCACGATGCTTACTAGGGAATCTAAACTACCCATCTATTTTGCTAGCAGGGTCTTGCAGGCAGCTGAATCCAGATACACTCCGATTGAAAAATGGCTTTGTCCGTGGTTTTTGTTGCGCGAAGATTAAGGCCTTACTTTTAGGCTCACACAATCGAGGTACTCTCCGACTTGCCCCTTCATCAAATCCTGCATTCACCATCGCTCTCAGGAAGAATGGTCAAATGAGCAGTAGAGCTTTCCAAATTTGACATACATTTCAAACCCAGAAAAGCCGGTCTAGGTCAGGCCTTGGCCGACTTCGTAGTAGAGGCTGTCTTTACAGAACATCAGGATCGCGATGGGGAAGACTGGATCATTAATGTTGACGGATCAGTATCAGTAGGGGGATTTGGGGCCGGGGTTACCATCACTAGCCCAGGCGGGGAGGTAACCGATCTATCATTCCAACTACTATTTGAAGCTACTAACAATGAAGCGGAGTATGAAGCGCTGATCGCGGGTATTGAGAAAGCATTGATCAACGGAGCTCGGCAAGTCCAGATTTTCACAGATTCAGAAGTAGTAGCTCAACAGGTTAAAGGGGAAAATGAGACGAAGACAACTACCTGAATATTTGGCACGCGTACAAACACTCATGGCGGCCTTCGGGAAATGCTCCATCTCGTCCATTCCTCGTGATCAGAATGAACGCGCCGATACCTTGGCCAGGATGGGAGCCACCTTGCCCCTAGGTGTAATACCCCCTTTTATAACCCAAGGAAATGCCATAGCGCCAGTGATTACTCGGACTTTAATGTCTTCGTAATCACCTTAGGCTTATAGGGACATGCAACCATGCTCCCACAAAAAAGATGATAATAAATAAATGATATGTAAAATAAATAGAAATAGCGGAAGACTTGCATAATAAAAATAACTCTTTATTAAAGTCTCCTCTAAAATTGAGGATTTAACTTTACAATTTGATAATATTACAACGGAAGACTTTTAAAGGAAATAAAATATTTAAACACCTATACAATATATCTAGAAATTTAAACTTTAAATATAACGTTAAAAATAGTTTAGATGTCTTCTCAACTTCTCTTCTCTACTGAGACTCAACCTAAACCTGCGAAACCTGGTCTAGCGTCCAGAATGAAGGACACCAGCCATCCAAATAAAGGACGGTTAGTTCGCGGGAACTAGCAAATGACGGCTCAAAAACTGGGACTTCTCTGAATTTAGACTAATTGACCATAATACGATATGAATCTAAACCCAAATGCGATTGTTGAGAATATTTCTGTGAAGGCTTAACATTTTTAAAACACGACTCTTGAGACACAGATAACCCTGAAGGATTGAGTAACAAAAGATGCGAGCGACAAGCGCTCTTAGGAACCATACTCCAGTTACAGATGGAGTATGATACAAAGCTAATTGTAATAACTGTGAAAACAGTTTTCAAAACATTATTCGCTCACTTTCCTCACATTGAGTAGCTTAAACCAAATTGATATAGCACACATTTTACTCACTTCCTCACATTGAGTAGATTAAACTAAATTGATATAGCACATACTTTACTCACTTCCTCACGTTGAGTAGCTTAAAACAAATTGATATAACACACACTTCTCTCACTTCCTCGCGTTGAGTAGCTTAAAACAAATTGATATAACACACACTTCACTCACTTCCTCACGTTGAGTAGCTTAGACACAAGGTTACAAACTTTACACGATTAATGCATTTTACATCTTTTAGATTAACACGAGTAACTGATTACTGACCAATCCTAGTCCCACCCTTACATAGTGGTTATGACCTACAACCGCTTTGGTTGTGTAACACACCTCATCAGGAAGTGTGTAGTTTCATGAAACCTTTAGACGGAAGTGTGTAGTTTCATGAAACCTGTAGACCGAGGAGTAACGGCCCCGACCTGACTCTACAACATCACTTTCACTTGACTTTGCACATTACGTTTCACATTGGTTTACGTTGATTGGTAGATTTACTTTGTTTGATCTTGATTCAATTGAGTTCCAATCGTAACACACAATCCTCACATTGTTACTACTTACATAAGACATCCTAGGTGACCACACAACACACAAAATAACCCATCCTATTGATAGGTAACATGGATGAAAAATGAAATAAAAACAGTTAAAATAAAAGGATGGAAACATCAAAGAAAAGGACATGTTCCATACCTAAGCAATTCACATGAAAGAACAAGAGCAAATCATGCTTTAAATAAATGGCGGGTATCTTAAGGTGACCCATTTAAACTTGCCAAATCCAAACTGAACGGTAAATAAATCATACAAGTAGATGAACTGTAATTTATTTTAAATAATTTGGCAAGCAATCAAAGGAAAGAAAACAACTTGACACGAAGGTACCGAAATGAGCGGAAAAGCTCAAAAAGTCACTTGCCTGGATTCTAAGTCGCAAGCTTTGACTTAAATGGTTGGGTTGACTCGAATTCCCTCCTAGACGTCTAGGGATTGACGACGCACTGCGAAATTAAAGAGATTGAAAACGTTTAAAATACCCTGAAAAGTATGGGATTTTTCCTGAAATTAATTATGCTGAAGCAGGGGCATAGTTTAACAAAACCGAAACTTAGGGAGGTTTTCTGTAATTACCCTTCTTCAACCTCACACCCGACAGCAACTTCAACAACACTTTCCGGTTAGCTCCCGACGAGACTTCGGTGAGGCATAGCGACTTCGTTAGTACTCGGAATGACACTTGACCGGTGGCTACAGATTCTTGGAGAAGAGGCGCTCCCCCTGGTGTCCTGGTGGTTCTGGAAGCGGCTGGAATCGGTGTATGGGTTGGCACTGGCGAGGTTGAATCGAAATTGGGGGTTTTGAAATCGGGATGTTTTTGTGAAACTTTTGCGAAGGGGATTGTAGGTTAACGTGTTTAGAACACGATGAACTAGTTTGAAGGCTTGGATATAGAGAGAAATGGTGGGGGTGTGCTTCGAAGGTTATCCCGGAAGGGGTATTTATAGGAGGAGGATTTGGGGATGAATTTGATTAAAATAAATCCGAAAATCGATTAGATAATTACTTCTAATGCTATCATAATCCTCAATTTGAAGGGATTCGTCCCGAATGGAGCGGATTTGGATGAGCTTCATATTTGGGGATAAGTTCGTTCGGTTGCGGTTCGACCCCGAATCTCAAAATCGGTTGCATAAATATCATTAGAAATGGATAGGGAACGTTCTAGAAGCAAAATGTTTGAGATTCGAGCGAGATTCGAGGAAGTGAAATTTCACCTTGGTTTACAGTGAATCGATGCAGGCGAGAGGAAGAAGATGGGTTCAACCGAACCGGCTCAGCATTTTTATATGATGGGTTTGGTTCACTAGAACCGAAAGAAATAAAAATAGAAACCATTGGTTCAAGCCCTATTTCTATCTATATTTTTTTTTGTTTTTGATTGGGAAATAATTCGGGTGGGATAGCTCTACCCGCCAGCGTCCTTACGAATAAGGTCAAAAAGACCAAAATCATTTTTAATATCGACTCCTCGGGCAGAATGGCAAAGGTGTGCAACCTTATCAGCCACTCTATTGCACATTCGAGGAATGTGAAAGAACATTGCTTCTTTGACCGTCGATAGTAGTAGTTGAGTATCCGAGAGGATTAGTTCGATTTCCCACGAACATGAAGATTTCCCGTTTAAATGGTCAATGATGATCTTACAGTCGCCTTCAATTTGGATACTTTCTATTTTGAGTTGCCGAACTTTTTGAACACCCAATTTTAGGGCTAAAGCCTCCGCTTTAAGAGGGTTTTGTTTGCCAAGCAGCTGGTGGTGAATGGACGTTGGTTGTCCTTCCCAATCCCTAATAATAGCCCCCGTTGAACTGTCGCCATTAGCCAGAGAGGAACCATCAAAGTTTAGTTTGTACGTGCCCCTAGGAGGTTTCCGCCAATGAACGGAACGTTGTTTGTTACTTTGTTTTCTCGAGTGTGGCCGAGGGGTGCAAAGCTCCTCTTCAAATTCAGTTTCCCGCACAGAAGTTCTATTCCAGTTATCTATATGAGTATTGATCACTCGTATAGCAGTATCTCTCCGTGGGATTGCAGTTTGCTGGAATAGAAATTGATTCCTAGTATACCATGTCGACCACCAAGAGAAGGCAAGGCTAGTCATGGTAGTGGAGTTTAGGCTCTTCCCAAGAGCAGATAGAATAGGCCTGATATCCCGGGACTGGGCAATCAAGCAGGCAACCATTGATTGATCTTGGTTCGAGAGCTGGTGTATTGATGTGATAAAGGGACATTCCAAGAATAAATGGACCTCGTCCTCCGTTGCCGAATTACATAGGGAACAAGTGGAAGGTACCGCCGAACCCATACAAGACAACCTAGAGGTTGTGGGGAGGCCATTCTGAGCCATTTTCCACATAAAGTTTTTAACTTTCGGAGGAGTATTGATCTTCCAAATCCAATCATTACTATCCGGGGTTGCAGAGACCTAAGATGTTATCAATTTGTATGCACTAGCAGTAGTAAACCATCTTTCCCTATCTGGCCACCAGTATAGGCGGTCTTGCAATTCCGATGCAGGTAGCGGGATATCTAAAATGTCTTGAACCAAATCGTTCGGAAGGTTCCGTTGTAGTTTCTCCTTCCACCACTAGCCCCCCAAAATGTAGTCACTAACCGTTTCTTCCTGATTGTAATGTAGAGGGCAGTCCTCCCTAGCCAAAAGAGGGGAGGTAGAGATCCAATTATCTGTCCATAATTTTACCGAGTGTCCATTTCCTACAGACCAAATTAAGCCAGATTTAAATTTGTCTATTAGTTCCGATAGCTTGGACCATTGCCAAGAGCACGATCCTGATCTACTATATTCGAAAATGTTAGTGGTACACAAATATTTATGTCTGATCAAAGAAACCCACACATTATTAGGTTATGCCAGAATCTTCCACAAAAGCTTCATCTGGAGAGCAATATTCATATCACTTGATTTACGAATTCCTAAACCCCCAAATTGTTTCGGTTTGCAGATTCAGTCCCAACTAATAAGCGGCCGATATTAGAGGTCCTTATTCTAGAAGAAAGAACGGTTTATCTGGTCAAGTTCTTTATGCATAGAAGCAGGGAGCATAAAGCTCTGCATCACATAAAGTGGCTTAGACGAGAGGCTGGAGTTTATCAGTGTAGCTCGACCTTTCTGTGAGAGAGTATTCGCTCTCCATTTTGTCAGTTGTTGTTTAGATTTACATATGATGTCTTCAAATGTACTGCTTGTGACTCTGCCATTGATAATAGGACATCTAAGATATTTTTCTATTGAGTTTTCCTCAGTAATGTTGAGGCAATTACGCAACTGAAGAATCCTATGATTCGGAATCCTTCGAGTTGCTTGAAAGCATGATTTGTGGTAATTAACCTTTTGACCAGACACTTTGCAGTATGAATCGATTATCGTCCTTACTTTGCACCCTACTTCAATGCTACCCTTTGAGAAGATGATGATATCATCAGCAAAGGAGAGGAACGGAACTCGGGCCCCGTTACGTCCAATTGGGAAGCCCAACTGAGATCTATTTAGGTTAGCTTCCGCCGTTAGTTTTCGGGCTAGAATCTCTCCCCCTAAAATGAATAGGAAGGGGGATAGCGGATCACCCTGGCGAATTCCTCGTGATGGGAGAAACAGTTCCGCAGGCCCATTGTTAACTAAAACCGAGAAGGAGACGGTCGTAATACACTCTATGATCCATGCGACAAATCTATCATGAAATCCGAATTTGAAGAGCACATTTTTTAGGAAAAACCAGTCCACCCTATCGTAGGCTTTCTCCATGTCTAACTTTATTGCCAACCATCCTTCCCGACCCCTGCGATTTTTGTAGGAGTGGAAGATTTCATGTGGTATAAGGATATTGTCCTGTATAGCCCTGTTTGAAACAAAAGCACCCTGAAGTGGATGTATGAGTTTACCAATAAACTTTTTCATTCTTTCTGTCAGAATTTTGGAAATTATTTTATAGACATTGGAACATAGACTAATGGGCATGTAGTGACTAGTGGCCGTGGGAGCATCTCTCTTGGGAAGCAGGGAAATAAAAGTATGGTTTATTTGGCGGAGCATTTTACCGGAGTGAAAAAACCCTTTTACCGCACATATTACCGATTTTCCGATTATATCCCAATATTTTGTATAAAATTCAGTTGTGAATCCATCAGGACCTGGGGACTTGTTTCGACCTAGACTAAAAACAAATGTTTTAATTTCTGAGTTAGTCGGGATTGCTGTAAGAAAACGATTTTCATCCAGCGTGATGGACGGTTGTATAAGTTCCAGCAATTCGTTAAGACCTATTTCTATCTATAAATATATGTACATGTATATCCAAAATTTCATTTATTTAAATCCTAAATAATTTGAATAATAACATAAAATTTAATTTAAATACATTTCATTTTGCACAATAACATTTCTTTTAAAACCTTATATTAAAATAAAGTACAATTATAATCCCCTCTCTATTTCGAAGAAGAACCATACAACTTTGCCTTAAACAATATAACTTCAAATCTAATTTATTTACTATAGATTCATATGAATCAATAACAATAAAAATGAAATTTCTCGAGAATAGTTATAAAACTTAAATATATAGTTAATTTGAAAAACTTTTCTATGTTCAAATAAAAGGACTTTTATTATGAAAATTATATTTACTTAAAACGAAATACCCAAAGATAATTTGGGGTATTTCATATCTCCCCCTTACAAATAAGTTTCGTCCCGAAACTTAGAAAACGAAAAGGAGTACGGAGAAGAGGTATAAAGGAAAGAGAGTACGGTATTGATATGTTTTAACATTGATCACGTAAGATACTAAGAGTTAACGAGCAGAAGCTTAGAATTGAATGCGAACGAATCTCCCTAGATAGGGAAAGAACGACATCATTATCTCTCTTTGTACACACATGTCTTCAATTGTTTGAACTGCCACATATATGAAACTTGGAATGATATATACATGCTTTGAGTGGTTCAGGGGATCGAACTCGATATCTATGGAATTAGAAATAACCGCGTACAACGATATATATATACATGTATCTCCTTGCTTAAGCGCAAAACAACTTAATTACATCCAACGTAATTATTTGTCCACCGAACTCATCATTGCTAAAGTCTGAGAGTTATTTCTCTTACAATTACCTCTTAACCTAGGGTTAAGCACATATGACAGAGTTGTTTTACAATTTTTTTTTCCATCTGATCACATTCGACGATATGTTAGACATTAGTGCAAGTTAGTCAACTCTTATCACACAGTGAACATGATATCCCAATCTGCCCTTGGCTTTCTTCTAAACCCCATTTAGCTTCCTTTTCCAAGTTACCAAATGGTCCACGGTAGTTTTAAAGGCAGCCACTATGGTGTAAAGGCTCGGATTTTTAAACCCTAATTTTTGGAAAAAGGAAATTCAAAATAAATTTAAAAGTGGAATTTAACAAAAAAAAAAAAAAAAAACCTCCCTAAATCGGATTTTAAAACTCATGGAACGAATTTCTCCGACGGATTTCAATTCCGCTACTTGACTTGAGGTTTTGGAATATGAGCGAGATTTTACCGGATTAATTAATTCAGTTTTGGAAATTCGATTTGAAAAATTGAGTTGAGATGAGATCGAGAAAGCGGGTTTCGGGATTTATTTAGCGGGTATTTTGAGAATTGATTTTTTTTTTTTTTGTGACCACACATGTTTTCCCTCTAATTGTCTTCTTCTCCCACCTCTATCCGATTTCAACTTAACCAAATCTCTCCCAGCTTGTTTCCTACCAAAATTGGTTCAACACTTTCCTCACACCCACCTCCCTCATCTTGTAGATTACCCAAGTAGGCCTGCAGGCTGCAACCTACACCTGTAGAAGTTGACCCCTTTTGTGTTTGGTTCAAATTGAAAACAACAATCTCCTCTCACTGCACTTAATATGTACCCCCACATCTTCATTTCCCATCTCCCCTTTTTTTCCACTTCTGACCAAACACAGCTCTCACCTTGATTTCCATCAGTTGGCCGAGAGGAGAAGCTCCAAGCACCCCCTTTGCTCAGCTCCTCATCACTATTTCTGCTTGCAACCACCGCATCCCCTTTCCTCCCCTGTCTTGCCGCCAGAGAAAAAAAAACCCGAGCACCTCGAGCCTGTTTGCCGGGGAGCCACCAGTCGAGCCGCAGCCTCCACCTTCACCCCGCTTCTGGTGTCCGAGCGGGAGCACCTCCCTCCTTCTCCTTCGAGCAGTCGCCAGGAGCCCAAGCTCCTCCACTCTCCGACGACGCCGAGCCAAGCACGAGCGAGCCCAGGAACCGCCGACGCCACATCCCTTCTCCTTCTTCCCTGTTTTCTGTCCAAAACCTTCGGTGAGTCCTCTTCCCCTCCTCTCGCTCTAAATCTGACATAAAAGGTTCGCCTTTGACCTCCCATTTCCGAACCGGGCGAGCTCGATTGATTCCGACGCCTCTGACGAACCCCGAAGAACTCCGGCGAACCTCCGGCGAGCCCGACGAACGAATCTCCTCGGTGAGCTCTTCCTTTCCTATTCTGTCATGTGTGTGCCGGAGTGGCCGGTTCGGGTGGCCGGAGCCCAGCTCCACCGCCGCCGGAAGCCTCCCCGCTCCCCCCTCTCCTTCTTCCGTCGGAGGCAGGACTTGCCTCTGCTTTCTTTCGTTCAGCCACAATGGAAGAAGAAGACTCCTGGGCCCCGCCTTCCAACTTGGCAGCCACCTCAGCCGGGCCCCACCTTTTTTTTTAACTCCGAACATAATTGAAATGGAAATGTTTGTTGGGCCTTTTCTTTCTTTTCAATACAGATCAAACATTTGGGCCTAATTCTTTCAATGTAAATCAGATTGCCTTTGGGCCTTTTCCCCTCAAATAATTTCGGTTTGGATTTCACAAACAAAGGGGCTGATTTTGGAGTTTTGGAAAAGTGAGTTCGGTTTGGATCTATCCAAAATAAAGGTGGAGTCGGTTTTGGTAAATTATAAAATAAAGAGGGTCGGTTTTGGATTTTTATAAATATAAAGTCAGTTTGATAATATAAAAGGGCTGATTTTATTGAATAAAAATGGTTGGTAAATGGTATTTAAAATATTATATAATATTATGCGAGATTAAAATATGGGGATTTAAATTATGTTATCGGAATTAAATGGAGAAAGGAATTTGATGAGCATTTTCAAGGATCGGGATTTCTAACTAGTTGATTCGTATTTTAAAGTGGGTTCGGGACTAACTCGGAAATTATGCGATCGGTGACTAACTAGCATGATTGATGTGAATGGTTGACTAATATCAAGATTAATGTGGACTAATGGCATGATTGGCTGACTAATAGCATGATGAAGTGTTAGACTTATGTATAGTTCACTTATGCTTTTAATATGTGATGATATGATGAACTCGAGTTATGTGATATGGATATACGATTATGAACATGAGGAATGTGATGATCTCGAGATATATGAATATATTAATTCTATGAATATATGAATGTAGCTGAATGGAACGATGAGAATGATATGGACTTACGGAATGCGGCAATGAGATGATTGGTTGAACCGGATGGAGTGATGATTACGATATGATTGTTGTTCTTGTTGAATGATGTGTGCTTTGAGTGCTTGAATGATTAGACGTAGACTTATATAATTGTTCTGATATGTATTTAGGTGATACTTGTGACTATGATTTATGTGTGCTGGACCCTTTATTCTGCTGTTCTGCAAAGCCAGGTAAGTCTCTTCGGAGCTTACTCGGATTGAATAGAGCTATTCCCTGCTTTAGGTGCATGATATACTAGGTGTTGCATTCATGATCAGCATGCCATGTAGTACCATGCTAGGTTGCATCTACGTTGAGCATCCTATTTCTTTATGCGTATGTAAACAGAACGGCCGTTATCTGTGAAGTAACTAGAGTCATTGCTAGGGTCATAGGGTAGCCCAGCCTCATCGGGTACCCTGAGTCAATCGAGTCATGCACTTCCTTATATTATGAGATGCCTGCGGGCTTTATTGTGGAGCGGGTTAGGCATGCGTGCCGCCCTATTATGAATGAATGCATTCACGAGCTGGCCAGTCTCCACCTATCGGAAGGGGTGGAGGTAGAAGAGGGATATACCACTTGGTATTCTGTGCTAAGGCCTTATTATTATTATGTACTTGATCTTAGGAGCATGTTAGTGTGTTAATATTCCGCCATGCATCTAGAAGCATCTTTATTAGGTATAGCGTATATGTGTGCTTATGGTTGGGATGCAGAGTTAAGTGGGCATCGATCTGATCCCGCCCCATATCAATTTTTTTAGGTATTATTTATGTTCATCCTATCGGTGCTGTTTGCTTATTGCGCGGGTCATTTTGTCGGCGGAGAGTGAGCGCTGGAGTATAGACTTCACCAGACTCTGATTATATTTTTAGATTTACACTGTAGACTCCGTTTTGACCCGGCTCTGCCGTGGCACACTCTTGTATTACACTTGTTTTCGCTAGTCGCATGATTTCTGATCCCCACGTTTAGACTTACGACAGGTACAGGGGACTTACTCGGGGATTCCAACGATCCCTTCGATTTTGGGTATGAAATCCCCCTTTGAAAACATTAAAGTAAGTTTTGAAACCTTCAACCTGTACTCGGGGCGCAAGGTCCTAACGAGGGGTTTAATCCCTCGAAACGTAACTCGGGAATCCTAATCCCGGGCCGTTACATATGGGCAGTACTGGTGTCCTATTCAAGTGTAATGGGTGTTCCGTATGAAACAGGTTCTTCTCTAGATCTCCTTCACGTTCATTGAATAACACGTTGTCCGGTGTCTTGTCTTCTTCCCGAAAGCGAGCGTGATATCGAATTTATTCTTTTATTATATACTTCGATTGTATTTTACTTTTGTACTATCTAAGACGTTGAACAATGAGAGTTCGGATCATTAACGAAGTAATGTTATCAAGAAATTACACCTATTTCGGATAGAGAAGCTATGGATTCTTCATTAAGACACAAACAGGAGAACACATGTAACGCATAAAGTTTTATCTCTCACGGGGTAGAAGGTCCTTCACCACACACACGATGTACCACGATAAGTTCACGTCTTCGCTATCGAAATTTCGAGAATCTCACATTGATTGTACCATGCACATTGAACGCTTGTATTAATTTATAAGGTATCTATCGCGTATGCTTATAGTAGTAGAGTACTAGGGCACGGAGATGCTAAGCACATATCACTTAGCTTGGGGTTCTTTAAGGTAGTTTAAAGTCGATATCGAGAAGTTTGAGTTGAGATATTGTAATTTGACCCAATTAAATTCTTCACAAAACATTACCCATTAACTTCAAAAGCACTTACAAATTTAGCATTATTTTCCATAACTTTAAGATTTGTATAGAATAGTAAAATCGTCACTTAGAAAGTTTAGTGAAAAGATTGATACTATAAGGTTTTCTTGAAATATTATGAAGTACTTAAAATATATAATCTGTACGCACATGAACCCATAAAATAATTTTTTTAAATATCAAAAAATATATTGGAGATGAAAACAAATAAACATCTGAGCACATTAAATCCTTTTAAAATATCATAACATATGTTTAACACTTAGGGCCTGTTTGGTTCATTAAAAAAAAGCCCAACAAACACTTTGTTAGTGTTAGGCTAAAAAAAAATGTTTGTTTCAGGCTTCAAAGGTATCAAAGTGTTTTAGGGCTCAAACAGTTCGGCCTGTTTTGTTACCCTCGATTTTTTGGGGTGTTTTGCACTTTTGCCTGTTGTCTCGCTCAGTCGCTCCCCGACACCATCATTTCCCATCGAAGGGATCCGAAAGCTTCTCCCCGTTGATTGCACCTAGATCTCGTTCGTCGATTGCACCACCGTGTCCCTCCGATCTCTGTCTCGCTCGTCGTTCGTACCTTGGTGTCGGTACGTCGTCCATCTTCAATCTCGTTCGGTGAGTCCCTAACCCTAGCTTCGCGATTTCACCTTCAATTGGTGCAATATCTACCTTCGATTCGAGGGGAACCTCTTTCCTTGTGCTTTTCCTTCGGTTTTCCTTTCGAATACGAGGTTTTTGAAGTTTTTGAAGTTTCGAATCTGCATAAAAAAGGAACTCTCTAACTCTCTCAAGTGTCGAATACGAGGTTTCTAAAGGTTCTGGCCTTTCAAATTGAGGTTTCTATATATACATATACAAAAGTTATCAAAAACGATTTGTGTGTATATGTATTCCTTGTTCTTTCTGCCATTGTAAAACCACTTTCTAATGGATAATTCATTGCTGGTGTTTAATTTTTTTTTGATGGCCTCTGATTTTACCCAACCAAACTGATCATCTATTCTGATGGTGAATCCAACTCCTGAATAATCTCTATGAAATGTGATGTTTGCCCAACTTTCAATTGAATTGCCTGCACTTCTTTTCTTGTAGAACCTGTAAACTTCTTGCTATTCCTCTACAGATTGAAGGAGGCCATGTTGTTGTTCTAGTTCCTGTTGTTTCATTGTACTTGCTGCTTATTTGTGTAAGTTGTTATTCTCTATTTGCACTATGTATGAATCTCTGAATGAGACTACTCTATTTGTACCATCTATGATTTTACAAGTTTTATTGTACTGGTTCCTGCGCTTGTTAGCCTTCATTTTGATTTTAAAATTTGGCAATTAATTGCAGTGATAGGGGATGCAACTCGACATAAGAATTTAAACTTCTGAATAGTGTAGAGTTGATTTAATGCATTGCTTTGTTTCATTTGGGCAGTTAGGTTTTGATTACCACCATACTAGACAACTTCAGATTGATTAGAGATGCCAAATTTTGTGAGGGGTTTAGAGGCTTCCTCTGCAATCTGTCTGTAATATTAATTAATCAATTAATTTTCATATATGTATGTTGATGATGTTATCTTCATTTAAGTATTTTTAGTTTTGGTTTATAATTAATTCCTTATTGTTATCTCAGCTTGAATTTGACAGGGGTTATTCCTAATCTGCAATTGTATATTAGTTTAATGAGGTGATGATTTGATCCATTTTTTAATCTTATGAGTGTTCTTTAATAGGATCCATATTGACTAGAAATGGCAATTGCTTGGATTGAAAAGGCCAACACAATTTCACCTGAATATGGAAGGGAATTGGGGCAAAAGAGCTAAATAAATATTTTAAGATATAAGAAAATTCATTTGTTATATATATATTGAATTAATAATTTTTTATTTAGTTATACTAACCACAAATGCAGATGCAACATACAAAGGGAATATGAATATAAGGTGCAACATGCAAAGGGAATATTTTAAGATATAAGCAAAAAACCATTTGTTATACATGTATTAAATGGAGAATATTAACTTTGGCCTGTTGAATCTCAGTTGGGATTGATAGGTTTAGCTTCCCATCTAACTTGAGTAATAGACTTGGCCTGAGAATCTAGCTAACTGGTCATATGTGAGGCTCGGGGCGTTAATGGTCCTGTTATAGGAAGCCTATAGAATCATTCTTGCTATGCGCTATTCTCCCTTTTCAATTCATTTCTCTTGTCCTAAATATTACAGAGTAAAAATTATTCAATTTTCTTTTGTTTACTTAATGTCTTGCAATGTATGATGTAACGAACTGTAGATATGTTTTAATTTGAGTTGGCAGTTGAGCTCAGTTTATTCTGCTTGAGCAATTTGTATCAGATGGACTCCTCTATATTTTTAATTTTTTACATGTAGTGTAAAATTTTCTCATGCTCTTGATGGTGTTTAATTGCCGGTGTTTAATTATTGGTGTTTAATTACTTAAGTTTCAACTGAATTATGAAGAATTGGGTTTCATTAATCTTTGTCTAATTACAGCAATTTCAGACAATTTTTGTCATAGTTAAAGAAGCAATATGTTTCAGATCTTCTCAGAAGGAGAAACAGCTGAGAATTTGAAGTGATTATGCATTTGGGGCTCGAGAAATAGTTTAAGCGGAGAAACAACTTAGAGTTTGAATGATGTTCGGTTGGATACTGTCTTTAATTTCTGTTGGATATAACTTCTGTTAACTTCTGATGTGTATTGGTTTAACTTCTGTTACCTTCTGTTAACTTCTGGTGTGTATTCTATCCACTACTATTACCTTCTGTTAACTTCTGGTGTGTATCGTCTCAACTTTTGTTAACTTCTGGTGTGTAATGTCTTAGCTTCTGTTGACTTTTGTTAACTTATGTTAGCTTCTGGTGTGTATTGTCTTAACTTCTGTTAACTTCTGTTAGCTTCTGGTGTGTATTGTCTTAACTTCTGATAACTTTTTTTTTTTGGAAATTGTCTTAACTTATGTTGGAAATTATCAAACTTTCTTTTGTGCTGCGCAATTAAATTTATAGGGTGTTATATCTTTGTTTTGCCGAAATTATGAAGAAATCCAGAATGATTTCAATTCTAATTTATAGCAAAAAAATATATTCAAAACTGAGCTTTTATAGATCTCCAAGTTAGTGTCGATGATCATTTACAAATTAAAAATTACAAGCATTGGGATTTATGAGATGATTAATCATATCCCTTTCCTAAATCAATTCAACCAAACATTCACAAAGGCAATAGGGAATTCAATGATTCATCTTCTATGTCAACCAAACAAAAACACAATCAAACACTAATCCTTTCCTTTCTCTTCTCATAAAGGTAATGAATCTCTTTCCTTTTCCCAACTCGAACCAAACGGGCCCTTAGATTCTACACTCAAAACTTGAAAAGAAAATTTTACGTGTAATTTTTTTTTACAAACACATGTGTATGTTACTGGGTTAATTAAAACATTTTCGAAACACTCACTTCATATTTTTTTCAAGCACCAAAATTTCTCATGGAACATACGCTACTATAATATTTCAATAAATCTAAAAAAATTAATGAAATTTTTTTTTAGGAACATACCATAATGTTTGTTAGTTAACTTCTCTTAATCATACAATTTTTTTTCCACTTGTTTATATGTACACACTTTTTTTTTATATTAAATACACTTTAAAAATGCCTAACGGAATACCAATATATAATTGAATAAACTTTGTCTTAAATGAAATGACATCTATAAAACTATTTCTAAATAAATATTTTACTATCTTATGAAATTATAAGTTGCAATTCATGATCCACACTGTAAAATTGCTATAAAGGAAAATTTTCACTAGGGTTTTGAAGAGCTTTAATAAGGAGTTTGATATAGTAAATGTTTTTTTTTACACAATTATCAAAATTATATGTATTAGTATTTTATTTTATTGGAAAGGATTCTTAGAAAAATATATTTAATGTTAATTCTCACCTTTAAAGAATTCAAAATTATATTACATACTTTTAAGAAAAATTTTGAAATTCACTTTTTGAAAAACACTCATAGAATAGTTAACGATGTTCAAAACGTTGTAGAAAAATCTCGCTCTGATACCACCTTCTGTAACACCCCTTTTATAACCCAAAGAAATGCCACAGTGCTAGTGATTACTCCAAACAAGATAATAATAAATAAATAATATGTAAAATAAATAGAAATAGCGGAAGACTTGCATAATAAAAATAACTCTTTATTAAAGTCTCCTCTAAAATTGAGGATTTAACTTTACAACTTGATAATATTACAACGGAAGACTTTTAAAGGAAATAAAATATTTAAACACTATACAATATATCTAGAAATTTAAACTTTAAATATAATGTTAAAAATAGTTTAGATGTCTTCTCAACTTCTCTTCTCTTTTGAGACTCGACCTAAATCTGCAAAAACTGGTCTGGCGTCCGGAATGAAGGACACTAGCCATCCAAATAAATGACGGTTAGTTTGCGAGAACTAGCAAATGACGGCTAAAAAACCAGGACTTCTCTGAATTCAGACTCAATGACCATAATACGGTATGAATCTAAACCCAAATGCGATTATTGAGAATATTTTTGTGAAGGCTTAACATTTTTAAAACACGACTCATGAGACACGGATAACCCTGAAGGATTGAGTAACAAAAGATGCGAGCGACAAGCAATCTTAGGAACCATACTCCGGTTACAGATGGAGCATGATACAAAGCAAATTGTAATCACTATGAAAACAGTTTTCAAAACATTATTCGCTCACTTTCCTCGTTGAGTAGCTTAAACCAAATTGATATAGCACACACTTTACTCACTTCCTCACGTTGAGTAGCTTAAAACAAATTGATATAACACACACTTCACTCACTTCCTCACGTTGAGTAGCTTAAAACAAATTGATACAACACACACTTCACTCACTTCCTCACGTTGAGTAGCTTAAACACAAGGTTACAGACTTTACACGGTTAATGCATTTTACGTCTTTTAGATTAACACGAGTAACTGATTACTGACTAATACCGGTCCCACCCTGACATAGTGGTTATGACCTACAACCGCTTTGGTTGTGTAACACACATCATTAGGAAGTGTGTAGTTTCATGAAACCTTTAGACTGAGGAGTAACGGCCCTAACCTGACTCTGCAACATCACTTCACTTGAGTTCGCACATTACGTTGCACATTGGTTTACGTTGATTGGTAGATTTACTTTGTTTTATTTTGATTCAATTGAGTTCTAATCGTAACACACGATCCTCACATTGTTACTACTTACTTAAGACATCCTAGGTGACCACACAACACACAAAATAACCCATGCTACTGATAGGTAATATGGATGGCAATTGAAATAAAAACAATTAAAATAAAAGGATGGAAACATCAAAGAAAAGGACATGTTCCATACCTAACCAATTCGCATGAAAGAACAAGAACAAATCATGCTTTAAATAAAGGCGGGTAACTATATTATTATCTTATCTTAAGGTCACCCATTTAAACTTGCCAAATCCAAATTGAACGGTAAATAAATCACACAAGCAGATGGACTATAATTTATTTTAAATAATTTGGCAAGCAATCAAAAAAAAGAAAATAACTTGACACGAAGGTACCAAAATGAGCAGAAAAGCTCGGAAAGTCACTTGCATGGATTCGAAGTCGCAAGCTTTGACTTAAATGGTTGGGTCGACTCGAATTCCCTCCTAGACATCTAGGGATTGACGAAGCACTGCAGAATTAAAGAGATTGAAAACGTTTAAAATACCCTGAAAAGTATGGGATTTTTTCTGAAATTAATTATGCTGAAACAGGGGCATAGTTTAACAAAACCGTAACTTAGGGAGGTTTTCTGTAATTACCCTTCTTCAACCTCACACCTGACAGCAACTTCAACAGCAACTTTTCGGTTTGCTCCCGATGAGATTTCGGCGAGGCATAGGGACTTCGTTAGTACTCGGAATGATACTCGACCGGTGGATACGGATTCGTGGCGAAGAGGTGCTCCCCCCTGGTGTCCAGGTGGGTCTGGAAGCGGCTGGAATCGGCGTACTGGTCGGCACCGGCGAGGTTGAATCGAAATTGGGGTTTTTGAAATCGGGATGTTTTTGTGAAACTTTTGTGAAGGGGATTGTAGGTTAACGTGTTTATAACACTATGAACTAGTTTGAAGGCTCGGATATAGAGAGAAATGATGGGGGTGTGCTTCGAAGGTGATCCCGGAAGGGGTATTTATAGGAGGAGGATTTGGGGATGGATTTGATTAAAATAAATCCGAAAATCGACTAGATAATTACTCATAACGCTATCACAATCCTCAATTTGATGGGATTCGTCCCGAACGGAGCGGATTTGGATGAGCTTCAGATTTGGGGATAAGTTCGTTCGGTTGCGGTTTAATCCCGAATCTCAAAATCAGTTGAATAAATCTCATTAGAAACGGATAGGGAACGTTTTAGAAGCAAAAGGTTTGAGATTCGAGCGAGATTTGACGAAGTGAAATTTCACCTTGGTTTACAGTGAATCGACGCAGGCGAGAGGAAGAAGATGGGTTCAATCGAACCGGTTCAGCATTTTTTTGATGAGTTTGGTTCACTTGAATCGAAAGAAATAAAAATAGAAACCATTGGTTCAAGCCCTATTTCTATATATAAATATATGTACATGTATATCCGAAATTTCATTTATTTAAATCCTACATAATTTAAATAATAACATAAAATTTAATTCAAATACATTTCATTTTGCACAATAACATTTCTTTTAAAACCTTATATTAAAATAAGGCACATTTATAATTCCCTCTCTATTTCGAAGAAAAACCATACAACTTTGCCTTAAACAATATAACTTCAAATCTAATTTATTTACTATAGATGCATATGAATAAATAACAATAAAAATGAAATATCTCGAGAATAGTTATAAAACTTAAATATATAGTTAATTTGAAAAAATTTTCTAAGTTCAAAATAAAAGGACTTTTATTACGAAAATTATATTTACTTAAAACGAAATACTCAAAGATAATTTGGGGTATTTCTTTGGGATTAAGTGATCGCGTGGTTATTGAACATAAACATGCCCGAGGAATCCACCAGGGGGTATTTAGGATATCAAACATCGGAGACTAGCGGATACCCCTCTTGTAGTACATAACTGAAGGACCCTCAGTAGGCGAGTCACAGAACAGCCAGAGCATCAGAAGAAGAGCAATCCGTTTTCGCGTCCGAAACGGTCGATTATACAAAAGGGGCTTTAACCTCCCAGATCTCCTCTGTGTCTCAAACCAGGCGCCATACTCGCGAAGGCATGAAACGCCAAGAATCTCAAGGCTTATTTTGCGTAAAGGTTAGACATAACAAGAACTCTGATGACTTAGATTTTCCATGTATAGGGGTCGTCAGGGTTCCCGATTGGGTATACCACTTCATATATATAAATGAAAGTTCCAAACCGTGTCTTTCAAACACGGATGTGCATGCAAGTAGGCCTCCAAGGAGAATAAATTTAGCAATCGCATGTCTTTCGAACACAGATGTGCATGCAAGTAAGCCTCCAAGGAGAATAAATTTAGCAATCGCGTGTCTTTCGAACACGGATGTGCATGCAAGTAAGCCTCCAAGGAGAATAAATTTAGCAATCGCATGTATTTCGAACACGGATGTGCATGCAAGTAAGCCTCCGATGAGAATAAATTTAGCAATCGCGTGTATTTTGAACACGGATGTGCATGCAGGTAAGCCTCCAAGGAGAATAAATTTAGCAATCGTGTGTCTTTCGAACACGGATGTGCATGCAAGTAAGCCTCCTATGAGAATAAATTTAGCAATCACGTGTCTTTCGAACATGGATGTGCATGCAAGTAAGCCTCCAAGGAGAATAAATTTAGGAATCGTGTGTCTTTCGAACACGGATGTGCATGCAAGTAAGCCTCTATAAAAGAATAAATTTAGCAATCACGTGTTTTTCGAACACGGATATACAAGTAAGCCGCTACGGATAATAAATTCGGTAACTTTTTTACGTTCTTATACTTGGATATGTAAACAAGCCTCAAAGAATCAATAAAATTAATCTATCTTCCTATACTCTTTCTTATTTTTTGTTTTGTGTTAATTTCCGACTGACTCAATTGAACGGTTATTAAGAATATAATGCACCAGAATAAGCCATACAACCCATACCGATAAGGCTATTTACGAAATCAGTGAAGCTAGGTTCACCCGTGCGCATTTTCTTGAAACCAACATATGAACATAGTCCCAAACACGCAACACGATTGCTACGATCAAATCAGAAAACCAAGTATACAAGCGTTTAAAGGTTCGCACAACAAACAAAAAGCAAAGAAGTCATAAGACAACAACAACACGAATTTTGCCACGATCTCATCGGCTTACTTACTAGTCTCAAGAAGTATTATGGTAAAACGATTACTCCCCTCATATTTAAAAATGATAAGGGATCCCCCAACACGCAAGCCACTATCAACAGCAAAGGCGCGCCAACCCTCAATCAAGATATAATGGGTTTGGCTATCTTGAAACATCCTCACTCGAAATTCACGCCCAGTGGGAGAAATCAAGAACACACGAGTCAATCCCTCGCGAGCGTACTGAGCACCAAAAGACTCAGACAAAAGCTGCAAATAACCACAAACAAATATCAACCAAGAAAAGCAAAAATTGCAAAACAAGGGTCGGAACGAATACCATATATTCCAATTTCTCTTCAGAGTCAATAGAGCGAAAAAAGTCACGACGACGAGGGTTAGGGAAAGTCATAACTCTTCAAAATTCAAAATACCTAAACTAAAAAAAAAAGGATTGCTACCTAAGCCCTATCCGAACTTCTGATATTTATCAGCAAGCAAAGCAAGCAACATATCGTGTTGTCACATCATAAAACAAGAGTCTACCCCCGTCCAAATAAATTTTTCCAGAAACAACCACATGCCACACAAGTGGCAGGATCCCAGAGCACCCCTTTGAAAAACAGAGCCACAGTAACACATCAGGAAAAGTCGCATCAACATTAGGAAAAGACAAAAACAAAAAGAACGGAAGCATATCTACTTCGTTGTTCAAAACAACAAATGTCATTACATAAAACTTCGCGATTACACTAAATAAAGCATAACATTAGGTCTAAAAAGTACGCCATTATCCACTAAAACCACCATTATAAAACGATAAGGTTCTACTCATCCTCAAGAAGAAGGGTCTTCAAACGGTGCCCTCCCATGTACTGAAAAAGCACCATTGACGCACCAACTCGAACACCATTATTGGTTGCGAATCTTCCCCAACCTTCAGGCAACCACCAACGATTTGCGCAATCTTTGGAAACTTCAACACGAAAGTTTTCACCGGTAGCAGAGACCAAGCATACATGATCAGACACGACATGACCTTAAATCCTTTCGAATGCACAAGGGAGAGGCCACAAAAAAAAAACGAAACGAGATAAAACAAGCACTTCATCACAGCAACTCAAACCCAGACAGGTACAATACACAACAAATATAAACAAGCTTACCAAACGATGCATCCTCCCCTCTATATCAACACAACGGTAAAAATCACGCATCTCGGAGTTAGAAAGTGCCATCTCTAGCAATGATAATGAGCAGCAAATGGATAAAGCAGATCACCAAGGACGTAGCCCCTTTTTATATGCAAAACGAGACTAGGAAAATCTCAATGTACAACGAAAGCATTCATGGCGTATATTGAATCTAAAAGAGATTCTGAAATAAGGTTTGTCCGAGATACACTGCATGAATAACACATGGCAGAGAATCCCCTCAGAACTCGACCAGGTACACTGGGAAATTTCAAATCCAGAAACAGTCATTTATTGCAAAAGAATTTTTTTCCCAGTCGATACCACTATAAAAAGATTTCTGCCTTACAGTTTGAAGGGCACAACCTCTTCATCAAAAATCTTTCCAAAAAGAAACATGGAAGCCAATACCAGCGATCAAAATCCAAACAATCCCTTTGTTTTTGATATTTACTTAGTAGGGGACAAGCAATACATACACATGATGTTTCCTTATGAATTCAGTCGACACTTCGCACCCCATGTACCTGAGAAAATCTTTTTATCCACTCGCGTTGTCAAAGATTTCCCTGTCCACATCGTAGGGGGCAGTTATGGATCTCACTGGGTGGCCCGCAGATGGAAGAACTTTGTCAAATCACACACGGACTTGAGTTGGAAACATCAATAATGTTCACCCACCTGGGAGAAGCAAAGTTGAAGTCCATTTTTTCGACAAGGAAGGCTACTACATCGAGGACGAACTCTACGATGACGACTACAACGACCCAACATCAAATGATTTCCACTAGATCCCAGGAACAGTTCGGCGAGTAGTGGTCTTCTTATTACAATTTTCAAAGAAATTACTCGGACTATCAATCAAAACCCGTTTCCTTGGATTCATATCACCACTACTCTTTGTCTAGAAATACGAGGAATAAATCCCTGCGTCCAATGAGGGTGGATATAGACGTCTCTCCATCGCAAGCGGTACGCTGGAGATTACTTAGTTTTTTAACTTCATTTCCCCAACGTCCAATGACGCTGGAGATAGACGTCTTTTCATTGCGAGCGATACGTTGGAGATTACTTGGTTTTTAATTTCATTTCCCCAGCGTCCAAGAACGCTGGAGAGAGACATCTCTCCATCGCGAGCGGTACGCTAGAGATGACCGGGTTTTTAATTTCAGTTCCCCAACGTCCAAGGATGCTGGAGATGGACGCCTATCCATCGCGAACGTCGCGCTGAATACTACTTAATTCTTTAAACAAACCCCCCTGCGTCCAAAGATGTTGGAGATTGTTAGGCAGGCCTGTCCACCACGGACACACATATTACCTAGTCCTCCCTGCGTCAAAAAGATGTTAGTCCTTGGTAAGAAAGTATCCCCTCCGCGACCAACACACTAAATATTGGTTTAAACAAGAGTCGATAGCTAAAGTACTACAACTCTATTTATCCACTATTCATGACAAGCTCAACAACAATCAGCACCGCGACAATATATTGATTTATTAATTGCACATCAAGCAACACCATTCATAACAAAAAGTAACGACGTAACCATTCCAAAGGTCGCGAAGATGAAAAGTTTAAACACCGAACCGAGAAATCCACATCACCAATTTGGTCAGGCCCGTGATCTATGGCAACAATGTCGAAGCAGGAATTCCCGTCATACTCAAAGATCTGGCGTGTCCCAATACGAAGTTCGTTCGAAACAACGAACTCAGGCCACTCGCTAGTAAACTAATAGTTGTTAGACCCTAACGCCTCTACCCTCACCACAAATTCCTTATCAACTCGCGTCCATAAATGTACAAAGCCAAGTGCATCATAACCATAATCATGATACACAGACGGTAGAGACTATAATAACAAACACGTCAGAAAAATTCAGTTATCTTGTCAAACAAAAATTACACAAAGCACAACTCACCAGCCTATATAAATGCCCCTCCACTACAATATCCCGTGTAAAGCCGCGCACGCGAGGAAGAGTTACACCCGGAATATCAACCTGCGTCATAGGCATCATCACCACGAGTCAAAACTGCTATAATAATCCCGGGCTGCCTATCTATATATAATTAACCTCTATAAGGATAAAGCAACAGGGGGCACCACAGACCGCCCTAGTCCACCACGAGGTCAATAAATATCAAGCAACACAACAACGAACACATGACAAACACGACCCCACGCCACACGACAAATAAAGCAACAACTAAACCTCATACACTGAGATGCACGAAGGACAAGTGTTGTTAGGAGGAAATTGAGACTTGCAATAATAATATATAAATAAATCACAGCAAACCAGATTCTGTCCCTTGCAAATAATTACAAGACCTCCTCCTGATGCAGCAGCGGGAAGTCAGGATCGATCCACGAGGAAGCGTGTCAGCGGATCCTAGGTAGCGGTGGAATCTCACGAACGTCGACAACAGTGGTACTCGACCTCGACTAAGGGTTAGTCGACAGGGGTCAGGCACAGTCGAACGCAGCGCAGCAGCAGTCACAGGGGCTCGTTGATGTCGATGAGGGTCTACTCGATGTCGAGTACAGCCCTCGTCGACTTCGCTTCGTTTTGTCGAGTACCTGCACACAGAAGTTACAGCGATGCTAGATCGAAGATCAGTAACTCGAGATCGACCAGGCTTGGTCGAGATCGAGTAGACAGAGAATTAAAATTAAACAAAGAAATAAAGTAAAGGCAAATGCTTTGAGACTTTCGAAATAAACTGTATGTAAAAGGACTTCCAAAATTGGGGTTTGCAACAACGATAACCAAGCATGCATAAGGCAGAGATAAACAGATAATCATGTGAATTGCATCAAAGGACCAAGCTTTTGCCTTTTCCAACAATTAGACAACTCTCTCAAGAAACCCTAATTGTCTCTACTAATTTTATGTTTATAATCCAAGTTGTTAGCATGGATCTCCATTAGACGGGTAATAAACACATAAACAAGTAGAAAGATGCTCAAAACATGATAAAGGTTGGATCTTTACCTCAAATACGCATGGCTATCGTCGGGCTCGCCCCAACCCTAGAAGTGGGTGGACTACTCACGCCTCATCGCAAACTCAGACATTAATTGAAAGAAAATAACAACTTGCATTAACTAAATTCAAAGCCTTTACAATCCTGGCAATCCAACTCTCGTTGAACGCCAAAACCTTAAAACCTCTGAACTCCCTAAACCGTCTCTGTGGAACTACCTCTCTAACTGAAATTGAATGAATGAAACTGAGCCCCATGGGCTTTATTTATAGCCTTCTATTCCTTGCTACTCAAGGATAGAATATCTATATCTATATCTAAAACTATATCTAAAATGCTTAAGGATAAATAAAAGCGATAAAGAAATTAAATCTAAATATATCTAAATTGTCTCAAGTGGATAAATCTTCTCCTTCATGATGTAACTTGATAGAATCGGATAGAATTCAGTCTTCTTCGAGCCCAAGTAATCCCACACCGAGTAGGATTCGTCAAGCCACGTCATACAGCTTCTGGATTCGTCGTCGACGTCGACTAGGGTCTTGTCGACATCGAGTAGGAGTGTTGTCGACTGGCTCCTCGGGTGGCTCTGCTCGACAAGGCTCGGACATGGCTCCTGGGCGTCGTCGACCTCGACAAGGCTTCGTCTACATCGACTTGGGTTCTTCCTTTCCGCTTCCGCGAGTTGCTTCTTCCGTTGCAGCGAGGTCGTCGATCCACAGGTGCGAGAGCCCCCTTCCGCTGGAGCGAGTTGGCGAGCTCCGTCGTCTTGGTGCATCCCGCTGGCAGCGAGGATTTCTGCGGCAGCGAGTGCTGCCTGGTCGTCTTCGTTCTCGGCTTGTCGACTCCGGGTGTGGCGTTAAGGTGTCGTCGATCTCGACTAGTGGTCCTCGAGATCGAGTAGGGCTCCGGAGCTGGGTTGGTCTGGCTCTCGACATTGCTCCTAGTCGACAAGGCCTGTGCTCGGACATGCTCGTCTAGATCGAGTAAGGCCTACTCGAAATCGAGTAGCCTGGGCTCTCGCCTTGATTCGACTGGTTTCACTGCTTCTTTGACCTTGGACTTCTGTAGTGGTTTTCCGAGCTTTTCTGACCTTCCTTAGAGTTGCTGTAAAATGTCTCGAATTCTGCGAATTTAAACAGAAACTGGTGTAGATTCCATAATTTGGCAAATAAACATAAACTACATAGATTCTGTACTAGCTAACCCAAATGTATGCAAAGTATGCAAAAAACGATATTAAAGTTACTGTAAAATATGGCAAATTCAGCTCACAACAAACACCCCATACTTAAGCTTGCTTGTCCTTAAGCAATACTTTTATCTGTCATTCAGGGGAAGAAATCAAAACTCTCAACCTATCAGATTCATTCTTATATGTCCCTGCAATCAATTACCATCCTTGAAAAGGTACTAGTGTCACAAATCCATGCATGTGCAATTTAAAGAGCAACATCTGCTCACAAAAGGAGGGTTATGCAAAAACATTCATAAGTCACAAAGCATTGATAATCAAGAGGACTTCAATTTAAGCTCAAATAAGGAGTAGATTTGGCAAAAGGCTAAAAGGTGGGTAATTTTTGGCAATGTGGTGCTAATGATCCGGGGAAATGGAGTATTTCCAAATTGAATTTCCACATTCCTTCTCCATAATATTCATCACCTTTCATATTGCTTTTATCAGAAATAATGCTTTTACCTCTCTAACCTCAGCACTGCCTTCTCGCGAGTCGCAAACATGGGTGTCATGAATAGCCCCGGATACTTAGTGCTTTGGACTCCTTACCATGTGTCCCATCTCTCCAAACTATTATCTCAGAGAGCAGGGTCAATCTACCTTTATCTCCTGAGGTGATTGGATTTTCTTTCACTCATTAAATTTTCCATATATTCAAAACACTTTCCTTCCAAACTCCAATAAATCACAACACAAACACCATATGATAATCTCCATAATGTAACATCATTCTCAACATAATCCCCGGATAAGGTAAAGAATGGGCAATATTTAGGTCATGTGGAGCAATAATTGAAATAAGGCATATTATGGCTTTTGTGATGCATAAGCATAGGTAAGGCTAGGATTTCAAACAATGAGCATTATATGGAAATATAAAGTCCTCCATCATCTTATCATGCAATATGTCAAAAGCAACTTCAAATTTTACCTCCTTCTATGGTTTTCAAGAAATAATGCACTTTATTATGACTTCCCTTTACTAGGCAACTTCATGCTATATCTCTAATGAATTCAATTTTGCATCGTCGAGTCCAATTAAAGCTTCTATGACATTAACCAAAAATTTTAATGGGGGTCATTTTTCAAACTTTTGGAAATCATGCATATAAGCACATAAATCAATAATGCATTCCAAAATATTTTTCAAACTTTTGGAAATCAAGCATATAAGCACATAAATCAATAATGCATTCCAAAATAGCAATGTAGCAAATTAAAGAAATAGTGCACATATAATGTCAAATAAAGTAAATATGCACAAAGTAAGCCCTTCCCCCACCCCATACTTAAAATTTACAGTGTCCCTACTGTATAAAAATCAAATAAAAACAAGAGTAAAGGAAGGAACTCACAGGATAAAACATCGAGGAAGGCTGACCAGTGCATGTCGAGTAGATGTTCTTGTCGATATCGAGTACAGTACCCGATATCGAGTAGGCTTTCAGCGTCTGGTGGAATCTGAAGTCGAGGAGCGTCTGGCTGGTCCATGTCGAGTACGTCTACTCGAGATCGAGTAGTGTCTGGGCTGCTCCTCCTTGTCGCCGTTGACTTGGCCTTCGTCGATTTTGACTGTTTTTCAGGGACTTCTTATTCCACTTTTCGCGATCCTTTTATGCTTGCCGACCTAAAAGTGTTAGATTGCACACAAAAACAAGACTATCCACATGAAGTATTCTAAAAGACGTAAAACCAAAACCAAAAACCAAAAACCAAAAAAAGTTCAAGAGTCCCAAAAATTCATAAAGTTTTATGTACATGCTCTAGATTTTAGAGTCGCTAGGCCGACTTCTCCGTTTGCGCTCAAGGACCATTATTGTGGGGCCCGCTCATGCTTGGCCCTTCTCCTGGATCATCTAGGTCCTGATGGTAGTATGCAAGCTCAGCTGACAGGTTGTTGCTTGCATCATCTCCTCTTTCTTTCTTCCTCTTCCTTCCAGCTCTCAGTTTTCGCAGATTCTCTTGCCACGGCGTCTTTTCTCCCCTTAAATCATTGATAATTTTATTTATGGACTGAGGGGGAGTAGGATTCATACCTGAACTTGCCTTTTTGGACCCAAAACAGGAATCTTTGGGCTCGGGGCTAGTCAACATCGAGTACAGCTGGTCGACTTTGAGTACAGGGACTCCATACTTAGGCTCTTGGCAAGTTTCTGGCTCTACAGCGGTTGTCGACATCGACGAAGGCTTGTTGAAGTCGAGTAGGTCCCTTGTCGAGATCGAGTTGGTCTGGTCGATCTCGAGTACAGCGCCAGCACCTTCCTCCGCTGGTTGCTTGGTCCCGTGGTTGCTGATGCTTTTCACCTCCAGCCATGAAATTTCCTCTTTTGCAGGGCCAAAAGAGAAATCCAAGACCTCATCGCCTATGGTGAAGGTGAGCGATCTATTCTTGACACTAATTCTGGCATCTGCAGTAGCTAAGAATGGTCTACCAAGAATAATAGGGCTAGTAGGATCTTCAGCACAGTCAATGATAAGGAAATCAGTTGGAATAAAGAATTTACCAACCTGGACAGGGACGTTCTCAACTATACCTGTAGGGATGACTACTGTATTGTTCGCCATGTATAGCTTAGCATCCACAGGTTCTATGCATCCTATCTTTACTTTCCGCCAGATTGATAAAGGCATGATGCTCACACTTGCTCCTAAATCGCATAGAGATTCATATTTATATTGACCAAAACCCACAGTAACAGAAAACTTACCAGGGTCAGGTCTCTTTTCAGGGAAGTGGAGTACTTTGCATTCGCCTGCGATCTCTGAGATGGACCGCTTCTTGCTTAGGATTTCCTTGAGAAATTTGACATATCCAGGCATCTCTTGCAGGGCTTCTGTAAAAGGAATAGAAACATTTAGTTCTTGCAGCATATTAACAAATCTGGTAAACCTACCTGCAGTGGGATCTTTCTGTGCCTTTGAAGGGAAAGGCAGTGGCTTTTTCAGTTTCGGAGCCTGATCAGCCATCGGAGGTGTTGCAGAGTCATCGACGTCGGCCATACGCTGCTCGTCGATTTCGACCATGGGCTCCTCGACATCGGGTAGGGTGGTCGACCTAGAGTTGCTGGTCTTCGCAGCGGATTCCGAGCTCAGCTTCTGGTCTGTGTCGAGTAGAGGCTTGTCGACATCGAGTACTCCTTCGTCGAGATCGAGTTGGCTGTGCTCTATGTCGAGTTGCTGCTCTTCCTTGCTTTGCTGTTTTTCGACCTCTGGCTCGTGTAATTTATGTCCACTCCTGAGTTTGATAGCTGCGACGTGTCCGGTTTTCCCTTTAGGATTTGGTTCTGTTTGCCTAGGGAGTTGTCCGGACGGTCGTGGGATCTGTGCAGCGATCTGATCCATCTGCGTCTCTATTCCCCTTTTCCAGATGTCTAATTCTCCAAATTTTGTAGTGATGTTCTGGAATTGGTTGTTGATGGTGCCCTGATTCCGACGCATCTCCTCAAGAATCAGCTGCAGATCATCCTTCTTTTGATCCCTCTCTGGATGTCCTGGAGCTCTGTATGGTGGGGGATTTCTAGGAGGACCTTGGTTCCATTGTGGTTGGTAGAACCTTTGATCTCCCATGTGTCGATGTGGACCCCCAGCGTAGGCTGCCTCTTCATGCGTTTCTGCCATCCTAACTTGCTCGGTGTGTGGGCACTCAGTAGTGGTGTGCCTCTGTGATCCGCATTCGATGCAAGGCTGGTTGACAGATAGATATTTGACTTGCTTGAGGAGCTTGCGATTCTGGTCTCTGTAGAACTGCTCCCTGACATCTGGGTCAATCTCATTTGCTGGCTCATAGAGTGGCATTGATGGTGCTGGCCTGGCGTAGGAGTTCTCCTCATAGTTTGTAGGAGCCCCATATTTGTTGTCGTAGTTAGTGAGCTTTTCTAGCACACCCCATGCGTCGCTTGGTGGCATCGTCAGATACTCATAGCGAGTATAATGGTTGATCCTATCCTTAGTGATTTGATCAAGAGAGTTGAAGAAGATCTCCTGAATGACGTAGGGTGGCTGTCCATGAGTAGGGCAAGATCGCAGTAGTTCTTTGTAGCGTTCCCATGCCTTTGCCAGCGGTTCCCCTTGCTTCTGTTTGAAGGCGGTGATTTTCTGACGAAGAAGTGCTGTTTTGGCGGGTGGGAAGTATTTGTTCAGGAACTCTTGCTCTACTTGGGCCCAGGTGGTGAGAGATCTCGGCTTCAGCCCTTCAAGCCACTTCAGTGCAGGTCCAGCGAGCGACCAGCGAAAAGATTTCATCTTGACATATTCCAGAGTTGTACCTTCAGCAAGAGTACGATACATATCATGAAAGTTAGTAATATGTTCAAGAGGGCACTCATTAAATTTGCCATAAAAAGCATTATTTTTAAGCTCTATCAAAAATTGAGTGCGAATTTCAAAGGAGTTAGCAGGGATTAGAATCGCCGATTCAGGCACGACGAGAGATGGATGCATATAATCCTCAGCAGTAGTTGGATATTGGGCAAGCTCAGCTTCTGCTTGCCTCGCGCGCTCAGCTTCTTGTTCCCTCGTTGCCCTTTCATTGGCGATAGTGGTATCCTTTGCGGCTAGTTCCCTTGTAAGCCTTTCGATCATTTGCTCTTGTGTTTCAACGGCCGCCATTATCCTTTTGAGTTTAGAGTGGATGTGTAGGTAGCGCTCCGGTTCGTCTAAAGCGTCAAACTCAGGTGATTGACCAGAACGACGCATACACCTGCGAAGTAACTCAAAAGAAACGTGAGACTTAACTACCTAAGGCGCGAATGATTGCTTCCCCGGCAACGGCGCCAATTTGTTGTTAGGAGGAAATCGAGACTTGAAATAATAATATATAAATAAATCACAGCAAACTAGATTCCGTCCCTTGCAAATAATTACAAGACCTCCTCCTGATGCAGCAACGGGAAGTCAGGATCGATCCACGAGGAAGCGTGTCAGCGGATCCTAGGTAGCGGTGGAATCTCACGAACGTCGACAACAGTGGTACTCGACCTCGACTAAGGGTTAGTCGACAGGGGTCAGGCACAGTCGAACGCAGCGCAGCAGCAGTCACAGGGGCTCGTCGATGTCGATGAGGGTCTACTCGATGTCGAGTACAGTCCTCGTCGGCTTCGCTTCGTTTTGTCGAGTACCTGCACACAGAAGCTACAGCGATGCTAGATCGAAGATCAGTAACTCGAGATCGACCAGGCTTGGTCGAGATCGAGTAGACAGATAATTAAAACGAAACAAAGAAATAGAGTAAAGGCAAATGCTTTGAGGCTTTCGAAATAAACTGTATGTAAAAGGACTTCCAAGATTGGGGTTTGCAACAACGATAACCAAGCATGCATAAGGCAGAGATAAACAGATAATCATGTGAATTGCATCAAAGGACTAAGCTTTCGCCTTTTCTAACAATTAGACAACTCTCTCAAGAAACCCTAATTGTCTCTACTAATTTTATGTTTATAATCCAAGTTGTTAGCATGGATCTCCATTAGACGGGTAATAAACACATAAATAAGTAGGAAGATGCTCAAAACATGATAAAGGTTGGATCTTTACCTCAAATACGCATGGCTATCGTCGGGCTCGCCCCAACCCTAGAAGTGGGTGGACTACTCACGCCTCATCGCAAACTCAGACATTGATTGAAAGAAAATAACAACTTGCATTAACTAAATTTAAAGCCTTTACAATCCTGGCAATCCAACTCTCGTTGAACGCCAAAACCTTAAAACCTCTGAACTCCCTAAACCGTCTCTGTGGAACTACCTCTCTAACTGAAATTGAATGAATGAAACTGAGCCCCATGGGCTTTATTTATAGCCTTCTATTCCTTGCTACTCAAGGATAGAATATCTATATCTATATCTAAAACTATATCTAAAATGCTTAAGGATAAATAAAAGCGATAAAGAAATTAAATTTAAATATATCTAAATTGTCTCAAGTGGATAAATCTTCTCCTTCATGATGTAACTTGATAGAATCGGATAGAATTCAGTCTTCTTCGAGCCCAAGTAATCCCACACCGAGTAGGATTCGTCAAGCCACGTCATACAACTTCTGGATTCGTCGTCGACGTCGACTAGGGTCTTGTCGACATCGAGTAGGAGTGTTGTCGACTGGCTCCTCGGGTGGCTCTGCTCGACAAGGCTCGGACATGGCTCCTGGGCGTCGTCGACCTCGACAAGGCTTCGTCTACATCGACTTGGGTTCTTCCTTTCCGCTTCCGCGAGTTGCTTCTTCCGCTGCAGCGAGGTCGTCGATCCACAGGTGCGAGAGCCCCCTTCCGCTGGAGCGAGTTGGCGAGCTCCGTCGTCTTGGTGCATCCCGCTGGCAGCGAGGATTTCTGCGACAGCGAGTGCTGCCTGGTCGTCTTCGTTCTCGGCTTGTCGACTCCGGGTGTGGCGTTAAGGTGTCGTCGATCTCGACTAGTGGTCCTCGAGATCGAGTAGGGCTCCGGAGCTGGGTTGGTCTGGCTCTCGACATTGCTCCTAGTCGACAAGGCCTGTGCTCGGACATGCTCGTCTAGATCGAGTAAGGCCTACTCGAAATCGAGTAGCCTGGGCTCTCGCCTTGATTCGACTGGTTCCGCTGCTTCTTTGACCTTGGACTTCTGTAGTGGTTTTCCGAGCTTTTCTAACCTTCCTTAGAGTTGCTGTAAAATGTCTCGAATTCTGCGAATTTAAACAGAAACTGGTGTAGATTCCATAATTTGGCAAATAAACATAAACTACATAGATTCTGTACTAGCTAACCCAAATGTATGCAAAGTATGCAAAAAACGATATTAAAGTTACTGTAAAATATGGCAAATTCAGCTCACAACAACAGGCTGATGACACGCACCTCCCTGCTTCATAATGGTTCAAAGATAACCTTGCCAGAATAAGCGTCCATATCCGCTTGATGCAGAATAGTATAAACGAGAGCTTTAAGTGAGATACAAACGAAATTACCAAAACAAAATGCCATGTTTCGACATGGCTTCAGGAGAACTCTCTCCACCAGAAATCCCACAGCCACCCTTTGTCATGAATACTATGCTATTACCAAATCCCAAATTTGCCAGGATAATCCTTAGGGAAAGCCAACTACGCAGGCTTTCCCTACCATATACCTTTGTAGAATTCGGGGAAGAAATACTTGACCAAATCTTTCTATGCTCTCCTACGAACCAGGAATTCGTCGTACTTGTCGAACGAGATGAAGGAGATTGGTTCTCTCTTTCGGAAGGATGGATGTCTTTCGTGAGCAGTAACAACCTCAGAATAGGCAGCCGTCTTACCTTCGAATATCAAGGAGAATCCCACTTTGACGTGGTAATAGAGCAACCAGGACCAGACGAAAACGGAGATGTCTTGCCTGACTACCTATGCTACGAAGAAATATAACTATAAAGAATGAAAGTTGTTCTCTGCTTTATTTCATCGCTAAGAAGTTTTCACCTTTGCTTGTCATTTTGCATAACATCTAATAAATACGCGAACCCTACTTTTATGTCATTTCACAATTCATTTCATAAAACGATCAACGACAGGAGATAGGTAAAGGTATCGCGAATTTACATTGCAAATAAAAACGGCGGACAGGTGAACAGGTCAAGTTCTAGGCACGAGAAAACGTAAGAAAAATCAGCAGAGCAGGCCTTTAAGAAAAACAAACAAAAGGCATCAAAGAAAATGCGATGGATTCAAAAGATAAGGTATTCACAAAACACCACAACAAGACATCGCTTGTCATAGGTGGAAATATTCATCATCCCGAGAAACGAACGAGTGAACCGCAGCAGAGTGCGAGACTTTAACCACGGGTAAAAATGTTTTCAAACTTCTTTACACAAAAAAGCTTCATAAGGAGTGGAGAGACGGTAAGTTAAACATCAATAGAAGGCCTATCATCTCCGCGAGCGGGCTCGGGGGTCTTCTCACCAATAAGGGAAGGATCGAGGGCAGCGACTAGACCCGGGCAAACGCGGGCGCGGGCCGGGCTTTACCCGAGATTTTGTCCCGTTGTTGCGGGCGCGGGTCGGCCTAAGCCTGCTTAACGAGTTAAAAGTCGTGTTCAAACCCGTCCGCGAATGTGGGTGCGGGTAGCCCACGGGTACCCGCAAACCTAATCAATTCTTCTAATTAAAGATATACTAATTAGGTTTTTATTACCTATATATGTATTGAAAAAAGGGCTACCGTAAGCTAATCGATACATGTATTAAAAAAATTATTAAAATGAATAATTAATATTACTAATATGTATATATATTATTAATACATTATTAATATGTATTGAAGAAGACTGCTGCCTACTGTATGCTAATATGTATATATATTACGTACACAATTACAAAGAGCTTAATGTTGTAAGCTGTACATATATATATATATATATATATATATATATATATATATATATATATATATATATATATATTACATATGCTATTTTTATTTTATTTTAAAAATGAATAATTAATATTATTTATTACATATATATTAATTTTAATAAAAAAAGGCGGGTACCCGTAACGGGTTGATCAATATGTCCAATCCCGTACCCGCTGCGGGCGCGGGCCGGGCCTAGTAGCCCGCGTGGGCTTTTCCCCATTTTCAAGCCCGCCCTCTAATGCGGGCGGGAGGTACGGGCCGGACGGGCCTACCCGCGTTTCCCCAAGTCTAGTAGCGACACCATCAATTGGAATGTCAAGGGGGAGAGGCAGCTCGCATTGGGGGTCTTTAAGCTTCATATCCTCGTTTTCATAGCTAGGAGAAAACATCCTCACCTCATCGCCAAGGTGAGCAAAGCGATTGGCGCTCTGAACAATCCCACCTTCAACCCCCTCCATGTACGCGTCAATAACCCTGTCGTAAAGGACATCCTGTCCGTCTGTCTCAAGGTAATGATTTAGCCAACCTCGACCAACCTCTCCCAAGAAATCAGATAGCCACCCCTGGCCGTCGTCACTAAGCAATAACTCGCGAAGCGTTTTCCTAGAAAGAACAGTGTCTTCCCCGGAAGTAAAGCGCTCCAACTGAACCTTCGCGCCGGCAAGCTCGTCACGAACCACTCCCAACTCATGCTCGAGATCCCTGAGCTGAGCCCTCAAGCACGTGGCCTCCGATTCATGCTGAGCCCCCGTCTCTTGAGCTTTTACGAGTTCAACTCGCGATAGATCCAGCTCGCTCCTCGCCGTCTCCACATCCTTCTGAGATTTTGTCAAAGCATCCTTAAGACCCTCGATGGTTACCTCCCGGAGCTCCGCGCCCTTCAACTTTTCCACCTTCGCTTTCAGACTGGCAACTATCGTCCTTAACTCCCTCACCTTGTCATCATAATTTCTCAAATGTCCAGCCATTTCAGACCATTGCAGATTGTCCTACGATAACACATGGAGAATAATGAACGCATAAGTAAAATAGGGAAAGAAGGAAAGAATAAAAGCATGAATCGCGAAGAAGGTTACTCAGCCTCTACTTTTGTGAACATGCTTCACCAACTCTTCATCCGTCAAATGATGGAGGTAGTCCCTCTCAACTGGACAACTCTTCTTGGGAATCTCCAACTTTTTGATGTCAATGGGGTCGGACCCAGGTAACCTGTAAGCAGTCATTAAAATCCCCGCCTGAGTAATCGGCTCGGAGCTTAAGAGCATGGTTCCCCTTGTCCCCCCCCCCCCGGTTGTTTTCGCCCGCGATGGGCCAGTGGCTGGCCATCTGACGATATACTCTCCCGATCATCAACCGGCTCTTTCCCTTTCGAACTCCTGTTCGTAGGAGGAGACCCACGGGGAACGTTCTGTCGACCACCACCCGACCGCGGGGTAATAGTAAGGGAAGACCTGGATCCACCTCTTGCGACACTTTTCTTTTTCGCAAGCAGGGAAGTTTTTGACTTGTCAACTATCATATATGCGAAAGATTTAAAACAAGTCAAAACAAAAGAAAATCGCGGTCAAAATACTAAAGGACTTAAAAATTCCTAGACACCGACCTAGTCGATGTGGTAGGCTAAGTCCGGCTATCTCCAGACGAACCGGAGTCACAACTTGTCTATAACCCCGTACCAACGCAACCCCTTTCCCGAACGCAGCTCTCCATCCATCCGCCGCGATGTTTTTGTCGCCAAGCGCGACTTACTTACCAGGCTCAGTCACAAAGTTCAGAATAGTCTTGGTTGGATCGCGAACAAGAAACCATTTTTTCCTCCATCCGGGACTGCTAGACAACCTCTCAACAATATTTCCAACCAGGGAGGCGGACACCAGCCCTTCACTATGCCTCAAGGAAAGAACAGAGAAAAGGTGATCTAACGACGACGTTTGCTTGATGGTAGCACAACTCATAATGTATACCACTAGGTACATCCATACGTTGAAGGCAAGTTGGGCAGGGCATTGGTTTATGCATGCCAAAAAATCTGAGTAGAGTAGAGGAAGAGGGAGGCGGAACCCCTGGAGCAAACTGCCTAGGTGGATGACAACATGGTCTTTATATTCATTCGAACTTCCCCAGTTCTCGGTACCTAGGCCTATCTCTACCCCGACTGGCCATGGATAAAGCTTCGCCACCTCCTCCAAGTGCTTGACATTTAGAATTGACTTCTCACCCAGTGTTTTGACTACGGTAGGATCTACGCGTTTCGTAAATATTGTTGGGAGGGGAGGAGGCGCTGCGACAGCATAACCTTTATAGAAGCTACATTTATCTACCTCTGTCCGATTGTAAGGAGGCAGGGCGAAGTCGCCCGGGACCACTCAGACGGGTTTTTTTAGCTTTCTTGGGTATGCGGGACGACTCGCCCTTTCCCAAGTCGTTTATGGATTCCGCGGTATGGCAGTACTCCGGGTTGTCCCTCTTCAAAGAACGCTTGATGGTTCCTGCCATTTTCCGTTTCTTCGCACTAGGGCCGGCCCCGGGGTTCACCCTTTTTCTTTTGTCCTCACGAGGTTTCTTACTCAGTGGGGGAGGAGCTGGACTCGCTGAAGAATCCGAATCGACATCCACCTGGGATCCGATTCGCAAAGAACTAACCTCCTTATGTTCATATCTCACGCTATGGTTCTGGCTATCGCTCTCTTGCGACATCGTAATTCTAAAAACTAGAAGAAAATCCCCTGGAAAAAGATGCAGTAAAAGGAAAAATCAGCAAGGGGAAACTACCTTTTCAACATCGCGACTAAGCAAATTTGGCGCCAAAAGCCCTCTTGGAGGCCTAAGTTGGCGCCTTACGCGCCCTTCGAAGGGACGTTGAAAAGACATTTTCCCCCTTACAAGATGACGGTTAAAAGATGCCTTTTCGTCTCATCCATAAAGGTTTCTCGATTCTCGATAAGTCACCTCTGAGAAAGGCAAAAAGGGGAGACGAAAGGTTTCTTCCGCCCCTTGTCGTCGGAGATTTTCCAATAAGCCCGAAGAGACCGTCGGAGGTTTTCCGAAAAAATCAAATGCAACAATGCCCCGTCCCGACACCACCCCACTATTACTAGGTATCCGTCTACCACTCCATAAAAATCAGTTATGACTAAGAGAACAAAGGAGAAGATAGGGGATAAAACGACATAGCAGCGGAGGAGGTGGGGGATGAGGCACCAAGGCATACCCCGGTCCCCACCCCATAACCGACGTGCACCTCACTAGAAGAAGGTAATTCCACCACTGGGTTTAGTGTTTCTGGCTAACCCTAAAAATCTCAAGAGAATAATGCAAACTTAGAAATTAAAAAGGGCAAGAGAAAGATCGGAGAAAACTCACTTGAGAAATGCGAAAGAGAAGCGCCGGTAAGCTTAGAAAACTGGGAATGGACCATCACCTAACTCCGATCTCGTTTCTTCGAAGAGTACAGGAAACTCTTGAACTCCCTCTCTCTTTATTCTTCTCTTTGATTGTTCAGAGACGTGGAATAAGGAGGAGCGAGGGTGAAAACCCTACTTATAGGTCTCTATGGGACCACCCCGCCCAGTGGGCCGAAGTGCACGATGGGCCCAACTAAGGCCTATCTAATAAACTGGTCCTTTGGCGGGGAGCATCGTATTTTTCGAAGCCTAATCGCAAATGACGTATCACTCGCGATTCGGATACGAGGAGATATGACAATGCCATGGAAAATAGACTATAAAATAAACACAAGTATGACATCATAAATGGGCCACCCAACGCTAAAGGATATCCGGTCCCACCATTAGATCCATCGTGAGCAAGGTACCTAATCAAAACCAAATAACTAGACATAGCGCCCCCAAGAACTTTGACCCCTGTTTCCCTCGCGACCTGAACCCCGTGCAAGAATCAGAGTGAATTATCCAAATATCTCGTAACCCTCCGGGATCCTAGCAAGCAGCTCGCTGGCTCAAGCACCTCACCTCTATATAGCTCCACGTGTATTGCTTATGCCCCTAAGCGTGTGGGCATGCGTTACACGTGTCCTATATAGAACCACGAGGTTGCCAGCCAGATGCTCGCTTGGTTTCCCTATAAATACCTCCATCCGACCTCAAAGGAAAGGATCCGATTTCAAGATAAGAAAAGCAGAAGAGCTCTGATCATCCCCCGGACATAAAACCCCCGGAGTTGAGTTCTCGAGATCCGTGATCGGAGAAGAACGTTCTTGGAATAAGAAAATCACTTGACTCCCACCCAAGTCCGCGACAGAATGACTCAAATCCTCGCGAGCCAAACATAACACCCTCATCGCTTGGACCAGTCAAATACGTAATCTAATCATAAACCCTCCCGGTCAAGGCTTGTAGGTATTCCTAGTCATTTTTGTCGTCACAATGAGGTAATAAATATATGTGAAATTCCACGAATGCTTTAGTTACCTAACTATTTCCAACCTCAATCCCCTGGAAAAATATCTTGGATGTCCAATTATCAACGGTAAAGTAACCAAAGAAACCTTCGAAGACATTGTTTGTAAATCTAGAGAACAACTAAGTAAATGGTGTGCTAACTCTCTATCTCAACAAGGTCGAGCTATTCCTATAAACTCAAATCTATCAGTCAAACCCCTATATACGATGTAGAGTTTCTTACTGCCATCTCCGATTCATAGAGAACTTGATCAGATCAATAGAACATTTTTCTAGAATAAAGATTTGCAACACCGCCCGCTGATTAGTTGGGATAGAGTTTGTAGAACAAAGAAATGCGGGGGCATGGGGATTCGAAAATCCAAAGAAATGAATGAAGCACTACAAATAAAACTGCTAGGGAAAACGATAGCTGAGCCAGATAATGTTTGGGTGCAAATAATCACATATATATATCTTCGATCGGATGATATTCTCTGTTATAAGAAAAGTGGTGCCGCCTCCTGGAAATGGGCGAAACTTACAATCTTAATTGATAAGTTGAAAAAGGGGCTTATTTGGTCGGTTGGTACCGAGACTTCTATCAAATTTTAGATTACAACATCTTCTATTCAGTTAAGGGATGATTGCCCAAGAATTGACAACATCAGTGATAAAGTCAGTGACTATATCTTGAGAGGTAATTGGTGGGAGGAGAAACTCTTTGATCTTCTCCCACACAACATTGTGGAGGAAATTCTTGACATTCCGCACCTAGTCTCAAATTTTGTGGATAGGTTATATTGGTGGCCGAACCGAGAGGGCTGGTTCACTACGTCTAGCACATATAAATTGGTTGCCGCCGAGTCGTCACTCCCCTTAGACAACAACTCTTGGATTTGGCGTCTCGACATCACACCTAAGATCAAGAATTTCTTCTGGAAAATCTATCAAAATGGCCTTCCCACAGCTGATAGGCTCGCCCAAAGGGGGATCCCTATCCCCCCTACATGTAATTTTTGTAATTGCTCTGTGGAAGATTATGTTCATTTACTGTACGAATGTCAATACTCGAGATCCCTCGTCCAATTCCCGGTGCACATAAACTCCACATTAGTCAACCAAATCACACTATCAAGAGATATAAACTCAATCATGTCATTCATTGGTAATAACCTACCAAAGCCTGCTCTAGGTAAACTTGCTTTCGCTTGGTGGATGACATGGTATATTCGTATCCAACATGTGTTTAGGCAGGTACCAGTCCCTCCTTGGGACGCCGCTTTGAAACTTATTACTATACACGAGATAAAATTGAGTAACACTCACCAATATGACAGTACATTAGATGGTACCACCGCCCTTCATTCACAAATCGTCAGACATCCAGTAAAGAGAAATAAAAACCCATCATATCAAATGGCACAAACCACCGAAAGGTACATTCAAACTCAACATTGACGAATTGACTCTCGCTGATAACATTAGTACCACTGGTGTGATTACCAGGGACTGGAATGGACAACCAATACACATAGGCTATAAACAATTAGGTATTAAAAACGCGCTTCAAGCTGAAGCCCTAGCACTTAAACTTGGGGTACAACTGGCCCTACAGCTACATATTGACAAAATTCAGATTGAAGGAGATTCCAGCATAATTATTAACCATCTCAACAACAAGTCCCGATGCCCATAGGAAATCGAACTCATCTTGTCAGACATACAATTTCTTTTATCAACTATGAAAGAAATTTCTTTCATTCATGTACCTCGTCTTAGCAATAGAGTGGCAGATAAGGTTGCACACCCTAGCCACTTTGCCAGGGTATTGATATTTGCAACAATTTCGGTTTTACTGACCTCATCCGCAAGGATGCTTTCGAGTAGAGCATACTCACCCGAACTTTTTCCTAATTAAAAAAAAATGTTGTTTTGTCGATTTGATTCCTCCTTCGCGAGCAGATTTTAGAGAACTCTTTTGCATATTCTTTAAGCATATGTCGTCATGTGTTCCTTCGCATAATCAATTAATTCGTTAGATCGAGAAGAAGAAAAAAGATGTCGACCGTCGACATAGCCCCTGCTATGACAGGGAAGGACTACCCCGACAATCTGACTCCGTTCGTACCACCGTCACCTGCATTGTTGCAGCCATGGGAGGCCTCGTCTTCGGATGCTGTTGTGAGCTGAATCTGCCATGCTTTACAGTAACTTTTATATCGATTTCTGCATGCATTTCATTCATTTGGGCTAAGATAAGTACAGAATCTATGTAGTTTATGTTTATTTGCCAAATTATGGAATCTACACCAGTTTTTGTTTAATTCGCAGAAATCAAGGCATATTACAACAATTCTACAGAAGGTCGGAAAAGCTCGGAAAACCGCTACAGAAGTCCAAGGTCAAAGTAGCGGAACCAAACTGAAAGTCAAGGCTACTCGATCTCGAGTGGGCCCTACTCGACATAGACGAGCATGTCCGAGCACAGCCTTGTCGACAAAGCCTGATCGAGAGCCAGACCAACCCGGCTCCGGGCCCTACTCGATCTCGAGGACCACTAGTCGAGATCGACGAAGCCTCAGCGCCACGCCCGGGGTTGACAAGAAGAAGAGCTGGTCGACAAGCCGAGGACGAAGCTGAGGACGACCAGGAGCACTCGCTGCCAGTGACTCGACTCGCTGCAGCGGACCGCTCGCTGCCGCGGAAAAACTCGCTGCCCGCGGGAGAGGCAACCCGAGGAAGCCTAGTCGACAGAGCCATCCTACTCGACATCGACTAGGGTTTGTCGAGGTCGACGACGCCAGTGATCCAGGACCGAGCCACATCGAGTAGATCTAGCCGAGGAAGTCCAGTCGACGAACCACCCTACTCGAGGTCGACGAGCCGTGGTCGAGGTTGAGTAGAGCCGTTTCCAGAAACTTCTCGACGAAGACATATCCGACTAGACTTGGGATTCCTTGGGCGCAAAGGAGTCGATTTGGCTGAGATTCTATCCAAATCCATCAAAGTCTATCTATGGAAGAAGATCTATCAACATCATGAAGACTTACCCTATTTAGTTTTATCTTTTCCTTTTAGATTTATTTCCATAAAACAACTTATTTATCCTTTCAAGTTTTAGATATAATTTTAGATATAGATAGATATCTTCTTTCCTAGAATAGCTAGGGAATGAAGCCTATAAATAAGGCCCTAGGGGGCTGATTTTCAGGGAATTCAATTTTCAGAGAAAGACAAGTAGTTCCACAAAGAAGTTTAGGAGTTCTAAGGTTTTTAGGGTTTTGGCTTTCTGCGAAAGTTGATTGCCAGGATTGTAAAGGCTTTTGAATTTAGTTTTAATGCAATTTAGTTCTTTTCATCAATCAATGTCCGTTATTGCAATGAGGCGTGAGTAGTCCACCCACTTCTGGGGCTGGGGTTAGCCCGACGGTGGCCATGTGAGGCGATACGATAAAGGTCAGATCTTTTTATGCAATTCGTCTTCTATCCCTATGAGCATGATTCTTTTGCGAGAGTTGAAGGTGATCCTTGTTTGTGTTATTGAAGCGAAAGTGATCTTAATGCAACTTGGATTAATTATGTGAAAAAGGGTTAGTAACAATTAGGGTTTATGCGAAAGCCTCTATATGCCTATTTGTTAATGACGAAAGTTATTTGATGGAAAGCATGATCTTTTATGCCTTTGTGTGTTACTTTGCATGGTTATCGTTGTGGTGTCGAAACCCTAGTCTTGGAAGTCTTTTATTATATTGATTTATTTCTGTCAAAAATCTGAGTTTTAGTTTCGAATTTGCAATTTATATTTTCTGTCAATTCTTGTCGATACAGAGGAGATCTTGTCGATCTCGAGTTGGTTGTACTCGATCTCGAGTACGCTTCGTCTAGGTCGAGTTGAGTTCTGTTCTGTTGTCGATTTCTGAAGTTTCTATCTTGACTTGCCCTTGTCGATCTCGAGTTGACTTGGTCGAGATCGAGTTGCCCTTGCCGGGTTTGCCTGTCTGCTGTGATTTCTGATTTTCCGTTGTCGACTGTTGTGGTCGATCTCGAGTAGCTGTTTGTCGAGATCGACGAGCCCTTTGCTTTGCTTTTAGTTTCTGCTTTGCTTTGTCTTTCCTGTTTTGCTTTGTTCTTTGCTTTTGCTTTTATTTCTGTTTCTTTCGTTGTTTCTGTGTTTCTGTCTTTTCTGCTGCTCTGTCTGTGAGAATTTACAGCTACCTGAGAACTGCTGACGTGCTTCCTCGTGGATTCGATCCTGACTATTCTCTTACTACAACGGGAGAAAGTCTTGTAATTATTTGCTGAGACAGGGAAGTCAGTCTGATCTTGATTTTATATTTATTTCATACTTGACCATCCTCCTGCAACAACAAATTGGCGCCGTTGACGGGGAAGCAATCATTCGCGCCTTAGATAGTCAGTTCTCACTGTTTCTTTGAGTTACTTTTCAGGTGTATGCGCCGTTCTGGTCTGCCACCCGAGTTTGACAGCTTAGACGAACCAGAGCGTTACCTACACATCCACTCTAAACTCAAAAGGATCATGGCTGCCGCTGAAACACAAGAACAGCTGATTGCCAGGCTTACAAGGGAGCTAGCCGCAAAGGATGCCACTATAGCCAATGAAAGGGCAGCGAGGGAACAAGAAGCTGAGCGCGCAAGGCAAGCAGAAGCTGAGCTTGCCCAATATCCAACAACTACTGAGGATTATATGCATCCAACCCTCGTCGTGCCTGAATCGGCGATTCTTATCCCTGATAATTCTTTTGAAATTCGCACTCAGTTTCTCATAGAACTTAAAAATAATGCCTTTTATGGTAGATTTAATGAGTGTCCTCTTGAACATATTACAAACTTTGCTGACATTTGCCGTACTCTTGCTGAAGGTACAACTTTGGAATATGTCAAGATGAAATCTTTTCGCTGGTCTCTCGCTGGGCCTGCACTGAAATGGCTGGAAGGGCTGCAACCAAGATCACTCACAACCTGGGCCCAAGTAGAGCAAGAGTTCCTGAACAAATTCTTCCCACCCGCCAAAACAGCACATCTTCGCCAGAAAATCACCGCCTTCGGACAGAAGCAAGGGGAACCGCTGGCAAAGGCATGGGAGCGCTACAAGGAACTTCTGCGATCTTGCCCTACTCATGGACAGCCACCCTACGTCATTCAGGAGATCTTCTTCAACTCTCTTGATCAAGGCACTAAGGACAGAATCAACCATTATACTCGCTATGAGTATCTGACAATGCCTCCACGTGACGCATGGGGTGTGCTAGAGAAGCTCACTACTTACGACAACAAGTATGGGTCTACTGCAACCTATGAAGAGAACCCATACGCCAGGCCAGCACCATCTATGCCCCTATATGATCCCCCTAAGGAAATCGATCCAGACGTTAGGGAGCAATACTACAGAGACCAAAACAAGAAGCTCCTCAAGCAAGTCAAATATCTCTCTGTCAACCAGCCTTGTATTGAATGCGGATCGCAGCGGCACACCACTCCTGAGTGCCCACACACAGAGCAAGTCAAGCTGGCAGAGCATCATGAGGAGGCAGCTTACGCAGGGGGTCCCAATCGCTACATGGGGGACCAAAGGTTTCAGCAACCACAATGGAACCAAGGTGTCCCTAGAAACCCCCCACCCTACAGAGCTCCAGGACATCCGAAAAGGGAGCAGAAAAAGGATGATATACAGATAGTCCTGGAAGAAATATGGAGGAACCACTCAGAAACTAGGCAATCTTTCAACTCCGTCTATACTCAGATGCAAGGTGTCAACTCTAGGCTTGGGGAAATTGATATCTGGCGGAAATCAGTTGATACACAGATTGGTCAGCTAGCAGCAGGAATCCCCAGACAGTCAGGGTCACTTCCAGGATCTTCAGAACCAAATCCTAAGGGAAAGACTGGACACATCGCTGCTATAAAACTCAGAAGCGGCCATCAACTACGAGAGCCAGAAGTCGAAAAATAGCAGAATGACGAGGAACAACAAGTCAATCTCGATAAAGCCGTGGTCGATCTCGACAAGAGCCTCGTCGACCTCGAGGAGACACTTCCAGAATCTTTGTCTGCACCACACAGCAACTCGACTGGGCCCAATCTGGTCGATGTCGACAAAGGCCTTGTCGATGTCGAGGAGCCCCTGGTCGACGTTGAGCAGCCTGCAGCACCTCCGACGTCCGTTCTGGCTCCGAATCAAAAAAAGAAGCTGCCTTTCCCCACAAAATCTCTAAAGGACCCGACAGAAAAGAAATTCCAGCGCTTCATCAAGATGCTTCAGAAGCTCAACGTCACCATCCCCTTCACAGAAGCTCTCAATGAAATGCCATCTTATGTCAAGTTCCTGAAGGAGATTCTGAGCAAAAAGCGATCGATGGCTGAAATCACAGAGGAGTGCAGCCATCTGGACATATTGGAGAAGAGGCCGGATCCAGGTAAGTTTGCTATAACTATTGGATTTGGTCCATACAAAATAAATGCCCTATGTGATCTTGGAGCCAGTGTTAGTATTATGCCTTTAACAATTTGGTCCAAGATTAAGATAGGTGCCCTGGAGCCTGTGGATGCTAGACTTTACATGGCCAACAACACGGTGGTCATTCCGACAGGCATGGTGGAAAATGTCCCAGTACAAGTAGGTAAATTCTTCGTCCCTGCTGATTTCTTAATTGTTGATATGCAAGAAGATCCTGCTTGTCCAATAATTCTAGGAAGACCATTCTTGGCAACGGTGGATGCCAACATAAGCGTACGGAAAGGAGTGCTCACCTTCAACATCAGCGATGAGGTAATTGAGTATTCCTTTAATAAAACTGAAAGGCATACAGGTCCAATGGAAGAGGTCAAATCTATCTCGGCTGGCTACATCACCTGCGGGGAACCCAAGGTCAGAAATATGACCCCTGAGGAGATAGAAAAGAGGGACATGGAGGCCCAGGTGGAGGAGATCATGGCAATCCTCAAGGAAAACACAGAAAATCCAATCGACACAGAACAAGGTACGTCGTTGTGGATTAATTATTTTTCGGATGCCTTGACAGGAGCTAAGTATGGGGTCAGGATCGACCAGGGCTCCTCGACTTTGAGTAGAACCTTAGTCGATCTAGACCAGACCATGGAGACTCCACCAGAGCCAGCTTCGTCGAGCAGCAAACCGGAGGAGCCACCCTACTCGATCTCGAGTGGACTTGTCGAGGTCGACCACCAGTGCCCTACTCGGCCTCCCTCGACGATGACGACACCAGGAGCAGGATCCTTGTCGAAGTCGACCAGCCTTGTCGATGTCGACAAGCCTTGTTCTTCATCGACTTCTGTCTCTTCGACCAGACCACCACCGGAACCTGCAGTCTTGTCGAGATCGACTAGCCCTAGTCGAGATCGACCAAATACAGTGGTCCCCGATTCCGTCTCTGCAAAGGTAAGTCAAGGTATGGATCTTTCTTCTCCTATTTCCATTAAAGATTTATCTATACATGGGAGAGGTCTGCCTTGGTATGTGCGATTGTGTAGGATATCCAATGATGAGCCTAAGGAATATGAAGTTGGAGACAAGCTCTATGTCTCCAAATCAAAGGATCACTGGTTTCCCAACAAATTCAACAAGAAGCAGATGGGACCTTTCGTGGTGAACAAGATCCATTCTGGAGGACTACAGCTGATGGACAAGAATGGAGTCCTATTTGAGGCCCAAGCTACATGGGCCCTGCAGATGCCACCTTGAGCATTAATGGAAAGTCGGCCTAGCGACTATAACATCTAGAGCATGTACATAGACTTTTTAGGACATTTTGAGACTTTGTTGCCTTTTGTTTTGGTTTTGAACACTTTTAGTTTTGCTATTATGGGTATATGTCTTCTACTTTTCAGGTCCATGGATAGAACCAAGCTACATTCTTACTCGGCCTAGGAGGTGCTCCATTCGATATTTAGAGAAATCTGCACATCTGTCTTGTGAGTTTCTTTCTCTACCCTTACCTTGTTTTTATACACTGAGGACACTGTAATGTTTAAGTATGGGGTGGGGGAAGGGTGTACTTTGTGCATATTTGCCATATTTGATATTATGTGTGCATATTTAGAATTTATTTCTACATGGCTATTTTTGGAATGCATTATCTATTTATGTGCTTATATGCATGTTTTCCAAAATTTTGAGAAAAATGACCCCCATTGAAAATTTGAATTAATGTCATGGAAGCTTATATTGAACTCGACGATGCAAAATTAGATTCATTAGAGATATAGCATGAAATTGCCTAGTAAAGGGAAGTCACAATGAAGTGCATTATTTCTTGAAAACCATGAAAGGAGGAAAAATTTGAAATTGCTTTTGACATGTTGCATGATAAGATGATGGAGGACTTTATATTTCCATATAATGCTCATATGTTTATAATCCTAGCCTTACCTATGCTTATGCATCACAAAAGCCATATTACGCCTTATTTCAATTATTGCTCCACATGATCTAAAATATTACCATTCTTTACCTTATCCGGGGATTATGTTGAGAATAATGTTACATTACGGAGAATATCATATGGTGTTTGTGTTGTGATTATTATCATATTTGGAGTTTGGAAGGAAAATATTTAAAATATATGGAAAATTTAATGAGTGAAAGAAAATCCAATCACCTCAGGAGATAAAGGTAGATTGACCCGGCTCTCTAAGATAATAGTTTGGAGAGATGGGACACATTGTGAGGAGTCCAAAGCACTAAGTATCCGGGGCCATTCATGACACCCATGTTTGCGACTCGCGAGAAGGTAGTGCTGAGGTTAGAGAGATAAAAGCATTATTATTGAGAAAAGCATTATGAAAGGTGATGAATCAAATGGAGAAGGAATGTGGAAATTCAGTTTGGAAAGTACTCCATTTCCCCGGATCATTAGCACCACATTGCCAAAAATTGCCCACCTTTTGCCTTTTACCAAATCTACTCCTTGTTTGAGCTTAAATTAAAGTCCTCTTGATTATCAATGCTTTGTCACTTATGAATGTTTTGCATAACCCTCCTTTTTATGAGTAGATGTTGCTTTTACATATTTGCACATGCATGAATCTGTGACACTAGTACTTTTTCGAGGATGGTAATTGATTGCAGAGTTATATAAGAATGAATCTAAGATGTTGAGAGTTTTTGATTTCTTCCCCTGAATGACAAATAGAAGTATTGCTTGAGGACAAGCAAGCTTAAGTATGGGGTGTTTGTTGTGAGCTGAATCTGCCATGCTTTACAGTAACTTTTATATCGATTTCTGCATGCATTTCATTCATTTGGGCTAAGATAAGTACAGAATCTATGTAGTTTATGTTTATTTGCCAAATTATGGAATCTACACCAGTTTCTGTTTAATTCGCAGAAATCAAGGCATATTACAGCAATTCTACAGAAGGTCGGAAAAGCTCGGAAAGCCGCTACAGAAGTCCAAGGTCAAAGCAGCGGAACCAAACTGAAAGTCAAGGCTACTCGATCTCGAGTGGGCCCTACTTGACATAGACGAGCATGTCCGAGCACAGCCTTGTCGACAAAGCCTGATCGAGAGCCAGACCAACCCGGCTCCGGGCCCTACTCGATCTCGAGGACCACTAGTCGAGATCGACGAAGCCTCAGCGCCACGCCCGGGGTTGACGAGAAGAAGAGCTGGTCGACAAGCCGAGGACGAAGCTGAGGACGACCAGGAGCACTCGCTGCCAGCGACTCGACTCGCTGCAGCGGACCGCTCGCTGCCGCGGAAAAACTCGCTGCCCGCGGGAGAGGCAACCCGAGGAAGCCTAGTCGACAGAGCCATCCTACTCGACATCGAGTAGGGTTTGTCGAGGTCGACGACGCCAGTGAGCCAGGACCGAGCCACATCGAGTAGATCTAGCCGAGGAAGTCCAGTCGACGAACCACCCTACTTGAGGTCGACGAGCCGTGGTCGAGGTCGAGTAGAGCCGTTTCCAGAAACTTCTCGACGAAGACATATCCGACTAGACTTGGGATTCCTTGGGCGCAAAGGAGTCGATTTGGCCGAGATTCTATCCAAATCCATCAAAGTCTATCTATGGAAGAAGATCTATCAACATCATGAAGACTTACCCTATTTAGTTTTATCTTTTCCTTTTAGATTTATTTCCATAAAACAACTTATTTATCCTTTCAAGTTTTAGATATAATTTTAGATAGAGATAGATATCTTCTTTCCTAGAATAGCTAGGGAATGAAGCCTATAAATAAGGCCCTAGGGGGCTGATTTTCAGGGAATTCAATTTTCAGAGAAAGACAAGTAGTTCCACAGAGAAGTTTAGGAGTTCTAAGGTTTTTAGGGTTTTGGCTTTCTGCGAAAGTTGATTGCCAGTATTGTAAAGGCTTTTGAATTTAGTTTTAATGCAATTTAGTTCTTTTCATCAATCAATGTCCGTTATTGCAATGAGGCGTTCGTAGTCCACCCACTTCTGGGGCTGGGGTTAGCCCGACGGTGGCCATGTGAGGCGATACGATAAAGGTCAGATCTTTTTATGCAATTCGTCTTCTATCCCTATGAGCATGATTCTTTTACGAGAGTTGAAGGTGATCCTTGTTTGTGTTATTGAAGCGAAAGTGATCTTAATGCAACTTGGATTAATTATGTGAAAAAGGGTTAGTAACAATTAGGGTTTATGCGAAAGCCTCTATATGCCTATTTGTTAATGACGAAAGTTATTTGATGGAAAGCATGATCTTTTATGCCTTTGTGTGTTACTTTGCATGGTTATCGTTGTGGTGTCGAAACCCTAGTCTTGGAAGTCTTTTATTATATTGATTTATTTCTGTCAAAAATCTGAGTTTTAGTTTCGAATTTGCAATTTATATTTTCTGTCAAATCTTGTCGATACAGAGGAGATCTTGTCGATCTCGAGTTGGTTGTACTCGATCTCGAGTACGCTTCGTCTAGGTCGAGTTGAGTTCTGTTCTGTTGTCGATTTCTGAAGTTTCTGTCTTGACTTGCCCTTGTCGATCTCGAGTTGACTTGGTCGAGATCGAGTTGCCCTTGCCGGGTTTGCCTGTCTGCTGTGATTTCTGATTTTCTGTTGTCGACTGTTGTGGTCGATCTCGAGTAGCTGTTTGTCGAGATCGACGAGCCCTTTAATCGAATAAATTTAAATCCCCAAAGTGCGTCGTCGTGGAGGTAAGTACAATTTGATTTTTCTGATTTATTATTTTGTTTATAAATAATTTAATTGGTCTCCCGAAGTAGAAAATATTACATCCCTCGAGGTGGATGAAAGTAAAGAAATTGTTATTATGAATCACGTAATGTGATTGATAAATTTCATCCCCGTAGTGATGAAACAATAAGTATCTTCCATGTAATGATGAGTAATTATTATTGTTTTGTTTTGTTTTATTTGTATATTATATTTTTTATCATCATCTCCTGAAGTAGATGAAAAGTCATATCTCTCGAAGTAGATAATGAATAAAGATAGATTATTGCCAATTGGAAAGTTAATCAAAATAAGGCATTATGATAATATTGTAAATCTGTTTCGGGGTGTGATTATGTAAGTGTTGATCACATAAGAGGTACGTTGACTTTCCTTACTTGATTAATTAGAATTTCAAAATGTTTAAGGTCTTATACATAAGGATGGATAGAATTATGTTATATGGTATGTGTTTTAAATAAACCATGATTATAATTTATCAATATTTTGATTTGGTGATGGGTGGTGTCATGCGAGTGGTTTGTCCACAAATCCACACTAGGATCTCATGGTAAAAGGAGCTGAACCTTAGAAGATTGAACTCTACTTGGTAGTGAGCCTATTTGTTATAGGCTCAACTTTAAGGCTCGTGATGGAGTTTGACCGATTTCTCAATATTGGTATATGCGATCGAGCTTGCGGTCAGGTAAGCCTAAACATCATATATTCGAGTTATGATTTTTGTGCCTCTTGATTATAAGTGATTATATGTGTTATGAGTTGATCTCGTACATTAAATATGGATTATCATGTTTTAATTTAGTTGCTAATTGCAAAATGACATCATTAATTGAACATATAGATTTTATATCATTAATCATGCCATAGTGCTAATATACTTTGATATATAAGATTTCAGAGCATTGATAAATCATGTACGATTGAGGTTGATGATGCATATAGATATGGTTATTGCGTAAATTGACCATATATTGGATGAATACATGATAAATGATATCTAAATGAATTGATAAGTTGATAAATAAATAACGACATCATGCATCGATTAAAATATTAGCCTCGCCTTTGTATACTTATAGTGATGAGCTAAGATGATATTTTTGATTCCATCTTGTACTTGTAACTTATTTCATATATGATTTGTTTCATAGAAGGTGAAATATAAACTCCTAAAGTGGTTAAACTTGTTCGATTCCTTGTCACCAGAAGTTGACATTATTTATGTGTTATGAAGTTGATTTGTATATAACTTAAATTGCATGAAATTGAAATTGGAGATAATTATTGAACTTATCACTTTAAGTTGACATATTAATCTCTTTGTGAATGATATTGTTTATTGAAACAAATGATGAATATCTGAATCGATATCCACCTGAAGCGGCCAAATAAATTTGAATTATCTTTAGAGTGTTTATTTTTATTGAGATTATTTTTGTTATTTACTTGTGAGGTGTATATATCTCAATTTACTTTTTCTAGTTCAAAACTCAAACTGTTTCCAGAAGAAACAACTTGTTAAGAGTTTTTATGCTATAAACATATGTAATTTTATATTGACAAAGATTATTTGTGTCATTAGTGTTAATAAACGATATCTATTGAATGAAGAGCCTAAATGACCCAACACCTTTGATTATGTAAACTCTACCATTTTTGGTTTGTTATTGTTGTAGGAGGAAATCGAGAATGCAAATTAAATATAAAGTAAAGTACAGCAAACCAGATTTCGTCCCTTGCAAATAATTACAAGACTTCCTCCCGATGCAGTAGTGGGAAGTCAGGATCGATCCACGAGGAAGCGTGTCAGCGGATCTTAGGCAGCAGAGAAATCTCACAGGAGTCGACAACAGGGGTCCTAGTAATGGACGGTTTTTAGTCGCGTTAACCGTATCAAAATAATTCGAACCTACCTAACTAATGTAGTGTGGTAAGCACGAGTCGATCCCATAGAGAATCAAGTTATTCCTAAGTTAAGTTTATTTACCAATTAGTATGAAACAGGGGGGTTTTTGAGTGGTGACAATAAGAAAGAAAATAAAATAAATTATAAACAAATTAATGGAGATAACGATTAATAAAATAGTTTCATCTACAAATATCCACTTTAGTTGGTTGAATTGATATTGTAACTTCCTCTTGTCCTTTTAGGTTTCCCATGAATGCCCTTGTCCCGACCTAATATAGTTACTAGTCCAATCAGTCCTAGCAACCCTTATCAATCGAACTGTCCCTAAAGAAGGATTTAACTCAATTGATAACTTTAAGTTCAGAGATTAACCAAGGTATTTGCAGTCCCTAAAGAGGGATTTAACAACACATCCAACTTCCTACTCATTCAATTACTTCAACCAGCCCTAAGGGAACAAGTTTGCCACTTGGGTTAAGGTTCGCAACCAGGAATCTACAAAACCCTAGCAATTGAATTGATTCTAACTAGTTGCGCGGGCTAGATAGAATAAAACAATAGACAATCAAGTACAAAGAAGTCGAAACATTCAAATATAGGAATTTAAGGAACAAGAATTAGAAACTCACAATCAATCCAAATAAAGCTTCAAATCGTAGACGAAACGGTAGAGTCTAGATCTCCATTAAAATAAAAGACAATTAGGGTTAAAGATGAATCAAACTGGTCTCGGTAATCGGCCGTATGTTCGGCCTCCCTTTATGCCGTATGAATAGAATGAATATATATAGTATTGCAAAGCAACCGTCTACTCTTCCTAATCTATCTATCTAATATTTATTCTATAATCTATCCTAATTTAATATATAATATTGATATAGGTAATTCTATCTATTTCTAAATATATGATCAAACTTGTAACGAAGCTGTTGAGATGCTCGCCGCCTTCCTTCAATGGAATTCATCCGATTTAACCGGTTGATCCGTAATTTGAGTAGCATGCAACTCTCCCCCGACCTTATATAATTTGTCCAAATACAATTTATTCCGAATTCGCTCCAAAGTACCTCAAATTAATAAAACATGGGTGTAGACTCCGAAAACTAAATAATAACAAATAAGATATAAAACGTGTAAATATGCTCTAAATTAATATGCAAATCTATACTAAAAACACGACTAAAATATACTCTATCACCTAGATCTTGAGTGCAGCAACTCGACAGAAGATCGGACAGTTGAACACAGCGCAGCAGCTCTCGGCAAAGGCTACTCGATCTCGACAAAGAGCTACTCGAGATCGAGTAGGGTCCTTGTCGACGTCGGCTGGGTTTGTCGAGTACCTGCACACAGAAGCTACAGCGACTCGAGTCGAAGATCAGTACTCGATATCGAGGAGTGCTATTCGATACCGAGGAAGACAGAAAACTAAAACGAAAGAAAGTAAAAACAAAAGCTTTGGGATCTCGAAATAAACTGTAAAAGACTTTCAAGATTGGGGTTTGCGACAACGATAACCAAGCATGCATAAAGCAGAAATAAAACAGATAATCATGAGAATCGCATCAAAGGACTAAGCTTTCGCCTTTTCCAACAATTAGACAACTCTTTCAAGAAACCCTAATTGTCTCTACTGATTTTATGTTTACAATCCAAGTTGTTAGCATGAACCTCCATTAGATGGGTAATAAACACATAACAAGTAGTAGATGCTCAAAACATGATAAAAGTCGGATCTTTACCTCAACCGCGCAGGGCTATCGTCGGGCTCGCCCCAACCCTAGAAGTGGGTGGACTACTCGCGCTTCATCGCAACCTCAGACATTGGTTGAAAGGAAATAACGACTTGCATTAAACTAAATTCAAAGACTTTACAATCCCGGCAATCCAACTCTCGTTGAACGCCAAAACCCTAAAACCTTCGAACTCCTAAACTTCTCTATGGAACTACTTCTCTGAAATTGAATGAATAGAAATCAACCCCATGGGCTTTATTTATAGGCTTCTAAACCTTGCTATTCAAGGATAGAAACATCTATCTATATCTAAAATTATATCTAAAAAGTTTAATGATAAATAAAAGCAACAACATAATTAAATCTAAATAAGGGAAAGTATATCTAAAATAGGTAGAATGTCTTCTTGTTGATAGATCTTGTCTTCCATAGATAGAACTTGATGGATCTCGGATAGACTCGGCTTCCTTCGGCCGCAAGGATTCCCAAACCGAGTAGGATAGATCAAAACGCGTTACGCGGCTTCTGGAAGCTTACTCGATCTCGAGTAAGTCTACTCGATCTCGAGTAGAATTGGCGTCGACTGGGCTGGCTCGGCGTCTCGGGTTACTGGTCCTCGACAGGCTTGGACATGGGCTCTTGGGCGTCCTCGATCTCGAGTAAGCAACTCGATCTCGAGTTGGGTGGCTCATCGACTAGGTCTTCTGGTGTTGTCGAGCAACCTCTCTTCGACATGGCTCGGGTGCCGGCTTCCGGGTTCCTCGATCTCGAGTAGGCTTACTCGATCTCGAGTAGAGTATAACCCGGCATGTCTTCGTCTTCGGCTTCTCGATCAGCTCCTCCTCGACCAGGCACTCTTTGGACATTTTTGGTTGATCTCGAGTAAAACTACTCGATATCGAGTAAATCTCTCATCTTTTTGCTCTGTTTTTAAAACGCACTTTCGCGAGTCCTCGTTCGTCGGATTGACGCATATGACCATGCGTTGGAAAGCCCTTTACGAGGGCTACAACTCTTATGAGGATATCAAAGCTTGATTCAGAACGAAGAATGGTGAAAAATGGTCTTTTCTCCGGCTGCACCATTCTTAGCTTCTCCATGAGTTTCTTTTAAGCTCCAAAGTGCGTCCGATTTCTGCGAAATATAACCAAAACTTGTGTAGACCTCCATATATTTGCAAATAAACATATACTACACAGATTCTGTATTATTCTAACCCAAATGCATGCAATGTTTGCAGAAATCGATATAAAAGTAAGTGTAAAACATGGCAAATTAGGCTCACAACAAACACACCATACTTAAGCTTGCTTGTCCTCAAGCAATACCTTTATTTGTCATTCGGGGGAAGAAATAAAAACTCTCAACATTTTAGATTCATTCTCATATAACCCAGCAGTCAATTACCATCATCGAAAAGGTACTTGTGTCACAGATCCATGCATGTGCAAATATACAAAAGCAACATCTACTCACAAAAGGAGGGTTATGCAAAAACAATTCATGTGACAAAGCATTAATAATTAAGAGGACTTTAATTTAAGCTCAATAGGGAGTAGATTGGTAAAAGGCTAAAGATGGGCAAATTTTTGGCAATGTGGTGCTAATGATCCGGGGAAATGGAGTATTTCCAAACTTTCTTAACCACATCCCTTCTTCCTTTGATTCATCACCTTCCATAATGCTTTTTTTCAATAATAATGCTTTTACCTCTCTAACCTCAGCACTGCCTTCTCACGAGTCGCAAACATGGGTGTCATGAATGGCCCCGGATACTTAGTGCTTTGGACTCCTCACCTGTGTGTCCCATCTAACTGAACTATTATCTCAGCGAGCAGGGTTGATCTACTTTTATCTCCTGAGGTGATCGGGTTTTTTCTCACTCATTAAATTTTCCATATATTTCAAACAATTTCCTTCTAAACTCCAATAATGATAACAACACAAACACCATATAATAATCTCCATAATGTAACATCATTCTCAACATAATCCCCGGATAGTAAATAAGGTAAAGAATGGAAAATATTTGGATCATGTGGAGCAAAATATGAAATAAGGCATAATATGGCTTTTGTGATGCATAAGCATAGGTAAGGCTAGGAATATAACAATATGAGCATTATATGGAAATATGAAGTCCTCCATCCTTTTATCATGCAACATGTCAAAAGCAACTTCAAATTTTTACCTCCTTTCATGGTTTTCATCAAAATATGCATTTCATTGTGACTTCCCTTTACTAGGCAATTTCATGCTATATCTCTAATGAATCCAATTTTGCATCGTCGAGTTCAATATAACTTCCATGACATTATCAAAAATTTCAATGTGGGTCATTTTTCTTCAAATTTTGGAAAACATGTATATAAGCACATAGATCAATAATGCATTCCAAAATAGCCATGTATAAGCAATTCAATAATTAAACTCTAAATATGCACACATAATGTCAAATATGCATAAAGTAATCCCTTCCCCCACCCCATACTTAAACATTACAGTGTCCTCACTGTATAAAAACAAGGGTAAAGAAAGAAACTCACTAGGCAGGTGTGCAGGACTTCTTAATATTGAATGAAAGAATGCCTGGGCCGAGTCTGAATATAGCTTGCTTCTATCCATGGACCTGAAAAGTGTAGAAGACATATATCCACAATAGAAAAACTAAAAAGTGTTCAAAACCAAAAACAAACAAAACAATGTCCAAAAAGTCCCAAAATAAAATGTCTATTTACAAGTTCTAGATTTTATAGTCGCTAGGCCGACTTCTCCATTAAGCATTGGCCTGGCTCATCTTTTTCCGGAGGTATAGGTGGATCTGGTGGTTCCTCTGGTGGTGGGAAGCGTGGAATGTCATCCGGGGGCATCATGTGAAAAAGCTTAAATCTCCCTGAGTGAATGCTGCATGGCTTCACCCATTCATCTTCCTGGGCTCCAGCTAGCATGCATAAAGGAATATATAAAGGAAATTTACATACCTCATCATCATACCTCTTCCGCTCCATTGGTTGATTTGTTTGCACGTCTCCACCACAGCAAAACGGTGGAGTGGGAAGAGATATTTCCACCTCATCGTGCGGAGCTTCATGCCATTTTGCGAGGACCCCATACTTGAATATGAACATCGGTTGCTCAAAATCGTCGGGGATAGCCTTCACCTTATAAGGCAAAAGTGACTTTGAAACAACATGGGCAACGACGTCCAACTTCTTCTTTTCTGACTCTTCTTCTTCTTGAGGTTCTTCAAATGGTTTTTCAAAGACAGAGGGCAAATTTGGAATTGAGATAGCGGAAGGACATACCTGGGTATCGACTATAGATAGATCGATATCGATTGGAGATGGGTCGACATCGACTAGGTGTTGGTCAAGGTTGACCTCAGGTTCAGATTCTTCTTCTAGCAGGATTGGGGCTTCTGACGGTGATTTTGACGAATCCCGGAGCTTCCTAAATGCGCGTACACCCTCAAGCAATGCCTCCTCATCAACGATGTATAGCCATCTCAAATATTCCAATTCTTTTGCATACTGTCTCGCTCTTTCCCTTTCAAAATACTCGAAGGTGTCCTGCATATACCTGTAGAAGAAAACTCAAAGAAAACGTGAGAACTAACTACCTAAGGCGCGAATGATAGCTTCCCCGGCAACGGCGCTAATTTGTTGTAGGAGGAAATCGAGAATGCAAATTAAATATAAAGTAAAGTACAACAAACCAGATTTCGTCCCTTGCAAATAATTACAAGACTTCCTCCCGATGCAGTAGTGGGAAGTCAGGATCGATCCACGAGGAAGCGTGTCAGCGGATCCTAGGCAGCAGAGAAATCTCACAGGAGTCGACAACAGGGGTCCTAGATCTCGAGTACAGCAACTCGACAGAAGATCGGACAGTCGAACACAGCGCAGCAACTCTCGGCAAAGGTACTCGAGATCGAGTAGGGTCCTTGTCGACGTCGGCTAGGTTTGTCGAGTACCTACACACAGAAGCTACAACGACTCGGGTCGAAGATCAGTAGTCGATATCGAGGAGTGCTATTCGATACCGAGGAAGACAGAAAACTAAAACGAAAGAAAGTAAAAACAAATGCTTTGGGATCTCGAAATAAACTGTAAAAGACTTCCAAGATTGGGGTTTGCGGCAACGATAACCAAGCATGCATAAGGCAGAAATAAAACAGATAATCATGTGAATCGCATCAAAGGACTAAGCTTTTGCCTTTTCCAACAATTAGACAACTCTTTCAAGAAACCCTAATTGTCTCTACTAATTTTATGTTTACAATCCAAGTTGTTAGCATGGACCTCCATTAGATGGGTAATAAACACATAACAAGTAGTAGATGCTCAAAACATGATAAAAGTCAGATCTTTACCTTAACCGCGCAGGGCTATCGTCGAGCTCGCCCCAACCCTAGAAGTGGGTGGACTACTCGCGCTTCATCGCAACCTCAGACATTGATTGAAATGAAATAACGACTTGCATTAAACTAAATTCAAAGACTTTACAATCCCGGCGATCCAACTCTCGTTGAACGCCAAAACCCTAAAACCTTCGAACTCCTAAACTTCTCTGTGGAACTACTTCTCTGAAATTGAATGAATAGAAATCAGCCACATGGGCTTTATTTATAGGCTTCTAAACCTTGCTATTCAAGGATAGAAACATCTATCCATATCTAAAATTATATCTAAAAAGCTTAATGATAAATAAAAGCAACAACATAATTAAATCTAAATAAGGGAAAGTATATCTAAAATAGGTAAGAATGTCTTCTTGTTGATAGATCTTGTCTTCCATAGATAGAACTTGATGGATCTCGGATAGACTCGGCTTCCTTCGACCGCAATGATTCCCAAACCGAGTAGGATAGATCAAAACGCGTTACGCGGCTTCCGGAAGCTTCCTCAATCTCGAGTAGAAGTGACGTCGACTGGGCTGGCTCGGCGTCTCGGGTTGCTGGTCCTCGACAGGCTCTGACATGGGCTCTTGGGCGTCCTCGATCTCGAGTAAGCAACTCGATCTCGAGTTGGGTGGCTCATCGACTAGGTCTTCTGGTGTTGTCGAGCAACCTCTCTTCGACATGGCTCGGGTGCCGGCTTCCGGGTTCCTCGATCTCGAGTAGGCTTACTCGATCTCGAGTAGAGTGTAACCCGGCATGTCTTCGTCTTCGGCTTCTCGATCAGCTTCTCCTCGACCAGGCACTCTTTGGACATTTTTGGTCGATCTCGAGTAAAACTACTCGATATCGAGTAAATCTCTCAGCTTTCTGCTCTGTTCTTAAAACGCGCTTTCCCGAGTCCTCGTTCGTCGGATTGATGCATATGACCATGCGTTGGAAAGCTGTTTCCGAGTGCTACAACTCTCATGAAGACATCAAAGCTTGATTCAGAACGAAGAATGATGAAAAATGGCCTTTTCTCCAGCTGCACCATTCTTAGCTTCTCCATGAGTTTCCTTTAAGCTCCAAAGTGCGTCCGATTTCTGCGAAATATAACCAAAACTTGTGTAGACCTCCATATATTTGCAAATAAACATATACTACACAGATTTTGTATTATTCTAACCCAAATGCATGCAATGTATGCAGAAATCGATATAAAAGTAAGTGTAAAACAAGGCATATTAGGCTCACAACGGTTATTAGTTCAAATTGGCTATTTTAAGGTACACGAAATCTTTATCTTATTTATCTATTTGATTTGATTTGCATTTTATGTATATGAATATGCATTGGAAATGTTTCTTCAAGAAACAATTATGGGTAGATAATGCCAATTTTATTCAACAAATGATGATTTGGGAAAAGAGTTTGTAGCACATCCTTGTTAAATTGTGTGACATTAATAAAATTAGTTCACGAGAGCCCGGAGACTCGTTATTTTGGAATCTTGTTCTTAATCTACTTGGGTATGGTAGAACTCAAATAAATAGTTAGCTAAATGACATGTGGTTCATAACAACCTCTCTTATTGCCAGATGCAATATATATTGTTACCTTTAGAAGAGGACATGAAGAGGATACGGTGCGCGCGACTGTTGTTAGGATACTGGTCATAATTTTTGAAAATGATTATACATAATCATGTATGAGTCGACTCCCACATGAAGACGAATGTGGAAGAACAAGTCAAGGAAGATGACTCTAGAAGAGTATGAGTCGACTCCCATCGTATAAAAATATTAGAATGGTTTAAAGCTTGGTATCTGATGATATGGAAAATCTGAAGTTTTCATGATGAAATAACTAATGAGTATTTGTATAAAGCCTATACTTGGCATATTTGAACTTTATACATAGCTCTAAAAGAGCATCAAAACTAGTCCCCGAAGGCCTATGGATATAACCAAGCAGTAAAACTTATATGAGAAGATGACTCTAGAAGAGTGTCAAAACACTCTAAAGGGAAGGAGTGATGACAGATAAGTTGGGATCATGAAAGCCGATAATTGCCAGAAGCAGTGGTTTTTCCTCTAGTCGAGGATGTCAAAAGAAGATCAGACATATAATAAATAGATTACCCATGTTGGCAATATGGATATAATATGGAAATGCTATCAATGAAATTGATATGTTGGATAAAAGAGCATTGAGAAGTTGACGATTAAATCGACCAAGTGAAGTCGTTACTTATGAGATTATCATTTAGGATCATGCTAACACATGGAATGACCAAGTAGAGTCGTCAATAATAGCTAACAAGCATGCATGAATATCAATAGATTCATTCGATTTCGGTCAACAATAGAATAAATTCTCCTTCTTGTAATTTATCTCTAGTAGAGAGCTTGGTATTTACATGTTCAGTATAGGTATCGAAATCACCCCAGATTACACTAAGTTGATGTAAATCAAGCAAGTTGATGTATATGGAGAATTGAGTACCAATAGATGATAAAATACCTAGAGTTTATCACGGATGATAAAAGACTCGGTATTTAGGGGGAGAGGAAAAGAAGATCAAGAAGTAATATATTGCATGGAAGAGAAGTGAACCGAAAGTTCAATGAACTATATAGCAAACAGACTAGTAAAGACACTAGTAAATGCACTAGCATGATTTAGATCGAGGTTCTAGTAGTAACTTCAAACAGAAGTGATATGTTCACTAGTATAAAACTCCTGAAGAGATTTCATGAACGTTGACAGTGTTCGAATTGATTATGACCAGATCCTTGATTATCATTGATGGCACATACCTAAGTTTGCACTTGAAGTACTTGATAAGAATAATTAGAGCTTCTAAACAGAAGTAATGCGATTGGTTTATTGAACAATTCATAAGATATCCAATAAGTAGATGATTAGTTGGAAATTGGTTGAAAACTCTGAAAATATCTCAACCTGTAGTTTGAGTGTATAAAGATAGATATATTACAATATGAAGACAAATGATCTTTTCATCTTTGATTAGATTGTGAAATTATATTAAGTCCAGAAGTCAATGTCTTTAGAAAATTGATGATTTTCTTGACCAAAAAAAAGAAAATAGATGATTTATATGCTAAATTGAGGGAGAGAAAAGTTGTACTTTTTTCCTTAACTTTGGGTTTTGTCCCGTTTGAGTTTTTCCAAAGAAAGGTTTTTAACGGGGTAACTTCCCTCATAAGGATACATTGTATATTCTAAATTCTAGAAAGAAATAATCCATGCAAAGATGGATTATTTAAGCATGAAGTTTTTGGACCTGCAGCTCCAACATTGAAAAGTGTAGTATCAATTGGTTTTAAGTGGATGTTCGTACAAAGGAAAATATAAAGCCAAATTGATTGCACAAAAGCCTATTAAAGGTTACATGAGAATGTATTCATCAGGAGTGAATATAATTTTAGCTCCAAATGTAAATGACGGACGTTGTAGGTGCATACCCATATAAATAGAAAGAATCGATTGAAAATGCCTGAAGCATTATTATCAAAGTCATGTCATGTACAATTGGTTAAAGATCCTTATTAGAGTACCTGAATTAAATATAATGTGAAAGTTGTGACATTTTAATAGGACCCGAAGTACCATACAAAGTTGTACTCTTTTCCTTAATCTTGATTTTTATCCCACTGGTTTTTTCCAAGGTAAGGTTTTTAACGAGGCAACTTAAGCATCATTTAATACATTAGATCCCCCATATCAACAATGAAAATCACACTAGGTCCTAAAGTACCTTCTGCTTGTGCATCTAAAGCAGTCCAACACCAATCCATGGAATTCAAGCACGTCAAAGTCAATCACGAAGACATTCCAGCTTATACACATCAAAGACAATGTTGAGATTCGACCATAAGCTCATGAAGATGGCGACATTAAGAGGAATGAGAAGACTTCTAGGAGGATGTTGAATTCAGGGAGAGTATACACGCATTACACTCTTTTCCCTTCGATCAAGTTTTATCCCACTGGGTTTTCTTGACAAGGTTTTTAATGAGACAGAACAACAAGAGCGTACAATAGAAGGCTGCACTCTTTTTCTCTAACCTATGGTTTTGTCTTATTGGGTTTTCATAGCTAGGTTTTTAACGAGGCAGTTGACGAAATAAAGATTGTACATCCAGGGGGTGTTATAATATTATTATGTGGATATACAAAGATATACACTTTACTTAGATAGAGTTTTGCCTTTTATAGATAGATTTATCTTATACTTGGAGCCCAAGGATATGACTCATATATATTGTATTGGTGGATACTCCACAAACAATTCAATGAAATACAACTACATATTCTCCTCCCTTTATTCTTGCCCTAATTTATAATAAATACACAATTCAAGTAAAAAATAGATTAGAAGAAACAAACCGTATGAAAATATGAAATAATGGCTTACAAGGGGTGTTCATCATCGGCCTAAAATCGAACCGAACCGAATCAAATCGAACCAAACTGAAAACTGAAATCCCAAAAAATAAAACCGAAAATCGAACCTAAACTAATAGGTTTGGTTCGGTTTGTAGCCGGTTTGACTTCGGTTTGGTTCGGTTCCGAACCAAAAGGAACCGAATTTCATTTTGAAATTTGGTTATTGCACTTGGCAAAATGGCAAATGATTCTAGTCCACCGAATCATGCTTTTTACAAAGACCACGGTTTATCCAAGCTACTTTCATAGTTCCGAATGAATTTTTATTAGGATGAGTTGAAATTTAATTCTAGCAACAATATCCTCTAAGAAAAAAGTTTCAAAACTAGTAAAGAAACAATCTGTTGGTTGTCTCAACGCAAGGCTATCCGCCACCTTATTCGGTTGCCTACGACTATAGCTCCATTGTAATACCCCTCGAAAACACCCGCACCCTCCCTGATCTGGGCTCCTTAGTAATGCCCCAGGGACCCTTCACTTGGCTTTACTTTTTTTTGTTTTTGTTTTGATTAAGTAAGAATTCGACGCCCGGACATGCCCGGGGGTCGAAAGGCCGAAGAACTCGGCGACGGATAACCCGTCAAACAAGATAAAGACAGAAAACAACAATAGAGAGAGCCACCAAATTACAAGAGTGCAATTAAAGTCAAAGACTAGCATAAATGATGACAGAATCGGAGCATAAATGATGACAGAACCGGAGCAATGTGCGGCAACTCATCTGCCAGTCGGTAGAGGCGACACAGGAAATCTCTGGGGAACAAAGTGAAAACCTCAGATTTGGACTCTGTCACACTTGACTTTACTTACTAGCGGAAGAGCTCGGGTCAGGGATGTCCTTTTTTTAATTTAATAGTTAAGTAATTAATTATTGATATTTAATCTCACCCCTTCATTAAATCTAATAGTTGTTATTGACTTATTAGGTAGATATTAGGAGATCTCTCATTAGGAGAGAATCCTATTCCGTTTTGGATGTGACCTGATAGTGGCATAGAAGGAAGAAAACACACATTACCATTCAAATAAAACCATGCAGAAAATAATAAAAATCGACAATAAAACAAGATGATAAAAGAAAGGACCGAGAACACTGAGAGACAAAACATGAAAGTTAAAATGATATGCCTCCAACCTCCTCTTCCTGCTCGGACTAACCCTTTTTTACTCAGATAACACTCCTTCAAAGCGTCCTATTGCTCAGATAAACCTATTGCTTGGATCCAAAGATTATATACATTTAATATATTAGTTAGCACCAATTCAGATATTCTAAAAAAATAGCTTCATAGTTGCCTCGATCTCCTAAACTATCATTAAGGTGTAACTAATTCCTTGGCCTCGTGTCATTTAAGTTTGCTTATGTTTTTGTTATAATTTAATATGATCAAACCCGATACATGTAATTCCAACTCTATGAGTCACGTAATTGCTTCACATGATATAATTCCTCTATTTGTTGTTTGCTTTTCAACAATGTGTAAAAAGGAATATCATACGGAGCAACAAAATTTACTACAGTTAGAGTGTTGTTGCTTGCAGTAGCTACCATGAAGAATTGACCTCTGCACCAACTTGATATCAACAATGCATTCTTGCATGGATATCTAGATAAAGAAGTATATATGAAACCTCTTGAGGGATTCACTCTTGGTCAACCAGGACAGGTTTGTAAGCTTCACAAATCCAATTATGGCCTGAAACAGGCTTCAAGGCAATGGAATGTTGAATTAAGCAAGTATCTTTTGAAGCTTGGCTTTGTGAAATCTGCAGAAGATTATTCTATTTTTTTCAAGAAGGTGCGTACGTGGGTGGTAATAGCCCTTGTCTATGTGGATGACTTGCTCCTTACTGGTGATGATGAGCAGATTATATTACACACCAAACATGCCTTGCATTCAGAATTTACAATCAAGGACCTTGGTGAAGCTAGATACTTTCTGGGATTGGAATTATACAGAGATAACTCAGGCCTCTTATTACATCAAAGAAAATATATTGTTGACATATTGAGAGATTGCAAGCTTACTGATTGCAAACCAACTTTATTCCCTCTTCCAAGAGGTTTAAAGATATCAACAGATTCGGGGACCCTGATGCAGGATGAAGAATCCTATAGAAGATGATTGGTAAGTTGTTATTTCTAACACTTACTAGACCAGACATCTCCTATGTTGTGCAACACCTAAGTTAATTCATGACTCAACCAAGGGAGCCACACTATGCAGCTGCATTACATGTTGTCAGATATCTAAAAGGAACTCTTTATGTTGGCCTTCATTACTCAAACAAGGCTTCCTTTACAATCACAGGGTTCTGTGATGTTGATTGGGGGGCCTGCCAGTTCATAGCCAGGTCTCTTATTGGTTATAGTGTGTTTATTGGTACTTCTCTTGTGTCTTGGAAGACAAAGAAGCAACATACAATCTCTAAATCTTCAGTAGCAGCCGAATAAAGGAGCATGTCCATGACTACCAGTGAGCTAGTTTGGATTGATGGACTTCTACATGCTCTTATGATCAAGTTTCCCAAGCCTATCCCTCTATTTTGTGACAACAAGGCAGTTCTTCACATTGCTGAAAACCCGGTTTTTCATGAAAGAACCAAGCATCTGTGTATTGATTGCCACTATGTTCGTGAGAGACTGCAAGATGTATTTGTTCTTCCCCAATACATCAGGACTGACATTCAATGACCAAGCCATTGGGTGAAAAGCAGCATCTCTACCTCTCTTTCAAGTTAGGACTTGTTGGATTCTCCCCAAGTCCAACTTGAATGGGGGATATGGAGAATATCATGTGCATTCATATGCTCATTTTCTCAGTTTTCCTTCTTTGCTTGCATCCTTTGTCATATCACCTTAATTTGGGACATTGCTGTAATAATGCTAGGAACCATCACGTGATAGACGTGTGATATTGGACTATATAAGCCTTGATTGATCCTTAGTCACTCAATAGGGTTTTGGGGATTCCCCCATTCAATCAATGAAAGTAGCCGTCATGGCCTTCCTCTTTTAGAACCTTCCATTACCGATTTTGGCTTGTTTGAGCTAACCAAGCTGCTAACTTGTACAAAGCAACTTGATATCAAATCCATGTCTCGGTTAATAGAATTGCTCCTGGCCAATCCATGACTTTATTGCTCCTGGGACAATTTTACATTATAAAATTGTACATCATAGGTTGCTTAACATATTTTCTCATTCTAATAACTTTATTGTACTCTAATAGGTAGTTAGCATTACAAAAAAATTCAGCATCAGAGTTAATAGAATTGCTCCTGGCCAATTCATGACTAATCTACAATGTGTAAGCTCGCACCCAAGGATGTTGATGGAAGCAAAAGAGCTTTTGGTTAACCCCCTCATGCCTCATCTATATATTTACCGTTTCAAGAAGCATAAGAGCGCATGTCTCTGTACAAGTTTATGTGTACCTCGCATCAAATTTAGGTTTGTTCTTTTGGATTCCTAAAATGTATGTTCTTACGATTCTGGCAATATAAGGCGGATGGTTTTAGTTTGAATTAGACAAAATGATCTTGTTCCATGTTTTATGGTGGATAGTTTCCCAACTCAATATTGTTCAATGAATTAAAGATCAAGCTTAAGCTTTGTACTGCTGTTATTTATTGGCTTATTCAGCAAATGTAGAAAATTGACATTCTATTTATTTGCTTTTTTTTTTGCAGCACCAACAATATTTATTGAACAAGTCATTTTATCAACAAACAAGGTATTGAGAAGTTTTTGCAATCTGTAATATTTTATGGCATTTTGCCTATCAGTGTTTGTAAATGTAATGCTTTGTACTAATCTAGCATGTTTGAACTTATAACCATTACTATCATTGCAACATTAACAACATTAAGGGCTCGATTGTTTCTACGAGAAGGAATGAATGACTGAATGGAAAGGGATTAAATTTTACATATAAAATGTACATAATCATAATTTTTTGTGAGCTTAAGTGGTGGGAGGAAATGATTAGGGCATCCTAAAAGTAATACAGTAGTTACCTTCCTTAAAATTAGGAAATTGAACCAATGGCGTAATAATTAGAATAGTAATTAATAAACCTTAACTTAAATCAGGATACCTGTGCGCGAAGCACGCGGAGTGCAACTAGTCCATCTAAAGTTCACACGAGTAGTACACATCTAAAATAGACTAGAATGATACATTCCAATCTGCTCAAGGACGGTTCTTACACCAAAGAACTTCGACGGACTGAAAATATCCAGAGCAGATTTGAAACAAAATCCAAACTTGAAAACTTCTTCGAAAATGATCATTTGTTTAGAAGATCTTGCTACCATCCCCAAGTGAGGCTATCTTGCGATCCAAACTCCTGCAACCAACATCCAATTCAAGCATGATAACATAAACAGCACGGGATCAGAATAACAACATACGCCTGTAAATATATACAACGAACAAACAAAGAAGACATCGCTTGTCACCAGTTGGCTCAGTCTGAAATCTGGGGGCGTGTCCAGGTATATGTTGGCCGGGTCAGAGGCCAAGTTCTGGCATTCTGCGATATCCTTCTTCAGTTCCTCTGGCCCCAGCCGAGCGTAAACAGAAAGACTGGATTTTGCTTCCTTATGTGGATTCTCCCCGATCTCTTCCCCGTTGAGAGGCTGGCTGTTTATGAGATCGTCGCAGAGGTATAGCCTTTCTACCAGCTGCTGGGAATCCAGTATATCTTGTGACATGTTCTCCCAACCTTGTCCTTCTCCTCCAGCTTCAGTGTCGCTATGGTGGTGGTCTCCTGCTTGATCTATGCAAGTTTCTGGCTCTTGTTCATCTTTATTGATATTCATATCTTGTTCAGTTTGCTCAACTCGTTCAGCCCGTTCCATTTCGTAGTCCTATAAGAGGGAGAATAAAAATGCTTTAAGAACTGATATCAAGAAACGGTGAGGTGGGTAACTCCTCAATTTGAGATTAAGCACAATCTGTAATTGCAATCAATCTTATAAAACACTGAAATAAGTTCAAGATATAGCACCTCCTGGGCAGGATTATCCATGGAAGATAAAGCAGACTGCTTTCTGGGAATGAAAATTGATTGCCTATCAGTGCGAGGAGGATTAGGAGTCACACATTTGGGGGTGACTGGATCAACTTTCATGACGACAGCATCAACCAGTTCAGGAATATCTTCAACGGTTTTTTCATTCTGTTTGAGCTGCTGTTGCTGATAGAAGACTTTCGAGATCACATATTCACCATCCCTCTCGTCTTCTGTGGTTCCCAGGTGATATTGGTGCATGACCCAACTTGTTTTCTCTGCCTTTCCACCCTTTGTTGGGTTCACATAGAGAACCATTATTTTCTTGCAACCCCTCTGAACACCATCCATGATAACCGGTTTAGTCCTTCCAGTTTTGTGCCAGCGAACATCACCTAGGTCATCGCCGTGAATCTTTCTGCGCTTCCTAGTTCCAGTACTATACGCTTTGATTGCTCTGTGAAAAAAATGAGATGCAGTTCCATCTTGCCTCACACCTGAATTATGTCGAGAAGATGAAGCAAGTGTAACCTATTCCGAATATAAAAATAAAGGTAAACTGTCAGCCAAATGTCAACCTGGTAGCTTTTGGGGATGTGTGTAGCATATTCCATCATCTTCAACAACCGTGGGAATAAATTCATCAATAAAGGGATGTGGTTCCATATTCTCGAAGCCAACTTTGGCAAGTAAATGCCAGATTATCTCTTGATCGGATGGGTCAAATTTGACACCTCTTGGCAATCCAGGCCAATCTTGAGTTTCCTGAGACACAGATGAAAAGACGCTTTAATTTCAACCAGTGGAAAACTTGTTTAAAAAATAAGCTAGCAGATTAACGCTGTCCAAATGGGTGCATTAGTGCAAAGAAGTGAAGAACTACTGTCCTACAAGCAGACATTGATGGGGATTCAGGTTGGTAATCATCACAAACACAAAGATCACACCCCAAGCAACATGAATACAAAAGTAACCAATCCATTGGCCAGAGCATTCACTAGCGACCAGATTACAATACTCACTAAGCATTCCCCCTAATATTCCAACACTTTAACAACAGTAACTCAAAGGCATAGCAAATGATTCTAGGCTATTCCAGCACAATAAAATGCATTCCAGATCTTTCCCTCAATTCTAGACTTGAAGATTCCAGAGAAGGGCTTCTGTCCAATTGTGTAACACACTTATAATTACGGTAACATAAACTACAGATCTGCTTCATATACAGTCGCAGGCAGACTCACAGCCTCACAGAGCAGCAAGCAGCTTGCTATGCAGAATAAAAAATAATCAAACATAGGAAGAATTTAGGAGAAGCCATAACAACAAGATTCGCAGGTTTAGTAAGACCGTGTCAATAGGCTGAATAAGGAATCAAACTTCATAACTGTACAATTGCTCCTTTTTGCAAGTTGGAAATTGCACACGACATCGTATAAGATACAACAACAACATTCCCAGTTTATCCCGCCTAGGTAGGGTCTTGGGGGCCAACACTCTTTCCCCGACTACGTCAACAGAGTGTTTCTGACTAGCCCAAGTGGCATTCAATGACCTTAATGAAGGTGAACTGACTTTTTAAGATTGAAGGACAACATTGCAATAGATTATAGCCTAAATCATATACAATGACAAAAAAAAGGCACAAAATTTGTAATTTTAGTGGAAGTTTTACTGCCAAATCCAGACTTTCTAAAACATTCTTTCAAACATTGGCACAAAAAGAACAAATAGATCTTCCTAACTAATGAAGCATGTTGAATTGTTGACAAGAATCGGCAGAGTTAAATCAAATAAAGCAAAAAATGGAAGCAATACACTGTCATTGTTGATGGTATGCTGACACTTTGGGCAAGCTCTAGAAGGATTGCTTGTCCAATTGACATTTCCAGGATCTGAAGTACCAGATGCACTTTTGATTTTAGAAGCAAACCTGCTCTTGTCAACCAACCATGATGTTCTGCACAACATGCGTAAAGCATTTTAAGAACAAGATGAGAGTGTCCCCTTCCATGAAAAGGGGCCCATGGCCGTTGCAAATAAAAACTATAAAGATCAAATGTGTAAGAAACCAACATATATACATCATAGAAAATGACAGCTGCGTAATTTGCATTGACAATCTTTTGACATGCAAAAAGATCCTAGATATAATCAGTGTGATGTATAAAATAAGCAAATTTATGACCTATAACAAAACTTTTTATTACCTAGCTGCCTGATCAAGTTCATTCTTACTGAAAACCTTAAGATCAATAATTAAAAATCCTATTAGAGTGCATTTGGTTAGGATTAAGATTATGGGTTTGGATTTAAGAATCGGGTTTTGGAGGGAGACTCTTGAAGCAAAGGCTTTAGGTTGCACAGGAGTTCAGAACAAATATAATATGTGAAGTTCAGTTTGGGTAAGGTAGTTGAGGGGACATAATATGTGGAATTTAGTTTGGGTGAGCCAGCTAAGTGGATGAGGAATCAATGTTAGGTGAGGATATTGTTCCAAAGAAAGATACCATGTGAGTGAGATGAGCCACACAGGATTGCATTGTATTGATGGGTATATATAGTACAAGATTACATATCATAACCAAGGAGAGAATCTCTCAACAATAAAGATTGTATCCTGATCTGTAGATATCCTAACAACATAGGTATCCTACACAAGTATTTAGGGTCTGTTAGGCATAGCCATGGAGATATGGACAAGGATATCAAACATGGGATTCAGGTGGGGTGATAATCATGTTATTAAGAGTCACTGGTGTAGCCGAAGGTGGCCTAAGTGTTGGAAAGATGTGAGTAGACAAGGCCTTGCCCTATGGACCTTATTAAGGACATGAAAATGGATAAGAGAGGATAGAGGGCACTATCTGAGTTAATGAGGGTTAGTTTGGGCGGCTTAGGAATGCATGGGGTCATATCCTTTTTTGTTTTCACTTTTACTTCTCATTATTCCTTTGTTTTTTGGTTTGTGATTGTTTCCTGTCTCTTTGTACAGCACCTCTAATCAAGAGAAGGGTGCATACAACTCAGCAAGATATAATAGGTTTGTTGTTATATTTACATATTCGAATTTGAAGGAATCACAATGGAACTTGATGGACCAAAACCAACATGAGGTGGGGGTATGAGACCTACATCCAGCAAATATGACTACAGTTTGAGGGAAAATGCAAATTGAATTACAAGAATGGGTTCGTGATTCCACATTCCGGAAACCCAAACGCCCTTTTGAGCACATATTACAAGTCCATATGCTAAACGACTACCCAGAAACTACTACAGCTACTAAAAACAGCAGATTTATCCAACAAGAACTCATAAAAATTGAACAATAATTAAATAAATATCAGGTTGGACTAAAATCAGAAAATGAATAAAAATCAATCATCAATAGACAGATAGAACAAAAGCAAGAGAAAGTCATGAATATCCAAATCAACAACGGCGCGATTTCAAGTTTGTAAGCAAATCAAGCACAATCTCTCGGTTTCCTCGAAAAAGGTCACCCGGAAATCGCACAAATCCAAGGAAGGTAATCTCTTTTAGTCTGATTTTGACACAAACAAAGTAAACCAGAACAATCGAAGGTGAGAAGACGAGGGGACGCTTACCCGGCCATGAGAGAGACAGGAAGTGAAGCGATCAGAGAACGATCGATCCACACCCGACTTAGTCTACTGATGAGCTTCTTCTTTTCAAGAATCCACCGATTCACCAAATGACATTAGCACTGAAGGATTGGGGATTAGGTCATCAAAAACTGCCTCCCCTTGTAGCAGCCCCAATGGTTGACTCCATTTTACTCTTTTCAGACCTCAATACTTTTCAAATTGAAATCAACTGCGTAGATTAGTGTATACTTTTTATATAATAACGTATTCATTTTTTTATTTTTTATTTTTTGAAACAGGCGAGAATTTGAGGTGTCAACCGCGGTTGTACCACCACCTTCTTCCGGACGAGAGTTTGTAACTCTAAATCAGAACTCTAAGACATCGAGCCGGACTCCAAGGCCATATGGATGAGCCGATCCGCCCCTCTATTCACCTCCCTGAAAATGTCGGACACGGAGGCAGACTCAAAAAAGTGAAGCAGACGGGGAGCATCCGAAATAAGGATCTCGATCTCCCAAGGAATCGACCAAACACCGTTAATCGCATTCACGATCGTGAGGCAGTCTCCTTCCACTGCAACTCTTCGAATCCCAGCCTCCGAGCTTCCAGCAATCCAAGCTTCAAACCAACTGCTTCAGCCTGGACAGCTGACATCCTCCCACACCTACTAGCATCGCAAGCAATCATCCTATCTTCGTTATCTCTGATTACAAACCCTGCAGAAGCAAACTCAGACAGAGATTTAGCGCCATCAAAATTTAGTTTAAAGACGCCCACCTCAGGCTTACGCCATCTTATGATATTCCTTTTGCGGGGGTTGCTTCTGGATTTTGATCTCAATATTTGTTCCTCATCTTCGTCTGAGTTGTCTTGTTTAGTTGTTTTCTAGTTATTTCATGTGGTTTTTTATTATGACTACCAACTCATCTATTGTATGTATATTCTGGTTTTCAAATATAATCTTATTCATTTTAGTCCAAATGCACCACCAAGAAAAAGCCAAAGTAGCTTTTTGTTCCGGGTTTAGATGTCGAAAAATCTCATTGGTAATGGTCTTTATACTTTGATTGCTTTTGTCAGCATTTACTATTCGCCGTTCAATTTGTCTATCCAAAGATCCAATAGTTCTTAATGTTGTGGGGCACTCCATAAGGAGATGGATAATGTCTTCATCCCTGGTGTTAGAGAAGATACAATCCATGGGTGTGTGTATTCCTTTATTTCGTAGTCTAACTTTAGTAGGTAAACCGTCCAATCCTATTTTCCATAGGAAATTTCTCACCTTTGGTGGACAATCAATTTTCCATAGTTCTGAAAATAACTCTATCTCATTGTCATTGGAGTTCGTGATTAATTTTAAAGCGCAAGATGTTGAGAACCACCCATCGTGGCTAGGTTTCCAATATAGTCTATCGTCAATCTCCTGTGACGGAAGGGGGGTACTTGTAATTGTCTCAACTAGGTCGGTAGGTAGGATTTCTCGCAACTTTTCTTCATTCCATGTCTTATTTGGTAGGATATAGTTTTTAACTCTTTCTTGTTCATCAATCTGATGGATTAGACTGTGATCCTTAAGTTTTATTTTGTCATCTAGCCATTTATCCTTCCAAAATTTTACTGTCTTTCCATTTCCGATTTGCCAGATGATCCCAGCGCAGAACTCATCCTGTAGGTCAATCAACTTAGCCCATTGCCAAGATAAATTTTTCTTCCTTTTGTAATCCCAAATCTGGTCTTCTTTTAAGTATTTTTCTCGAATTATTCTGACCCATTGGTTATGGGGTTCCGCCGGGATTTTCCATAAAAGTTTCATTTGCAATGCTTTATTTATATCTTTTGTTTTACTAATTCCCAAATCTGGTCTCCTTGTCTCTTTGGTTTACATATTTTGTCCCAACCTAGCAATGGTTTGTAAGATTGGTCCTTGTTCCAGAAGAAGCATCTATTTATTCTGTCTAATTCGTTGTGCAGACTTGTCGGAAGCATAAAGCTTTTATAATAACGTATTCATTAACCGCGCGGTTGCGCGTTCCACGTTGGGTTAATAAATTATATTAAAATATTATATTAGATTATTAATTGACGCGGTTCACAATAATAAAATCATATAGAAATATATTATATTCAATTTGATCTAAGGCTCCGTTTGGATGACATATTTATAATGCAATTATGCTTTATGGGTCATTATTTTACACAAGGCATTAATGAGTTTCAAAATTTTTTAATTATAATGGATAATAATTATCTTGACTCTTCTTCTCCCTCGTTGCCCCTCATCTCCTATCTCCCTTCCTGGTCTAAATCTGTATCATGTAGGTTCGCCTGATTCACCTCTTCCCAATCTCCAGTTCTTCACCATAAATCTATCGAGAGGCGGTTGAAACGGGAGCGAAGGAGAGGTCGGTGGAACAAAGGCGAGAGGCGGAGCTGCTGTCTGATTTCAGACGGAGGAGTGGTGAGGGAGGAGGGCGGAGGCGCCGCTGTGCTGAGGTAGATCTAAAATAACAACTATTTAAAGAAATTTTAACAACGGCTCAGATTCGACATCGAAATCACCAGATCTCCCTCGTCTCTCCTTCTCACCTCAACCAAAACCCTAACCGCCGCCTTTCACTTTCACCCCTTAACATAGGTACCACCGTCATTAACCCAAGCAATGAAGTCAAGTGGACATAAGAAAGAAGGGCTAAGGGATATATGGGGTGTCATGCTGATCAATTCGTGACTACAAAATTGGGGAAACTTGAAGTGGAGAGCGAAGAGAATGAGCGAGAACGATTATGGAATCCAGATTATTAGCCTTGGTTGAAAGGCTCTCAAGGCCTTTTGAGGCGTTAAAGAACAAGGGAGAAAATTTGGGAATCTGGGTCAATGGAGAAATTTGGGAATTTGGGTTAAATGGAGCAATAAGTTTGCAATTGAGGAAGATGAATGGTTTCAGACTTTCAGTGAGCTAGACTTTAATTAATTATGAGTCCAAACGACATTTATAAATGAAGTACATTATAATACATAAGACAACATTTATAAATCATGCTTTGTACATGCAAACGGAGCCTAACAAGTAGAATAATTGACCAAATATTTCTTCTTTATCTTTTAGAATCTTGACGGTATGATAACACGTATACGAATTTCACCGGAAACGGACATAACTAGCATGTTTTTTTTGTAACTTTACAAAAATGTCACTTTTTTATGGGATTTACAAAACTAGCATATGTGTTATTTTGTGCAAAAAAAAAAAGTTAGAAGGGGATAACCGGTTGAAGGTCATCCAAAGGGAGAGAGAGGAATGACCATGAGAGAGAGAGAGAGAGGAGGAGGAGGAATGACCAGGAGAGATAGGAGGTTTTGGAGGGGAAATTTGGCGCCAAAACTAGGTGAGAGAGGGGTGATATGACTAATAATCATTACATGGGAAAAGGTTGATAGGATAAGGGTTTTCCCTCCATTTTGCAAAGTATAAAAAGAGAGGAAGGGAGATGACACTCAACTTCTTCCTCCCCTGGACAAAAGGGCAGGAGAAGAAGGCCACCATTAAAGAAAATCCATCGACATCAAGGTCCAGTTGTAGAGCATTTGTCGGCCCCGATCTTTGTTCGTGTCAGTGTTCTTAAACTTCCGTGTCACCTCGGTTTCTGAGAAACCCTAATTCTCAGTTGCAATGGGTAGGTGTTTCTCTTGTTTCTCCTCATGTTTTGAGAAAAGTAGATACCCATTAACAATGGTGCCGATCCCACTTTTCATTTGCAAGGGAAAACGTCAAAGTATGCATCACTCTCGTCTTCAACGGTCGGTGGTTGTTGGAGGATGTCGGATGGGTGTTTTTCGGTGAGACCAAGCGCAAGAATGTGATCATTGAAGAGGGCATCGACTTTGCCTCTCTGAAAAAACTGATCAGGCTCAAGGTCGGTCATGACTCTTTATATGAAGATTGACGGTTGTCTTACATGCCAAAGGCGGAAGAAGTGGGTCATCCGATAATGATAGGTGATGATGACGACCTTGAGGCTTTTAAGTTTCCGAACTCGAAGTGTGGGGAACATCCATGGCCCATGGCGATATGTGTTGGTCTAGTGGTGAAGGAGAGCGTTGAAGTACCGCGACCCGGCGTAGAGGAAGAATGCTTGAGTGGGCCACGTACCTCCCAAAAAGTGGCCGACCTGGATGAGTTTATCACCGGCAAGGCAGAAGGTAAGGCACAACCAAACCCTGTGTTTGTAGACGTTGGGTTATATAGGGGAGGAGGGGTTAGCGAATCAATAGGGAAGAGCAAAGATATAGGGGTGACAGACAGGTTTGACACGGGGTTTCAAAGGGGTACGTGATAAGGATATCTGTTTTGGTGACAAGGGTAAGGGTCCGGAGGTGACCCTCTTGGGTGAGGTGATGGATGACATAGGGATGAGCAAGGAGCTGGGTGCGGTAGACACTACTGACAAAGAGTTTGGAACTGGTGACAGGAACATTTATGAAGGTGACAAGGGTGAGGGTCTGGATGTGATCCAATTGGGTGACACGGATTCCTCCTCTGATGAAACGTTAAAATGTCAAGGTGACATGTATCAGGGGTTGGAGGTCATATCCATAAGCAGTCAGGAGGAGGAGGAGGGCTTCGACGTCGGAGTGAAGCTGGAAGAAGTCTGGGATGATTTTGACTAGCAGGATTTTGAGGACGACCCGGGTGTAAAGGTATCGATAGAGGGGGACGAAGTTGAGGATGAGGTGATGGGGGAACTTGAAGATTGAGTTCCGAGGTCTAGCATATCCCCACCTACGATGGAGAACGTTGAAGCTATGGTGGAAAGAGCAACGCCTTGCACCCAGGATCCACGACGCAACCTGACAGAACTTTCGGAGGGAAAATGATTCGTCTCGAAGGCTGATGTTCAGAGTCGCCTTAAGTGGAATGCGGTGGAGAAGTGCTTCGAGTTTGTTGTGAAGAGGTCGTTTAAATCAGCGTATATAGTTGGTTGTGTGGACAGCAAGTGCACGTGGATGTTAAGGGCGTCGACTTACCGGCGCACGACTATGTGGTCCATCCAACAGTATATCCAGGAGCATACATGTGACCTGAACATGAAGCACAACCATAGCCGACATGCTACGTCGAACATGATTGGACAGAACTTCGTGACCACGTAAGTGTTACTTTAGTTGCGAACACTTATTTATGTCACACAATAATATTCAACATGTCACATGATGTAACTCAACCTATCACCATTATATAGGTTCACCGGGACTCGAAAGAACCTCGTTCCCGAGCAAGCGCAGACAATGACGAAGTCCGAGTATGACGTCTCGTGTAGCTACTGTAAGGCACAAAGGGCACGACTGGCGGCGAGGGATGTGAAGCAAGGGACCGGCGAAGACAGCTACCGAGAGATTATTCCATACTTGCACATGTTGGAGCAGACTAACCCCGGGACATATACTACTCATCCCAAAGATTCAAGTACGCCTTTGTTAGCTTCGGGGTATGGCGCAAGGCAATCCCCTACCTTTGAAAGGTAAAACTCCATGTCGGTACTATGATATTGCATGTCACCTAATATAAAAGACCATGCCACCAAACCAGCTGGTATCGATATCCATGTACAGGTGATTTCAGTGGATGGGAGTTTCCTTAAATGGAAGTTCAGGGGAACACTTCTCTTTGCCATAGCTCAAGATGCAGACCATAGTGTATACCCGATCGCGTTTGCGATTGCTGATGGTGAGAATCACGGGTCATGGGGCTTCTTCTTCAAGAACATGCTACATGTCGTCGAGGATGCACCGGACGTAATGTTTGTCACTGATTGGCATCTTAGTATCGTCAAAGGTTTGAGGGACCACTATGTGTTTGCCAAGCAAGGGGCCTGCCAATGACATCTATTTCAGAATGCGAGGTGCAAGTACAAAGGTGTCACGGGCCTGCAAACGTTGTACTTCAAGGTGGCGAAGGTGTACACCAACCTAGTGAACTACCGTCGACAACTAAATGTTTTGAGCAACAACCATGTTCATCACAATCCACGACAATAACAATGACGTTCATAACAACCTTCTACAATAACAACAAAGTTCATAACACTGGCAATGACGATCACAACGGCGATCATAACCGTCTACCATGGAAGATGCCAACAACAAGCATGTGCATGTATGCCCCGATGAATGCGTCGTCAAGACCGTCGAAGGTGAACGCATCCTTCGTGAGGAGTTGCATGAACCTCATCTTGTATGGTCCACCATCTCCACTGCAATCGGGATGCTTAAGTCAAATTCATAACAACCGGATACCACTATGAGACGAAGAGATATGTAAGGGTTCCACATAAATTACCTCTGCTTTTTCTACGGCATCCTTTTCTCCTGACTAAGGGCGAGCGGTTTTGGCAACTTGTCGGCGTAGGTGGCCTTTAACGCGGGGTGGACATTCATCAGTACCGGGATAAGGTGGGTGACGCATCTTAAGTGTGCCGGTAGATGGCAGTCCCTCACGATGTAAACATCCGAATCATAAACCTTTACCTGCCACCCGATCAGATCAATCGCTATGGAAAACCAATGAATATTGTCCACGTTCAATGGTAGAAGGATGAGATCAACCCCTTCCCACGAACGGCCTATCGTCGTCGGGGATCGCCCGTCGAAGTAGCCAAGCCGCTTATGGTCCGCTTCGTAGTTGTCCACATCGCTGTTGTATTTGTCCCACTCAGTCTGCAGATAGCGTCTGAAATATGTGTCCATAACTACAACTCGACGGCCAACGTCACCGCCCCTCTCTGTTACCCCTTTACGCAGAAGATAGCATGCTTGTTCCATGTGTTGCATCGATTACAAACCTAGTGAAAATCCAATAATATTGCAGTACCTATTACACTAAATATCGTGTCATTCACTAAACAAAGGTAACCAGTTAGGTGGCTTTTGTACCTCAGAGCCAAACCGTGGACGTTTTTAGTGTTGTGAAGAACTCCTTCGTAAGCATCGTGTCGTACGCAGTCTTCCAGCTCTCCCCATCCCCGCTGTACAACCACAACCACAATATTAGGATAATGGAGTCATGTCTGCAACCAGTTGGGTACGTTTACTGTTAAGGGTTACCTATCCATCAAGGGGAGGAAGCCATCGTTGTCCTTAAACGGATACAAGACCTAGCTTAATCGCGTCCGCACCTTCGACAACGTTCTTCCCTTTTCGGCCCTGTCGTTTCTTATGGGGGGGGGGGGACTTGACTTCTCCTTCACCTTCTGGACCTCCCTTACTCTTCTTGCCTTGAACGGGCTCCACTCTTGCAGCCTATGAGATCTGGCAATTGGTTAGAAAGTTTCAACTGTCATGCAAAAAAATTTCGTACCCCCGTGTCACCCGAATAATTAACCATGTCGGTTGACAGTTTCAACTATCATGCCAAAAATTTACCAACCAGAAGTTCATTCACGCCCACCTCCAACAATTTCAGCCGCAGGTCAACAAATTCATACTTCATATCAGCCTAAGGTCACCAAATTCAAAAATAGCATTTTATTACGTGACACCTTTCAAGAGTAATCAATACCCAACATATGTAAATTCATACTTTATATCAAACTAAGGTCACCAAATTCACTTCACAACAAACACATTTAATTCATATCAGACTAGGCCCCACTCAATTTCATAGCAGATTCGTTCAATATCGAAACTACGTGTCACCTGTCCAATTTCACGTGTCAGGAGTCCATTTACCCTTGTCACCACAGTTCTCCAGACTCTCCACAAAACGAATATATGAGATTTAATTACGTACCTTCCCCTCCATCTTCTCCATCCAGCTTGACATTGTCCCAAGCTTCTCCATAACTGCTTCAAGGTGTCTTGGCCACGTCGTCCACCCAGCCGTCCTTTTCATCGGCTCCTTTTCACGTCTTTGGGGAGCTCCCACCACGGGCTTCAAAATAGCTCAGGAAGGGTGCCACTACGTCGTCGAATAGGGGGTCAGGCTCCTCATCCTGGTAGACACATCCATCCATCAACTCCAGCTCAGCCTCCTCCGGTATGAGTATTGGGTTCTCCTCAATCTCAATGGCCGCCTCTCCCTCAACTTCAGTGCGACCAGATATCTCACCATAAGATAGGTTCTCGTCTTTGAGGGTCCATCTCAAGCAACGAGGGAAAGTCGTGTGCGATACCTTCGAGGCAAACTGGACCCCCCATTTCGACATGGATTCGAACAACCAAATTTACACCGCATCCCCACTCAAATTATAAAATTTTCAGCATATGAATTACAAACTTATCATGGGTATGGTCGAGAAGGTTACCTGAAAGGAAATCGGATAACCCATTATCCCATAACCGTTGCGCTTCTTGCGATCTCCCGACTTCAACTCAGCCTCTCGACGCTTTACGACGCCATTCAGCGATGCGTGTGTCGCCTCATAAATGACCCTCCTCCATGGGAATTCCAAAAACTGATCGACATTCTCCACCAACCTCACAATCCAGCTCCGCAACGGCTTCCCCTGTCCCCCCCCCCCTCCCCGCAACACTCTTTCCACAATGAAGAGAAGCACAAGCTTAAATCGTTTTCTCGGGCTCCGCTCCGCCAACAATGAGTTCTTCAGTTCGTTCTCTAGCTCTCCCACCGTCATCCTCTCATTTGTGAAAAAGTCCTTTATAGCTTTGTCGTCGTCCTCCATCTTAGCCGCTCTTTGTCGACTGCACCGTAGCCCAGTAACTAAGGCGAACTCCTTGATTGAGAACCTCCGAAGCTTCCCCTTTATCATGTAACAGGTCTCCCACTCCTTCTCAGTCTCAACATGGTACATAATGCACCATTTGTGACAAGAATTTGATGCGGTGCGCCAACTGCACAACCCCACCCAGCTGCGAGTCAATGAGGTTCTGCCAGTCAACAGGGTCAACATAGTCGTCGATGTTGGTGAGCATCGACAATCTTGATCCCTGGTTCACCCGTGCCTGGAAGTGCCTATCTTCCGGGACTAAGTATTGGGGCTCCCGCTTCTTGGACCTTAGATTCTTTGTCCTCACCATATTTTTTCTTCAATTTCGATCAGACGAACAAAATCACTTTTCAACTTATATTCATCTCCCCTTGTCACATAATGTTAGATCCTCACTCAACAGACAAACAAACCCATGTCACTACACCCCTGTCACTAAACAATTTCGAAATCAAACACAGACAATACCTTAAGTCAAATCCCATGTCGATTTCCCCTATCCTTCTTAAATCGTTCACCAAAAACTTCCCCTTATCTAAGTACAAAAACAAATTTTCAATCCCTTCTCATTCAATTGGATACTTATGTCACTTAAGTCGAAACCCATGTCACCCCTTATGAATTTCATACTATCAAATTTCAAATCAGACACAACCAATACCTCAATCCTCCTTCAATCACCCACCTACGACATCCACATATCCCAATTTTCACATCTCGTCATTTCCCCTTTTCAACCTACTACCACAACAAAATTCGGAACCCTTCTCTCCGAATTGGAAACCCCTGTCACCCAATTATAAACCCCTGTCACCCAATTCGAAACTCGAACCACCAATTTCCCCTATCCATAGTTTCCCAACCATTGCCCTAAACCAATTCGAAAACCCCTGTCAGCCAATTGGAAACTCTAACCACCGATTTTCCCTTTCCATACCCGAAAACCACCCATGCCACCACGACCCACCATTCTCCATACACGAAAACCACCACCACGACCTACCATTCAGACCACCATTGCCTACATTGCCCTAACCCCTTTACCAACTGCTTCCCCGACCCACATCCGCACATAGTACGAGCAAAGGGAGAAGAGGAAGACCGAGGGGCGTACCTGTGTGCTCTGTCGTCGGCGTTCGTGGGTGCTGTGTACTCTCCGGCGATGGTGAGTGCTCTCTCTCCTTTGCTTTTCGTCTCTCTCTCTCTCGGTTTTCTCTATAACTGCTCTCAAAACCTCTCTCTCTCTCCTTTCCCGATTGTTTGAAACGAGAGAGAAGTGTGTGTGATGAGATTGCATTTAATAACCCCCCTTTTTTTCTCCTTCCCGCCGACAGTTTCATCATTTCCACTCCCTCTTTTATTTTCCTTTTTCTTGGATGTAAATGAATGGGGATAGCCGGTTTGGGGGGGGGGGGGTTCACTTGCACTTTTTTTGCAAATTTGGGAAAATGTGTGCTAATTGTGCAAATTTTCAAGGAGATGAGTTAGTTTTGCAAATTTTTTTTTTTGTGCTATTCACTACCATTTCCTCAAGATTATTAGTACGGTAATTTATATAAATATTAATTCGTGTCATACGTATTCTGGATTATATTGAATACGGTAACTTAAACCTAACTAACACATTTATACTTAGAACCAGAGAAAAGCGAGAGCGAGAGCAATGGAAAGTCCGGCGCCCCGCCGGAGACTGAGAGAAGTCCAAACGATGCGATGCAGACAGACCCGGTGCCGGACCCTCCCCCCCCCCTAGGGGACCCGGGGCCAAGGAAGTCGATCCGAGTCGTACCAGCCCAATCCTCTCCGGTGGGGAACTCTTCATGGAGAGGCAAGGTTGTCATGGGCGGTGTCACTCAAAGAAAAACGCTTCTGTGTGAGAATTTCATAAAGAATAAGATAGCGGTGTCCTTCCCGTAAGGCCCTAGGGGTGATCCGGTAGTCACCATCGATGTCGTGGTGATGAATGCGCTGGAAGGGGCATGGGAAAACTCTTTAGTGGTCAGGCTTCTAGGCCCGAAGATTCCCCTGTATGTTATGGAGAAGAGATTGAGGGAAGTATGGAGAGATTGTGGAAGGATGCAGGTAATTGATCTCCCACTCGGCAATTTCTTGGTCAAACTGGAAAAGAAAGAGGATTATCTGAAGATCCTCACGGAAGGTCCATGGTCCGTGTTCGGTAAGTGCCACATCTTTAGAGTTTGGTCACCGGATTTCAAGCCATATGAAATCATAAAAACGATGCCGGTATTGATAAGGATTATCGATCTCCCGATAATATTATACCAAGAGAAGGTGCTCATGAAGATGGCGGAAGGCCTTGGTAAGCCGATTAAGGTCGATCACCGCACTGTGTACACATACCGGGGTAATTTTGCCAGGGTATGCGTCGAAGTTAATCTCGAGGAACCTCTAAAAGGATCCATCTCTATCAATGGAGAGAAATTTCTCTTAGAGTATGAGGGGATCCCGAAAATTTGTTTCTCTTGAGGGAGAGTTGGGCATTTCAAGGGCCAATGTCAATTCAATGGGTAGGCGCCTGACGGAGGGAAAACCTGTCGTTGATCCGTCAAAGTAAAACTCAAACCTATAACTAGTATAGCAATAAGTAAGAGGTCGATCCACATGGAAATTTGTTATTCAAGTATGATTTAGGTGTCAATTAAAGTAACCAAGAGAGAGGGTTTTTAAGTGTGAAAGTTCCGCCTTTTATCAAAGCGGATTGATGCAAGCAAAGTAAATGAATTTGGTGTAAACAATTATGAGAAGCAATTCTACCTACAATTTTCCACTTTATTTGGTTGAAGCGATCATTGTAACATCATCTCATCCTATTAAATTTCCTATGAATGCCCTTGTCCCGACCTAATATAGTCACTAGTCCAATCAGTTTTAGAAACCCTTATCAATCGAACAGTCCCTAAAGAAGGATTTAACCCAATTGATAGCTTTAAGTCCAAAGATTAGCCAAGGTATTTGCAGTACCTAAAGAGGGATTTAACAACACATCCAACTTCCTACTTATCCAATTAGTTCAATCAGCCCTAAAGGGACAAGTTTGCTACTTAGGTTAAGGTTCACAATCAGGAATCTACAAAACCTTACCAATTGAATTGATCTAACAAGTTGATCAACACACTACGAGAAAAATGCAATTAGACATCTGTTGTGAACCGATGTCTTTCAAAAAAAATTCCGACCTCTTTGTGCGTGTAGTAAAAGATCAACTTTTCCACATCGGTTTTAAGCCGATGTCTTTTCTTGGTTAAAACATCTATTTTATTTTGAAGATAGATATAAATTAACCCCTCAAATTTATGTTTGATATGTTCACTTGTTGTTAAAGTCTTATTATTTTTCATTTATAAGCTTTTGAAGATGTCCACACCAAGACTAAATTTTACATTTACATCACTATTTTAAAAATAATTAATGTATTAAAACAAAACAGACATCTTTTCTATTACATTGATTTTGTGTATATTAATTTCATATATATAATTTGTGATTCTTTATTGTTTTAAAATAATCTATCATATGAAATATGTACATAACTGGTGTATTAATATGATATGGATATCATTTTAAATTTTTATAACGATGTTGTTGATAGCAATATATATCAACTCATATTAACATTGTGATTTAAAAATATATGTTACACATTCATTTAAATTATTCAGACGATGTCTATAATGATACTAACATTCATTTTATGAAATGGTTCGATTTCATAGCTATTAAGACTGCGCAAATGATGAGTTTTAAAAGTAACCAACCCAATTGAACCTAAACAAAATGGGCACAACAATATGTTTACAAGGTTCAAGCTAATCCCGGCTCCAGAGGTTGCTCTAAAGGGAAAAAACAAAAGCATACAAATTCCTAAGAGGTCCATCTATACAAGAACGACACACGAACCAAAAGCTAATCTAACAAACAACGAATAATGTAGGGATGATGAATGGACAGGGGATTGAACTCCCTGAATTTCGGCGTCTATATGGACTAATCGGGCTGTAGCCGAGTCGATGTCCACCATTGATGTCAACCTTCGTTTGCAAAGCTTCGTCACTCTTCGATTGCATATCGAGGCCAAGATGCAACGATCTTCCTCTTCATCGTTCGTTGCTTCTTCCTCTCATTTAGACCTGCTATTGCTACTTCTGTTGCCACTACTCTGAATCTTGCTCAAATTGAACATCCAATGTCTAGACACATTTGACCACAATGAAAAGCATGAAGAGCATATCTGAAATAATGCCTAAACACATGTGACTGTTTTAAGAGTGCATCTCTTATTCGACTAAAAAAAAGTGCATCTCTTAAACCTTGTACACATATATTATCGTGAAATAACATTTCCCAGGTCATTTCTAGGATACAAACTAAGAAAAAAAATAGATGAAACCATTGAATTCCAGCATCATGTAAATAATTCAGAGCCGCTGTTCTGATCAAGTTTGCCTAGTAGAAATACAGAGAAGTACAAGGTGAACACAACCCATTTAAGCATCAAAATCCTAAGATAAAGGAGATCCAAATTGTTGAGACAAACTAGTTAGAACTTGTCATCATCAAATGAAAACTTAAACTAGCTACAATATCCACATTTACGTACAAAGACTCATACAATTCTCCAACAACGTTAAACATCTTAATCAAGTAATAGTCATAACAATCATACCACATTCAGAGATCAGTTGCTGAATAAAGCTCCTAGCATTAAATCAGATCGAATATATACAGAGAGATAGATATAAAAGATTTATGTGCAAAGTTTGAAACTTCTGAAACGCCAACAGAAAAACACAAGATTAAATGCCAGTTAAGTAAGATTCATCAGCACAAGGGTAATTAATTCTATATATGCAAACTTGCCTGGAAAACCTGGTGGACAAGGCACGACAAAGTGAACAACAAGAGCTGAAGATCACAGAGGACCTGAAGTCAGAAGATCTGCCACAGATTTTATCACAACCAAGCCAAACAAACGGTTCCAAGAATTCTACCTCCAAGATTTGTTTTGCCGTTGGTTGAACTTCTCGTTCACAAGTTCTACATTAAGAATTAATAATATATTATAAGAAAATCGACAAAGCATAGTATACTTCAGTTCTAAGAATCCAATTTATAGCTAAAAGCAAGATCGTTACCTGACTTTTGCTGATGCTTCAACTCATTACTGGATATATTTCCATCATTCTCTTTGCTGCAAAAGAAGTATACACTAATATTATGCAACACAACATCAAAGAAATGAAGAACGGAAACAAAGAACTAAAGACAATTTAAGAAGGCTAATAATATTTAGACAATAACACATCAAAACACCCATCATGTGGCAGTACAACTTTGTACAAGCATTCATGCTATATGTGCAAAGATAACATCGCATAACATATAAAAAATGATGAATAGATGAATGAAGGCACACATCATCATATTTTAAGGGGTTCAATTTTAAAATAAAATCTAGGGCAAGGAATCCAATCGAAGTAAGGGCCAAGGATATACATACATACATACATTTATATAGTAGGCAATAAAAATTAGAAGATGCAAGATTGGAAATAAGTAATATCCAATAATAAAATGAAATTTAACATGGAATAAAGGGGTGTACAGAGAACTGTACCACAAGCAATACAAAGATTGTCATTTAAAATGTCTTTTAGTGAAAAGCTCTTCAAGTATTTGTACTGTAATGCCAAAAGGTATCAATTCCTTAAGCATCCACTTCACATACTAGAAGAGTCTATTAAGCAGCCAGTAGAGCAAGCATCAAAAAAATAAAATTTTGAATGAATACTGAATTAAACTTGTATTAAAAAAACAAGTGACCTCACAGAATGATAACTCAACACTCACAAAGACTGAAAATAATCAAACATTGATAATACACTTGACTCCAAAGCCTAACCAAATGAAAAAAATATATCATAGGAACAATGCGACATATGAAGCATAAAAAAATCAAACAAATAAATAGACATTCTAAGCATAATACGAAAATCTGTAATACAGATGATTAGTTCAGAAACTTACAGAGGTGTACTTCGAATAGGAAATCAACCAGTTGACAGATGGGAAGTGCTTTCTCTAGGGAAGCTTCTTATTTAAACCTTAGAAGACCTGCAAATAGTTTTATCATTTAGAACTATGTCAATTGACAAAGTGGCCTATAGAGTCAACGAACAAAGCAAATAACAAGGATTTCTCCTCTATCTAAAATTTTAGGATGTCGGATGATCTTAAGGACAGAACGATCCAGTCCAAGCAGCTATCCCAAAATCAAAAATTTCATCTATTTATCATTGAGAAGGTAACCTATATAGAGTAATCGATTTATTTCAAGAAGAACAACAACAAACCCTAGATCTACAAAAAAAATTCACACAGTCCAAGAACCCTATATTTCCAAATTGGGACTAGCCATAGATTCCAACAAGAGAAGCAAAGAAATAGCACAAAAGAGAAGAAAAGAAGAAGAGTGTACCTATTGTAGAGAGAGAAGGTTGTCGTCTGTCAGAGAGAGCGAACAGAGAAGGAGGTCCGGTGAGCATAGGCTTGCAAGGAGGCTTGCAGGTGGCGTCCGTTCTCCGTATCTAGCTCCATCCCCAATTGACGGAAGAGGGAGGATGGAGGCGAGGCTGAGAGAGTAGGGAGAAGGGAAACGAAGGGAGCGAATAGGGAGATCTGAAGGATGGAGGAGAGAGGTCGCTATGGGACAGAGAGATTGTTGGAGCATCTGAAGCGAGGAGAGAGGTCGCCGGAGGAAGGAACGGAGAGAAATCAACGTGGCGAGCTGACTCGAAGAAGGTGAGGTGAGAGATCGAGAGTTGGTTTGGATATAGGGATTGAGAGAGAAATAAAGAAAGAAAGAAAGAGAGAGATAAGATATTAAGAGGTGAGAGAGACCGAAGAGAAGTGGGTGAAATTTTTAAGTGTTTGAAATTTCTCAAATTTTGAAAACCCTCCCATTTTTTTCAAAGTAATTTAAACCCGCGTATTTTTTAGTTACAAATTAAAACCCGTGCATTTCGATTTATTTTGGAATCAATAATATCACTGAAAAAGATCGATCGATCAAGACCTCCGTTTTTAGTGGGACCCGGGAATCTACCTGGTGAGATTATCAATATTCCCAACGAGCTTACCTGACCCGCATCGAAAAAATCGACGCGGCCCAACCTGTGCCGCGGGAAGAATTCTACATACGAGTTCGAAATGTTATTCCCTTATCGAGTTTTCTTTGGACAATTCGGGAAATTTGTTTGTTTACCTGTCGTCGTTGATTACCTCGAGGACCAACAACAACAGACTTTTAATTTTAATGGAAAGCTTTACTAAGGATGAACAAGGTCTACATCCGCGGAACAGGTCTAGTGAAAAGGCTTCGATCTCCCTCTGGAAGAGATTCTTGATGACGCGTACGACTTCTTCTCTCTATCCTCTTCATTTCAGATTTCTTTCTTAAGTTCACTTGACCTTGATCCGCTCCTACTTTCTTCTTTTCCCCCTCTCATTTTTCTCCGAAAAGTCTGTATGTTATTCCCTTATCGAGTTTTCTCTGGACAATTCGGGAAATTGGTTTGTTTACCTGTCGTCGTTGATTATCTCGAGGACCAACAACAACAGACTTTTAATTTTAGTGGAAAGCCTTACTAAGGATGAACAAGGTCTACATCCGCGGAACAGGTCTAGTGAAAAGGCTTCGATCTCCCTCTGGAAGAGATTCTTGATGACGCGTACGACTTCTTCTCTCTATCCTCTTCGTTTCAGATTTCTTTCTTAAGTTCACTTGACCTTGATCCGCTCCTACTTTCTTCTTTTCCTCCACTCCTTTTTCTTTGAAAAGTCACTTCTCTTTGATGAAACTTCTTGCTTTTATAGGTCTTTGGCGGTCTCTAAATGTCGTGCCACGTGGTGTTCGCCACTTGACACGTGTTCTACTCGTGGGGTGTGGGCATGGTCGCCACGTGCCCTCTCTTTATATCCGCGGATGACTTTGTTTTGAGCTAGTTTTACTTTCCTTTGGATATTTGTCCGCGGACGGTTTTTTATGATGATGTAATTATTCCTTTTTGCTAACCGATTTTGTGTTCTTTACTATATTATTATGTTTTTACAGATGTTTCTAATATTGGTTTAGTCACAGCTCCTCGGACCGGGTTGATTCCCATCAGGGATTAACGTGGATCGATAAAGATTTTTTAAGAAAACATTTGTAGTCTCGCTACTGCTATAATTCCAATTTATAGATAATGGGCCCTCTTTTATCGAGTTTTGGCCCAATTCGGGCCCATCAGGCCCATTTATGCTTGGAAGTCTAACCGTCGGTAATTTCCTATAAGTTACTCCGTCCCGTTTTCTTTTTACTTCATGCTTATTTTCTTTTACTCTCTCAGAGAATTATGTTCTTATCCACCTTTTGGTTTTCCGGCGGCGGTTTTTTAGGTTTTCGGTCGCTTGCTCGAAGTTTCCGGCAATTTTCTTCAAATCTTCAAGGTATTTTTTCTTGTTCTAAGTTGTTCTTGATTTTTCTCTGTTAGATTTTTTTATTTTTTGATGAATAGATCGAAAGTTAGGGTGTGAGTCTGTCTCTGAACGTGTTTTTGGATGAGATTTTGCTTTGTGTAAGTAAATCTTCATACGATTTTCTTCTAGCTTCTTTAGAAATGGCTAGTCTCAGCGAGGAGCATGATTTGTTAGAAGATTTTGAGAGGGGTGAAGGATGGAGAAGTGGTGTTGCTTCATCCTCTCAAGCGCGTCCGACGCTAGAGACTCTTTCTTCCTCTTCTGAGAGTTCTTCTTCTAGCTCTGATAGTTCGTCATCGGAGTCGTCTTCTACCACATCCGCGTCTACTTCAGATCGATTTGGTCCTACTGGTAGTCCTGTTAAGGTAAGAAGGCGCCAGAAGCGTTCTGACCCTGATTACTATTCTTCTCCTTATACAGTTTCTTCTTCTTCGAAGGGATGCGCGGGAGATGAAAACTCAAAGGACGTGGATGAGTCAGGTGCTAGTTCTTCGGTGGACGCGGGGCCTTCATCTATTTCCCAGTCTGCAGATCAAGAGGCGGAGGATGTTTGGATTCCTTATGAGCTTCCTCCAATTGGCTTAGCAGAAATTCCGAAGAAGATCCGTTATAAAGAGAATTTGACCGATTTAGACACCCTAGTGTATAATTTAAGGGATCTGGATACTTGCCTTTTTCTAGGGGATTTTAAACATCTTCTGCCTCCATCCAACCGTCCACCAGTTGTGACCGATAGGATTCATCCGTGGAGGTCTCATGTGAGTAAGTTGAGGGGTTGCACTACTCTGTTGAATTTGGAAGATCTTGATGCCCTTTCACAAATCTTCCCCTGGCCAGCGGGTGTAGAATTCTGTCTTCCTGAGGAAGGGGGTCGTTGCCTAGACGCTTATGAAGATTGTTTGGTTGTATATGCAGCTAGCTTGTCTCAAGGCTTCCGACTTCCCTCACACCCTTTTTTCTCAAAGTTTTTGGATGAGTACAATTTGAGTCCTGCCCAGATCGTTCCTAATGGCTGGATGTTTTTTACCAGTTTTATTATGAGGTGTAAGGAGATTGATGTTGCCCCTTCTTTGAAGTTAATGTTAGGTATCTTTTCCTTAAAAAAGGGGACCCAGGATTCAAGGTTTTACCAGTGCAACTCAAGTTGTGGGTACATGGATAGGTTGTCTAGCAAACCGAATTGGAAGTACAAGTGGTTTTTGGTCCGCGATAGATCTGGGCAAGGCTTTAGTTGCCGAACTGTTCCGGGGCTTTTTTTGCTCTGGGAAGAAGCCAAAAATTCCCAATCTTTCTCAGTTCAAGCAATCGTTTTCTCATACTCCTAGATTTCCGTGGGATAAAATGCTATCCGCGTTTCGTCTTGAGATGGCTGGCTTGAGTATGCCTCATCCGCGACTAGGTGGCTATTTTGTTTTATTGTTTTTCTTGATATATAAATTTGGGTCTTCATGTTATGTCTTTCTTTGACGGATGACTTATCGTGGAATGTTTTTGTGTTTAGATAAAATGGATTTGGACGCACTTTTGAAACGGCATAAGGCCAGATCTGAGAAGAAGGAAAAGATAAATTCGGCAGCCAATGATCCTCCTACTCCTCCCCCTGCCCTAGAAATGGCATCGACTGTTGATGTGAGCATCGCGGATGAGACCGGGGCTTTAGTTTAGTTTTCTTCATTGGTTCCCGTGCCTCGAGAGAAACGGGTTTGTCCATCCGCGCCCGAGACTTCCAAATCAAAAAAGAGGAGAGTTTGCATTGCTGTTGGGCCATCGGCCGCGGATGAAAGGGGGCTCTTTCTAGAAGGTGAAGCAACTCTTCGCGAGTTCCCTATTCCAGGCTTTGATCCGATTGACCTACGAGGTCTTGCTTTTCCGGCTAAGAAGCGTTGCCTCCCTGAGCAAGGATATATCAGTCGACTGGATGCTGTTACTCTTTCAACTAACTTGGACCGTATTATTCAATGGGTAGGTTAACTTTCCTTTGTCTTATCTTTTGGAATGATTTGACGCGGTTTGATTTCAATTTTTCCTACTCTACTCTCCCTGATTCTAGCTGAGGGTAATTCAACTGGATGTCGAGAAACGCATGGTGTGTGGAGAAGAAAATCTTAGAAAGAAAGATGAGGAGATTAAAAGACCGTCTCATCAGCTTTGAATCATGGGAAACATTGTGGGTGATCCAGCCTCAGTGGAGAAGTTCAAAAAGAGGTCGGCGGACCTTCATGAGGAGGTGCAAGCCCAGAAGGAGGCCATGGCCGCTTTGCGGAAAAAACATGACTATTTGAAGGTTTCTTTGAGCATTGCTGTCTCTCGCGTCAAAGAACTGGAAGCGGCTGAAGGGCCTTCGCGGGAGCTGCTTCAAACTCGACATGCTAGCATTGATAAGATGGAAGAAGATCTCTCCATCTTTCGTGAAGAGGTGTCCATCACTAAGCAAGAACTCGACACAATGAAGGCGCGTCTGGATCAAGATGTGGCCCTCCAATGGCTTCAAAGCCCGGAAGGATTGGCTTATCTATCCTCTAAGTGGATAAAAACTGAGGTTGGTGTCTCCTTTCTGTCCTCTGTGGCTAAAGCTTGCCTCCAAACTTCGAAGGGCACTAGTATCTTAAAAGATAGGTGTTTTAGCTATTTCCGAAAGGGAATGATTGCAGGGATCAACCAAAGTGTTACACGTTCAGCAATTAACCCTGGTGTTCCCCTGGAGAAGTTTGAGCCTAGCATGATCAGTGCCGACTGGGGGCTTTCAAAGGAGGAGATGGCCGCGGAAGATTCTTATTCTGAAGATGAAGACGCTGAGGACGCGAAGGAAGAAGTTGAAAAGGCAGCTACCCCCCCTTAAACTTTGATTTTTAGTTCTTTGTGGGATGAAACTTTTATGGATTTGGGAACCTATGTTTGGTTTCCAGTTTTTTGCGTTCTATTGAGATACTACCCTTGTTTTGAGAAATTGGGTTAAAGATCTCTTTGGATAAAAAAACTGGTATCGCTTGTATATTTTGCTTGTAGTAAATATCTATATATTTACGTTCTGACCTCTCCAAGTGTTGAAAAGGTTGGTCCGAATGTATGAAGTCTTTTACCACTTGTCGTTATGCTTCAGGGTGGAATTTTCCCTTTTATAGCCTTAATTTTTATCTCCTTTGCCGCCTCTTACATTTTGACAACCGATTGTGCCATTGCAAGCATTATGTCATCAGGAAATTTTAATCCTTGGGCCTTTTTTCAAAAGATTGAGAGTGTGGAGCATCTTTCTCGGCTAGTAAGTTTTCTTTATTTTCATTCCAATAGAGCTTGGGTTACCTATATTAAGTTTTAATTTTATCGGTGTGCAGGTTATGCCTCCTCAGTTTGAGGCTGAATATGGGCCTCTTCCGCCTCGGTGGGCTTTTCTTTCATCGTATCTCGTTCGTGATTTTCCAGTGGCTGTAACTTGGAGTGAGAATGGTCTTTTTCAGATTGACAGCGGTTGGGATGAGTTTCTTATACTTCACCACCCGGGGATAGGAAGTGCTATGATGTTTTTTCATAAGGGTAATGTTTCCTTCCAAGTCTGTCCGCGTCGTGAAATTGGGGATGATCACTAGACCACCTTAAATTCGGTTTTGTTGTTGCAGGAGGATGGTCAAGTATGAAATAAATATGAAATAAAGTTCAGACTGACTTCCCTGTCTCAGCAAATAAATACAAGACTTCCTCCCGTTGTAGTAGAAGGTTGTCAGGATCGAATCCACGAGGAAGCACGTCAGCAGTTCTCAGGTAGCTGTAAATTCTCACAGACAGAGCAGCAGAAAAGACAGAAACACAGAAACAACGAAAGAAACAGAAATAAAAGCAGAAGCAAAGAACAAAGCAAAACAGGAAAGACAAAGCAAAGCAGAAACTAAAAGCAAAGCAAAGGGCTCGTCGATCTCGACAAACAGCTACTCGAGATCGACCACAGCAGTGAACAACAGAAACTCAGAAATCACAGCAGACAGGCAAACCCGGCAAGGGCAACTCGATCTCGACCAAGTCAACTCGAGATCGACAAGGGCAAGTCAAGACAGAAACTTCAGAAATCGACAACAGAACAGAACTCAACTCGACCTAGACGAAGCGTACTCGAGATCGAGTACAACCAACTCGAGATCGACAAGATCTCCTCTGTATCGACAAGAATTGACAGAAAATATAAATTTCAAAATCTCGAACAAAACTCAGAATTTCGACAGAAATAACTCAATATAATAAAAGACTTCCAAGACTAGGGTTTCGACACCTCAACGATAACCATGCAAAGTAACACATAAAGGCATAAAAGATCATGCTTTCCATCAAATAACTTTCGTCATTAACAAATAGGCATATAGAGGCTTTCGCATAAACCCTAATTGTTACTAACCCTTTTCACATAATTAATCCAAGTTGCATTAAGATCACTTTCGCTTCAATAACACAAACAAGGATTACCTTCAACTCTCGCAAGAGAATCATGCTCATAGGGATAGAAGACGAATTGCATAAAAAGATCTGACCTTTATCGTATCGCCTCACATGGCCACCGTCGGGCTAACCCCAGCCCCAGGAGTGGGTGGACTACTCACGCCTCATTGCAATAACGGACATTGATGTATAAAAAGAACTAAATTGTATTAAAACTAAATTCAAAAGCCTTTACAATCCTGGCAATCAACTTTCGCTGAAAGCCAAAACCCTAAAAACTTAGAACTCCCTAAACTTCTCTACTGGAATTGAATTGTGTGTGTCCTCCCTATTCCTAAAACTGAGCCCCTCGGGCCTTATTTATAGTGATCAAACCTCGCTAATCAAGGAAATAATCATCTATCTCTATATCTAAATCTATATCTAATTTGCTAAAAGATAAATAAAATGTTGAATGGAAATAAATCTATAAGGAAAAGATAATTCTAAAGTGGGTAGGTCTTCATGATGTTGATAGATCTCCTTTCTTGGATAGATGATGATAGGATCGGATAGATCTTCAGCCTTCGGCCCCAAGGAATCCCAATTCTACTCGGACAGCACTTCGTTGACGCGTTTCTGGACACTGGCCTACTCGACCTCGACAAGGCTCGTCGACCTCGAGTAGGGTGGATCGTCGACTGGACTTCCCGGCTAGCTCTGCTCGATGTGGCTCAGTCTTGGCTCCTGGTGCTCGTCGACCTCGACAAGGCGTAGTCGACCTCGAGTAGAAAAGTGTTGCCGACTAGGTCTCCTCGGGTAGGTTTACTCGACTGGCTCGGATCTGGACTCAGGCGCTCGTCGATCTCGACCAACGCTTGTCGAGATCGAGTTGGGTCTTCCCTTCCGCTTCCGCGAGTTGGCCCTTCCGCTGCCGCGAGTAGGCTTCTTCGTCGACTTGGTGCGTCCCGCTGGCAGCGAGATTTTCCGCGGCAGCGAGACGTCCGCTGCAGCGAGTGGAATCGCTGGCAGCGAGTGTCGTCAGGTCATCCTCGTCCTCGGCTTGTCGACTCCGGGTGTGGCGCTGGGCTTCGTCGATCTCGACTAGGGCTTGTCGAGATCGAGTAGACTCCGGAAGTCGGGTTGGTCTGGCTTTCTCGATCAGGCTTTGTCGACCAAGGCTGCTCGGACATGCTCGTCTAGGTCGAGTAAGAGCTACTCGAGATCGAGTAGCCTGGGTTCTCGGCTCGATTCGACTGGTTCCGCTGCTCCTTTGACCTTGGACTTCTGTAGTGGTTTTCCGAGCTTTTCTGACCTTCTGTAGAATTGCTGTAAAATGCCTCGATTTCTGCGAATTAAACAGAAACTGGTGTAGATTCCATAATTTGGCAAATAAACATAAACTACATAGATTCTGTACTATCTTAGCCCAAATGAATGAAATGTATGCAGAAATCGCTATAAAAGTTACTGTAAAACATGGCAGATTCAGCTCACAACAAACACCCCATACTTAAGCTTGCTTGTCCTCAAGCAATACTTTTATTTGTCATTCAGGGGAAGAAATTAAAACTCTCAACATCTCAGATTCATTCTTATATAACCTTGCAATCAATTACCATCCTCGAAAAGGTACTAGTGTCACAGATTCATGCATGTGCAAATATGTAAAAGCAACATCTACTCACAAAAGGAGGGTTATGCAAAACATAATTCATTCGTGACAAAGCATTGATAATCAAGAAGACTTTAATTTAAGCTCATGAAGGAGTAGATTGGTAAAAGGCAAAAAGGTGGGCAATTTTTGGCAATGTGGTGCTAATGATCCGGGGAAATGGAGTACTTTCCAAACTGAATTTCCACATTCCTTCTCCATTTGATTCATCACCTTTCATAATGCTTTTCTCAATAATAATGCTTTTACCTCTCTAACCTCAGCACTGCCTTCTCGCGAGTCGCAAACATGGGTGTCATGAATGGCCCCGGATACTTAGTGCTTTGGACTCCTCACAATGTGTCCCATCTCTCCAAACTATTATCTCAGAGAGCAGGGTCAATCTACCTTTATCTCCTGAGGTGATTGGATTTTCTTTCACTCATTAAATTTTCCATATATTTTAGACAATTTCCTTCTCAAACTCCAATAATGATAATAATCACAACCATATAACAATCTCCATAATGTAACATCATTCTCAACATAATCCCCGGATAAGGTAAAGAATGGCAATATTTTAGAACATGTGGAGCAATATATGAAATAAGGCATAATATGGCTTTTGTGATGCATAAGCATAGGTAAGGCTAGGATTCGAGTAATGAGCATTATATGGAAATATAAAGTCCTCCATCATCTTATCATGCAACATGTCAAAAGCAACTTTAAATTTTACCTCCCTTTATGGTTTTCACAAAATAATGCACTTCATTGTGACTTCTCTTTACTAGGCAATTTCATGCTATATCTCTAATGAATCCAATTTTGCATCGTCGAGTTCAATATAAGCTTCCATGACATTAATCAAAATTTCAATGGGGGTCATGTTTCTAAATTCTGGAAATCATGCATATAAGCACATAAATCAATCATGCATTCCAAAATGGCCATGTAGCAATTCAAAGAAATAATGCACACATAATGTCAAATATGATCAAATATGCATGAAGTAAGCCCTTCCCCCACCCCATACTTAAACATTACAGTGTCCTCACTGTATAAAAAAACAAGGTAAGGGTAAAGAAAGAAACTCACAAGACATGTGTGCAGAGCCTTATATTTTCGATTGGAGCACCTCCTGGACCGAGTATTAATGTAGCTTGGTTCTATCCATGGACCTGAAAAGTAGAAGACATATACCCATAATAGCAAAACTAAAAGTTCAAAACCAAAAATAAAAACAACAAAGTCTCAAAATGTCCTAAAAAGTCTATGTACATGCTCTAGATTTTATAGTCGCTAGGCCGACTTTCCATTAATGCTCAAGGTGGCATCTGCAGGGCCCATGTAGCCTGGGCCTCGAATAAGACTCCATTCTTGTCCATCAGCTGCAATCCTCCGGAATGGATCTTGTTCACCACGAAGGGTCCCATCCGCTTTTTGTTGAATTTGTTAGGAAACCAATGATCCTTTGATTTAGAGACATAGAGCCTGTCTCCAACTTCATATTCTTTAGGCTCATCATTGGATATCCTGCACAATCGCACATACCAAGGCAAACCTCTCCCATGTATAGATAAATCATTAATGGAAATAGGAGAAGAAAGATCCATACCTTGGCTTACCTTCGCAGAGACGGAATCGGGAACCATTGTATTTGGCCGATCTCGACTAGGGCTAGTCGATCTCGACGAGTCTGCCGTTTCTGGTGGTGTCCTGCTCGCAGATGCAGAAGTCGACGAAGGACAGGTCTTGTCGACCTCGAGTAGCCTACTCGACATCGAGTAGGGCTTCGCTCCTGGTGGCTCCATCGTCGAGAAAGCAGGGTCTGGTGGCGCCGGGTGGTGGTCGACCTCGACAAGGCTTGTCGAGATCGACGAGGCTGGTCCGTCTGGTGGTCTCAGCGTCGAGGAAGCCGGTGCCCGAGGATCTTGGTCGATCTCGACTAGGGTAGTCGATCTTGACGAGGGCTCTGGTTCCGGTAGCGTCGAGGAGGGCGAAGTCGGATTTGCCGAGTGGTGGTCGACCTCGACAAGGGTGGTCGAGATCGACGAGCCTGGTTTGTCTGATTCGCTGCTCGACAATGCTGGTGCTGGTGGGGTCTCCTTGGTCTGATCGAGATCGACTAGGGTTCTACTCGATGTCGAGGAGCCTTGGTCGATCTTGACCCCATACTTAGTCCCTGTCAAGGCATCCGAAAAATAATTAATCCACAACGACTTACCTTGGTCCGTGTCGATTGGATTCTCTGTGTTCTCCTTGAGGATTGCCATGATCTCCTCCACCTGGGCCTCCATGTCCCTCTTTTCTAGCTCCTCGGTGGTCATATTTCTGACCTTGGGTTCCCCGCAGGTGATGTAGCCAGCTGAGATAGATTTGACCTCTTCCATTGGACCTGTATCCCTTTCAGTTTTATTAAAGGAATACTCAATTACCTCATCGCTGATGTTGAAGGTGAGCACTCCTTTCCTTACGCTTATGTTGGCATCCACCGTCGCCAAGAATGGTCTTCCTAGAATAATTGGACAAGCAGGATCTTCTTGCATATCAACAACTAAGAAATCAGCAGGGACAAAGAATTTACCTACTTGTACTGGGACGTTGTCCACCATGCCTGTTGGAATGACCACCGTGTTGTTGGCCATGTAAAGTCTAGCATCCACAGGCTCTAGGGCACCTATCTTAATCTTGGACCAAATCGTTAAAGGCATTTTACTCACACTAGCTCCAAGATCACATAGGGCATTAATTTTGTGTGGACCAAATCCAATAGTTATAGCAAACTTACCTGGATCCGGCCTCTTCTCCAATATGTCCAGATGGCTGCACTCCTCTGTGATTTCAGCCATCGATCGCTTTTTGCTCAAAATATCCTTCAGGAACTTGACATAAGATGGCATTTCATTGAGAGCTTCTGTGAAGGGGATAGTGACGTTGAGTTTCTGAAGCATCTTGATGAAGCGCTGAAATTTCTTTTCTGCCGGGTCCTTTAGAGATTTTGTGGGGAAAGGCAGCTTCTTTTTCTGATTCGGAGCCAGAACAGACGTCGGAGGTGCTGCAGGCTGCTCTATGTTGACCAGGGGCTCCTCGACATCGACTAGGGTCTTGTCGACATCGACCAGGTTGGGCGTAGTCGAGTTGCTGTGTAGTGCAGACGAAGATTTTTGCAGATTCTTCTCAAGATCAACGAGGCCTTCGTCGAGATCGACCACAGGTTTGTCGAGGTCGACTTGCTGTTCCTCGTCGTTCTGCTGCTTTCCGACCTCTTGCTCTTGCAGCTGATGTCCACTCCTGAGTTTGATGGCTGCGACGTGTCCGGTTTTCCCCTTAGGATTTGGTTCAGTTTGCGCAGGGAGTTGTCCGGACGGTCGTGGGATCTGGGTAGCGATTTGACCCATCTGCGTTTCTATTCCCCTTTTCCAGATGTCCAATTCCCCAAACTTTGTAGTGATATTCTGGAATTGGTTATTGATGGTGCCCTGATTACGACGCATCTCTTCAAGGATCAGCTGCAGATCATCTTTCTTTTGATCCCTTTCTGGATGTCCTGGAGCTCTATAGGGTGGGGGATTCCTAGGAGGACCTTGGTTCCACTGTGGTTGGTAGGGTCGTTGGTCTCCCATGTAGCGATTTGGACCCCCAGCATAGGCTGCCTGCTCATGTGTTTCTGCCATCCTGACTTGCTCGGTGTGTGGGCACTCAGTAGTGGTGTGCCTCTGTGATCCGCATTCAATGCAAGGCTGGTTGACAGATAGATATTTGACTTGCTTGATGAGCTTCTTATTCTGGTCTCTGTAGTACTGCTCCCTAATATCAGGATCAATCTCTTTTGCTGGCTTATAGAGTGGTATAGATGGCGCTGGCCTGGCGTAAGAGTTCTCCTCATAGTTTGTAGGAGCCCCATATTTGTTGTCATAGTTAGTGAGCTTTTCTAGCACACCCCATGCGTCGCTTGGTGGCATCGTCAGATACTCATAACGAGTATAATGGTTGATCCTATCCTTTGTGATTTGATCCACAGAGTTGAAGAAAATTTCCTGGATGACGTAGGGTGGCTGTCCATGAGTAGGACAAGATCGCAGCAGTTCCTTGTAGCGTTCCCATGCCCTTGCCAGCGGTTCCCCTTGCTTTTGTTTGAAGGCGGTGATTTTCTGACGGAGAAGTGCTGTTTTGGCGGGTGGGAAGTATTTGTTCAGGAACTCTTGCTCTACTTGGGCCTAGGTGGTGAGAGATCTCGACTTTAGCCCTTCAAGCCATTTCAGTGCAGGTCCAGCGAGCGACCAGCGAAAAGATTTCATCTTGACATATTCCAGAGTTGTACCTTCTGCAAGAGTACGACACATATCATGAAAGTTAGTAATATGTTCAAGAGGTCACTCATTAAATTTGCCATAAAAAGCATTATTTTTAAGTTCTATCAAAAATTGAGTGCGAATTTCAAAAGAGTTTTCAGGGATTAGAATCGCCGATTCAGGCACGACGAGAGTTGGATGCATATAATCCTCAGCAGTGGTTGGATATTGGGCAAGCTCGGCTTCTGCCTGCCTTGCACGCTCAGTTTGATGTTCCCTGGCTGCTCTCTCAGTGGCGAGAGCAGCATCTTTGGCGGCTATTTCCCTTGTAAGCCTTTCGATCATTTGCTCTTGTGTTTCAACGGCCGCCATTATCCTTTTGAGTTTAGAGTGGATGTGTAGGTAACGCTCTGGTTCGTCTAAGGCGTTAAACTCAGGTGGTAGACCTGAACGGCGCATACACCTGCGAAGTAACTCAAAATAAACGTGAGACTTAACTACCTAAGGCGCGAATGATAGCTTCCCCGGCAACGGCGCCAATTTGTTGTTGCAGGAGGATGGTCAAGTATGAAATAAATATGAAATAAAGTTCAGACTGACTTCCCTGTCTCAGCAAATAAATACAAGACTTCCTCCCGTTGTAGTAGAAGGTTGTCAGGATCGAATCCACGAGGAAGCACGTCAGCAGTTCTCAGGTAGCTGTAAATTCTCACAGACAGAGCAGCAGAAAAGACAGAAACACAGAAACAACGAAAGAAACAGAAATAAAAGCAGAAGCAAAGAACAAAGCAAAACAGGAAAGACAAAGCAAAGCAGAAACTAAAAGCAAAGCAAAGGGCTCGTCGATCTCGACAAACAGCTACTCGAGATCGACCACAGCAGTGAACAACAGAAACTCAGAAATCACAGCAGACAAGCAAACCCGGCAAAGGCAACTCGATCTCGACCAAGTCAACTCGAGATCGACAAGGGCAAGTCAAGACAGAAACTTCAGAAATCGACAACAGAACAGAACTCAACTCGACCTAGACGAAGCGTACTCGAGATCGAGTACAACCAACTCGAGATCGACAAGATCTCCTCTGTATCGACAAGAATTGACAGAAAATATAAATTGCAAAATCTCGAACAAAACTCAGAATTTCGACAGAAATAACTCAATATAATAAAAGACTTCCAAGACTAGGGTTTCGACACCTCAACGATAACCATGCAAAGTAACACATAAAGGCATAAAAGATCATGCTTTCCATCAAATAACTTTCGTCATTAACAAATAGGCATATAGAGGCTTTCGCATAAACCCTAATTGTTACTAACCCTTTTCACATAATTAATCCAAGTTGCATTAAGATCACTTTCGCTTCAATAACACAAACAAGGATTACCTTCAACTCTCGCAAGAGAATCATGCTCATAGGGATAGAAGACGAATTGCATAAAAAGATCTGACCTTTATCGTATCGCCTCACATGGCCACCGTCGGGCTAACCCCAGCCCCAGAAGTGGGTGGACTACTCACGCCTCATTGCAATAACGGACATTGATGTATAAAAAGAACTAAATTGCATTAAAACTAAATTCAAAAGCCTTTACAATCCTGGCAATCAACTTTCGCTGAAAGCCAAAACCTTAAAAACTTAGAACTCCCTAAACTTCTCTACTGGAATTGAATTGTGTGTGTCCTCCCCATTCCTAAAACTGAGCCCCTCGGGCCTTATTTATAGTGAGCAAACCTCGCTAATCAAGGAAATAATCATCTATCTCTATATCTAAATCTATATCTAATTTGCTAAAAGATAAATAAAATGTTTAATGGAAATAAATCTATAAGGAAAAGATAATTCTAAAGTGGGTAGGTCTTCATGATGTTGATAGATCTCCTTTCTTGGATAGATGATGATAGGATCGGATAGATCTTCAGCCTTCGGCCCCAAGGAATCCCAATTCTACTCGGACAGCACTTCGTCGACGCGTTTCTGGACACTGGCCTACTCGACCTCGACAAGGCTCGTCGACCTCGAGTAGGGTGGATCGTCGACTGGACTTCCCGGCTAGCTCTGCTCGATGTGGCTCAGTCTTGGCTCCTGGTGCTCGTCGACCTCGACAAGGCGTAGTCGACCTCGAGTAGAAAAGTGTTGCCGACTAGGTCTCCTCGGGTAGGTTTACTCGACTGGCTCGGATCTGGACTCAGGCGCTCGTCGATCTCGACCAACGCTTGTCGAGATCGAGTTGGGTCTTCCCTTCCGCTTCCGCGAGTTGGCCCTTCCGCTGCCGCGAGTAGGCTTCTTCGTCGACTTGGTGCGTCCCGCTGGCAGCGAGATTTTCCGCGGCAGCGAGACGTTCGCTGCAGCGAGTGGAATCGCTGGCAGCGAGTGTCGTCAGGTCATCCTCGTCCTCGGCTTGTCAACTCCGGGTGTGGCGCTGGGCTTCGTCGATCTCGACTAGGGCTTGTCGAGATCGAGTAGACTCCGGAAGTCGGGTTGGTCTGGCTTTCTCGATCAGGCTCTGTCGACCAAGGCTGCTCGGACATGCTCGTCTAGGTCGAGTAAGAGCTACTCGAGATCGAGTAGCCTGGGTTCTCGGCTCGATTCGACTGGTTCCGCTGCTCCTTTGACCTTGGACTTCTGTAGTGGTTTTCCGAACTTTTCTGACCTTCTGTAGAATTGCTGTAAAATGCCTCGATTTCTGCGAATTAAACAGAAACTGGTGTAGATTCCATAATTTGGCAAATAAACATAAACTACATAGATTTTGTACTATCTTAGCCCAAATGAATGAAATGTATGCAGAAATCGCTATAAAAGTTACTGTAAAACATGGCAGATTCAGCTCACAACATGTTTCTTCATCATGCAGTTCTAATTGAGCTATTTCCGCGTCATGCTTTGGGAGTTTGTAAACTGGTCTTTCGATTATGTTTTTGTGAATAAAGAAAAAAGGGAACCTATGATTCTCTTTTACTCCTTATTGTGTTCTTGTGATTTTAGAAATAAAAATAGAAGGAGGGATCTTTTATTATTTATAATATGAAGCAGCGTACAGAAACCTTTCTAGAGGTTGGATCCCTTTAAACTTGATACATCATTTTAGAGATATTGACGCGAAGGATAGGGTAGGAACCTAAGGACATCCTACCTCTCCATTTTCCTCGCTGTCAGGGCTGACGACGTCGACTTCAAAGATGGAGTCCCCCATGTAGGTGAAAATCAGGGCCGATCCTACATTGACTCGATTTGCTTGTGTGAATTCGCGCCATCCTTGAGTCAGCCAGAATAGGCCATCTTCATCCCTATCCACCTTTACTTCATGTTCCTGGTTGGAGCGGGACCAGAGTCTAGCTTGAGTGTGAGCATCCTCGTTGATTAGAACATACATGAGGGGGAACCGAAGTGTTTGAAGTTGCTCCTCCCTCATGATGACTCTATAAAAAGCCCTTGGCGGCAAATTTGGATCCATCTTGTTTTAGGATGTTTATCATTTTAGGACACCCTAGCGTGTTTTATACTCGCTGTGGGAGGTTTTCCTGCCCTTGGTTTTATCGCTTTTTCCCTCTATTGATGATACAAATAAGAGGGTTTTCACTGTTTCCCTCTAACTTCATCGAGATGCGGGGAACCATCATAATTCCTCCTTTACCATTTAGGGCAAACGGGGTTTTTGGGCTAGAACCACGATGGGCCTTTTTTCAAGCGATTGATTATCCCGAACAGTTCTTGCAATTGGTGAGATATTTATACTTAATTTCTAATTTCCTTAGAAAACTCCTTTTTAGCTTATACTCCTCTTCTATTTTTTAGCTGCTACCACTTAGGTTTGAGGAGGTGTATGCAGATGCTGTTCCTAGCCGGGTTTTACTTTCCTCTCATCTACTGCGCAATTTCCCGGTTTGTATAGAGCGACGAAACGGTGGTCTTCTCTACCTTGGCCGCGGATGGAAAGATTTTGTGGAATCGCATGGTTTTGAAAGGGGGGTTTCCATGATTTTTACTCACATGGGTGAGGCCTGCTTCGAGGTCTGGGTGGTGGATTCACGCGGGGGTGGTCGTGAGGTCCATCATGATGATCCTTCTCCCCGCAACATAGCTTCAAATGGATCTCAAACCGTACTTTCATAACGAAATAAATCCCTAAGCTTGTTTATTAGCTTTATTGATCTTGTGGATGTGTTTTGAGATTCTAGCGTGACACGCCTTTTATCTTTTGTCTTGGCCTATCACTGGATGCAAGTAACCTTCTCCTCGATGTAAGTTTTTGAAAGATTGGCTACAATTTTTCAATTGCGAAGCCTTTAATAATTGCTTCTGGGAGACTTTAAAGTCATGCATGCCACCAATATGACTGGTTTTAGTCTTTCGAGGCTAATTCGTCATGGTGTGTCGCTCACGGGATCTTTGAGTAGTTTAGCAATAGTGTTCACTGTTTATTTCATGCATGGCGTGCCTGTGGCTTTTGGCTCAACGATTTGACCTTTTGAACTTATTTGCCCCGTATTCCTGTTTACGACATGTGTCCAGTATTGTTCATGCGCTTTATAAAAGAGAGTATGGGGGAAAGGACCCCTAGACTTGTTATGCGCTTTTGTCTTGCCTTCCTCTGTTAGTCCACCTTGGTCCTTTTTTGAGAGAATCAATTTTCCTGAGCAACTTCTCCGCCTAGTTAGTTCCTAAATTGCTAAATTTTTCTTTTGTGAGGTTGGTTTTTCCTTTAACGCTCTTTAAAATCTGTCTCTTGCTAGTCTTTGCCACTATGTTTTGAAGATAAACTTGGGCCAGATCTTCCTAGGAGCATTCTTTTGTCAACCAAGATTCTTCGAGACTTCTCGGTGGAAGTTATACGCGAAGATTACAGGGTTCCTTTTTTAAGGGGAGATTGGAATGATTTCGCCGAGTCAAATAGCATTACTATTGGTTCCTCTTTAACCTTTATTCATAAAGGGGGAAATCGCTTCGATGTCCAGATCTTAGATGTTGTGGGAGATGAGGTAGATGCGGAGTGGGCATCTCCGGAGTAAGAAGGTCCTCCCTCTAATGGATTTCGCCTGAGTCAAGGCAGAACTCTTCTCATCCCGACTCGGGCTCGGCGAACATGAGCTGATGGGGGGATGTCTTTCATTCTAGACTGACAACTCTTTGAATGTGCTAGCGTATTTCATCCCTGGTTGTTTTTATTTTATGTTAAACGGTGGATCTATAGCCACAATTTCTTTCGAAAATTAGAAAGCTTTGGGTGCTCCAAAAAGGTTTATGAAAACCATATCTCTCATTTCTAGACTATCCTAAACAGAGATCTGACGCGGGGTTGGGATCTTAGAGTGTTAGATTTGATCTTTGAGAATAGAGCTCTGATGAAAATCCCAACGCGGAGCTAAGTTCTAACGTCTTTGAAGTTTAACTGAAACTTTATTCCCGAGATTGTGGTTTCGTTCGGAGGCCTAACGTGGAGCCAAGCTCCAGCGTCCTAGGTCTTAATATAAAATATCAACTATGAGAACGCAGATTCGATCAGAGGCCTGACGCGGAGCCAAGCTCCAGCGTCTCAGGACTTAATATAAAATATCATCTCTGAGAATGCGTATTCGATCAGAGGCCTGACGCGGAGCCAAGCTCCAGCGTCTCAGGACTTAATATAAAATATCATCTCTGAGGATGCGGATTCGATCAGAGGCATGACGCGGAGCCAAGCTCCAGCGTCTCAGGACTTAATATAAAATATCATCTCTGAGAATGCGGATTCGATCAGAGGCCTGTCGCCGAGCCAAGCTCTAACGTCTCAGGACTTAATATAAAATATCATCTCTGAGAATGCAGATTCGATCAGAGGCCTGATGCGGAGCCAAGCTCCAGCGTCTCAGGACTTAGTATAAAATATCATCTCTGAGAATGCGGATTCGACCAGAGGCCTGACGCGGAGCCAAGCTCCAGCGTCTTAAGAGTTAATATAAAATATCATCTCTGAGAATGCGGATTCGATCAGAGGCCTGACGCGGAGCCAAGCTCCAGCGTCTTAAGAGTTAATATAAAATATCATCTCTTAGAATGCGGATTCGATCAGAGGCCTGACGCGGAGCCAAGCTCCAGCGTATCAGGACTTAATATAAAATATCATCTTTGAGAATGCGGATTCGATCAGAGGCCTGACGCGGAGCCAAGCTCCAGCATCTCAGGACTTAATATAAAATATCATCTCTGAGAATGCGGATTCGATCAGAGGCCTGACGCGGAGCCAAGCTCCAGCGTCTCAGGACTTAAAATAAAATATCATCTTTGAGAATGCGGATTCGATCAGAGGCCTCACGCTGAGCCAAGCTCCAGCGTCTCAGGACTTAATATAAAATATCATTTCTGAGAATGCGGATTCGATCAGAGGCCTGACCCGGAGTCCAGCTCCAGCGTCTCAGGACTTAATATAAAATATCATCTCTGAGAATGCGGATTCGATCAGAGGCCTGACACGGAGCCAAGATCCAGCGTCTCAGGACTTAATATAAAATATCATCTCTGAGAATGCGGATTCGATTAGAGGCTTGACGCGGAGCCAAGCTCCAGCGTCTCAGGACTTAATATAAAATATCATCTTTGAGAATGCGGATTCGATCAGAGGCCTGACGCGGAGCCAAGCTCCAGCGTCTCAGGACTTAATATAAAATATCATCTCTGAGAATGCGGATTCGACCAGAGGCCTGACGCGGAGCCAAGCTTCAGCGTCTCAGGACTTAATATAAAATATCATCTCTGAGAATGCGGATTCGATCAGAGGCATGACGCGGAGCCAAGCTCCAGCGTCTCAGGACTTAATATAAAATATCATCTCTGAGAATGCGGATTCGATCAGAGGCCTGACGCGGAGCCAAGCTCCAGCGTTCCAGGACTTAATATAAAATATCATCTCTGAGAATGCAGATTCGATCAGAGGCCTGACGCGGAGCTAGACTCCAGCGTCATAGGATTTATTATAAGAAGTTCTCCTGGAGACAAATATAATAAAAGCACCCTCTAACCGCTTTATTTAATTTTTGCGGGGGCGACTAAGCTTTTTGTTTCATACAACCACTTGGTAATTATACATAGTACTTTTTTAGATTATCAGCATTCCAAGTCTTGTTCAACACAATGCCTTCAGGGGTGCTGAGTTTGTATGCTCCTTCTTGAACCTCTTTCACAACCACATAAGGTCCTTCCCAGTTGGGGTCCAGTTTCCCTCCAGAGGTAGCTTTTCGGAGTACCAAATCTCCTTCCTTGAGATGCCGCGGGCGAATTCGTCTATCCTGATATTTAGATAACCTCCTCTTTTATTCTTGTTCCTTCAAGGCTGCTGTCATCCTGCGCTCCTCTATGAGGTGGAGTTCAAGTTCCAATGCTTCATCGTTGGTTTCTTGGTTGTATGCCATTATTCATGCTGAAAGAACCAATCTTTTAACTGGGATGACCGCGTCCATACCAAAGACTAAAGAAAATGAGGTTTCTTCAGTCGGAGTCTTTGCTGACGTGCGGTAGGACCAGAGAACTAACGGTAGAAGTTCTGCCCATCGCCCTTTTGCTGTGTTCCCGAGTTTCTTTTGTATCCCATACAGTAATTGTCGATTAGTTATTTCTGCCTGCCCGTTAGTCTGTGGATGGGCCACAGACGAAATTTTGAGGTTTATGCCAAACCCGACGCAGAAATCTTTAATCGTTTCACAATCAAACTGTGGTCCATGATATGTGATTATCGAGTCGGGTACCCCGAAACGGCAAATAATGTTTTTCCTCAAGAATCTTCTCACCTTTTCCGCGGTGATTAGTCCCATTGCTTCGGCCTCCACCCACTTTGTGAAATAATCAACCAAGACTAATACGTATTTCAACTGACCGGGGGCAGTAGGGAATGGACCAAGAATGTCCATTCCCCAGACAGAAAAAGGGCAAGCACCAGTTATACTCTTCAGTACTTCGGAAGGGCGGTGAATCAAATTTCTGAACCGCTGACACGCGTCGCATTTCTGGATATAACTTTAAACATCTCCCTTCATAGTTGGCCAATAATATCCTAGTCTGGTTGCCTTGGCCACAACAGCCCTCCACCCTTGGTGGTGCGCACAAACTCCATCATGTAATTCTTCCACGACGAGACTTCCCTCCTTTGTTGATATGCACAACAGGTCGGGGAGACCGTAGCCTCTCTTGTATAGCCTTCCCTCCCGGATGGTGAATCGAGAAGACTTTGCAATCACCGTCTTAGCAGTGTCTCTTTCTTCGGGTAAGACGCCCTTGCCCAAATAGTCCGCGATCGGCGTTCTCCAATCTTCCATTTCAATTCCCTACACTTGGTAGACTTCTTGGATAAGTCTTCGACTGTTCATTCTTTCGAGGATCACTTCCTTTCCTACTTCCTCAGGCATAACAACTCCTAACCGAGCTAACGCGTCTGCTTGCTGATTGTCACCTCTAGGAATAGCTGTTAGGCAAAAACTTAAGAAAGCTTTTGACAACGCCCGTGTCTTTCTTTGATAATCAGGTATTAAACCAGTTTTGGCCTCATATTCTTCTGTTATCTGCCGCGTCACTACTTCCGAATTTGTGTAGACTGATACTTGCCTGGCGCCTTTGACCCAAGCTACCTCTAGTCCTGCGAGTAGGGCTTCGTATTCAGCCTCATTGTTTGTAGCTTAGAAGTCCAATTTGTAAGCATAATTGTATTGTCGTTCATCGGGTGCAGTGAGAGTAACTCCAGCTCCGCACCCATCTTTATTGGCTGCACCATCCACCCTCAGCGTCCATTCACTTTTTTCTGTTTGAGCATTCAGTTCAAAACTTGTTTCGCCAATAAAATCGGTTAAAACCTGAGCTAGAGCTGCCTTCCGTGGGGTATATTCTATTTCAAATTCTGTCAGCTCGACTGCCTACTTCATCATTCTCCCTGACAGTCATGGGGAGTGGAGGATTTGACGCATTGGTAAGTCAGTCATTACTCTGATAAGGTGATCCTGGAAGTATGGCCTCAACCTCCTTGCCGCGAATATCAGACAAAAAATCATTTTCTCCACTGGTTCATACCGTGTTTCAGTAACCTGCAACACACGACTGATGTAATAAACTGGGTATTTTTCTTCTCAAGTCAAGACTGCACTGATTGTGACATTTTTTTACCGACAGGTATAGATGTAGAATTTCTTGCTTCTCGGGTTGATGAAGACTGGTGAGTGTTGACAAGAAAACTTTCAAACTCCCGAATGCTTTCTGTAATTCGGGAGTTCACTGTATCGGTCCCTTCTTCTTGAGCAGAGCAAAGAAAGGTAATGACCTGTCCGCCAGGCAGGAGCAAAAACGACTTAGGTAATTTACTGTTCCATTTAAAGACTGTAATTCTTTGATCGTCCGCAGTGGTTAAAGATTTTGAATCGATGTGACTTTTTCGGGATTCACATCGATTCCTCGATGGCTAACCATGAAGCCAAGGAATTTTCCGAAATCAACCCCAAAGACACACTTTTCCGCATTCAAGTTCAAACCTCCTCTGCGAAGGGAATCAAAAGTCTCTTGCAGATCTGCCGCGTGATCCTCTGCGCTCTTGCTCTTGACCACGATATCGTCCACATAAATTGACACATTCCTACTAATCTGATCACGGAAGATCCGATCAACCGCTCTCTGAAATGTAGCTCCAGCATTCCTGAGTCCGAAAGGCATGATGCAGTAGCAAAATATCCCCTGATTGGTGATGAAGGTAGTAGCGTTCTTGTCTAAGGGGTTCAAATTTATCTGATTGTATCCAGAGTAAGCATCAAGAAAACTAAGGACCTTATTACCCGCGGTTCCATCAACGAGTTCATCTATGGACGGTAATGGGTAACTATCCTTGGGGCAGGATTTGTTAAGGTCGGTAAAGTCGATGCACATTCTCCATTTCTCATTAGATTTCTTCACTAAAACCACATTCGAGAGCCAATCTGAGTCTTCTACTTCCTCTATGAACCCTACTTCTAAAAGCTTATCAGTTTCTTCTTTTTCCGCGGCAGCTTTCTCAGGAGCCATCTTCCTTTTCTTCTGTAATATGGGTTTTGGTCCTGGCTGAATTCTCAAGGTATGCGAAGCGATCGCGGATGGGACTCCTAGCAGATCTCGTGGAGTCCATGCAAAAACGTCTCTTGACTTCGTTATGATTTCCAGGACCCGAACTCTTTCTACTGTCTCTAGTGCCTGTCCTAAATAGACTTTCTCCTCGGGGTTTGGGAATGGTGTATATGTAATTCTTTCATCCGTGGTTGGTATTTTTGCTTCTGTCGGTCTTACCTCCAGTTCAACCTCTAAAAGTTCTGTCGGATCGTTGTCCCCGACTACGGATTCACATTTTTCACTAATACACATCACTTCTAGGCTTTTCTTGATAGAAGTCAGGTAACAACTTCTACTTTCTGGTTGCTGACCGCGGACCTCACCAATTCCTCCTCATGGCAAAGGGAACTTCCCCACAAAGTGGTAGATTGATACTATCATCTGGAATTTATAGAGCGAGACGCGACCCAGTAAAGCATTGTATACAGTAGGAATCTTCACTACTGTGAATACAATGCTTTCCACGCGTCTTCGTGGGGTTGTTTCCAAAACTACTGTAAGCTCGATCGTGCCTGCCACTTGTACCTCTCCCCCTGAGAACGTGATTAAAGTTCCTGAATATGGTTTCAGTGATCATGCAGATATCCCCATTTGAGAGAAAGCCTCCCATGATAAGATATCAACTGATGAACCAGTATCAATAAATACTCTTTTGACTATTTTGGCAGCTATCTGAGCATGGATGACTAAAGGATCCGAGTGCGGCATTCTTACTTCCTCAGCGTCCTTTGGGGAAAAGGAAATGTTTTCATGCTGTGCAAAAGAGATTCTTCTACTTGACGCGGATGGAGGCTGTCTTCCTTCTCTTTCATAATTTCTCTTTTCCTGTCTACTTGATCCTACCATGGAAAAGCCCCCTGCGAGGGTATTGATGAAACCCTCAGGTTTCGGTATTTGGCCTGCCTCTGGTTTTCGAGCTTCTCTCTGATTGACGGATCTCTGGACTGCAGGCGTATAGTTATGCCTACCTCCGCGTCCTCTTCTTCCCCTCCCCCTTCCCCGGTTATGAAAAGGGGGATCTCTACGGTGATCCTGTTGCCTTAAATAACGATCCTGCTGATCACGAGAGTCGTCAAACCTAGGGTTTCGGGCTTCCCAATCTGGCCTCTGGTTTGGTCGATTCTCTCTTCTTGGTGGATATCTCATTTCTTGACTTTCATAGCGGTTATCTCTTGGATGATAGGAACGCGGGTGATCTTCCCTATGACGAGATCCTTGCCCTCTTTCTGAATTCATGTGCACTTCGTCGCGGTGGGGATGAAAATCTACAGCTTTTGAATGATGTCTGGGTGGCTTAGCTTTCTCCTTCTTGAATTTTCCAGCAAGCTTCCCAAAGAGACCTTGATTTCCTGTGTTTGCCTTAGAACTGGACGTGGATGTTTCTTCTGCCTCAATCTGCCTCGACACCCGCTCTCTTAAGTCATCGTAACTAGTTGGCTTCTTCCGAAACAGGTATGTTTTAAAGTCTCCTTCTGCTAAATTCCCCATGAGTATGATGATTGCCGATTCATGATTAAAGTTGGGGATTTGTACTACCATACTGGTAAAACGGGTGAAGAAGTGCCCCAAAGATTCCTCAGCTCCTTGTCTAATGGAATTCAGGTCGAGCATGGTCTTTTTTCTTGATCGCGCACTTCCGAAATGGGACGTGAAGACGTGGGATAACTGGATAAAATTGGTTACAGAGCCTTTTTGAAGGTTTGTGAACCAGGTGAGTGCGATCTTTGTTAAAGTTGAAGGGAACGTTCTACACAACATGGCATCATTGTATTCATTTATTCCCATCGCGGTCGTAAAGTGGGAAAGATGATCTTCAGGATTAGTCGTCCCGTCTAATTTCATGAGGTTCACATCTCTCCACCGTTTTGGCACTGTCGCGGAACAAATTTCCTTGGTAAACACCGATGGAAAAACCGCCGGTGTGTTTTCGTTTCTCTTCTCCGCCGAGTCGGATTTTGTAGAGGTGGAAACGTCTGTTGATCTTTCTCCGCTTCGATGTTTATTTTCTCGGTGCCACTGATCATTCTGCCATGTCTGGCGTGGTATTTCCTGATTATGAGAACCATAGTTCTAGTTGCTGGGGTTATCATAAGCGGTGTTATATCTATCAAAATTTCCATACTGCTCTTCCTGTCGATAATTTCCCTGTTGACGCGGATTCTGTCCCCACTGATCATAATAAAAGTACTGAGACTGCTCTTGCTGATAGGGGTTGGGTTGTTCGCAACGTGTTTCATAGTACCAGAAGTTCTGCGGTATGTACCCTCCTCCTAATCCATGCTGACTGTTATGATGATACGGAGGGGTACTGAGGTGTTGATCTCCCATTTCGCCATCCGGATTTGGTGGTGGTGTTGAAGGGATATACATGCTTGATGCCTCCTGATCCAGGTGAATCCCTTGTTTCATATCCTGGGTTGGATTGTTTTGGCTATCACTCATCTTCTCAGGGTTGCGAATCTGTCAATAGTGAAAGGTTTGATTTTACATACAAAAATTCATATTTCTAAATTCAAACGCGGACCCTAGCTTTCTTCAAAGGTCTGAGGGTCTTTTTCTGACTTCATCGAATATAAAGAACTTTTTTAAGAGAACCCCTTAGTGTGAGGGGGTTCCCACATACGACGCTAGTGAAAAAGCTCGATCGATCAAGACCTCCATTTTTAGTGGTACTCGGGAATCTACCCGGTGAGATTATCAATATTCCCAACGGGCTTACCTGACCCGCATCGAAAAAATCGACGCGGCCCAACCTGTGCCGCGGGAAGAATTCTACATACGAGTTCGAAATGTTATTCCCTTATCGAGTTTTCTCTGGACAATTCGGTAAATTGGTTTGTTTACCTGTCGCCGTTGATTATCTCGAGGACAAACAACAACAAACTTTTAATTTTAGTGGAACGCTTTACTAAGGATGAACAAGGTCTACATCCGCGGAACAGGTCTAATGAAAAGGCTTCGATCTCCCTCTGGAAGAGATTCTTGATGACGCGTACGACTTCTTCTCTATATCCTCTTCATTTCAGATTTCTTTCTTAAGTTCACTTGACCTTGATCCGCTCCTACTTTCTTCTTTTCCCCCTCTCCTTTTTCTCCGAAAAGTCTGTATGTTATTCCCTTATCGAGTTTTCTCTGGACAATTCGGGAAATTGGTTTGTTTACCTGTCGTCGTTGATTATCTCGAGGAACAACAACAACAGACTTTTAATTTTAGTGGAAAGCTTTACTAAGGATGAACAAGGTCTACATCCGCGGAACAAGTCTAGTGAAAAGGCTTAGATCTCCCTCTGGAAGAGATTCTTGATGACGCGTACGACTTCTTCTCTCTATCCTCTTCGTTTCAGATTTCTTTCTTAAGTTCACTTGACCTTGATCCGCTCCTACTTTCTTCTTTTCCCCCTCTCTTTTTTCTCTGAAAAGTCACTTCTCTTTGATGAAACTTCTTGCTTTTATAGGTCTTCGGCGGTCTCTGAATGTCGTGCCACGTGGTGTTCGCCACTTGACACGTGTTCTACTCGTAAGGTGTGGACATGGTCGCCACGTGCCCTCTCTTTATATCCGCGGATGACTTTGTTTTGAGATAGTTTTACTTTCTTTTGGATATTTTTTCGTGGACGGTTTTGTATGATGATGTAATTATTCCTTTTTGCTAACCGGTTTTGTGTTCTTTACTATATTTTTATGTTTTTACAGATGTTTCTAATATTGGTTTAGTCAATCACATCTGTCAAAAAAATAACCAGATGTCTAAATTAATTTTTACATCAAAAAATTATTAGTTGATGTAATAGAATAATTGAACATCGGGTGTTTTGTTGACAGATTTAAAACACATGATGTCTAATTGCATAATTCTAGTAGATAGAACAAATCAATAAACAATCAAGCACGAAGAAGTTGAAGCATTCAAATATAGGAAACAAGGAAAGAGAATTAGAAACTCACAATCAATCCAAATAAAGCTTCAAATTGTAGGCAGAACAGATTAGTTTAGTTCCTCATGGAAGACATTGCTCAAATCTCTAAATTGTCTGATGAACCTAGAATAGAATAGTAGTCGTTCAAAACTAACATAAATCGGCCTTTTAATAAGTCTAGTCGGCCATGAAACTAACCAAACAACTAGGGTTTTAATTAAACAAAATGAGGCGTCGCTGACGACTAATGCTGCGGCCGCGGCATCGACTGCTTTTCCTACCCGCGGCGTCGTTGCTCTGTTGCGGCCGCGGCACGTCTCGTCGTCGTGTCCTATGTCCAATCCGAATGGTTTCTTCATTCTTTGCTTCAAGTGCTCCAATGCCAATGTCTCTTGTATTTCTCTCCAAGTTATTGCATCTCCCAATTGTATTCAGATTCACTATGCAAAGTAAACACAAATTTGCGCAAAATCCGAAGTCTTCCAGAATAATCATAAGATGCAAATTAACTACAAAGTATGAACGAAATGCAACCTAACTAAACTAAAAATGCCTATAATGCCTATCTAAGATATGCATTATCAGCGCCGGAGGTTCAGAAGGCGGGAGAGAGTGGTGAGGTCAATAAGGGAGATAAGTCTATTCGGAGTAAGGCCAGTCAAGGGAAGAATGGCGAAGGAATCCATGGTCCTTGGATGGTGGTTAAAAGGCACCATCGTCCTGTTAAACATAAGAAGACCCAACCCTCCTCTGCTAACCCAGCTACTGAAGAGGGCACAAAGGCTCCGGCGTCGGCGTCGGCTGTGAGGGCTCAGCAACACAGAAATCAAACCGGCACCCGCATGGTGAGCATTAATGAGCAAGGGGAGAGTAGCCATTCTATAGCTCCTTTGGGGTATCCCGAAGCGAAGAATGTCGGTGGCAATAAAGATATTCCCAAAGTTGCTAATGCTACGTACTGATCCCAAGACTTTCAAAACGGTCGGTAAGGCGTGGGTACAACAAGCTAAAGATAAGAAGGAACAAGTGACCCGATGGATGGAAATGTATCATTGGGGCGTAGGCCCATAAAAGAGAAAGGGATGACCCATCAAATTAAAATAGGGCATCTGAACAAGGGTTCAAGTGGGCCTTTGGATAGGGATGTGTTGAAGCCTAATAAAAACAATCACAAATTCAAGAAGAAGATCCTGAGCAAGCCCTCTAAGGATAGAATCCCATTGAAGACGGAGAAGAATCTCCACACCAATCCCAGTGCGACTAAGGAGTAGAGTCAGAAGTCAGACACCGACGGCCGGGGTCCGGCGACGCAAACGTGCCCTCAAAGTTCGAACCCTTTGGTGGGGGGAAAATTCTGGGAGCCCAGAGTGGACGGGAGCACCAACGAAGAAGATCGTGTGACTAGAGAATATGCGACTGCTAATGAGAAGGGAGTCTCATTGGGCTCTGGTTGAACCCCTCTTGTTTTGCCTTTTACATCTCAGCCCCTCTCCTATTTATTTTTTGTCTATGGATAGCCACACTAATATTTTTTTTTAGAACTGCTTCGGCGCAGGTAAAAAGAGTTTCCGCAGAGTCATCAACTACATCCTTAAGCATAATCCTATAGACATCATGGCTCTCTTTGAAACCCGCATTTCGGGCGATAATGCCGACAAGGTCTGCAGCAGCCTGAAGTTTGCTGATTATGTTCGTATTGATGTTGTGGGGTTTGCGGGCGGTGTGTGGCTCTTTTGGAATGCCAACGTCTGTAATATGTTGTGAGCCTAATTTGTCATGTTTTACCTTAACTTTTATAACGATTTCTGCATATATTTCATACATTAGGGTTAGAATAATAAAAAATCTGTATAGTTTATGCTTATTTGCCAATTATGGATGTCTACACTAGTTTTTGTTTAATTTCGCAAAAATCGGACGCACTTTGATGCTTTAAGGAAAGTCATGAAGAAGCTAAGAATGGTGCAGCTCGAGAAAAGGCTACTTTTCGCCATTCATCATTCTAAATCAAGTTATGGTGTCTTCATGAAATTTGTAGCCCTCGAAAAGAGGTTTCCAAAGCATACTCATATGCGTCAATCCGACGAACGAGGACTCAGGAAAGTGCGCTTCAAGAACAGAGCATAATGCTGAGAGCTGACAATTCTACTCGACGTCGACCACTTCTAGTCGAAGTCCAGTACTCCAGAACCCAGAATTCTACACGAAGTCGAGCAAGATCACTCGAGCAGAACAACTCTACTCGACGTCGAGTAGACGTACTCAACGTCGAGTACACTCGTCAAGTCTAGAAGCTAGCCGAGCTCAAGTACAATCCAGGGGAAAATTTCCACTCGACGTCGAGGACAATCCAGTCGAGTCCGAGATCGAGTTGTGTCCGAGAAGATAGATTTACTTGCAAGCCAAGGCACGACAAATCTATCAACATGAAGTGAAGATCTATCAAGATGGAAGGAATCCATCCACACTAGTTCTAGTTTCCTTTTAGATTTAATTGTTTTATTTCCAAATTTTATCTTAATGTTTTAGATAGAAAGTTTAGATATAGATATAGTTGTTCTTTCTTAGATTAGTAGGGAATGAACACTATAAATAAAGCCATTGGGGCTGGTTCTTAGGCATTCAATTTCACACACAATTAGAGAGATATAGCGAGTAGAGAGAGAAGCTTGTGGCCGAGTGGAGTTGTGAAGCGAGAGCGGAATTGGCTTTGTTCGTTTGTAAGTTTTATTTAGTTTATTTAATGCAATTTATTTTCCTAAAATCTTTAATGTGTTTATTCATGATGAAGAGCGAGTAGTTACCAAACTTCTAGGGTCGGGGTGAGCTCGATAGTAGCCATGTAAGGCAATGCGATAAAGGTACAATCTTTTGATGCGATTTCATCTTCAATCCCTATGAGCATGAATCTTTTGCGAAAGTTGAAGGTGATCCTTATTTGTATCATTGAAGCGAAAGTGATCTTAATACAACCTGGATTAATTATGTGAAAAGGGTTAGTAACAATTAAGGGTTATGCGAAAGCCTCTATCTTCCTATTTGTTAATAACGAGAGTTATTTGATGAAAAGCATGATCTTTTATGCCTTTATGTGTTATTTCGCATGGTTATCGTTGTGGTGTTGATGCCTTGATTCTGGAAGTCTTTAGTTTATTGAGTTAATTTCGTGTTTACATTCGTTTTCATGGCGAAAAGTTGCGATTTTGGTTTCTGTTTTTTTACCCGATTTCTAGCACTGTTGGTCGACGTCGAGTAGAACTTGGGTCGACGTCGAGTAGGTTTAGTCGAGATCGACCAGATTTTTGCTTTTGTTTTCGTTTCTGTTTGTTTCTGCTTTCTGATTTACTCGACAGTGTGGTCAACGTCGAGGACATTGGTCGACGTTGAGTACTCTTCTGGTCGAGTTCGTGCTGAGATTTGGAACTGAAAAGGCGGGCGCTGATACGCTTCCTCGTGGATCGAACCTGACTGCCTTCTACTACAAAGGAAGGGAGTCTTGTATTTATTTTCTGAGACAGGGAGTCAGTTTGCTTTATATTTTATTTATATTTCATACTTGACACATCTTTCTGCAACAACAAATTGGCGCCGTTGCCGGGGAAGCAATTAATCGCGCCCTTTTTAGTTCCTTTTACTCTTGTTTTTGCTTTTTAGTTCCTTTTTACTTGTTTCTTTTTGTTTTTTGTTTCTTTTTCTTTTTACTTGTTTCTTCCATCTTCAGCAAAGGATAAGGAAGAGACTCATGTCGAATCCCAACAATGAGAATGTGGTCCAGCTCACACTAGCACAAGAGCTTCAGTAAATCCGCTTACGAATAGAGGAACTCACCGCCAGAGAACCACAACACGCCCAACGAGAGGCAGAATATGCACATAATTAACAAAGATGGGAGGCAAGAGTAGACCGCAAGGTCAACGCCAGAAGGGAACTTGAGGAGCATATTGGGCATGTCCCAGCCAGCGCAAAGGAGTATCTGCACCCTACTCTGGAAGTCCCAGAATCGTCAATCGTTCTCCCGCGCGTCAACTTTGAAATCCGTCCTTCTTTTATTTCTAAAATTAGAAGGAATCAATTTTATGGAAAACCAAATGAATGCCCTTTAGTGCATGTTACAATTTTTCTAGACTTATGTGAAACTATTGCAGATGATGCTAATCTAGAATATCTAAAACTAAAAGCTTTCCGTTGGTCTCTTGCAGGGATAACATCACAGTGGCTGGAAGGATTGCCTGCACAATCAATTCGCACGTGGAACGAACTATAGGATTTGTTCCTTAACAAGTTTTTTCCTCCTGCAAAGACAGCTGCACTCAGACAACAAATCACGGCTTTCAGACAAAAGTCAGGGGAGACACTAGCACAAGTCTAGGAGCGCTACAAAAGGATTTTGAAATCCTGTCCTATGCACGGACAGCCACCCTACATCATTCGGGAAATCATCTTCAACTGCCTGGATGCACCTACTAAGGATCGGATCAACAATTACACCACCTATAGGTATCTCGAGTACACCCCACGGCATGCTTGGGAGACCTTTGAGATGCTGGCAAACTATGACAACACATATGGAGCTTCTGCAGCCTCAGATGAAAGGTATGGAAGGCATGTCCCATTAATACCACTATATGTGCCACCTAAGGAGATTGATCCGGATGTCAGGGCCCAATTCTATAATGATCAGGTACGTCGTCTTACCAAACAAGTTCAATTACTTTCTAAAGATAAACCTTGTTTGGAATGTGGGTCTGTAAGGCACAACACTAGGGCGTGCCCCCATGGCGATCAAGTCCTCATAGCTCAAACCCACGAAGAGGTAAGGTATGCAGGGGGACACTACTCAGGACCACATCAGAACCAGAGCTGGAGCTAATATCGCAAGCCCTAGCATCAAAACCCCCCGCCCTACAGAGCTCCTGGTCACCCTGACAAAGAAGGTAAGAAAGATGACCTGTAGACCATTCTTGAGGAGATGTGGAGGAATTATTCAGAGACCAAAAAATCTATCAATTCCATCCACACTCACCTGCATGGTGTCAACTCTAGGCTTGGAGAAATCGATATCTCGCGGAAATTGATTGAGACCCCAGATTGGTCAACTGGCAACATCCGTCCCTAAAAAGTCAGGTACGCTCCCTGGATCCTCTGAACCTAACCCTAAGGGTAAATCTACAAGACATGTTGCTGCCATGAACCTAAGGAGTGGGCGATAAACGCAAACGCCCGAACACAACACGGAGGAATAAGTTGTTGAGGAGTACTCGACGTCGACCAGACCACTCGACGTCGACCACCAACTCGACATCGACCAACCAGTAGTCGACATCGACCGGAACTCAACTCCTGCCTCGAAGTCAACCACTGTACTCGACGTCGAGGACCCCCTAGTCGACGGCGACCACCCTTCTGCCCCTGTCGACCACCCTTCTGCACCTCCGACAAAGAAGAAGCTGCCTTTCCCATCAAAATCTCCATAGGATCCAGTAGAGAAGAAGTTCTAGCGTTTAATAAAGACGCTACAAAGGCTCAACGTCACAATACCCTTCACAGAAGCTCTTAAAGAGATGCCATCATATGTCAAGTTCCTCAAGGAGATTCTGAGCAAGAAGCGATCAATGGCTAAGATCGTAAAGGAGTGCAGCCAGATGGACATACTTGAAAAAAGGCCAGATCCAGGTAAATTTGCTATAACTATTGGATTTGGTCAATATAAATTCAATGCTTTGTGTGACTTAGGAGCCAGTGTAAGTATTATGCCTCTATCAATCTGGTCCAAAGTCAAGATAGGTGCTTTAGAGCATGTGGATGCAAAATTATACATGGCGAACAACACTTTGGTCATCCCAACAGGCATGGTGGACAATGTACCGGTGCAAGTAGGTAAATTCTTTGTCCCTGCTGATTTTTTATTTATTGATATGGCAGATGACCCTTCTTGTCCAATCATTCTAGAAAGGCTCTTCTTAGCAACAGTGGATGCCAACATAAGCGTAAGTAAGGGAGTGCTCACTTTCAACATCAGCATTGAGGTAATTGAGTATTCCTTTAATAAAATTGAAAGGCATACAGGTCCTATGGAAGAGGTCAAATCAATCTCAGCCAGGTAAATCACTTGCGGGGAACCTAAGGTAAGAAATATGACCCCCGAGGAGCTGGAAAAGAGGGATATGGAATCCCAGGTGGAAGAGATCATGACCATCCTAAACGAATAGACAGATGATCTACTCGACATCGACCATGGTAAGTCGATATCGACCAACTTCTTTTCGGGTGCCTTGCCAGGATTCAAGTATGGTTTTGATGTCGACCAAAAGTACTCAACGTCGAGTACTCTAGTCGACGTCGACCAGAACCCAAGCCAACCACCGACTGTACCTTCATCGAGTAAGCCACCCGAGGCTGAGCAGTACTCGACGCCGAGTAGCCTACTCGACGTCGACCAGAATCCGTCTTCTTCGACTCCCTCCTCTTCGATGAGCAACCCATCCAAGCCAGAAAGTTACTCGACGTCGAATACCTTACTCGACGTCGACCAGACGCAAGGGTCCCCGACTTCACCTTCCTCGTCTAGTAGTCCACCAGACACAACACAATGATCGACGTCGAGTACCAGTACACAACACACAACACAATGATCGAGACTAATTGGAGCCACAACTGCATTACCCCCGCAACGTTGGAGAAACTGAGCATCGACATCGCCAAATTGAACAAGGAGGTGTTTGAGAGAATTCAGGCTCGAAAATCAGATCTCATGAAGGAGTTGGACTGTATCCAACGGAAAAGTGTTGTAACTCCCTCTCTGGCTGGTCATGAACGGGAGATTGAGATCCGAGATGTCCTCGATAATATCTTGGAGCAAGAAGAGAGATCCTTTGGTTTCGAAAATCCCGGGAATAATGGCTGACTTTTGGTGATAGCAATACGAGCTATTTCCATGCCTTCACCATTATTAAAAGGAAGAGAAACAGGGTCAGATGTCTTAAGGCTGATGATGATCGATGGGTGGTAGACAAGGAGGAAATGGAAAAAATGGCTATAGATTATTTTACGAAGCTATACCAGAAAGACATTGGCCAGGAGAGGGTGGCGGACTTACCTGCTGTGTTCCCCCAAATCACGCCGGATGTTTGGGAGTCGGCCTGCAGTTTTGTCTCAGAGGATAAAATTAGGAGAGCTTTTAAAGGTATGGGTGCCTACAAGGCGCCCGGGATCGATGGTTTCCAACCTATCTTTTTCCAAAAATGTTGGCATACCATCGGTGCTTCGGTAGTGGATTTTGTCAAGGGCTTCTTCCTCTCGGCTAAGCTCCCGCTTGGGGTCAACGATACGTTGATTACCTTTCTCCCTAAGATAGGTAAGTAAGATACGATCCAACAATTCCGCCTCATTAGCCTATGCAACGTGATATACAAGGCAATCAGGAAGATTCTAGCGAACCGTCTCTAACCACATATGAGTAAGCTCATGGGTCCTAATCAAGGGAGCTTCATCCCGGGTAGATTCATATCCGATAACATTATAATTGCGCAAGAGGTAATTTACTTTATGAGAAGGAGAAAGGGTGTGAAAGGATGAATGTGTTTGAAGCTCGATCTCGAGAAAGCTTAAGATATATTGAGATGGGATTTCATTGAGGAAAAATTGACTTATGATGGCTTCCCGCTCTGCTGGATTAGGTGGATCATGGAATGTGCTCGATCTCCGATGATGGAAGTATTATGGAATGGGGAGGCTACGGAACAGTTTACTCCGTCTCGGGGTATCCGGCAAGGCGATCCCCATTCCCCATATATTTTTATGCTGTGTATGGAGAGGCTTAGCCATAGGATTGCGGAGGTTGTTGAAGATGGTAAGCGGAAACCCATACGACTGTCCAGAGGAGGCCCGTTGCTCTCGCACCTTTTCTTCGCCGATGATATCCTTTTATTCGCCGAGGCTTCTGTATCGCATATCCAAGTTGTGAGAGATTACCTCGAAGCTTTCTGTGGGAGATATGAGATTACGACAGAAGGTTAGCCTTCTTAAATCCAAGATTTTCGTGTCTACGAATGTCAAGCGCGAGTTGAAGGAGAGGATCCAGGTTATTAGCGGGATGTCGACTACTATCGATCTTGGGGTGTACCTTGATGTTCCGATCTTCCATAAGAGAGTCTCCGAGAGAACTTTTGTCCCGACGATGAATAAGTTCGCCTCAAGACTCGCGGGTTGAAAGGCCAATGTTCTGAACTTCGCATGTAGGGCTACACTTACTCGATCAGTGCTTTCAGCTTTCCCCGTCTACACTATGTCCACGTCGTTGATGCCGAAGGGGAGGTGTAAAAATATTGAAAAAGATCTGTAGGAGCTTCTTGTGGGGATCCTCCTCGGAGAAACGCCGGATTCACAAAATCGCCTGGGCTGAGATTACCAAACCAAGACACTTGGGAGGGTTGGGAATTAAGGTTATGTCGGATCTAAACATCGCTCTCATTACCAAGCTTGGTTAGAGGTTACTACAGGGTGAAGAAGGCTTGTGCACTAAGGTGTTGAATAGCAAGTATGCCTTCATGACACTAGGAAGGTCGACTGAGGCCTCCCATGTTTGGAAAGAAATCAGGAAGGTGCTCAATATTGTTATTAAACCGAACTTCTCCTGGAGCCTGGTAAATGGTGAGAGCATCCATTTTTGGAAGGACAAATGGGTGGGTGATGCCAAGCTGGTGCATATTGATGCGCCCGACGCTGACACTAGCAATGAAGACACCGTGGTTGCTGAGTACTGAAGTATCATGAATAGTTGGGATTGGGCGAGATTCTCCAATAAATTGCCCACCACCACGCTCCTCCAAATCGCTGCTACTGTTGTGTCCGACATAGACGACATCCTTAGTTGGTCTAAGAGCAAGGACGGGGAATACTCTGTTAGCTCGGGGTACCTTGCGATCAGTGGGCTTGATTGTGGTCAATCCCCGGACTTATAGTTCTATAACTTGATATGTAAGCTGAATGTAAACGAGAAGATCAGGTCATTCATATGGATGACTATTAAGGGAGGAATCCTGACGAACCAAGAGCGATCGCGGCGCCATTTAGGTAACTCCGATTTGTGTCCTATTTGTCACCTAGTCGCTGAATCCCTCGAGCACCTTTTTAGGGACTACGATACTGCTAACACTCTGTGGATGTAGGTTGAAAAGGCCATGTGGGGGCCGGAGTTTTTCACTCTACTTTTCGTCGCCTGGTTAAGGAGGAACATCATGCTTAGAAGGGAGGACTCGGATGCGACAGAATGGAACGCCCTCTCTGCAGTTATAGTGTGGAGGCTCTGGATCAATAGAAGCAACGTAGTCTTCAAGGATAGAGAAGGGCAATCGTTCACTCTCCAGCTCTTTCGCTCCCTAGCTTAAGAGCAAGGGAAAGCTCGACGGAACTTGTTGCTGAAGAACGATAAGAAAGGAAGAGCCACTGCTTTGGTTGGCTGGGAAAAGCCGGGACATGATTGGGTTAAGCTTAATACAGACAGGACTGTCAGGAGTTCGGGCGTTGCGTCTGCGGGGCGGTGCAATCAGGAATGAAGATGGTATTGGTCGATTGGTTTCGACCATAATATAGGCTCCTGCTCGATTATGGCAGTAGAACTGTGAGGCATTGCCAAGGGCCTCGAGATGGCGTGGAATCATGAGTGTAGGAATGTCGTGTGTGAGATGGATTCGGAGGTTGCGGTGAGGATGATTAAGAAGAGGGTGAAGCCGACACACCCTTGTGCTAGCTTGGTACGATGCTGCCAAAGCTTCCTTAGTAGGAGCTGGATCGTCCGTCTCCGTCATATTTTCCGAGAAGGCAACGAGTTGGCTGATGCTTGCTCATCTCGCTTCTTCTCTCCCTCCTGGTTTCGTTATTTTGGATAGGCCACTGAACTCTATAGCTGGTGTTTTGTATAAGGATGCTCAGGGGGTTATTTTGCCCCACCTAATCCTTGTGGGGTAACTCCCGCTTTTTATTTGAAGACTGCCCTGTGGGTGCGTGGGTTTTTGCCCACGTTTAGCCACCCAAAAAAAAGATATAAATGTTTTTTTGAAAAAAAAAAATATTGTTTTGAATAAAATATTAAATTTTCAATTAATGATGGAGAACTCGAAAATATTAGATTTTTTTCATTTATACAACGGTTCAATAACCAATCCAGCTGGAGCAAGTAAACGCTTTTTTTCTTTGAAGATAGGTGAAGTCATTTTTTAAAAAATAAGAGAACGCTCCATCCTCTCTCTAACTTTAGAGAGAGGGAGTCATCCCCTTTGTCGTGTTTTCGTCAGTCGACGGGCCGGAAAACTCCTCTTCGGAGGCTGGGTCTTCTTCTCAGTGTGGTTCTCCTCATCGGATGTCCTTAATCTCCTCGTCAGAGGTTGGTTTCCTATACCGTCTGTCCCTGTCCGGCAGGCCGGTTGTCCTCGCTTAGCTTCCTTCCCCCCTTCGGGTTGGGTGAAGCCTCACCCCCTAGCTGTCATCTGGGGTTGCAGCCCACGACCTTCATGTGTTCTCCTTTGTTTGGTGCAAGACGTTGTCAATTGGGGCTTGTGACCTTTGTGGTTTCTTCCCTGATGTCTCAATCCCCCCCTTCAACCAGATGAACTGCTGAAAATCTCCTGTTTACTTCGGGCCGATGCTTGGTGTTGATGCCTCTATCTGTCTCTCTTTCCATCGTTCGTCTTGTCCGGTCGTCGGCTGTGCTTTGCCGTTGGCCGCGCTTGACGGCGTCGCTTATGTGGGCCCTTGGATCGCGGGTGGGTCGAAGCCTTTCGTTTGGCTTTCCTCCGGTTTCCTCCTCCATGTCAACCCCTTAAATCCCCTCCCTTTCCTCTCCGACCACCGCTTTTTACGCTGATTGGCTTGGCCGTGGGTGCCTCTTCGTTTGGCCTAGTTTTCCTCTTCATGGCTGGGGGTGGGTTGATGGCTCTTCCCCGTCTCATCTTCGGATTCCATGGGTCGGCCTTTGCTTCGGGCTTGGCTTGGGCCCTAAGTTGTGTTTCTTTGGCCCTTTGTCTTGCCTGGGTTTTAGGGCGACGAAATAAAAATAATAATTAAGTATTTTAAAATAAATAAATCCCGGTCGGTTGATTATAGTAAATTATAATTTACTATGTATAAATTATTCCCTGAGGGGTTTGAGAAAATCCCAAATTGGGTTTCTGGTGCGTTTCGATTCGGGTGTTGGGTGGCTCTTCGTTTGGCGTGGCTGGACTCTCTTTTCCTTTTAATTGGGGTTCTGGCAGTCGGAGTCGGGATAGGCTGGGGTCGTGGCAGTGTGTATCGAGGCGTCTTCTTTTCCCGGAAGAATGGTTCCTGTTGTAGGAGGAAATCGAGACTTGCAATAAAATATAAATAAATCAAAGCAAACCAGATTTCGTCCCTTGCAAATGATTACAAGACTCCCTCCCTATGCAGTAGTGGAAAGTCTGGATTGATCCACGAGGAAGCGTGTCAGTGGATCTCAGGTAGCTGTAAATCTCACAGACAGAAAAGCAGAAAGACAAAAATAACAAAGCAAAGCAGAAAATAAAACAAACACAGAAATTGTTCGATATCGACAAGGAGGTACTCGATATCGACAAAGCACAGTGACGACAGAAAGCAAACTCCGCAACAGAAACTCGATCTCGACAAACTTCGACTCGATATCGACTAAGTGCTATTCGATATCGACTAACAATCCCCGAGATCAACAAAGACAGAAACTTTAAATTGCAAATTCTCGAACACATAACTCAGATTTTCAATGAAATCAATCAGTATACTAAAAGACTTCCAAAGCCAGGGTATCAACACCACAACGATAACCATGCAAAATAACACATAAAGGCATAAAAGATCATGCTTTTCATCAAATAACTTTCGTTATTAACAAATAGGAATATAGACGCTTTCGCATAAACCCTAATTGTTACTAACCCTTTCCACATAATTAACCCAAGTTGCATTAAGATTACTTTCGCTTCAATAACACAAACAATGATCACCTTCAACTTTCGCAAAAGAATCATGCTCATAGGGATAGAAAACGAATTGCATAAAAAGATCGTACCTTTACTGCATCACCTTACATGGCTACCATCGGGCTCACCCCGACCCTAGAAGTGGGTGGACTACTCGCTCTTTATCGCAATAGCAGACATCTTTGATGAAAAAGAACTAACTTGCATTAATAAACTCAAACTTACAACCTCTTCTCCTTCTCTCTCTATGTGTAACTACTTGTCTCTGAAATTAAATGAATAAAATCCAGCCCCTAAGGCTTTATTTATAGGCTTCCAACCCTTGCTAATCAAGGTAAGAAAGTCTATCTATATCTATATCTACTTTATCTTATAACATAAAGATAAAACATGGAATAAAAGAATTAAATCAACTACGATTATATCTAAAGCGGATAAATCTTCCTTTGACTTGATAGATCTTGATAGATGTGGATAGAATTTGCTCTCGAAAATATCTCCATTGGATTCGGGATAGAAACTTAACAAGAAGTCGGTTAAGCTCGGAATCTGCCGCCGCGGGTCCAGTCGATATTGACTTGGTTAAGTCGATATTGACCTGTGCTTCCTCGGTTTCTCTTTAGCTGGTCGATATTGACTCCAGAGATGAAAATCGAGTTGATTTGTACTCGATATCGACTTGAGTTACTCGATATTGACTAGCATGTCTCAGCTCCAGCTTTCTTGACTCGATTCCAGGACGTTGACTCAATATGGGGCACTCGATATTGACTTGGTTAAGTCGATATCGACCACTGTTCTTCAGCTTTGTCTATTCTGGCCAACTCTGAGTCGATTTGGAGAATTTCGACCTAAATCTGGTCGATATTGAGTGTGCTTGGTCGATATTGACCAGTCTTCTTAGCATCTTGCTCTGTTCTTGAAACGCACTTTCCCGAGTCATCGTTTGTCGGATTGACGCATATGACCATGCGTTGGAAAGCTCTTTTCGAGGGCTACGACTCTCATGAAGGCATCAAAACTTGAATCAAAATGATGAATGCCGAAAAATGACCTTTTCTCCGGCTGCACCATCCTTAGCTTCTTCACGAGTTTTCCTTTAAGCTCCAAAGTGCGTCCGATTTCTGCGAAATATAACAAAAACTTGTGTAGACTCCATAATTTGGAAAATAAGTGTAAACTACATAGATTATGTATTATTCTAACCCAAATGCATGCAATGTATGCAGAAAACGATATAAAAGTTACTGTAAAACATGGCAGATTCAGCTCACAACAAACATCCCATACTTATGCTTGCTTGTCCTCAAGCAATACTTTTACTTGTCATACAGGGGAAGAAATCAAAACTCTCAACATATTAGATTCATTCTCTTATGTCCCTGCAGTCAATTACCATCCTCGAAAAGGTACTAATGTCACAAATTCATGCATGTGCAAAAAAGCAACATCTACTCATAAAAGGAGGTTTATGAAAAACATTCATAAGTGACAAATCATTAATAATCAAGAGGACTTTAGTTTAAGCTCAAATAAGGAGTAGATTGGTAAAAGGCTAAAGGTGGGCAATGTGGTGCTAATGATCCGGGAAAATGGAGTATTTTCAAACTTTTCATACCACACTCCTTTTTCATACGATTCATCACCTTTCATAATGCTTTTATCAATAATAATGCTTTTACCTCTCTAACCTCAGCACTGCCTTCTCGCGAGTCACAAACATGGGTGTCATGAATGGCCCCGGATACTTAGTGCTTTGGACTCCTCACAATGTGTCCCATCTCGCCAAACTATTATCTTAGCAAGCAGGGTCGATCTACCTTTATCTTCTGAGGTGATCGAATTTTTTCTCACTCATTAAATTTTCCATATATTTCGAGCATTCTCCTTCCAAACTCCATATATGATATATACAACAACACAAATACCATATGATAATCTCCATAATGTGACATCATTCTCAACATAATCCCCGGATAGGAAATAAGGTAAAGAATGGCAAATATTTGGATCATGTGGAGCAAAATATGAAATAAGGCATAATATGGCTTTTGTGATGCATAAGCACATGTAAGGCTAGGAATATAACAGTATGAGCATTATATGGAAATATAAAGTCCTCCATCCTTTTATCATGCAACATGTCAAAAGCAATTTCAAATTTTACCTCCTTCTATGGTTTTCAAGAAAATAATGCACTTCATTGTGACTTCCCTTTAGTAGGCAATTTCATGTTATATCTCTAATGAATCCAATTTTGCATCGTTGAGTTCAATATAAGCTTCCATGACATTTATCAAAAAAATTCAATGGGGGTGATTTTTCTTTAAACTTTGGAAAACATGCATAAAAATCAATAATGAATTCCAAAATGGCCATGCATAAGCAATTCAAGAAATAATGCACAAATAATGTCAAATAAATCAAATATGCACAAAGTAAGCCCTTTCCCCACCCCATACTTAAACATTACATTGTCCTCACTCTATAAAAAATAAGGGTAAAGAAAGAAACTCACTAGACAGATGTGCAGGATCATCAGAATCGAGTGCTATGTTGCTGGGCCTAGTCCGATTTTAGCTTGCTTCTATCCCCATGGTCCTGAAAATATAGAAGACATATACCCACAGTACAAAAACTAAAAGTTCAAACCCAAAAACTAAAGCAATAATGTCCAACAATCCCAAAAAATAAATGTCTATTTACAAGCTCTAGATTTTATAGTCGCTAGGCCGACTTCTTCATTAAGCATTAGCCTGGCTCATCTTTTTCCGAAGGTATAGGTAGATCTGGTGGTTCCTCTGGTGGTGGGAAGCGTGGGATGTCATCCGAGGGCATCATATAAAGAAGCTTAAACCTCCCCGAGTGGACGCTCCAGGGCTTCACCCATTCATCTTCCTGGGCTCCAGCTGGCATGCATAAAGGAAGATATAAAGAAACTATACATACCTCATCATCATACCTCTTCCGCTTCATTGGCTGATTTGTATGCACATCTCCACCATAGAAAAACGGTGGAGTGGGAAGAGATATTTCCCCCTCATCTTGTGGAGCTTCATGCCACTTTGCGAGGACCCGATACTTGAACACGAACATCGGTTGCCCAAAATCATCAGGGATGGCCTTCACCTTGTAAGGTAAAAGCGACTTTGAAACACCATGGGCAACGACATCCGGATTTTGCATTGGTAGCTCTTCTTCTTCTTGGGATCCTTTAGAAGATTCTTTAAAGATAGATAGCGAAGTAGATATTGAAATAGAGGAAGGACATACCTGGATTTCTGTGGTACAGATGATTTCGGCTGGTGTTTCTGGATCAGTTCCTCCAGAATGTGTATATGCCGAGTCCAGGTAGTTATTGTCGACTGGCTCATAGAAGGAGACGTTGTCCCTTCTACACCAGACATCCAATAGCTCCCTGGTCCGGCGGGTCTTGGCAGCATCGGCATCTGCGTGACGTTTTAATTCCGCCCTCTCTTTTTCTATCTCCGCTATCCGTTGGCGAAGCTCCGCTATCTTAGCCTCCATATCATATGCGTCTTGCATTCCAGAACATCGCATATACCTGCTAAGTAACTCAAGGAAAAACGTGAGATCTAACTACCTAAGGCGCGAATGATTGCTTCCCCGGGAACGGCGCCAATTTGTTTTAGGAGGAAATCGAGACTTGCAATAAAATATAAATAAATCAAAGCAAACCAGATTTCGTCCCTTGCAAATGATTACAAGACTTCCTCCCTATGCAGTAGTGGGAAGTCAGGATCGATCAACGAGGATGCGTGTCAGCGGATCTCAGGTAGCTGTAAATCTCACAGACAGAAAAGCAGAAAGAAAGAAAGAAAGACAAAAATAACAAAGCAAAGCAGAAAAATAAAGCAAACATGGAAACTGGTCGATACCGACAAGGAGGTACTCGATATCGACAAAGCACAGTGACGACAGAAAGCAAACTCCGCAACAAAAACTCGATCTCGACAAACTTCTACTCGATATCGACTAAGTGCTATTCGATATCGACTAACAATCCCCGAGATCGACAAAGACAGAAACTTTAAATTGCAAATTCTCGAACAGAGAACTCAGATTTTCAATGAAATCAATCAGTATACTAAAAGACTTTCAAAGCCAGGGTATCAACACCACAACGATAACCATGCAAAGTAACACATAAAGGCATAAAAGATCATGCTTTCCATCAAATAACTTTCGTTATTAACAAATAGGAATATAGACGCTTTCGCATAAACCCTAATTATTACTAACCCTTTTCATATAATTAACCCAAGTTGCATTAAGATCACTTTCGCTTCAATAACACAAACAAGGATCACCTTCAACTTTCGCAAAAGAATCATGCTCATAGGGATAGAAAACGAATTGCATAAAAAGATCGTACCTTTACCGTATCACCTTACATGGATACCGTTGGGCTCACCCCGACCCTAGAAGTGGGTGGACTACTCGCTCTTCATCGCAATAGCAGACATCTTTGATGAAAAAGAACTAACTTGCATTAATAAACTCAAACTTACAACCTCTTCTCCTTCTCTCTCCATGTGTAACTACTTGTCTCTGAAATTGAATGAATAAAATCCAGCCCCTAAGGCTTTATTTATAGGCTTCCAACCCTTGCTAATCAAGGTAAGAAAGTCTATCTATATCTATATCTACTTTATCTTATAACATAAAGATAAAACATGGAATAAAAGAATTAAATCAACTACGATTATATCTAAAGTGAATAAATCTTCCTTGGACTTGATAGATCTTGATAGATGTGGATAGAATTTGGTCTCGAAAATATCTCCATTGGATTCGGGATAGAAACTTAACAAGAAGTCGGTTAAGCTCGGAATCTGCCGCCGTGGGTCCAGTCGATATTGACTTGGTTAAGTCGATATTGACCTGTCCTTCCTCGGTTTCTCTTCAGCTGGTCGATATTGACTCCAGAGATGAAAATCGAGTTGATTTGTACTCGATATCGAGTTGAGTTACTCGATATTGACTAGCATGTCTCAGCTCCCGCTTTCTTGACTCGATTCCAGGACGTTGACTCGATATAGGGCACTCGATATTGACTTGGTTAAGTCGATATCGACCACAGTTCTTCAGCTTTGTCGATTCTGGCCAACTATGAGTCGATTTGGATAATTTCGACCTAAATCTGGTCGATATTGAGTGTGCTTGATTGATATCGACCAGTCTTCTCAGCATCCTGCTACGTTCTTGAAACGCACTTTCCTGAGTCACCGTTCGTCAGATTGACGCATATGACCATGCGTTGGAAAGCTCTTTTCGAGGGCTACGACTCTCATGAAGACATCAAACCTTGAATCAGAATGATGAATGCTGAAAATGACCTTTTCTCTGGCTGCACCATCCTTAGCTTCTTCACGAGTTTTCCTTTAAGCTCCAAAGTGCGTCCGATTTCTGCGAAATATAACAAAAACTTGTGTAGACTCCATAATTTGGCAAATAAGTGTAAACTACATAGATTCTGCATTATTCTAACCCAAATGCATGCAATGTGTGCAGAAAATGATATAAAAGTTACAGTAAAACATGACAGATTCAGCTCACAACAGTTCCTTGAAAGTTCGTCTTCACTGCCCACAGGTGACTCCTGATGTGCCGCCGGCTTATGGTGTTGCTCCAGGGTAGTGCTTGACTTCGTCCTTCGTCTACGTCCTCGTCTTGTTCGAGATTGTTGTGTTATGTTGCGCTTGGTAGAGCGTTTTTGCCTTTTTGTTGCACCTTCTTTGTATTTTTGGTTTGTTGTTTGACAATTTTCCGTCTGCCGACTTGTCGGACATCGAGGGCCAGGGTTGTCTGGCCTTGAATTTTTACCTAATAAAAAAAAAGGTGAAGATCTCACGGCTCCGGTTGTCCAAATCTCCTTCGTGAGCCCAATCTTTGGCCTCGACCACCTTACCCCGGCTTCAGTCGCCTCTACTCGACTCTGGCCTCCTCCGCACCGGTGTGGTTACGCCACGCCTTTGTTCCAGCGTCACTACTTAAGAAGAACTTGTAGATTTGGAATCCCTAATCTGATAAACTGATCATCAGATCTTGATCAAAACCAAATTTTAAGTTGGGGTTTTTGGTGGTTATTGGTTCATATTTCCAATTTCTTTCTCCCTTTGCCAAATTCGTGCTGTCATGGCCCCGATTTCACCTATTTTCATCGGCGGTGTTGGGTGGCACTTCCCCTTCCTCGTTCCATCTTCTTCTTTGGGGTTTGATCGGTGACTTCGCTGCCTCCGTTGGTCCGACATGGTGCGTTTTTGCTGTCCGTCGCAGCGTACTGTCGGTGGTGGAATCCTGGGTTTCCTCATCATGTTCCTCCCTTGGATTCAGTCTTCCTACCTCTCATGCTTGCCCTGATGACGGCTGGTGGATGAATTCCGCCGGAGTTGTAGTCCCATCCATGGCTGGCCACTATTGTTGCTCGGGGCCCGTTGGCCCGAAATGATCGAGGACCCATTTTATGTCATTTGGGCCCAAGGCAAAGTAGTTATGAAAAAACAATAATTAATTCAATATAAAATAATAAAAATAAAAAATCCCCGAATGCGGGTTTATTTGGTTGTGCAGAGTTGCTTGGCGGTGTGGGTCTTGGCGTTGGGGCTGGCAATTTTGAGCAGTGTTCTTTTTCTCTGTCAACACGTGAGAGGTCATGGACGTTTTCAAAACCTGATGGCTCGCTGATTCCAGAGTTCAAATATGAGGTTTCCACTTAGTTCCCCAGGATTCTTTGCGTGCCTCTACCAATTGACAGTTGAGAAGTCGTAAGCTGCTTTTGGTCCTTCATCGATAGTACTAGCCCGTGTTTGGAACTACTCCCTTTTAATTTGGTTTTTTTTCTTTTTGTTGTCTGCTTCTTTGTCTTTGCTTGTATTGAAGGTTTTTCCGTCGCTAATTTTTTCGGCCTATCAACCACCGGGCATGTCTGGTGCATCGAATTTTTACTTAATAAAAAAAAGATAGATTTTTTTCTTCTAAAACATATATATTAGAGATTTATCTAAAAAAAATTGCCGGCATGAAGCGCACATATATATTAGATATATTTATCTACAACGATAAATTTTCTACCTAATTAATTAGATATAAGGTTGAATATTTATAAAAAAAATCTAATTAAGATATAATGTTATATTGAATAGATTATTTGATCTAAACAGATAAGTTTTTTACCTAACTATATTGACTTATTAATTGATGTAGGCCCAAAAATATAATACCAATTTAATTCAAAATGTGACACGTAAGCAAAAATAATCCCGTTTTAATCCAGAAAATTCCATGGATGCGAGATCGCACCAGAGGTCGTTTCAGGCCTATGCTTTAGTATTTCATATAGATTTTATACATATGTAAAACATTTTTATAAGTTAAAATACAATTATCAAGGATTCTTATCACTTTATCTAAATTCCTTTGAAAATTTAAATAAATTTCATATTAACACCCATTCAACTAATGATTTTATTTTACTATAGTTGCATTAATTCAATAATATATTTATAAATTCCAAAACTAAACTATTATCTTTCAAAACTAAACTGATATAAAATAATTATTTTCACACACACATATAACCATCATTGTTATCATTCAAATGAGAATAATTGATAAAAGTAAATATATAATCAAATTAAAGTAATTTATTATATATATATATATATATATATATATATATATATATATATATATATATATATATATATATATATATATATATATATATATATATATATATATATATATATATATATATAATCCCATGAATCAAAACTACCAAAAATTATATCCTTTCATTGAAAAAATCTTTTAAAAAGAAAATCAATCGGTTAAGATTTAGAAAAAAGAAAGAATTAATTAATTACTTATTTAAATATAGAAAAATATTTAATTGATTAACAAATAAATCTATATTAAAGGAGAAGCCGCCACATGACGTATGCGACTTCTCCTTTAGTATTATTAATTGATTAAATGATCACATGACCTTACAATAAATTGATAATTTTGCTAAATATCTGACCTTTATGGATAGTTACGTGTAATATTCCAACCTCGTAAGATTTCACGAAATATCCTAAACGTTTGTATTAGTTGCGCTCTCTACCCAAAATCTAAATTTATATATAGATTTGTATATCTACTCTCTCTCTCTCTCTCTCTCTCACACACACACACACATATATATATATATATATATATATATATATATATATATATATATATATATATATATATATATATATATATATATATATATTCTTTTTTGGTCCATGTTATATATATAACACTAAAACTAATATATAACATCTTATGTGGTATCTGGTGATTGAATCTTAAGAAAATATTTCCCATCTAATTTTCATAGTATTAAAAACTCAATAAAAATGCTAACGATACATAGATGAAACATAATATTTTTACAAAAATAAAATAAAATAAAGAAATAGTAAAATATACGATAGCTATTTATAATTAATAATGATATGATAAAAAAATATTAAAAATTGGCGAAATCGGATATATACTCATGGAAACTTGATTAATTGAGCATATAATATGGCACTTAGATATTAATCTTATGTAAATTATAACTATGACTTTATAAAAATATATTTTTAAGGAATAGAAGATATGAGAAGACATATATTTATTTCTAAGTAATTGATCTTATTTTAAGTTTTTTGGAGCACGCATTATAAATTTCTTTTTTATTTTGATTAAAATGAGGGAGCACTATTGATATATATATATATATATATATATATATATGGATGTTTTTATGTCATTTTCACATTATGTTAGTGATTTTATTAATTTAAGAACTCACCCAAGATACAGAGCGCAACTAACACCAAAGTTTAGGATATTTCGCGAAATTTTACAAGGTTGGAATACTGAGCGCAACTATCTACAAAGATCCGAATTTTTAATTAGTGCAATTAACCCTAAATTATACTCCCTCCGTTAATTAAAATTTGACGATTTATTACTCACACATGCTTCTTGAGGTGTTAAAAAATTATATAAAATATTAACTTTTTAAATATTTTTAAAAATAATTTCATACTTATTACTACTACTATTAAGTATGAATTTATAAAAACAAATGTAAAAAAAATTAATATTTTATATAGTTTTATCATTCTACAAAAGCGTGCATGAATAGTAAACAAAAAGTTTTAATTAACAGAGGGAATATTTCTTTCTTTTTTTAATTTAGAGTGAGATGAAAAAAGTGATGATAATTGAAAATAAACCGAAGTGGAAAGTTAGGCAGATAAATGACGATAGAAGAAGAGAGAATTGCAGCAGATATACCAAAATCGGGTGCCATTTGCAAATATAAACCCCCCCCCCCCCCCCCCCCCAAAAAAAATTGCAAAAATAGCAAATGCCATGAACAAATTGCAAAAAAATAACATGTTTCTTAAGGCGGATAGAAGGTAAGCCTAATAAATACCCTATCAAATCAACTGTAAAAAGTAACCCTCCTTGCCTGAAAACCCCCAAAGGCAGTTGAAGCGGTTTCAGAGCACAAGGGAGGGAGTGGTTTGGAGAAGACAAGTCGGAGAGGAGAAGACACCATATCCGGTGACGAGAAGACGCCGAAGCCGGTGAGTTTTGAGACAAGCCGGTGACGCCGAAGCCGGGAGGAAAGCCGATGAAGCCCTGCATCCACGTTTGGAGAAGGACGAAGAGCAAGAGGAAATCACCAGACATGACATAGGTTGGAAATTCGGGGAAGCCATGAAAATGGTTGGAAATTCTGTGCCAGCATCTCGGTTTTCTGTGCCAGATATGGAATTTTATATGCCAAACTTTGTACTCTTCGTGTGCATCGGCTCAATGGTGCCTAGGTATGCAGAAGGGAATGCACCTCCGTACGGGTTGGTTTTTGGAGACAAGTCTAGCACGACAGATTGAAGGCCTACCTGGGTGCCAATTTCTTTGAATGACACGTACAACGGAGAGGGTCACACTCGTTCTCATGTGGTCGAGTTGAGAAACTTGAACGCATCCCAGTCGGACTGGTCGTACACTGGAAAAGGCTTGCATCCCTTCTTTATTGTGTGGGGAAGGTACGTCAACTCCAACTCGAATCGGGAGGCATCCACCCCAAACTTGTCGATGATCATCCTCCTCACATCCCCAAGTTGCAAGGTCTGGTCCATCAACATTGCTTTGTTCGAAATTGGTCCTTCGAACACCCAACCACCTCATCCACTTTGCCACTGCCCATCGGCCACAATCGTAACAAATACGAGCTCTTTCTTCCCTGTACTCGTAAAAGCATAAAATGGTTTTAGCACTTTCATTAATGGGGATATGAAGAAAAGTGGAAGTAGTGATGTCCATAAAATGAAACCCACAAGATAGCTTACCCATTTTTGTTAATGTCCAATGTATGGTGTTGGCACGTGTTACTTTTCCTCTGTCACGTAATAGTCAGTTGTTGTCCCGTTTTCTTGTATCTCCGGCATGTAACTAGTAATTGGCCGCACCTTTCCCTACCGATCAGCTTCAATGAAGACCCTCTTAATCCCCCCCCCCCCCCCCAACAACCTTGAGATTTCTAAGCTTCCTTTAATTTTGGCAGAAGAGATAATGGATTTAAAAGGTCAATCATTGCTCCCTCCCTTTTTTTGTGCCAATATGAAAAGGGGATGTGCATTTAATGCACATTACATCACCCTCCCTCCTTGCAACACCTTTGCCGGCTTCTTTTGTGGTGACTCATGGCTTCCTACCTGTCCCACATCGACACGTGTATCCCCATCACAAGCCTAACCGGGTGCAGTGTTTTTTTTTTTAATTGGTGACCTAAAATCGGGTGCGACTTGCTAGCATCATTTGCAAAAGTAGCAAATGACACGCACTCATGCTATTTTTACCCCCAATGCTATTTCTGCCAAAGTTGTGGAAAAGCGGTATATTTGTGCAAATATTCCAAAGAAGAAAGAAATTTTGGGACACTCCACCCAAAATCTATTTGGGATACGTATGAGAACGGCGCACCAAGGCAGTACGCATCTTGTGAGGCTCAATGGAACTAGCCGGTCTAAATGTGTAATGGCTAGTTCCACATAATGCTAATATAAGGCCCATTCCAATGAATGTTTTAGTACATCTATTTTACTATAAAAAAAAAACTCAATTATGGATAGAGAGAAGGAAGATAGATCCAATAGCGAAAACGAGGAAAGAATCTTTAAGATATATTCGATATTGAATCCTAGATTAGAGAAAATCATGATTTATTCAATATTGAAGGACTTTTTTAATTGGTTAGATTTGATTATAAATGAATTTGATATATTTATTTAGTTTCCGCTGTTTTTTTTATATTGCATAGATTCGTGATGATAACACGATAGATTTTTCAGCCGAAAGAGTGTGATCCAATATAAATTGTTTGAGGAATTAGGCATGTAAAAGAGCTAGTAGGAAAAAATTGATGATTATAGAAAATCACGATTTATCTGATATTGAATACTATATTAGATGAAATCATGAATTATTCAATATTGAAGGATTTTTTTAATTGGTTAGATTTGATTATAAATGAATTTGATATATTTATTTATTTTCCACTGTTTTTTTCTATATTGCGTAGATTCGTGATGATAACAAGATAGATTTTTTAGCCGAAAGAGTGTGATCCAATATAAATTGTTTGAGGAATTAGGCATGTAAAAGAGCTAGTAGGAAAAAATTGATGATTATGACTTTTAAGTTATGAACTAGCTTCAATATGATGTTTAGGGAGAATTATTTTAACATTTGATGAGCATTATAGAGTCTATCAAAAGGGGCGTAAAGTTGTGGATGATGATACTGATGAGGAAAGTGTCAACCTTGATACACGAGCCAAAAATCACCGATGCCTATTTGAGTTTTGTGATCGAGAGTATCCAATAGGTAGTTGGAAGGTTGAGGTGATCGATGATGTTTACAACCACAAGCATCCACCTAAGTTGATAGACTATTCATTTGTAGGGTGGTTGAAGCCGAAAGAATTGTTTAACGTACGTTGAAAGTTGTACTAACGTAGGATCGAGGTCGAAAGATGTACTCATTAAATTTCTCATGATGTGACAACAAACGTGGTAGAAATTATGAATGAAAGTATAATTAATAATAAATTTAGGTAGAAATCTATAATTAAACCAAAACAGGAAATGCTCGTTGGCATTGCCCGAATGATAGGAATAGATATTTAAATCTATCAGCCTCATCGGTAGCAAACAAAGCAATTGTTCCTGGATTTTTCTCTACAATATATCATATGGCAATATGATGGTAAATCGGTGAAATTTGACTCCGGTGTTCCTTTTTCCATCACTTGTGCCAATTGCGCTGCTTTCCATGCTTTCTAGTAAGTGATTGGAATTTTGTGATCTTTTTGCATCTTTTCCCTAATCTGTGCTAGATTGTATGATCTGTCAGTATAATAAAGCAATTAGTTTATATCCATATTTGTAAGAATAATCTTGAAAAATATGATTTTTTTGTTGACATAAGTTGGTTTTATGAAGTTAGGAACAACAACATTGTAAGAAGCTTGTCTGCAGTGTGTAGATCTAATCTCCCAACGACATGTGTTGTTTCATTATATAATATGACTTCATGAGATTCTAAATAGAGCTTTTTTTAATGCAATCTCCAACCACAGTTAGCATCTATGGATTTGGCTGGCTTTGAAATACCGCAGAGTAGATTTCTTGACCTCAAACCGAAATATTTTAGTCGTTGAAATGAGGTATAGAGCATCCTTTAATGTTTGTTTATTTGCAAATATCTTCCTGAGATACACTGTTTTGTCAGTTGCTAAGTTATAGCTCCCAAAACTCTCAATTTCAGCATTGTAAGAAATATCAACATTGTATTCTTCTATTGCACTATTCCCTTTCCTCTTCATTAGATTGTAGCTTTCTCTTCAAAATTTCTGGTCTTCCTTACTGATATTTCAATAATCATTATGTCCTTCATCTAGATGTGTAATGTATACCCCTATGGTGTTAGCTTTACTATTTTCTCCGTCAACGTCAATAGATTCATGAAAAGGAATAAGCCCTTTATCATCTACAGGAATATCAACATCATCTTCATAGTAATACTCATAATCCTCTAATGACATATATACGTTGTCAGGTTTCTTATCTTCAACAACACAAAAGTCTTTGAAATAATCATCAAATTCAAAAGTCTTCATGTTTTCTTGGTCTTCTGTTTCAGGTATGCCAATGTCAGCCTTTTGTTATATGATAGACAATATTATCCTTCTTCCTTTTAATGATATATAATTCCACAACAAAGTTCACTCCTTCGATCTTACTTAATGTCAAGAATTCATGTAAATCGGCATCACAACTGACAATAAAATGTGTTTTTAAACTCTTGCACGGGTGCAAGTGGCTGAGTTCTAGATCATAAATGTTATGATCAATGTTGAATATGTTGAACACTCTCATAACCAGTGAACCCAATGTAACTGAATCATCTACTAGGAAAGACTTTGTTGTTGTATCACTAACAAAAAACAAATTGTTTTCAACATTCATCCCTTCTCTCCCATAAACAATTGTAAGAATGTGTGTTGACATTACCGCTTGATCTGGCAAGAGAACAATTTCATAAGCATGCTGACATTCGAATAACGTATGTTGATATATATATGTACGCATGATTATTTCTGACTTCCCATATGCTTTTATATATATATATATATATATGATTTTATATGTATTCATATACGATGACAAATGCTGATATATATGATGCTATAAATGTGTGATTATCAGCATTATTTGATAGAGATTCTATATGTTGACAAACGACATTTACATAAATAAATATATTGAAAGTTAAATGTATTTTCATGTTTATAACAACATATTATACATTCGTTGTATATTTACAAAAGACTATATGAGAAAATATGTGCTGATGAACGAAAATACATTATACATTCGTGATATATTTTAAGGGGAGTACGTATATGTATGCTAATATGGAAGAGATTTATATATGAAGAATTTGTTTTCGTGTGCTATATATTAAATACCTGGATGGTAAAATTCGGTTGGTGAATGGGGAACTGTGCTTCACAAGAAATGTATGTTGGGGGTGATTTTTGGACAAGCGGAGGGCAGGAGGTAGGGTGCCCAGTTGACATTTAATAAATAAAGCTAGCTTGGTGGATATTTACTCAATTGGGTCTTATTATATGGATAGTTACTCCCCCCATAATTTTTATTCTAAATATTTCACATCCATCAAAACATCTGTAACTTCAGTTGGCAACTAAGATCATCTTCAACAATGGGTAAACCTCTTATGTAACGGCCCGAGATTATGATTCCCAGGTTACGTTTCGAGGGATGAAACCCCTCGTTGGGATCTTGCGCCCCGAGTACAGGTTGAAGGTTTGAAATTCTATCATAACATTTTCAAGTGGGATTTCATACCCAAAATTCGCAGGGATCGTTAGAATCCCCGGGGTAGTCCCCTGTACCTGTCGTAAATCTAAGCGTGAAGAACCAGTAGTCATGCAAATAGCGGAATCAAGGTCTAATACAAAAGGGTGACACGGCATAGCCGAGTCAAAACCAAACCAATAAGCATATTTATTGAAATCTAATATGCAATGTTAGTGAGGTTAGACCATTTCTTTGGAATCTCCCGAGAGAGTTCCCACATCACGGAAGCAAGGAATAATCATGCTGCAAAGCAAACCTAAAAAAATATGTATGCGGGGCGGTGTCAGATCGAAGCCCTACGCAATATAATCCCAAACAAGCAGACGCATACACACGCTAGTCCTAATAAAGATGCTTCTAGATGCAAGGCGGAATATTAACACACTAACATGCTCCTAAGATCAAGTGCGTAAATATAATAAGGCCTTAGCACCAAATATCAAGTGGTATATCCCGCTCCTACCTCCACCCCCTTCCGATAGGGCGGAGACTGACCAGCTCGTGAATGCATTCTATATAATCGGGTGGCACGCATTCTCAACCCGTATCCACAATAAAGACCGCAAGCATCTCATAATATAAGGAAGTTCATGACTCGATTGACTCAGGACGGGACCCGATGAGACTAGGTCGTCCTATAACCCTAGCAATGACTCTAGTTACTTCACAGATAACGGTCGTTCTGTTTACAAAAGCAGTGAGTAAATGAATGCTCAATCATGAGTGCAATCCTAGCAGGATACTACATGGCATGCTTTATCATGAATCCAAGCACTTAGTAAGCACATGGCTACAAGCAGGGAGATCTCTTTTCGAATCTGAGTGAGCTCATATAGGAACTCACCTGGCGATGCAGAACAGCATAATAGAAGATCCATCATACAACATTCATAATCACAAGGTATTACCTAGATACATATCAGAACATATATATAAGTCTACGTCTAATCTTTCTAGCATTCAAGCACACATCATTCAACGAGAATAACAATCATATCGCAATCATCATCACATCAAGTTCAACCACTCATCCTGATGCCACATTCCATAAGACCACATCATTATCATCATTCCGTTCTACCACATTCGTATATTCGCAATAATACTCACAAATCCACATGATTATATATCTCCAAGGTTCATCATATTAATCATAGCTCACAAGGTATAAGTCAAATGATACGAAATTCTAACATCTCATCATGCTGTTATTCATTCATTCATGCCATTAATCCACACACATCATGCTATTAGTCAATCAATTATATCAACATGCTAGTTAGTCACCGATCACATAATCCCAAGTTAGTTCCGAAACCGTTTCAAAATCCGAATCAACTAGTTAGACATTCCGACCTTTGATAATACTCGTCAAATTCCTTTTTAAATCCGACAATATCTTTTTTAACTCTCCAAGTCTCATAATATTATACTTGTATTAAATCACCCTAATATTATATCTTTAATCTCAAAATAATATTTCAAATGTTTTTTTTCTTTCAAACATTTTCATAAAAATATTTCTAAATCCTTAAAAATCCTAACCATTTTTACTTTATATAAGAGTAACCAGCTTATTTTGAAATTACCAAAACCGACCTTATATTTGATAAATCCAAAATCGACCCCTTCATAAAATAGCTCAAAGTCTCATTTCTTTTAACCAAAAATCTAGCCCAACATTTCCCCTTTGAACCCAATTACCTTGGCCCCAAAAATAGGCCCACCAAGCCAATCCCATTCTCCAATTTTCTGAAAATCGAAAGCTGAGATTTTTAAAAGAAGGAAGAGGGCCCAATCACGTGGCACTGAGGTGGAATGGGACCACGGCTAAAGAAGAATGGAGGGGATTACTATTCATCATCCTCTACTCCCTTCTGCTTCGAAAATTGTAAGAAGAAAGAGGGGAGAAAGGAGCTTGCCGGCGACACAGTACTCCGACCACCTAGTCCCGACTACCCAACAACGAAACACGCACACGGAATCAACAAGATTGGAGAAGGAAGAGGTGCTCACCGAGGGGATTAAAGTCGGGTGTGAGGCTCGCCGGAGATGTGTCGGGGCTCGTCGGATGTCTAACGCCTTTACTACCCCTTCCTTTCCCTTGTTTGATTACCGGATTTATTGAGTCAAGTTCATATTTAGTCCATTGGTGGTAGCCATATTAAATTCATTTTACCCTTTCTAAAACATTTTGAAAAACCATTTGAAAACTTTAGGCCATTTTCAAAACCGTTTCAACCTATCATACTCGGTTTGCAAAACCTCGCTCTGAGACCAACTTTGTAACGGCCCGAGATTATGATTCCTAGGTTACGTTTCGAGGGATGAAACCCCTCGATAAGATCTTGCGCCCCGAGTACAGGTTGAAGGTTTGAAATTCTATCATAACATTTTCAAGTGGGATTTCATACCCAAAATTCACAGGGATCGTTAGAATCCCCGGGGAAGTCCCATGTACCTGTCGTAAGTCTAAGCGTGAGGAACCAGTAGTCATGCAAATAGCGAAATCAAGGTCTAATACAAAAGGGTGCCATGAAATAGACGAGTCAAAACCAAACCAATAAGCATATTTATCGAAATCTAATATGCAATGTTAGTGAGGTTAGACCATTTCTTTGGAATCTCCCGAGAGAGTTCCCACGTCACAGAACAATGAATAATCATGTTGCAAAGCAAACCTAAAAAAATATGTATGCGGGGCGGTGTCAGATCGAAGCCCTATGCAATATAATCCTAAACAAGCAGACACATACACACGCTAGTCGTAATAAAGATGCTTCTAGATGCAAGGCGGAATATTAACACACTAACATGCTCCTAAGATCAAGCGCATAAATATAATAAGGCCTTAGCACCAAATACCAAGTGGTATATCCCTCTCCTACCTCCACCCCCTTCCGATAGGGCGGAGACTGACCAGCTCGTGAATGCATTCCATATAATCGGGTGGCACGCATGCCCAACCCGTATCCACAATAAACCCCGCAGGCATCTCATAATATAAGGAAGCTCATGACTCGATTGACTCAGGACGGGACCCGATGAGACTAGGTCGTCCTATAACCCTAGCAATGACTCTAGTTACTTCACAGATAACGGCCGTTCTGTTTACAAAAGCAATGAGTAAACGAATGCTCAATCATGAGTGCAATCCTAGCAAGATACTACATGGCATGCTTTATCATGAATGCAAGCACTTAGTATGAACATGGCTACAAGCAGGGAGATCTCTTTTCGAATCTGAGTGAGCTCATATAGGAACTCACCTGGCTATGCAGAACAACATAATAGAAGATCCAGCATACAGCATTCATAATCACAAGGTATTACCTAGATACATATCAAAACATATATATAAGTCTACGTCTAATCTTTCCAGGATTCTGTTGTAAGGAGGGAATCAAGTATGAAATATAACGAGAATAGATCAAACCAGACTTAGGCCCCAACAAATAATTACAAGACTCCTCCAATGCAGTAAGAGAAAGTCAGGATCGAATCCACGAGGAAGCACGTCAGCAGTTCTCAGGTAGCTGTAAATTTTCACAGGCAAAGCAGCAGAAACACAGAAACACAGAGACAAGGAAAGAAACAGAAATAAAAGCAGAAAAACAAAAGCAAAGAACAAAGCAAAACACAAAAGACAAAGCAAAGCAGAAACGTAAAAGCAAAGGCAGAGGCTCGTCGATCTCGACAAGAGCTTCCTCGAGATCGACCACAGCAGTGAACAACAGAAAGTGAAAAGCGACGAAAACATAAGAAAACCAACTCGACCTAGACCAAGTCCTATTCGAGATCGACAAAGGTTGTACTCGATCTCGACAAGGCTTACTCTATGTCGACAAGAAACAGAAACTTTAATTTGCAGAATCTCGAACAAAACTCAGAATTTCGACAGAAATAAACTCAATATGCTAAAAGACTTCCAAAGCCAGGGTTTCAACACCACAACGATAACCATGCAAAGTAACACATAAAGACATAAAAGATCATGCTTTCCATCAAATAACTTTTGTTATTAACAAATAGGCATATAGAGGCTCTCGCATAAACCCTAATTGTTACTAACCCTTTTTCACATAATTAATCCAAGTTGCATTAAGATCACTTTCGCTTCAATAACACAAACAAGGATCACCTTCAACTTTCGCAAAAGAATCATGCTCATAGGGATAGAAGATGAATCGCACAAAAAGATCTGACCTTTATCACATCGCCTCACATGGCCACCGTTGGGCTCACCCCAGCCCCAGAAGTGGGTGGACTACTCACGCCTCATTGCAATAACAGACATTGATTGATGAAAAGAACTAAATTGCATTAAAACTAAATTCAAAAGCCTTTACAATCCTGGCAATCAACTTTCGCAGAAAGCCAAAACCCTAAAAACCTTAGAACTCCTAAACTTCTCTGTGGAACTACTTGTCTTTCTCTCCAAATTGATGAATAAAACTGAGCCCCTAGGGCCTTATTTATAGGCTTCATTCCCTAGCTATTCTAGGAAAGAAGATATCTATCTCTATCTAAAATTATATCTAAAACTTGAAAGGATAAATAAATTGTTTTATGGAAATAAATCTAAAATGAAAAGATAAAACTAACTAAGGTAAGTCTTCATGTCTTGATAGATCTCCTTCCATAGATACACTTTGATGGATTTGGATAGAATCTTCCTCCTTTTGCCCCAAGGAATCTCAAGTCTACTCGGACAGGTCTTCGTCGACGCGTTTCTGGACACTGGTCTACTCGACCTCGACAAGGGCTCGTCGACCTCGAGTAGGGTGGATCGTCGACTAGACTTCCTGGCTAGCTCTACTCGATGTGGCTCAGTCTTGGCTCCTGGTGCTCGTCGATCTCGACCAACTCTTGTCGAGATCGAGTTGGTTGTACTCCCTTCCGCTTCCGCGAGTTGCCTCTTCCGCTGCCGCGAGTTGCCTTCTTTGTCGACTTGGTGCATCCCGCTGGCAGCGGGTTTTTCCGCGGCAGCAAGCCGTCCGCTGCAGCGAGTGGAATCGCTGGCAGCGAGTGTCGTCTGGTCATCCTCGTCCTTGTCGACTCCGGGTGTGGCTTGTCGATCTCGACAAGGGTTCGTCGAGATCGAGTAAAGGTGTGCTCGGCTTCTCGGGCAGCTTCTCTCTTCGTCGACTCCGGGTGTGGCCCTAGTCGAGATCGAGTAGACTTCCGGAGCTGGGTTGTCTGGCTTTCTCGATCAGGCTTGCTCGACCAAGGTTCTATTGCTTCCTTCACCTTGGACTTCTGTAGTGGTTTTCCGAGCTTTTCCGACCTTTTGTAGAATTGCTGTAAAATGCTTCGATTTCTGCGAATTAAACAGAAACTGGTGTAGATTCCATAATTTGGCAAATAAACATAAACTACATAGATTTTGTACTATCTAAACCCAAATGAATGCTATGTATATAGAAATCGATATAAAAGTTACTGTAAAACATAGCAGATTCAGCTCACAGCAAACACCCCATACTTAAGCTTGCTTGTCCTCAAGCAATACTTTTATTTGTCATTCAGGGGAAGAATCAAAACCCTCAACATCTTAGATTCATTCTTATATAACCCTGCAATCAATTACCATCCTCGAAAAGGTACTTATGTCACAGATTCATGCATGTGCAAATATGTAAAAGCAACATCTACTCACAAAAGGAGGTTTATGCAAAAACAATTCATGTGACAAAGCATCGATAATCAAGAGGACTTTAATTTAAGCTCAAATAAGGAGTAGATTGGTAAAAGGCTAAAGGTGGGCAATTTTTGGCAATGTGGTGCTAATGATCCGGGGAAATGGAGTATTTCCAAACTGAATTTCCACATTCCTTCTCCATAAGATTCGTCACCTTTCATAATGCTTTTCTCAATAATAATGCTTTTACCTCTCTAACCTCAGCACTGCCTTCTCGCGAGTCGCAAACATGGGTGTCATGAATGGCCCCGGATACTTAGTGCTTCGGACTCCTCACCTGGTGTCCCATCTCTCCAAACTATTATCTCAGAGAGCAGGGTTGATCTTTGATCGGATTTTCTTTCACTCATTAAATTTTCCATATATTTCAGACAATTTCCTTCCAAACTCCAATAATGATAATTAACAACACAAACACCATATGGTAATCTCCATAATGTAACACCATTCTCAACATAATCCCCGGATAGGGTAAAGAATGGCAATATTTTAGAACATGTGGAGCAATAATTGAAATAAGGCATAATATGGCTTTTGTGATGCATAAGCATGGGTAAGGCTAGGATTATAAACATATGAGCATTATATGGAAATATAAAGTCCTCCATCATCTTATCATGCAATATGTCAAAAGCAACTTCAAATTTTACCTCCTTTCATGGTTTTCAAGAAAATAATGCATTTCATTGTGACTTCCCTTTACTAGGCAATTTCATGCTATATCTCTAATGAATCTAATTTTGCATCGTCGAGTTCAATATAAGCTTCCATGACATTAATTCAAATTTTCAATGGGGGTCGTTTCTCTCAAAATTTTGGAAAACATGCATATAAGCACATAAATAGATAATGCATTCCAAAATAACCATGTAGCAATTCGAAGAAATAATGCACACATAATGTCAAATATGATCAAATATGCATGAAGTAAACCCTTCCCCCAACACCCCATACTTAAACATTACAGTGTCCTCACTGTATATAAAAACAAGGTAAGGGTAGAGAAAGAAACTCACAAGACAGATGTGCAGATTTCTCTAAATATCGAATGGAGCACCTCCTAGGCCGAGTAAGAATGTAGCTTGGTTCTATCCATTGTCCTGCAAAGTAGAAGACATACACCCATAATAGACACAACAAAAACCAAAGAAATGTTCAAATCCAAAAACAAAAACAAAGTCTCAAAATGTCCTAAAAAGTCTATGTACATGCTCTAGATTTTATAGTCGCTAGGCCGACTTTCCATTAATGCTCAAGGTGGCATCTGCAGGGCCCATGTAGCTTGGGCCTCAAATAGGACTCCATTCTTGTCCATCAGCTGTAATCCTCCAGAATGGATCTTGTTCACCACGAAAGGTCCCATCTGCTTCTTGTTGAATTTGTTGGGAAACCAGTGATCCTTTGATTTGGAGACATAGAGCTTGTCTCCAACTTCATATTCCTTAGGCTCATCATTGGATATCCTACACAATCGCACATACCAAGGCAGACCTCTCCCATGTATAGATAAATCTTTAATGGAAATAGGAGAAGAAAGATCCATACCTTGACTTACCTTTGCAGAGACGGAATCGGGGACCACTGTATTTGGTCGATCTCGACTAGGGCTAGTCGATCTTGACAAGACTGCAGGTTCTGGTGGTGGTCTGGTCAAAGAGACAGAAGTCGATGAAGAACAAGGCTTGTCCACATCGACAAGGCTAGTCGACTTCGACAAGGATCCTGCTCCTGGTGGCTTGCTCATCGAGGGAGGCGGATCTGGTGGCGTCGGGTGGTGGTCGATCTCGACGAGGCTGGTCGAGATCGACGAGGCTGGTCCGTCTGGTGGAGTCAGCGTCAAGGGAGATGAAGCCGAGGTTGTCGAGTGGTGGTCGACCTCGACAAGTCTAGTCGAGATCGACGAGTCTGGTTTGTCTGGTTCGCTACTCGACGATGCTGGTGCTGGTGGAGTCTCCTTGGTCTGGTCGAGATCGACTAGGGTTCTACTCGATGTCGAGGAGCCTTGGTCGATCTTGACCCCATACTTAGTCCCTGTCAAGGCATCCGAAAAATAATTAATCCACAACGACTTACCTTGGTCTGCGTCGATTGGATTCTCTGTGTTCTCCTTGAGGATTGCCATGATCTCCTCCACCTGGGCCTCCATGTCCCTCTTTTCTATCTCCTCAGGGGTCATATTTCTGACCTTGGGTTCCCCGCAGGTGATGTAGCCAGCTGAGATAGATTTGACCTCTTCCATTGGACCTGTATGCCTTTCAGTTTTATTAAAGGAATACTCAATTACCTCATCGCTGATGTTGAAGGTGAGCACTCCTTTCCGTACGCTTATGTTGGCATCCACCGTTGCCAAGAATGGTCTTCCTAGAATTATTGGACAAGCAGGATCTTCTTGCATATCAACAATTAAGAAATCAGCAGGGACGAAGAATTTACCTACTTGTACTGGGATATTTTCCACCATGCCTGTCGGAATGACCACCGTGTTGTTGGCCATGTAAAGTCTAGCATCCACAGGCTCCAGGGCACCTATCTTTATCTTGGACCAAATTGTTAAAGGCATAATACTAACAATGGCTCCAAGATCACATATGGCATTAATTTTGTATAGACCAAATCCAATAGTTATAGCAAACTTACCTGGATCCGGCCTCTTCTCCAATATGTCCAGATGGCTGCACTCCTCTGTGATTTCAGCCATCGATCGCTTTTTGCTCAAAATCTCCTTCAGGAACTTGACATAAGATGGCATTTCATTGAGAGCTTCTGTGAAGGGAATGGTGACGTTGAGTTTCTGAAGCATCTTAATGAAGTGCTGAAATTTCTTTTCTGCTGGGTCCTTTAGAGATTTTGTGGGGAAAGGCAGCTTCTTTTTTTGATTCGGAGCCAGAACGGACGTCGGAGGTGCTGCAGGCTGCTCAACGTCGACCAGGGGCTCCTCGACATCGACAAGGCCTTTGTCGACATCGACCAGATTGGGCCCAGTCGAGTTGCTGTGTGGTGCAGACGAAGATTCTGGAACTGTCTCCTCGAGGTCGACGAGGCTCTTGTCGAGATCGACCACGGCTTTATCGAGATTGATTTGCTGTTCCTCGTCATTCTGCTGTTTTCCGACTTCTGGCTCTTGTAGTTGATGGCCGCTTCTGAGTTTTATAGCAGCGATGTGTCCAGTCTTTCCCTTAGGATTTGGTTCTGAAGATCCTGGAAGTGACCCTGACTGTCTGGGGATTCCTGCTGCTAGCTGACCAATCTGTGTATCAACTGATTTCCGCCAGATATCAATTTCCCCAAGCCTAGAGTTGACACCTTGCATCTGAGTATAGACTGAGTTGAAGGACTGCCTAGTTTCTGAGTGGTTCCTCCGTATTTCTTCCAGGACTATTTGTATATCATCCTTTTTCTGCTCCCTTTCCGGATGTCCTGGAGCTCTGTAGGGTGGGGGGTTTCTAGGGACACCTTGGTTCCATTGTGGTTGCTGAAACCTTTGGTCCCCCATGTAGCGATTGGGACCCCCTACGTAAGCTGCCTCCTCATGATGCTCTGCCAGCTTGACTTGCTCTGTGTGTGGGCACTCAGGAGTGGTGTGCCGCTGCGATCCGCATTCAATACAAGGCTGGTTGACAGAGAGATATTTGACTTGCTTGAGGAGTTTCTTGTTCTGGTCTCTGTAGTATTGCTCCCTAACGTCTGGATCGATCTCCTTAGGGGGATCATATAGGGGCATAGATGGTGTTGTCCTGACGTATGGGTCCTCTTCATAGGTTGCAGTAGACCCATACTTGTTGTCGTAAGTAGTGAGCTTCTCTAGCACACCCCATGCGTCACGTGGAGGCATTGTCAGATACTCATAGCGAGTATAATGGTTGATTCTGTCCTTAGTGCCTTGATCAAGAGAGTTGAAGAAGATCTCCTGAATGACGTAGGGTGGCTGTCCATGAGTAGGGCAAGATCGCAGAAGTTCCTTGTAGCGCTCCCATGCCTTTGCCAGCGGTTCCCCTTGCTTCTGTCTGAAGGCGGTGATTTTCTGGCAGAGATGTGTTGTTTTGGCGGGTGGGAAGAATTTGTTCAGGAACTCTTGCTCTACTTGGGCCCAGGTTGTGAGTGATCTTGGTTGCAGCCCTTCCAGCCATTTCAGTGCAGGCCCAGCGAGAGACCAGCGAAAAGATTTCATCTTGACATATTCCAAAGTTGTACCTTCAGCAAGAGTACGGCACATGTCAGCAAAGTTTGTAATATGTTCAAGAGGACACTCATTAAATCTACCATAAAAGGCATTATTTTTAAGTTCTATGAGAAACTGAGTGCGAATTTCAAAAGAGTTATCAGGGATAAGAATCGCCGATTCAGGCACGACGAGGGTTGGATGCATATAATCCTCAGCAGTTGTTGGATATTGGGCAAGCTCAGCTTCTGCTTGCCTTGCGCGCTCAGCTTCTTGTTCCCTCGCTGCACTTTCATTGGCTATAGTGGCATCCTTTGCGGCTAGCTCCCTTGTAAGCCTGGCAATCAGCTGTTCTTGTGTTTCAGCGGCCGCCATGATCCTTTTGAGTTTAGAGTGGATGCGTAGGTAACGCTCTGGTTCGTCTAAGCTGTCAAACTCGGGTGGTAGACCAAAACGGCGCATACACCTGAAAAGTAACTCAAAGAAACAGTGAGAACTGACTACCTAAGGCGCGAATGATTGCTTCCCCGGCAACGGCGCTAATTTGTTGTAAGGAGGGAATCAAGTATGAAATATAACGAGAATAGATCAAACCAGACTTAGGCCCCAACAAATAATTACAAGACTCCTCCAATGCAGTAAGAGAAAGTCGGGATCGAATCCACGAGGAAGCACGTCAGCAGTTCTCAGGTAGCTGTAAATTCTCACAGGCAAAGCAGCAGAAACACAGAAACACAGAGACAAGGAAAGAAACAGAAATAAAAGCAGAAAAACAAAAGCAAAGAACAAAGCAAAACACAAAAGACAAAGCAAAGCAGAAACATAAAAGCAAAGGCAGAGGCTCGTCGATCTCGACAAGAGCTTCCTCGAGATCGACCACAGCAGTGAACAACAGAAAGTGAAAAGCGACGAAAACAGAAGAAAACCAACTCGACGTAGACCAAGTCCTACTCGAGATCGACAAAGGTTGTACTCGATCTCGACAAGGCTTACTCTATGTCGACAAGAAACAGAAACTTTAATTTGCAGAATCTCGAACAAAACTCAGAATTTTGACAGAAATAAACTCAATATGCTAAAAGACTTCCAAAGCCAGGGTTTCAACACCACAACGATAACCATGCAAAGTAACACATAAAGGCAAAAAAGATCATGCTTTCCATCAAATAACTTTCGTTATTAACAAATAGGCATATAGAGGCTCTCGCATAAACCCTAATTGTTACTAACCCTTTTTCACATAATTAATCCAAGTTGCATTAAGATCACTTTCGCTTCAATAACACAAACAAGGATCACCTTCAACTTTCGCAAAAGAATCATGCTCATAGGGATAGAAGATGAATCGCACAAAAAGATCTGACCTTTATCGCATCGCCTCACATGGCCACCGTTGGGCTTAACCCAGCCCCAGAAGTGGGTGGACTACTCACGCCTCATTGCAATAACAAACATTGATTGATGAAAAGCACTAAATTGCATTAAAACTAAATTCAAAAGCCTTTACAATCCTGGCAATCAACTTTCGCAGAAAGCCAAAACCCTAAAAACCTTAGAACTCCTAAACTTCTCTATGGAACTACTTGTCTTTCTCTCCAAATTGATGAATAAAACTGAGCCCCTAGGGCCTTATTTATAGGCTTCATTCCCTAGCTATTCTAGGAAAGAAGATATCTATCTCTATCTAAAATTATATCTAAAACTTGAAAGGATAAATAAATTGTTTTATGGAAATAAATCTAAAAGGAAAAGATAAAACTAACTAAGGTAAGTTTTCATGTCTTGATAGATCTCCTTCCATAGATAGACTTTGATGGATTTGGATAGAATCTTCCTCCTTTTGCCCCAAGGAATCTCAAGTCTACTCGGACAGGTCTTCGTCGACGCGTTTCTGGACACTGGTCTACTCGACCTCGACAAGGGCTCGTCGACCTCGAGTAGGGTGGATCGTCGACTAGACTTCCTGGCTAGCTCTGCTCGATGTGGCTCAGTCTTGGCTCCTGGTGCTCGTCGATCTCAACCAACTCTTGTCGAGATCGAGTTGGTTGTACTCCCTTCCGCTTCCGCGAGTTGCCTCTTCCGCTGCCGCGAGTTGCCTTCTTTTTCGACTTGGTGCATCCCGCTGGCAGCGGGTTTTTCCGCGGCAGCGAGCCGTCCGCTGCAGCGAGTGGAATCGCTGGCAGCGAGTGTCGTCTGGTCATCCTCGTCCTTGTCGACTCCGGGTGTGGCTTGTCGATCTCGACAAGGGTTCGTCGAGATCGAGTAAAGGTGTGCTCGGCTTCTCGGGCAGCTTCTCTCTTCGTCGACTCCGGGTGTGGCGCTGGGCTTCGTCGATCTCGAGTAGGGCTTGTCGAGATCGAGTAGAGTTCCGGAGCTGGGTTGTCTGGCTTTCTCGATCAGGCTTGCTCGACCAAGGTTATGTTGCTTCCTTCACCTTGGACTTCTGTAGTGGTTTTCCGAGCTTTTCCGACCTTCTGTAGAATTGCTGTAAAATGCTTCGATTTCTGCGAATTAAACAAAAACTGGTCTAGATTCCATAATTTGGCAAATAAACATAAACTACATAGATTTTGTACTATCTAAACCCAAATGAATGCTATGTATACAGAAATCGATATAAAAGTTACTGTAAAACATAGCAGATTCAGCTCACAACACATTCAGCACAAATCATTCAACGAGAATAACAATCATATCGCAATCATCATCACATCAAGTTCAACCACTCATCATGATGCCATATTCCATAAGACCACATCATTATCATCATTCCGTTCTACCACATTCGTATATTCGCAATAATACTCATAATCCACATGATCATATATCTCCAAGGTTCATCATATTAATCATAGCTCACAAGGCATAAGTCAAATGATACGAAATTCTAACATCTCATCATGCCGTTATTCATTCATTCATGCCATTAATCCACACACATCATGTTATTAGTCAATCAATCATATCAACATGCTAGTTAGTCACCGATCACATAATCCCAAGTTAGTTCCGAAACCGTTTCAAAATCCGAATCAACTAGTTAGACATTCCGACCTTTGAAAATACTCGTCAAATTCCTTTTTAAATCCGACAATATCTTTTTTAACTCTCCAAGTCTCATAATATTATACTTGTATTAAATCACCCCAATATTATATCTTTAATCTCAAAATAATATTATATAATATTTCAAATGTTTTTTTTTCTTTTAAACATTTTCATAAAAATATTTCTAAATCCTTAAAAATCCTAACCATTTTTATTTTATACAAAAGTAATCAGCTTATTTTGAAATTACCAAAACCGACCTTATATTTGATAAATCCAAAATCGACCCCTTCATAAAATAGCTCAAAGTCTCATTTCTTTTAACCAAAAATCTGGCCCAACATTTCCCCTTTAAACCCAATTACCTTGGCCCTAAAAATAGGCCCACCAAGCCAATCCCATTCTCCAATTTTCTGAAAATCGAAAGCTGAGATTTTTAAAAGAAGGAAGAGTGCCCAGTCACGTGGCGCTGAGGTGGAATGGGCCCACGGCTAAAGAAGAATGGAAGGGATTACTATTCATCATCCTCTACTCCTTTCTGCTTCGAAAATTGTAAGAAGGAAGAGGGGAGAAAGGAGCTTGCCGGCGACACGGTACTCCGGCCACCTAGTCTCAACTACTCGACAACGAAACACGCACACGAAATCAACAAGAATGGAGAAGGAAGAGGTGCTCACCGAGGGGATTAAAGTCGGGTGTGAGGCTCGCCGGAGATGCGTCGGGGCTCGTCGGAGGTGAGGTGCTGCGATTCTCGGCCTGATCAGGGGATGGAGGTTAAAAGGTGAAACTTTGCTATGTTTGAGAGTGAAAGGAGGAAGAACAAAAGCTTACCCATCCTCGGACGGGGAAAACAGGGGAGCATGGGAGAGTTGGCACCGACGGCTCGGCGTCGGTGGATCCAGGATCCTGGGCGGCGGATTGAGCTCGGGCTTCGTCGGATTGCTAGGAGAGAGACTCGGTGGGTGGCCTGGGACTTCTCTTGGCAACAGGGGAGGGAGTGTGGAGGGGTTGCGGCTTCAGCCGCTGTCGGTGACGGTGGTAGGACGTGGTGGTGGCGAGGTGTAGTGGTGAGGAGGTGGTGCTCAGCCAAGCAAAGAGGAGGCGGTGGCGGCTATGGGGGCTCACGACAAGCAGAAAGGAGGAAGAAAATGATAAGGGTGAAGTTGTGTCTTTGGGTTTGTGAGGGTTCAAATGAAAGGGGGGATATGTGCTGGGTTTTTGCCCTTTGTTTTCTCTTTATTTTGTTTTGATTGATGAACCGATGTAGGCAATCTTGACCAAATCAGAATATGCAGTTGTTTGTTTGAACTTTAGAATATCGATTCCGTGTTGAGCCAAAGATAGAATAAAACAAGCTGGACTGTGAAGGTAGCGTGTGTAGCCTGCTCAAAGTGAGGAGGCAGCTGGGTATGCCAAAGGTGGAGAGAGAAGGAGACAAATAGAGTGGTTCAAAATACCCAGAACAATTACACTCTGAAACCAGTTCTCTCGATCTTGATCCGGCTCAATCAAATAATATTTCAAAATCAAGAGGATATCGATATTAGGAGCTAATTTCAAATCTCGAGGCGGAAAGACGGAATCGATATTCTAAAGTTCAAAATTTAGCCGGAATTCGTTTTAAGAATTTTAAAATACGAATATTTATTATTATTATTTTTTTATTGAATTTTATTATTTGAAAACTCGGGCTTTTACATCATCCACCTCTAAAAACAAGTTTCGTCCCCGAGACTAAAATCATTTTCAAAACCAGAGGAGGAAGTTTTAAAATGCGAGTCCAAGGACCATGTCCAAGGATCTTGTAATCATCTCAGTTGCATGTTCCGGGATTCTCACAACATCCTAGTCATGGTCGTGACATCTCCAATTGTTCTTGACAAGTATGCATTAAGCGCCCATATCACATTCTCGCTTTGACTTTTCGGAAGTACCACAACTCTAAAAGTTCTACAATATCATCACTAGGTCTTAGCAAGCACCCTACAAGCGCCCTCATAAAATGCTTGTATCCACTTCGTGAAGTATCATAGAGTTACCCGGAGAAATGGAAGTTTTTAACACATTTAAATTTTGTCAAGGTAAGCTGGAGTTGGTCGCTTTTAAAACCTCTTTTTTTATATAAAAATAATCCTTTTTGATGATCAAGGTGTTCGGTAATCCCAACAATGTCCCGCCTAACCATTATAGTCCCAAGTGCTCAAACTCTCACTCAAGAGGGGGTCATCCACCTATAAAGGCTATTCTCATATTCTCTTCCTAGTTCATTTCTCAAAATCAGATTCCATCAATTTAGTTCTATCATTCTAACAATTCCAATTCAAGACATCATATATCATAACAATTGTTCAACATAGCAATCGTATCACATATTCATAACAGGTCATACTCATATCGCGAACAGTCACATATCATAACATATCTAGCATCGTATCATACATGGTAGGATTTATCACATCATCTCACAAAAGTTACACATCATACCAATTAGATAAGCATATCATACTCATGCTAACTACTAAGTGTCATCGCATTAGAGGCATCAAGTACCTCCGGACACCAGCATTTCATCAAGTTCAAGGGATAACTATGTTAGTACTAACAATTCACTATTGTCTATGGCAATATGTCAGGGAATCAACATCATTTGGATCATAGAATTCGTGCAACATTCAGCCCCAAGTAAAGCATACACTATATCACATCCTCAAGAGAATCTGCCTACAACTATCAATCATAACAAGACACGGCTATTACTCTTCATCTCTCGCATCAAGATCATCCTTACCTAGGTTTACCGCCCAATCCGATACTAGTTCCAATGATCATTGCATCCCGCTCATATACAAACTCTCTAGCCTCGTAACTATCCGCAATCAAAGCCAAATACCCAATTCAACTACTAGGTATCCCAAGATCCATGCCATCAAGCCATCTAAGAACGAGCCTACTTCGGCATCCCGACCTCAAATCCTACTCGACCACCTAAAACCATATCTCGGGGTTCCCAATCGCACAATTCTCTTATTCCGACAAGCTTAACAAGTCGAACGACTACCAAGACTCTCTATAAAGCATATCCTCGTCCTAGAGATCCTCTACCAGTCTCATCTTCACCTTCTAAGAGAAACTCCAAGTCTGCAACTGAACTGCTTTCTCGATTGATCTAGGTGCTTCTTAACAATCTCGCTTACTCTTCCTAGGCTCTCAATACTCTGCCTAACCATCATCTCCCAAAGATACATCTCGAATTACTTTCTACCCTGATCATACTTCCCGCACCTCTTACCACTCTAACTAACTATCCACCTCTAAGAACTCAACTCATACTTATCATCTCACACATGTCACTCCCGACTAACTCTAACGCAGAAAACCGTCTAGTGCTAACTCATAACCACGAATCACCGAGTTCCTCATCACCCGTGTCTATCCTCAATGACCAATCACATATTCTACCTACTTATCCCATTCTGAATCTCACGAAACCTTAACATCCACGACTTCTCAGCCGACCTATTCTAGATCTTCGTCCCAACATGTTCCCAAATTTCCTCATTCCAAATCTTACTAAATTGCCTCAAGCTTTTACTTCTTAACTATGACACCTTATTGTCCAAAGCCCTCTTTTACCGATCATCATTTCCGTAACATCCTTAAATCGTTCTCATCCGAGTTTCCTAAGTACCGTAACTTCACCAACCTTTCTAGGATCCTTCTTCCTGTAGCATTCCCAATACCTTTCCGCTTTTCCTGGTTCCCAAACCCATACCCAGAATCTCTCTATCTCGAACCTCAAGCAAATATTCATACAAGCAACCTCAACAACATTTTCGCCTAGCTACAAGCATTCCTCAGTGATTCACCTTATCTCCTCACATGCCTCAATAAACAACACGATTTCCACACACTAGTCCCGCTTCCTTCCCTACGCTAAAATCCTCCGACAACACACCTAGAAATCCTTCCCTCACGACTCCTCCAAGTATTACCAATCCCATCTGAGCAACCCCAAATACTCATCACACATACAACCTGATATGAAACTAATCCCCAAGATCGATGATTTCCTAATTCAAGCAACCCTATACTACTCATCCTTAACACTTCCTCAATCTCATCCTTTACCAAAACCGTTCCCAAATCACTGCACATACAACCTAGTCCCAATTCCTAGGATTCCTTAGGCATCCCTTAACCGATCATCCTCAACACCGCCCATGATTCGCTCCTGAACTATCTAGACACTCTCTCCTGGTACACTAACTCGCCTATCAACACATCCCCTCAAGAATCTCTCCAATCCACTCTTAACTCACTCATCCACCTCTAGAACTACACTACCCGCACACGCTATTGCCCCACACTACCTCTAACGAAGGCCTTTCCCTTGAAATCTCGCCATACTACTCTATTCTTCATAGATAACCTCCTTGAAAGCTCAACTATACTTACTGACCACTATCCCCAACAAGTCCTAACTCACTCGGCTCTTCTCAAGCTGACGCATCCTTCCTACACCTCATCTCACACAACCAATGACCTAACTCGAAGGCTCCAATCTACCTTCCACTTTCCGATATATCTCACCGAGGAATCACTCGACTCATGCCCAAGAAGAAAGCACCACCACATATCTAGCCCATAACCTATTCACTAGCAAGTCAGTACACTCAAGCATCAAGGCACATCATCGCAAGCACAAGTTAATCAGGCAATCATTCACTTCCAATTCAACATATTAGTCATCACACTTACAATTATGTCAGCTCTAGACCTCTCGCACAACATCAATTCCGACTAACATAGAAGATCCACGGTTTGAAGAACGTCCCTCCTTGAGTCATCTAAGAGAACCACATCCACATCTACCATCTTCGAAATGTGCCCACCCTTTGTATACCATTGGCGACGTCTGTCCCGTGGTCCACCAAGGGGATAGCGAGGGGTTAGAATCACGGAGATAGGGGAGGGCAAGGGAGGATAACACGACTTCTTTAAGGATTCAGACATAGACCAGGACTAGAGATGACGAGACTCAAGACAAGATGCGAACTCGAGAGTTACAATAATGCCCTTAGGGTATTCTATGAGGTTACAAGTTCGGCAAGAAAACACATACTAAATTCCACACTAGCACGTACCTATTAACAGGAATAGTGTCCTATGCATTCATAACATGTTCACATAATCAACTTTACATGCACGCAGAACATGCTAAAACTTATCAACTCATGCACTAATCATGCTTGACATATTAAGATCATGCATGCACGGACCGACAATAGCCATATGCAACATAAGTTATATATGACATAGCGAGCATTATAGGATATCCTACATGTATGATTCATTACTCATTTTAAGTGTACACATAAGCAGCTCAAAACAATGTGGGTTTAAGGTAAGCATGATATGACACACTCTAATAATCATGTAAGGAGATAGGGTGAAGTCATTTGGGTATAGCAGCTATCACATCAAATACAACCATGGAGATGTAGTATGACAAGTATGGCACATAATTGCATGTTGGTTTATAATTAGAAGATATATATCATACATGATACTACCAACACTCATTAAGCAAGTATATAGTCAACGAGGTTCAATTTGATCAACTTAACATGCTAAGGAACTCATCTCACATACTAATCATACAACGAGGGTTGACCACACTATCATGGACATAATTCATGGGAAAACAATAATCATGGAAATTCATACACGCGGCACATATACTCATTCACAATTTCAATAATGCAATATATCAGACAAGTCATGCTGAAATATATCAATGCATTATGTCATTCAATCACAAGGTGGGCTACTGTCACAACCTGCCAGAATTCTCCAAGGGCAATCACTGACTAATCACCCCGATTCCCCGTGGGACACTAGTATGATTCACTCGGTATGACACAAGGACATTCACACTGTTTCCGAGATGAGAGGGTAGAATTTGTGTTTTGATTCTCGTGGTAAGAAGACATGGTTGACCGGTATAAAAATCGAGAAAGATAACTCCATAAGACAAATCACTTCTAACTCGGAATTGTTTCGTTGATCATCCTCCCTAAAATACTCACGAATTTCCCATATCCGACACACCCCCAGAAGTAGCTAGTTGACCGACCCAAATTTTCCCGTGGAAGACACCAACCTGAGATACGAGACTCGATAGAAGCATAGATGGTGGGATATCAAACATGACTCGAAACGGGAAGAGCGGAAGCTCCTCGACCCTTGCTAACATGCCTAGATGCTTTGGGGGAATAGACGACGGAGTCAGAATCATCAAGGGTTTTTGAATTAGGGAAGGGTTATTGTGACAAGATGGGAATTCCGGCTACATAAGGACAAGGTTTCCTCCCACTATCTCGTTTACACACTCCGTTATTTACATATTCAAATTAAGGCATACTGATTAGCCCTTTAGCCTAAGCACAATAGCACTCAGCACGGAAGCAATCAACGGAATTAATATGATCCTCTTCGAGGAGGATCGCCCTCGGGCCCAGTTGGATATAATGCATATAATCATAGAGACGCTCTACACCGTCCTTCGAGGGACGACTGAACGGAGGGGCAAATACCTCACGGCCCCCGAACCCATGTCACTCCAACCTTTGGGTTCCTTGGAGTCTTCAAGTCCACCTGTAAAAGAACAAGCTATATTTTGCCTACCCGTTCCCAGCTACATCCAACAGGGATGGTCTAACGCCTTTACTACCCCTTCGTTTCCCTTGTTTGATTACCGGATTTATTGAGTCAAGTTCATATTTAGTCCATTGGTGTTAGCCATATTAAATTCATTTTGCCCTTTCTAAAACATTTTGAAAAACCATTTGAAAACTTTAGGCCATTTTCAAAACCGTTTCAACCTATCATACTCGGTTTGCAAAACCTCGCTCTGATACCAACTTTGTAACGGCCCGAGATTATGATTCCCAGGTTACGTTTCGAGGGACGAAACCCCTCGTTAGGATCTTGCGCCCCGAGTACAGGTTGAAGGTTTGAAATTCTATCATATCATTTTCAAGTGGGATTTCATACCCAAAATTCATAGGGATCACTAGAATCCCCGGGGAAGTCCCCTGTACATGTCGTAAGTCTAAGCGTGAAGAACCAGTAGTCATGCAAATAGCGGAATCAAGGTCTGATACAAAAGGGTGCCACGACATAGACGAGTCAAAACCAAACCAATAAGCATATTTATCGAAATCTAATATGCAATGTTAGTGAGGTTAGACCATTTCTTTGGAATCGCCCAAGAGAGTTCCCACGTCACAGAACAAGGAATAATCATGTTGCAAAGCAAACCTAAAAAAATATGTATGCGGGGTGGTGTCAGATCGAAACCCTATGCAATATAATCCCAAACAAGCAGACACATACACACGCTAGTCCTAATAAAGATGCTTCTAGATGCAAGGCGGAATATTAACACACTAACATGCTCCTAAGATCAAGTGCGTAAATATAATAAGGCCTTAGCACCAAATACCAAGTGGTATATCCCTCTCCTACCTCCACCCCCTTCCGATAGGGCGGAGACTGGCCAGCTCGTGAATTCATTCCATATAATCGGGTGGCACGCATGCCCAACCCGTATCCACAATAAACCCCGCAGGCATCTCATAATATAAGGAAGCTCATGACTCGATTGACTCAGGACGGGACCCGATGAGACTAGGTCGTCCTATAATCCTAGCAATGACTCTAGTTACTTCACAGATAATGGCCGTTCTGTTTACAAAAGCAATGAGTAAACGAACGCTCAATCATGAGTGCAATCCTAGCAGGATACTACATGGCATGCTTTATCATGAATGCAGGCACTTAGTATGCACATGGCTACAAGTAGGGAGATCTCTTTTCGAATATGAGTGAGCTCATATAGGAACTCACCTGGCTATGCAGAACAACATAATAGAAGATCCAGCATACATCATTCATAATCACAAGGTATTACCTAGATACATATCAAAACATATATATAAGTCTACGTCTAATCTTTCCAGCATTCAAGCACACATCATTCAACGAGAATAACAATCATATCGCAATCATCATCACATCAAGTTCAACCACTCATCATGATGCCATATTCCATAAGACCACATCATTATCATCATTCCGTTCTACCACATTCGTATATTCGCAATAATACTCATAATCCACATGATCATATATCTCCAAGGTTCATCATATTAATCATCGCTCACAAGGCATAAGTCAAATGATACGAAATTCTAACATCTCATCATGCCGTTATTCATTCATTCATGCCATTAATCCACACACATCATGTTATTAGTCAATCAATCATATCAACATGCTAGTTAGTCACCGATCACATAATCCCAAGTTAGTTCCGAAACCGTTTCAAAATCCGAAATAACTAGTTAGACATTCCGACCTTTGAAAATACTCGTCAAATTCCTTTTTAAATCCGACAATATCCTTTTTAACTCTCCAAGTCTCATAATATTATACTTGTATTAAATCACCCTAATATTATATCTTTAATCTCAAAATAATATTATATAATATTTCAAATGTTATTTTCTTTTAAACATTCTCATAAAAATATTTTTAAATCCTTAAAAATCCTAACCATTTTTATTTTATACAAAAGTAATCAGCTTATTTTGAAATTACCAAAACCGACCTTATATTTGATAAATCCAAAATCGACCCCTTCATAAAATAGCTCAAAGTCTCATTTCTTTTAACCAAAAATCTGGCCCAACATTTCCCCTTTAAACCCAATTACCTTGGCCCCAAAAATAGGCCCACCAAGCCAATCCCATTCTCTAATTTTCTGAAAATCGAAAACTGAGATTTTTAAAAGAAGGAAGAGGGCCCAGTGACGTGGCACTGAGGTGGAATGGGCCCACGGCTAAAGAAGAATGGAGGGGATTACTATTCATCATCCTCTACTCCCTTCTGCTTCGAAAATTGTAAGAAGGAAGAGGGGAGAAAGGAGCTTGCCGGCGACACGGTACTCCGACCACCTAGTCCCGACTACCCAACAACGAAACACGCACACGGAATCAACAAGAATGGAGAAGGAAGAGGTGCTAACCGAGGGGATTAAAGTCGGGTGTGAGGCTCGCCGGAGATGCGTCGGGGCTCGTCGGAGGTGAGGTGCTGCGATTCTCGGCCTGGGTCAAGGGATGGAGGTTAAAAGGTCAAACTTTGCTACGTTTGAGAGTGAAAGGAGGATGAACAAAAGCTTACCCATCCTCGGACGGGGAAAACAGGGGAGCGTGGGAGAGTTGGCGCCGACGGCTCGGCGTCGATGGATCCGGGATCCTGGGCCTGGGACTTCTCTCGGGCTTCGTCGGATTGCTAGGACAGAGACTCGGAGGGTGGCCTGGGACTTCTCTCGACAACAGGGGAGGGAGTGTGGAGGGGTTGCGGCTTCAGCAGCTGTCGGTGACGGTGGTAGGACGTGGTGGTGGCGAGGTGTAGTGGTGAGGAGGTGGTGCTTAGCCAAGCCAAGAGGAGGCAGTGGCGGCTATGGGGGCTCACGACAAGCAGAAAGGAGGAGGAAAATGATAAGGGTGAAGTTGTGTCTTTGGGTTTGTGAGGGTTCAAATGAAATGGGGGATATGTGCTGGGTTTTTGCCCTTTGTTTTCTCTTTATTTTGTTTTGATCGATGAACCGATGTAGGCAATCTTGACCAAATCAGAATATGCAGTTGTTTGTTTGCTAGAAGTGGGGGAAAACAGGGGTGTGAGGGAAGGTGAAAGGAGGTTTGGTGTTGAGCCAAAGATAGAAAGAAACAGGTTGGACTGTGAAGGTAGCGTGTGTAGCCTGCTCAAAGTGAGGAGGCAGCTGGGTATGCCAAAGGTGGAGAGAGAAGGAGACAAATAGAGTGGTTCAAAATACCCGGAACAATTACACTCTGAAACCCGTTCTCTCGATCTTGATCCGGCTTAATCAAACAATATTTCAAAATCAAGAGGATATCGATATTAGGAGCTAATTTCAAATCTCGAGGCGGAAAGACGAAATCGATATTCTAAAGTTCAAAATTTAGCCGGAATTCGTTTTATGAATTTTAAAATACGAATTTTTATTATTATTATTATTTTATTGAATTTTATTATTTGAAAACTCGGGCCTTTACATCTTACCTCTTTTTTTCCACTCTTCATATCCTAATTTTACACCTCATTTATTTTTTATTTAAATTTATCATTATTTTTTCTACCTTATCCTAAAAGGTTGTTCTTTAACCATGAGGAAACCTCATACCCCTTATCAAATTTATTTTCACTTTTTTCTTTTCGTTTATCATGTGTACTATCATATCTTACCTTTACTTTTTGATTAAAAAAAAAGAAAACAAAATTACAAAAGGGAAGAGATTACCTCTCTCTACCAAGGTAACCTTTTCCATCTCATTACCTTAATGTATAACCCACAACCAAGAGTTTACCTTTTAGTGACCTTAAGGTGAACGCAACTCATGGTTGCTCATGCTCTTAAGGATCTCTAATTTCAATAGTATTTTAATTCAATAAATTTCAACCACGATATTCAGAACGAATACATAATTTGAACTTACAACGGGGGGTCGCCTGGGTACGAGGGTCGGATCTTCTCCCCTCGCCATCATCGCCTTCCCTAGGACTACCAAGGAGTCGAAATACACGCAGTAATCGATCTCCAATTTGACATTTTTTTGGAATCGATATTGTGTGTGGAATGAGCCTCTAGGGGTCGGTATTTATAGGAGGGACCAAGGGAAAATGGTCAAATCCGGATGTCGACAATGGTGGACGGGACCAATGCAATTTGATGGCGAATCTCATAGGCGAATCAAGAGTTACGTAGGTCGACAAGAATCATCGACATCGAGAATTGGGTACTGTTGTAGGTGGGTGTATGGAATCTGCAGGGAGTTGGTGATAATGCATATTTTAGATAGACATTATAGATAGGTTTAGATGCATTTGGATGTATATGTTGCATGGTTAGGAGCTCATTTGCATTATTGGTGTTTTAGTCATTGATTTTGGAATCTACGTGTCATTTGAGCTTAAATTGCATATTTGCATTTCAACACTCGAGAGAGGGGTAGTTATGACTTGGCCGGGATCATGAACAATGAGTTTGGGGCTAGGAAAGAGAGCTAAGGAGGCAAGAAGGCTTCAAGGGAGCAGCTAAGCAAAGAAGCAGAAAGGAAGAGTTGAAGAAAACATTTACTGAACGACACTCACATGTCTTGGCGAATCAAAAATAGTGTTTTATTCGGATATTTTGCTTATGGGAATTTTATTATGTCCGATTAGGGTTTGTATAGGCCAGTTTTGGAGGCCTACTTAAGACATTATTTTCATTAGTTTGAAGGGGGGATTGGAACCTAGCTAGAGAAGAAGAATGGTTTTCTACTATGGTATGAAGAACTAAACCTATTAGTTTTGCCTGTAATTTAGATACATGGTTGGTTAATGTGTGAGGCGAATGCTATGTTATTCTCCGATTAATTCAATGCCTTTGAGCTTATATTGATTCATTGCATATATTTTCTCTCTTGATTAGCTACCTTGGTAGAATATGCATTCCTGCTAGATTTTAATTAATTCGTAAGAATAAGTTAGGCCTTAGTAGCAAACATATTTAATATATTGATTTCGTTAAAGCATCAATTGGGTGTGTAGGGTATTGACACTTGGTTAAATATCGGTTCTTGAGTGGATTATGTTTGATAGGCATTTCCGTTTCTCAATTTGCTAGTTGCTCAAGGAGGTTGGTACTATCAAACTGTCAGAACTTTGAGAATTTGTGTTGCTTTGTGTTTGCATCCAAACAGGCGAGGACTGCATAGAGTGTAAGGGACTGTCATGTTCGTGAGGAATGTTAGCCCAATTAAACCAAAAGTCGGATTAATCTACTTGAAGGGAATAACTAGGAAAGAGCTCAGGATCAATAAGGCAACCATTGTTGAATATATATATGTAGGCAACTATCGCATTCTCATTGTTTCAAATCAATCACCATTCCTATTTTTTACTATGCTTGTTTACTTCAATTCTCTCGATTTCTCTCAACAATATTATCACTTTTGTTAGCAATTTGCGTTTACAGGGAAAGGTTAATCTCCTCGTGGATCGACATCTTGACTTACCGTTCATACTAGCTTTAGGTGTGGATTATTATTTTTGACAGGGATCACCGATTATTTTACGCTCGTCAGTTGGGCACGCAGAGATCTCTGTAAATATGTGCCGACTCCGAAAGCTGATGTCAATAAGGGTTTTGCAATTATTGGCTTTCAGTGCCGTTGAAATTGTTACTATTAAATCACGGTGGGTCATCCGATGTGGGCGGGGGGGGGGGGGGGCGGCCACGCACGCCAAGCGCACACGCGCCAACCAAGCCAAGCACACAAGCCAAGTGAGGTTCCATCCTAAAACCAATTGGTGTTAGGTGGGGTGAATGGACTTATATGCAAGGCTTGTGTAATACATCAAATCTGCATCGATCCTTCTCCGACGATCGATCTTCCTGCACAAATCAGAAGGAGAAGAAGAGGCGGGGCTAGCTCCCCCGGAGGAGCCTCCGACGCTCAAGTCAGAGAGTGTGTTGGCTGATTGAGAAGCCTCTTTAAGCCTAGTAGTTCCATCGAATATATAATGTGGATTAGGGTTTACCTTGTAAGGACGATTATGCCCCTAGATACCTTATGGAATTAATTTGGCTCTATCAATTGCCCCTCGGGTTCCCTTATCACGATCTAGTGATGAGGGAAGACGAATAATTTGAGTAATACTTGCCCCTTGTCTTCGTTGTATCCTGCAAGCTTTAGCATTCTCAACCTAATAACACGATATAATGCAGCTGATGTGTTATTAACTGATCCACTGAAATTTAGTGCTCAAAATAACTAGATGAATTTTCCGCCAATAATGAGAGATAATGTTAGTTGATGAAATTTTTGCTTTTATTTATGATTGACAATTCGACGACTTTCATTAGGGTTGAGCATTTCGTCTTTCAATGACATGCTTATATATTGCTTGATTTTGACTTTTGCCGGCCCTTAACGACGTTATTATGGCTTAAAATTGGCTTTAGGTGGTCGTAAGTGACGATTCTTTGGCCATAAGTGGCGATCTATTGGCCTTGATTGGCGATCCTTAGGCCTTGAGTGGCGATCATTTGACCTTGAGTGGCGATCATTTGGCCTTGAGTGGCGATCTATTGGCCTTGAGTGGCGATCATTTGGCCTTAAGTGGCGATCATTTGGCCTTGAGTGGCGATCGATTGGCCTTGAGTGGCGATCATTTGGCCTTGAGTGGCGATCCATTGGCCTTGAGTGGCGATCATTTGGCCTTGAGTGGCGATCATTTGGCCTTGAGTGGTGATCTATTGGCCTTGAGTGGCGATCATTTGGCCTTGAGTGGCGATCATTTGGCCTTGAGTGGCGATCTATTGGCCTTGAGTGGCGATCCATTGGCCTTAAGTGGCGTTCTCGTGGCCTGAAATCGGCTTTCGTTTGGCCTTAAGTGGCGTTCTCGTGGCATGAAATCGGCTTTCTTTTGGCCTTAAGTGGCGTTCTCGTGGCCTGAAATCGGGCCTTAAGTGGCGTTCTATTGGCCATGAGTGGCGATTCGTTGGCCATGAGTGGCGATTCTGTAATTGTTTTTATGGTTTTGATATAATATTGTTCTATATATAAATGCGCATATAAGCATTTCAAGAATTTATATGTCACTGATGCAATTATCCATGGAATATAATTAACTAAAGAACAAACTTGTCATCACAATTGGAAATAAATAGAGAACTTAGCTTTTAGGTATGATGTGTTGCACTTCCAAGTGAGATATTATGGAAGTTGGGCCCTTTTCCGCAATTGTGTTAAGTGCACGGGTTGAGCTGTAATTTCCATGAACTCTGGGCTGATTTTGTAATTAATCCAGATTTTGCAAGTTCATCGTCATCTTCGTACCGTCTTCCTCCTAGGAGTCCTAGGTTTGTAACAGGCGGCGGCGCTGGATCCCGAGACTGACTTCGAGTCTTCTCTTCGATCAGATCTGAAGGCCAACAATCCCACCGTCGTTTCAATGGCGGGCGAGAGCGGATCTCGAAGCCGCGTGCTCGACCATCATCCCGCTTATGGGCTCGATCTCAACGGTAGAGGATCCCTATCGGCGGATTGGAGTGCGTCTTCGGTGTGAGGCGGTGGAGATGCGGCAGTGCCGATGATGAGACGGAGGCAGAAGCTGTGGAGGATGGGCGACTTTTCGATGTCGGAATTGCCGTTGAGGGAGGTCACCAGATCTGCTTCATTCTCTACGCCTCCTTCTCTTTCAGATTCGATTGGGGGATCTGCGGTGAACCGGGCAAGGAGCAGTGGTGGTCCGGCATGCCCCTGAGCCCTCGACAAAGCTCCGTAGCGAGATGGCGAGAGGGCGAAGTGATCTCCATGGCTGATTAATTGGTTGATGTTTTCCGCGGCAACACTGGAAGGGAGATGGCGAGAGGGCGAAGTGATCTTCCGTCGATCTGATGAGCCGCGCCGCCCTCTGCCATGTGGTCCGAAGCCGCCGGCGCCCTATCTCCTAGGGTTTGTGGGTGAAGGCTGAGCGTTCACCGTCGCCATCAACAGTCGACTTTTTTGTTGCTTTGTAGATTAGGAGATCCGATCTCATGGCTTTTTTATCGATCCCCACGGACGGCGCCAAATATAATACATCAAATCTGCATCGATCCTTCTCCGACGATCGATCTTCCTGCACAAATCAGAAGGAGAAGAAGAGACGGGGCTAGCTCCCCCGGAGGAGCCTCCGACGCTCAAGTCAGAGAGTGTGTTGGCTGATTGAGAAGCCTCTTTAACCCTAGTAGTTCCATCGAATATATAATGTGGATTAGGGTTTACCTTGTAAGGACGATTATGCCCCTAGATACCTTATGGAATTAATTTGGCTCTATCAGCTTGTATTCATTTTATAAACAAAGTGGGACACTCCCAAATCATATTCTCCAGTTACCGACTCCGAATGTCGATATGGCATCGCGCCCTTAGCAAGAAATCCCTTATTCGGATAACAAGCCCCTAAAATTGATAACTATTATTTCTATTCCTTTGTAAGTGAAAATATATATAATCTTCTCCTAACTAGCCTAGCCAGTGTGTAAGAAGTTACAAAATTTTCTTTCCAACTTGAAAACTAAAGTTTATAATTATTAGTGGTAAAGGGGTACGTATGCCCATTTTTAGGGGCTAGCTACACCTCTTACAATATACAAGATCAGAATTACGTATATATTACACATTGATAATTAATAATTTCTAAAATAACGATCAATGAAATTAAACTGAAGTCAAGATGAACGTTATCTATAATCTCAAAGTTAGGCATGGATTGGGAAACTGAGAAAATGACATGAACGTACGCTAGGCTAAAGAAGATGATCGAGTAAGGAAACGTGACGATTATTTTCGATCTACATACATACATAAACTTCAAATAAAGTGACTATAAGAACCAAATTTCTAGATATCTCAAGTTAACCATATTTTGTGATCAACAAGTACACTTGTTAATTACGTTATATTTTCCTCTATTTTATATATATTGGAAGATAGATTAATATTGTCAAAACAATTAATCCTAGCAAATTTATATGTTGGTTTTCGAGAGAATAAAACATTAATTTTGTGTAATACTAACTCAAAGGCAAAGCATTAGCTAGCTTGACCTACCGACAATTACAAATTTTCCTGTGACACAACATATAGTATTCAATACTGCAAAACATGTATATAGAATGACATATTTTACAAAAATTGAATCATTTTTTAATCAATTAATTAATTGACTAAGCCATTAGAAAGTTTGGTTCAACGTACTAACCACCATATATATTACTTCATTCCACGTTGAAAATATTGGTACATCATGAACAACATATAAATTTGATAGACTACTTCTCTTATTAACAATTGATTTTGAGATTAAACTTTGTTGGATTTGTAAGATGTTTGTGTCCCTAGATTTTTTTTGTCCCCGGGTTAAACTGCCATCTTTGTATATTTTTATTCCATGAATTTAATTTCTTGTATATATTATTTTCAATTCGATCAAATCAGTACCCATTTTTAAGTTTTTCATAAAAAAAAATTGTCATTTTTTTTTGTTTTGAGTAATGACACATTTTAAAGTTATGAGATAAATCTCATTTAAGGTGCTGAATTTAATAAAACCGTACGTGCATAATTAATCATTTCTCAATTTCATCTCACAAAATTATAAAGCTGGACGTGATTTTGAACACAAAAAAAAATTACTAACTTCGAAGATTTTATAAATTATACTGTATATAGCAATTCCAAACAAAAACTATAAAATATAGTGTGCTATATATTTTTAATAATCGCCCCATAGAATTAATTAATAATTTAAATAATGCAGCTTTTCGGTTGGGAAGTTGCATATTGCTTCTACCATTAATTAAAAAAAGGAAGAAAAAAAAAATGAAAGGAAGGGAAAACAAAAAAAGAGTAGGTGAATAATTAACAGTCACATTTTCTTCCTAGTTTATGGAGCTATCGACAAAGAATAACATCTTCTTACTCTACCTCACGCGTACCTATTAGTCAACGCCCCCATTATTCAATACCAATTTATTATTTATTAATTTTATTAATTATATTTATGACAAAATCATAAAATATTAAAATACTATAACATGTTATAATATAATTTTCATTACTATGATAACCCTGTTAAAAATAAATAGAATAAAATAAAATTCCACCTCTCGTTCATTACATTTTTAAATTTTACATTCGTAAGGATGCTCAGGTAGAATTATTTCACCCGAACTACTACTTATGTAAAAAAAAATTACAGTTTTAATTTTTACTGGCTTTGATCCAATAATTTTTTAGTTACTTCAGCATCTAAATTAACTAATGTTAATAAACTATTTTTTTTTTTAATAAACTATTTTACATTATATATATATATTCCATGATGTATATATACAAACCTACCCAATATTTCAAAATCCATTTTCAGTGTATAATTGCATGGCCACCAACCCCCTAAATCCTCTTCATTTTCAGTATATAGGGAGAAAATAAAAATAATGATATAGGGAGCAAATAAAAATAACGATAAAGGGCGTTAAAAAAAAAAAAAAAAAAAAAGTTAAAAAGTGAGTCGACCCAAAATTGTGGGAGTAGAGGATATTTGATACTCCATATTGTTTGAAGGTTAGATGGAGGTGGTACGTACCGCGCGCGCGCTTCCTCCTCCGTGTGCACTATATAACTCCATCCAGGCTGATCCCAACCCCAAGCCTTACCTTGCCAGTTGCCACTCGCCAAAGCTAACTAGCTTCCTCTAAACGGAGTCGTTTTGGGCCAACGTACTACACTAGCTAGCTTGCGCGCTGCATACATCCATCCATCCATCTTTAATTAATTAATTTTGAAGATGACGGTGATGACTGCCTCCGCCACCGAGTCCAAGTGCCGCACCCTGGTCGCCGGAGCCACTGGCTTCATAGGCCGATTCGTTGCCGAGGCCAGCTTGAACTCCGGCCGCCCCACTTTCGTCCTCGTCCGCCCCGGCCCCATTTGCCCCTCCAAGGCTAAAGTCATCCGGTCCCTCCAGGAAAAGGGTGCCCAAATTTTGCAGGTATGTATATATATTACGGAGTAATGTATATGCGTCAATTTTATTTCATTATTGCTATCCCACCAAAAAAGAATTCACTCCTATTACTCCAACCGGCCTAAATAAAAGAATTCATTTTTTTATATATATAGGGACTTATAAATAACAAAGAAGGGATGGAGAAGATACTTAGGGAGAATGAGATAAACGTGGTGATATCGGTGGTGGGCGGAGCCAACATACTGGACCAGATTCCGCTAGTGTACGCCATGAAGGCGGTTCCGTCGGTGAAGAGGTTTCTGGCGTCGGAGTTCGGACACGATGTGGACAGGGCGAACCCGGTGGAGCCGGGTCTGACCATGTACCTGGAGAAGAGGGCGGTGCGGCGGGCGATTGAGGAGGCAGGGGTCCCCTTTACCCACATATGTTGCAACTCTATTGCCTCATGGCCCTACTATGACAACACTCATCCCTCCGAGGTCACTCCTCCTATGGACCGTTTCCAGATTTATGGCGATGGCAACGTCAAGGGTACGCATATATGTTTTCTATTTTCTTTCATTTTTGGAAAGTAAAAAATATAATTACTAATTTTTCAGTAAATTTTGGAATTTGAAATCCCAAAATGGCAAAATGTATAAAAGGACTTCTTTTATTAATTAATAATTAAAACTAGGCAGCTGATGTTCAACCCCTATTTCCTGTATTCAAAATTAAGAGAGAGTAACACGTACGTCAATTTTAAAGACTACGGGTACGTGTCTCTCCTCCAGTTTTATTTTCACCGCATGTTTTTTTTTTTTTTAAGTTAGAGAAATTATATAAAATATTAACTTTTTAAAAATAGTTTTATATTTATTAATAGTTAATAGTTTATATAAAATTATTTTTAAAAAGCTAATGTTTTATTATATTTTTTTAGCTTTTCAGAAAAATGTGTATTAAAAAAAAAGTGAAGCAACAAATAATATTCTCCTTTTGATGATCAATATAAGAATTTTGAACAAGTACTACTATAATGTGCATTTTTAGAAAATTGACTCTTTACTTGAAATTATAATAATTCACTAAGTTTTTATAATTTTTTTTTATAAAAATTTTCACTGCTCTCTGCAACTAATTAAAATTACTTAAAAAATAAAATAAAAAATCTCTTGATATTAAGTAAAACACGTCATTTTATAGAGAAAATCGTATTAATACAAATACGTAATTTTAAGTATTTTGATAATGTGCAACACCAAGTTGTTAGGAATTTTAGGCTGGAAAATATATAATTGACAAACCGTGGCGGATCCTGAAGCGTTTAGTTGAGGGGGCGGATAATTGATCTCTAATTTTTTTCCGAAAAAATCATCAATATTTGAAGTTTTCGGGTTTAATTATAGTACTAAGTTATGGAGTTTAACAAATGAAGAGTACGATAGAAGTGTATTAATTTGGTAAATAATGTGAAAAATAATTTATATCGCTTCAATCTTGAAACGTTTATAACTTTTTACTCAATTATCGGATTTGAGCTTATAATATATTAAATCGAAACTATCGAAGAGAGTAATATGTATATTAAATTTCATTTTTGATTGGGGGGCGACTGCCACCCCCGGTCCTTTAAAGGATCCGCCCCTGTTGACAAATCTAATATACGTTTTAGTAATATAGCGACACGAGGTCGCATATCAGATATATATCATCAGTGAATGCGCGAGGAAGTTGTTAGGAATTAATGGTTACATTTTTTTGGTCATCCTTTAATGGTTACATTTTGACTAACGACGTACGTATATTTTTTATTTACTACTAATAATATACTAATTAATCTCGGGTAAGACCAACAAGATAGGGAGGGTAAAATAAAGAATTACTAGAAGATAGAAAAATGGTGCGATGTAGGAAGCAGAAATTCCGCTGGTGTTGCCGCCTGGAGAGCCAAATAAACCTTTGAAATGTGATTTAATTAATTAATCAATCCAAAGAGTGGGTAGGTTTTAACTAATTCACAGCATTAAATAGATACTTATGCGAAATCACAAATTTGGAACAAGTGTCATCTTTACCCCTTACCTACATTTCCTCGCACGTCATGACGTCGCCCTTTCTTAATTCTCCACATCTAATTAATTAAATTTATTTTATTAATTATTGTAATGCCTCTTACTAACATTCTTTGCTTAATTTACCAACTACACAGTCTCACATTAAAACCCGATCAGAACTCGATCCCTATACTGTACATATATATACATAAGGTCGAATAATTAATTAATTAATTAACTAATTGTATATTATATATATATATATATGGACAGCTTACTTTGTAGCCGGGTGTGACATCGGCAAGTTGACGATGAAGACGGTGGAAGACCCGCGCACAGTGAACAAGATGGTCCATTTCCGGCCGGCTTGCAACTACCTCAACATGAACGAGCTGGCGAGCCTGTGGGAGAGGAAGATCGGGAAGACGCTCCCGAGGGTGACGGTGACGGAGGCGGACCTGCTGGCTGCTGCTGCCAAGAACGTTATCCCACAGAGCATAGTGGCCTCATTCACCCATGACATCTTCATCAAAGGGTGTCAGGTTGATTTCGACATTCAAGGCGCCAATGAGGTTGAGATCCAGGACCTCTACCCCGACGTCACTTACAAGACCGTCGACGAGTGCTTCGGGGAGTTTGATGCCGCTAAGAATAATAATTCTGATTCGGTCCCTGACTCTACCCCCATGGAGGAGGATATCGATATCGATATCGATGTTGCAGGGATCAACAACAAGAAGCACCAGAAACAACACAACAAATCAACCCATGTTAACGTCATGGAGATATTACCGATCCCAGCCATGTGTTGATCTGCAGCCGCGTACTACTGCTTAATTTCACTCTATCAATATCATCTCTTATCGATATACTGCGTTGCGTTGAATTGTTGTGGTCCGTTAACTAGGTGAGATGCTTTACCATTTTTATATCCCAATTATGCATGCATGCCAAGATCGGATGATACTAGGTACTTAGGTAGCTTAATATATTCCTACATATTTATTAAGAGTACGTGTATTTTTAATTTCTTCCTGTTATTTTGTACGTGTTTTTGAGGGGGCAGTTTGGTAATTCACTTGCATAAAATGGGCATGCAAATCAAGCATTTCTGAATTGTCATGTTTGCAATTCAACAAGATAAAAAATTTAGCAATAAATATATAATTCAGGCTTGTAAATTCTTTATCATCAAAATTCAAAAGCGCTACCAATTCAATAAATTCTACTCCCACCTACCCATGTAATGTATTCTATCTTTAATTTTCCCTCTTGCTGTTGTAAATTCAAGTTATAACACGTACATATTTTGATGGGTACCCACCACCAAGTACGTGAAAGAAGTTAAGGTGGGGCAGGGGATGTGATGCTCAAAACTGAGTGAAAATTGGACATGCTACGTCACTTAATTATCAACTTAAGCGATCAAACATTAACCATCGTTGTTTAAATGTGAATTTGGTCGCTTTATATTTTAAGTGACGGATATGTCGTCGCTTCAGAGGTGTCCATATCAATCCCACAAGAGCATTTAGGCGACGAACTCTCAACTTGTCGCTTGATATTGTTACTTTGTGCATGAGATGGCGGAAACATTGTTAGAAGGCCCAAATACCGAGGAGATCATCCATTAATCTTCGCCATATGAATATTTAATTTAGGAGATCAATTTTTGTCGGTCATTTAATTATGTGAAGTGAGACTTTGAGAGATAGGATTGGATGAGTTTATCTATTTTTGTAATAAATAAATTTATTTTTTTAATTTGTACTTTGCAATTAATTAATAAATAAATAATCATATTTTAAGTTTAGGTTCTGTAAACTGATCAAATCGATCGGTTCAAGCTCGAAGAGAACCAAAAGAGGAAGAGAGATTCTTGATTTAACTGAATTGTGATTTGTTACAACTGAAAAACTCAACTACACACAGATACAGAAGCCAATATGAACAATCCGGATACAGAAGCAAACCTCGCCGTTTTAGGACCACTTATTGACTAATTACAAAATGTGGCACATATAATAGAAAAGTAGACAATATATCCTCATATCCCCCCCCCCCCCCCCCCCCTCCCCTCAAGCGAGACATGAGAGAGTAAGTCGAGCTTGAGACAAAGGAATTCATGTTGCTCAGAACCAAGGGCCTTAGTGAACACATCTGCCAATCGGAGAGACGAAGGCACATGAACTGTTTGAAGGAATTGAGATTGTACCATTTCACGAACAAAATGAGTGTCAATCTGAATGTGCTTTGTGCGCTCGTGAAACACAGGATTAGCATCAAGATATTGTGCCGAGCGATTATCACAATGAAGAGGAATTGGATGTAACACTGGGATGTGCAAATCGCTGAGGATGCCATCGAGCCAAACGACTTCGCTTGCAGCTGCAGACATTGCTCGGTACTCACTCTCTGTGGAAGACTTACTTACGGTCTTCTGTTTCTTTGTCTTCCACGAGACAAGAGAGTCACCCAGAAACATACAATATCTGAATGTGGAACGCCCAGTGTAGAGGCAATTGCCCCAATTAGCATCTGAATAAGCTTTAAGAGACAATGAGGATGCCTTTGGATAGAACAAAGCTGTGTTGAAGCTACCCTTGAGACAGCAAAGCAAGAAATGTGCAGCATCCAAGTGAGGTTGACGAGGTGACTGTAAGAATTGACTGAGTTGCTGAACACAAATGAAATGTCAGGCCTGGACATTGTGAGGTAGAGAAGACGCCCAATTAGACGTCAGTAATGCTCTGGATTATCAATGATGCTACCTACATCAATTGATAGGTTGAGATTGCATTGCATTGGAAAATTTGCCGACTTACAATCTGTCATACCAGCATCTGCTAGTATATCAAGAATATACTTTCATTGGTTAAGAAGTAAACCATTGGAGGAGCGAGCTATTTCCATGCCCAAGATGTACCTGGCTAGGACAAGGTCTTTAATTGTAAATGCTTAGTCAAAAGCCAACTTTGTAGCAGATAAAACAGATGGAGAATTTCCAGTTATTAGGAGATCATCCACATAGCATAGAGCCACAGTAATATGGCCATCAACCATCTTGACAAATAGACTGTAATCATGCATAGACTGAGAGAAACCCATATCAGTAAGAAGTTTACTGAGCTCCACATTCCATTGACGGCTTGCCTGTTTCAGATCATAGAGTGACTTATGAAGACGACACACTAAACCATGATCAGCAGGGACACCAGGAGGGGGTGTCATGTAAACTTCTACATCTAGAAATCCATGAAGAAAGGCGTTATTGATGTCTAGTTGGTGAAGAGGCCAATCTCTGGCAGCAACAAGTGCAAGAATAACACGAACTGTGGTAAACTTAGCCACAGGAGAAAATGTGTGCATGTAGTCCTTATCTTTGACCCGAGTAAAGCCCTTAGCAACCAAACGAGCCTTGTATCTGTCAACTGTACCATCAGGCTTGTATTTAACTCTAAAAACCCATTTACAACCTATGGCTTTCTTGCCAGGAGGTAAAGGAGTGAGTTGCCAGGTCTGATCGATTAAGCTCCAAAGCAGCAAGTTAAGACCTCATAGCCTCAACCCAGTGAGGGCTATTCTTAGCTTAAGAATAGCAAATTGGTTCAGGGACATTGAAAACATTGAACAAAAAGGCTTGATAATCACAAGAAAGATGAAAGAAATCTGATGGTGACATAAGTTGGAAAGAAAAGGAAGATGAATGTGAGGAAGATGTAGTGTTAGGTAGCTGCTTGCAAATGTAATCTTGAAGCTTAAATGGCAAATGCCTTTGTCTAGTAGAGTGTCTAACAACTGGTTGAGGAGCAACCAAGGGAACATCAGGTGAAGTAGAAGAATGAGAGGTATCATGGATAAAATTTGGAGGAGAATTATGAGTTTCAATGGGTGTTGACACAGAAGTGTCAGAAACAACAGGCTCATGTGAAGGAGTAGGTGTAACGGACTCCTCGGAAGCATCCAAAGCTGGATTAACAAGGGGTAAGGTTGTGGGAGGAGAAAACTCCAAGGGAAGGACCACATTGTCATTAAAGGGAAATATATCTTCCTTGAAAATGACATCTGTACTTACAAAAATGTCATGACTGGCAAGATCATAAAGCTTATAACCTTTTTGACCAAGAGGATAGCTAATAAATACACACCTTCTAGCAATAGACTTAAATTTATCTTTGTGCACCCGTGACTTCAATGCAAAACAAAGACAACCAACAACACGAAGCTCATCATAAGATGGTGGCTTGTGATAGCTTATTCAAATGGAGTTTTCCACTGTAATACTGCAGAAGGTAGCTTGTTGATGATGTATGTCGCTGCTAATATGCATTCTCCCCAAAAATTTGGAGGAAGATGAGCATGAATACACAGAGCTCTTGCCATCTCAACAAGGTGTTTGTGCTTATGCTCCACCCTGCCATTTTGTTGAGGAACCCCAGGCATTGACCTCTGATGATTAATCCCAAAAATCTCAAAGAGCTCATAGCACTTAGCATATATAAACTCTGTGCCATTATTAGTGCGAATACTCTTAATCTTTGTGTCAAACTGAGTATGCACCTGATTGATGAACCTGACAAGAACTCCATAGACCTGAAGTTTAATCTGAATAAGACAAGTTCATGTCCTTCTAGAGTAGTCATCAATTATGGTGACAAAGTATTTAGCCCCACAAATAGCATTAACCTTATAGGGGCCCCAAAGATCAATATGCACAAGCTCAAATAAAGCATTCACAGAAGAAGAACTTCGATTAAAAGGTAGCTGGTGATGTTTTGACATTACACATGTCTCACAGAAATACTGATTCAAACTTGAACAACCAGAAACAGACAAATGTTTCATCTTTGACAAAGATGTATGGCCGAGTCTAGCATGCTCAAGGTCCAATTTATTCTCAATCCTACTAGCAGTATAATTCTGCAAATTACATGAAGTAAAAGAGAAAGCATCCTTAGCAGCAACAACTAGATGCAACCTCTGTGCCTCACTGTTGTCAGTCTTGAGCACGTAGAGTCCCTTAGCTTCAGAGAAAGTGTAAACAACCTTCTTAGTTGAAGGGGCTTGGAACGCACATAAGTGTTCAAAGAAATAGATGAGCATTTTCTTATGCTTTAATAACTTTGACATATAGAGCAGATTATGCCTAAACTCAGGCACATAGAGCACATGATCCAAAATAAATCCAGAAGCAATAACAAAACTTCCAGTATATATAGAATACTTAAATAGCAGAACCATTATGAAGTCCAACTAGCACGGGCTTATTCAATTTATTCAAAGCAGTGAATAATTTTGGAGAAAACGCAATATGATTTGTAGCTCCTGAATCCACTATCCAAGCATGACAATCAGAAGATTTAATGCATTTATTTTGTAAGAATTCCATATTACCTGCAAAGCTTACAAATCCAGTGTCCATGTCTCCACCAGATGCTGGAGCTTTGCCCTTCATCATTCTGAGAACCTCATTGTATACAACATTAACAACTACATGATTAGCTTTGCCATTTCCTTCATTACTGTCAACAGGAGTATCAAAGGAAGTATCATCTTCCACATTTGCTGCAATCTTGCCTGAATACTTGTCACGAGGGCCTGTATACCAGTCAGGGTAGCCCACAAGCTTGAAGCAAGTCTCCTTCAAGTGACCACGTTCATTGCAATAACTGCAATGCCTCTCAAACCTTGCTTTCTTATAATCCTTCCTCCCAGGAAGATTAGGCTTGTCTGTAGAATTCCTTGGTTCATTGCCATTGAAAGAAGATGCTCTATTCACAGCCAAGGCAGTGCTATCATCAACAGGATTACGAGAAGAACTAGCTCCTTTGTTTCCTCTCTCAGCTTGCATCGTCATTTGATACACCTTGTTTAAGGTAGGCAATGGATTAGTTGACAATATGTTGCTGCGCAAATTCTCAAATCCATCATTGAGTCCCATCAAGAACTCCATTAATTTGTTCTTCTGATCACGATCAACCATTTTCTTAAGCAAACTACAACCACACCTGGACAGAGCACCACATGTGCAAGTCGGTAGTCCTTCGAGAAGCTGAATCTCATCCCAGAGCCTCTTCATCTTGCTAAAATACATAGCTGCAAGCAAATTCTCTTGTTGTAAGTTGCAGACCTGCTTCTTGAGTTGAAAGATAAGCGGTGCATTTGATTCCGCAAATCTTTCAACTATTTCGTCCCACAGCTCTTTCGCAGATCCAGCATACATGAAACTTTCACAGATTTCTCCATTCATAGAATTTATTATCCAGCTCATAACTGTGAAAACATGCCAAGTTGGATAAATGCATAATGCAAAATAAGCAAATAAACGTCAAGAACAGGCCATCACAGGGCACTGTTTCATCAGTAAATCAGAGAATCAAAAATGGATTGCCATAGCCTTCATTAGTGCGGCTGCAATCCCCAAAACCCTACTAATTGGGAAGGGAGAATGCCAGCTTATATAGTAGGGTAATACACCAACACGTGCCTTGCACATGAGGTACGAAAAGAGGACAAAAGTCATTATTACATAAGACGACAAAGGTACTGAAAAACTAAAAGAAATGCAGCTAGAATGCAGCTCACATTCAGCTAAGGCAAATGAAGGAAAGAAGAAGATTATGATGAAGACATATATATAATCTTCATATCCCCCCTTCAAGTTGGGCTTGAGGAGAAACCAACAAGACCCAACTTGAGAGAAAGGAAAATGTGTTGCTTTTCACCAAGGGGCTTTGTAAGGACATCTACAATATGTATCCCAGTTCTAGCATGTTGAGGGAGTACAAATCCTTCTTGCAATTTCTCTCTTACATAATGACAGTCAATTTTGAGGTGCTTGGTCCTCTCATGAAATACAGGGTTCACAGCAATATGGATGGCAGATTTATTGTTACAAAAGAGAGGAATAGGCATTGGGACATATATATGGAATCTCTGCATAACTCTTTCAACCCATATCAATTCACTAGTAGTGGTGGACATGCTCTTGTATTCAGCTTCTGCTGACGATTTAGAAACAGTAGCTTGCTTCTTTGTCTTCCAAGAAACAAGTGAATGCCCAAAAAACACACAATAGCCTGTTAAAGACCTTGCACTTAACTGGCATGTCCCCCAATCAGCATCACAAAAAGCAGTGAGATTTGCAACAACATTTTTGGAGTAAGAAAGACCAACTGAAATGGTCCCTTTTAAGTATCTTACCACATGAAGGGCAGCATCATAATGTGGTTGTCTTGGTTCAACCATAAATTGACTCAGGTGTTGCATGAAATAAGAGATATCTCGTCTAGATAGATTAAGAAACAACAATCTGCCCACAAGCCTTTTGTATGTCTCTGGTTCAGTTAAAAGAGCACCTGAATTAATGGATAATTTCAAGCCTCTTGCTAGAGGAAGCAAAGCTGCTTTGCAATCTGTCATCTGACAATCATCCAAAATATCAAGGATGTATTTTCTCTGATGTAATAGAATGCCATTTTTATCATGAAGGATCTCTAATCCCAAAAAATATCTTGCCCTGCCAAGATCTTTAATAGTGAAAGCCTGATACAGTGAATCCTTGGTATGTTGTATCACAGACTCATCATCACTTGCGAGTAAGAGGTCATCTACATAAACCAAGGCAATAACAATACCTGATGGCACAGGTTTGACAAACAAGGCCGTAGTAGTCTTCACAGGATTGAACAAATCCTAGATTCATCAAGAATTTGCAAAGTCCAAAGTTCCATTGTCTAGATGTTTACTTCAATCCATAGATTGATCTTTTCATTCTGCAAACTTGACCAGGTTTCTGTATAAGATATCCCTCAGGAGTTATCATGTAAACCTCTTCTTCAAGCTTTCCATGCAAGAAAGCATTGTTAACATCAAGTTGATATAGAGACCAGTTCTTGACAGTTCCAACAGCAATATGAATTCCCACAGTGGCAAACTTAGCCACTGGTGAGAATGTATGTTTATAATCTTTCCCTTTAATCTGATTATAGCCTTTGGCAACTAGTCTTGCCTTATATCTTTCAATTGTCCCATTTGGTCTATACTTGATCTTATAGACCCATTTACTGCTAATAGCTTTCATGCCACTAGAAATATCAGTCATTTCCCATGTGTCATTTTTCTCCAGCGCTTGCAATTCAGTTTCCATAGCATCTACCCATTTAGGATTCTGAACTGCTTGCTTATAAGTATAGGGCTCAAGCTCTGCAGTCATACAAGAAAAGGAATGAACAATATCTGGATCAGATTGGAGATCATCTCCTAAACATTCAGCTAGGAAAGATTGGGACATGGAATTTCTTTGTCTGTGATTTCCACAATCAAAATCATCTAGCCTTCTAGGCACAATCTGATGTCTCGTTGACCTCCTCAATGGTGGGAAAACAGTCCTATCCTGCAATAATTCGGGTGTCATATGATTAGTATGGCCATCAGAGGCCGGAGAATATGCAATCTGTGAAGGCAAGGATTATGAACTAGGTTCTGATTGCACTGGCTCAGTTGTATGAGGAGGTGTAGAGCTATATGTGGGCAATGTATGAACATGATAATCATCATCTGAAGAAGGATTGAACAGGGGCACTGTTGTAGGAGGAAATCGAGAATTGCAAATAAAACGTAAATAAACTAAGCAAACCGATTCCGTTTCAAGCAAATAATTACAAGACTCCCTCCCGATGTAGCAAGAGCAAGTCAGGTTCGATCCACGAGGAAGATGGTCAGCGGATCCTAAGCAGCGGAGAAATCTCACGAACAGAAATCGACAACAGATTACCTCGATCTCGACTAGGGTTTAGTCGACAGAAGATCAGACAAGTCAAAGCAAGCAGCAGCAGTCACTGGATGTTGTCGATATCGAGGAGATTTACTCGATATCGAGTAAACTTTGTCGACGTCGAGTTCCTGCAAAACCAGAAGCTACAGCGATCTAGGCGATCGAAAATCAATAGTCGATGTCAACCAGTTTTGGTCGATATCGAGGAGAACAGAAACTTTTAAAACGAAATAAAATAAAGAACAAGACTTTGCGAAACTCGAAATAAACTATGTGAATGAAAACTTCCAAGATCGGGGTTTGCAACGACAATAACCAAGCATGCATAAGGAAAGATAAATAACGATAATCATGCAAATCGCATCGAAGGATCAAGCTTTCGCCTTTTCCAACAATTAGACAACTTTTTCAAGAAACCTTAATTGTATCTACCGATTTTAGGTTTATAATCCAAGTTGTTAGGATGGATCTCCATTGAATGGGTAATAAACACATAAAAGGTAGTAGATGCTCAAAACATGATAAAAGTCGGATCTTTACCTCAAACTCGCATGGCTACCGTCAGCCTCATCCCAACCCTAGAAGTGGGTGGACTGCTCGCGCCTCATCGCAATTGCAGACATTGATTGAAAAGAAATAACTTGCATAAACTAAATTCAAAGTCTTTACAATCCCGACTCTCCAACTTTCGTTGAATGCCGAAACCCTAAAACCTTTGAACTCCTAAACTTCTCTATGTGGAATTGTGTTTCTGAAATTGAATCCATGAAAAACTAGCCCCATTGGCTTTATTTATAGGCTTCCAATCCTTTCTAATCAAGGAAGGAAATTGTTGTAGGAGGAAATCGAGTAAAAAATATAGAAATATAAATCAAACCAGATTCGTGCCCACGCAAATAATTACAAGACCTCCTCCTGATGTAGCAGTGGGAAGTCAGGATCGATTTTCGAGGAAGCGTGTCAGCGGATCTCTGGTAGATGTAAATCTCACAGACAGAAAAGCAAACAGAAAGACAGAAATAACAAATAAAAGCGGAAAATAAAGTAAAGCAACAGAAACTACTCGATATCGACTAAAAGTCCTCGATATCGACTAGAACTAATCGACACCAGTAACTCGATCTCGACAAGATGTCCTCGATGTCGAGTAAAACTACTCGATGTCGACAAAACACTCCTCGAAATCGACAAACTCAGAAAACTTAAAATTTGCAACTTTTCGCACGCAGAACACGAATTTCAACGAAACAAATTCAATAAACTAAAATACTTCCAAGGCCAGGGTATCAACACCACAACGATAACCACGCAAAATAATACATAAAGGCATAAAAGATCATGCTTTTCATCAAATAACTTACGTTATTAACAAATAGGAAGATAGAGGCTTTCGCATAAACCTTAATTATTACTAACCCTTTTTCACATAATTAACCCAAGTTGTATTAAGATCACTTTCGCTTCAATAACACAAACAAGGATCACCTTCAACTTTTGCAAAGGAATCATGCTCATAGAGATAGAAGACGAATTGCATAAAAAGATCAAACCTTTACCGCATCACCTTACATGGCTACCGTCGGGCTCACCCCGACCCTAGAAGTGGGTGGACTACTCGCTCTTCATCATCAAAAAACTCAACAAATAACAAAAGGAACTAACTTGCATTTAATAAACCAAAGAGAACTTAAAACCAATCAAAGCCAAATCCGCTTTCACCTTTCCAACTTCTCTCGCCACAAGCTCTCTCATCTACTTTCTCTATGTAACTAATTGTGTGTGTAATTGAATGAATAAAATCCAGCCCTTAGGGCTTTATTTATAGACTTCCAATCCTTGCTAATCAAGGAAGGAAAGTATATCTAATATCCTAAAGATAGAATTAAATAAAGATAAAACATTAATTCTATTGGGAAATAATTAAATATCTAAAATATCTCCATGTGGTAGATATATCTCTCTTCTTGGATGAATCCTTGATAAAACTTGATAGACTTGGATAGATTCGGATCTAAATCAGGCAAATTCAACTCGGACAACCCAACTCGACTTGGACAGCCCAACAGCGTCATACGGCCCAGATCGTTTTTCCTCGATATCGAGTAATTTACTCGACATCGAGTAACTTCGGTTGTCGACTTGGCTGCACTGGCTCTCTCGAGAAACCTTACTCGAGTCGACTCGGACATGTGCTTTTGGTTTCCTCAATATCGAGGAATTTCCTCGACATCGAGTAGCTTCACTCGGCTCCTCTTGTCGACTTATGGGGTTCAGCTTCGTCGATCTCGGCTCCAGACATGGAAATCGACTTTGGTGTTCCTCGATATCGATTAATTTCTTCGATATCGAGTAAGTTGTGCTTCTTCTCTCCTAGCCTTTCTCGATTCTGGTCAGTCCTTGCTGGAAATCGAGTAGCTGTACTCGATATCGACAAGCTTTAGTCTATATCGACTAACATGTTGTCGGACAGATTTCCTTGCTTTCAGCTTAACTTGTCCCGGTTTCGCTGCTCCTTGACCTTGGACTTCTGTAGTTGACTTTCGAGCTTTTCTTCCTTTCTCAGAACTACTATAAATTGCCTCGAATTCTGCAAATTTAAACAGAAACTGGTGTAGATTCCATAATTTGGCAAATAAGCATAAACTACATAGATTCTATACTATTCTAGCTCAAATGCATGAAATGCATGCAGAAAACGATATAAAAGTAACTATAAAACGTGGCAGATTCGGCTCACAACAAACACCCCATACTTAAGCTTGCTTGTCCTCAAGCAATACTTTTAATCGCCATTCAGGGGAAGAAATCAAAACTCTCAACATCTTAGATTCATTCTCATATAACCCTGCAATCAATTACCATCCTTGAAAAGGTACTTGTGTAACAAATCCATGCATGTGCACTAAAAAAGCAACATCTACTCACAAAAGGAGGGTTATGAAAAACAATTCATATGTGACAAAGCATTAATAATCAAGAGGACTTTAATTTAAGCTCAATAAGGAGTAGATTGGTAAAAGGCTAGAGGTAGGCAATTTTTGGCAATGTGGTGCTAATAATCCGGGGAAATGGAGTATTTCCGAACTTTCATACCACACTTCTTCTTCATAAGAATCATCACCTTCCATAATGCTTTTATCCATAATATGCTTTTACCTCTCTAACCTCAGCACTGCCTTCTGGCGAGTCGCAAACATGGGTGTCATGAATGGCCCCGGATACTTAGTGATTTGGACTCCTCACCTGTGTGTCCCATCTCACTGAACTATTATCTCAGCAAGCATGGCCGATCTACCTTTATCTCCTGAGGTGATCGGATTTTTTCTCACTCATTAAATTTTCCATATATTCAAACAATTTCCTACCAAACTCCAAATATGATAACAGCAACACAACAACCATATAATAATCTCCATAATGTAACATCATTCTCAACATAATCCCCGGATGGAAATAAGGTAAAGAATGGCAAATATTTAGATCATGTGGAGCAAATATGAAATAAGGCATAGTATGGCTTTTGTGATGCATAGGCATAGGTATGGCTAGGACATAACAACATATGAACATTATATGGAAATATAAAGTCCTCCATCCTTTTATCATGCAACATATCAAAAGCAATATCAAATTTTACCTCCTTTCATGGTTTTCAAGAAAATATGCACTTCATTGTGACTTCCCTTTACTAGGCAATTTCATGCTATATCTCTAATGAATCCAATTTTGCATCGTCGAGTTCAATAAAGCTTCCATGCCATTTATCAAAATTTTCAATGGGGGTCATTTTTTTTTCAAACTTTGGAAAACATGCATGTAAGCACATAAATATATAATGAATTCCAAAATAGCCATGTATAAGCAATTCAAGAAATAATGCACAAATAATGTCAAATATATCAAATATGTACAAAATAAGCCCTTCACCCACCCCATACTTAAACATTACAGTGTCCTCACTGTATAAAAACAAGGGTAAAGAAAGAAACTTACTAGACATGTGTGCAGGGCTTCATAATATCGAGTGTAAATGCATGGGACGAGTCCGATTTAGCTTGCTTCTATCCCCATGGACCTGAAAAATGTAGAAGAGAAATGCCCACAATAGAAAAACTAAAAGTTCAAAACCAAAAACAAAAGCAACAATGTCCAAAAATCCCAAAAATGTCTATTTACAAGCTCTAGATTTTATAGTCGCTAGACCGACTTTCTCCATTAAGCTCAAGGTGGCATTTGCAGGGCTCATGTAGCTTGGGCTTCAAATAGGACTCCATTCTTGTCTATCAGCTGCAGTCCGCCTGAATGAATCTTGTTCACCACGAAGGGCCCCATCTTCTTCTTGTTGAATTTGTTAGGAAACCAATGATCCTTTGATTTGGAAACATAGAGCTTGTCTCCAATTTCATACTCCTTAGGCTCATCATTGGAAATCCTACATAAGCGCACATACCAAGGCAAACATCTCCCATGTATAGATAGATCTTTAATGAAAATAGGAGAAGAAAGATCCATACCTTGGCTTACCTTCGCAGAATCGGATTCAGGGACCTCTGATTTTGGTCGATTTCGAGTAAGAGTACTCGATATCGAGGAGTTTTCTGCTTCTGGTGGGCTGCTGCTCGAGGGAGGTGTAGTCGAGGAAGCAAGGTGAAGGCTAAGTCAAGGCAGCAGGATTTTGGTCGATATCGAGTCTAAAATATAGAAAATATTTACAAGACCTCCTGATGTAGCAGTGGGAAGTCAGGATCGATCTTCGAGAAAGCGTGTCAGCGGATCTCTGGTAGCTGTAAATCTCACAGACAGAAAAGCAAACAGAAAGACAGAAATAACAAATAAAAGCGGAAAATAAAGTAAAGCAACAGAAACTACTCGATATTGACTAAAAGACCTCGATATCGACTAGAACTAATCGACACCAGAAACTCGAATTCGACAAATCGAAAGAAAACTCAGACACAGTAACTCGATCTCGACAAGATGTCCTCGATGTCGAGTAAAACTACTCGATGTCGACAAAACACTCCTCGAAATCGACAAACTCAGAAAACTTAAAATTTGCAACTTTTCGCACGCAGGACACGAATTTCAACGAAATAAATTCAATAAACTAAAATACTTCCAAGGCCAGGGTATCAACACCACAACGATAACCATGCAAAATAACACATAAAGGCATAAAAGATCATGCTTTTCATCAAATAACTTACGTTATTAACAAATAGGAAGATAGAGGCTTTCGCATAAACCCTAATTTTTACTAACCCTTTTTCACATAATTAACCCAAGTTGTATTAAGATCACTTTCGCTTTAATAACACAAACAAGGATCACCTTCAACTTTCGCAAAAGAATCATGCTCATAGGGATAGAAGACGAATTGCATAAAAAGATCAAACCTTTACCGCATCACCATACATGGCTACCGTCGGGCTCACCCCGACCCTAGAAGTGGGTGGACTACTCGCTCTTCATCATCAAGAAACTCATCAAATAACAAAAGGAACTAACTTGCATTTAATAAACCAAAGAGAACTTACAACCAATCGAAGCCAAATCCGCTTTCGTCTTTCCAACTTCTCTCGCCACAAGCTCTCTCCTCTACTTTCTCTATGTAACTAATTGTGCGTGTAATTGAATGAATAAAATCCAGCCCCTAGGGCTTTATTTATAGACTTCTAATCCTTGCTAATCAAGGAAGGAAAGTATATCTAATATCCTAAAGATAGAATTAAATAAAGATAAAACATTAATTCTAAAGGGAAATAATTAAATATCTAAAATATCTTCATGTGGTAGATATATCTCTCTTCTTGGATGAATCCTTGATAAAACTTGATAGACTTGGATAGAGTCGGATCTAAATCAGCCCAACTCGACTCGGACAGCCCAACAGCGTCACGCGGCCCAGATCGTTTTTCCTCGATATCGAGTAATTTACTCGACATCGAGTAACTTCGGTTGTCGACTTGGCTGCACTGGCTCTCTTGAGCAACCTTACTCGAGTCGGCTCGGACATGTGCTTTTGGTTTCCTCGGTATCGAGGAATTTCCTCGACATCGAGTAGCTTCACTCGGCTTTCAGCTCCTCTTGTCGACTTCTGGGGTTCATCTTCGTCGATCTCGGCTCCAAACATGGAAATCGACTTTGGTGTTCCTCGATATCGAGTAATTTCTTCGATATCGAGTAAGTTGTGCTCCTTCTCTCCTAGCCTTGCTCGATTCTGGTCAGTCCTTGCTGGAAATCGAGTAGTTGTACTCGACATCGACTAACATGTTGTCGGACAGATTTCCTTGCTTTCAACTTGACTTGTCCTAGTTCTGCTGCTCCTTGACCTAAGACTTCTCTAGTTGACTTTTGAGCTTTTCTTCCTTTCTCAGAACTGCTGTAAATTGCCTCGAATTCTGCGAATTTAAACTGAAACTGGTGTAGATTCCATAATATGGCAAATAAGCATAAACTACATAGATTCTATACTATTCTAGCCCAAATGCATGAAAGGCATGGAGAAAACGATATAAAAGTAATTATAAAACATGGCGGATTCGGCTCACCACAGAAATCCTATCTAATAACTAAAGATAAAACTAAATAAAGATAAAACATTAATCTTACAAGGAAATATATCTAAATATCTAAATATCTTCATGTGTTCATGTGTGGATAAATCCTCTCTCCATGGATAGATCTTTGATAGACTCGGTCTCCTTCGCTCCCAAGTAAGCCCAAACAATTCAGCTCGACTCGGACATGCCCAACAGCGTCGCGGCCCAGGAACCTTTTAGTCGATATCGAGTAATTCACTCGATATCGAGGAACATTGTTCGTCGACTGGGCTTCTCGGGTAACTCTTCCTCGGAACTGGCTCGGACATGTGTGTCTGGTTTACTCGACATCGAGTAATTTTGTTGATATCGAGTAAAACGTTGCTCGGTGTGTCTTCTCTTCGGCTTCTCGATCAGGTGTTGCTTCCTCGAGTCCAGGTGTGGCTTTAAGGCTTGGTCGATATCGAGTAATTTACTCGATATCGAGTAATGCCCTGAACTCGAGTTGGCTTCATCTTCAGTTCCTCTATCAGCTCCTCCTCGACCAGGCTTGGCTTCACACCTCTTTGTCGATATCGATGAAAGGTACTCGATATCGAGTAAATCATGGCTTCTGTCTTTGCTTCTTTGTTTTGTCCCGGAATGGCTCCAAATTCTGTAATATTAAACCAGAACTTATGTAGACCTCTATTTGTTGCAAATAAGCGTATATTACATAAATTCAACATATTCCCAGCCCGAAATATGCAAAGTATATAGAATATGGAGCTAAAATGTGCATTTCAACATGGCTATTTTAGTGGACATCAAATCACCCCATACTTAAGCTTGCTTGTCCCCAAGCAATAACTTGGATGGTCATTCAGGGGAAGAATTTTAGACTCTCGACATCATAGATTCATTCTTATATAACCCTGCAATCAATTACCATCATTGAAAAGGTACTTGTGCCACAAATCCATGCATGTGCAAATAAAAAGCAACATCTACTCACAAAAGGAGGGTAATGCAAAAACAATTTATGTGACAAAGCATTAATAATCAAGAGGACTTTAATTTAAGCTCAAATAAAGAGTATATTGGTAAAAGGCTAAAGGTGGACAATTTTTGGCAATGTGGCGCTAATGATCCGAGGAACTGGAGTACTTTCCAAACTGAATTTTCACATTCCTTCGTCTTTTGATTCATCACCTTTCATAATGCTTTTTTTCAATAATAATGCTTTTACCTCTCTGACCTCAACACTGTCTTCTCACGAGTCGCAAACATGGGTGTCATGAATGGCCCCGGATACTTAGTGCTTTGGACTCCTCACATTGGTGTCCCGTCTCACTGAACTATTATCTCAGTAAGCAGGGTCGATCTACCTTTATCTCCTGAGGTGATCGGATTTTTTCTCACTCATTAAATTTTCCATATATTTCAAGCATTCCTTCCGAACTCCAAATAATGATAACAACAACATAAACACCATATAACATCTCCATAATGTAACATCATTCTCAACATAATCCCCGGATAGGAAATAAGGTAAAGAATAGCAATAATTAGAACATGTGGAGCAATGACTGAAATAAGGCATATATATGGCTTTTGTGATGCATAAGCATAGGTAAGGCTAGGAATATAAACAATGAGCATTGTATGGAAATATAAAGTCCTTTATCCTCTTATCATGCAACATGTCAAAAGCAACTTCAAATTTTACATCCTTTCATGGTTTTTAAGAAAATATGCATTTTATTGTGACTTCCCTTAACTAGGCAATTCCATGCTATATTTCTAATGAATTCAATTTTGCATCGTCGAGTTTAATTAAAACTTCCATGACACTATTTCTTTGAACAATTTACAAGCAATGGGAGATGTCTTATAGAACTTTGAGTTTTAGCTTTATGCATAAAAATTTAAAATTTTACTCAAAATTTCACCATGTAAAACCAAAAACAAGAATAAAATATATAATAGTGATAATGAGCTCTTTCCCCACCCCATACTTAAAATATACAGTGTCCCCACTGTATGAAAAATCAAATAAAACAAGAGTAAAGGAAGGAACTCACCGAATAATGCGTCGAGGAAAGTAAAACAGAGCCTGTCGAGTACTGTCTTAGTTGATGTCGGGGAATATTTGGTCAATATCAAGTAACGTTGGTCGAAATCGACTAGCTACTTCTCCTCTCCCCTTGCCGATTTCCACCTCAGGAGCCCATATCGACTAAATTGTTGTCGATATCGACCAGGTTTGGTCGACTTCAGTTTTTCTTCGACCTGCAAATTTGTTAGTTTATCCCGAAAACAAGATTTCACATGAACTATTTAAAAACAAAACCAATACCAAAAGTTTCAAAGTCCCAAAATTCAAAAATGTCGAGTAAATTTGGTTGACATCGAGTACAGGGACCCCATACTTAGGCTCTTGGCAAGTCTGGTGCTCAGCAAGGGAACTCGATGTCGAGGAAGATTGGTCGACATCGAGTAACACTTTGGTCGACATCGAGTAACACTTTGGTCGACATCGAGGAACTTTTGTCCATGTCGAGCAGAATTTTGGTGCCTTCCTCCGTTGTTTGCTTGATCTCGTGGTTGCTGATGCTTTTCACCTCCAGCCATGAAATTTCCTCTTTTGCAGGGCCAAAAGAGAAATTTAAGACCTCATCGCCAATTGTGAAGGTGAGCAATCGTTGTTTGACACTTATCTTGGCATCTGAAGTAGCTAGAAATGGTCTACCAAGAATAATAGGGCTAGTAGGATCTTCAGCACAGTCTATAATCAGGAAATCAGCGGGAATAAAGAACTTACAAACCTGGACAAGGACATTCTCAACCATACCTATAGGGATGACTACTGTATTGTTTGCCATGTATAGCTTGGCATCCACATGCTCTATAGACCCTATCTTCACCTTTCGCCAGATTGATAAGGGCATGATACTCACACTTGCTCCTAAATCACACAAGGACTCATATTTATATTGTCTAAATCCCACAGTAATAGAAAACTTACCAAGGTCGGGTCTCTTCTCAGGGAAGTGGAGCACTTTGCATTCACTGGCAATTTCTGAGATAGATCGCTTGTTGCTCAAGATCTCCTTGAGGAATTTCACATACGCATACATCTCTTGAAGAGCTTCTGTAAAAGGAATTGAGACATTCAGTTCTAAAAGCATATTAACAAAACGTTTAAACTTACCTGCAGTGGGATCTTTTAGCGCCTTGGAAGGGAAAGGCAGTGTCTTTTTCTGCTTCGGAGTCAGAACAGATGTTGGAGTTGTTGCAGAGTCATCGACATCGGCCACTTTTTCTTCGGCATTGACAAGGGTTTGCTCGATATCGACAACAGTTGTCGATTTCGAGTTGTTGTGTTGCGCAGTCGAGTCTGGGCTTGGATTCTCCTCCATGTCGAGTAGTTTTTTGTCGATATCGACCAAATTTTGGTCGACATCGAGTTGCTGCTGCTCGTTGTCGAGTTGCTGCTCTGCTTTGTCCAGCTGATTTCCAACCTTTGGCACGTGTAATTGGTGCCCGCTCCTGAGCTTTACAGCTGCGACGTGTCCGGTCTTCCCTTTATGATTTGGTTCTGTTTGCCCAGGGAGTTTCCCGGTCGATCGTGGAATTTGTGCTGCGAATTGACCCATCTGGATCTCTATGTTCCTCTTCCAGATATCCAGTTCTCCAAATCTTGTGTTGAAATTCTGGAGCTGATTATTGATGGCGCTTGTAGACTGTTGCTGTTGTGCATGATTTCGGCGCATCTCATCAAGAATCATCTGTAGATCATCCTTCCGTTGATCTCTTTCTGAATGTCCTGGAGCTCTGTATGGTGGGGGGTTCCTAGGGGCACCTTGGTTCCATTGTGGTTGCTGAAACCTTTGGTCCCCCATATAGCAATTGGGACCCCCTGCATAAGCTACCTCTTTGTGGTTTTCTGCCATCCTGACTTGCTTTGTGTGTGGGCACTCAGTAGTGGTGTACCACTATAATCCGCATTCGATGCAGGGTTGGTTGACAGAAAGATACTTGACTTTCTTGATAAGCTTGCGATTCTGATCTCTGTAGTACTACTCCCTGACATCTGGGTCAATCTCTTTGGAAGGCTCGTAGAGGGGCATGGATGGGGCTGGCCCGGCATAGGTATCTTCATCATAGTTTGTTGAAGCCCCATATTTGCTATCGTAGTTGGTGAGCTTGTCGAGTACACCCCATGCGTCAGCTGGTGGCATCGTTAGATACTCATATAAAGTATACTGATTGATACTATCCTTACTGGTCTGGTTAAGAGAATTGAAGAAGATCTCCTGAATGACATAGGGTGGTTGTCCATGAGTAGGGCAAGATCGAAGTAGTTCCTTATATCGTTCCCATGCCTTTGCCAGCGGCTCCCCAGGCTTCTGTTTGAAAGTTGTAATCTTCTGGCGGAGGAGTGCTGTCTTGGCAGGAGGAAAGAATTTGTTGAGAAATTCATGCTCTACTTGAGCCCATGTTGTGAGGGATCTTGGTTTCTGCCCTTCGAGCCACTTCAATGCAGGACCGGCGAGAGACCAACGAAAGGCCTTCATCTTGACATATTCCAGAGTAGTACCTTCAGCAAGAGTACTGCACAAGTCAGAAAAATTGGTAATATGTTCAAGAGGGCATTCATTAAATCTTCCATGAAAAGCATTATTTTTAAGTTCAATAAGAAAGTGAGTGCGAATTTCATAGTTATTCTCAGGGATTAGAATAGCCGATTCAGGCACGACGAGAGTCGGGTGCATGTAATCCTCTGCAGTGGTAGGGTATTGGGCAAGCTCATCTTCCAATTGCCTCCTTCGCGCAACTTCATGTTCCCTGCCTGCTTTCTCATTGGTGAGAGCAGTATCTTTGAAGGCTAGTTCCATCTGAAGCCTCTGTATCAGTTGTTCCTTTGTTTGTGCGGCTGCCATGGCTCTTTTTAGTTTAGCGTGGACGTGTAGAAGGCGTTACGGTTCGTCTAAGCCGTCAAACTCAGGTGGTTCACCAAAACGGCGCATACACTTGCGAAGTAACTCAAAGCAAACGTGAGATTTAACTACCTAAGGCGCGAATGATTGCTTCCCCGGCAACAGAACCAATTTGTTGTAGGAAGAAATCGAGATTGCAAATTAAATACGAATAAAATAAAGCAAACCGATTGGATCCCAGCAAATAATGTTCAAGAGTCCCTCCCGATGTAGCAAGAGAAAGTCAAGTTCGATCCTCGAGGAAGCTAGTCAACGGATCCTAGGCAACGGAGGAATCTCACGGCAGAAGTGGACAACAGATTGCTCGATCTCAACTAGGGTTTAGTCGACAGAAGATTGGACAAGTCGAACAGAGCAGCAGCAGTCACTGACCTTTGTCGATATCGAGAAGATTTACTCGATATCGAGTAACTTTCGTCGACGTCGAGGAAGCCTTGGTCGAGTACCTGCAGGTCAGAAGCTACGGCGATCTAGGATCGAATGTCAGAAGTAGATATCGACCAAATTTGGTCGAGATCGAGGAAAACAGAAAGTAAAATTAAATGCAAAATCTTCAAACTTCAACCGATGGATGAAAGAGAACTTCCAAGATTAGGGTTTGCGACAACGATTACCATGAAAGCGGGATATAAATTATAAAAGGCGGTGACTTTATCGATAAAGGAGAAGGCTTTCACCCAATCCGACAAGTAGGAATATAAATCTCGCGACAAATAACCCTAATTGTTTCTATTCCTTTTCATAATTAGAATTTATAATCTTTCGAATAGAAATCCTAATTAATACCCAAGTTTCACAACATGAGTTCTTCAATTTCTCAATCAAAGATGAAGCACATAGAATAGAATAAGATAACGATAAAATACCTCCTTTTGCAATCGCTAATCCACCAACATGGCTCTCGTTGGGCTCACCCCAACCCCAGAAGTAGGTGGACTACTCGCGCCTCATCGTAATTGCAGACATTGATTGAAAAAGAAATAACTTGCAATAAACTATATTCAAAGTCTTTACAATCCCGGCACTCAACTTTCGTAGAATGCCAAAACCCTAAAACCTTTGAACTCCTAAACTTCTCTGTGGAACTACTTCTCTAACTTCTGAATTGAAAAATGGAAAATCAGCGCCATGGGCTTTATTTATAGGGCTTAATCCTTGCTAATCAAGGTAAGAAAGTATATCTATATCTATATCTATTTATCTACTTACTTAAAGATTAAATAATGGAATAAAAGAAATAAATCAACTAGGACTATATCTAATTTGTGGATAAATCCTCCATGGAGTTGATAGATCTTGATAGAAGTGGATAGAATTTGATCTCGAAAATATCTCCATCGGCTCCAGGATAGAAACTTAACAAGATTTCGGATAACTTCTCGTCGGCTTTTGGGATTTCCTCGATATCTAGTAGAATTCCTCGATATCGAGTAGCACTTTTCTCGTCTTCTGCTCAGCAACTCGATTCCGGCTTCTGGACGGCACATCGACTACGTTTTTACTCGACATCGAAGAAATTTCCTCGACATCGGCTAGAGTTTGGTCCGTCTTTAGCTTCTTCGTCGATCTCGGCTCCAGGATGTGAAAATCAACTAAGTCTTCCTTGATATCGAGTAGATTTCCTCGATATCGAGTTGCATGTTTAGCTCCCAGCTTCCTTGTCGATTTCTGGAACTCAACTCGATTTCGGGTTTACTCGATATCGACTAAGTCCTCGGTAAGTTTTCTGTTACTGTGGGATTTGGACAATATAAATATGAGTCCTTGTGTGATTTAGGAGGAAGTGTGAGTATCATGCCCTTATCAATCTGGCGAAAGGTGAAGATAGGGTCTATAGAGCCTTTGGATGCCAAGCTATACATGGCAAACAATACAGTAGTCATCCCTACAGGTATGGTTGAGAATGTCCCTGTCCATGTTGGTAAGTTCTTTATTCCCACTGATTTCCTTATTATAGACTGTGCTGAAGATCCTACTAGCCCTATTATTCTTGGTAGACCATTTCTAGCTAATGGAGATGCCAAGATAAGTGTCAAACAACGATTGCTCACCTTCACAATTGGCGATGAGGTCTTAGATTTCTCTTTTGGCCCTGCAAAAGAGGAAATTTCATGGCTGGAGGTGAAAAGCATCAACAACCACGGGATCAAGCAAACAACGGAGGAAGGCACCAAAATTCTGCTCGACATCGACAAAAGTTCCTCGATGTCGACCAAAGTGTTACTCGATGTCGACCAATCTTCCTCGACATCGACTTCCCCAGACTTGCCAAGAGCCTAAGTATGGGATCCCTGTACTCGATGTCGGCCAAATTTACTCGACATCGACCAACCCTAAGCCCGAAGATTTCTGTTTTGGGCCCAAAAAGGTAAGTTCAGGTATGAGTTCTACTCCTTCTCAGTCCATTAAGAAAATTTTAAATAATTGAAGGGGAGGTAAGGCCCTGTGGAGAGAGAATCTGCGGAGAATGAGAGCTGGAAAGAAAAGGAAGGGAGAAAAGGGAGAGTATGCAACCAACCACCTATCAGCCAAGCTTGCATACTACAATCAGGACCTAGATGATCCAGGATAAGGGCCAAGCATAAGCAGGCCCCACATTGACGATCCTTGAGCACAAACGGAGAAGTCGGCCTAGCGACTCTAAAATCTAGAGCATGTCTATAAAACTTTTTGAATTTTGGGACTTTGAAACTTTTGGTTTTGGTTTTGTTTGGTTTTGTTTTTAAATACTTCATGTGAAATCTTGTTTTCGGGATAAACTAACAAATGTGCAGGTCGAAGAAAAATTGAAGTCGACCAAACCTGGTCGATATCGACTACAATTTAGTCGATATGGGCTTCTGAGGTGGAAATCGGCAAGGAGAGAGGAGAAGCAGCTAGTCGATTTTGACCAACGTTACTCGATATCGAGTAAGTTGGTCGATATCGACCAAATATTCCCCGACATCGACTAAGACAGTACTCGACAGGCTCTGTTTTACTTTCATCGACGCATTATTCGGTGAATTCCTTCCTTTACTCTTGTTTTATTTGATTTTTCATACAGTGGGGACACTGTATATTTTAAGTATGGGGTGGGGGAAGAGCTCATTATCACTATTATATATTTTATTCTTGTTTTTGGTTTTACATGGTGAAATTTTGAGTAAAATTTTAAATTTTTATGCATAAAGCTAAAACTCAAATTTCTATAAGACATCTCTCATTGCTTGTAAATTGTTCAAAGAAATAGTGTCATGGAAGTTTTAATTGAACTCGACGATGCAAAATTGGATTCATTAGAAATATAGCATGAAATTGCCTAGTAAAGGGAAGTCATAATAAAATGCATATTTTCTTGAAAACCATGAAAGGAGGTAAAATTTGAAGTTGCTTTTGACATGTTGCATGATAAGAGGATAAAGGACTTTATATTTTCATACAATGCTCATTGTTTATATTCCTAGCCTTACCTATGCTTATGCATCACAAAAGCCATATATATGCCTTATCTCAGTCATTGCTCCACATGTTCTAAATATTGCCATTCTTTACCTTATATCCTATCCGAGGATTATGTTGAGAATGATGTTACATTATGGAGATGTTATATGGTGTTTATGTTGTTGTTATCATTATTTGGAGTTCGGAAGGAATGTTTGAAATATATGGAAAATTTAATGAGTGAGAAAAAATCCGATCACCTCAGGAGATAAACGTAGATCGACCCTGCTTACTGAGATAATAGTTCAGTGAGATGGGACACCAATGTGAGGACTCCAAAGCACTAATTATCTGGGGCCATTCATGACACCCATGTTTGCGACTCGTGAGAAGGCAATGTTGAGGTCAGAGAAGTAAAAGCATTATTATTGAAAAAACGCATTATGAAAGGTGATGAATCAAAAGAAGAAGGAATGTGGAAATTCAGTTTGGAAAGTACTCCAGTTCCCCGGATCATTAGCACCACATTGTCAAAAATTGCCCACATTTAGCCTTTTACCAATCTACTCCTTATTTGAGCTTAAATTAAAGTCCTCTTGATTATTAATGTTTTGTCACATAAATTGTTTTCGCATTACCCTCCTTTTGTGAGTAGATGTTGCTTTTTATTTGCACATGCATGGATTTGTGGCACAAGTACCTTTTCGATGATGGTAATTGATTGCAGAGTTATATAAGAATGAATATATGATGTTGAGAGTCTAAAATTCTTCCCCTGAATGACCATCCAAGTTATTGCTTGGGGACAAACAAGCTTAAGTATGGGGTGATTTGATGTCCACTAAAATAGCCATGTTGAAATGCACATTTTAGCTCCATATTCTATATATTTTGCATATTTCGGGCTGGGAATATGTTGAATTTATATAATATATGCTTATTTGCAAGAAATAGAGGTCTACATAAGTTTTGGTTTAATATTACAGAATTTGGAGCTATTCCGGGACAAAACAAAAAAGCAAAGACAGAAGCCAGGATTTACTCGATATCGAGTACCTTTCATCGATATCGACAAAGAGGTGTAAAGCCAAGCCTGGTCGAGGAGGAGCTGATAGAGGAACTGAAGACGAAGCCAACTCGAGTTCAGGGCATTACTCGTTATCGAGTAAATTAATCGATATCGACCAAGCCTTGAAGCCACACCTAGACTCGAGGAAGCAGCACCTGATCGAGAAGCCGAAGAGAAGACTCACCGAGCAACGATTTACTCGATATCGACAAAATTACTCGATGTCGATGCAGGCGAGGAAGCCGATGTCGACAAAATTACTCGAGGAACCCTAATTGTATCTACCGATTTTTAGGTTTACAATCCAAGTTATTAGCATGGATCTCCATTGAATGGGTAATAAACACATAAAAGGTAGTAGATGCTCAAAACATGATAAAAGTCGGATCTTTACCTCAAACTCGCATGGCTACCGTCGGGCTCACCCCAACCCTAGAAGTGGGTGGACTACTCGCGCCTCATCGCAATTGCAGAGATTGATTGAAAAGAAATAACTTGCATAAACTAAATTCAAAGTCTTTACAATCCCGGCCCTCCAACTTTCGTTGAATGCCAAAACCCTAAAACATTTGAACTCCTAAATTTCTCTATGTGGAATTGTGTCTCTAAAATTGAATCCATGAAAAACTAGCCCCATGGGGTTTATTTATAGGCTTCCAATCCTTGCTAATCAAGGAAGGAAATCCTATCTAATATCTAAATATAAAACTAAATAAAGATAAAACATTAATCTTAAAAGGAAATATATCTAAATATCTTCATGTGTGGATAAATCCTCTCTCCATGGATAGATGTTTGATAGATTCGGACTCCTTCGCTCCCAAGTAAGCCCAAACAATCCAGCTCGACTCGGACAGGCCCAACAGCGTCGCTGCCCAAGAACTTTTTAGCCGATATCGAGTAATTTACTCGATATCGAGGAACTTTGTTCGTCGACTGGGCTTCTCGAGTAACTCTTCCTCGGAACTAGCTCGGACATGTGTGCCTGGTTTACTCGACATCGAGTAATTTTGTCGATATCGAGTAAAACATTGCTCGGTGTGTCTTCTCTTCGGCTTCTCGATCAGGTGTTGCTTCCTCGAGTCCAGGTGTGGCTTCAAGGCTTGGTCGATATCGAGTAATGCCCTGAACTCGAGTTGGCTTCGTCTTCAGTTCCTCTATCAGCTCCTCCTCGACCAGGCTTGGCTTCACACCTCTTTGTCGATATCGATGAAAGGTACTCGATATCGAGTAAATCCTGGCTTTTGTCTTTGCTTCTTTGTGTTGTCCCGGAATGGCTCCAAATTCTGTAATATTAAACCAAAACTTATGTGGACCTCTATTTCTTGCAAATAAGCGTATATTACATAAATTCAACATATTCCCAGCCCGAAATATGCAAAGTATATAGAATATGGAGCTAAAATGTGCATTTCAACATGGCTATTTTAGTGGACATCAGGCAGAGACAAAACATCATGAACACTCACTGGTTCATCAATAATACTGTCATTTTTTAAGGGAAATATACCTTCCCTGCATACCACATCTCTGCTATAAAACACAACCTTTGAATCAAGGTCTCATAGCTTGTATCCTTTTTTACCAAAAGGATATCCTAAAAGAACACATCTTCTGGCTTTAGCTCCCATTTTGTCTCTTTCTGAGTGAGCAACTGGAGCATAACATACGCAACCTATAATTCTCAATTCATCATAGGTAGAAGGCTTATCAAATAACCTCTCATGAGGAGATTTCCAATTCAATATCTCTGTGGGCATCTTGTTGATCAGGTGAGTGGCTGCCAATAAACACTCTCCCTAAAACTTAATAGGCAAACTTGCATGGATTCTTAGACACCTTGCTATCTCTACCAAGTTTCTGTGCTTTCTCTCCACCCCACCATTCTATTGTGGAGTATAAGGGACTGACTTCTGATGAACAATCCCTTTGGATGCAAACAATTTTATGCACTATCTCTTCACAAATTCAGTGCCATTATTTGTCCTTATGACTTTCACTGGAAGACCAAATTGATTTTCCACATAATTGAGAAAATCTCTGATAGTTTGCAACACCTGCAACTTATTTTTCAGTAAAAAGGTCCAAGTGACCCTTGTACAGTCATCAAGGATAGTAAGAAAGTAAGAATATACATTATAAGTGACCGATTTATAAGGACCCCTTAGGTCCATATGCATTAAATCAAAAGGCTTAACAGCAATGCTCAAACTTCTCTGAAAAGAAAGTCTATGATGTTTTGACAAAGAACAAGAGTCAAATTGGAATTCATCTAACTTTGAATAATTAAACATTCTTAAATGTCTTAACTTAGAGATAGAACTGTGACCAAGTCTAGCATGAACAGTTTGCAAGTCAACACTAACTTTATTACAACTTTTCATTCTCCATTTCTCTGTGTCACTTGAAGTTGGTGATTCTGAAAAGATCTTGTAAAGACCATGCTTTCTGACTCCTGACAGCATCACCTTCTTAGATCCAGGGTCTTGGAAATAGCAATAAGTTTTGGTGAATATAACAATCAAGTCAGTTTCATCAAGCGCTTTCCCAACCGATAATAACATGTGCTTAAAATCAGGCACTAACAAAACGTCACTTAGAATAATATGATATGTGAGTTGCAACATTCCCATTTCAGTCACTATTTTGATGGATCCACCTTCTTAATCTTCTTTTGTTGAACAATACATGAGAATCAGCAACCATATGATCTGTAGCCCCAGTATCTATTATCCATTCAACAAACACAGTACTTTGTGACACACTATTTGCAACTGTAGGAGAAATCATACATGCAAAATTTGCAAAAGATCCACTACTGCTTTATGCTTGATTTCTTCCTCTCATTCTCTTTAGCACTTCTTGGTAAACTGCATTTACCATAATAGAATCAACACTTCCTTCTCCTGCATCATCATCCAGAGAGATTCCTTGCATCTGGTTGCCCATTGAACCTACTGTGTAAGTTGTACTCTTATTGGGAGTCCCACTCTTCTCTTTTTCTTTGAGCTCCTTGAACCAGTCAGGAATTCCATGGAGCTTGAAACATTGCTCTGCCATATGACCTTTCATGCCACAATGAGAGCACTTAGAATTGGTCTTTATCCTCTTCAACTCTTGTCAATCCTTCCACTCTCTCTTAACTGGCTTACTTCCTCCACTAGACGATTTGTATTGATAAGATCCTCCACCTCTATTAGCAGCCATTGCACTTGAATCAGTATTAATACCCTGTGGAACAGAAGTACCACCTGAGGCTTCATTGCCCCTCTCTACCTGCTGCAAAATATAGTAGGTTTTGTTGATGCTTGGCAAGGGATCAATAGCTAGTATAGAGTTTCTTGCAACATCATACCCATCATTCAAGCTAACCAAAAACTGCATAAGCTTGTTTCTAGATTCAATCTCAATAATCTTCTTTTTTTAAATCACATGTACAAGTAGCACCACATACACATTCAGGAACACTCTCTAAGACTTGCAACTCATCCCAATGACGCTTAAAGAGATTATACAGATCTGCTAGATTCATGTTACCCTGGTTTATATTTTCAAGCTTCTTCCTAATTTGAAAAATAAGTGGAGCATTTGATTGACCAAATCTCTCCACTATCTCATCCCAGAGACCTTTAGAAGAGTCCATAAACATAAATCCCTCAGCTACACTCTTAGTCATAGACTTGAGAAGCCAACATCTCACCTTGTAATCCGCTATTATCCACCTCTCCAAATCAACAGATCTAGCAGGTAGCTTAGCACAAGAGCCATTAATGAAGCCAAGTTTGCATTTGGCTCCCAGAGCCATCATAACTCCACCGCTCCTTGTCATATAATTGCCTCCATCAAATGGAATTGCAACCAACTGGGCACCGGGATGATCAGAATTAGAGAGAAATAGGGGATCTGCCAGATTAGCTAGAACACTCATATCTTCATATATCCTTTCTCCAGAATTAGAACTATCACTCACAGTGAACATAGACACATAAATCAGCTAAAAATGCAAGGAACAACATTGAGAATCGACTGCAGCTCTGATACCATGTGAAAACATGCCAAGTTTGATAAATGCAGAATGCAAAATAAGCAAATAAACATCAAGAACATGTCATCACAGGGCACTGTTTCATTAGCAAATCAGAGAATCAAAAATGGATTGGCATAGCCTTCATTAGTGCGGCTGCAATCCCCAAAACCCTACTAATTAGGAAGGGAGAATGCCAGCTTATATGGTAGGGTAATACACCAACATGTGCCTAGCTTCCACATGAGGTACCAAAAGAGGACAAAAGTCCTTATTACATAAGACGGCAAAGGTACTGAAAAACTAAAGGAAATGCAACTAGAATGCAGCTCACATTCAGCTAAGGCAAATGAAGGAAAGAAGAAGATTATGATGAAGACATATAATCTTCATAATAACCATAAAGTCGCATCTAATCCACCTATGGTAATCCGGATCCTCTTCGCTAGGTTTCACACAAGATCCGATTATAAAACCTAGCTTAAGCTTTGCACCTAGAGCGATCTTAATTCCTCTACTCCAGCTAGAGAAATTAGAACTAGTAAAAGCATTCGCAACAAGTGTCATACCTGGATGATCGTTGTTCGAAAGGAAAAGAGGATCATTGTCGTTCGCATTGGCACCTCCATGAGCACCTTCATTCCCTCGATGATTGAGGAAATTGTTATCCGCCATGACTCAATTTGAACCAATAGATCACAGAAGAACAATCGAACAAAGAACAGAAGATCAGAGGATCATATCATTTAAATTTTAGATTGATGTGAAAACTCACCGGGAAGTTGAAATTTTCATGGGTTGGATTTTGTATGTCACACGGGATGTCGGCATCATAAGATTTTTATAATGAAAAAAATACATTACGATCGGAAAAATTAAAAATCATTTTCTTAGATAATTGATTTTTTTATTCAATAATATTTTTTAAAACATTATCTTTTCTGATTTGTTTTTGTAAATATTATAATAACATAAATATATATAACACACGTACTGTATTATATACCAAATTAATTACCAATGTATGAATCTCTTTCATTTAAAGCATTCATCACACTCGGCCCCGTCACAAAAGGAGCACACTGCCACACTCCATTACGGCATTACTCCGAGCCTGAGATCATATATAGACTGCTGTTTTTATCTTCTTCAAAAGGTCAATAAATTAAATTATGTGGGGTTGGTTTCATTTCAATTTTCAAATTCGAAGAGCTCGATCCTTTATATATCATATTTAATTATTTTAGATATAATTTTATATTATAAAAATTATATTGTATTTATATTAAAAAAATTATTATTTTAGAAAATAAGTTTTAAATTATTTAAAAACAAAAAAATGGTTAAATATAAATTTGATAAAGTGAAAAAATTACATGGAATTTCATCTCTACCCATCTTATAGTTTGTAGTACAAAGTATGAAGGAGAGGAGACTGAGAGATAGAGAGATTGGTAGGTAGGTATAAGCCTCAGGGCTCAGATGCTCAACCTACCCACAAAATGAAACAGACAAATCAGGTGAGAGTGAGAGTGTGGCATTTGATTGATACATTGGGGACTTTTTTTTCTCAAAATTTTCCTTTTGTTTGATTCTTATTAATTTCTTTATATTCTTCAAATTAAAGTTGGGCACAAAGATAAAACAGTATCCCCTCTGCATGCATCGACGCCTGTTGGTCAAAGATACCACACATGACTGATGACACACATACACTTAGCTGCCCTCATCCACCTTGAATGTCCGGTTTGCCACTCCTTCCCAAATTAGAGGGAAATGTTTGTTTGTCTTTCTCCAAGTGCTGTAAAGAAGATAGGAGGTAGCTTTCCCTTGATTAATTGAAGAGAATATATACGTAACAACTAGGTTAAACTAGAGTTCATAAGGAGTTTTGCCTTTGAGAAGGGTGGTCGGTGTGCGATTGATAAGATAGCAGGCGGTAAGAACGCATTCGCCCCATAATTTTTGTGGTAAAGAGGCTTGGAACATGAGAGCACGAGAGACATTAAGAATGTGACAATGTTTGCGCTCTACGCGACCATTTTGTTGTGGAGTGCCAACGCAGGAGGACTCAAATAGAATGCCATGGTCACGAAAGAATGGCTTGAGGGCTATGAATTCCGAGCCATTATCGTTGCGAAAGCACTTGATAGACGTATGAAATTGTGTTTGAACCATAGTGCAAAAATTGCGAAGTAATGAAGAGACTTCGGACTTATGACAGATAAAGAAAAACCCAAGTAGTGCGAGAATAATCATCAACTAAAGTGAGAAAATAAGATGTGCCACAAGTAGAGGGGATACGATAGGAACCCCAAATGTCACAATGAACTAATTCAAAACAAAAAGTAACTCGAGAAGTACTAATGGGAAAGGAAATGCGAGTTTGTTTGGCCTTGTAACAAATATCACAAGGATCAGTCTTATTGGAAACAAGTTTGGAAGCGGAAATACTCGGGAAGAACTGGACTAAATGGTGTGAAGGATACCCAAGGCGTTGATGCCAAAGAGTGGAGGAGTCGACGACGGGGGTGTAGTAGGAGCAGCCGTGGGGAGGAGAGGGAGGCGGAGTAAGCCATCGCAACCAGGACATAACCCTATCTCGGACTTCACCCGCTCCAATCAGCGTCCTCGAAATGCGGCCATGTATCACAAAAAGCTTATCAAAGGAGATGACGATGCAAGATAATTCAGCAGAGAGACAGGTAGACGATAAAAGGTGGCAGTCAAGTCCCGGAACAAATAAGACATGAGAAAGAGTCACTCCATGACAGAGACGAAGGATGCCGGCCTGTGTAGCTATCGAAACAGTGGCATTAGGGAGCCGAATGTGGCACGGCAGGATGTCACTGAGATCACGAAGCAAAGTGGCATCGCCTGTCATGTGAAACGAAGCCCCAGAGTCGAAAATCCAAGAGGTAGAGGACTTAGCGTGGAAGTCCTTGAATTTCTCGAATAGGAGATTCCAATCGGCATTGGAGACCAGAGAGCCGAAGGCGTCACGATCAGTAGAAGTCAGGGGCTGCGAGGTTGAAAAGGAAGCCGAACTGGCCTGGGCAGCGTGCATAGCGGAGCCGCGTGTGAGGGACTGTGATGGCGGAGCAGGCGGAGGAGACGGGTTGGGAGTGTCGCGGCCTCGTCCGGGAGCAGAAGGAGGGGCCCCGGTAGCGGGGTCAGCGACGCCCTTGTCGTGGTTCCACCCGTCTAGAAAGCCGATGACTTTGAAGCAGGATGATACATCGTGGCCGGACCGGCCACAATGAGTGCAAATGAGGCCGCTTTTTTCCGTCTTACCCGAGGAAGGGCGAGACTGAGATCGAGAAGCCATAGCCAGGGAGTCCGAGCGAGCATCCCTGTCCTTGGCGATGGTCTGGAGACGTTCCTCTTGAACGGCCATCGAGTAGATACGGTTGAGCGGCGGAAGAGGGTCATGAGCCACGATGGTAGACCGGATGGTGGCATAGGTGGCGTCGTCGAGCCCCATCAGAAATTGATGGGCTCACTCAACCTCTCGCTTCTTAGCGGCGTTGCCGCAGGTGCAGGCAGTGGAAGCGGTACGGTGTAGGTGGTGAGCTTGTCCCAGAGCTTCTTGAGACGACCGAAGTAGGCAGCGATCGATTGGCCATCCTGACGACAACGAGCAATCTCAGAACGAATCTGAAGGATCCGGGGACCGTTGCCGACAGAAAAGCGCTGGTCAAGATCATCCCAAAGTTCCTTAGCAGTAGCGAAATAGGTGATGCTGGAACGGAGAGAAGGCTCGATGGACTAAGCGATCCACCTGATCAGCATGGAGTTGACACGCTTCCAGTAAGCCGCATCAGTAGAGCCGGCAGCAGGTGCCGTGATGGTGCCGTCAAGGAAGCCATCCTTGAACTTGGCAGAGAAAGCATTGAGCATGGCGATCTTCCATTCATGGAAGTTCTCGATCGCCACGCAAGATCACAGGGCAAATAGCAAGACCAGGGTGATTAGAATGATTTAGGTAGTAGGGCGAGGCAGGGGTAAAGGCAGGGGGAGGGACGACGGCCATGGTGAATCGGTAGGGGAGTCGGCGATAGAGTTAGACGGTTAGGAGGATCGGTAAGCCTAATACCATGTAAAGAAAGATAGGAGGCAAAAGTCTACTTTTCCTTGATTAATTGAAGAGAATATATACATAACAACTAGGTTAAACTAGAGATTCTATCCTAACTTACAAAGATAAGATACTTGCTATACAAGGATAAAATCAAAACTAATTATACAAAGATATGATATCTCAACAAGTGCCTCCCGTAGCTGCTTACCCGCCTTCAATCTCGCGGTACTACTTCGCTATCGATCATAAAAAAAAGTCACATATAGCTTGTATATAAGTTGATGAGTTACTTTCATTACTTCCAAATTGGATTTAGTAGGCTTATGTGCTTGTTGGTCATCCTGTCATCTTACGAGAAGATTCAAACTAGCTAGGTAGACCTACCCCTTTGAATTGAGATCCTCTACTTAATTCCGTTCATTGGTGTAACACTCAATTACTTTCATTAGGTTTTATTTAATTTTAAAAACTATATATAAATTATATTCATATTGCAGATATCTAGTATATTTTATATGCTTATAAACTTTATTTCGAAAAATCATATTATAAATTTTATAGAAGATCTCCATTGTACCACTTGGGTTTCCTCCAAATCTTCTCTCTTTGTTGTCCCATTCCAATCCATGAGATAACTGCCTTCTGATCGAAAGTGTTAACAGAACTGTAGCTAACACTTTTAATAGATTTTTTTTTTTTTTATCCAGTAAAAATATATACTGCTATATATTGTAAGTATTAACAGTTGCATGTATCGCTTGAGACAACGGAAAAACGGAGTTGTCAGTCGAGAGGCCCAAACACAGTACTAGAGTGGTAAGTTTTTAGAGACATACACAATTTTAGATGTTCATAACCAATAATATATGCGAGTACACGAGGCAACCAAACTATATATATATAGAGAGAGAGCGTATTATTTTTTATTAATAAAACCCTTAATTTAATAAATAATTGAATAACTTTTATTACTTTTTTTTTTAAATTTACTTATTATTTTATTTAAAAAAAAATAGATCGGATTGGAGCGGAACTCAGCCCGCCATCCAGTCTGTGTCTATATACGCTAGTACCCTAGTACGCCCACGCTGTTGATTTGGATTAATGGGATTGAAAGGAACGTAGAGTGGCCCTCAGTACGTTCACCAAACCTTCCCAAAAAAACAAACAAGAAGAGGAGGGATCTGCACTTCTACCTCGTGAATACTTAATTTACTCATAGGGGAATTTCCGTCTTCAACACAATGAGCCAAATGGAAGGCCACAAAACCAGTAGTTAGAGACTACTTAGACTATCTCTTAAATCACTTTTCTCTTCTTATTTATTCAACCTCCCGGAATTGGCATCTATTTCAGCAGCCTCAATCAACCCAACCCATGTTGTAGGGTTTTTTTTTTTAATTGAGTTTTTCACGTTAAAATTTTATATAAACATGTTAGATTAATACTAGTAATATACTTTATCCGTTTTTTTATTCTTAACATGTTAGGGAAGCCTCTTTATTTTTTTTACTGCTTTCCCCTTTTGGAGAATGAGATGAGGAATCTGTTGGACCATAAAACGTCTGAAAATTCTCCAAAAACTTCAAATTCCCCAAAAACGGAGAATCTATCAGAGATGCTCTAAATCTGTTTGTTTAAATCAATTTTATTCACAAGAAAACTAATGTATTTACTATCTCAAATATATAAATATATTAACACAATATTTTAAATTTATATTAATTATCTATAAAAATTTATTAAAAATATAAAAATGAAAGAAAAAATTAAAAATTACAACTTGTAAAAATTTAATAGTAACTTTTTGTCAAAATTATTAATTTTATTTTTATGAAGCAATTTTTTTAAGATTTTGAATTTATTTTCACAAACTGAAACATAAATTTATTTTCTAGTACCAAATAACCTTAATCTTAAGAAATATTTTATTTATTTATTTTTATACAATTTTTTTTATTTGAACCACAACTTTGTTTTTTATTGTTGAAAAACAAGTCACAACTTTAGCGGATTCAACACTTGGATCAAATCTGCTAAATCTCGGGCTTGAGTGTTTTCTTCATGGACAGCTCTCTATCATGAGATTTCCATGCTTTTGTATTTGCGGGCCATCTAGGCGCCTCGTAAAAACTTTAGGTTGAGGTTGACAATTACGAGCTGGGTTGTGTTTGTGGGCCGCTGCTTCGAAAAATGAGTTGTTGCTTTTGACCCGAACCATTAAATTCAGTTTAGTTGAGTCCATTTGAGCAACCCTAGCTAGTTAGAACAACTAGTCCGAGTGAACTAATTGTGTCTTAGGTTAGGTGCTTTACAAGTTGATTCATTTAGAATCATCATCATTTTGTGTATTTTTCACTTAAAATTATCTTAATTAATTGCACTAACATACCTTTAAAAAGGTCAACATTTTGGTATCTCAATTGTATTAGCAGTTTAGCACCCCTTAAATAAAGTCCAACAAACTATTAATTTTTTTTAAAAAAAAAGAATGAATATAATCAAATAATCAATCCGTTCATGCAAAATATGTCATTTTAAGGTGTTCTCGAATGAATATAGTCAAATGCTCAATCCCTCTAGAATAAAATTCAATCTTAGTATGAGTTATCAACCTCCCTGATGTATATATATTGGGCCTTCAGTCCATAGGGCCAAAACAAGTTCTCATAAGGCCTGAGACTGTTAGCTGTCATATTTAGTCTACAAGTTCAAAGTCCCAAATGACTACCTATTAAAAATATTTGATATTTTATATCCTTGTTTTTCCTAATAGATATATAATTTTCCCATCATCAAATCCTTATGCTATGTACTCTATTTTAGCCTTACATGACATTGGTCATGTATAAGAAAAATACAGGAAGGATTGACAATGTTCATGCATTGTAATTTTTCATGACAATGTTCTTCAATTTTACAGGAAGGATTGAACACCTCATTATTAAAATTAAGAAAGACAAAACAAAACAAAATTATTAAAAAAATCCAATAAAGAAGGATGGTAGACCTCATTATTAAAATACTTACACTCTTTCTTCAAAAAGAAAAAAAAAACTTACTCTCTACTCCTCTACCAACTAGAATTTATAAAGTCTAAAACATCAAGTATTTCTGATCGAATGGAGTACTATAGAAGACCAGAGGAGTAGGGTTGTTATATGAACTAAACAGTTCGAGATCGGCTCGAAAAAAGCTTGACTTGAGCTCGTTCACTCACCTAAACAAGTCGAGTCTGGACATGATTTTATACTCGGTTGAAAGCTCGGCTCATTCGATTTAAACTCGAGTATCTCGAATTTTATGAAATTTCTAAAATTTTCTTTAAATTAATATGTTTTTTTTTCTTTAAGTTAATATGTTATGACCAAGTACTCCCTCCGTTTCAAAATAAAAGTCGTTTGTCTTTTTTCTGTATGTTTTTTTGAGGAGATAAAAACACTATAAAATATTATTTTTTTGATCAATTTTTTAAAATAATTTCATACTTAATAGTCATAAGTATAAACTTATCGAAAAAAATTCATTAAAAAAATAATATTTTATATAGTTTTTACATCATTAAAATGCGTGTAAAAAATCAAACGACTTTTATTTTGAAACGGATGGAGTATTACTTTTTAAACCTCGAAAAAAAACTCGGCCTGAACTCGTTCATTTTCTAAACAAGTCAAGCTTAAACTCGTTTAAAAATGGAGCTCGACTCGACTCGTGCTCGTTTACTGATAGAACACATTTAGGTAGGCATATTAGGATGCATTTAGCATGATTTAGATGTGCATAACGTATAGTTTAAGCTAGATTTGCATTTATACTTGTGTTGTTGGTGGAGTCGGAATCTACACGTTTTTATGGGTTATTTCATGTATATGTGGATCCGACGAGGAATGAGGAAGCTCATGGATGAAGGAAGAGTGAAAAGGAGGAGGAAAAGTGAAGAGCTTGGGAGCGGAATTAAAGTTAGAGAGCCTAAGTGAAGAACAAGTCAGCAGAAGTTGTCGTCAGACATGCAAAACTTGTTTCGCTTTTTCTGGAGGCCTCAGTGGTCCGATTGACTATTATAAGCATGCGTTAGAAAGCTCTTTCCGTGATCTACAACTTTCGTCTTGACATCAGAACCAAATTCGAAGAGGAAAAATCACCGTGAACAGTAAAAGCCGACCCGCGGCCCGAAGCTCTGACGAAGGATTTTGCAATCGCCTGGCCGCCCCACGGCCTGGGTTGGCTGCCCTGCGGCCTCTGCAGAAACGCCGAATCTGCTCAATGGACTTTTTATCTCTTTAATTAGGTTTTTAGAGTTATTATTTGGCCGACTCTTTTGAGGCTTTTAAGGAAGTTTTAGGGTTTTATTTGAAGGATCTAATTCTTTAGTTTATGCACTTGGAGATTATTAATTGAGAGAACCCAAGAGGGGAGCCTCCATGGCCATGGAGTGTTAAACTCTTCCGTTTCATCTATGGATTGAAGCTTTGGTTTGATAAAGTTGTGAGATTTCTATTCTTGTTATATTCCTATTGATTCTTTTGCGAATATTGTTGATTTCTTCTAGTCCTTACAACTAGTTGAGATTATTGCTAAGATTTTGTGGATTCCTTGTAGTGAACCTTAATCCATAGTAGCAATCATGCCTTTTTAGGACTCGTATGACTAAACTGGCGTGTAGAGAATCAATTACATGTTTAATGCTGACTCGTAACTTGGTGTTGTATGTATCTTGGTTAATCCTTAATCTTAATGCTACTATTAGGTTGAATCTTGACCGTGTTATGGTTATCTAATTAGTAAGGGTTACTAGGACTCGTATGACTAGTAATTTTACACAAGATCAAGACAAGAACAATAATAGGATGAAAAGAGAACTTGAAGAAGAATCAAGGATCAACTAGTCAAACTAAAGTGAATATTTGTAGATGAAACTATTTTCTCAATTGTTATCTCTACTAGCTTGTTTATAGTTTCTTTTCTCATCTTCAATCACCAAAACCCCTCTTTCCTACTAATTGGTAAATATACATCGCTTAGGAATACTTGATTCTCTGTGGGATCGACCTCTTATTTGCTTACTATACTAGTTTGTAGGTTTGAGTTATACTTTGATAGGAACAACGACAGTTTCCTCCTGTCATTTACCAAACAAACAAAACTTAGGGTGTGTTTTCTTGTCAACCCCTTCCACCTTCATTTAAAGGGGTGGGTTGGGTGGATCTCCACTCCATCTCCTCCACCCTCCCTCACCAAGGCGAGAAAATTCCCCACACCTCCACCTCCTCCGCCCCTTAAAAAAAGTGAAGAAAACACACCCTTAAACATGTCAAACTCGACTGGAATAACACCCTTACAAAGAGTGCAGATAAATAGGTAGTGAATTGGAAGGAACCAAGATCATAGGAGAGGAGAGTGTGGCAATGCCTCTCCCTTGTGTTTTTTGTAACCATTTGGTTGAAGATGCAGAACACTTGTTTACAAAATGCACTCATTCTCTTGAGCTTGTTGGAAAGTTTGATAGAAACATTGAAACAAAAATTCGAAGGGTGGACACGACTAACAAAAAAATGAAACAAGTTGTAACGGAAATATTCTCCAATCTCACTAAAGCTCAAACAACCTCGTTAGCTTTGATTTGGTGGAGTTTATGGACAATAAGAAATAAAGTAGTTTTCGACGACCAAAACTACATGAACGATCAACAACACCAAGGATATATTATACTTCAACTACAAAATTGGAACTAGACCTGTCAAATGGGTCATTTGGGTCGGGTTCGGGTCAGGTGATTTCGGGTCTCAGGTAAAACGGGCTCCGGGTATTTCCGGGTTGACTAGAACCCGAGTTTCGGGTCATTTCGGGTTTGTCAAATTTTTCTTTTTTAAATTAAAAAAATCAAAATTTGATAATTTGCGATAAATTTTAATTATATATATAAACAAATAATTATATTTAATTATAAATCAACCGGGTCAATCGGGTAAATCAGGTCAAAATTACCGCGTCAATTGGGTCACCGGGTCGAAACCCAGATTACCCGGAAAATTTCCGGTTTTTTGGGTTTGGGTCGAAATTTTCGGGTCTTGACTCAAAGAATTTCGGGCGGTCGGGTCGGGTTATGTTGTGATAGGTCTAATTGGAACCAATCAAAAACACTTCATTGGGAAGAAATGGAAAAAACAAAACCTATAAGTGTACCCCAACTAAGAAAGAAAAAGGACATTCGTTGGAAGAAAACCATGGAGGGATATTTCAAGATCACTTTTGATGGGTCGAAACTATCCACAGGTGATGCAGCGGCGGATTTTGTTATTCGAGACCACCATGGTAGTGTCCATGCTTGCAATGCCTTATTGTGTGGTTCTATTTCTCCATTGATGGCGGAAGCGTTGACCCTTCAGATGGGTCTGTCTGCTGCGTTACAAATGGGTATCTCGAAGATTGAAGTAGAAGGGGATAGTATTTCGGTTATCAGCTCAATCAAAGGGAGCTGGAAGTGCCATTGGGAGATTGATTTGGTGATCGCCGATGCTCTTCTTTTGCTCCAATCCTTCGAGTCCTTTTCTGTCACCCACGTTTTTTGGGAAGTCAACCAAATGGCGGACAAAGCAGCTCATCTTCGTCTGCGACAGGTTCATGGGTCGATTGCTTCTCATCCAGAGCTTCTTGCTCTCGTCCATAAGGACGCTATTTGGTGGTGAATCAGTAGGGGTTGACACTACCCCAAAATCTTTCCCTTGTATAAAAAAAAAAAGAAAAAAAGATAGGTAGTGAATTGGGCACTCAAACAGGTGGTTGATGGGCCCCACTTTCCGTTTTAATTTTCATCCTTAAAAAAAGGCTTTTGTTTAAAACTGTTTTTTGGTCCCCCAATTCCCTCCCTCCCCCTCACTTGTCGTCCCTCCGCTCCCAAAACTCCCACCCGTTTCTCTTCCTCAATTCATCTCTTCTTTTTCTTCTCTCTCGATTGATTTCGGAAAACTGTTGGAGAAACAATGACTGACACGATTGATGATATAGCAGTGGAGATTTCGTTTCAAGGCCTGGAAGATGATTGTCGTCTTCTCGGTAGCCTCCTCAGGGACGTCCTCCATCGAGAGGCCGGTCCCTCTTTCATCGACAAGCTCGAACGCATCCGAGTCCTTGCTCAGGTAGTTAATTGAAAGATCCTGCTTATGTATTTTGCAATGATCGAATTTCGATCGGTTTCTGTCGGAGGGAATGTGTACGTTTTCAGAGTTGAAATGGTTCGAATCAGGTCTTTGAGTCTTTCAATTGTTTTTATTAAGTTCCTCAATTAATCTGTGTTTTGTGTATCTCCGTGGCTGCTATTTTTTTGGAAATTATTAGTAAAGTAAAAATTGCTTTCAAGAGACAGACAAATAAGGAAAATAAAATAAAATTTTCCGCGTATTCATAGTGATAGTGCCTAATTAGTGACGGGTCATTTTCTCGGGTTGACTGCTTCCATGAGGATCGTTTTCACTGCTTACAGTATGATCGGATTAAGATGTATCGTTGGACTGCGGTTCTGCTGTAGGGTAGGACTTGGCTTCGTCTGTCAGTTCGTCCGCATCACGTTAGGTTTAGGTCGGTTTGGTTTCGCTTTTGTGGGGTGTTTGTGTCTGAATTTGCACCGTTTTTTGTACTTTTATGTTTTTTTAGACGGTTCTCCGTCTGCCGACCTGGTCGGCCCTCGAGTTTCAGGTATATCTGAACTCGAATTTTTACCTAATCAAAACAAAAAGATAGTGTCTGATTAGCATGTCAAGCGTTAGCAGTAGTCGCGGTAGGTGTGGGCTTGTAGTGTTTCGCAGTGCGAATTTTCGCACTGCTAGTACTGATAGTAGCGCTGTTAAATTTGGACTTGAGCTTAAAAATATGCTTATTCTCGGCTCGTTTAGAAAATGAACAATCTCGAGTCAAGCTTTTTGCGAGCATTAAGAAGCCCTATTGCTCATAACATAGTAATTTAAAGGAAATTTTAGAAATTTCACCAAATTCCAAATATTCGAGCTTAAATTGATCTAGCCGAGCTTTGAACCAAGCTTAAAAATGTGCTCACACTCGGCTTGTTAAGAAAATGAATGAGCTCGAGTCGAGCTCAACCCACTCGACTCATATATAACACCCCTAACTGATAGTGGTGGAAACTCAATAATGACTACTGCCGCTTCAAACAAGAGTTTTAAGATTTGACTAGTTCTATTAACAGAATAAAAGATAAATATCAGTAATGATTCTAACCTTTGTATACCAAATACCTGTTTGCTTAACTTATACAGCTAATTAGGAGTACTGGTTTGCTTCCTTCATGCTCATTTAATTGATGTGTTGTCTTTGTTAGCTCTATATGTTCACAAAGCTCCTTCTCCAAAACCATTCCCCATATTGTCTTGTTGTTGTATGATAACTTTTCTACATCTGTACTGTGTCTTTTCATTTTCTTGAGCATACTTTGTAGTGTGCATGCTATATGACTGTGTCGGGGATTGAGGAGACTGCTGAGCTGCTTCAGAAGCAGCTAGCCACAGAGTTATCACAGATGGACTTGGACGACTCTTTGAAGCTTGCTCGTGCTTTTAGTCATTATCTTAACTTAATGGGTATTGCTGAAACCCATCACAAGTAACTGTTATGAATCACTTTGATCATCCTTACTTTTTTAGTTGTCAGCGCATTGTCATGTAAATTATAATGCTATTTAGTTTTCCATATGTATTTTAGTCCTATCAAACATTTCATTCATGAATTTGAATTGCCTGATAAGATGATCACAAACATTTAGAAAAATATTATGTTTTTTTTTTCTCAATGTCGTGGTATATATGCGACTTGTCTAATGCAGAATGCGCAAGCAACAGAGCGTATCAGTTCTGGCAAAATCATGTGATGATATTTTTAACCAGCTGTTGCGGAGTGGTGTTACTCCAGATGAGCTCTATAAGGCTGTTTGCAAACAGGTCATTTTCCGAAAGTCCTTTCTTTGCATAAAACTATTACTCTTTGGTTAGAAAGAGATTCTTAGTTGCATATCAAAATGGAACTGTTGCAGGAGGTTGAAATTGTTCTCACCGCTCATCCTACACAAATCAACAGACGTACACTGCAATATAAGCATATAAGAGTTGCTGTAAGCACATACAACACATTGCATGTTTTATTGTTTTTAACCTTGAAATGTTATAACCCTATCATCTGAACATATATAATTTTGTCTTTTCAGCATCTCCTCGACTACAAGGATCGGCAGGATCTGGGCCATGAAGAAAAAGAAATGCTTCTTGAAGATTTGGTAATATATATATACTAAGGAATGAATATTTGGCAAGTAGCTTGTGTAGAGTTAGGATGTTCCTTTTCTTGGTCAGGTGAGAGAGATAACATCAATTTGGGAAACAGATGAAATCAGGCGCCACAAACCTACTCCAGTGGATGAAGCCAAAGCTGGTAATATAACTGAATTTTAACTGCAAGAAATACACAATAAAATTACTATTTTTTGATGCATCTAAGTGCTCTGATCATAGGTTTGAACATCGTCGAGCAGTCACTGTGGAAAGCTGTTCCTCATTACTTACGTCGAGTTAGTGGTGCTTTAAGAAAGGTTTGCTTTCGTTCTTCTTATTATAACTCAGTTCTTGTCAATACATACAGGCTATATATATATATTTGTCTCCCTCACCAATAAACCTTTCCTTCTTTTTATTCCTTATGTTCTTTCTTGTTTACTTGTTAGCATACTGGCAGGCCACTTCCCTTGACTTGCACACCCATGAAGTTTGGATCTTGGATGGGAGGTGATAGGGATGGAAATCCAAATGTAACTGCAAAGGTAAGGATATTTCTAAAAACATGTAGACCCATAGGCCATAACCATGTATAATGAGAGACTTAAATATGACTCATGTATGTTTTTTTACTTGCTTAATTTCTAGAGGAACTAAGATAGTTGATTGACTAACACTTAGTTTGAAATCGTTGGATCTTATTGATCATGTAAAGAGGTGTAATTGTGACAGATCCATATTTTTTCCGATATTTCAGGTCACAAGAGATGTGGCTCTTTTGTCTGGGTGGATGGTCATTGATATGTACATACGCGAGATTGATACCCTTAGATTTGAGCTTTCCATGAATCAGTGCAGCGATTCCTTGTTAAGATTGGCCCATCAAATTCTAGAAAGAGGTTAGATTTCAACTAACAGTTGGAATATGTTAATTTCTATCTTTAATGAGTTTAAACACAGACGAACACAAAAGTTGTTAGCTAGATTTTGCTATGTTTATTTTCTGTTTCCTTAGAAAATGCATCAGAAGATTCGGAGGACTGGAGCCCTCTAGGACGCCAAAAAGTCGTTTCCCTTCATAAACAGGTTCCATCTGGAGCTGATTTACCGTCTTGTACAGGTTAGTTTCTCTTTCAATACCTACATTTTACATTTTATATTATATCAGTATCATTTTGTATTGTTTTCGCTTAGTATCAACACTTACATTTTGCAAGGTCGCCTACATGTTGATTCATCTTTTCTGTTGTTTTGTTGTTTTTTTGGGGGTGTAGAATGCAGTGGAGGGGAATCTACATACCCCAGGACCGATTACATGCCACATAATCGTAAGGTTTGTCACTGCAAACACAAGAATAAAATGTGATATTTGTGTTGTTACTGTTGTTTTAATATGAATTTGTCTCTCAGGATAAAAATGTGTCCATGAATCAAAGTCCGTCTTTTGGATCTTTGGGAGCTGCTAGAGCACAGAATGATTCTCTTGATTCCAGTCAAATGGCTGCCAAGCTGAAGATGTTCAGTGAATCTACGATAGGAAGGGAAAGTTTTCGAAAGCTTCTTGAGCCCAGCCAGCCCCTTCGCCCTAGGATTGCTCCGTATAGAATAGTTCTTGGAGAGGTGAAGAACAAGGTAACTCACTGGCCTGATCACTTGTTTGTGGATGACCAATTTAGCTTTTCAATGAGGCTGAACAAGTTCGTTTATTGATCCACTCTTTTGTATTCAGTTGATGAGGACACAGAGACGGTTGGAGCTGCTACTTGAAGATCTGCCTTGTGATACTTTTCCTTCAGATTACTATGAAACATCAAAACAGCTTTTGAAACCATTACTCTTATGCTATGATTCGCTGGTAACCGGAATCATCTCTCTTTTTTAATTGTAATAATATACAACAAACTTTTTATTTTTTTCTAAATCTAGTTTGTTTTTCAGCAATCATGTTCTTCAGGAGTGCTTGCTGATGGGCGCCTTACAGACCTCATTCGTAGAGTTTCCACCTTTGGGATGGTGCTGATGAAACTTGATTTTCGTCAGGTATGCTTTAGTTACAGAATATATACCTATAGCAATCTATAGCACAAGCTGACCTGAATATGGATGGATGCACATCAGGAATCTAGCCGACATGCTGAAGCACTGGATGCAGTGACGACGTTTTTAGGCATGGGTACATACAGTGAATGGAAGGAAGATAAAAAGATAGAGTTTCTTGTTAGAGAACTCAAAGGGAAGAGGCCTTTGATCCCTGTTAACATCGAGGTACGAACAACACAAATTGCTGCCCAAGAAAATACTGCTTAAACTGGAGATACAACACTCAATAATGCATACTCTTAAATCTGTCTGGCTAACTGATACATATTCAGGTCTCTCCGGATGTTAAGGAAGTTTTGGATGCTTTTCGAGTTGCTGCTGAACTAGGGAGTGATTCATTTGGGGCATATGTGATTTCAATGGCTTCCAATGTAGGCTTATTATACTTGATATATAGCTTATATATTTGATATGAAAACATGTTATTTGAGCTCGATCCATAGAATACTTTATTTGGCAGGTAAGTGATGTCCTAGCTGTGGAGCTTCTTCAGAAAGACGCGAGGCTTGCTGTTCGTGGACTAGGTAGTCAATGTCCCGGTGGCACGTAAGTTTGAATTGGGTCCTTTCCTCATAGAATGGCTTGTGATATGTATTGATGGTAAAGTTGTGTTGATTGGGTTTGTAATGGTAATGGTAATGGTATAGCTTGAGGGTGGTTCCATTGTTTGAGACAGTCAAGGACCTGAATGAAGCGGGTCAGGTGATCCGAAAAATATTGTCTATTGATTGGTACAAAGATCATCTGATAAACAACCACAATGGGTGTCAAGAGGTAATACTACTGCTTCCTGGATCTTAGAGTAAGTTAGACTTGATTGATGATCTCTAAGACCAAGTCTAAGAGATTGTGTGATTATAGGTGATGGTTGGGTATTCTGACTCGGGTAAGGATGCTGGGCGTTTCACTGCTGCGTGGGAGCTGTATAAAGCGCAAGAAAATGTCGTTGCTGCGTGCAACGAGTATGGCATTCATGTGACTTTGTTTCACGGGCGTGGAGGGAGTATTGGCAGGGGAGGCGGTCCTACTTATCTTGCCATTCAATCACAACCTCCTGGTTCTGTAATGGTACGTTCGTCTAGACTTCAACTAAGCATATATGATAAGCTAAGCAGCAACAACAACCCAGTAAATTCCACGATTAAGCGGGTTTTGGGGGTCAGGATGTACACACTCTTTCCTTGAACAAGTTGAAAGAGTGTTTCCGATAAACCTAGAACAATAGAACAGTAGGACCACATGGAAACAGGCCTCACAGAAAGTAAAAGACACAGTAAAGACTAAAGAGGCAGAAAAGAAGCAAAGACAACATGACACAACACTATAAAGACAATATGATAAGCTAAGCATAAAACATATATGATATGATTATGATATGATCTTTCAGGGGACACTTAGATCCACAGAGCAAGGAGAGATGGTGCAGGCGAAATTCGGGTTGCCAGAGACAGCAACTCGGCAACTAGAAATATACACAACTGCGGTTTTGCTAGCAACAATGCGGCCTCCTCCACCTCCCCGAGAAGCCAAATGGCGGAACATCATGGAGGAGATCTCGAAAGCGAGTAGCCAAAGGTACCGAAGCACAGTATACGAGAACCCGGAATTCATAACCTACTTCCATGAAGCCACCCCACAATCTGAGCTGGGCCACCTCAACATAGGAAGTAGGCCCTCTAAGAGGAAGAGCACAACAGGAATCGGGCATCTCCGAGCCATCCCATGGGTGTTCGCTTGGACCCAAACCAGGCTCATCCTTCCATCTTGGCTCGGTGTCGGAGCTGGACTACAGGCCGCCTGCGATAAGGGTCATACCAAAGACCTCGTCTCCATGTACAAGGAGTGGCCCTTCTTCCAGAGCACCATGGACCTCATCGAAATGGTGCTCGGCAAGGCAGACGTCTCCATCGCCAAGCGCTATGATGAGGTACTCGTCTCAGAGACCCGGCGCAAGCTGGGTGCTGATCTCAGGAACGAGCTCATGGCCTCTCGCAAGTTTGTCATGCTCGTCACTGGCCACGAGAAGCCCCTCGAGAGTAACCGCGTCTTGAGGAAGCTCGTCGACAGTCGCCTTCCTTACCTCAATCCTATCAATATGTTGCAGATTGAGATTCTTAGGAGGCTTCGGAAGGATGAGGACAACAATAAGCTTAGAGATGCTTTGCTCGTCACTGTCAATGGTATCGCTGCTGGCATGAGGAACACCGGTTAATACTTAGCATCCATCTGGGTTCGAACAAAGGACCTTTGGTACGTCCTTTCCAGCTGAAACCATTCGGTTTCATATCATCTATTCTCTATAGCTATATTGAACAAACATATAAGTTGATCATACCAATCAGATTAGGATTGGTTTAAATTCCATTGTTATTCATAAACTTTGTAAGGTTAGGTTTATCTTAGCCCCATAAATTTAAGTATTAACCGATGTATTTTGGACCGCGCTCGGCTTGGGCTCGACTCGATAAAAGCTCGGCTTGAGCTCGTTCATTTTCTAAACGAGTATGAGTACATCTTTAAGCTCGGTACGCTCACTCGATTTAAGCTTGAATAGCTCGAATTTTGTGAAAATTCTAAAATTTCTTTTAAATTACTGTGTTGTGACTAAACAGGGTTGTTTAATGCTCGAACTCGTTCATTTTCTAAACGAGCTGAGTATGAGCACATTTTTTAAGCTCGAATCCAAATTTAGATTCGGCTTGAGCTCGACTCGTTTTTAAAGTGTGGATCGGATGAGAACACACCTTAGTGTGGGAACGTAGGAACAAATCTAAACCATTCAACCAAATAAAATCAAGGGTATAGATTAATTGAGTTTTGAGGTTTTTTTCAAAAATAAAAATAAAATCGGGGCCCACGTCCTTAATTCAGTTAATTCGTAGTAGGATAGTTGTCGCGCGTGGCCGCGTGGGTTGTGAGAAACAAAATACGCGGGCTCACATTCTCTCAATTTGCACACAGGCAATGCCGCACTGGGTTCCATTTTTTGTTTTTGTTTAATTTGGCCATTTACATGATAAGTATATATAATACTATACATTAATAATTCTACATGTATACAAATAATGATTCCTGACTTATCGAACAATGATTCTAAAATTTATATTTATACTTATTTTATTTTTTATTTTGCCATTTTTTAGCCAATTAAAAAAAAATGGGGTTTTATATATGAATAATGATTCCCGATTTAACGAATAATTATATGATACAATAGTTAATTCATAATTTAATTTTTAAAAACACACCGTACCATGTTTGGTAACTGAATAATCTCCTAAATTTAACCGAATAATATATCACATTCGAGGGAATAATCGTTCTAATCTAACCGAATAATTTAAAATTATATTATTCATTTGTAAATAGGTCTTACATACGAATAATATGTATAATTTAACTGGATAATCTCCCAAATTTAACCGAATAATATATCACATTTGACCGAATAATCTTTCTAATATAACCGAATTATTTAAAATTATGTTATTCATTTGTAAATAGGTCTTACATACGAATAATATTTATAATTTAAATGAATAATCTCCCAAATTTAACCGAATAATATATCAACTTTAATCGAATAATAGTCTCCTTAAATACAAAAAAATCTTTTTAATTTAACCGAATAATATAATGAATTTCAACACAATTATCTTGATAACAAATTTAAAATTACAAAAAAAAAAAAAACGAAACTACAAAAATACCGTACATACTGAAAGTGCCTAAGTGGGAAAGCCACCCTCTAATTTTTCTTCTTTAAAGCGGCAATCAAAGAGTAGGAAATGGATGCGCGTGGGTGAGTTAGACGTGGGCCCATCTAATTTTTTTTTTTTTAAAAAACTGAAAATCATTATTAATCTTAACCTTGATTTCTTTAGATTGTGTGGCTTAGATTTGTTCCTAGGTTCCCACTTTAAGGGGTGTTCCTACAGGAGCCACCCCATATATATATATATATATATATATATATATATATATATATATATATATATATATATATATATATGAATAAGCAATATTATACTCGGCTCATTCAGCTCGAATAATAGCCAGAGGCGGATGTCAATGGTGGCAATCCCAGCTACTGCTTGGTAGAAAATTGTAGGTTAGACTAGAATAAAAAAAAATTGCTGGGCTAAAATTAGGAAAAAGCTAAGGGTACGTGTAAGCCCAGAAAATTGTTGTTGGGCTTAATTTTTTTACTGACTTTAAATTAACTCAAACACATCTTTACCTTCACACATTGACTCTAATTCTATTCTATATTGTTTTTATTTTTTTTATAACAAAAAAAAATTAAATAAAAAAACAAATCGACCATTTAGCTTTCTTCCTCTTAGTTAATTAGAATCTTCGTTAGATGTTAGAGGTTAGAGTCTTCAAATCTTCAATAATCCAATCTCTTTGTACATGTCACTAGTTCACTATCTTCACCGGCCAATAAGGTACTTCTCTTGATTGACTATCTTTTTTATTCTTTTTCTTTCTTTCTTTCTTTTTTACAATGATTACATTCCTAAATTTCATAATTAGGGTTTTGAATTGTATGGTGATTTGTAAGAACGAGAGTTTTGAGTTGAATTGCTTATTTAATTGTGTAATGAAGAGTTGTTTTAATCTAATTTCCACTTGTTCAATCGAACATAAATGACCAAATTGTCAATTTTGGTTCTGTATGTCCTTATGCTTTCAACTTTTGATCCATCATTACATCCATATCTTTTGGTTAACAATCTTTTCATTACAAATGGTAAATAACTCTTGTAATTGATAAATCATAGTTTAAATATTGTGTTGGATTCTTAATATTGTATTGGATTCTTAGTATATATTGGTTTGATGGATTTTTTGTCTCTTAAGAAAATATTTTTCCGCTCACCTAGATTTGAAATATTAGATCCGCCACTGATAATAGCCTTAACTATATACAAACTAACAGTGCATATATGATCAAGGTAGGCCTACAATCACATAAATCTATCAGAATCAAAAGCAAAATTATTAAAGCAAATATGAGAATCTGATACCCTTAACAATCCCATTGGCAATGGTGGTCTCTGATGAAAAACCCTAAACACCTTCAAGTGTTAAATCTTATTCTTTGATTCCCCACCCCTCCAGTAAAACCCTGACTCAAGTTGTAGCCTCTGCTTCTAAATAACGTACAATTCTGATTCTAATTCTTACACCACACATCCAGATGCCCAAAAACGATATGTACTTTCTATAAATAAGGCCGTTCATATATCAAGCTCTTCACATCATACAAGACCTCTAGTTCTAGCTGTTGCATTTTACTTTTAGTTTCTAATCAAATTAATATAATGGCGAGTTTGAAGGCGGAGAAACCGATTGGAAGCGAGGTTTCTGGGCAGGAAAAGAAGGAGGCAGCCGGTGGCAGTGGCTCGACCAAAGCACCTGCGTCCACTAAGCCTGCGCGAAAGAAGGCTGCACCAAAGAAGGCCCTTGAGCCTAAGAAGAAGGTAATACCGTTATACTACTCAATCATAAAACACTGATCCACCTTACTTTTTATTGATAAGAATTCAAGTTCAGACATATGTGACTCCTGATTCAACTAAATAGAATGTGCATACTCTTGTTTTAACAGGTAGTAGGTAAAAAAGCAGCACCGAAGAAGCAATAATGGGTTCGATCAAATCAATATATGATATGATATGATATGATGGTAAAATCCATCACTAGAAACAGATTGGTTGTCATGTTGTTTTTTAATATGGCAATTTGTTTTCTGTTATGAGGTATTTTAATTTTACCAATTTGTATTGTATTTTGAACCGCGCTCGTATCAAATACAGTAATAGTAGTAGCTGTATTTGCTGTTTGGAATAACGGTACTGTATTTATTAGGCAAGACTGAAACTCCAACTCCCCCCTGAAGGAAATCTGTATTAGACAACCGGCTGTTTAGAGTTTAAAGCAATTGTAATCAATGGAATGCAATGAAATTTCAGGGCCATTGGATCAGGGGAAAGGGATGGATCCTATCGATTTAATAATAATAATGCATATTCTGTAAAAGCATATTCTGTATCCATCAATGTTAAAGTTTATAACACCATGTCGGGCAACTAGCCATATTTTAAAGATGGACAGGGGATTAAATTTCTTTTCCATCAAATTTTAAAGAGAGAGGGATGAGATTAAATTCCTTTCCTACCAAATTTTAAAGAGAGACATGGGATTAAATTCCTTTCCCACCAAATTTTAAAGATTTAAAGATATATAGGGGATTAAGTTCCCTCCCCATTTCTATGATAAATGGTGAAAGTGAGATGACACATGAAACCCTTCATTATAAAAACATGAAGCAATCATGCATGAATCTAAAAACCTTTATTGAAAGGGGTTTCGTAGTTGCAAAGTCGACAACTTACTTTGCTTTTACTTGTTAGCTGAACAAAACACCGTGACATCCAAACAATCTTGTGTGTTAGAAGAAAACTTACCCGTGTCATTAAGGTTTCTAATTAAAAAACAAAACCTCGCTATGAGTAAGTTTAATTATATGGTGTTTGTGTAATTTGAACATCTTACATTTTCTTTCATGTCACCCATTACATTCACAATGCCGATCTTTACAATATACATGTCATCGTTTAACATTTCAATGTTACTCATTCCATTCCACAAACAGATGAACCCCTTTCAGGCAACTCCACCAACTTCTCATTTATTCCATGTCACCTATTACATTCTGAATGATAGTCGTTTCAATCTCCATGTCACCCATTCCATTCTCCATGTCACATTTTACCTAGTTCATGACATCCCTTTTCTTCCATGTCACCTATTACATTCTCCGTGTCAATAGTAGTCTTCTCCTCATTCTCTCTGTTTTTTTAATTAGGTAAGAATTCGAGCTTGGACAGGCCTGAAGCTCGAGAGGCTGACAAATCGGCAGACAGAATAACCGTCAACATACAATATAATAAACACACAAATTAGCATAGATGAAAGAAACAACCCAAAAGAACCCATATAAATCGTCGGTCAGCGGTTGAGTCGAGGGAGATCCAAGGCGAGCCACGAATGTCGAGAACACGGGAGAGTGTAACAACTCACATGGCGTCTCGGCGCCGAGATGGCGAAGAACAATAACCCACCATCGGAAAGGGCAAAACCTAAGGCAGTGCGGATCACTGACGTTGCCCCCACCTAGATGAGGGATCTTCGAAGACCACGACCACGATCCTCTCAATCATACAGGACGCTCGATACTGCAATTCAACTCGGAACTAAACGCACCTACGCCAAAACAGCGACCCAATGCCAAAAGAAGGAACAAATACAGACCAAAGAGGGAAGAACTAAACATCAGACGAAAAAATGTGTGAACTCCCGGAACTAAACTGAAAGTTCGAGAATGAGCTAAATAGGTATATAGACTCCTTTCCATGTATGGTTAACTAAATAGACTCCATCAATAATTTTTTTGTTAAATAGACCTTGTAATATTTTAATGGCTAAATTGCCCTTTTATAATCTTTATCCTTTTCTTTTCCATTTTGTATTTACGAAAAATAATAATAATAAATTACCAAACATTCTTAAATTATCTTTTCACTTTTTACCTTTAATTCTTTCCTTTTTTATATTTTTCAAAAGATCTAGAATACATAATGTATTATAGGACATATATCATAACTAGCGTAAGACCCGTCCCAAGCACGGGAATTACGGTGTAGTAAATATATGTTACTATATTATGTTGTTTTTGTTCGGAGGTGAAGTTGGTTGGTTGTTTCTATGTATTAAATTTTGACTATATAATGTTAAATGCAAGATGTTATATATGACATACTGTAACATTTTATTAAAAAAATTAAAGATTCAAATAATTTGATATAGATAGCTTTATAAAATACAATTATCTACCCTGTTGTATATAATTACTATTTCATAATTCAAGTTTAATCTAAATTCTCGTGAATAAATTGATAAATATTCATATTAAAATGATGGAATAACTAATGGACATTTGATCAGTTGACCAAAGGTAACTCGTCATCACATGAAGAAGGGAAATCTTTATAATAAAAATATATATTTCTCTTTTTTAGTTCTTTCAAATTTTCTATTTTTTGAAAGATAAATCTCTCATAAATTTGTTTAATAAAAAAAAATTTAAGTATATTTAAGTTATGACATACAATAACCTCATTTATTTTATCTATATGTAATTCGATGTGTCTACCCAAATTTCTGATTGTAATAAATTTTTAATATAAATATTCAATTCCATATCTTAATTGGTTATAAAATGTATTATTTTTAATATAATAATTAGAAAAAGACGAATCATGAGGAATTAAATTTTAGAGAATAATATTCAAGTATACATTTATCCTAGCTTTTAGGTAAAAAAAATATTAAAAAATTATTCTTATTATTTTTTCATTTTTTTTTTAAATAAATGTACGTTTAGGAACTATCATTAATATAATTATTTTAAAAATAATTTGATGTTAAAATACAATAAGGAGGGGTAACAGTTTGAATAATCTAATAATACTCCCTCCTTTAATTAAAATCATATCGCTTTGTTTTTTTTTTAAAAAAAAATTATTCAAAAAGATTAAAACTATATAAAGTGTCAAATTTTTTTATTATAGTTTCATACTTATATTTATAATAAATATAATAAAATGAATATATAAATTACTAAGAAACGACGAAGTGACTGGATGATAAGGCTACTTTATTTTGGAAATTTACTTTTTTTATACATATTTCCGGTTCTAATTTATGTATAACAAAGCAATTGTGTTCGAGTGTGAATATTAAATGAAGCATTTGTTGAAAATTATTTATCCATTACGTTTGGGAAAAAAAAGGGTCAAGGGTAACCCCCCTCTCTACTCTGACTGTGATGTAATTAGATATGATTTATAATCTTTTTATTTAATTATGGCAAAATAAATTTCCTTATAATTCAATCTATCTATCTATAGGATTAGATTGGAATGGATGTATCCAAATTTGCCGATTTGCCAATATGGTTTATAAATCTATCTATCTATTTTATTAGATTGGAATTAATCAAACAAAAGTTTATCCATCCAAATTTGTCGATTTGCCGATATGATATACAATATACTCATATTTGGATGGAAGAAAATTTCTCTATATGGTAATATAACATATTGTTTAGGTTTTTTAACCTATATCCCAATAAGATTTCCGTTTTTAATCTATATAGCATATCGGGTTTTTAAAAATAGTTTAGCCCTATTTTAAATTAGGTTGTTATGGTTCTCTTTTTTTGGTAAGAAATCTTTTTCATTTTAGATTTTTATCATATGCTCTTTAAGATATAAAACTCGATATTTTATATAATACATATTACATATTCAGTTATATTGAAATAATTTAAGATATTTTGATCTTTTAGATTTGCGCTGTTTTCCATAAGCAACGCAATGGTGTCTAAAGTGAAATAATATTAAACAATTAGAATGAGGTATCATCTTTCTCTATGTTCACTGAAATTTTGTCTTGACTGCATGAAAGTCGACATTCTTTTTTTTTTGGTTGAAGATCGTTGATCGGCATTTTCATCTTCCTCTCCTGAATTGGAACTCAAAACCAAAGTTTTACGTGCTCGTTTTTGTATGAGTCTGATCCCTTTTGACCATCATTGTTATATGGGTCTGAATCCTTCAAAACAAAAAGAAATTATATTATGAGTATCTTTAGATAGGAGCCTAACAATATATATTTTAGGAGTAATGTAATAAGTTTAGAAGCTTATCGAAAGTATACCTATATAATATTCGGACTCTTTAAGAATTTATTTATCAAGGAATCATCATCTGCCATATTTAGCACTTTATAAACTATTTTTCTTTAAATTTTTAACTACTTTTACCATCTGTTTATAAATTTTACCTTGTTTATAATTTTAGCCAGTTTATTAACCCCGTCCCATATGAACCCTTTATACTTCTTATCTATGTTAAATTTTCCGATTTCGATTCTAAACAAATACTTTTTATTAACTATCATCTTCAACTCTTTGGGGCATCCACTACTTTTAGAACCCTGTAAAATTAATAAATTTATATCAAATTAAAATAATGTATATTGAATACCTTATATAAGTACATTTTTTTTTATTAATTGCACAATTGAAAGAATAACCTCTTCCAAAAATTTCTCTTGTAAATCTGAAGCAGCACTGTTGGTGTCATCAATAACTCGAATTTTGACCATATACCTATTTTAATTGATAACAATACGTATTAGAATAGTAAATAAAGAAATTCAACTATTGTATATATTTAATATATTTCTGCCATCATATACTTCTTCGTTGTTGGTTTTATTAATTAGTTTTAAATTTATTATGAATTCAAGAACGATCAATACTATATATTTAATATTTATAAATTACGGAGTAATTAAGGATACAAATTCTGAATCTATATAACGAAAAAGCGCAAAGCTTGGCAATGTGATTGATGATAAGAAGGTACGTAACATACTCTTCTGAGTCTGAAGCAAAGAGCGCCCGGTAGATCGATGAGATTCAAATACGGCATCTGCATAAACAAAACAAAACAAATTGATCATCAATTTCAACTACAAATCAACAAAACTTGCGAAAACCTCACATCCAAAATCAACTAATTCTAAAACGTTCATTGGGGATCAATTGTAAATGAACGTACCAAAAATGTAGGAGGAGGACGTCCAATTGGTCGAAGGGAGAAAAAAATGAAACACAGCAAATGCATTCGATTGAAGGCCATTTTTTTGCTTTCTTTTGATTAGGGATCACAACCACTATAAAAATAAAATTTAGTATAAATAGTATAAACTATAGTCTACCGAACCGAACAATATAAAAACTAAAATCTTTCCTCCAAAGTTGTTAATTAGGAAAATCTATCTATATAAATTAAGGTACGTAAACACGTTAGTTGTAATGTATTCGAATACTAACCTATTGTTGGAGAGCAAGAAGGGTTGAAACGCAGTCGTAAACCGGGTCCAAAATAAAAAGTCGAATTTATTCCCATTGGACAAACAACAAAACATTAGAGAGAGAACAACCACTATAAAAATAATTTAGTATAAATAGTATAAACTACATAACCTACCGAACTGAACAATACAAAAATTGAAATCTTTCCTCCAAAGCCTAGGCACGTACGCACGAAGAACAAAAGGATTCAATGGAAGAGCCGGTGGTCGAACAAAAGGATTCAATGGTCATATGTATTGTTTTTATAGCAACTCCAAAGTTGTTAATTAGAAAAATCTATATATCTATATTTGGATGGAAAGAAGCCGAGTTCGTTCGTAGATTGGATGGTATATACTCATACTTGCCGATATGATATATATGATTAGATTTAATTTTAATATATTAATTATTAAATATGTCCGTATTAAGATTCATATGATTCCAAAGAGTTCTAAATACGGTAGGCTATAATCTTGATAATAATATATACTATAATAATAATAATATATAATTAGTTTGATGCGTGTAAATCTTACAATATACGATCCACTTACAATTTATTATTATTATTATCATTATTATTATTATATTGATGAGTGTTATATTAATATAGTTTTTTCCTTATATAATATTTAGTCTTTTAGAAGATATTCCATCTATCTAATTATATGAGTTAATGGTAAAATAAAATAATAATAATTATTATTTTTATAAGATTTCCTTTTTGACGGGAGAAAGCTTTGCGAGACGCACTCACGCGCCGCCACGTAGGCAGATTCACTCACACGCCGCCACGCAGGCTCCAATGCATCGGTTTTAGTATATGTATATAGATAGATAGATTAAACTTTTCCATTACAATAAAATACTATAATCATTACAATATGGAATACAACAATCATTGCATTACAATATGTACATGCAATAAGATTACATTAAGAATTAAACTACCTAAATTTATTGTAATAAACATTACAATATATATATGAATCCTATTACGCTAAGTTAATCGTGTAATATAATTATAAAAGACAAAGAGAGGATTGGAAGATTATGACATCTTTTAAAAAAATATATAATATAATCGGGATGAGGACTACAACATACAAGAAACTAAATACACAACAAATCTGCACGTCGGAATGGACGTGCATGTTTGCAGTGGGCTAATTAATTAAAAAACGTGCTAATTAATTAAAAATGGTTGCACGTTGGAATAGACGTGCGTTTAATAAGGAGGATTTACGGTGTATCTAACAATACCCTAAATAAAATATTGTATTTTCGCAATAGAGTACAATAAGTAATTTCATGTAATAAGATAAAATTGGGTCGGGAACATAAATAAGCGATTGTAATTAATTATTATAATTATGAACTATAGTACTGTACGTATAAGTCATTGTAATTCCGTAAGGGATACATTTGTACAATAACTTTTTTTTTTTTTAATTCTATCATTTGTACAATAACTAATATATTGTAATTTCTTAATGTACTCCAATAAATAAGCTATTGTTTTTTTGGTAGACGATAAATAAGCCATATATTGTACATACAATAAATAAAATATTGTAATTATGTAATGTAATACAATAAAAGAAATCGTTTTGGGGCAAGGCGGCGGATACGTTGGCGAACCACGCTCTTATTATGGTTGAACCCTTTGCTATCTTTGATGTACCTCCGGAGTGTCTCCGTGGATCCATGTACTCGACCAGACAGGTTGAGATCTCAAATTAAGCTATCCTATTATAATAAATAAGGGCTATGCCCACCTTCCTGACCGAAAAAAAAAGAAATCGTTTTGGGGAATATTAATTATTGTAATATCATTTCTTACAATCAAATCCAATGAGATATTGTTGATGAGTATAATATATAAGTAATCCTACGTAGAGAAGAGAGAATGAAAGATACTAGCTTGTAGAGACAAATCTTGGGATGGCAGACGATCAAAATAATGAGGGATAACATAATGAATCATGAATCAGCAATATCGCTGTTTTACTGCTAAACGTGATCTTAACTGATTTGTAAGACCATAAAATACGGAAGTTACAAGCATCTACCCCAACAAAAGCTCATTTAAAAATTTCAGAAAATATTTAATTGTAACTATTTTTTAAATCTATTATCCTTTTAAAACTAAATTTAAGGGCATAGTAGTAAAAACACACATAAAACAGTCTATATAACTAAAAAAATTATTACAGGGTCTAAAAACTAAAGAAAATAGTGAATGGGGTACTAATCATCCAATTCCCTCTTATTTATAGAACTTTAATATTTGAAATATTTTCTGGCCCTTTCAAAATTTTGGTCCAACCCTTTCGGGAAATTTGTCAGACCCATCCAGAATTTTGGTCCAACCCTTTCGGGAAATTTGTCAGACCCATCCAGAAATTTTTCAAACCCTTTCGGGAATTTTGTAAAGAAAAATATATATATTAACACACAAAATTAGTTTGTAATGCTTATATATAAAAGAATTTATGAAGCGACACATTTTTTTACTATTCCTCATCCATGGGCTGGGCCCAAACAAAAGCAAAGGCCCAAATGTATTAGGGCCCAAGATGGAACCAAGATTCATCCAAATGTTTACAGTTGACAGAGAGACGTCACCGAAGAAGTCGCAGAGGACCAAAGGAGCAGCGCTCCGACAACGGGCGATAACCAAGCCAATAAGAGCCGAGAAGCGCCCGAACAGGCAAGACCCGAGCCCACGCCAACGCCAGCCTGGAGAAGAAAGCGAAGAAGAGGAGTTGAGAGGTTTAATAGAGATCGACAAAGACCCTACCTCGGTGAAAACCAACGACGGCGTGGCGATGTGAACCAAATTGGTTGAGGACAACCTTGAATCTGAGATCCCCAACCCCGAAATAGTAAAAGCCTCATGAGGATGAGGGTATTCCAGGGAGGGGGAGGTTGGGCATGACCACGAGGAACCAAGTTGGGGCACGCCAAGGCAGGGACGCGAATCGACAGCATACCGAGACCCCAAGATAGAGGACGGCGCTGAGCGACACCGGCCAAAAGGTGGATTTGGGGCCGGAATTTCAGGAAAAGAGAAACAAACTCTAGATCTGAAATTCCAGACATAGTCACGAGTCTAAAAGATTACAGAAAATGGGTCCGGCAGAAGCAAATCCGAAGAGGATATTAAGATCCTCCGACGAGGTGCACCTCAGTCGAGAAGGAGATCCGACCTCCAAAGAGGGGTTATTAGACTCCAAAGAGGGGTTTTAGGCCTCCGAAGAGGGGGTTTAGGCGCTCAAAGAGGGTTTATAGGCCTCTTAAGAGGGGTTGTTAGACTCCGAAGAGGTATTCTCAGGCCGGATGATCGTCTGACATGGGAGATGACTCTCTTTGCAAGGGGGTCCTCATTCTTTATGTCTTTCCTTTTCAAACGAGGTTGTTATTCACACGGCCATTTTTTCGCCATCCGCACGGTACCGATGCCGACTTCCCAGGTAGGCACTCTGCCGATGCCAACTTCCCAAGTAGGCACTCTGCCGATGCCGAGTTCCCGAGTCAGCATCATTGCTTTGGTCGCCAGCCCTTCATTGAGTGGAATATCATCGTTGGATCAAGCCGCCTCTTATGCCGATGTTGACTTCCCATGCAGGTACTCTGTCGATGTTGACTTCCCAGGTAGGCATTCTGCCAATGCCGACTTCCCAGGTAGGCACCGTGCGGATTGCGAAATTCCGCCGTGCGAATAGCAAATCCGTTTTCAAATTGAACCATCATTTACCTTCTTTTGGATTTTAAAAATCCACTTTAGTTTTCACTTTTAAATTTTGATTATGTCATATCATTATTACATTTGATTCTTTATCTCTTTCTATTGGCTCTCTCCTTCCACTTTTCAACCCTCTCTCTCCGTATTGATTTTCTCTCTTTTTCTGTCACCTCTCTCTACTTTCACATGTTTTTACTTGTAAGAGCATCCACAAAGGTAAGACCATCCGCATCAATGTGGTGTTCTAGGGTTTCTTAATACCATTTTATCACTTTCTCTCTCCTTCAAAACCACAACTTAATTTTTCATCCACATTCATTTGAGTTTCTAGAGTTTCTTAATTTACTTTTCACCAACTATTATCTATTATATATTTAAATATACATAATAATAATATGTTATATATTATCTACATATGCAGTGGCGTCCACAGGATCCTCCGAAAGGTGGGGCGAAATTTTCTAGTGTGTACTGAGATATTGGACTTGAATAAACTCCTTTACCTAACCTACGATTTTCAACTTAGCAGTGGATAATAGAAAAGGGTTACATTTGCTTACATTTGTTTTATTGCTATGATAGTTGTTTCTTGTCATTCATTAGAAATTCAGGCATTTGTCATATTTACAATCTTTTGGTTCCCAAAGATTGTAAACTCATCAACTTTGTAAACTCACCAACTCTCTATGTCACAAATTCAATTCACAAACCCCAAATTCAATTCATAAATTTCATTCTCAAAATCATATATACAATAATTAAAACACAAAACTTATTGTCAAAATCAAAACTCTAATGAAAATTTCACAAAATTTATTCTCATAATCAAATCATGATTTCACCAATTTTATGGGGTTTAATTAATTTATAGCTAGATAATTTGTATATAGTAGGGAGCTCGAGAAGTGGGAATATAATTAAATAAGGGGGTAGAAACATAGAGAGTAGGTGCAAGTTGAACAAAGAATAAAAAAAAAACTTTTTTGAGGGAGGCGAATTTTTTTTTTTAAAAAAAAGAGGCTAATTTCACCAATTTTATAGGGTTTAATTAGTTATAGCTAGATAATTTGCATATAATAGGAAAGTCGGGAAGTGAGAATATAATTAAATAAGGGGTAGAAACAAAGAAAGTGGGGTGTAAGTTGAACAAATAATAAAAAAGCTATTTTTAGGGAGGTGAAATTTGGTTTAAAAAAGGGAAATTCCGTTTGGTACCCCTGAGGTTTTGACAATTCCGCTTGGTGCCCTAAGGTTTTATTTTGTCCGGATGGTGCCCCTGAGTTTTGTTAAAAGTCTGCCTCATGCCCAAAACTCATATTTTCACTTTTTTTAATAAATAAAATGGCCCATTATTTTTCCTTATTTCACAAGACCCCCTTGATTTTTAACAATGAATAAAATTACCTATTATTTAACTAAACCCAACATAAAAATGAAAAAAAAAACACCTTATATATATTTTTTCAATAAAATCACACATAATTTCCAAAATTTTAGCAAAAACTCACCCATTGTTACAAAATTTTTTAGAAGAAAATCAACCTTTATTTTTAACATTACACAAAAGATTCATTATTTTTAATATTTTGCAAAAAAAATTCTCATTATTTATCAAACATTGTACATACATAACATACCAGTACCACCCATTATTTATAAAAAAAATTGCATCAATCCATCCTCACATTTTTTGAAAAAAAAAATTGACCTATAAATTACAAAAAGGGAAAAAAAATCATAAAATCATACTTTGGATAAAAAAAATCTCCTTTATTCTAATTGAGTATTGGGTAAAAAAAATCCACCCTCTTATTCATCAATCCACCCTTTATTTTTTACATTACTTTTTCCAATAAAATTCTAATAGAGTATCGGGTTAGATTGATCAATTTAGATGGTTCATACTGAGTTAACTCGATCCGATCCGGCATTTTCAGTTCAGGTGAAACCCAAAGACTCGATTTTAAAACAAAATGATAATTATAATGTATTTCTTTCTTATACAATGAACTATTGTGGCTAAATATTAAATTGAAAATAATAATAATTACGGGTTTACGGATTGAACCGGAAAAAAATATACTAACAAAATATTGCGCCACCATATGATCAACCGCATGTACAATTGTTAAAATTTAGTGAATTATATGTTAAATATTATTTTGGAAAATAATAGGTGTTAAATATTATTTTGGAAAATAATGAGTGTTTTTATTTTATTTTTTCAAAGTATGGAAACTAATATGTCTTTTATATAATTTTAAAAACCGTAATGATTTTGTTTTAAAAATTTTGGAAGAAGGGTGATTATGTGATAAAAGTTTTGGAAATAATATGTGATTTTGTTAAATTTTAGAAATAAAGGTGTTTTTCAATTTTATCTTGAATTTAGATAAATAATAGGTAATTTTGTCCATTGTTAAAAGTCAAAGAGGTTTTGTGAAATAAGGAAAAATAATGGGCCATTTTATTGATTTAAAAAGTGAAAATATGAGTTTTGAGCATGAGGCGGACTTTTGACAAAACTCAGGGGCACCATCCGGACAAAATAAAACCTTAGGACACCAAGCGGAATTGTCAAAACCTCAGGGGCACCAAACGGAATTTCCCTTTAAAAAATTAGGCTAGTGGGACTTAAACCCCTAACCTTTGGGTCTAAGGTTAGTTTCCTTCCTTCCCACCAACCAACTAAGCAAAGTAGACTAATTGATTCTATAGTCATCATAGTTTTACTTATTACAACACTTCTATATATATATATATATATATATATATATATATATATATATTATTTTTTATTTTTTTTCCAAACCCCGGGGCACGTGGGTCGAAGGGTGGGGCGGCCGCGTACGCCCGCCTCACCCTGGGGCCGCCCCTGTACATATGTATTATATTTTGCGTTAATTAATATAATAATAGTATATAATATTTTTTTTTTTTAAAAATCCAAAACGTAAAAATAGATAATAACATTTAATGCAAACAACTTCATTGGAACAAAACAAACACCGAAATACAAGAACAATAAAAATAAAATACAAAGAGTACTCTTCATCATACATGAAATGGAAAATCATCGAAATACAAAAGCAATAAAAATAAAATCCAAAGTGTACTCTCAATCATACATGAAATGCTTGAAGACAATTTTATTTTTCCTAAGAGCCATTTCCAAACTTTTACCATATGTGTTCAGCCAGATCTTACTTCAGTTCATAGTGTGTAATTTTATTCCGAAGTTGCATTCGCGTTTCAATGTATTTCTCTATGGGGACAGGTCACCTATTTGAATACGAAGTATCGTTATCCTCAACTTGATCGAACTGCGACAAATCAAAGAAAAGACTGTAGTTCTCTCGCTCGTCCTCCACTATCATATTGTGAAGGCTAGGATTATACAAGCTCTCATTATCCTCCCCATCAAAGTAATATCCCATGCAAGTGCTGGGTTTTTAACTATGGAAAATCGGGCTTGCAGGACTCCAAAAGCTTGTTCTACATCCTTTCTAGTAGGCTCTTGGTATTGAACAAACAATCTAGCCTTCTTTGTGGGAGCTTGATAGATGGAATAAAATTCGCCTAGTTTGGATAAATACCATCAGCTATAGTAGCTTAAATGATATTGATGGCCATTGACTTCAAAGTTAACTGGTGGAGATATCCCTTGTAGTACATCATCAAATAAAGAAGAACGATCAAGAACATTGATATCATTACAAGTACCTGGGGTGCCAAAGAATGCATGCTAAATCCATATATCATATGATGATACTGCCTCTAACACGATGGTTGGTCTTCCGTCTTTGCCTTTGAACTGACCTTTCCCTACAGTCGGACAATTCTTCCATTCCATGTGCATACAATCGATACTACCGATCATACCGGGGAACCCGCATTAATTGTGCTCCTACATGAAGAAGGCGTTTTATATATGTTGTATTTGGTCTCCGGAGGTATGTATTACTAAAGAAAGCTATGACACCATCCATAAAATTGGATAAGCATAACCTGGCTGTACTTTCTAGTCGAAGATACTCATCAACAGCATCTGCACCTACGTCATACGCCAACATGTGCATAGTTGCAGTACATTTTTGTAATGCAGATAGCCCAAGCCTAGCAGTGGCATCGGGCTTTTGCATGAAATAATCGACCTCGCTTGAGAGTTGGTTCACAATGCATAAGAACAATGGTCTTCGCATTCTAAACCGTCTTTTGAAAACTACATCTAGATACACTTGAGGTGGGTCCTTTGAGAAATAATTCACGACAAGCTGATCATGGCCCTTCTCACGTTCTCTTTATATGTAAGCTTGATGTCTCCTTGGCCTAGAACTTCCCGCCTCAACGCTTGACTTATTTTTTTTTGGACAGATACAACCAATTGGCGTTAGCTCGGGTTAGCTCATCAGTGGATGGACCTGAAGATTGGGTGAGGTAGTCATACATTTCTTGAGGATCCATTGGAGGTTGTGTTTGGAAATTAGAGGAAACTAAAGATATGGATAGTGAATGGTAGACATATTTGAGTTGTTTTATACTAATTAATTTGAAGAGCATCTTTGCAGACCTTCGAGCAGAGAGATTTGTCCTCTTGTCGCAGAGCATCTTTGCAGACCCTCGAGCAGAGAGATTCGTCCTCTTGTTGCAGAGCATCTTTGCAAACCCTTGAGCAGAGAGATTCGTCCGCTTGTCGCATAACATCTTTATAGAAGACTAATAAAACATTTCAAACACATACCAACCATTTTAATGGGAATTGAACATTGCATTGATATAAAACATACATAATAGTGTGAAGCTAATCTTCACTTAGGGAAATTTAAAACAAAGTGACAACGACCAACATGTAACAATGTGAAGCTAGTCTTCACTTAGAGAAATAAACACTTGAAACAACAACATCAATAACCACATGCATGATTAGCCTCTAGGGGTGGCCCTCCAACGAGTGGCCCTCCCACGAGCTGCTCCCCCACGAGTGTCTCTTGCATGGTTAGCCTCTAGGGGGTGAATCTTGAATATCGTCAAGAATTGCCACTTCTTCCGCTTGGCTTCACATATTCACCCCAGAAGAGCTCCCATGAGATCTAGGGGTAATAGGTAATTGCGATGAATAGAAGTTGAGATTTGAGAAATTTTGAGTATTAGAGAGATGGCTAATGAGATATTGTGAAGAAAATAAGTTAGAAAAATCCGGAGAGTAGGAAAGATGTTGAAGATTCAAATTTGAGGAATCCTCCATACTAGTAAAAAAAATTCGAAAGTTGTACGGGTGTTGTGGGTCATTTAATTTGGATCCATTTGAAGATTGTAGAAATTCAATAGGGGAAGCTAGGAATGGTGGAGATGGTGGATGAATGTGTGGAAGAAGAGAAGGAGAGGGTCATATTTATAGAGAAATAAATTATTTAATTTTATATTTCATAAATTCATCTTTAACAATTTCGATGAAAAAAATACTTCACATCTTTGTACTATCTTTAACAATTTTATTTAATTTTATATTAGTGTCTATGAATAGATATTTTTTTAATAATATCTAAAATAATTTTAATTTTTTATATAATATAATATGCATAAAAATATTATGTTGTACATTGTTTATGTATGTATTATATTTTGTTCAAGATATATAATTTTAAAGACTAAAAACTAGCTAAAATGAATATAAAAGAATAGAAAATTTTAATTTTATCATCACATCCTTGCATGTGTGACAAGTGTCACAAACCTTTCTTTGTTTATATATATTTAACCGGAACGGATATTTCCACCGCTAATCACCGCATAGGTATGCGGTGGTCTTAATTCACTTTTTCCCAGACCCACCGCATATACATGCGGTGGATCCGTTGACCGTATACAAACCCACCGCATACCTATGCGGTAGGTTATGGCGACCGTATACATGCGGTCAGTTTTTGGGCAATTGAAAACGGTTTGTAGAAGTGGTCCAAAACCGTCGCCATAACCCACCGTATACCTATACGGTGAGTTATGGCGACGGTTTTGGACAGTTATGGCGACGGTTTTGACTGTTATGGCGACGATTCAAACCCATTGTATACTTATACGGTGGGTTATGGCGACGGTTTTGGATTGTTATGGCGACGATTTTAGACCTGTATACTTCTCGACCCACCGCATAGGTATGCGGTGTGATCGTTGACTGTCATTAAACCCATCGCATACCTATGCGGTGATTAGCGATGGAAATAGTAAAAATTAGCGGTGAATTTATCATCACCCATATTTAATGGGTAAAAAAATAGCCTCCCACTTCCAAGCAGTAACTTGCACGCCACATTTTGGAAAAAAAAACAAAAAACAAAATATGTGTATTATTTTAAACCAACTCTCTGACCAACATCTGAGCACTTCGTTTGGGTCCCTTTTACCAAATTGGTCCAAGACTTGTAGCCCAGCTCGACTCTCGTTTCTTGGGCCCATTTCCTTGGTTCTGATCCTTTAACCCACTTACCCTTTTATATTTATATATATTTTTGTGTGTGTGTATATATATATATATATATATATATATATATAAATTTATCTGATCGACATAATATTTATATATAAATATAAATTTACCGAATCGCTTTACCCTTTAACCCGTTTCTTTTTATCTGGTTTATTTGGCCCAGTAGAGTGGAGACGTTTCTTGGGTGTGGGTTCGTTTAGTTCCGGATGATGTGCAGTCTTGGACGCCCTGTTGTTCGAGTTGATTGTGACAGTGTTCGTGATTCTCGAAGATCTCTCATCTAGGTGGGGGGAACGTCGTGGATCCGCACTTTCCCAAGAGACGCATTTCTGCTGATGGGTTTCTGCATCTATCTCCCGGCGTCGAGTCGTCGTGTCAGTCCATCGACTTTCCCATGTTCTCAGCATCCGCCGCTTCCACTTGGTGTCCTTCGACTGTCTCTCTTCTAGTCTTCATGCTGAGATCTTTTGTTTCCGGGTTTTTTTATTTTCGTTTTTGGTTGTATCACAACGGTTAGCCCGTTTGCCGTTTTTCGGCCTCTCGTTGCTCCAGCCTTCAATTGAAGTCTTGGACTTCGAATTATTTCCTGGTAAAAAAAACAATATGTGCAGTGGGGGCCATGCAAAAAAATTAAAAAAATACAACAACCGGCCATTATTGTAGATGAGACCCATGTAATAGGTTTTTAGGAGAGTTTGGAAGATACATACTCTCTCATGGGTTTTTTACTTCACCCCTCCCCTCTCTTGTACTTTTTCTGACTTTTTTTGCTTAAAACCCCTCTAAAAGCAGCCGATGTGGATGCTCTAACACCCACATGGGTGTCTTAACTATAAATAAAAAAGAAAATGAAATTAGAGTATGCTATGTGAGATATACTTTGCATTGAAAAGTGGGACAGTTTCTCTTCTAAGAAACAACTTGCAAAATTAAGACACTCACAACCTGCAAAATCTAATATTTTTAATAATAAAATTTATTTTCCTTTTTTATTTAAAATTAAGACACCCACCAAAGTATTGCCTTTGTGGATGCTCTAAAAGGCAACCTATTAGTTTTGTCATTTTTTCAGGAGATGAGATAGTTTTACAAAAACAGTCAACCAGATGATATATTTAGTGCAATTCCTTCTTATTTTAAAGGGATTATTAGATATGTTTAAGGTCATTCATAAGTAAATAGATTTTAAATCTGTTGGGATATCTAATTTTTTGAAATATCAAACCAAACAACATGGAGGCATGTCACACACACACAAGCGAATGGATTATGGATCTGTTTGAATTGACGGATCATTTATATGTTCAAGTTGACAGATTATGGATTTGTTACTTACACAAAAATAAAAAATAAATCACAAAATTGTCGCATTGTAGTGCATTTAACATTGTGGCTGATGTATATAATGACAACAATAAAATATTGTGGCAGATGTATATAATCATAAATCTCTAACCAAATTTTCAAATTGAACTCAAACAAAACATTTATGTATAGGAACAAAAATGAGAAAATAAAACACTACTAACCTTACTACAACTCAAGTGCAAAATATTTTTCTTTAATCAATCACCACAAAATTTATGGTAGATCGATATCACTAGTTATATGTGAAAGAGATGAAGAATGAGATAAATGTGAGACGAGGATTAAAAAGTGCACGAGTGATGGTTGAGTGAAAAGTGTAACCTTAAATTGATGAGGTAGTAACCTTACTTAAAGCATATTAAATGTAACATATATAGCATACTTAACTGCTCCAATAAGCATATTGAATGAAAAACTCAAGCCACAATTTTGACACTCTTTCAAGCGATCAACATCATATAGGCACATTGTATCCTTTGCTTTAACCAATCTCAAGCAACCAACAATGCGAAATATTTCATCGTTCGATCTAGGGCTGGCAAATGGTACGGAAATTACAATACCAACCATGTACCAACCACAAACCGAATATGTTGGTAACCACACTCGTGGTAACCATCTTGGTGGTAACCACGTGAAGGTGGTACGGTAATGGTAATGAAATCCGAATATCATGGTTATCATGATTACCAATATATATATATATTATTTAATTTATATTTTGTGTTTTGATTTTGACCGAAATTGGTCATTTCTACGTTTTCTACTAAAAATAGTAGGAACATTTTGAATGTTTGAGGACTTTGAACTTGTTTTGTTTGAACTTGCAGAAACATTTTGAATGTTTGAACAATTGAACTTTTGTTTCAAGACTTTTGAACTTGGTTGGTTTGAATTGATTTGTAATTTAGGTTGTAAACTTGATTTATTTAAACTTTTAATAGGAGGTAAACATATTATTTTTTATAACCATATTTTTTCGTTCGATAACTTTGATGACTACCGAAAGATAGCCAATCGGTTTCAAAAAAATACAAACAAAATTACAGCTTGGTAACCATGATAATGTACCGATGGTAACCACAAGTCGTGGTTACCAGATATACGGTAACCATGACTTGTGGTTGGTACGTTGTATGAAAATTTGTGTACCACCAGTTTGTGGTTGGTACGTGGTAATAACCATTTTTTGATGGTTACCGTACCATGTCAACCCTACTTTGATCGAATTGGACCTATGAATGAGATACTTGTGGCACTTATTCAAGCAACGGGTATTACAAATCCATCTTTTGAAATTGCTTCAAATGACCAACATTGTTCAAAGTTCATCCCTGGAATATGACCCTAGAATGTGACAACACTTGGCTTGACCAAGAAATGGTCGTCTTAAACGAATTTATGCAACGATAAAAATTATGTCTGTTGCCTAAGTGACATTCTGACGTGGTGAATGCACCTGACCTCACTCAATAACACTGCCTGGAGTTAAAATTGCCAGCCTAGTAGATTTGTCCAAAATGGATTATCGGTATTAGATCGATTTACAATTTATTTGATATGATCGAAGATGTAATTTTGGGGGTGAATATGGAGTTTGTGGTGTTTTGCACAAAAAAATTCTGGCTATATGTAACTTGTATGTTCAGATTTGAATCTAAAATTTAAACTTTTAATCTTAATTGTTCGTTCTTCTTAATCCGACGCTCTAGATTTGCTCACAAATTAAACAATAAGACCTACTTACAGAGAGAGAAGAAGAGTTGTATTCAAACTTTTTTGTATACTTAAATTGTTATATTCGCGAATTGTTGTCTACTCATTATCAATTGTGTTACCAATAACTTATTTGGTGTTGTAAATAAAACTATAAAGTATGCAACTATGGTGTTAGAATAGATGACAATTCTTATTCTTATGCCAACTTGCATGCATCATTATGATCAAGTTAAAGATTTTTTTTTTGAGGTTCGAAATGATCAAGTTAAAGGTTTATCATTGGATGATCATATGATACAAAAACCATAGTGGAAATGTAGATTGTATAATGAGAGGAGACATTTTTATGTTTTCTATTATCCCAAACAAATAAGTTTATTGATTATGGAAAAAGAAAGGAAGAAAAAAGGAGTCAAGCATTTGCTAGCATCTAGCAAGTGACCAAACTACTCTTTATCATATTCCAATCATGTTTTATATAGATCAATCAAAATACAATAATTCTAAAAGAGAGTGATCCAACCTTTACTAATATTTATTTATTTATATATAAGGTAGGGGTTTAGTGACCATCATTTACGAACTGAACGAACAATAAAACTCTTTAAAAAATGGGTAGATTTTCATGTGGGTGAAGACGACACTACTGAACAACAAACTGATCGACATGTTGGGATTCTGGGAGTTGAAGTCGGGACTGGTTGGGGTCGATGTGGTATGTATGAGGCGACTCTATGATTGGGAAGAGGCTTCCTGGAGGTTCATCTTTACCATATACAAAGATTCTTTATGTATCGCTGCGGTGCTGTTATATGACAGTGATTGGCTTCGTCCATAGTTTGTGTCCCCAACTAGCTAGATTTAGTTTTACCTAGGTTTATCTTTGTTGGATGCGCTTCCACTTGTTGTATTGCACCTTTTCGGTTTTTGATCGCATACTTTGACAATTACTCATTTGTCGACTTGTCGACCATCGAGATTCAGATGTATCTATTTTTTGAATTCTTACTTAATAAAAAAAAAAATGAACACCAAACTTTTTTTTTTTTGAAAAGGAAACACCCAACTTGAGTAAGTAAATGAAACATGTAAATTTACAAAGGTATTCAACTCAGCTTTGTAATCAAAACCCACCTCCACTAACTTGATGCAATCAAATCTGATTCAATCAAAACCAAAAAAATGATAAAAATTGGATGCACGGTAGGCTTTCTGAAAAGGCCCTACTTTCTTTAAGCTTTAAGCTTTCCAAGATGTTCATATAAGGAGCACCACCTTGGCATTTTGGCAACACACCACAAGTCACCACCGGGCTCGGAGGAGGAGGGTGGTGGCAAATTTGTGAAGCCAACCTTTGCCATTGCAAATTCTTCCCACATCAAGTGGGAGAGGAGAATATTTAGGATATCAAATCCTCCTTGATATGTTTTTTTTCCTCCCATTTTTCGCTACGAATATGTAAGAATGTGATGTCGTCTGTCGGGCATCTGCATTAACCACATCAACCTAATCTCTTCCCATCTGCTTAAATTCTGCCCTCTTCTGCTCCACTGCAACACTCCCAAAAAATTTCCCCACATCAAGAGAAAATGATGAAGTTTGCGAAACAGTACGAGGAACAGCTCGTTCCCGAATGGAAGGATGCCTTTCTGGATTACCGGCAGCTTAAGGGGGAGCTTAAGAAAATACATGTCTCAAACAGTAAAACTAGAAACAACAATCAGAAGAAAAAACACACTTTGAAAACCACCATTGTAACATCTCTAAGTAAAATCTTCCAATTTAGCCGGAAACACAGAGAACATGGTCCCATACAAGTACTTAAACTGCCCTTTTAAATGTTTGTTTGTTTCTTAATAAGATGGTATGAACCTGTGTAAACTGATGAAGCATTTTTGGCAATGAACAGGTCCGCAGGAAACTGGCGTCTTCTGCTGAGGAGTATAAGACGGAATTGCTTGAGCAGCTAGCCAACATGGAGGGTGCAAGTGAGTTCCTCGCAATGTTAGACCTGCAACTCAACAAGGTGAACCAGTTCTATATGACAAAGGAGAGTGAATTTCTCGAGCAGGGAGAATCGTTGAAGCAGCAAATGGAGATTCTCGTTGAGCTCAAGACTGCTCTCAAGCAAAAGCATGAGAGAGGAGCTAAATCTAATGAGTTCAATAGGGACAGTCCTTCCATTTCATGCCACATATCATGCGGTAATATGAGAAACAACTTACTTTGAACTTTGCTTTGATCATATATTTTGCAGAGTTGAAAAATATATGCAAATCTTATCAATCATTCAACTTCTCCATTTTTACCCTTTTTTTAGATGATCTTATTGAGAAAACTGAGCAAGAACAGAGCATACATGATGATAATACAGAAGAAGGTGAAATGGATGCCATGCAATTCACAGAATCCCCAAGACCAGATGAGACGCAGACATCAAGGAGGATCATAAGAGAAGATAGCAGCTCAAAGGGTTTGTCGGGTCAGGTTTTCCATTGTCACGGAAAGAGCACTGCACTGAAAATTCCACTTACAAATCCATCTCGTACATTATCTGCAATAAGTTATTTGTTATGGGAGGGCATAATCAGTTGGCCGAACAAATGCAGTTCATCAGGAACAAAGTTGCATGTCAACAAAACAAAGCTGCACCAGGCAGAGAAGATGATCAGAGGCGCTTTGATCGAACTCTACAAGGGATTGGGTTATCTCAAAACATACAGGTGTATATATACCCAAGAACACTATTACTATTACCGTTTTTTCACGTGCATAAAGGAAGAAAACAATGAACACTATATAGAAGCTAACATGCAGCCAAATTAATGTGATATCCAGGAACTTGAACATGCTCGGTTTTGCAAAAGTACTAGAAAAGTTTGACAAGGTACGTAACTTGTTCTTTTCCCCAAGACTTTCGCAATGATGAATAACTTGACATACTTGACAACCACAACCAGGAGAACAGTTTATTTTTCTCATCTTTCAGGTAACAAACAAAGAAGCCATGTCCATTTATCTTCGGGTGGTGGAGAGCTCTTTCTTTAACAGCTCAGATAAGGTAAAAAAACACATTAATCTGAAATAGCCCAAATTTTTTAAAACTGATCATGTCTGCCATGCATTGGTTAGTTAGCTACAACCTTTCTATCGCAGTTGACCCACTAATCTGATATTGCAAAACATAAAACATCTAGGCCAGCAAGATATCCCATCTTTGGTTTATTTAGGACAATGTTAAGTGGCCACAAGCCACATAAAGTGTAATCCAACACACAAGAGTATCCTTCAATTCAATAGGAAAACTAAGATATGCTTGCCTGCCACTTTAAAATAAAGCTCAAATCTTAGAAAAGAGGTATCTGTCAACTAATCAAAATTGTGATTTGAAAACCAAAATGATAATTGCCTGTGATAAATTTCATATATTTTATAGGTAATGACATTATCAGACAAGGTTGAGGATCTATTTGTCAAACACTTCACTCAAGGTGATCACAAGAAGGCCATGAAGTACCTCAAGCCGAATCATCGGAAGGAATCTCATGCAGCAACCTTCTTCACAGGTGAGCTATATTTGTCTGGCTGTTCTTCTCCTGATAACAAAGCGCATAACAATCCAAGAACTAAAAAAGGGATGCACGTAAAGCATTATCATTGATAGAGATAACATATAATAAAACTTGACTTCCTTTTGACCCATTCTTTTTAGCAGATCTTAATAGTTATTGATCACTTAATTGACAATTCAGTACAAACAAAAAGAAATAAACAAGGGGAAAATACGAAAAAGAGCATGGGCCCATCAGGCCAATAAGTAGTGAGCTGACTACAGTAGTATCAAATCATAAATGTCCACTTTATATAAGTGGATTTTAAAGGGAAAAGGCCCCCAATATAGCTACTATCTATCACAGATAAGTATAATCTTGCAAAGTCTCAGTTACCTCATTAAGGATCCACTAAACCTGAGAGCATCACAATTCATAAGTCATTTGTGGTAAGTAAAACTGGTAAAAACTTGGGAGTTAAATACTGCAAGTGTGCAACTAATAATGGATCTAACTATTGTAATGAGTTGCTGGCCGTGTAATGAACTAATGATTGAGGAATGAGGAATAAACTGGCACTTCTAAAACATATTAAGAACCTTAAGTCGTTTAAAGAAAAAATCTGTATATTTTGCCCTATGCATACAGGTCTGTTCACAGGGTGTTTCCTAGCACTAGTTGCGGGCTACGTCGTTATGGCTCGCGTTGCAGGCATGTACACACAATCTAAAGATACAGTTTACATGGAAACAGTTTATCCTGTCCTAAGGCAAGCTCCTCTTTCCCACAAGTATTATACCTTTCACAGATTGATTTTGGAGAATATCAGTTCTCCCACTGAACAAATAATAGTGACCAAAAAACAATAAACTATTTTTGCAGCATTTTTAGCCTACTGTTTCTGCACTTCTTTTTATATGGATGCAATATCTTCCTCTGGAGAAAAGCTCGTATAAACTATTCTTTCATCTTTGAGCTATCCCCAACAAAAGAGCTCAAGTATAGGGAGGTGTTCTTAATTTGTTCATCATCAATGGCTGCCATAATTGGAGTATTATTTGTTCACTTGTCACTACTAGCTAAAGGGAATACCTCAACTCAAGTTCAGGCGATTCCCGGCATCCTTTTATTGGTAATTAAGGATCATAAATCTCCTTCTGTGTTGTCCTTCATAGATGAAGTTCACGAAGTGATTTTTCTGTGCTTCTATTGTTCATCCTGCAGTGCTTCATGCTCCTACTTGTCTGCCCACTGAACATAAGCTATAAGTCAAGCCGGTACAAATTTCTTCGTGTCATACGAAATATAGCTTTATCTCCTCTGTACAAGGTACTAGAAGTTGTGTGGCAAATAGACTAAAAACGTATAATCAGTTATTAGTTATTCTTAAACATACCTGTACTGGTTCTTTCCAGGTTGTCATGGTAGACTTTTTCATGGCTGATCAGCTTTGCAGCCAGGTAACGGTCAAAGCATTAGCAGAAGAATTTGGACGTTGATGCATGTCTGAAATTTAACACTAACTATGAAAGTTTGATATGATTTGGACAGGTTCCATTGATGAGAAATCTCATATATATAGCTTGCTACTACATAACAGGGAGTTATAAAACTCAAGATTATGGATATTGCATGAGAACAGCTCATTACAGGGACCTAGCATATGCAGTGTCATTCATACCTTACTATTGGCGAGCAATGCAGGTCCAGATTCAAAGATCCCCTTCTATAATCACCCCCAACTCCCCTTAATATAGTTATTGTTCTAACGATTTGTTTGTTTTTTCTGATGAGGGAAATTTTGTTGGCTGTGCATTTTTCAGTGTGCTCGAAGGTGGTTTGATGAAGGACAGAGTAGCCATCTAGTTAATCTAGGTAAATATGTCTCAGCCATTTTGGCTGCAGGTGCAAAGTTGGCTTACGAGAAAGAGAGGAGTGTTGGGTATCTCTGTCTCGTTGTTGCCTTCTCAAGCGCAGCAACAGTGTACCAATTGTACTGGGACTATGTTAAGGATTGGGGATTGCTACAATGTGATTCCAAAAACCCATGGTTAAGGAATGACTTAATGATCCGCCAGAAGTTTGTTTACTATTTTTCCATGGTATACACCAACACTCTTTTAGACCTTTTCATTCTTTCCCTCTAGGAAAATTTAAGATCCAAAAGAATGTTAGAAAATCATTCTTATACTTGAGTGAATAATAAGCAGCTGCCCCTCCTCCCCAAGCCTTGACTGATTATGTGCTGAAATAAACTGAAGTGGGAATACACATATGCAGAAAAAGGAGATTTCCTACTTAATTTGAAATTACAACTACACAAAAAGCAGGTTTCATAGATGCTTGAGATACCCTTAAACTAATGGTAGTCATATATCAAAACATAGCTTAAAATTGCAGTGGGCCTTTTGTTTTCACAAATATGCAATGTGACTCTTTGTAGAAAGTGATTGAAAACTAAATGCTCCTTTGGCACATTTGCAGGTTCTCAACCTTGTTCTCAGGCTTGCATGGTTGCAAACAGTTCTCCACCCGATTTTTGGCAACGTCAATTACAGAGTCATGGGACTAATTTTGGCAGCCCTTGAAGTAATCAGAAGAGGGCAATGGAATTTCTACAGGTAAACCTAACATCCTACGCATGCTATTCTGTCATAAATCTACTCTATATACGAAGTGCACCAGAATAACAAAAATTGTGTTCAATATCCCAGGATTGAGAATGAGCATCTAAATAATGCTGGCAAGTTTAGGGCAGTTAGGACAGTACCACTTCCCTTTCATGATGTGGATGAGGAAAGCTGATTATCAACATCCGGGAATAGACAGAGTAGTTTGCGAAAAGGAAATGATTCTGATTCGGCATTCTCTTGTGACTTATCATTATACAAAGCAAATCGTTACAAGACATCGATTTATGGTGCCTGATTAAACCTAGGAAAGCTTTTAGGAGGGAATAACTTTATAGTATCATCTTAAATCTATGATTTTCTAGTAATCAAGAATCTAAATAAAAGAGATTCGCTCTTTTGCGTTGATGACTGGTTAATGCTTACTTACGCAACCTCCACAATGTCTCAATGAGCCGATTCAGCACAATACCTCAATGAGAATATGAGTGTGGGGAATTATTTAAAGACTTGAAACTATTCTTCAGAAAGCAATGAAAGTCCTCCTAATGGTCTCATGAAGAAGGAACCCAGAAACAACTGATGATCCAACCATTGCTTGTATTCAATTCTTATCCTTAGATTTCTCATTCAAAACATTTGGTATATTTTAACTAGCTCAGAATATTAGGGCTCTTTTCCTATCGTCCAAACTGATACAGTAAGAAAACTAACAAAAAGAGCATAACAATTTTAACAATTTGATGATGACAATTGATGATCACCTCTTGCCAAAAAATCAACAATAAATTGTTTCTGCCCCTTGGTCGATCCTGCAGGGAAAAAAAAAAAGGATTTCCCTTCGAAAATGGATAGAAATCGAAACGAAGAATGGAACTATAATAACAAACCCTAATAACTGCGAAATTTGAAGAACTTACAACTAGATGAAAGCGCCATCTTCCGAGGGAACGACATTGCTGAAGTAAAAACCATGTTAATCCCTCCCTCCCTCGAAGGGGATAGAAGTTCTGTACGAAGCGGCAAGCAAGAGAAATATGTTCTTGTTTGTTTCATGCTCAAGATTTCATCGAAAAACCTGTCAACCCGGCACAATACTGAAATCAGCCTTACAGGGTAGGCGGTGGTGGTGGTGGCATCGCCGACGTTGTTGCCGGAGCCCACTCAGGCGCAATCGCCGGCGCCAATTCGTATAAATCTTTCATTGTAAATGGTGAAGCGTTGGCGCCATATTGGGATTTCGGTTACTTCTCACTTTCTCAGTTCTCAGCGTTCAACAAATCCGACTCCTTGCTTTAATACAGTACTCTCCCTCCGTTCACAAATGGCACGTTTGTCTGGAGCTAAAAATTGTACTACCTCCCTCCCTCCTGCAAAACTTGTGGTTTACTATTCACGCGTACTTTTTTAGAATAATAAAAATTATATAAAATATTTATTTTTAAAAATTTTTTTTAACAAGTTTGTACTTATTAATAATATCTACGAAACTATTAAAAAAACTAGATAATTTATATAGTTTGTATCTTCAATAGTAAAGTATCAAGTTTTGCCGAACGGAGAGAGTATAAAATAATAATTTTTTTATTAAAATTTCAAAATAATATTATATTTAATATTAATAATTATAATACTATTTTTTAAAAATAATATTAAAAAGTTAATATTCTATATAGTTTTTACCTCTTAAAAACGTGTTAGAAAGTCAAACAACTTATATATTTGTGAACGGAGGGAGTAATGTTTTTAGTATAAAAAAGTTTAAATTACGTTTCGTACATTTTTCGTCCCTATCGATCATTTCATTCGTTTTATTTAAATTTATAGCTTTTTATTTTATTCAAGTCCCTAATCTATTGAATTTACTGTACTATTAACTTACTAGTGTAGGTCTCATCATGTGTACAGAGAATACATTAATGCAATATTATAAATAATCTATATAGATTCTAATAAATGAATAAATATATATATAAAAATAATTTTTCCCACTAAAAAATAATATAGATATAAATAAAATTAGTTCGACATATCATATATAAATTTTTTTTTCTAAATACAATTTATATCATTACGTTAGTTTACTAAAATATCTATGCACGGATGGATTGTGACTACATTTTATGGCTACATAGTATTTTAATAATTTATAGACGATTCCATCGTTTATAATCGGAGAGAAGATTTTGACCTCAAAAAACAGTATAGATATAAATAAAATAACAACGATTAAATAATTAATTTTGATATAAATAATTCTCTCCACCAAAAAATAATCTAGATATAAATAAAATAGCACATGTCAAATACTTTGTATTTATCTATTAATATTTTTGGTAAGTATGACTATGAAATATTTTTTTTATCAATAAACTAAAATATATATAGATGAATTGTGTCTTATATAACTTTATATAAATTATGATAACATATTATTTTATTATTTTTTCCCTAGGATCAACCACAACGCGTCATGTGGGACGCTATGCATCGGTTTTAGAATATGTATATAGAAGATTAGTCTAAATTATTTTTAAAATTGAAAAATAAAATAAGAGATTTTATTTTTAAAATAATTTATACTAAATTGAAACTTTTTAGGCAAATGTTTAAGATTGGTTAAGAAAATTATTAAAAATTTTAATTAAATAATATTTCATAAACCTCTAAATATAATAATAATAATAATAATAATAATAATAATAATAATAATAATAATAATAATAATAATAAAAATAAAATTTCAATTCAATAAGCTCATTATTAATTTATTTTTAATACCTATAATTTATAATTTGTAGTAGAAATACACCCCTTTGTCCCAAAAACCACAATTTTTTTTTCCCAAAATAGTGGGTTCAATTTATTTAATAAAAATGTAGATAAATTAACTTTATAAATTTTCAATTTTTAAAATTCACTACATTTGCACGATTTAAAATCGAATTAAGATAACCATGTGGTTTAGCTTAATTGGCATGGTAAAAATGGGTTTTAAGATTTTTATCGGGTGACCTTGAGGTTTTGGAACACTTTTCCTCGCGCACAAAACTTGTATTCTAGTTGAAATAAGTGAGTTTGGACTTTTATATGGGTAAACATTGTAATATTTATAAATTATTGGAAGCTCTTAACAAATAAACTAAGGCTATGTTTGATAAAAGGGTAAATGATGGGGTAGCTTAAACTAAGGCTATGGATTATTTGTGTTAAATATAGGTTAATAAGCTATTATAGTGTTTGGTAAACCCAATTGTTAGGGTAGCCGATGGAAATTTGTGAATAAAAAAATCATAAGCTCTGAAAAGAGTGGGTGAGTAGCTAATGAAAAGTTATGATACCAAAAGCTAATTAAACTAAAATCTTATATTTATGTCATTTAACACTATATAATATCAAAATCACAAACTTTGAAAAGCTACTTGTTGCTCCAAACAGAGCCTAAAACATCTCTCTTTCTAGTTTTCGATGCTCGGCCTCCCCAACCAACCACTTTGTCCCCTTTCAACTTCTTATTTCTAGTTTGACCGGTATTGAGAGAGTGATGATGAGTAGTGTGGCACCATGACCATCAATACTCCAAACAAAGAACAGGAAGAAGGAGATCAAAACCCACCAATCCCTAATTTCCATGCACTACCCAAAAGTAATGGACCCTTTTTCCCAACCGGTCAGTCAAAATTGGTGTTCCCAACACACAACCACCCCGAAATCTCATCCGTCCTCCCATGGTCACTCCGCCCGTCCACCACCGCCACTTCAAACCCGCCACATCTGCCCACCACAACCCTTTCCTCTTCTTGCCATCGTTGGCCGACCACCACCCCTTCAAATAAGTTAATCAACAACACCCATCAACAACCGTTGGCTATACCGAAAGTCAAAGGGCAATTAAGGATTGGAATTGGCCTCTTTTAGGCTTTAGTGTGATTAAAAGGTGAAGCTATGGGTTACAATCAAAATAATTTTTTGGCTGCAAATGTGAATTATTTTTGTATCTAAGACTTTTGTAATGGTGAAATTACAAGAAAAGGGAGGGTTGGTAAGGGATTGAAATTGGGTTGGACACAACAAGAGAGAACGTATGAGGGACTTACTAGCTTTTTTATATTTTCAAAGCTACAAAAGTCATTTCCTTCCTCTTACCAAACAGACCCTAAATATCCAGCTCCATATATACCCACTCACTAAATCTACTTAGAAACATCGTTTTGCCAAACACATTATACCATCTAGATTGTTGCATAGACTTGTTAGGATATCTTCCTCGGTAAGCGATGACAAGTGTTCACATCAAGAGGATTTTCTTTAAAGATGCTTGATTTGTTGATATGCTTTTCGGACTAGAAAGCATATTGTGTATGACATTCAAGCCTCTAAGAGCAAGTTATTCGGATGAGTATAAGCATCGATACTTGCCAAATATATATTAAAAAAATGAAACATGAGCAAGCATCGAATGGTTTTGGATGCTCGACAATTCGTCAAGCATCGATACTTTGTATGGGTAATTAATGATGTGTTAAATTCATTTTTAAAATACAATGTTCAATTTTCCAAAATCTATCCATATTTGTGGATGGACGAGACACGTGAGATACGTTGATAGGCGATAGAATTGGATTTTCAAATTGTGACAAGAACAAGATAGATGACCTTGATTTTTTAGGGGTTGATTCAATTTCCATATATATAAATTGTAGTTTTCGACATTAAAAATGTAAAAAAAATGATTTTTCACAAGATAACTCTGTGGTTTAGCTTAATTGGCGTGGTAAAAATGGGTTATAACATTTTTGTGAGGTAACCTTGAGATTTCGAAATATTTTAATTTCATCACGCCCAAAACTTGTATTCTAGTTGATGGAGATATGTGAGTTTGAACTTCTATATGGTTAATCATTGTAGTATTCACAAATTATTGAAATCTTTTAACAAATAAAAGCATCTCTCTTTCTAGTTTCATATGCTTGGCCTCCCCAACCCAATGAACCACTTTGCCCCCCTTTCACTTCTTATTTCTAATTTTATTTTATTTTATTTTAATCCAGGTATCCCAAGCTTACACTTAGACTAGTCCTGGACCCCAAGTCTCTGGCCCCTCATCGACTTAGGGAGGTAAACCGCGGGATGTGCCTCATCGACTTAGGGAGGTAAACCACGAGATGTGCCCCATTTGGCTCCAAGAGGCCCACTCCACTGGAGAAACAAATAATGTTCCTCCTGGGAATCGAACCTCCCACCCGAAGCTTCCAGGCCCAGCGTAGGGTGGTCTTTCTACCACTGAGCTATGCCCCGGGGGGGGGGGGGGTTATTATTTCTAGTTTGATCATACTTGAGAGAGTGATGAGTAGTAGTGTGACACAATCGATACTCCAAAAAAAGAACAAGAAGAAGGAGATCAAAACCCATCAATCCCTAATTTCATGCACAACCCAAAAGCAATCGACCATTTTCCCCAACCGGTCAGTCAAATTTGGTGTTCTCAACACACAACCACCCCAAAATCTCCCCTGTCCTCCCATGGTCACTCCGCCCGTCCACCACCACCACTTCAACCCGGCCACTTCTTCCCACCACGACCCTTTCCTCTTCTCCCTATCGCCGACCGGCCACCACCCCTTCAAATAAGTTAATCAGCAACATCCACCAACAACCGCAGGCTATAGCGAAGGTATAAGCCCAATGAGTCTTTTAATGGCTAAAGACTCTTAAAATAAGTTTTTTTTTTGCTGAAAATATGATGCTTTTTGTATCTAAGACTCTTGTAATGGCTAAAGACTCTTGTAATGGTGAAATCACAAGAAAAAAGGAGAGTTGGTAAGAGATTGAAATTAAGTTGGGCACGACAAGAGAGAACAGATGGGAGACTTACTAGTTTTTTTTTTTCAAAAACCATTTCCTACCTCCTACCAAACAGACCCTAAATATTCATATCAATATACATATACCCAGTCACTAAATCTACCTACAAACATCGTTTTGCCAAACATATTATACCATCTAGATTGTTGCATAGACTCGTTGGGATATCCTTCTCGGTAAGTGATGACAAGTGTTCGCATCGAGAGGATTTTCTTTAAAGATAGTTGATTTCTTGATATACTTTTCAAACTAGAAAGCATATTGTGTATGACATTCAAGCATCTAAGAGCAAATTTATCAGATGGGTATAAGCATCGATACTTGCCAAATATATATTAAAAAAACGAAGCATGAGCAAGCATCGAATGGTTTTGGATGCTTGACAAGTATCCACCAAGCATCGATACTTTGTATGGGAAATTAATGATGTGTTAGATTCATTTTTAAAATTATGTGTTCAATCTGCCAAAAGCTATCCACATTTGTGGATGGAGGGGACACGTGACATGCGTTGATAGGCGATAGAGTTGGAGTTTCAGATTTGTGACAATTTGAACAAGATGGATGGCCTTGATTTTTAGGGGTTGATTTAATTTTCATATATATAAAATGTAGTTTTCGACATTAAAAATGAAAATATAAAAATTACCATAACATTAGATTCATTTTTATCTATCCATAGACATCAATTTTGCATATGTTTTACCGTATTTTGGGAAAAAAATTCCTTTGGAATGCAATTATATTACTAAAAATAATTAATGAGTAGTGATAATTAATCATTTTTAATGTGCAATATTGTAATAATTTGAAGTTATGTTATATTTTTGGAAAAAAATTATAGTTTTAGTAATTTGAAGTTATTTCAAATAGTGGATTACATAAATTTGCCATTAATTTTTTTTTAAAAATTATATAATAATATTTTTCTAAGTAAAATGAATATAATATTGTAAGTTTTGAATAGAAATAATCGTTGAAGAGAGGTATATTTGTAAATTGAAGTGGAGAAATATATGAGTTTTGAGATGTTAGTGATGCTATTGATAGGTTTTTTTTATTAGGTAAGATTTCGGGTAGGGCGGGTCTACCTGATAGCATCCTTACGGATGAGATTTTGAAGACCGTGATCATTGAAAACCTCTTGTCCCTTGGCAAAACGGCTAAGGTGTGCAACCTTATCAAACACTTTATTACAATCGCGAGAAGGGGGGGGGGGGGGGGGCACATGAGAGAAAGAAACGTTGTCAACTCCTTGGAGGAGTAGTTTAATATAAGACATAATACGTTCTATCTCCCACGGACAATGAGAATTATCTCGTAGGTGTGTGATTATTATTAGACAGTCCCTTTTAATCTGGAGATTGGAAATATGTAGCTCGTTGACTTTCTGCACCCCTTGCCTTAGTGCAAGAGTTTCTGTTTTGATAGGATTTTGTTTTCCCACATTCTGACACCTTCCCAGTCTCTGATTATGTAGCCACATGAACTGTCTTGATTAGGGATTGTGGAACTATCGAAATTTAATTTGAAAGTGTCAGCGGGTGGTTTCTTCCATTTAGTTGTCTTTCTATTACCATATTTTCTATTTTGTGCCCTTATCGGACCGTGGTTTTGGGAGTTGGAATCTATGTCATTGTTGAATTTACATGCTCGAGACTAGTTATCCACCAATGTTTGAACCATAGTATTAAACACCAAAATAGTCGGAATTGTTGTGTTTGAAAAAGTGATTTGGTTTCTGAAAAACCAAGTGGTCCACGTACAAGCTGGTCGTCAGAAGGCTTCTTTTTTTCATTATTCAACATGTTACCAATAAACTTAATTATTGGTATGATATCTCTAGATTGGTGGATTAGGGATTGAATGTCTTGTTGATCAGTCCATGTGAGCACCCCTTGAAGGGTATGCGCTTGACACTCGACAAACAAGTGAGTGTCATCTTCAATTGCATCATTATAGAGTATACATGTATTTGGAACTAGCACACCCTGAAGCGCTAGTCTGGCTTTTGTAGGGAAGCCAAGCTGACAAAGTTTCCACATGAAATTTTTTAATCTTCGGTTGAGTATCTAATTTCTAAATTCAACCAGTCACTTCTTCCTCCGCCATTCTATTTTGTGAGATTAGGCTATAGGCACTCGACGTTGTGAACCAACCATTCTTGTCTGGCCACCAATATAGTATGTCTTTGAAATAATTAGTTGGAAGTGGAATTGAGAGTACGTCGCCAACCATTGATTTTGGAAGATTATCCTTTAGTTTCTCAACCCACCCTTTTCGTCCTATTATGTACTCGCTAATCGTTTCTTCCTAATTTCCATGTGAGGACAGTTGTTGTGGGATGACAAATGAGCCATACCAACCCAATTGTCGTCCCAAAATTTGATAGTTTTGCCATTACCCACTGACCAAATCAGGCTAGTTTTGAATAGACCACCACTACCACGAACTTCCTCCGTTCCTTTTATAGTTGAGGATGTCTATACCCTTTAGGTATTTGTGGTTAATCAGTTTAACCCACATACTGTAGGGTTCTACTAATATTTTCCAAAGTAGTTTCATCCGAAGAGCCTCATTCATCTCGCATGCTTTGCGAATGCCTAATCCCCCCTTTTTCTTTGGTTTCCAAATCCTATCCCAGCTAATAAGGGGACGAGGTTGAAGGTCCTTATTCTAGAAGAAAGTTCTATTTATTTGATCAAGTTCTTTATGAATTGCGCGAATTTCTAATCCACCCTTTTGATTTAAAGGTGATTTCACCAAAAGTATCTATTAAAGTCGGTTGGGCCCGGTGGGGTCAAGACAAGATGGAGGGAGGTCGTGTGTGTGGGCCCACATACGGGAGACTCGAACAACACATAAACCCGAACGGGGTTCCATCTCAAAACCAATTGGCAATGAGAGGAGTAGCCCTTCAACATTATGGTTGTGTTCGGCTGCCACTCATTAGGAGATTTGGGGATGACAGTAGAAAAAAAAAACACAATCTTCTCAACTGGTGTTCGGCTGGCAAGAGATGGTAGAGATGGTGGAGATTACAGGAGATGAAAAATGGACGAAAATGAAATCGGGGGGGGGGGGGGCAAGATTCTGGGGATTAGGGGATTGTGGAGATTTGTATCTCACCAAATTGCCCCTCTCTCCACATTTCAAGCTCCCCATCTCAAATCTAGTAGCCGAGCCCCGCCACCCACATCTTCGTCTTCTTCCACTACCAATTCCTCTTCTCCCTCCCCTCTAATGTCCTCATTTAGCATCAATGACGGCCAGCGCCATCAATTGTGGGAAGACACGGGTGTAGGACGAGCTCGGGTCGCACAGATCTGGAGATGGGAGGCCAAGATGTGGTCGTAGCGAAGCCGACGGTTGCGCCTGGAGGGGGCGGCCAGGCGCCAACGGTGGCGACCGACGAAGAAGCGGTCACCCTCCGTCGACACCTGGAGATCTGGTGACGACCTCAAATGCCCATCGGCTGCAGGACCTCAAAACCCCCTCAGATTTGACGGTGGCGATTTTGTAGGAAGAAGCGCTCTCAAGGACCTCCCTCCGCAACTCTGTCGCGCCTCCTTCGCCGCCCCCTGCTGCCACCTTCCATCTTCCCTCCTCTCTCTGCCCTCACGGAATTTCTCCTCCGCCAGAGGTTCCAGGAGCCGCAGATCCCTCGCCATCGCCTCCAATGGCAGCGGTTTGATGCGCGGTTCCACTCCCGTATGATTTCCGCCCAAAATTATTATTATGTTGCGAGTAGTCACAATTTATCAATTTAATAGCAACTCCAATAATGGAATCTGGGTACCAAGCTTTGAATTCAAACCTTATATTAGTTGCATAAGGTAGCTGATTTTGCCTTCAATTTAATCGAATTAAGTTTTATATATGAACTGAAGTCATGCAATCGTGGTTGAACTAAACTAAAGTTTAGAGCAGCGATTCAGTACCCGTCGTGGTGGGGTAGGTGTGAGTCGTGTGACTGTACCCGGCGGCGTCGGAGGACCCTATCGTCGAACGAACTGGGGTTTCTATGCAAATGGAGAGGGGTATGGGGTTTTTAAAAAGTGGGGGTATATGGGTCATTTCACAGCTTTGAAATACAATACAATCTTGTGCCAACCAAACACCATTTCGAGATTTCTGCCCAAATAAACCTCCATCTCTTTACATCTACCAAAATACCATTAATCTACACCATTTATTTTCATCTCTTAATATCTACGAAAATCTCAATAATCTACACAATCTCCTAGTGCAGCCAAACACAGCCTATATGTTATTCAAGCATTCTCTATATTACCGATGTGGGACAACCACATTCCAACACGCCCCCTCAAGTGCCATGATATTTATAGCCAACAAGTTGCACTTGCCACATGCGCTTAAACGGGAACCAATGTCCGCGACATGTCAACATGGCCAGAAACTCCACTAATCCGAAGTCCAGATCGCAACTAGCCGAACCAGGCTCTGATACCATGTTAAAGTCGGTTGGGCCCGGTGGGGCTAAGACAAGTTGGAGGGAGGTCGTGTGTGCGGACCCACATACGGGAGACTCGAACAACACATAAACCCGAACGGGGTTCCATCTCAAAACCAATTGGCAATGAGAGGAGTAGCCCTTCAACCATATATGTTTTTCAAATATTCTCTATATTACCGATGTGTGACAACCACATTCCAACAGTATCCTTGTTGATGCGACCGTTAATGATCGGACAACCAAGATATTTTTCCAATGTTCTTTCATTGGATATTCCCAAGCATCTTTCAATTTTCGTTATTCAATTTTTGGCTATTCCAATTGTGGTTTGAAAAGCCGATTTGTGGAAATTAACTTTTTAGCCGGATACTTTACAATACTCATCGACAACATTTTAAACAGTTTGGCTAGCTGACACTCTCCCTTTAGTGAAGATACTGATATAATCGGCAAATGAAAGGAAAGGGATACAAGGTCCAGCAGAACCGAATCTGAAACCAATTTCCTTTCCTATCATTGATTCATACGAAAGTTTCCTTGCAAGGACTTCCGCCCCAAGAATGAATAAGAATGGTGACAAAGAATCTCCTTGACGGATTCCCCATGAAGGTTTGAAAATATCCATTGGGCCGTGATAGAGCATGATTAGTATTGCATTATAGATTGCATTTAGGATAGTTTAGTTGTAAATATTGCATATTTTAGTTGCACTTACATAATCACTTGTTGAGTTGGAAGAGGCGGAATCTACATGATTTTATGGCTTATTTCAGGTATAGTAGATTGAAGGTGAAGTGAATTTGAGGATAGCAAAAGAAGTTTAGGAGAGTGTCTTAGGAGCTGGAGAAGCGACGTGAAGGAGATCAGAAGAATTGCTGGCCGCCCCGCAGCATCCCTGGCCACCCCGCGGTTCGAAGGCCAATCTGGAGGATTTCGCTGATCGTTGGCCGCCCCGCGGGCTGGCCTGGCCGCCCTACGGCCCTTGCAGAAACGCAACACTCAGACCCGAAACTTAATTAGGGTTTTTTAATATTATTTTTGGTCGACTTGTTAAAGGCTTTTAAGAGACATTCTAGGTTATTCTTTCATTCACCTTATGCACTTGGAGATTATTGAGAGAGCGGTGTTGAGCATGAGCAACTAAACTCTCAAGGTTTCGCCTACAGTTTGGATATTTGATTTTTGAATTGTGAGTTTCTTAATCTAGTTCTTATTCCTATTCGAATGTTTTGACTTCTTTGCGCTTAATTCCTTGAATGTGTTTTATTCTCTCTGGCATGATCAACTAGTTAGAGTAGATTCATTTAATTGCTAGGGTTTTGCAGATTCCTCGTAGCGAACCTTAACCCAAGTGGAAATCATATCCCTTTAGGACTCGTATGACTAATTGAATGTGTAGGAAGTTGAATATATGTTAAATATCGACTCGTAGCTTGATATTGCATGTCCCTTGGTTAATTCATATTCTTAATGCTATCTCTAGGTTAAATATTAACTGTGTTAGGGTTATTTAGAGATAAGGGTTGCTATGACTCGTAGGACTAGTAATCTACCTAAGATCTGGACAAGGACACTGATAAGAAAAGACAAGAACTAGAGGCTGAAACAAGGATCGAATTCATCAATTGAAGTGATAAATTGTAGGTAAACCTAATTCTCTCCACTGCATTCTAAACACAATTTACTTTGTTTACTTGTTTCCGCTTTGATAAAATTCGGGTATTTTTCTCACAGAAACCCCCCATAATCTCTCTTAGCGATTAGATTTGCACTTGAATTGATAGATTTCTGTTGTGAGCTGAATCTGCCATGTTTTACAGTAACTTTTATATCAATTTTTGCATACATTTCATGCATTTGGGCTAAGATAGTACATAATCTATGTAGTTTATGTTTAATTGCCAAATTATGGAATCTACACCAGTTTCTGTTTAATTTCGCAGAATTCGAGGCAAATTACAGCAGTTCTGAGAAAGGTCGGAAAAGCTCGGAAATCAACTACAGAAGTCCAAGGTCAAGATGCAGCGGAACCAGTCGAATCAAGCTAGGAGCCCATGTTTACTTGATCTAGTGTACACTCTACTCGATCTCGACGAACATGTCCGAGCACAGACCTTGTCGACTAGGCACTGAGTCAAAGACAACCCGACTCCCGGAATCCTACTCGATCTCGAGTATCCCTTGTCGAGATCGACAACACCAGGAGCACCATGTCCGGAATCAACGAGTTGTGACAAGTCGAGAAGCCGAAGACGGAGACGCCGAGCCAACCCTACTCGATCTCGAGGAGGCTTGTCGAGATCGAGGACCACCATGCGCCAGTCCGAGTCCATGCTGAGGAGGAGTTCCTCGACCACACCAGGCCATACATCCTCGACGCCAGATCTACTCGATCTTGAGTTGTGTTGTCGAGATCGAGGACCCAGAAGCCAAGATCCGAGCTTGATCAAGAAGAGCTACCCGAGAAGCCCAGTCAGCCCAAGTCGACGACCATGTCTACTCGAGATCGACGAACCCTGGTCGAGATCGACGAGCCGCATCCCGAAGCCGCGTTACGCGCTTTGGCTGTCCGTGTCGAGCTGGGAGTCCTTGGAGCCGAAGGAATCCGAGATGGCCGAGTCTATCCTACATCTATCTATCAACTATCCATGGAAGACAAGATCTATCAACAAGAAGATACTTACCTATTATAGATTTATTTTTTCCTTTTAGATTTAATTCCTAAATTACATTTATTTATCTTTTAAGCTTTTTAGATATAGATAGAGATATTCTATCCTTGAATAGCAAGGAATAGAAGGCTATAAATAAAGCTTTAGGGGCTGGTTTTTTATCATTCAATTTCAGAGACACAGTTACACATAGGGGTTTTAGGAGTTCAAAGGTTTTAGGGTTTTGGCATTCTGCGAAAGTTGAGTGCCGGATTGTAAAGACTTTGAATATAGTTTTATGCAAGTTTCTTTTCATACATCAATGTCTGCTATTGCAATGAAGAGCGAGTAGTCCACCCACTTCTGGGGCTAGGGTGAGCCCAACGGCGGCCATGTGAGGTGATGCGGTAAAGGTCAGATCTTTTTATGCAATTCGTCTTCTATCCCTATAAGCATGATTCTTTTGCGAAAGTTGAAGGTGATTCTTGTTTGTATTATTGAAGCGAAAGTAATCTTAATGCAACTTGGGTTAATTATGTGAAAAGGGTTAGTAATAATTAGGGTTTATGCGAAAGCCTCTATATGCCTATTTGTTAGTAACGAAAGTTATTTTGATGGAAAGCATGATCTTTTATGCCTTTATGTGTTACTTTGCATGGTTATTGTTGTGGTATTGATACCCTGGCTTTGGAAGTTCTTTATATATTGAATTTATTTCCGTCGAATTCTGAGTTCTGTGTTCGAATCTGCAAGTTTATAGTTTTATGTGTTTCTGTCGATCTAAAGGAAAAGCTAGTCGAGATCGAGTAGGGGTTTGTCGATCTCGAGTAAGGCCTTGTCTAGATAGAGTTGCTGTTGTTGTCGATTTTTAGTTTCTATTTCTGCTGTCCCTTGTCGATCTCGACTTGCTGTTGTCGAGATCGAGTACTTCTGTCTTGCTTTTATTTCTTGTTTTCGTTTGTTATTTCTGTCTTTCTTTCTTTGTTCCTTTGTTTCTGTCTTCTGTTGCTTTTCTGTGAGATTTTACAGCTGCCTAGGATCCGCTGACACGCTTCCTCGTGGATTCGATCCTGACTTTCTCTTACTACATTGGAGGGAGTCTTGTAATTATTTGCGTGGACCTAAATCTGGTTTGATCTATTTTGTTATATTTCATACTTGATTTCCTCCTTCACAACAATTTCCCTATGGATCGACCTCTTTCTTACCAACTATACTAGTTGTGAGTTTGAATATTCTTTGGCAGGAACAACGACATGTTTTCCTCTTGTCGAATTTAGCACCGTTGCCAGGGAACTCTTATTGAATTCTTGTGTTGTTTAATCGCTAATCTTGATGTGGACCACCTATATGGTCCACACTCGTGCTACTAACTCATCTTTATTGTCTTTGGATTCAGAGATTGAGAGGACTCTCTCTAGATTGAGGCGAGAAGCTCGTGATCACTTTCGCGAGTTACCTTTCGATCAAGGAGAAGAAGAGAGTATAGAGATGGCTAACGAAGATAATCGAACGCTGAAGGATCTCACAACACCTGACATGGCCCAACAACTGTTGGCGGTCGTGTTCCCTGAACTTGAGGAAGGTGTCAATTTTGAGCTAAAGTCGGGGGTGATTCATCTCTTACCCAAATTCCATGGGTTGAGTGGTGAGGACCCTCACAAGCACTTGTCTGAGTTGCATACTGTCGTGGTGGGAATGAAACCAGGCAATGTCACGGAGGAGCAAATCAAGTTAAGGGCATTCCCTTTCTCGCTTAAGGATGCTGCCAATGAGTGGTTCTACTACTTGTCAAACAGGACGGTGATAAGTTGGTTCTCGCTGAACCAAGTGATGAGGATCACTAGAGATTCATAACATCGAGCCAACGGCATTGATAACTCCACTCCCTTGATGAAAATCGGAAATGGTTTCAAAGGCTTTGACACAAAGCTTGTGTCAAAGGTCTTGAAGCTAAAGCTGTATTGATGAAATTCAAAACCTGTATTGTATGTATTTTATTTATTATCTTATATATATTATCTATGTATGGTTTCCGAATATTATTATACATATTTTGTACTAACCATACAACAAAGATTTCGAAGAAATATCCTTCCTTAAAGCTGAAAGATATGAAGATCAAATCGAGTGGATTATGGCTTCGCAGTTTCCCGGAATAGAAGATTGCGAAGATCCTTCCTAAGCCATGATCCCAAGTAGCCGTTGGGTGAAGATTCTTGTTTCAAATGGCGCCAATTTGATCGAGTATAAAAGGAGATGAAGAAGAGAGAAGAAGCACAAGATTTGAACACCGACGATCATTGAACTACGACGCACACTCAGCCCTCAAGGCAATCTTTCTTCTTCGTGTACTCTCTGCTAGGTGTTAAGAGTCTTATCTTTTGTTTCAAAGCATTTGAGAGTTACACAGTGAGCTTATAGGATATATTCTGAGAGAGTGTTATACTCGAGAGTTTATAACTCATGAAGTGTGCACTAGACAATTGATTCGCGAGTGTGAGAGGATTGTACTAGATAGCTGAGAGAGGTGGGGCTCTTCTAGATTTGTCTAGGACTCCAAGGAAACGTGAGTTGACTAGATTGCAATTGTATAGGAGAGAGGCTTCTCGATGAGCTATTAGGATCCTAAGGTTTGTGAATCAATAAAGCATGTTGAATCCTAGGGTTGTGGAAGAACCCTAGGCGTGGACTAAGCCTTAAAGGAGCCGAACCTCGTTAACAATTCATCGTGTTCTTTACTTATTGTTTTACCAATATTTCTGCACTTGTTTCGAATTGTATAACTTTGTTGTGATTCAAGTTTCCCAATCGAAATAATTGAGTTTACTCCCAAAGGGTTTTGCAAGCATTTCAAAAGTCTTGAGATTGACAGCGAAAAGTTGGCATACTCTATTCAACCCCCCCCCCTTCCCCCTTCTAGAGTATCTTTATTCTACTTTGTTATACATTATCGAACCTTCAATTGGTATCAGATCCTTACTCACTGCTTTTGATCTAACAATCTTGTGAGTTTTGATCATGCCTGGTGAAGCAAGCGGAGGATTTGCACAAGGGAGGTCTACCAGTAGACCACCGCTCTTTGTGGGAAACAACTTTGTCCACTTGAGATGCTTGATGAAAATGTTCATTATAGATCAAGATCTGGAACTTTGGAACATTATAGAGAATGGTCTAAAGATTCTTGTGAAAGACGGACCTAATGAAAACAAAGTCGCGAAGACTGAGGCCGAATACATCTAAGCGGATCTTGAACTCGTTTCCAAAAACTATAAGGCCATTAACTTACTATATTGTGGTCTCAGTACTGATGAATTTAACCGTATTTCATCTTGTAGGTCGGCTAAAGAGATTTGGGACAAATTAGTTGTCACCTACGAAGGAACCAGTCAAGTGAAGGACACCAAGATCAGTATCTTCCTTCGAAAGTATGAACTTTTCAAAATGAAGCCTGATGAGTCTATTAAGGCCATGTTCACACGATTCACGGAAATCACAAACAACCTTGACTCTCTCGGTAAGACCTTTGAGAATGTTGAGAAAGTAAGGAAGATATTGAGGTGCCTCCCAAAACACAAATGGGGCCCTAAAGTGACAGCCATAGAAGAAGCCCAAAATCTCACCACTCTACCCCTTGATGACTTGCTTGGGAAGTTGATCACACATGAGATGATTCTCAATGAAGACGATGGAGAAATCCCAACAAGCACTAAGAACTTGGCACTCAAGTCTAAGAAGGATGAGCCCAAAGATGTGTCTGATTCTGAAGATGATGAGGATGATCCCTTTGATCTCATTACAAAGGGTATTTCTCGAATCCTCAAGATGAAGAAGCAATTCAACAACAAAGATGGATCAGAGTCTTCTAAATTTCGAGATATGTCTCAATACAACAAATATGACAAGAAGACTAAACCTTTGTCTTGTTTTGAATGTGGTGAAACAGACCATCTAGTGAAAGATTGCCCTCAAAAGAAGAAGAGCCGGTTCAAGAAAGGTGATAGATGGAAAAAGAAAGCCATGTTGGCAGCTTGGAGTGATTCTGACTCAGGTGACTCAGACTCCGATGATGAGAAGGCCAACATTTGTCTCATGGCCTCAGGAGATGAATCCCACGATGAGAAACTTGAGGTAACTGTAAGAGAACTTATGGCAATTCCAAAAGAGGTACTATCGGAATTCCTTTCTAATATGATCGCCAATGAAGAGAAACATATTTCCCAAACCAACACTCTTATTAAGAAAACCGTGGACCAGGAAAGAACTATTGAGGAACTGTCAATGAGGGTCAAAAGTCTTGAAACCTCTTATTCGGGTCTTGACATTAAAGTCAAGACTCTTGAATCAGAGAAATCTGAACTCAAGCAAGATCTCTCGTCTCTAAGAAGTGAACATCATGACTTAGAGAGCAAGAAGATCTCCCTGAATAAGAAGATTCAAGACCAACAGACAGCCCTCGTAAGTTTTACCAAGTCCAAGAGCACTCTTGATAGGATGTTGGGTGAGCAACAAAGTTCTCTAAACAAAAGTGGTATTGGCTACAACCCGAGGTTTTTAAAGAAGCAACACATCACCACTTTTGTGAAGGCAAAAGGAAGCAGAACCTCTCATATATGTCACCACTGTGCAAGAAAGGGACATGTAAGAGAGACCTTCCCCTATATAAGAAAGGATCCTCATATTATTCGCAATACATTTCCTGTTCACTTGAGAAAAGAACGGATAACGCAAGTTTGGGTCCCCAAATGCACTATTTTACCAAATATGATTTATCCCAATAAAGGATCTAAAGTTGTTTATTGGTCTAGCCACAAAGGTTGATTTTTGTTTTGCAGGAGATAACCAAGGTGAAAGAGCAAAAATGGATTATTGATAGTGGATGCTCTAGACATATGAGTGGGAAGAGGTCTCTCTTCCATGAACTAAAGAAGCAATCCACTGGAACAATCACTCTTGGTGACAAAGGAAAGTGTGACATATTTGGTATCGGTAGTATTGGGAGTGATTTTAACCACAGTGTTAAAAATGTTTATCTTGTTGATGGTTTGAAGTATAATTTGCTCAGTGTTTCTCAACTATGTGATAATGGTAATGATGTTGGATTTAACAAGAAAAGATGTTTAGTGCGCAGAGAAGATACATGTGAAATAGTTCTAATTGCCTATCGTTATAACAACATTTATGTTGTGAATGCTGAGCAAGTGGCACAAGGAAGCTTAACCTGCCTAAAGGCTTTGACAGGCGATCCAAAGCTCTGGCACTGGAGACTCGATCATGTAAGCCCACATACACTACAAAAGCTTGTGTCCAAAGGGCTTGTAAGAGGACTACATGAGATGGACTTCAAAGGTATTGAGATGTGCAAAGCATGCACACGAGGTAAACAAACACGTAGCTCTTTCAAACCCAAAAAGGTTGTAAGTACTTCTAGACCCCTTGAACTTTTACATATGGATTTATGTGGTCATATGCGAGTCAAATCTCCCAATGGTAAAAAGTACATGCTTGTTGTTGTTGATGATTTTTCGAGATGTACTTGGGTTGCATTTTTAAATGATATTGCTACTAAGAACACAAAGAAGAGGAACATGCAATATCAAATTTTTAACACTGAGGAATTGGCCCAAGGTCTTGAAGCTCAGTCCAAAGCCCTTGACGACCAATCCAAAAGTGTTGAGACTTCAGAAACTGCTGTAACTGAGCCCAACATATCCATGGAGTCAGATGTACCACAAACCAATCTTGTTGATGTGACGAACCAGGGAGCTGAGACTAGCAAGAGAAAGTTCAAATACTCCTCATCACACTCATTAAAGGATATCATCTCTGACCCTACATCTAGTGTTCAAACTCGTTAGAAACTTAAAGATCTATGTGCTTTTCACGCTTTTGTTTCACTTGTAGAACCAAAGAAGGTGGATGAGACCCTTCAAGAGCCAGACTGGATCATTGCTATGCAAAGTGAGCTTAACGAATTTGAAAGGAACAGAGTCTGGACCTTGAAGCCTAGGCCAAGGCATCAATCATTCATTGGCACACGTTGGGTATTTCGGAACAAGCTAGATGAGAATGGTAAGATTGCGAGGAACAAAGCAAGGCTTGTTGCTCAAGGCTAAAATCAAGAGGAAGGTATCGACTACGAGGAGACTTTTGCTCCCGTAGCCAGGCTTGAAGCCATTCACATTTTATTAGCATTTGCATCTTTTATGGACATAAAATTATGTCAAATGAATGTCAAGTGTGCATTTCTTAATGGTTTCTTAGAAGTAGAAGTTTATGTGGCTCAACCCCCAAGTTTTGAAAGTTTGGAATTTCCTAATCATGTTTACAAACTAGACAAAGCGCTATATGGTTTGAAACAAGCCCATAGAGCTTGGTATAAGCGCTTGTCAAAATATCTTTTAGAAAATGATTTTAAAAGGGGGTTGATCGACAAGACTCTTTTTATCAAGACCAAAGGAAAGGACATATTGGTTATCCAAATATATGTTGACGATATATTGTTTGGGGCTACTAACACATCTTTGTGTAAGGAATTTTCCGATATTGTGTGTAGTGAATTTGAAATGAGCTTAATGGGAGAACTCAACTTCTTTTTGGGGTTGCAAGTTCATCAATCTAAGAGAGGGATCTTTGTCAACCAAAGCAAATATACTAAGGATCTCTTGAAGAAGTTTAAGATGGATCAATCCAAAGCAGCCAAGACACCCATGAGCTCAACCTTGTCCTTAGATCAAGACAAGACCGGGAAGAGTGTCAATCAAAAGATCAAAAGGAGTATCTAGGGATGATTGTATCTTTATTATATCTTACTGCTAGTAGACCTGACATCATGTTTAGTGTTTGCATGTGTGCTAGGTTTTAAGCTGACCCTAAAGAATCTCACCTCGTGGTTGTGAAGAGGATCTTTCGATATCTCAATGGCACTAAGGAGCTTGGCTTGTGGTACCCGAAGAAAAGAGATTTTACACTAATTGGGTATTCTGATGCAGACTTTGTAGGCTATAAGGTGGATAGGAAAAGCACGTCGGGATGTTGCCAATTCTTAGAGGCATCCTTGATTAGTCGGCACTCAAAGAAACAAAACTCAGTTGCTCTTTCCACTGCCGAAGCCGAATACATAGCCACTGGAGCATGTTGCTCCCAAATCCTTTGGATAGCTCAACAAATGAGAGATCTTGGCATCGACCTCAAAGACATTCCCATTAAGTGTGACAACACAAGTGCCATCACCATTACAAAGAATCTCGTACAACATTCAAGGACCAAACATATTGATGTAAGGCATAATTTCATTAGAGACCATGTCGAAAAAGGTGATGTGTCCATATCCTTTATTTCAACTGATTATCAATGGGCTGACATTTTTACTAAGCCATTGGCAGAGGACAGGTTCACCTTCATTAGACGTGAAATCGGAATGCTTAACAGGGATGCACTTTCGTAGGGGGAGCTTTCCCTTTACGAAAGAAAACTTCTACTCAGTGTCAAGACCCTTGAACCTCATTTCAAAGGTTGTGAACTGAACAGTAGAGCACGTATAACAGATCATATATTTGGTTGATATCTTTTTAGATATTTGATCAAATATTTTTTTAAAAAGGAATTTTAAATATCTTTAATTTATTGTTACCTATTCTGGAAAATCCTTTTTTTGCATATTATCCAATTATATTTTTATTTGTGAAAATTATCTAAATCGGATAAAGATATTGCCTTAATCATTAAGATTCGAACTGCTCTTTGTTTAAATTTTGAAATTGTTTTGGAACAATCACTTTTGGTGACTGTTTTCACACTCCTCCCTTTGTTGAAAGACAAAAAGGGGGAGATGGTTAAACGTTAGACTTTAAACTGCTTTGAACTATAGGGTCTTGGAAGACCTTATTTTGACCTTATTTTGTTGGATGCTTTTATCATTGGTTTTGAACTTATATGATCAAACATTTGTCTAACCCCTACAAATACTTAGTCCGATTCTTTATATGATATATTTGCTTGACTAAGTTACAGGGATGCACAAGTTTTGTCTTTCATCAAGGGGGAGATTGATAACTCCACCCCCTTGATGAAAATCGAAAATGGTTTCAAAGGCTTTGACACAAAGCTTGTGTCAAAGGTCTTGAAGCTAAAGTTGTATTGATGAAATTCAAAACATGTATTGTATGTATTATATTTATTATCTTATATATATTATCTATGTATGGTTTCCGAATATTATTATACAGATTTTAAAGAAATCTCCTTCCTTAAAGCTGAAAAATATGAAGATCAAATCGGGTGGATTTTGGCTTCGTAGTTTCCCGGAATAGAAGATTGCGAAGATCCTTCCTAAGCCATGATCTCAAGTAGCCGTTGGGTGAAGATTCTTGTTTCAAATGGCGCCGATTTGATTAAGTATAAAAGGAGATGAAGAAGAGAGAAGAAGCACAAGAGTTGAACACTTACGATCATTGAACTACAACGCACACTCAGCCCTCAAGTCAATTTTTCTTCTTCGTGTACTCTCTGCTAGGTGTTAAGAGTCTTATCTTTTGTTTCAAAGCATTTGAGAGTTACACAATGAGCTTATAGGATATATTCTGAGAGAGTATTATACTCGAGAGTTTATAACTCAGGAAGTGTGCACTAGACAATTGATTCGCGAGTGTGAGCGGATTGTATTAGATAGCTGAGAAAAGTGGGGCTCTTCTAGATTGGTCTAGGACTCCAAGGGAACGTGAGTTGACTAGATTGCAATTGTATAGGAGAGAGGCTTCTCGGTGAGATATTAGGATCCTAAGGTTTGTGAATCAATAAAGCCTGTTGAATCCTAGGGTTGTGGAAGAACCCTAGGCGGGGACTAAGCCTTAAAGGAGTCGAACCTCGTTAACAATTCATCGTGTTCTTTACTTATTGCTTTACCAATATTTCCGCACTTGTTTCGAATTGTATAACTTTGTTGTGATTCAGGTTTCCCAATTGAAAGAATTGAGTTTACTCCCAAAGGGTTTTGCAAGCGTTTCAAAAGTCTTGAGATTGACAGCGAAAAGTTGACATACTCTATTCAACCCCCCCCCCCCCTCTTTCTAGAGTATCTTTATTCTACTTTGTTATACATTATCGAACCTTCAGGCGTTAACCAAGGCGTTGCTTGAGAGGCAACCCAAGTAAATAGTTTAGTTTTTATTTTCTTTTTGCATTAAGTTTTTAGTTTAGTTTTGGTTTTGTTTGGAAAACTAACGCTACAGGGAGAAAAAGAGGAAGGAGAAGGATGAAATAGGACGGGCCGCCCCGTCGCCTACCTAGGCCGCCCCGCGGCCCCTAACGGATAGAAAATTTTTTAGGGCCCCTTTTACCCTAACTACTTCTTTTTCTTTACCCTACTTCACCCGACCTCCCTCACGCCAAACCCCTCCTCTACTCTACCTTCTTCAAGCTCCCAAAAACTCCATTGAAATCTTTCTCCAAGCTTTTTACTTTCACCCAAATCTCCACAAAAATACTCTTTTCTCATCTTCCTTCTTCACAAAAATCCACCATATCCCCTCACTTTCCTAGATCTACACAAAAATCGGCCCTATCCCAAGAAACCTCAAAGTTTTCTTCGCATCCACCACGAAAAGAGAGAGTTGGGAACATCGGGAAGCAGATCCGAGACCGGAAGTTCCAGATCCAGCAATTCGCAGGTTGCCCCATCGCCATCCCGGCTGCCCCGCGGCAATTCCTGTCGTCGGCCGCCCCGTCGCCACCCTCGGCTGCCCCGTGGCCACTGCAGAACCTTAAATCCCGTGAGTTTTTCTTCAATTTCGTTTTTTTGGGTAAATTTCTTCGATCGCATTAGAAATGCCTAGACCCCATGGAATGAGTAGAAGTCAGAATGAGAAGTGGAGTGCTCTAAACACTCGTAATTTCTTTGTAACTAAATTTTTTCATGAGCCTACACTTCGATTATTAGAGATGGATGCATGTACTAGGCAATTGTTGGAGCATGGGGGGCGTAGGAATTTTTTTAGGGAAGAATGCTCCTACATATTCGAGCTTATTTAAGGAATTTCTAGCGACTTTGAGTGTGAGGTTGACTTCTATTGAGTTTCGATTGCTTGGAAAGGATTTCACGATGACAAAGGAGCGAGTGGGACAGATTTTTGGGGTTACTGTTGGATGGATTGATGTGTCTAAGGGGGAGGCTCCTATGGCTTTTTGGATGGAGTCTACTAGGGTGCTTTTTGAGGCCAAGAAGGGCCAGTACAACTCGATTATTTGTCGCTCTGCGCTGCGGCTGATCCACAAGGTTCTGGCAAACACATTTTTTGCCCAGGCTGAGGTCAACAAGATCTCACTTAGGGATATGTCCTTTTTGTGGTGTTTGACGCCAAAGAGCCCAGTTATTCCAGGTAGGGTGGATATGTTTTTGGTTCACTGCAAAGACATCCGCGACAAGCGTAACAAGGCGACGATTAGCTTTGGGGGTCTTATCACCCTTATAGCGCGAGAGTGCATCGATCTGCGCGCTGTTTTTGATGTTCTGCATGGCTCGTTTCTGTATGATGAAGCCCAGCTGAGGAAGACTGGCCACTTGGAGGGGAAGTCGTCGATGTGGGTCTGGAGGACAAGCCATCTTGGGAGGATTTATTTGAGATTGCCCCGGCCACTTCCTTTTGGTCCTACTACAGCTGATTTCTTTATGGGTGATGATATAGATGAGGATGATGATGTTGATGGGAGTGCTCCTGATGCTGAGCAGGAGGATGATGGTGATGATCATGGGGTTTATGCGAATGTAGGTGGTAGTGGCACTGGACCTTCAGGCACAGCTGGAGGAGGTGCTGGTCCAGGCTATTATGAGTTAAAGCAGAGGATGTCGGAGATGTATCTCCAACAGGATACCATGTGGGAGCATCAGCAGATGATGTCTCGCCGCCAGGATGCTATGTGGGATCACCAGCAGCAGTTGTATGTGGACGTCAGAGACATTGGTCGGGATGTTCGTGGCTTGACTTCTAGCCTGGCGGATGTGTATGAGGGTCAAACGGATTCGACGGATGCAGGAGCAGATTTGGCAGAGACAGGAGGAGTTCTATCGATTTGTCTATCCACAGTTCCCACCCTACCTGCCGCCGCTACCCCATCAGTGAGCATGTTAGTTGTTTCTTTTCTTTTCCCTTTTCCTTTTATTTTGATGTTTTTTTGTTCTCTTTCCCATCATTGAGGACAATGTCAGAATTAAGTGTGGGGGAGAAGACTTGCACGTCATGTTTTGTTTGTATTTTGCTTTTAAGTTTGCACTGCATTATGACTATTAATTTGCACTGTTGTTTTTAGTGGTTATATGCATATTAGTTTCTACCATTGTTAGTTTCTATTTATTTTTTTAAAAAAAAAGTTTAGTTCTTGCATTATTAGGATTAGGTCTTATTTCCCCATATGGATGCCATTTGTCCTTTATTCTATTTATTGAGATTTATGTCACATGATGTGCTTGAATTGTTGAAACCTTCGATATATGTTTTCTACACTATTTGGTGAGCATGATTGGTTAATGATTGAGCACATAAGATCTTGGAATTCTGGGTGATCTTGAAGTTCCAGACATGACCTGGTGAGCTTATTTTTAGCCTATTCAGGACTGCACTTTATTTAGTCCTCTTGCTTGTTGAGTGTACTCTGTTCAATTGCTTCCTCTTTTGCTTGCATTTAGATATCTTTTTCAATGCTGCATATTATGATTTATGCACATGACTTAAACATGATTGATGCACCTTTATTAGCCATATTTGACTATATTCCCACCTTACATAGTATCCTCTACTTGAACCCAATTTGAGCCTATTGCCTATTCTTTTGTACCTACACAAGATTTTTCCATAGACAATGATAGCCTGACCCCATCCGGGAATTAGGAATGGTTGGTGAATATTTATATTGTGGATGATAGTTTTTAGTGGTGGATTGTATGTTTGAGGTACATTTATGAGATGTTTGATTCTTGCTAGTACATTTATTACTTGGCACCTAAGGAGGATAAAATTCACTTAGGGGTAAAAGTCAAGGAAAATCATTTGATATGGCATGAAAAGGAACATCGAAAAAAGAAAAAAATAAAGGAATGAGTTGAGTATGGTTTATAAAGTTTTATGCTTGAGATTGGTGTTGCATTACATTGTAGAGTTATGGTATGAGTTTATAAGTGGTATTGTGATTTGGTTGCTTTCTTATCCCGGATTATGAGCACCACATGGCCTAATTTGTTCCATACCTTATATTTTCTACCTTGGCCCCATTACAACCCAATTGAAAGACCCCATGATTTTTGTTGTGTGTAGAGTCACAAGCGGTGGAGAGCTAGAACACCGGTGCAAGACTATTGTAGCTAAGCTTTTGAAGATTGAGTTTTGAGCGTAAACATTTAACCCTAAAACACTTGAGCGAGAGTGAAACACATATTCCCTGTGAGGTCTAGAATGGATATGGTTGCTTGATTTCATTGATTATTGCAATTATGTGCTATGATGTTGTTAATCTATTGTGTTTGCTAGTTTTTCATGCACGTAAAGATTATTGAGGTGGATACATGAATTGCTATTATGTGGGGCTGCAGAGTTGAGTTTTCTATTGCTCGAGGACAAGCGAAGGTTTAAGTGTGGGGGAATTTGATAGAACATGATTAGTATTGCATTATAGATTGCATTTAACATAGTTTAGTTGTAAATATTGCATATTTTAGTTGCACTTACATAATCACTTGTTGAGTTGGAAGAGGCGGAATCTACACGATTTTATGGCTTATTTCCGGTATAGTAGATTGAAGGTGAAGTGAATTTGAGGATAGCAAAAGAAGTTTAGGAGAGTGTCTTAGCAGCTGGAGAAGCGACGTGAAGGAGCTCAGAAGAATCGCTGGCCGCCCCGCAGCATCCCTGGCCGCCCCGCGGTTTGAAGGCCAATCGGGAGGATTTCGCTGATTGTCAGTCGCCCCGCGGCCTTTGCAGAAACGCAACACTCAGACCCGGAACTTAATTAGGGTTTTTTATTATTATTTTTGGCCGACTTGTTAAAGGCTTTTAAGAGACATTTTAGGTTATTCTTTCATTCACCTTATGCACTTAGAGATTATTGAGAGAGCGATGTTGAGCATGAGCAACTAAACTCTCAAGGTTTCGCCTATAGTTTGGATCTTTGATTGTTGAATTGTGAGTTTCTTAATCTAGTTCTTATTCCTATTCAGATGTTTGGACTTCTTTGCACTTAATTCCTTGAATGTATTTTATTCTCTCTGGTCTGATCAACTAGTTAGAGTAGATTCATTCAATTGCTAGGGTTTTGCAGATTCCTCGTAGCGAACCTTAACCCAAGTGGCAATCATATCCCTTTAGGACTCGTAGGTCTAATTGGATGTGTAGGAAGTTGAATATAAGTTAAATATCGACTCGTACCTTGATATTGCATGTACCTTGGTTAATTCATATTCTTAATGCTATCTCTAGGTTAAATCTTAACCGTGTTAGGGTTATTTAGAGATAAGGGTTGCTAGGACTCGTAGGACTAGTAATCTACCTAAGATCTGGACAAGGACATTGATAGGAAAAGACAAGAACTAGAGGCTGAAACAAGGATCGAATTCATCAATCGAAGTGATAAATTGTAGGTGAACCTAATTCTCTCCACTGCATTCTAAACACAATTCACTTTGTTTGCTTGTTTCCGCTTTGATAAAAGGCAGATCTTTTTCTCACCAACCCCCCCCCCCCCCCCCATATTCTCTCTTAGCAATTATACTTTCACTTGAATTAATAGATTTCCCTGTGGATCGACCTCTTTCTTACCAACTATACTAGTTGTGAGTTTGAATATTCTTTGGCAGGAACGACATGTTTTCCTCTTGTCAGGCCGTTATTAACTAGGATCGAAAAGGATACCGTAGATCTAAACTCCATATTCCAATTAAAAGACATTTGGTGGAACCCAAACTTGTTAAACATTAATTTTATGAAGTTCCAGTCTATTTTATCGTAAGCGTTTCCATATCTAGTTTCATTGCCACCCACCCTTCATAGCCACTTATACTCCGGAAGGAATGAAAGATTTCGTGTGCAATAAGCACATTATCTTGGATCGATCTATCCAATACAAAGGCGCCCTTAAGGGGGTGAATGAGTTTTCCTATGGCTTTCTTTAGTCTTTAAGTCGGAATTTTTTATATGACTTTATAGATTGTCTTACACAAGCTAATCGGTTTATAATGGGAGGTTGTAGAAGGATTTTCACATTTTGGTAAAAGTGCAATGAATGTGTGGTTAATCTGTTTCAACATTTTCACAGAGTGGAAAAATCCTTTTACCGCTCGGGTGACGGTAATCCCAACAATGTTCTTGTATGTCTTATAAAACTCTGCGGACATACCGTCATGGCCTGGCGATTTAATTGCTCCTATTGAGAAAATTGCGGCCTTGATCTCACCGTTAGACGGAATTCAAATAAGATCAAGATTTTCCTCAATAGTGATAGCAGGATTGATCATTTCTAAAGATGACCATTGTGAAGCAGGAGTAATCTGCTCACGCTATTGATAGGTTTTGGATCCTTTCCTAATGGATGAGTTCCTCATATTACCTAATAAAACAATCTAATATTTCAAGAAGAATGAAATGGTAGAATGATACCTCATATTTACCTAATAAAACAATCTAATATTCCAAGAAGAATGAAATGGTAGAATGATATGACGGAAAGAGAAAGATAAAAAATTAATATTCCAAATACTCCCTCCGTAACATAATAATTGGCCCTCTGGCCACTTTTTCTTGTAATAAAATAATTGTCCATTTTGAGTGAATCTTACTATTTATTGATGTTAATTAAATACATTGTATAGAGAAAGGTATTGTAATTAAGTTAATCTATTAAATATATACTCCTCTTTGTATAGGGAAATGTTAAAACCTTTCAACTAGCCTATTGGGAGTTGTTTTGCCTCTAATTTTTTAATTGAAAGTGAAAGGACTGTACACCGCTACAACTAACCCCTCTTGAATTTGGATATTGGGAGTATATGGATATTGGGAGTGTAGAAATGATGTAATTGCATCATTAAAAAATTCAACATTAATTACATTTATTTGGTATTAGTGAGTAATAATTGTAGTATTTAAATGTAGATTATGTTCTCCACTTTCTATTTGTAGGCTCCTAGAAATGTGAAAACCCCCCAAATGGTCAATTATTGCGTTAAGGAGGGAGTATCTTTACTCTTCAACATCCCTTAATAAACATCACTTAACCCTCATGGTCCAGGGACTCCAATGGTGCTGTACAAGAAGACTAGCCCTGACTCGAATCAACACACAAAAATCCAAATGATGGACACACCAGAGAAACAATTACATAATTTCAACTACCAAAACATGATGCTTTGTGAACAAATAGGAGAGTAGAGCAAAACTACAAACAAAATAAGAACATATGATGCATCTTATGTAACAATTTAGAAGGGTGGTGCACCTTCCTGTTAGACCGTTTCTCATCTGGCTGCTCGGTTGTCTTATCCTTCTTCCTTCTCAGCTTGAAAGACTGCTGCATTAGTTCTGAACACTCTACCTCTAGTATCCCTCGCCTTATTGTCATCTTCGGGTGGAAAGGGTGGACAGGACCCTCTGGGTTGGCTGTGGACTCTGAGCCACCTTCTCCATCGACACTGCCTGGAAAAAGTCTGCAAGCCATTGACAGATCAAAGCAGCTATTAATCAATGACCTGGTTTCAAGAACAATGTGAAAATTGCAAGCACTAGGGAGGCGTTGAGAAGTCCATCCATCCTATTCAAGAGAAAAGCAACATTCTATGAACAATGCAGTTCTTGCAAAAGGCAAGGATGATCATGGCCGGAGAAGGTTACTGGAAAGAGAAGAAAACCTGATCTCCTAACATTGGCATCATTCAAAAGAAGCTAAAGTTATGAAATTGGTTAATTGGCACCACATGATAGTTTGAAATTACATGTCCCAGGATCATATTTCCTATAATATACTGAAGGAAGCAATCAACCACAGCTTTTTGACAGTGCACGGCTGCAGGTAACATGTCGTAAAATAAGCAAGTATTGGATCTAAAAAGGCATCCTAATCTGCCATTCCAAGACTCCGAGTGTGTTCTCATCTAGATTGGATATTGGGCAGAAATATATTTTCCATCCCGAAAATAGAGTGAGCATAAAATGTAGAACACAGTAGCTATAATGGAAGAGTAGTAGAGCATATTATGTCTTCAATTCAACAAATAAATATGAAGCATTTTATGTTTCATGTGCATACTCTGCTGTTTTATTCATGCAATAACCTTTGGATTCAAACTATGAAAGAAATCAAGCATCTCCGCTCTCTGCACAGAAGCACATATCATCCCCTAAAAAGGTGCAAGAGGGTAATAATGGTCAAGTAGATACAAAAATAAAATATTCATGCTCACCAGACTCGTACACTTGATTACTTGTACAACTAATTCAAGAGTGGAAATATACTAGTCTTCAATTCAAAATCAATGTTCAACAAGTAAAGATGATACATTTAACGAGAAACATAACTCAGAATATTTATGTAGAATTTGCTATAACTGAGATGAAGGGATCAGTTAGTAGCTACCTGACCCAGCTTCCGTCAGCTCCCAGAAGCTTGTTAGGAGCTCCATACACTAGCGTACCAACTCTTGCTTGAAGTATTGCACCGGCACACATTGCACATGGCTCTAGAGTAACATAGAGTGTAGCTTCCTGAAGAAAGGGCGTACTTTTTAAAAGGTGACAAAAAGGAATATTCAAGTATCGGAGCGAGTTCATAACAGTTTACCGAATACATCAATTGCATCACTTTTTCAATAAATTCTCTTTTCTTTCCTTTTTTGGGTGAATATATCCTTTCTTTTAAAATAATTAGCACAAAAAAAACACTTATTATTGTACAGAGTCCAGAACAGCTTATTTTGCAACAATTAACTCTTGTTGAGTATAGTGCATTTCTAAGAGACTTCTATTTGATGCATGTAAGGAAGTCTTTCAAGCCTGGTATCTCAGCAGAGAGCGAGCAAGAATTGAATTAAGTTACAAATCATATGGGTAAAAATATTTTAAGCTATTTCAGACCTTATTGCTGACAATCACTCACATTTTTATCTATGTTCAACCTGACACATTTTTTTCTATGTTCAACCTGACGGTTAACCTTATAAAAATGGTAGTTCTACCTAAAAAACGAAAACCTGAAAACCTGAAGCCCTTTTCAAGACACATTATTCTATATCATAAACTTGTTCAATGGCAGTATTGAAATGGTGTGTATACTTTGAACCCCTCCAAAATTTTAATGCTATTTTATCAGTTCCAAATCTAAAATGTTTTCCTTTTCTTATATATATATATATATATAGGAAGAGTTATTACGTAATAGACTTAGCATATCAAAGAAGTCCAAGAGATTAGACGTATCTAAAAGAATGGAATGCAATTACCGAAAGTCTCCATGTTCTAAGAATGTTTGAAGCCTCACGTATACACAAAATTTCTGCATGAGCTGTAGAGTCCCTCAAGTCCTCCACACTGAAAGTAGTTTCATCATCAGATAAATGGCAAATACTGTTTCCTGTTTGAAAAACTGAACAAGATTTAAAACTGCTTACAGGTTGTGTCCACGGGCAATAACTTTTCCATGTTGCGTCAAAACAGCTCCTACAGGAAACTCCCACATGTCAACGGCTTTCTTTGCTTCCTCAAGTGCTTCTTTCATAAAAGTTTCATCGATCTTCCGCTGCTCGCTTTCCAGCCTGTAGGCTTCTCCCCAATCATCAAATCTTTCTTTCATGACTTGATTGCTTCGCAGAAGGTTCCTTCCTTCCTGCACCGTTACATTTTCATTTTCCTCCGAATCTGAATCAAAGTTAAGACTAGTATCAAGGTCCCCTTTAATCTGGTCTACTGTACTACTCGCTGTTGCTTCTGTGCCACCCTCATGCAGCTCATAAATAGCATCAGACCGTCTGTGGGATCTTCTGAATTGCATCGCAGCAGGTTGTGTCCAATCCATGGAAGCAGTAGCCTGTGAACTCATCTCATCAACATTCAGCTCAATGTTTGTCTCCCCAGAGCCACCTCCAAATGAAGGTAAAAGTAAACTGTCTACAGCCACTCCGGTATTGTCACCAATATTCAGTTCCATGTTTGTCTCACCAGAGGCACCTCCAAATAAAGGTGACAGAGAACTGTCTACAGACAGGCCAGCATTGCCACCAACATTCAGCTCAATGCCTGTCTCCCCGGAGATGCCTCCAAACAAAGGTAACAGAGAACTGTCTACAGCCAGTCTAGTATTGTCACCAACATTCAGTTCAATGTTTGTCTCCCCAGAGATGCATCCAAATGAAGGTGACAGAGCACTGTCGACAACCAGTCTGGTATTGTCACCCATGTTCGATACTTCAGGTTTATCTCTCGGACTATGTGTAGAAGTTTTCACTGGCAAGGGTTGGCATGTAGAAGAAGGTTCTAGTGGCACTCTTAAAAAACCCATTTTCATGTCACCACCTGGGGCATCATTGGGATCATAACCAGACAATAATGTTTCGCTTCCAACAGGATCATTCAACGAGCTTTGTCCACTGGATTTCACAGTGGACTTGCGGCTTTCAGAAAGGACCCCCCACCGAAGTCTAAGAATTTTAGCAGCAACATTCCATAAGGCTCTCCCACTTCTTCTAACTATACCGTTGTGAGGAGTTGCAGCATTCTCCGATGCTTCCCTTGCAGGAGGTTGCTGAAGAGTCAACGTTTCATCAGTGGATTCCTCACCTGTACCAGAACCAGACTTCTCATACGTGTATTCTACACCATCAGTTAGTAACTGCCTTTCTGGTAATTTCTTTTCCATTTCAATCACAGGAGTTGATTCTTCATATCTAATGTTCTCAACAAAATTGCCAATGACTTGATGATATAAATTGTCCATCCGTATAGCTGAACCCAGTAAATCAACATGGGGTGATTCATCCATGGCTAAAGGATCAGTGTATATGCTTGATTCTCCTGAATTTGTCCTAGAATCTTGACTTGAGAACCTGCTAGCAGATTCATCAAACACAGGATGCACTTCTGTAGACAGAGGAGGTTGAGCCAGCCTTGGTGACGGACCTGAAGGTAAGTTTTCCTGATCTTCTTCTTCACCAATTTCTTCAATTCTAACTTGAGAAGTTGAAATTACCCATGGATGTCTGCTTGTTTCCTTCTCTACAATACTCGGTTCTCTAATTGGTGGTTGGACCTGATATCTGAGTTCTGTTTGCTTAATTGTCTCCTTAATATGCTCATGTGTCTCTTTCACCTTTTCTGTTACGTAATTTTGCTGATAATGCAACCTTTCTTCCGAAGCACTCGAAGAATTCAATATCGTCTCACCAATATGAACTTGGGAACTACCTGATAGAACTTTTGATTCTTCTCTAGATTGCTTTCCACTCATAAGTTGTGTATCTGTCCGGTACCTTTCTCCTTTGGCAAGCTGGGATGAAATCAAGACCGTCTTCTCTTCCGAACCCTTCACTCGAGCTTCTTGTTTCTGTTGTGTCCTGGAAGTATCTTGCACATTACTGTGACCAGTGTCTACTATTTCAATACGATTTTGATTTCTCCTCATTATGTCAGTCTGGCTAATTGATACACGAGACTCTTGATGACGTTTCTCATTCACTTCCTTCAAAGAAGTTTCAATCAAAGTTGTCTCTTCTTGTTTCTCGGTCCTAGTATCAGATTGATGCCTAAGAGTTGACATTAACCTCATATCCGTGCTATCAATTTCAGAACGTTTAGCAGGATGCCTGGAAATGCTAGTATTTTCCTTGTAGCTTTCAGCTGCATCAGCTCTTTTGGTATAATGTTCAGATTTACTCAGGTTAATTTGATTGGAGGCAACAAGATGCTCATGTTTATTATGCTGCCGACTAACTTCATTAGCTGACTTTTGGGTCAAACTAGATATCTCCTCCGGCCCCGATGCATCATTTGTCTCCACAATTGATGAAATGATTGCAGCACTATCACTCTGAATCTTCTGAAATTTAGGTTGCTGATCATTGCTACTTCCTGCGTGGCTGCCTGAAGTCACCTGACCACATGTTCTACAAAACTTGCTGTCTGAAACTACATGTTCTTCATTGCCATCCACTATGCTCGAGTAGCTGGTAGTTTTTTCATCATCAAAACCACTGTTTCCTGTTACACATTCATATTTGTAGCTTGGATGAGAGGTTTCACTCACTCGGTTGTCTGTTTGGGAATAACCAAATGAGGAATTCACATCAGAAACTGATTCCCCTGCTCTATGATTGTACTGCTTCTTCAGAGTTGAACCCGTCTGCAAACTACTGATATGAGCCTCAGATAGCCTGGTTTGGTTCAAAACAGATTCCCTCCCAGATACAATTTCCTCAATTAATTCCTTCCTAACCTTCTTGTTGGAAGCCTTTCTCAAGTCTAACCCTGCAGAAGTCTCCACTTCTATATCAACTCTTCGGCCACTTTCCAAGTACTCATGTTTCTCGATTTTCTGTCTCTCTAAGTCATCCTTAGTTTGCTTGTTAATTGTTACCACACCAACCCTCTTTCTTGATTCTTTCTCCCTTCCTATTAAACCTACTTCTACACATTCTTCACGCATTTTCGTTTTAACTTCTAAATCTCCCAAATCTGAACAAAGATAATTCGATGAACCAATAGTTGCTCCTTTTCTCAACCTTAAATCCTCACTCTTCACAAAATCCTTCCCCTGACGTTTGACCCTGGAATGCTCCTTCCGCTCCCGAGCTTCGACATTCTCTAATCCATCCCATGAATGCCCCTCAAATCGCCTACCATAAACACTCTCTCTAACCTTTCCTTTCTTGGATGATGATGATGATGAACTCACCTTCTTCTTCCTCCTCTCCGAGACACTGAAATCCTCCTCACACAATTCCTCAGATAGCAAGCTAATCATGGCCTCAGCATCATCACAAGCATCATTCACCTTGTGAAAAACATACCTCTCCTCAAGACCACTCATCCCACTATAAAACCCCCACAATCCACTTCCCTTGCGGATCGATTTCATACCCTGATCTTTAATCCTATCAATGTCCCTCGTAAAAGCTAACCTTCCATAGGTGCTCCGGGTGGGACCGAGATCTCCAACCGGAGCCCCGCTGGAAAAGATAAGCCTCCGTCTAGAAAGGGGCAACTGAATTAGGGTGGATTGCCTGAAGCCATAAGAGAAGCTAGGGTTTACGGGCACTAACCTGGAACAATTAACAGTATTGATTCGAATTGAAGAGCAACAACTGCAAGAACAACAACAGCAACTACAGCAACAGCAAGAGGAAGATGGGTATCCTCCATTGAAGGAAGAAGAGCAGTTTTCTGGGCAATCATTGAGTGAGTAAGACAGAGAAGCAGCTTTGCTGCTGCATAATATAGCTGAGTCTGTGTACAGATTGAACATTTTTATTTGATGGGTATTTACGGGCTGATTAAAATCGAATTTTATTCACAGAGATCGAGAGAGAGAGAGAGAGAGAGAGAGAGAGATGCTAACGGAAGTGGAGAAGAAGGAAGAAGCTGGTCTGTGAATTTTCACGGGTATGTAGATCTGGGTGGGCGCACGTGCTGATCAGATTGGTTGGTGCTTGGTTTGGTAGCAGCTCGAAATTCTCCTCTAATTTATCTTTCTGTTTTTCCTTGTAATCTTCGGTGTATTTGTTAACCCAGCACGGTGTTTACGGAAAGAGACAATGGGATCCCTTTCCGATGGGCTGTGGTCAAAGACATCCAACGTCCAAAGAAACACTCCGTCAAGATGCTCTGGCCGATGCTACTAAACAACGGGGGTATAAGATTAGTGAAGGTCCTCTAGTCCATTTTTATAGTTTTTTTTTATTGATTGAAAATAATTATAAAATTACCAATTTAGAAAAGTAATAAAATAATTCAAAATATTTAATTAAGTTATATGAACTAGGGGTGGAATTGGTATAATACCAATTAGTTTTTGTCGTTATCACGTACCAATCAATTATAATTGATAATCCTAAAATTCAAACCATTACCAACCAACGAAGGGGTTGTACCAAGTTAATTGGTTATTAATTAAGTTGGTTGGTACGTGTTGGTAATGGTATTTTACCATGTTTTGGGTGTTGATGAAAAAAGCACACAAATAATCAAAGACAATACAACTTAAATAAAATTTAAAATTTATAAGTAGCAACAACATAAATATGTAAATTGTTCATACATTTATGCACAAAAGCAATATAAAGACTTAAATTATCCCGATAATATTCAAAATAACATGTACACTACCGAATAAAATTTAGGTTTTAGTCTGAACTGAAGCCGAGCTAGTATTCCTCAATTGATTAAAAACAATTTATAAAAATAACAAATATAAAAAGAAATCAAGTTAATAGGTAATACTAGTACCAAAAATAAAATAACAAATAAAAAAGAAATAGGAAATACGAAGTACATATTAACTTGAATAATAAACAACAATAACAAAAAACAAGTCTTATAACCCAAAAAAATACTCCAACTTAATGTAATCTTAGAACAATTAAAATATCATTAAAAAAATACCTAAATGTATATTGGTAGTAGTTGGTTGGTAGTTACCGTACCAACCAATTGCAAATCGGTTGGTAATGGTAATCCCAACTTTCCCGTTTCGATTACCATTACCGTACCGACTTTTGACAATTGGTTCGATTGGTACGTGTTGGTACGGTTTTCGTGGGAAATTTTCCCCAGCCCTAATATGAACTACATCCATCCCTTATATACTTATAATTTCATAAGCAATGTCCTTGTAAAAGATTGCGTCACGTGTCAAACCTGAGCAACCCTAAGAAGCCCACGTTCTCTTCAATCGTTTAAAGCCATCCCCTCTGATTTCAATTTGTTAGGGTTTGGGTTTGGAAATCGCCAGAATTGTGAGGAAACAGGAGACATTCCTAGGATGGAGAGGGGCATCGAGCCTCGGGTCTGCCGGAGAAATAGCGGAGTCTCGAGTCTATCCTGAACAAAACTAAGAAGCCCCAAATTGCCGAAACCACCAAAAAAAACTCCCAACACATTACGATGTTCATCAGTAGGCAGGCGATTAGCGACGTGCTGGCGTGGATTCGGAGACGAGCACGTCGCGGTGGAGATGACAGTGGAGATGGCGTGCCGACGGAGTAGGGTGGCTCACGCATACAATAAGCAAGCGAGGTTAGTGTCGATTCCGTTTATTGATTTTTATATTCGGTGGAGCTATTGGTTGATATTGCAGCATATTCCGTATAGCTATAAAAGGTTGAATCTTTCTCCTATCATTCCTTGAAACACAATCTTCAAATGTAAAACCATTTAATTTTGTATTGTCTGGACATTGAAATTGGGAACTTTAATCAAGAGAATCAACTTGCTCTTGCCAAACGGGGGAGGAAATGTGAAAGTTGGGAGCTAGTAGAGATCGTGATCGAATCCGGGTATGTATTTTTTTTTTTTAATTCTGAAAGTTGGGAGCCATGGTGTACTGTTGTTTTAGAAAGCAACATATTTTTCAGGTTGACTGGTAGATTACATATTGTATAGTGGGCCTATTGGCTCAGGCTCAAGACCCAATATCTTGTAACCTATATATATGATTATGTTAATGAATGAAACCCTCAAGGAGGACTTTACATCAATTCCATTATTCTACATGGTATCACATCCTTTTCTTCCTCAGGGAACCCTAATTTGATCCTCCTGTCCCACCCCTCCTCTTACCGACGCTGGCCTAGTCCCGTCGCCGCTGCCCTCCCGCTTTCCCGCCACCACCCTACCCTACTTCCGCCGCTCCTGTCTCTCTCGGCACCATGGCCGACAACCCCAACCCTACATTCTACTCGCCCCCGCCTTCGGTTGCGTTCACAAGATCTCTCCGTTGCAAGGCTGCATGCACGTCACAAGCAGCGGCCGCAGCATCTGCAACACCCGCAGCTCTCGGCAACGCCCGCAGCATACGTGGACTGGTGGCCCTCGATGGTCCCCGGTGCCTGGCTTCAATCCTCATTGGATGCAATCCGACTTTCATGCCCCTCGACATGCCGGTCCTCAGGCCTATTTGACATCGTCTGATCAAGGCTATGTTCCGCCTGCTGGGCATCACGCCTTCTCCTCTATGCAGCCGACATCTCCCAACTCTTCTTGGTACATGGACATTGGTGCCACCTTCCACATGACGAACTCCTTAGGTAACCTCTCTTCTATTTCCTTTAAAGGTCCCCGGGGAAAAATAGAGATGTCTCCTACGTTACCCATAATATGTATATGTGGAAGTATCGACGTAATTTCCACACACTCTATTATCGTCGGCAATGGTGGTCGCCTTGCTACTTCGGGGATTGGCCATGCCAAATTACAGACCCCAACCCACCCACTACACCTTAACAATGTCCTCATTGCCCCAAAGATTGTTAAAACCCTTATCTCTGTCCGTCGGTTCACTACTGACAATAACATTTCTCTTGCGTTTGATTCCTTTGGTTTCTCTTTGAACGATCTTACTACGGGGGTTACTCGCTTGAGATGTAACAGCACTAGAGAGCTCTACCCTATCACACCACCTTCTACATCCAGTCAATCGTGCCTGGTCGCCCTCTCGGCATCGTCGTCCAGCCTGTGACATGCACGTCTGGGCCATCCCAGTGCTGTCATTCTAGATGTCCTCCGCTCTCAGAGTCTTGTCAACTGTAATAGAGAGCTACACTCTAGTTTATGCTCTTCATGTCAGTTAGGCAAACATGCTAGACTGTCGTTCCAACGGTCTTTGAACTCCACCCTTGCACCTTTTGATATCATTCATAGTGACATTTGGACCTCTCTTGTGCCTAGCAAGGATGGTCACAAGTACTACCTTTTATTTCTTGATGATTACACTCATTTCTTGTGGGGTTTTCCATTACAATTTAAGTCCCAAGTGTTTCCTATTTTTGTCAAGTTCCATGCCTACATTAAAACACAGTTTCACATATCAATCAAATGTTTTCAATGTGACAACGACTGTGAATTTGATAACAAGGACTTTCACTTTTTCTTTACCACAAATGGGATCTCATATCGGTTGTAATGCACCTATACTTCTCAGCAAAATGGCAAGGCCAAGAGAATCATTAGAACTATCACCAACATGATGCGTTCTCTCATTTTTAACGCATCCATTCCCCTTGCCTATTGGCCTCATGCCTTATCAACGACATGTTATCTCCTCAACATCCTTCCTTCTACTACCCTACACCATCGCTCGCCTACTCAGGCGCTATATGGCACCCTGCCTAGGTATAATCACCTTCGTACCTTCGGGTGCTTGTGCTTCCCAAACCAGTCCTCCATCGCCCCACACAAACTCCACCTGCGCTCCACTCCATGTGTCTTCCTAGCCTATCTATCTGATCATCGCGGTTACCTTTGCCTCGATGTTCAGAGCCATAAGCTTATCCTGTCATGTCATGTCACTTTTGATGAGTCTCGATTTCCCTTCTCTTCCCCTTCTCCCTCTTCTCCCACACCTATTGTCTCCCAGTCTGAGTCAGAGTCTCCCTTCCCACACTTTCTCATTTTCCAAAGTTCTATCGGTGCTCATCCCCACCTCCCACAAAATAGCCCTCCTAAGGCGAACGTCACATGTCGCGCCCGCCGCACAGTCCCAACCCGCCCCCACCGTCCCCATGGCCCCCCCTACCTCCCCTCCGGCCTCCCTTTCCCCCATCCCCACCTCCCACAAAATAGCCCTCCTCGACCCGAATTGGCAGGCGGCTATGCTCGATGAATACAGGGCCCTTACAAGGAATGGTACCTGGGTTCTAGTTCCTCGCCCTCCTAAGGCGAACGTCATTCGCTGCATATGGATCTTCCATCACAAGTTCCGCTATGATGGGTCGTTGGAATATTACAAAGCTCGTCTTGTGGTTAATGTTCGATCTCAGCAGGCAGGTATTGATTGTGATGAGACATTCAACCCCGTAGTCAAGCCTGCCACTATCTGAGTGGTGCTGAGCTTAGCATTATCGCGACATTGGGCTATTCATCAGCTGGATGTCAAGAACGCCTTTTTGCATGGCCATCTAAATGAGACAGTTTACATGTTTCAGCCGCCGGGGTTCGTTGATGCTGATCGTCCCAAGCACGTTTGTCTCCTGAGGCGCTTTCTGTATTGTCTGAAACAGGCTCCACGGGCATGGTTCTAGCGCTTTGCATCTCATCTGCTACGCTTGGGCTTCGTTGGCAGCCGCTCGAATACGTCTCTCTTTATCTATCGCAGAGGCACATACATGGCCTTTCTGATACTTTATGTGGACAACATCATTCTCATCGCCTCATCTGATGCTCTTCGGACATCCATCGTTGCCCAGTTGAGCGCCGAGTTCGCCATGTCGGATCTTGGGCCGTTGACTTATTTCTTGAGAGTCTCCGTGCAGCGTCATGTGTCTTGGTTGTTTCTCTCTCAGAGTAAGTATGCTGCCGAAATTGTTGCTTGGGCCAAGATGAGCAACTGTAAGCCGGTCGCCAACGTTGTTTCTGAGTGCTCCGGGCTGCGCAATCTTCTCCTTGAGCTCCGCTGCCCTCTTCAGAAGGACACCCTGGTCTACACCAACAACGTCTCCGCCGTTTATCTGGCCAGCAACCCAGTCCAACACCAGCGCACGAAGCACATTGAGCTTGATCTCCACTTCGTTCGGGACAAGATTTCTCTTGGACATGTTCGTGTTCTCCATGTCCCGTCCTCCTATCAATACGCTGATATCTTCACAAAGGGTTTACCTCATCAGTTATTCCTGGATTTTCGGTCCAGTCTCAATGTACGGGACCCTCCACTTTCGACTTTGGGGGTTTGATAGATTACATATTGTATAGTGGGCCTATTGGCTCAGGCCCAAGGCCCAATCTCTTGTAACCTATATATATGATTATGCTAATGAATGAAACCCTCAAGGAAGACGTTACATCAATTCCATTATTCTACATTGACGAATTGTAACTTATAATTAAACCAAACCATGAGAATGTATACTAGCATAAGGTAAAGTTACGAGATGCATACTTGTAGCCATTGCTGGCGGTGCGATAGGCGAAATCTCGGATGGGTGAGTCCTGAAATTCAAAGATATCATATAAAAGAAGAATGTCAGTTCCATTGTTGTTCTTGACAGCCTGGAAGAGAGAGGCGTGAATGGTACTATAACCACCATCTCCTCAACAGCCCTAATTTGATTTGTTTTTCGCAGGCAAAGTTATCGAAAAAGAAATTGCATGATGGAATTGAGAAGCCGATCAATGGAAAAGGTGGTGTTCTTCTTTGTACATAGAGAGGAGCACGAGCGTATAATATCCGATATCGAATTGACGATCTACCAAAAAATTAAAGCTCCTGATCTTCAAGCCCTCTCGCTTTCCTTCTCTTCATTTGGCCATATGTTATCTTTCTCTCCCTCTCATTCTTATAAGTTAAATTTTCTATTCATTTTCACTTCCATATGGTCTGCATTATAGCCTCTACTGGTTGTGCACTTGTACTAACAAATTATTTGAATCCTGCTTCTATATTGCCCCTAATGTTTGTGGCTATTGTAATCATGTCGTTAACAAGATTATTGTAATCATGTCGTTAGCAAGATTTGATACAAAAAATTATTTCAAGACATCAGTAATTGTAGGATTGATTTATTTATTTTAATAAACTCCAAATCCGCGAGCCCGGATTTGATTTGGAATTCCAATTATCTGATCCACTCAACTCTATTTACTAACTCACATGCTTCATACGCATTATCTTCAACTTCACCTTGGATCCGAATCGGACCATTGACTTTCTTTTGTAAGGATTGTGATGAAGATCTCCATATCCTCACACCGTGTCTTCTATGTACACAAATTGAAGCTTCATAGTCAAATTACCATATCTACTTAATCCGTTCTCTTTTTTTCTTCGAATGATGTTAATACTTCTGGAGAAATTTATCAAAAATAAAGTAAAAGTTATACATTTCAGGGGCAAGACAATGGGTAGGATATAAGATCAGTTAATGACATATCCAAGGGAGGATATGGTGGATCAAATTGCTAGAAACTCATAGCTTAGACAAATAGATAGTTTAGGGTTTGTTTGTAACGGTGGCATGGCCCTGCGGCTTTGGCGCCTGAGCATAAATTTATTGTTATTTTAGATAGCATATGGTTTCTATTGTGTTGCTACTTGATACCTCGATATTATTATTTTTTTGTGTGGAATCGCCCTATTATTGATTGAACAATGAAAACCACGTGCTCTATATTTTCATGTCTTCACCGATCAAAGGAATTGAAGGAAGATTACAAAGGAAATGATATAGTTGGGGATTTTTATTTGTCATGACATAGAAGAATTACAATTCTTATAGTTATATGAGTTTGAAGCATCGTTCTTAACTTTTATGGATACGGGTCAATGAAGCTTTTGTGCTCATCAATTAATTATCTATCTTTTCTATTCAAAATAAGCTTTTTATACATTTTTGTAGGTAGTTGAGTGAGTCTATTTATTTTTTAGATATTGGCATCTTGCGTTCCAATATCTCATGATATCCGAATTTATTAAGCATATACTTTTTTTATTCATCAGGGGATTTAAGGTTCTAAAGCAAACTGTCAAGCTTTATTATCAGTTAGGAAAGTACAAGGAGATGATGGAATCCTACATGGAGACGTTGATGTATATTAAGTCATCTGTAAACAACATACTAGATTTTGTTTTTGGATCAGCCAGCCAGAATTTTGATCTTCTGCAGGAGTTCTACAAGACCACTTTGAAAGCTCTTGAAGAGGCTAAAAATGAGGTGAGAGATTGGTTGCCACTGTAGTTTTGTCAAGGAAAAACAAGAATTTACATTGATTCACTTAGCATTAGTCCATCGAGATCATGTTGTCTAAACTACTACAAACTTTCATTTAGTGCCACCAAACCAATATATTTTGTTGGGTTCTCTCATATGCACTTCACTTTTATGTTAACTACTTTTTGTTGCTTTAGGAAAAAGAGTTACTTCATTGAGATTATAATGTTAAGTTTCAGAGTTCCTTTTTTTATTTTTTGTTGTTGTTGTTGTTTATAGGCAAATGCGTGGATTTTTTTAGTCCTTTTTTCTTCCCATGTTCATTAAACTTCAAAATCACTTCTTGCTTCTTCAGAACGTGTTGCAACAAACACCTACCAAACTGTTGATCAAAATCAACCTGATTCACAAGCATGGTGTGAAATATATTATGCTGATGAAAATCAGGTTTCAATAATAAATAAAATAGGAATAATAATTATAAAATATCTAAAAAGAAATAGTCTATTAGAGGTCAAAGTGGAATAATTGGACTCCGATTAGATTACAAACGACCTTAATTAGAACGAATGAAAATATAAATCATTCATTTTCAGCAGCCCATTTCACTGGCATGATGTGAAATTTATTATGGTTATGAAAATCAAATTTCAATATCAAATACAATGAGAATAAAAAAACCAAAAATACTTGATGCTCAACCCGTCATATATCACAATGAATAATAGATAAAGTAACATAGAGGATCCCAACTCAGTTTTCTTAGGCCAAAAACAATAAGATTTCTTTTATTTGCCTTCAAGTAGGGTGGATGTCAACAGAAGTGTGAAAGCGATTGCTTTACTATTTTTTGTTAAATTCGAAGTATTGATCGTCTCGAGTAAACACTTCACTATGATAACCAAATATTTCAAAGAACGACGTGACAATAAGTATGGGCAAAATGACACATAATTGATTTCGGTATTTTGTAGGGTATGTCAAACTCGGCCGAAAATATTCTGAAAAAAATCCGAACATGGTTCGGGAAAAGTACTAGTAATGAACCATAATTGTGAATTAGGAAATCTCAACCAGTATATAGGTTATATGCATTATCTAATAATAAATGCGGCTTGCATGAAAAAAAGACCAAATAGATAAACGGATCCTTGATCTATTCAATATATGTAATGGATCTATAATCTATTCACATGATATTTTTAGGAAAAAAAAAACAAGTTCATAAATTTTAAAAATAAAATAAAATTTATATATGGACGACTGTCCTTTGTTCACCTCCCCTTTTTTTTTTCAAGTTTCAACTTTATTTTGGTTATAAAATTTTAACATGAATGGACCATGGATTCGTTTGTGTTATTTTTCAAAATCGAACGGATTTATAATTCCTTTGTGTTATTTTTAAAAATTTTGTAATAATTATTGTACACGTGTCAGCTTGTGGAATAAACGGATCTTAGATCTGTTCCATCTGAGTGCATATAGCAACAACCTTACAGAATTGGGATCTCAAATATAGAAATTGAAAAAATTAAAATCGATGTTTTAATTGTTATCATCTCCATTAAAGGTTGAAAAGAAGTTGTGATAATTTCTTCTAGATATGGAAACGAAAAGCGAAGAAAATAACATGCAAGTGAAAATGACAAAGGATCAATGAAAGAAATAAAATACCTTTTATGACCTACAATTTCAATCTGGGCAGGGCCCCACAAGTCAGAGGGGATATATTCATGAGGTTTATTAGCCACATAAGAAGAATGCCTAAAGCCTTTTTTAGTTTGTTTCCCAAGCAGACAATTTTCACATAAATCAATATCACATGGTGACAGGAGGAAACTGTCGTTGTTCCTATCAAAGTATAACTCAAACCTACAAACTAGTATAGTAAGCAAGTAAGAGGTCGATCCCATAGAGAATCAAGTATTCCTAATCAATGTATATTTACCAATTAGTAGGAAATAAGGGTTTTTGGTGATTGAAGATGAGAAAAGAAACTATAAACAAGTTAGTAGAGATAACAATTGAGAAAATAGTTTAATCTACAAATATCCACTTTAGTTTGGTTGATTGATCATCGATTCTTCTTCAAGTTCTCTTTTCATCCTATTATTGTTCATGTCCTGATCTTGTGTAAATTACTAGTCCTACGAGTCCTAGTAACCCTTACTAATTAGATAACCCTAACACGGTCAAGATTCAACATAATAGTAGCATTAAGATTAAGGATTAACCAGGATACATGCAACAACAAGCTACGAGTCAGCATTTAACATATAATTGATTCTCTACACACCAGTTTAGTCATACGAGTCCTAAAAAGGCATCCTTGCTACTATGGATTAAGGTTCGCTACGAGGAATCTACAAAATCCTAACAATAATCTCAACTAGTTGTACGGACTAGGAGAAATCAACAATATTCGCAAAAGAATCAATACGAATCAATAGGAATAGAACAAGAATAAAAATCTCACAACTAGTTGTACGGGCCACGGGGCGGTTTGCTTGGCCGTAGGGCGGCTTTTACTGTTCACAACGATTTTTCCTTTTCGAATCTGGTCTTGATGTCAACATGAAAGTTGTAGATCTCGGAAAGAGCTTTCCAATGCATGCTTATAATAGTCAATCGGACCACCGAGACCTCCATAAAGTGCGAAATAAGTTTAGCATGTCTAACGACAATTTCTGTGGACTTGTTCTTCACTTAGGCTCTCTAACTTCGATTCCGCTCCGAGGCTCTTCACTTTTCCTCCTTCTTTTCACTCTTCCTTCATCCATGAGCTTCTTCATTCCTTGTCGGATCCACATATACCTGAAATAATCCATAAAAGCGTTTAGATTCCGACTCCACCAACAACACAAGTATAAATGCAAATCTAGCTTAAACTATACGTTATGCATATCTAAATCATGCTAAATGCAACCTAATATGCCTACCTAAATGCATGCTATCACAGGGATTAGAGTTGACAACACTAGTTTTATACAGATGATGTAAACCTCTATTTCCTACATGACCAAGTCTATTATGTCATAACACAGAGTCACTCATAGACATGGATTTATCAATAGTCACAAGAGCAGAGGCAGAGTAATTCAAAACAGGAGTAGCAATAACCTCAGAAAGACCAGATTTTCTCAGACTCTTAATAAAGACTTTACCATTCCTAATAACCAATCTAACACCATCAGAACTAAACATTTTGTAGTTCAACAATTCAAGGGAACTTTCAGACATTAAATTCCTTCTTAATTGAGGAACCCATTTCACATCATTAATAATTCTCACAACACCATCATGCATTCTCAAATCAACATATTTTGTTCCTTTAATTCTTAAAACAGAGTGATCACCAAGCATTGCATAACCACCATCAAAAAGTTTCAGATTATAAAACTAAGACTTATGATAGGTAGCATGCATTGTACACCCAGAATCAAGAATCCAACAATCAGAATCGGCAACGTTAAGAAGGGCAAGAACTTCATGAGTATAATAAGGATGTGTTTCACACAAAGCAAAAACCTCAAGCCTTTCAACTTTCTCACCTCTTTTTCTTTTATAACAATCTTTGTCATAATGGCAAGTTCTAGAACAATAATTAAGTACATTTGACATTAGACTTATCAGTCTCAAATTTATCTTGCTTATTAGAATCAGATTTTCCATTTTCCTTTTGAGACTTTTTCTTGTTATTCTTTCTATTTCCTTTGCCTTTAACTTTTGTTATTAAAACCTCATTTTTAGCCTCTGGTTTAAACTCCATATGTTTAGGCTCAAATTTGTTTTTAAAGACCTTTAAGGAATCTTTTTTCTGGATGATAGACTCAAGATTCGTTTTCTTTAACCAGATCGAGTTTCAGTACTATACTGCACAACATCTTTAAAGGTATCAAATTGAGAAGGCAAAACATTTAATAACAAGACACATTGTTGAGTTTCAACAACCTTATCACCACATCTTTGCAAATCTTGAATAATAATTAAAAAAACCTATCAAGATTTTCAGGTAAAGAGCAAGACACATCCATTTTGATGTTAAAAAGTTTATTAAACATATTAACTCTAGAGGGGAGGGATTTTACCTAGAAGATGCTTTCCAGTGCCTCCCACAATTTATCTACTTTGTCATACGTCAATACCTGTCTAGCTACTTCACCACCGAGTCGTAGCATGATCTCACTGTGAGCTTGTTGATCAAGTTCTTGGATTTTCTCTTTAGAAGTATCATCAGGGAACTTCTTAGTCATTGACGATGCCATAGAAAATAGACCTACTAATTAACAAGGATATGACATCATAAACAGGCCACCCAACGCAAAAGACATTTGGCCCCTCTACAAGGTTCATTGCGAGTAGAGTACTTGGTCAGATCCCGGCCCATCTCAACACCCTAAGTATCTTCAGTCTAAATAGTCTCGCGATTAATATCTTGACATAAGCTTACATGGAATCCATAGCAGGTCCCACAAGTACCTTGTGGCTCTTCAGGGCTCAAACAAGCAGCTCGCTGGTTAAGCACCCCCCCCTCTAACAGTGCCACGTGTAATGCATAGTTCCCTAACATGAGGGCATGTGTTACACATGTCCCATGTTAAACCACGAGGTCGCCAGCAAGCTGCTCCCTTGATCTCCCTATAAATACCCCTCTCCAACCCCCAAGAAAGAGATCTAATTCAAGAGAGAAGAAGAAGAAGAGCTCTGATTATCTCCTTGACCTAAAACCCCCGAAGTTGAGTTTTAAAGGTCTTTGATCGGAGAAGAACGTTCTTGGAATAAGAACATCATATCACCTAACTTCCTCTAGAGGACGACGATCGAACGATACATCATCTCCTCGTGAGCCGAACGCATCACCCCCATCGTTTGGATCAATAAGCATATAATCTGATCATCACCCTTCTTGACTAAGGCTTGCAGGTATATTAAGGCATTTTGTCGTCACGATGAGGTAATAAGTATAGGTGAAATTACATGATCGCGTCATTGGCGCCGTCTGTGGGAACCTTTTAAGACGAGAGGTTCCGCGTATCTATATGCCCTTTTACATTACGCTTTTCTTATTGTTACTATTCATTCTTTTCTCCATTTTTTTTCCATTAAATCCTTTTTAAATTAATGAACACGCATTATTGTTTACTTTTAATAATAACATATTTTGCAGGAATCACGAATTTCACATTGTTCGTTGAGGAATTTGGCAACCGGCATCATGATGCCGAAGAAACTGACGGCCTCAACCTCAACAATTCCCCCAATGAGGAAGCTCAACACCACAACAATGAGAACATCCCTCAATAACCTCCTTGGGACGCAGTGCAACCTCCCCTATTTGCCCCCTACGGGATGTGGGGTGGCTACCCCCCGGGGGGGGGGGGTCGTGAACTGCACAAAACAGAGATTGGAGAAGCAAACAACGGCTTTGCAGAGCAGGTCAATATCGACCAAACTTCGGTCGATATTGGCCCCGTCGAGCCAGAAAACCCGAAACCGACCCCAACAGGCGATTTCGACCAAGAACAGGTCGATATCGACCAAAACCTAGTCGATATCAAGTAGGCTCCAATTGATGTTGACTTGTCTGCAGCAACTCCGACAGCTGATTCCGCTCCGAAACCAAAGAAGACACTTCCTTTCCCTTCCAATGCACTGAAAGATCCCACTATAGGTAGGTTTAAACGATTCGTTAAGATGCTTCAGGAACTAAATGTCTCAATTCCTTTTACAAAAGCTCTTCAAGAGATGTCTGCATATGTCAAATTCCTCAAGGAGATCCTTAGCAACAAGCGATCCATCACATAAATCGTCGGCGACTGCAAAAGGATGGACTTCCCTAAGAAGAGACCTAACCCTGATAAGTTTTCTATTACTATGGGATTTGGACAATTTATATATGAGGCATTCTGTGATCTAGGTGCAAGCGTGAGCATCATGCCCTTATCAATCTGGCAAAAGGTAAAGATATGATCAATAGAGCATGTGGATGCCAAACTATACATGGAAAACAATATGGTAGTCATCCCTACAGGTATGGTTGATAATGTCCCTGTCTAGGTTGATAAGTTCTATATTCCCAATTATTTCCTTGTTATAGATTGTGCAGAAGATCCTGCTTGCCCTATTATTCTTGGTAGACCTTTTCTAGCTACTACAGATGCCAAGATCAGCGTCAAAAAGCGATTGCTCACCTTCATGATAGGCGATGAGGTCTTAGATTTCTCTTTTGGTCCTACAAAGGAGGAAATTCCATGGTTGGAGGTGAAGAGCATAGGCAACCACGAGGGTGAGCTGTATACTTGCCAATAGCCTAAGTATGGGGTCCCTGCACTCGATATCGACTGACCCTAAGCCCAAAGATTTCTGTTTTAGGCGGGAAAAGGTAAGCTCAGGTACAATCCCTACATCTCCTCCATCCATCAATAAAAATAAGATTTTTAGAGGAGACAAGGCCCCTTGGAGAGCTAACTTGCGCAGGACTAGGACTGGAAGGAAGAAGAAGGAAGCTAAAGGACTCTATGCAAGCAACCACCTATCAGCCGAGCTTGTATACTACAATCAGGACCTATATGATCCAGGAGAAGGGCCAAGCACGGGAGGGCCCAACATTGAGGGTACCTAAGTACAAGCAGAGAAGTTGGCCTAGCGACTCTAAAATCTAGAGCATGTACATAAAACTTTTGAATTTTAGGACTCTAAAACTTTTGGTATTGGTTTTTGTCTTGAATACTTCATGTGAAAGGTCTTGTCTTTGTGCGGAAACTAACAATTTTACAGGTCGAACATGGGATCAAATGAAAATGACGAGGCAACATGGTCGATATCGACTGATCTTAGTCGATATCGACCTCTGATACGAAATCGACAAGAGAAGAGAAGACGAACTGGTCGATATCGACCATATTTACTCGATATCGAGTGAGTTGGTCGATATCGACCCAAGCCCCGATTTCGACCAGCTAATCACACGGCATCTGACGAGAATTGCGGTCGATATCGACCTATACCTAGCCTATATCGACTTCTGGCAACCTACAGCAGCCCGGATTTTGACCCTACAACGCGTTATTCGGTGAGTTCCTTCCTTTACCTTTGTTTTATTTTTACAGTACACTGTATATTCTAATTTTACAGTGAGGACACTGTATATTCTAAGTATGGGGTGGGGAAAGAGCTCATTATCATTATTATTTTATTCTTGATTTTGCTACTACATGGTGAATTTTGAGTAAATGTTTAAATTTTTTGTGCTTAATTGGTAAAACTCAAAGTTTGTTTTATAAGACATCTCCCAATGCTTGTAAATTGTTCAAAGAAAAGTGTCATGGAAGGTTATATAGAACTCGACGATGCAAAATTGGATTCATTAGAGATATAGCATGAAATTGCCTAGTAAAGGAAAGTCACAATGAAGTGCATTATTTTTATTGAAAACCATGAAAGGAGGTAAAATTTAAAATTGCTTTTGGCATGTTGCATGATAAAAGGATAGATGACTTTATATTTCCATATAATGCTCATTGTTATATTCCTATCCATACCTATGATTATGCATCACAAAATTCATATTATGCTTTATTTCAATTATTGCTCCACATGATCTAAATATTGTCATTCTTTACCTTATTTCCATCCGGGGATTATGTTGAGAATGATGTTACGTTATGGAGTTTATTATATGTTTTTTGTGTTGTTATATATCATTATTGGAGTTTGGAAGGAATGTTTGAAATATATGGAAAATTTAATGAGTGAAAGAAAATCTGATCACCTCAGGAGATAAAGGTAGATCGACCCTGCTTGCTGAGATAATAATTTGGCGAGATGGGACACACATGTGAGGAGTCCAAAACACTAAGTATCCAAGGTCATTCATGACACACATGCAGTGCTGAGGTTAGAGAAGTAAAAGCATATTATGGGAAAAAGCATCGAGCGAAAGAGTGAAAGGTGAATCACCACATTCAATTTGGAAATTACTCTATTTCCCCGGATTATTAGCACCACATTGACAAAAAATTTCCCACATTTAGCCTTTTACCAATCTACTCCTTAGGGCATTGGCAATGGGGGTTCCTTAACCCAAAAATAAGAAATTTAATAGTTTTTTAATTGAGATTGTAGAAAATGTGGTAAAGAACGATTTGATGGGTTCTTTGCTAAAGAACTCTTAAATGCTGGGCAAAAAGTAGAAATTGGGGACCACACTTCCAACAATTGGGAAGGAGATCACCGTGTGCATGATTTGCCTTGCTTGGGGCAAAATTGGGAAGAGGGGAGAGTGACACATGACATTTTTGGGATTTAATTGAGGTGGGGTATTACTACTATATTTAATTCTAGCCTAATTTCGAGCCTAATTCATTTTTTTTCAATTTTTTAATATAGTAGAAATTCATAAAAAAAAATATCTATCAATAGACACCAATATTGTATATGTTTTTAATGAAGAAAAAAATCAATAATCAATATATAATGTGTACATTTGGGTTTAAATAACAACAAAATGTAATATATAATAAATAAAACTTTCGAATAGACACCGCTCATTTCGATGTTTTTTTAATTTAGTTTCAATTAACTTTTCTAATTGCAATTAACTTTCGAATCTTTATTTTGTGTTAAAACTGAGAAATAAATTCATATTATCTTTTAATTTTTTTAAATTTTACTAAAAATAGAAAACAATTAATTTATTTCACATATAAATTAGATAATTAAATTCACATATACAAATATTTATATTATATAATATAAATATTATTATTATAACATATTATTATAATTTTGGTAAATGAATAAAAAAAAGTTGAAAGAAGAGATAAAAGATAAAAAGGGGAGTTAGGAAACTCTCATGGGTTCAAGGGATGTGAGGGGAAATGTATAATGGGTTGTTTAAAGAGAAAGAAATATAAAAAGTGGAGTTAAGGAACCCTAATGGGTTCGACGAATGCGGATGCTCTTATTGAGCTTTTTTGAAGTCCTCTTGATTATTAATGCTTTGCAACATGAATTGTTTTTGCATAACCCTCCTTTTGTGAGTAGATGTTGCTTTTTATTGCACATGTATGGATTTGTGGCATTAGTACCTTTTCGATGATGGTAATTGAGTGTAGGGTAATATGAAAATGAATCCATTATGTTGAGAGTTTTTGCAGGTTTCCCCTGAATGACCATCCAAGTTATTGCTTGGGGACAAGCAAGCTTAAGTATGGGGTGATTTGATATCCATATTTTATGCCATGTTTTTATATTTATTTCAGCTCCTTATTATATCATTTCATGCATTATGGGATGGGAATATAGCGAATTTGTGTAGTTTATGTTTATTTACGATAAATAGAGGTCTACACGAGTTTCTGTTTAATATTGCAGAATTTGGAGCTGAATCGAAGCAAAACCAAGAAGGATTGGAAGAGCACTTGATGTCTACTGAAGGAGCTCGAAAATCGACGGAAAAATACCTGACATCAAGTGAAGCTGACCACAGAACGAGATACTAAGTAGTGGTCGATTTCGACCCATGCTGGTCGATATCGACCGATTCTAGTCGAAAATCCCAAGACAGCTCGATATGGACTAGAAGCAGTAAGAGGAGAAGAAACTAGGTCGATATCGACCTCCTGACTCGATATCGAGCAAAACCCCGATCGATATTTCCCCCAGAGTCGAGATCGAGTAGCAGAAGTGAAGCCGAGAGAAGTGACTCCATATCGACCCACTTTGGTCGATATTGACCTACTTCCAGTGACGAGTCCAACTCGATTCCGAGCTCTATTCAAAGTTCTATCCAAACTCCAATGGAGATATTCCCAAGAGAAGATTTCTTGCACATGAAGACTTAAGAGATATTTTTATCTTTTTCATCTTTTTATTTATCCTAAGGCTGGAATAAATAATTACCCTTTATGATTTATCTTGTTTTACCTAATTAGATTTATTTATTTCCTAGTAGAGTTATATCTCTAGATAGAAGATAGATATTCCTTACCTTGATTAGCAAGGATTAAGGCCTATAAATAAAGCCCATGGGGCTAGTTTTTCATTCATTCAATTCTAGAGAAGGATGAGAGTAGAGAGAGAGAGTGGAGGCCGATTGGGGGTTAGGAAGCGAGAGCAATTTGGCTTCGATCGGTTGTAAGCTTTATTTAGTTTTATTAATGCAATTTAGTTTTCTTTTATTATTGATGTCTTTTCCTGCGATGAAGAGCGAGTAGTCCACCCACTTCTAGGGTCGGGGTGAGCCCGACGAGGGCCAAGCGTGCTTGAGGTAAAGATTCGACCTTTGTTATGTTTTGATCATCCACTGCCTTTTATATGTTTATTATCTATTTAATAGAGATTCAGGTTATCCACTTGGATTATAAACATAAAATTAGTAGATACAATTAGGGTTTCTTGAGAGAGTTGTCTAATTGTTGGAAAAGGCGAAAGCTTGTTCCTTTGATGTGATTGCATAATTATCATTATTTATCTTGCTTTATGCATGTTTGGTTATCGTTGTTGCAAACCCCGATCTTGGAAGTTTTCTTTTACATAAGTTTATTCCAAGATTTACAAGCTTTGTCCTTTATTTTACGTACTGTCACCCACTCGATATTGACCAACACTGGTCGATATCGACTTCTAATTCTCGATCCAGAAAGATCGCTGCTTGTTTGTGTTTTTGCAAGAACATGTCGAAATCGGGCAAACTGGTTGATATCGAGGACCTTGGTCGATATCGAGTGCCCCTGGGGTCGAAATCAACGTGAGATTTTGCCGCTGCCTAGGATCCGCTGACACGCTTACTCGAGGATCGATCCTGACTTCCTGTTGTTAAATCGGGAGGAAGTCTTGTAATTATTTGCGTGGGCACGAATCTGTTTTGATTTATTTTATTATATTTTAAACTCGATTTCCTCTTACAACAGTTGATAGATCGCTACGTAGTAATTTTCGGTCAAATGCAATGGAATGTAATGCGAACTATCAATAAAAAAATCCCGATTTCCCATTACGATTAAGTTTCAGCAAGAATATCCTTAGTGTCAAGGATGCAGGAGATTGTCTATAATTTTACGGGTTTTCTCTTTCGCATAGAAAACCCCGGAGATTACCTATATTTCTGATCAATCTCCTTAGTGTCAAGGACGCCGCAAATTGTCTATAATTTTACAGGGTTTTCTCCTTCGCGTAGAAAATGCTGGAGATTACCTATATTTCTGATCAATCTCCTTAGGGTCAAGGACGCTGGAGATTGTCTATAATTTTACAGGGTTTCTCATTTGCATAGAAAACGCTAGAGATTACCTATATTTCTGATCAATCTCCTTAGTGTCAAGGACACCAGAGATTGTCTATAATTTCACAGGGTTTCTCCTTCGCGTAGGAAAACGCTAGAGATTACCTATATTTCTGATCAATCTCCTTAGTGTCAAGGATGCTGGAGATTGTCTATAATTTTACATATTTCACCATCGCGTAGAAAATGTTGGAGATTACCTTTTTTTTTTATCAATCTCTTTAATGTCAAGGGACGCTGGAGATTGTCTATAATTTTACAGGTTTTTTCCTTCGCTTAGAAAAATCTAGAGATTACCTATATCTTTTTTTATCAATCTCCTTAGTATCCAGAACGTCGGAGAATGTCCATATTTTTTACAGAATTCTCCTTCGCATAGAATTCTCCCACGCATAGAGCACACTGGAAATTACCCATACAAAACATAATCGCGCTTATTTTCTTATTACACACTACAACAAAAACACACAAATACATATCGCGATTCTACAAAGTTAACATCCCTTACTTTCCCATTCAACACTGAACGGAAAAATCGACATCATTGTTCTGATTCGGAACATGATTTACAGCAACAACATCAAAACAAGAATACCCTTCATACTCGAAGATCAAACGTGTCCCCGTCTGAAATTCGTTAGAAACGACAAACACATGCAAACCTGAGGTGAACCAGTAATTGTTAAGACCCAAGGGCTCCACATGCACCACAAATCCCTCGTCTTCTTGCGTCCACAGTTGCACGAGGCCAAGGGCCTCGTCACCATAATCACGGTACACATGCGACAAAGGATACAACAACAATAAACACTTCAGAAAGGATCAATTCCGAAGTAGAAACGGGACTATTCAATAAAAAAACTCACCAGCCTATACAAGTGTCCATCTATCGCTATATCTCGGGTAAAACCTCTTACGCGAGGAATGGTCCTACTTGGGATATCAACGGGCAATGCAGACGTCATTGTTGACAAACAAACCACACCATAAAGTACGAGAGTGCTTTCCCATTTATGGTGAAGGACAAGACACACACAATAAAGTCCACCGCAAAGACACCTTATCCACTCCACGAGGTTGGTAAAGATCAACAGTTACGACAAAAAAACACCGGATAAGCATATCCCACATCCAAAGCACAAACAAACGGACAAGTGAACCTAGAACACCTAGCGACCCGGAAAACTACCTTGCGACACGCACCTTCTAGCTTAAGGGCACCTCAACCTAACTCGGAGGAGCAATACTTATCTCCACATGCAACAACCTAATATAAATAAATGCCACCTCCATAACATTTTCCTACCTAAAAACATAATGCCAAGTTTCGACATGATTCCCGGTGAAGTTTCTCCACCTATCTTTATCACAAATAAGCTTTCCCAAATCACAAGTTCATCCGAATAATCCTCATAGAAAGCCAACTGCATAGGCTTCCCTTACCTTACATCTTTTTACAATTCGGGGATGACATACTAAACCAAATCGTCCTATGTTCTCCCTCGAACCAAGAATTCCTGGTCTTAGTCGAAAGGGACGAGGGGATTGGTTCTCTCTATCAAAGAGATGGCGATCTTTGCAACGGCTAACAACCTAAGGATAGGAAGTTGCCTCACTTTCGAATACCAAGGAGAACCGCACTTTGATATCACAATAGAACAACCAGGCCCAAAAGAAAACGGAGATGTACTCCCCGAGTGCATATGTTACGAAGAAATCTAAGTATGAATGATATAAGTCATTTTTTACTTTACATCGCACCAAATAAAAGTGCTTATAGCACTTAGGTATGTTATAAATCCGCGAACCCTTATTTTTTGTCATCTCACGATTCATTTCATAAAACGCTCAATGAAAGGAGATGGGTAAGGGTATCGCAAACAGACTCCCCAACAAAGAGTAACAAATAGAAAGTTAAAACTCTAGTCACAAATAGACAAGAGTAGTAAAACCAGGCTAAACTCCAGAGAAAAAGATAAAGGGCATAAACAGAAATATACTAGAGCTAAAAATAAAGTATTCACAACATCAAAATACCATGACAGAGCATACCGCCTATCATGGGCCGAAATGTTTCCCATCCAAAAGACAAGGTACGAACCGCAGCGAAGCATGAATCTCACACCACGGGTAAAAATATTTTAAACTTACTTCCCATCACAAGGCCAATTCAAATACTGGATAAAAAGTGGAAGGATGACTTGTTAACAGGAGGATCATTGTTCTCATCGTGAGGCTGTTCAGGGTTATTCTCACCAACAGGAGGTGGCTCGAGAACTGCAATTTCTTCAAGAGGAGCATTAGACGAGGGAGGCAGGTCACATTGGGGGTCTTCTAGAACTATCTCCTCGGTGTCATAACTGGGAGGGAACATCCTCACAGAATTCCCGAGGTGAGCAAACTGGTTAACACTCTGAATAATCCTACCGTCCACTCCCTACATGAAGGCGTCAGATAACTTGTCATAAAGGACGTCCTGCCCAGATGTCTCAAGATAACGGCCAAACCAATCTCAGCCGTCTTTCGCCAAGAAGATGGTTAGCCACCCTTGACCCTCGTCGCTCAGCATGAAATCATGAAGTGTGTTCTTGGTAAGAACAACATCTTCGCCTGAAGTAAAACGCTTTAATTTACCTCTCGTGCTGACAAGCTCTTCACGTACCGTTTCCAGCTCAGCCTCGAGCTCCTTTATCCGACCATTCGAGCGTGTAGCCTCCAACTCACGCTCGGAGCCCAACTCTTGGAGCTTAGAAAGCTCAACTCGTGCTACATCTAGCTCGCCCCTCACCACCTCCACTTCCTTCTCAGATTTTTCCAAATATTCTCGCAGGTTGTTGATGGTTCCCTCCTGGAGCTCCACATCTTTGAGATTTTCCACTTTCGCAAACAAACTCTTGTTCACTTTTCTAAAATCCCTCACAACATTGTCATATTTCCTTAAGCGCCCAGCCACCTCGGAGCATTTCAAATTACCCTGTGATGACATACAGAGAATAATAAGCGCATACGCAAAATAAAATAAATAAGAAAGACTAAATCGCGAAGAAAATTACCCAGCCCCCGGTCTTCTGGCCCTGCTCCAGCAACTTTTCATCTGTCAGGTGATTAAGGAACTCCATCTCAACCGGACAACTTCTTCCTGGGATCACCAGCTTCTTGATATCGAGTGGAGAAAACCCAAGTTGCCTGTACGCAACCATAGAAATCCTTAATATGGTGATTGGCTCAGCACTTAAAAGCTTGTTGGTCGCCACTTCCTCCCTAGGCCTTTTTTGTCTGCGACGAGTCAGGGGTATGTCGTCCTCTGATAAACTTTGCCTATCTTCAACAGGCTCTTTTCCTTTGGTACTCTTCGTCGCGAGGGGGGAGGGGCGGGATGCAACCTGCTGTCGACTATCACCAGCCTGTGGGGTGATAATGAGAGGAGTTTTGGCGGCACCTTTCTTCACGGGCAGGGCAGAAAGCTTCGCTTTATCAATCAACATATATGCGGAAGAATAAAGGTGAAGGTCAATCGAAGAAAATCGCGATCAAAATAATAAGAAAACCTAAGCAGATAGACACCGACCCGGACGGTGCGGAAGACTAAGCCCAGCCATCTCCAAACGAGCTAGAGTCACAACTTCTTTATAACCCCGTTTCGACGAGCCCCCCCCTCCTCCCCGGCTAAACGCGACCCTTCACCTTAATTTCCATCGCAATTTTTTTATTCTTAGGGGGAGGTGCATAGTCGCCGGGTGCAGTCACAAAATTTAAAAAGGTTTTGGTACGATCGCGAACAAGAAACCATTTCCTTTTCCACCCCGAATTACTAGATAATCTTTCAAATATATTCCCTAATAGGGAAGCAAATACTAATCCCTCGCTATGTCTCAAAGAAAGTACTGAAAATAGATTATCTAACGTTGGTGTCTACTTGATAACAGCACACCGCATTACGTAGGCTGCGAGATACATCCACACGTTGAAAGCAAGCTGAGCCAGACATTGGTTAATACGCTCCAAGAGTTCAGAGTGGATCCGGGGTAGAGGAAGGCGGAACCCTTGAAGCAGGCTCCTGAGATAGATGACAACGTGATCTTTATACACATTTAAGCATCCCCTATTTCTAGTAGCCAAAACTATCTCTATCCCAACCGGCCAAGGGTAGGTCTGAGCTATCATCTCTAAATGATTAACTTTGAGGATCAATTCTTCTCCCATGGTCTCAGCGATAGTAGGAGCCACGCGCTCCTTTAAAACCTTAGGAAAAGGTGGAGGAGCAGCAGGGACATAACCTTCGCAAAAGCTGCAATTATCCAGCTCCGCTTGCTTATAAGGAAGCACGGCGAAGTCACTTGGAACCACACGAACTGAGGTCTTCTTCTCTTTAGTTGCGCGAGATAACTCGCCCTTCCCTAATTCGATTATAGACTCTGAGCTGTGGTAATACTCAGGATCATCCCTCGCTAGAGGACGCTTGATTGACCCGACCATTTTTCGTCGCTCCGCGCTATGCAGCCGCAGGTTTTCCCCTCTTTCCCTTCACTTCGCGTGACGTTTTCCTCTGCGGAGGAGGAGCAGGAAGTGTTGTAGATTCCGAAGCAACATGTATTGGAGTTTCAATATTTGTTCGCGAGGAGCTAACCTCCTCGGGCTCAAACCCACACTTCGGTTTTGGCTATCACTTTCATTCGACATCTCTAGTTATGTTAAGAAGAAAAGCCCCTGAAAAGACGGCAAGAAAGAAAAATCAACAAGGGGAAATGGCATTTTCAAGAATCGCGATTGAACAAATTTGGTGCCAAAAAACCCTTCCTATGTTTGTGTTGGCGCCTCACGCGCTCCTCGAGAGGGCATTGAAAAGACATTTCCCCCCGGAGGGTGACAATTAAGGGTCGCCTTTTCGTCTCCCCCATGATGTTTCTCGGTTTTCGAGAAACCACCTCTGAAAAGTAAAAAAAAGAGGGGAGACGAAAAGTTTCATCCGCCCACAATCGTCGAAAAGTCCCTGAGACTCCCAAAAAAAGGGATTACCCCATCCCAACGCCGCCATGCCACCACCAGGTAACCTAAAAATCCCCCCATGTAAATCGATTGCAGCCCAAGGAAAAAGAAGAAAAGAGGGAATGGGACGCCAGGGAACACCCCAGTCTCGGCCCCATAACCTCCATACCCCTCAGTGAAAGAGGGCAGTTCCATCACCAAGGGTTTCTTCCCTCTGCTCTAAAAAGCCTAAGTACGAGTACAAATCTAGAAAATTGATGAAACATAAGAAAAATCAAGAAACACTTACTAAAAAAAAAGTAGAAGAAAAGCAACGACAAGCTTGGAGAACTGAGAAATGGACCACCACCTAACTCCGGTCTCTTCTTTCTGGAAGCAAAAGCCCTTTGAGTTTCTCTCTCTCTCTCCCCCTCTCTCTATCTCTTTTCTGTCTTCAGAAGTATAAAATGAAACAACTAAAGAATGAAATCCTCACTTATAAATCTTTGTTGGGTCACCTCTAAAATGGGCAAAAAGCACACTGGGATCCCTCGCGAATAAATAAGTTCTTTGGCGGGAAGCATCGTGTTTATCGAAACCTAATCGCGGACAACGTATCCCTCGCGATCCGGTTACGAGGAGATATGACGATGCCATAGAAAATAGACCTACTAATTAACAAGGATATGACATCATAAATAGGCCACCCAACGCAAAAGACATATGGCCCCTCTACAAGGTTCATCGTGAGTAGAGTACTTGGTCAGATCCCGACCTAACTCAACACCCTAAGTATCTTCAGTCTAAATAGCCTCGTGATTAATATCTTGACATAAGCTTACATGGAATCCATAGCAGGTCTCACAAGTACCTCGTGGCTCTTCAGGGCTCAAACAAGCAGCTCGTTGGTTAATCACTCCTCCTCTAACCGTGCCACGTGTAATGCCTAGTTCCTTAGCGTGAGGGCATGCGTTACACGTGTCCCATGTTAAACCACGAGGTCGCCAGCAAGCTGCATGCTTGATCTCCCTATAAATACCCTCCTCCAATCCCCAAGAAAGGGATCCCATACAAGAGAGAAGAAGAAGAGCTCTGATTATCTCCCTGACCTAAAACCCTCGGAGTTGAGTTCTTAAGGTCTTTGATCGGAGAAGAACGTTCTTGGAATAAGAACATCACCTAACTTCCTCTGGAGAACGATTATCGAACGGTAGATCGGAGAAGAACGTTCTTGGATCAATAAGCATATAATATGATCACCACTCTTCTTGACTAAGGCTTGCAGGTATATTAAGGCATTTTGTCGCCACGATGAGGTAATAAGTATAGGTGAAATTCTATGATCGCGTCAGTCACAACTACCCAGCATTTCTTCTTTATCAGAATGGCCTTCATCTTAACCTGCCACATAACAAAGTCAGTATGACCATGAAAAGGTTTCAAATGCATACCTTTGTCACCCATAATTCTATTTTAAGCAAACGGACGAGCAACAAAGAAAATAGAGATTCAAGAATACCTTGATCTCACACAGAAGAAGCCAGATAACCCTAGATCTAGACACACAACACACAATTCAGTGAAAAACGGTGTGGTACATCACGTAAGGAGGGTGCAGGACCAGGCGTTGTACCTTAGGGTATGTTTGTGGCCTTACGTTCGGTTCCTATCTCCGAAATCAACAATGATCCATATAATCAAAAGTGGGACAATCGAGCTCTGATACCACTTTGATAAAACAAGATCTCGAATAGATCTAGGTTTTGGAAAGTCGTTTTGTAGAAAAGAATAGAAAAACGAACAATAAACAAACATGTAAAAAGTAAAGGACACATATCGTTTGTTTACGAGGTTCGGACAATAGTCCTACGTTCCCGGGGCCTCAAGAGTCGACCCAAGGTCCACTATGAAAAGAAGTCAAGCGAAAGAGCAAACAAGCAAGAGTTACAAACAGATCATAAGTCTATCGCATGCAAGCTAGTGTAAGTCAGACAACCAAGAATAGAAAGATAAGAAATCCTTCTGAAAGGAACTAAAGATCGAAGAACCAATGGTGTCGAAGGAAGCGGCGACTTAGAGAGACTTCGCCTTCTCCAACACTAAACCACTGTAGATCCACCATTAAAAGGCCACACCAAAGAACAGAGGCGAACCTTCAAGTATCGAGAACTTCAAACACCTCAGAAACAATAATCGGAGAGCAAACCCTAGGAGAGAGAATCTCTTATTTGAGAGAAAGGAGGCCGATGTTGTGAATGAGTGAAGCAAGCAGCTGAAGAAAGCTTATATAGCTAGGTTAAAATGGAGCCAAGCAAAACGCAACACTCCAAGAACAAGCACTCTCCAAGCCTCCTTCTGGGCCAATGAGTTGGGCCACCATATGGGCCTAATCCCATATAACAGGTTATACGAAAAATAACATAATAATAAGACTATAGGTTATATACAATATAGTTGCTACCTCTAATTTTTCACTAGATTCATTAGAGGATTAAACCATCAGGGTTCAATACAACTCAGTTGAATCTAGCTGCAATGAACATCAACTATACTTATAACCATATAGACCTGTTATGTATTTTTCTCATCATATAAACACTTGCATATCATATAATACATACATATTTAGGCTTGATACATGAGCCGAGTAGCTCATGATCGACTCGGGATCGCTCGAATTGATATATGAGCCGAGTTCGAGCCTATTCATGAGCTCGAATCGAGCTCGAGCCGAGCTCATATATATACATATATATAATTTAGCCTAGGGTTTTGCTTCCTTCAACTTACACAGCCGCCCCGTCTCTCAGCTTCTCCCCCAATTTTCCTAATCTCTTCCTTCATCCCATCCCCAGGGCCAGGGAGCTTCTCCAGATTCAGCATCCCGCCACCAGCCCCATGGAGCTTTTCCTAATCTCTTCCTTCATCCCATCTCATCCCTAGGGTTTTGCGTTCCCCCTCGCTCGATTACTCGCTCCGGTCGCCGGCTCGATCAATTCCACCAACACTCCGACTCCCGAGAGCCTCCGAAACGCCTCCGGCGCCGCCTCGTATCCCGCCACCAGCCCAATCACGCCGGTGACGTCGTCGATCACCTTCGGCTTCCCGTCCCTTCCCAGAAGCGAGAACAGCGGTGGAACGGCTCCGAGATCGACCAGGCTCCCCCGATTGGGTAGGTATAGCGCGACGCCTTGTTTGCTCACTTTAATTTTAATTCCAATTAGGTTTTGTTTGCTTTTGAATTAATTCAAGCCTTAACGAGCTCATCGAGCCCGAGTTCGAGCTCGTAACGAGCCCAATCGAGCTCGAGCTCGTGTTCGGGTTCGAGGACAAACGAGCTCATCGAGCCGAGCTCGAGTGCTATACCCTTCTCGCGAGCCGAGCTTGAGCACATGTATATACTCTAATAGAAATTGAGCAAGCTCGGCTCGTTTAACTTGAACATCAAGTACTCGAGCTCGTAGGCTCGTATATCAGGCCTATACATATTACATGAAACAAGTAAACATATAACTTTACAGTGCCACCCCTGCCCCTGCTTTATGCAAAATAGTGACAAATTGATCGAAAAATGGTTTCGTGATCAAAGGGAATATGAAACACTAGTGCAAAGTAGGTGTACAATTACCTACTTGTTGGAAGATGTCATTGCTTTGTGGAACAAACCCTGAAACATAATCGTTCCTAGTAGTCAACTGAGGTAAGAGTATATACTTTTTAATTTTTATAAATTTGAAGATAAATCTTTTTGTAGATCACAATCTACCTATATAGTATTATTTTGAATATTTTTGTACATATATAAAATAAGATTTTTATTGTACGTGTTACTTGTTAATTGCAAATTACTCCGTATATTTTTGTAATCAGAAAATGATATTTTCAATAAAATTTGGTAAATAGAAAAGATTTAACTAAATCCAGTTGCGATGTATATATGATAGTTATTTAATCGTTAAGAGCAAATCGATCTAATTTAAATGAATATATCTTATTAAATAAATAAATAAATAAAATAGTTTGAATTCATACGAGGAGAAGACCTAATTTGAAGAGTCATATATCACTGATATGCCCTGACGCTGGTGTTCTTCAAGTGGCAAGATCAGATACAAATTTCTCGTGTTGTTAGGATGCACTTGGTTGGACAACCGTAACCTTGTGTACATGGTCGTTGAAGGTATTCGCATGAAGGTCTATCCGGTTCAATTTTAGAATTTAGATCGATCCGTATCATTATTTTAGGAAACAGAGAGGTTGTGTATTTGATAAATCAATTCTCTTTTGGTAGTTATTTCATTTTTCGGGTTATAATTTTATCTGTTTTTTATTATTTTTTTTAAAAAAATTTAATTTAATTTAAATTTATACGATTGATTATTTGTGGGCTTATTTTTGCTATCAGTACTGTTCTGATTGGAATCGACTTTTATATCCATAGGCCACTTAATACATAATTTAAATTTATGATTGCAATCGTTTTTTATATTAAATCCATATGCAACTTAAAACATCGTCTCAATGGTCATAATTATAATAATAAGGTGTAAAACAAACATATACGGACAAAATTATAAACTGAGCCAAAACTTAGAAATATTGATCAAATCCCCCAATTTGAACCCTAATTTCAGGGGAATTTTATAAATTTCTTACATTATGGTATTGGTAGGTGTTATTCGAGCCGAAGGAGCCGAAATTGACATGTTCAAGCTTGGTTCATTTGATAAACGAGTTCGAGCTGAGCCGAGCCTAATTTTTAAACGAGTTTTTTTATTTTGTTCAAGCTTGACTTATTTAAGAAATGAATGAGCTCGAGCTTTAAGTAGTACTACTTGGTTACAACATGTTGACTTAAATGAAATTTTAGAAATTCTATATAATTCGAGTTATTCGAGCTTTATTCGAACGAGTCGAGCTTTCAACCAAATTTAAAATTTTGTTCAAATTCGACTTGTTTAAATAAGTGAGCGAGCTCGAGATGTTCAATTCATATAATTAAGAACCCTACATTATGGCTTTGATTGCTGCAGTGGAGTGAGGTGTGTTTGGGGGATTGCAACGAATGAATCGGGGTTCTCGCCGATTCCATTTGGAGCAGTTGGCGGTTCAGTTGAGCCGCCCGGAGAGCCCAAACCAAACGAGTCCGGTGAAGACGAAGCCCAACACCTTATCGAGCGACGGAGTGGTTGACTTTCATTCCCGGATAATATAACCCCAAATTCAATTCAAACCGTAATTTTCAAGGGCCACGTGGACATCTAAAATTTTTTTTTTTTTTTTTTGGTCTAGACATCTAAAAATTATTAATACAATATCAAAGATTAAGTGCTCCGTACTCTCCACTGTAGTTATATAGGTAGAGGAATATATGTTATATCTTCAACTTCAACTTTCTTGGTTTTATTTAGCTTGGTTTTGTTGTAGAGTGCATGTTGTTTGTTTCATCGCCTTTTTTTTGGGGGGGGTTTTATTGTATTTTTGATGATTTTATGTTTATCGACTTATCAGCATATCGAGAATAGGATCTATCTGATATCGATTTTAACAAAAATTGAGGAATATATGTAACTCTAATAAGGAGTATTTCATTAAATAATAAGGAGTATTATAATAATAATAACCCATTACACAAATGAAAAATACTCCCCAAATACAAAACCATACAAGTTTTATGGATGCACGTACCCGTAGTAGGCACATAGGATAATTTTCTAAATATCCTTGATTCAAATAATTTCCTCATAAACAAAATATATATAAATAAAATAAACGTAAAAATAGATGATTAAGTTTGAGCATTGGGTATGACAACCTAATCATGTAATGCCCAGCTGCGTCGTATATATGGGTTTTGATGGAAATTAGATGCGCATCGGAAGTTTTAGAAACTATTTTCTATCATCTAATCGCAAGGATCTTCATGCATAAAATCGATAGATCAAATCATTGTTCATAGGAGATACCTCTTGATGCGTGAACCGGATTTAAACGGGGAGGATTCGGAAGAGAACTAGAGCCCCACGTGTTGCTCCTCTACTTGGTCCACAAGAGTCCGGTCTAGATCTCCTTTGCCTTCGACTGCTAGGACGAAGATCGAAAGGTGAACAATCAAATTGCTCTTGGTTGATGATGGAGGATTTCAGCCGTACCTCACAAACCAAAACCTACGGCAAACTATTGTGCCTTTTTTTTGGGATGTGTTGATTAGGTTAAGTCATAATAAGCTCATCTTTATAAGCTTATATTTATACCCTACTTGATTAATTATTTATTTCACAAATAAATCTTATCCCATTATTATTAATATATATCTAATATACACTAATAATAAAATCATCTATCTTTTGATCAAGCCCGTCAACTCTAAGTGTGTGACCGCATAGGACCCGTTTATAATAGCCATGGGTTTAACCCGTTTAAGCCCATTAATCGTAGTTGGCTTCTAGCAAAGCATTACGACTCCTAAAATAATCGGATTGAATATCTCTATCAATTGTCCTATTCCATAATTAGTCATTGCACCTTAAATTAAAGGACACAATTCCTTCAATCTCCCACTTGTCCTTAAACAAGTGTGCAATTTCAGATACCCGTGTCTCTTAATATCATATTTGATGATATGGTGACATTCATATCTTTTATCAAATATATTCCTTGAACTCTGAGTTCGAACTGTCAATTAAACGGATGATTACAAATAATTCATCCGAGCATGGCCATGCATTTTCAGTTCCTGCTCTTTAAGTGGCCTAGACACCATTCCTTTTCAATGCATCACAGTATGCATGAAGAAGGAGGACTTCTACAGTCTTGTATGACTATGGCTCCCACTCAACTTTTGGCAATCCCAACTACGACCTTTATAACTCCCTGTTATGGAAAGCGTTTAGCCGTGTCAAAGAAATACCAATCATCAAGAGAGACCATAACACACTCATGTATGAGGAATCTACTAATCATGGTTTAACTTAAAACTCTGCAATCCCTTTTGTAGAGTCTTAAGGTGGGCCTGTCCTATATGTATCATCCGTACATATATATGTAATTGACTAGACATCTCCATGTCCCTATAGCCCATGAAACCTGACGCTATCAGTCAACTTACAATATAGTCATTAATAAAATCACCTATGTCCAAGTTGATGATTTCAGACTACGGACTTGCGATAATTCATAACTGCATTTCACTTAATGGGGTTTCATTTACCAGAACACTTAAGATAAGCCCATTTGCGAACTACGAATTATTTGAACATTTTATTTATTATCGTTCAACACAATATATAAATAAAGATGAAATATCATATATCATAAAATCATCCAATCGAACATAAACTTAGTGTCTAACACTCTAAACATAAAATATAATAGAAAGCAATCTCAAAGCCATTCTCCAATGTGTTTGAGACCCTTAGCCCTAGTGTGACCATCATACTTTGGCTAGGCATAAGCTTCGTCAATGGATTTGCAATATTGTCATATGTATGCACCTTACACATCTTAATGTCAAATAAGGTGAAACATCCTCATATGATGTACGATCAACTTGTCATCACCCTTAATAAATCATCATTGGTTCTTCTCAAGAACTCCATGATGTTCTTAGCTGCACACTAGTGTGCCTCAACGGAATCGAATGGTATTTGCTACACCTGCTCAAAGCAAATGCAACATCAGGTCATGTACACCCCATAACATAGGTAAAACCTTTTCTTGGAATCTTGCATATTGAATATGTTAAGAATCTTATCTATATATAAGTTCCTTGATTCAATCTAAGCAATCTCTTAGATCTACCTCTATAGATCCTTATTCCAAGTATGTACACTGGCTCGCTAAAGTCTTTCATTGAGAAACATTTCTTTAGTCATTTCTTAATGGACTCTAACATCGCAATGCCATTCCCCATAAGTAGTACGTCATCCACATACAAGACTAGGAAGACCAATTTACTCCCACTAAACTTCTTGGATACACAAGGGTCCTCTTCGCATCTGATGAAATCAAACTCTTTGATCTTTTTATCAAACCGAAAGTTCCAACTCCTGAATGCTTACTTAAGTCCATATAAATTGTTGTGAGCTGAATTTGCCATATTTTACAGTAACTTTAATATCGTTTTCTGCATACTTTGCATACATTTGGGTTAGATAGTACAGAATCTATGTAGTTTATGTTTATTTGCCAAATTATGGAATCTACACCAGTTTCTGTTTAAATTCGCAGAATTCGAGACGTTTTACAGTAATTCTAAGGAAGGTCAGAAAAGCTCGGAAAACAACTACAGAAGTCCAGAATCCGAGAGTACAGAACCAGGACAAACCGAGCTAAAGCCAGGGCTACTCTATGTCGAGTACATCTTACTCGATGTCGAGTAGAGAGCCCAGGCGGACTTGGTCGATAAAGCCTGGTCGAGAAAGCTGAGCCAGACCAACCCGACTCCCGGAACGCAACTCGATCTCGACAAGCCCTAGTTGAGATCAATGACACCTCAGCGCCACACCCGGAGTCGACGAGAAGAGGAGCTGATCGACAAGCCGAGGACGAAGACGACCAGGCAGTATTCGCTGCCAGCGACTAAACTCGCTGCAGCGAGCCACTCGCTGCCGCGGAAATCCTCGCTGCCAGCGGGATGCACCAAGACGACGGAGATCGCCGACTCGCTCCAGCGGAAGGGGTCTCTCGCACCTGCGGATCGACGAACTCACTGCAGCGGAAGAAGCGGCTCGCGAAAGCGGAAAGGAAGTACCCTAGTCGATGTCGACGAGCCATAGTCGAGATCGACGACGCCCAGGAGCCATGCCCGAGCCTTGTCGAGCAGAGTCACCCGAGAAGTCCAGTCGACGACGAATCCTAGTCGACATCGACGAGCCCTTGTCAAAGTCGAGTAGACCCGTATCTGGAAACACGTCGACGTGAGCAGTCCGAGTAGAGTTGGGATTCCTTGGGCACGAAGGAAGTCGAGAGGGCCGAGAATCTATCCAATCTATCAAGATACATCATGGAAGAAGAGTTCTATCCGCTTTAAGACATTTAGATATATTTAGATTTAATTTCCTTATTGCTTTTATTTATCCTTAAGCATTTTAGATATAGTTTTAGATATAGATATAAATATTCTATCCTTGAGTAGCAAGGAATAGAAGGCTATAAATAAAGCCAATAGGGCTCAGTTTTATTCATTCAATTTCAGTGAGAGAGGGAGAGAGGTAGAGAGGTAGTTCCAAAGAGACGGTTTAGGGAGTTCGAAGGTTTTAAGGTTTTGGCAGTTTACGAGAATTGATTGCCAGGATTGTAAAGGCTTTGAATTTAGTTAATGCAAGTTGTTATTTCTTTCCAATCAATGTCTGAGTTTGCGATGAGGCGTGAGTAGTCCACCCACTTCTAGGGTTGGGGCGAGCCCAATGATAGCCATGCGTGTTTGAGGTAAAGATCTGACCTTTATCATGTTTTGAGCATCTCCTACTTGTTTATGCGTTTATTACCCGTTTAATGGAGATCCATGTTAACAACTTGGATTATAAACATAAAATCGGTAGAGACAATTAGGGTTTCTTGAAAGAGTTGTCTAATTGTTGGAAAAGGCAAAAGCTTAGTCCTTTGATGCAATTCACATGATTATCTGTTTATCTCTGCCTTATGCATGCCTGGTTATCGTTGTTGCAAACCCCAATCTTGGAAGTCTTTTACATACAGTTTATTTCGAAAGTCCCAAAGCACTTGTCTTTATTTTTTTTTGTTTCGTTTTATTCTCGGTCTACTCGATCTCGACCAAGCCTGGTCGACCTCGAGTTACTGATCTTCGATCTAGCATCGCTGTAGCTTCTCTGTGCAGGTACTCGACAAGACAAGCCGAAGTCGACGAGGACTCTACTCGATATCGAGTAGCCTCTAGTCGATATCGACTACACCCGGTGCTTGTTGCTGCGCTGTGTTCGACTGTCTGATCTTCTGTCGACTACCCTAGTCGAGATCGAGGACCCTGTTATCGATTTCTGATCGTGAGATTTCTCCGCTACTTAGGATCCGCTGACACGCTTCCTCATGGATCGATCCTGACTTCCCGCTGCTGCATCAGGAGGAGGTCTTGTAATTATTTGCAAGGGACGGAATCTGGTTTGCTGTGATTTATTTCTATTTTATTATTGCAAGTCTCGATTTCCTCCTATCAACAAATTGGCGCCGTTGCCGGGGAAGCAATCATTCGCGCCTTAGTTAGTTAAGTCTCACGTTTCTTTTGAGTTACTTCGCAGGTGTATGCGTCGTTCTGGTCTACCACCTGAGTTTGACGCCTTAGACGAACCGGAGCGCTACCTACATATCCACTCTAAACTCAAAAGGATAATGGCGGCCGTTGAAACACAAGAGCAAATGATCGAAAGGCTTACAAGGGAACTAGCCGCAAAGGATACCACTATCGCCAATGAAAGGGCAGCGAGGGAACAAGAAGCTGAGCGCGCAAGGCAAGCAGAAGCTGAGCTTGCCCAATATCCAACTACTGCTGAGGATTATATGCATTCAGCTCTCGTCGTGCCTGAATCGGCGATTCTAATCCCTGATAACTCTTTTGAAATTCGCACTCAATTTTTGATAGAGCTTAAAAATAATGCTTTTTATGGCAAATTTAATGAGTGCCCTCTTGAACATATTACTAACTTTCATGATATGTGTCGTACTCTTGCTGAAGGTACAACTCTGGAATATGTCAAGATGAAATCTTTTCGCTGGTCGCTCGCTGAACCTGCACTGAAGTGGCTTGAAGGGCTGAAGCCGAGATCTCTCACCACCTGGGCCCAAGTAGAGCAAGAGTTCCTGAACAAATACTTCCCACCCGCCAAAACAGCACTTCTCCGTCAGAAAATCACCGCCTTCAAACAGAAGCAAGGGGAACCGCTGGCAAAGGTATGGGAACGCTACAAAGAACTACTGCGATCTTGCCCTACTCATGGACAGCCACCCTACGTCATTCAGGAGATCTTTTTCAACTCTCTTGATCAAATCACTAAGGATAGGATCAACCATTATACTCGCTATGAGTATCTGACAATGCCACCAAGCGACGCATGGGGTGTGCTAGAAAAGCTCACTAACTACGACAACAAATATGGGGCTCCTACAAACTATGAGGAGAACTCCTACGCCAGGCCAGCACCATCAATGCCACTCTATGAGCCAGCAAAGGAGATTGACCCAGATGTCAGGGAGCAGTTCTACAGAGACCAAAATCGCAAGCTCCTCAAGCAAGTCAAATACCTATCTGTCAATCAGCCTTGCATCGAATGCGGATCACAGAGGCACACCACTACTGAGTGCCCACACACCGAGCAAGTCAGGATGGCAGAAACACATGAGGAGGCAGCCTACGCTGGGGTCCAAATCGCTACATGGGAGACCAACGGTCCTACCAACCACAGTGGAACCAAGGTCCTCCTAGGAATCCCCCTCCCTACAGAGCTCCAGGACATCCAGAGAGGGATCAAAAGAAGGATGATCTGCAGCTGATCCTTGAGGAGATGCATCAGAATCAGGGCACCATCAACAACCAATTCCAGAACATCACTACAAAATTTGGAGAATTAGACATCTGGAAAAGGGGAATAGAGACGCAGATGGGTCAGATCGCTGCACAGATCCCACGACCGTCCGGACAACTCCCTGGGCAAACAGAACCAAATCCTAAGGGGAAAACAGGACACGTCGCAGCTATCAAACTCAGGAGTGGACATCAATTACACGAGCCAGAAGTCGGAAAACAGCAAAGCAAGGCAGAGCAGCAACTCGACACAGAGCACAACCAACTCGATCTCGAGGAGGGTGTACTCGATGTCGAAAAGCCGCTACTCGACACAGACCAGAAGCTGAGCTCGGACTCCGCTGCGCAGACCAGCAACTCCAGGTCGACCACCCTACTCGATGTCGAGGAGCCCGTGGTCGAGATCGACGAGCAGCATCTGGCCGACGTCGACGACTCTGCAGCACCTCCAACAGCTGATCAGACTCCGAAACTGAAAAAGCCACTGCATTTCCCTTCAAAAGCACAGAAAGATCCCACTGCAGGTAGGTTTACCAGATTTGTTAATATGCTGCAAGAACTGAATGTTTCTATTCCTTTTACAGAAGCCCTGCAAGAGATGCCTGGATATGTCAAATTTCTCAAGGAAATCCTAAGCAAGAAGCGATTCATCTCAGAGATCGCAGGCGAATGCAAAGTACTCCACTTCCCTGAAAAAAAACCTAACCCTGGTAAGTTTTCTGTTACTGTGGGTTTTGGACAATATAAATATGATTCTCTATGCGATTTAGGAGCAAGTGTGAGCATCATGCCTTTATCAATCTGGTGGAAAGTAAAGATATGATGCATAGAACCTGTGGATGCCAAGCTATACATGGAAAACAATACAGTAGTCATCCCTACAGGTATAGTTGAGAATGTCCCGGTCCAGGTTGGTAAATTCTTTGTTCCAGCTGATTTCCTTATCATTGACTGTGCTGAAGATCCTACTAGCCCTATTATTCTTGGTAGACCATTCTTATCTACTGCAGATGCCAAAATAAGTGTCAAGAATAGGTCACTCACCTTCACCATAGGCGATGAGGTTTTGGATTTCTCTTTTGGCCTTGCAAAAGAGGAAATTTCATGGCTAGAGGTGAAAAGCATCAGCAACCACGGGACCAAGCAAACAACGAGGAAAGGTGCTGACGCTGTACTCGAGATCGACAAGCCCAACTCGATCTCGACAAGAGACGTACTCGATGTCGACAAGACTTTGTCTACCTCGACAACTACTTTAAAGCCAGAAACTTTCCATGAGCCTAAGTATGGGGTCCGTGTACTCGAGGTCGACCAACTGTACTCGATGTCGACTAGCCCCAAGCCCAAAGATTCCTGTTTTGGGTCCAAAAAGGCAAATTCAGGTATGAATCCTACTCCCCATCAGTCCATAAAGAAAATTATCAATGATTTAAGGGGAGATAAGACGCTGTGGCAAGAGAATCTGCGAAAACTGAGAGCTGGAAGGAAAAGGGAGAAAGAAAAGGGAGATGATGCAAGCAACAACCTGTCAGCTGAGCTTGCATATTACCAGCAGGACCTAGATGATCCAGGAGAAGGGCCAAGCATGAGCGGGCCCCACAATAAGGGTCCTTGAGCGCAAAAGGAGAAGTCGGCCTAGCGACTCTAAAATCTAGAGCATGTATATAAAACTTTATGATTTTTTGGGACTTTTGAACTTTTTGTTTTTGGTTTTTGTTTTTGGTTTTAGGGTTTTATGTCTTTTAGAATGTTTTATGTGGATAGTCTTGTTTTATGTCCAATCTAACACTTTTAGGTCGGCAAGCATAAAAGGCTTGCGAAAAGTGGAATAAGAAGTCCCTGAAAAACAGTCAAAATCGACGAAGGCCAAGTCGACGGCGACAAGGAGGAGCAGCCCAGACACTACTCGATCTCGAGTAGGCCAACTCGACATCGACAAGCCCAGACGCTCCTCGACTTCAGAAAACTACTAGACGCAGACGAGGCTCCTCGAGATCGACTACCCTGTACTCGAGATCGACAAGCCTACCTCTACTCGACATGCATTGATCCGCCTTCCTCGATGTTTTATCCTGTGAGTTCCTTCCTTTACTCTTGTTTTTATTTAATTTTTATACAGTGGGGACACTGTAAGTTTTAAGTATGGGGTGGGGGAAGGGCTTACTTTGTGCATATTTGCCATATTTGACATTATTTGTGCATGTTTAAAATTTATTTCTTTGGATTGCTACATGGCTATTTTGGAATGCATTATTGATTTATGTGCTCATATGCATGTTTTCCAAAATTTGAGAAAAATGACCCCCATTGAATTTTTTTTTGAATAATGTCATGGAAGCTTATATTGGACTCGACGATGCAAAATTGGATTCATTAGAGATATAGCATGAAATTGCCTAGTAAGGGAAGTCACAATGAAGTGCATATTTTTATGAAAACCATAGAAGGAGGTAAAATTTGAAGTTGCTTTTGACATGTTGCATGATAAGATGATGGAGGACTTTATATTTCCATATAATGCTCATATTGTTATATCCTAGCCACACCTATGCTTATGCATTACACAAAGCCATATTATGCCTTATTTCAATTATTGCTCCACATGACCTAAATATTTGCCATTCTTTACCTTATCCGGGGATTATGATGAGAATGATATTACATTATGGAGATTATCATATGGTGTTTATTATCATTATTGGAGTTTGGAAGGAAATTGTTTGAAATATATGGAAAATTTAATGAGTGAAAGAAAATCCAATCACCTCAGGAGATAAAGGTAGATTGACCATGCTCTCTAAGATAATAGTTTGGAGAGATGGGACACATTGTGAGGAGTCCAAAGCACTAAGTGATGCGGGACCATCCAAGACACCTTCGGATGATGTCCTTATCAAGAGGAAGAAGAAAGCTCCACCATGGGAGAAGGTACAAAGGTGGAAGCTTGGCGTTTTTACATTCGTTCAGCAACTTGACAGCTTTTCGATGTCTCTGTAAAATGGGTCGTACGGATTCAATATTGATCGGATTGAGGCGTGCCATACCTTGTTGGAACGAGGACGAAGAGATCTACAACTTTGCTGTTGAAGGTTTTTCCAGATTCGTCCAATAGCTTGGCCGAAATCCACATTCTTTGAGCTGCTGCTGGTTTTGACGGGATTTTGTTAAGTTTTGGAACATTATGTTTATTTCCTATTTTTAGTATTTCTTTTACTTAAGTTATTTTAGGAAACTTTAAGGTTATTTTTATTATTTCCATTAGATGTTAGTTTTATCTTATTCTATCATCTAACTCGGCCCAACAGCCCTGCGTGGCCTATATATTCCGAGTTCTCCTATTGTAATTCAATTAGAACATGATGAATAGAATTTAGATCTCTCAAATTGTGTGAAACACATGGAGTGTCTTGTTGATCCAACTAGAGCTGTGCTCGTTGATCATCGAATTGGTTTGTTTTAGCTTGGTTTGCTTTGCCGTTCACCAACTTCGCAAGACTTGGTGAATCTAGTATCCACAAGCCCCCTCCTTGTGCCTTCAAGTTGTCCGCTTGATTGTGTAGGGTTGTAGAGGCGGGTTGTGTAGTCATTGGTATTGGTTCCTACCCTCTGAGGAGGCCTGGGGTCTTTATCTTGTTCTGCATAGATCGACTCAGTCCATATCAGGTCGTGTCTTTCAATTCTTGTTTACAAATTTCGAGTCTTTATCATTCTTTATCAGTTCTTGTCGAGTCTTGTTACATTCTTGATCGATCTTGATCTATCTTGGTCGAATCTTGCATTGTTCTTGCTGCGTTCTTTAAGTCTTTCTTGTTTCTTGTTTAGTTCTTGCTTGTTGTCGAAGATCGGACCATCAAACGGCTAACCCCGTATCACTAAGTATCCGGGGTCATTCATGACACCCATGTTTGCGACTCGCGAGAAGGCAGTGCTGAGGTCAGAGAGGTAAAAGCATTATTATTGATAAAAGCATTATGAAAGGTGATGAATCTTATGAAAAGGAATGTGGAAATTCAAGTTTGGAAATACTCCATTTCCCCGGATCATTAGCACCACATTGCCAAAAATTGCCCACCTTTAGCCTTTTACCAATCTACTCCTTATTTGAGCTTAAATTGAAGTCCTCTTGATTATCAATGCTTTGTCACTTATGATTGTCTTTTCATAACCCTCCTTTTGTGAGTAGATGTTGCTTTTTTATATTTGCACATGCATGGATCTGTGACACTAGTACCTTTTCGAGGATGGTAATTGATTGCAGGGACATATAAGAATGAATCTAATATGTTGAGAGTTTTGATTTCTTCCCCTGATTGACAAATAAAGGTATTGCTTGAGGACAAGCAAGCTTAAGTATGGGGTGTTTGTTGTGAGCTGAATTTGCCATATTTTACAGTAACTTTAATATCGTTTTCTGCATACTTTGCATACATTTGGGTTAGATAGTACAGAATCTATGTAGTTTATGTTTATTTGCCAAATTATGGAATCTACACCAGTTTCTGTTTAAATTCGCAGAATTCTAGACGTTTTACAGTAATTCTAAGGAAGGTCAGAAAAGCTCGGAAAACAACTACAGAAGTCCAGAATCCGAGAGTACAGAACCAGGACAAACCGAGCTAAAGCCAGGGCTACTCTATGTCGAGTACATCTTACTCGATGTCGAGTAGAGAGCCCAGGCGGACTTGGTTGACAAAGCCTGGTCGAGAAAGCTGAGCCAGACCAACCCGACTTTCGAAACGCAACTCGATCTCGACAAGCCCTAGTCGAGATCGATGACACCTCAGCGCCACACCCAGATTCGATGAGAAGAGGAGCTGATCGACAAGCCGAGGACGAAGACGACCAGGCAGCATTCGCTGCCAGCGACTAGACTCGCTGCAGCGAGCCACTCGCTGCCGCGGAAATCCTCGCTGCCAGGGACTAGACTCGTTGTAGCGAGCCACTCGCTGCCGCGGAAATCCTCGCTGCCAGCGGGATGCACCAAGACGACGGAGATCGCCGACTCGCTCCAGCGGAAGGGGTCTCTCGCACCTGCGGATCGATGAACTCGCTGCAGCGGAAGAAGCGGCTCGCGAAAGCGAAAAGGAAGTACCCTAGTCGATGTCGACGAGCCATAGTCGAGATCGACGACGCCCAGGAGCCATGTCCGAGCCTTGTCGAGCAGAGTCACCCGAGAAGTCCAGTCGACGATGAATCCTAGTCGACATCGACGAGCCCTTGTCGAAGTCGAGTAGAACCGTATCTGGAAACACGTCGACGTGAGCAGTCCGAGTAGAGTTGGGATTCCTTGGGCACGAAGGAAGTCGAGAGGGCCGAGAATCTATCCAATCTATCAAGATACATCATGGAAGAAGAGTTCTATCCGCTTTAAGACATTTAGATATATTTAGATTTAATTTCCTTACTGCTTTTATTTATCCTTAAGCATTTTAGATATAGTTTTAGATATAGATATAGATATTCTATCCTTGAGTAGCAAGGAATAGAAGGCTATAAATAAAGCCAATAGGGCTCAGTTTTATTCATTCAATTTCAGTGAGAGAGGGAGAGAGGTAGAGAGGTAGTTCCAAAGAGACGGTTTAGGGAGTTCGAAGGTTTTAAGGTTTTGGAAGTTTACGAGAGTTGATTGCCAGGATTGTAAAGGCTTTGAATTTAGTTAATGCAAGTTGTTATTTCTTTCCAATCAATGTCTGAGTTTGCGATGAGGCGTGAGTAGTCCACCCACTTCTAGGGTTGGGGCGAGCCCAACGATAGCCATGCGTGTTTGAGGTAAAGATCTGACCTTTATCATGTTTTAAGCATCTCCTACTTGTTTATGCGTTTATTACCCGTTTAATGGAGATCCATGTTAACAACTTGGATTATAAACATAAAATCGGTAGAGACAATTAGGGTTTCTTGAAAGAGTTGTCTAATTGTTGGAAAAGGCGAAAGCTTAGTCCTTTGATGCAATTCACATGATTATTTGTTTATCTCTGCCTTATGCATGCCTGGTTATCGTTGTTGCAAACCCCAATCTTGGAAGTCTTTTACATACAGTTTATTTCGAAAGTCCCAAAGCACTTGTCTTTATTTTCTTTTGTTTCGTTTTATTCTCGGTCTACTTGATCTCGACCAAGCCTGGTCGACCTCGAGTTACTGATCTTCGATCTAGCATCGTTGTAGCTTCTCTGCGCAGGTACTCGACAAGACAAGCCGAAGTCGACGAGGACTCTACTCGATATCGAGTAGCCTCTAGTCGATATCGACTACACCCGGTGCTTGTTGTTGCGCTGTGTTCGACTGTCTGATCTTCTGTCGACTACCCTAGTCGAGATCGAGGACCTTGTTATCGACTTCTGACCGTGAGATTTCTCCGCTACTTAGGATCCGCTGACACGCTTCCTCATGGATCGATCCTGACTTCCCGCTGCTGCATCAGGAGGAGGTCTTGTAATTATTTACAAGGGACGGAATCTGGTTTGCTGTGATTTATTTCTATTTTATTATTGCAAGTCTCGATTTCCTCCTATCAACATAAATAGACCTCTTAAGCTTGCATACCTTCCCAGCATCACTTGGATCTTCAAAACCCTCGGGTTGTGTCATGTACACATCCTCTTCCAAATCTCCATTCAAGAAGGCGGTTTTGACGCCCATTTGCCAAATCTCATAATCATAATATATAAGCGGCAATAGCAAGGATTATCCTAATGGATCTTATCATGACAACTGATGAAAAGGTCTCTTCATAGTCTATACCATGAGTCTGTTTAAAACCTTTGACAACTAATCTTGCCTTGCACAGAGATACATTTTCATCCTTATTTGTCTTGAGTTTGAAAACTCATTTGCTCCCTATGGGTTTTACCCCAGCTGGCAAATCTTTCAAGTCCCACACTTGATTTTCAAACATTGAATCCATTTCGGATCTCATGGCCTCAAGCCATTTCTTGGAGTCTGGACCCGTTGTTGCTTGCTTATAGGTATTAGGCTCATCATGTTCTTCCAAAAGAACATCAAGGACTCTACTCGATATCGAGTAGCCTCTAGTCGATATCGACTACACCCGGTGCTTGTTGCTGCGCTGTGTTCGAATGTCTGATCTTCTGTCGACTACCCTAGTCGAGATCGAGGACCCTGTTATCGACTTCTGACCGTGAGATTTCTCCGCTACTTAGGATCCGCTGACACGCTTCCTCGTGGATCGATCCTGACTTCCCGCTGCTGCATCAGGAGGAGGTCTTGTAATTATTTGCAAGGGACGGAATCTGGTTTGCTGTGATTTATTTCTATTTTATTATTGCAAGTCTCGATTTCCTCCTATCAACATAAATAGACCTCTTAAGCTTGCATACCTTCCCAGCATCACTTGGATCTTCAAAACCCTCGGGTTGTGTCATGTACACATCCTCTTCCAAATCTCCATTCAAGAAGGCGGTTTTGACGTCCATTTGCCAAATCTCATAATCATAATATATAAGCGGCAATAGCAAGGATTATCCTAATGGATCTTATCATGACAACTGATGAAAAGGTCTCTTCATAGTCTATACCATGAGTCTGTTTAAAACCTTTGACAACTAATCTTGCCTTGCACAGCGATACATTTTCATCCTTATTTGTCTTGAGTTTGAAAACTCATTTGCTCCCTATGAGTTTTACCCCAGCTGGCAAATCTTTCAAGTCCCACACTTGATTTTCAAACATTGAATCCATTTCGGATCTCATGGCCTTAAGCCATTTCTTGGAGTCTGGACCCGTTGTTGCTTGCTTATAGGTATTAGGCTCATCATGTTCTTCCAAAAGAACATCAAGGTTTACATTCAAGATGAAATCATCATAACGTCTTGGTTGTACCCTTGGCCTATCTGATCTACGGGTGGGTTCAACAACTCGAGCTGGAATAGTTTCCACAACTGTTTGTGGATCCTTTTGTTCCGGTTCTTGGATGATTTGGGGCCCTTGGCCTTCCAAAACCATCAACTCGTCATCGACATCATCTATGTCATCTCGTTGTTGAGTTTGTTGCTCTTCATCATGAACTGTTTCAAGATGAATATTTCTCCCACTTGACTTATTGGAAATGAACTCTCTTTCCAAAAAGACACTATCCCTTGCAACAAACACCTTTTGTTCAGCAGGACTGTAGAAGTAATATCCAAAACTACCTTTTGAATACCCTATAAAACAACATTTTATTTGATTTAGGGGCAAGCTTATCCGTTTGTAAACGCTTTACATAAGCTTCATATCCCCATATCTTCATAAAAGACAATTTTGGAACCTTTCCAGTCCATATCTCATATGGAGTTTTGTCTATAGCTATAGACGGAGTCCTATTTAGTGTAAGTACGGTAGTTGTGAGGGCATATCCCCAGAAGGATACCAGAAGGTCAGCAAAACTCATCATAGATCGGATCATGTCTAACAGGGTCCTGTTTCTCCTTTCAGATACACCGTTATGGTGTGGTGTTCCAGGAGTAGACAATTGTGTTACTATCCCACAATTTTTCAAATGATGATCAAATTCATGGCTCAAGTACTCACCACCACGATCTGATCGATGTGCTTTTATTTTCTTGCCAGTTTGAGTCTCTACCTCATTTTGAAATTCTTTGAACTTTTCAAAGGATTCCGATTTATGTGACATAAGGTAAATATATCCATATCTACTCATGCCATCAGTAAATGTGATGAAGTATCTATAACCACCTCTAGCTTCTGTACTCATTGGCCCACATACATCAGTATGTATAATGCCCAATAGCTCAGTAGCCCTTTCATTTGTTCCTTTGAAAGGTGACCTTGTCATCTTGCCCATCATACATGACTCACATGTATCAATGGATTCACAATCCACGTCTTTTAGAAGTCCATCTTTATGGAGCTTCTTCATGCGGTCTAAACTGATGTGACCCAAACGACAGTGCTATAGGTAGGCTTCACTCAACTTACTTGATTTTTGTATTTATGTTATAAGATTCTGTTGTAAGGCCGAATACAAATATTCCATTAATATCTTGAGCACGGGCATAGAAGATATCATTCTTGTGAATAATTATACCTTCTTCTGTAGTGCTAAAATTAAAACCTTCAGAATAAATTACTGCAGCCGAAACAAGGTTCTTTGTAATGCTAGGAACAAAATAACAATTATTTAGTTCTAAGATTAAACCAAAAGGAAGAGATAAACTAAAATCTCCTACGGCAAGTGCAGCAACACTTGCCCCATTTCCGACGCGTAGGTCTATCTCCCTTTTCTTCACTTGTCTCTTATTTCTTAGTCCCTGCACATTTGAAATAATGTGAGCACCACATGCGGTATCTAATACCCAAGTAGGACCATTATCTAATGTGAGGACATTGGTTGACAATAATTCAATAACATAAATACCTGAAGTGTTGGAACTCAAAGTCCCGTTCTTCTTGTCTTCCAGGTAATTGGGACAGTTTCTTTTCCAGTGTCCCTTAGCCTTACAGTGGAAACAATCATGGTCTGCAGCCACCCATGGCTTCTCACCACCCTTAGGTTTTGCAACTTCCTTGCCCTTCCTTTGGGTATTGTTCTTGTTCTTGGCTACCTTCTTGAACCCTTTCCCTCTATTGACGTTAAGAACTTCCTTCTTGTTGTCAGTTAGAGTATTCTGCTCAACAGCTTTGAGCATACCATGGAGTTCGTTCAGGTTTTTCTTAATACCATGCATATGGTAGTTCATCATGAATGAGGCAAAGCCATCATGTAAGGAGTGCAAGACGATATATGTGGCCAACTCTTGGTCATATGGGGTGCCCAATGTCTCCATACGGCTAAAAAGACCGATCATGTTAAACACATGGGGACCTACTGGCTTTCCTTTCACAAGCTTGCTATCCAGTATAGCCTTGTGAGTTTCATATCGTTCAATCCTTACCTGTGCCTAAAACAACATTTTCAGGTTGGTGATGATAGAGTAGGCATCTTGGTATTCAAACCTCTTTTGAAGGTCAGGTTCCATGCTTGCTAGCATCAAACAAGTGACAGGTAAAGAATCACTCCTTAACTCCATTTCTCTAACTATCTTCTCATCCGACGAGGCATCGGTAATAGTAGGGATAAATTTTGTTAGGACGTCCTCACGCCCTTCAGACCTGAGAACAATTATCAAATTCCTTTCCCAATCAAGAAAATTCGTTCCATTCAATTTGTTTTTCTCAACTATTGAGCGCAGGTTGAATTTCAAGTTATCGTTCGACATAATGCCTATATAAAAAGGAAATGACATACAAATCAGTTTATGTTCGAAATGCAAATTACTTAGGATTAAACACCTTTAAAATAAGTAAATGCGCATTTTATTCAAATAGTTATTGTTCCTGATGAATAAAATGATTCCAAGATCCCATTACACACAAGATCCAACGTACTTTTGCACTGCCTAGAGTCTTGTATGCTCAAGGTAAGTAACAATTACTAATTATAACTCCTTATAATTCTTGGTTGATGATCCACATCCAATGTGAAATCATCCTATGCCTCAAGATCCAAAACTTTTCCTTTTGGTCTCTTGTTGGGTACAACCATATCAAAGCTTATGAACCCCTTGTATAGATTCACCCTCATTAGCCCAAGATTATGGAAAGACACCCTCACTTTTGTGAAGACCATCCAACCAAAAATCCAGAACTTAATGGGTTATGATATGAAAAGGCATTGCCCCAATTTACCTTAGGAACTTAAGTCTTTTATTTGTTTTTATTTATAAGTGAAAAATTTGTCTTTATTTATAAGTGAAAAAATATCATAAATAAAAACAACATAAAACTTAAAATAAGGCATTCAAAATGCAATGAAATTGTGATCCTAGTATGGCCCCTACGATGCATAAAATAAAGATCTAATCTTCATGGATCTCCACCCTCGCGCCCTTCATGGATCTCAATCATTGAACTTCTTATGTCTTCTTGTATTAATTACAATATTTTCTAATAATCTAATTACTGAAAATAAATTACAAAAATACATAACGATACGCAGATCGTGTACAAAAAAAAACATAACGATACGCAGATCGTATTTATGGGCCATACTAGTCACCTCATGCAATAATATCATATATTAAAAATATTAATCACAATTAATATAACATCAAAATATTAATCAAATTAATATAAACAAGAAATAGAATATTAATCATATTAATAAACTATTTAACTCAAATCAATTAAATTATCTAATAAAATAACTAATTTAATATTCTTGATATTTAATTCAAAATTAGCAATCATATATATGGAATAAATTTATGGTAACTATTACCTTGTATAATTGGATAGAATATTTCATTAGGGATAAGATATCTATTATATCTAATTAAGGTAATTTAGGATCTTACACTAAAACCCTAGTATACCTTTCATAACATAATAGCCGCTTCATCCACACCCACTAAAATTTTGTAACAATTACAAACTTTGACAATTGTAGGATTAAGATGGTAGGTTTTCATAAAACTTAAACTTTTGACAAATTAATATATGAATCAAATTCACATAAAATTTATCAATATGATTGAAATCAAAATAAAAACTTTGTTTTTTTTTTCCCGATCCATTCGTGTTCCACTACGAAAAATTACATACAATTCCAAGAAATCGTAATCGTCAACTTTCGTACAATTCCAATCATGTGATCTTATCATGCGATCGGCAATTTCAGTGGAGATGTTTAGTAGTTGTACATTAAACTATTTAAGATACATATATAAAAGTTCAGAACTCCGAACTTTTTCAGTGGAGACGTTTTCGAACATTAAACTATTTAACATACATATATTAAACTTGCCGATCATAAATTTCAGTGGAGGCTTGCGGCAATGTGTATCGGAATCAAATTCCGAACTTGTATCGAATTCTTTGTATCGGAACAAAGTCCGAACCCATATAAAATTCAACACATCCAATTTATCAAAATCATATTTTAATTATACAAATTATTCCATATATCAAATATATTGCTAAATTGAATCAAAACTAAAAAGAAAAGCAGTTGATCATATCAAATTATGCAAGATGCTCTGATGCCACTGATGGAAATTAGATGCGCAACGCAAGTTTTAGAAACTATTTTCTATCATCTAATCGCAAGGATCTTCATGCATAAAATCGATAGATCAAATCATTGTTGATGCGTGAACCGGATCTAAACGGGGAGGATTCGGATGAGAACTAGAGCCCCACGTGTTGCTCCTCTACTTGGTCCACAAGAGTCCGGTCTAGATCTCCTTTGCCTTTGACTGCTAGGACGAAGATCGAAAGGTGAACAATCAAATTGCTCTTGGTTGATGATGGAGGATTTCAGCCGTACGTCACAAACCAAAACCTACGGCAAACTACTGTGCCTTTTTTTTTTGGGATGTGTTGATTAGGTTAAGTCATAATAAGCTCATCTTTATAAGCTTATATTTATACCCTACTTGATTAATTATTTATTTCACAAATAAATCTTATCCCATTATTATTAATATATATCTAATATACACTAATAATAAAATCATCTATCTTTTGATCAAGCCCGTCAACTCTAAGTGTGTGACCGCATAGGACCCGTTTATAATAGCCATGAGTTTAACCCGTTTAAGCCCATTAATCGTAGTTGGCTTCTAGCAAAGCATTACGACTCCTAAAATAATCGGATTGAATATCTCTATCAATTGTCCTATTCCATAATTAGTCATTGCACCTTAAATTAAAGGACACAATTCCTTCAGGTTTACCATGTATGTACTATGGAGATCCACCGGGGACGAAGGTGGATGCAGACGGAGTTGACGTCGTAGAAGGTGATCTCTTTGAGAGCATAGTGAGCAAGGGCCTAGCGGCTAACCCGACTTGGGAAGCACATAGAATGCAAGCTGCTAAAAGGATCAAAGCTAGAACAGCTTTGTTACTGATCTTCAAAGCCATATGTGAAATAGAAGGATATATTGTATAGATTAGATAAGTTGGGCTATTAATTGTAAATAGGCATAAGTTTCTTCTTGGAGCTATAAATAGCCAACAACTTCTGTAACAGAATCAAGAGCTTCAGTTCAATCAATTCAAGTTGTTCATCTTCAAGAATCTCTCAACCAATTTCTGTTTCCTCATTTCAAATGGTATCAGAGCGTTGAGGGAGATAGAGAGAGAGATCTGTTGAAGTCCGGCGAACATCATCACCATCACATAATCGATTGAAGGCCTCATGGATCCCAGAGTAGAGAATGAGAATGGCGAATTCGTAGTAGGGCAAAGAGTTCAAGAAGTCACGCAGTAGCTTGGAATCCTCTCGAGCGATCCGATGGCGTTGACGAACTCGGATCACCCAGGTTCGCAAATCGTTTCCCTACAATTGACTGGTCTGAATTTTCTCAATTGGAGTAGGAATGTGAAAATGGCATTAGGCGCAAAATGTAAAATTGGATTCATCGATGGAACCTGCAAGAAACCTGAGGCTGGGTCAGTCGATACTCATAGATGGATTAGGGCGGACTATATGGTCCGATGTTGGTTGTTAAATTCGATTTCGAATGAAATCTCTGAAAGTTTGATGAGTGTGGTGTCTGCGAGAGAACTCTGGTTGGAATTGACGGAAAGATACGGTCAATCCAATGGCCCTCTTCTGTATCAATTGAAGAGAACTTTGTCGTCTTTGGATCAAGGGAATAGATCCATAGGAGAGTACTACTGTAGGCTCAAAAAGATTTGGGATGAGATTGCAAATCTTGAGGTCATGCCTGAGTGTACATGTGGAGCATTGAATGGATGTTCTTGTGGTCTGGTTAAGAAAATTCTGGAACAAGAATCGGTTAACAGGCTAATTCAATTCCTCATGGGACTAAATGAGGAATATGATGGAGTAAGGAGCAATATCTTGTCAATGGATGTGCTCCCAACAGTAAATAGAGCTTTCTACTTAGTGTAGCAAGTGGAAAGGCAGAAGATGGTGACAGGATCTTTGCAAACTGAGAATGGAGGCAATGCCCTATACTCAACAAGCAAAGATCAGGATCTGAGAGGCAACAGGGTCCAAGCTCTGGGCAGAATGGAAAGAAAGAGTACAAAGGAAATTCTGATAAGAAATGTGATTTCTGCTACATGAAAGGACATGTTAGAGAGACATGCTACAGACTTCATGGGTTTCCAGATAAAGGAAAAGGCAGTAATCAGATCAAGGGGTCATCTGGCAGGATGGCAAATGCAGCAGAAGGAGAAGGTAGCAGCTGGATGAATGAGCATGAGAATAGCCCACTGGATGAGAAGCCAGATAGCAAAGAGGAGCATCAGGGTGTTGACATGGCCTTGGTGAATGCCATGTGCTTAGAAATGGCAAAGATCTTCAAGGGCAAAGAAAAGCAAGAATACCATGGATCCCACTTTGTAACTGCAAATGTTACAGGTATGATTCCCCATGCTTTAGGCTCAAGTGTACCTTCCACTCATAAATGGATTATTGATTCTGGTGCAACAGATCATTTTGTTATGAATGAGAGTAAAATTGTGCATAAGAAAAGGCTGGATAATCCTATACCTGTAGCTTTGCCTGATGGGAGCACTATGGTTGCAGAAGTGAGTGGAATGGTGAAGATAAATGAGAAATTGAATATGTATAATGTGCTTGTGATGCCTGGATTTAAATATAATCTGCTATCTGTTACTCAATTGTTGGATGAGAATGGTCTACTGATTGAGATGAATCGGTATGAATGTAATTTTCAGGACCCTTTCACTAGGAAGAGGGTGGCCACTGGAATGAGAGATGGAGGGCTATTCATTCTCAAAGCAATGTCTGACAACTCAACCCTGGAATCTGAGAGATGTAGCAGATCTGAGAGTTGCAGCAGAAATGGTGAAACTTCTTTGTTTTCTGGTTGTAATAAGGAAACTGCAAGCATTATTCATGCTAGATTAGGTCATTGCTCTTATGGCAAGATAGAACATTTGCCTATGTTCAAATGCTTTGCTGAGAAAGATCTGTTTTGTGAAAGTTGTATCTTTGCCAAGCAATCAAAATTTCCTTTCTCAAGATGTGATTCTCTTGGTGTGTCCTCTTTTAATTTAGTTCACATGGACTTATGGGGTCCATATAGAACTCCCACTATGAATGGTGCTTCATAATTTGTGACTATAGTTGATGATAACACAAGATATACTTGGGTATACCTGATCAAGACCAAACTGGAGGTATTCTCTGTGATTCAGTCCTTTGTGGCCTATGTGAAAACACAGTTTGGCAAATGCATCAAAGTCATCAGAAGTGATAATAGGATGGAGTTTGTACACCAAAGGTGCAAGGAACTGATGAGTTCAAATGGAATTGTTCATCAGAGAAGTGTGCCAGGGAACTCTCAACAAAATGGGAGAGTTGAGAGGAAGCACAGACACATCATTGAGACTGCAAGAGCCCTAAGAATCCATGCTGGATTTGGGATTAAGTTCTGGGGTGACTGTGTACTGGCTGCAGTTCACATTATAAATATGTTACCCAGTTCAGTACTCAAGTGGAGCATTCCCTATGAGCTATTGTTCAAAAGAAAGGCGGACTTTGATCAGTTGAGAGTACTGGGATGTTTATGTTTTGGCAAGCCATGTATTCAAGGACATGGTAAGGATAAGTTTGGTGTACAGACAAGGAAGTGTGTACTAATTGGATACCCGTCTGGTAAAAAGGGATATAAGTTGTATGATATAGAACACCACAAGGTGTTTGTTAGCAGGGATGTGGTCTTTAAGGAAGATGAATTCCCTATAAAGAAGAAAGAGACAGCAAGCATTGGAACACCTAGCAGCAGTTCAATGCCCCTAGTCAATCCAGCAAGTGATGAAGATGGCTTAATTCAGTTGCCATCTAATCAAGGTCATCCAACAGGTTCAGTCGAACACACCACTCCTCAAAACATCCAAACACATAGCCCAGCTCCACAAGACATCCCATCACCACAAAACAGCCATCACCATACAACCAACTCCATTCCCGAATCCTTTGAGTCTTTTGAGACTTCTTGTTCTACAGAAGTGAATTCAATACCCCAGCAATGCCTGAGAAGATCTGAGAGATCTAGGATTGCTCCCACTAAGCTCCAAGATTACATCTGTGGAGTTAAGCCAAAATCCAGAAATTCACCTTCCTTGTCTTTCCTTGCTCATAACCTGGTAGATATGAAGGAATATTCAGAGGATTATACAGCTTCATTGTTCAATGCTTGCAAGGTGCCTGAACCAGCTCATTATGCACAGGCAAGAGGAAATCAGTTTTGGGAAGATGCTATGCAGAAGGAGATAGATGCACTAGAAACAAATCAGACTTGGAGACTAACTGAACTGCCTGAAGGGAAGAAAGCAGTAGGATCCAAATGGGTGTATAAAGTGAAATACAGGCCAGATGGAAGTGTGGAGAGATACAAGGCTCGTCTTGTAGCAAAGGGTTACACCCAAGTCAAGGACAAGGACTACAAAGCAACCTTCTCTCCAGTGGCAAAACTGGCAACAGTTAGAGTTGTCATTGCTTATGCAACAGTTCAAAACTGGAAAATACACCAGTTGGACATCAATAATGCTTTCTTGCATGGCTTTATTGATGAAGAGGTGTATATGACACCTCCACAGGGGTATGTTAAGGCTAAGCCAGGTCAAGTATGCAAGCTGCAAAGATCACTATATGGCTTAAAACAGGCCTCGAGGCAATGGAACATTGAGCTTAGTTCCTACCTGACCAAATTGGGCTATACACAGTGTAAGAAGGATTATTCCTTGTTTGTAAGGCAGTTGAATGGGAAAATTGCCATTGCATTAGTATATGTGGATGATCTAATGATAACAGGAGACGACGTTGAAATGATTCAACACACAAAAGATAGCCTGCACTCAGCATTCACCATCAAAGATCTAGGAGAAGTAAGATTCTTCTTGGGTATTGAGGTTGCAAGATCAGACAAAGGCACCATCTTGATCCAGAGGAAATACATCCTGGACATACTCAAAGATGTTGAGATGGGAGACTGCAAAGCCACAACTTTTCCTCTTCCAAAGGGATTGAATCTGTCAATTGATGAAGGGAAGGAATTGGAGGAACCTGAGATTTATAAGAGACTGGTGGGAAGGCTATTGTATTTGAACATTACTAGGCCTGATCTCTCCTATGCAGTTCAGCATCTCAGCCAATTCCTCAGCTGTCCTCGTGAGCCCCATATGCAAGCTGCCTTATATGTGGTAAGGTATTTGAAAGGGACAGTGAACATTGGTTTGTTTTACTCAGCAACCTCACAGCTAATTCTCAGCACCTATAAGGATGCAAACTGGGGTGCTTGCAAGTTCTCTGCTCGATCCCTAAGTGGGTACTGCACTTTCCTTGGTGACTCACTGGTAGCTTGGAAGACAAAGAAGCAGAAAACAGTCTCCAAGTCCTCAACAGAGTCAGAATACAGGAGCATGTCCACAGCAACCAGTGATGTGGTATGGTTGTATGATCTACTCAGTGAGTTATCAGTTGAGATACCCCTGCCAATCACTCTGTATGGTGACAACAAAGCAGCTCAACACATAGCAGCCAACCTAGTGTTCCACGAGAGGACAAAGCACCTCAATATAGACCGCCATTATGTAAGAGAGAAGGTCACATATGGGTTTATTTCCACGGCTTACATTCGATCACAGTTGCAGCTAGCTCATCCTCTTACTAAGCCTCTAGGAGAAGCACAACACAAGTTTTTCATGCTCAAGTTTGGCCTTGTTGATTCATCATCAAGTCCAACTTGAGGGGGGGATGTGAAATAGAAGGATATATTGTATAGATTAGATAAGTTGGGCTATTAATTATAAATAGGCATAAGTTTCTTCTTGGAGCTATAAATAGCCAACAGCTTCTGTAACAGAATCAAGAGCTTCAGTTCAATCAATTCAAGTTGTTCATCTTCAAGAATCTCTCAACCAATTTCCGTTTCCTCATTTCAAACCATATATAATTATATATGTATATATACGCTTAATGTGCGTGTGTACTATGATCGATCGAGTTGATTGATTTGATGGAGGACGGGTTGCCTTTTATATTGGATCTATGATAATGTTTGTCCTTATTCGATGAAATAAAATAAATGGAACAAATTAAATTTTAGTTACGTTAATTTGACTTATGCCATCGATCCATTGATCGCTTTTCACACCACAACCTATGTTGTTATCCAGTTTTTTTGGGTTAGGTTTGATTGTTCGATCGGAGCTGTTGATTGCCGGCCGTTTTCGTATTGCACCATTTTTTATTTTATCTTGTATGTTTGACAGTTCACTGTCTGTTGATTTTGTCGGCTTCTCGAGAAGTCAGATTTCCCTGCCTCTGATCCTCGAATTATTTCCTAATAAAAAAAAGATCGCTTGCTTCCTAATTCCTAAATCAATACTGTATATTCACTATATATTCTGATTGGTCCATGCATTTTATAAGAAAAAATAAAATTATTTCAATTTTTTAAGCGAATTCGATCCGAGCCCGCCACATAGGATCTCCATGAGAGCTTGAATTCGGCTTGCTCCGCTGGTGTGAATCGCCACCGGAGCACCGCTTTGGTTCCTTCGTCCTTCACCTTCGTTGTGATGGCTTTTCCAGGTCAATTCGAGACGAGTGGAGGCCGGATTTGGAGTAGAGGATGTGGAATTGAAGTGGAGGAGCCCTCGTAGAGGCTTGGTGAACCGCTTTGTTTTTTTTTTTATTGATGAATGAACAATATATATATTAACTTTCCACTCTATGGTGTTTTAATGGACATCCTTTGGTACTCTACTGGATACCCAATGATTTCCTACTGGACACCCTATGATTGTTTCTTGTCTTACATGTTGTTCAATGTTTCTCTAGTTCTAGTGTCGCTCTCCCCTTAAGCCCAGACGGTTAAAAGAGAAAGGGGAGTTGGTGAATTAAATGGGGGGGGGGGGAGAGAGAGAGAGAGAGAGAGAGGAGTGAAAAAGCAACAGTAAAGTCGCAGAGGAGAGAGGACAGAGGGGATAAGACAGAGAGAGATAGAGGGAGGAAGAGTGACGGTAAGGGGGTATTAATATAGTTTGAATTAAATCTTAAGTTTTAGATAAAAACCATCGAAGAAGAAACAATTGGACGAGGGTTGATTTGCAGGTTGACGTGTAAGCGGTTAGTTTTAACTGGACACTCAAAGAAAAACGACATGACACATATTGGAATCGATTGGACAAGAGTTATCGAAGAAACAGATTCACCATCGACTTCAGATAGAAAATGGGTAAATTTGCTTCAGATTTGAGGGAGACACCTCTCGCATAACCTTTATCGAAAACAAACTTGCCCATTTTCTATCCGAAGTCGATGGTGAATTTGTTTCTCCGATAACTCTTGTCGAGTCGATTCCAATATGTGTCATGTCATTTTGCTTTGGGTGTCCAGTTAAAACTAATTAACCACTTACACGTCAAACTGCAAAATAAACCCCCGTCCAAATATTGCTTCTTCTTCGATGGTTTTTATCTGAAACTTAAGATTTAATTCAAATTATATTGATGCCCCTCACTGTCACTCTTCCATCTCTCTCTTTGTCCTATCCTCACTAATATCTCCCTCTCCTCTGCAACTTTACTCTTTTTTTTCACCCCTCTCTCTCTCTCTCATATCATCTCTCTCCTCTGCAGACTTTCTGTTGCTTCCCCTCCCCCCTCTCTTTCTTTCTGATTTTGGCCAGATGTCGATCAGTGGAAACCCAAACCCCCTTCACTTACATGCTACCGGGGGAACCCTTTACCCTCATATCCGGTTTTGCCCAATTTCAAACCGGATTGGACTAACCATGCAAAGAAAGCGGATATTTGGGTTACTTTGTATAATTCCCTCTTATTTTTACTACCCTCACCCAGTTTTAAATGTTCGGTTTAGGCACCGAAATCTCCCCATATTACACTAAGTTGTTGTAAATCAAGAAAGATGATGTATATGGAGGATTGAGTCCCCATAGATGATCAAATACCTAGAGTTTATCACAGATGATAAAATACTCGGTATTTAGGGGGGAGAGGAAAGAGAGATCAAGAAGTAATATATTGCATGGAAGATAAGTGAACCGAAAGTTCGATGAACTATATAGCAAACAGGCTAGTAAAGGCATTAGTAAATGCAAAAGATAGTGACAAAGTCGTATTTATAACAAATAATGCACTAGCATGATTTAGATCGAGGTTCTTGTAGTAGCTTCAAACAATGGTGATATGTCCACTAGTATAAAACTCTTGAAGAGATTTCATGAACGTTGACAACGTTAGGATCGATTATGAGTTGTCTTGAAATGGCCAGATCCTTGGTTATCCAATAAGGAGAGGATTAGTTGGAAATTAGTTGAAAGCTCTAAAAATATCTCGACTTGTAGTTCGAGTGTATAAAGAGAGATATATTACAATATGAAGACAAATGATCTTAAGGGTCCAGAAGTACCATGTCTTTATTTTTTATTTTATTTTTGGTCGACCATGTACCATGTCTGTATAAAATTGGTGATTAATTTATATGCTAAATTGAGGGGGATAAAAGTTGTACTCTTTTTCTTAACTGTGGTTTTTGTCCCATTTGGGTTTTTCCAACGCAAGGTTTTTAACGAGACAACTCCCCTCATAAGGATACATTGTATATCCCAAATTCTAGAAAGAAATAATTCATGCAATGATGACTTATTTAAGCATGAAGTTTTTGGACCTCCAACATTGAAAGGTGTAGCTTATACTTGTGTATCCAAAGCAGCTCAACACTAGTACATGGAAGTCAAGCGCGTCAAAGCCAATCATGAAGACATTCCAGCTTATACACATCAAAGGCAATGTTGAGTTTCGACCATAAGCTCATGAAGACGGCGACATTAAGAAGAATGAGAAGACTTCGAGAAGGATGTTGAATTCAGGGGAGTATACACGCACTGCACTCTTTTCCCTTCGATCAGGTTTTTATCCCAATGGGTTTTCCTGACAAGGTTTTTAACGAAGCAGTACAATAAGTCAACAAGGGCGTACGTAGAAGGCTACACTCTCTTTCCCTAAGCTATGCTTTTGTCTCATTGGGTTTTCCTAGCTAGGTTTTTAACGAGGCAGTTGGAGGAATAAGGAATGTACATCCAAGGGGGGGTGTTATAATAATAATAATAATATTATTATTATGTGGATGTATAAGATATACACTTTACTTAGATAGAGTTTTTACCTTTAGATAAATTTATCTTATACTTGGAGCCCAAGGATACGAGTCTTATATATTGTATGTGTAGATACCTCACAAGACACATAAGTTGAATACAATCTCATATTCTCCTCCCTTTATTCTTGCCCTAGTTTACGATAATAACTTAATAATACTACTAATCTGTTATATTATTAAAATTAGATTTTTAATAATCACCAATCAGTCAATCACGCAATGTCGGAGACAAAGACTGTATAAAATGAAGACCCCTTTTTAGAGAGAAGTGGGAGCACTTATCTCTAAAAAACCAAAACCCCAATTCCATCCACCAAGACCCAAAATTCTCAAACAAATAAATCACACCTTTATCGCACTGATTCCAAAATGCGATAACCCACAAACGACAAATAACTTTAGACCCATTAGTCTCTGCTCAACTATTTACAAAATAATCTCTAAAATTCTAGCTACTAGATTACGACAAATTCTCCCCAAACTAATTCACCCGTTCCAAAGTGCTTTCATAGCTAAACGCTCTATTCAAGACAACATTCTAATCGCAAATGAAATATTTCACTCTTTTCAGCATAAAAAAAAAGGTCAACCAGGTGGATGGCCGTCAAACTAGATATGGAAAAAGCTTTTGATATGGTCCACTGGGATTTCTTGCTTAGAATCCTTGACAAATTTGGATTTAGCAGCAAATTTTGTTCCCGAATAAAGGAATGTATAACAAGAGTCACTTCCTCAATCCTTATTAACAACGAACCTACTCACTTGTTCACCCCATCCAAATGATTGAGACAAGGTGACCCACTATCCCCGTATCTTTTCCTCCTTGTCTCCAAGGTCCTCGCCAGAGGGCTCCAAAATGATGTGAATCTACCAGGGAGCCACCTTGGTATCTCAATCAAACGAGCATGCTACAAGATCCCTTTTCTGGCTTTCGCCGATGACATCATCATTTTTGCTTCTACTACGAAAAAGCATGCGACCAAATTAACACAATTACTCAGGAACTCTGTCGACTTTCGGGTCAGCGGATTAATTTTCATAAATTAGCATTTCATACCATACCAAACACAAGCAACACCATAATAAACACGGTTAAAAATGAACTGTAGATACCCTATACAACCAACCTCGGAAAATACCTAGGATGTCCTGTCATTACTAGTAAAATCACTAACGCCACCTTCAACGACATTATAAACTCTAGTAGAACACAATTAACAAAATGGACGGCGAACAATCCATCACAGGCTGGGACTGGGAGATGCACACTTATCAAATCGAACTTGGCTGCAAAACCGCTACACATAATGCAATGTTTCCTGCTTCCATCGCATATACACAAGGAACTAGATAAAATCAACAGAAACTTTCTTTGGAACAAGGGCCCAAAACATAAACCCCTTATCAATTGGTATGAGGTATGCAAATCTCGCTCTAATGGAGGTTTAGGCTTTCTTCTTTCTGAAGACATGAACAAAGCACTTCAGCTAAAACTTCTCTGGAAAATCCTAGCGGAACCGGACAACCCATGGGCAAAACTAATATCCCAAAAATATCTGAAAGATAAGCCAATTCTCAATTACGAGAAAAAGGGGAATGTATCTTGGCAATGGTCAAAACTGAGATCTCTTATTCCTCTCTTTAAAAGCGGTCTTTGTTGCGGCATAGCTAACGGAAAATCAATAAACTTATGGCATGACCTTTGGATTGGGGATTCACCCTTGTTGGCCCAAGCTTCAAACCCAATCTTAATTGACAATGACTTAATGGTGGGAAGCTTCATAACAGATGATAAACTTTGGGATACTGATAAACTTCAGAACACTATAAACAACAACGTTGGAAGGGATACTCTAGAGAGAATCATACAAACCCCAATTCCGAAGCATATTAACCAAGACAGACTATACTGGTTCTACAGTAAAAATGATTGGTTCTCAACTGCTTCGGCAATTGACCTCATCAACAAAGCAAAAAATCACTCAACAACACACCTTCATTGGATATGAAAACTAGACGTGGCCCCAAAAATCAAAGATTTTATGCGGCGAATCTCCAAAAATGGATTGCCTACATCGGCCAAACTGGCCTCCCGAGGTGTTGGCGTTCCGACTGATCGCCCCATTTGTGGAATGAATTATGAAGACACTGACCATCTGTTATTTCACTGCCCGACAATAACATGCACAACACATCAACTCTCTCCTAAAATCTATAACACACTTCTTGTTGCTTATGACTCCACTTCTAACATAAACGAATCATTATGCGCTCTTTACACCTCACTAAGCAAATCAGAATTTTCATTGCTTGCTACAGCTTGGTGGTGTTCTTGGTACTTCGGAAATAAAGTCCTCTTTGATAAATTTAAATCTAATCCTAAAACAAAAAAAATTGACGACCTAACCTCAGAACAGGACATTCGTAACAAAGAAAATAACCTTGGAAAAACAAGGAAAAGCACAACCAAATGGATTAAGCCAATGAGCAATTTGTACAAATTGAATTTCGATGGTGCTCTTTCTTCTAACAAAATTGGCACTTATGGTTTTCTTATCCGAGATAGCTCGGGTTGTACTCTTTTTGCAGAATCTGGATCCTCCCCCCTTTCTTCCGTTATTGGATCCGAATGTTATGGTATATGGAAAGACGTTCTTAAAGCAATAGAACTCAAAATTCCGCGCATCTGCATTGAAGGCGATGATCTTAGTATTATGAAATGTCTCAACGCATGCGTGTCTTGCTTCGGCGAGATGGATATGCTCATATCTGATTCTCTATGCGCCCTAAAAATGTTTTCTGAATTTGAGATTTCTCATGTCTTTAGGATAGTAATCAAGCTGCTTACAGTCTATCTCATCTTGTAGGGGTGTGCATAATCGGGTACCCGAAACGAACCGGTTAATCGTGTCGGGTACCCGAAACCGTTAAGCGCAAATACCCCGAACCGTACACGAACCATTTAAACCCGGGTACCCGACACGGTTAAGGTATCCGGTTTCGTGTCAGATACCCGGGTACCCGAAACGATCCGAGTGGGGTTTTTTTTTTTTTTTTTAATTTGGTTGTCCAACAACTACAGTACAACACTACAACAGCTTCAAAAAAAAAACCTATACATTTAAATTGAAAGGGCAAAACACAAAGCAAATCGAAGGCTAGTGTAAGACTATACATTCAAACCAAAAAATCATTAATATTCCTCCATCTTAGACTACTGTAAGACTTCCTCTTCGAAGTATTCAAATCAATTCAAACCAAAACATTTAAATTGAAAGAGCAAAACACAAAGCAAATCGAAATTTAAAAAAAAAAACAAAGCAAATCGATTTCCAAACCGGCAAACCCTAATCGAAATTTCGAAGTTCCAAGAGAACTAACGGAGTAACGGAGGACTTACCATGGTCTTGAGAGGCGAAAGCTTCGAAAAATCGTTTCAGATTTACTGATTTTGAGACTCTAGAGGGCCGAACGGTGAGATTTGTGATGAGAGATACTGAGATTTTGGAGGATACAAAAGAACAACGTCAAGAGGGCCTGCCTGCTGCTTCCGCTGCGTGACTGCGTCCCTGTTTGTGTTTGCGAGCAACGAGCGGCTGCGTCTCTTTGGAGTCTGCGATAAAAAAAAAAAGGAGAGTTGGATAGGGTTGTTCGCAAGAACTAATAGGTTGCGTGCATGCGTCTTACAACACTGAGGAAAAAAAAATTAAAGTGGAGGCGTGAGGACTCGAACCTGGGCCTATTCACACTTCACAAGAATTAAGAGGATGCACTTACCAATTGCACTAGAAGAGTTTACTAATACATATAGGATTCTTTTAATTGTTGTATTATACTTTCAACCCTGAAATTTTAAAAAAAATAACGGAAATTTTGCGGGGTGCCCTTGTGGTATTGCAATTTTCACCGGGTATACAACTCTTTTACATATTTCGTGTGGTACCCCTGGGGTTTTGGTACATTTCACCTCGTGCCCTCTGTTGGTTAAAATTAACAGAGTTCTCCATCTCCGTTACTTTTGAATTGAAAAAATAAGAAGAAGAAAGAACGATGGGGGCGAGGGCAAATTGAGAGGGGCGAATGCACGAACGATACCAGTGCCTACAAGCGACTGTCGATTGGAGTCCTGAGTGACTGGAGGCGACTAAAATATGTGGAGATGGAGGCAACTGAGGCATGGGAAAAATGAAAGGAACGAAGAACAATCGAGGCAAGGGCGAACGTAGAGGACGAATGAACAATATCAGTGCACTGAGGGGCGATAGGGAGAAGCGGAGAGCTTGCTAGCCGGTCGACGACGCCAAACGAACCAGAGCCCTCTGTCTGACTGAGCGTATCGGAGTCCTGACTGAGAGAGAACTGAGCGACTAAAGAAGGTATGTATCAATTGTTTCTTCTTCGAAAATTAGGGTTTCGAATTGGGGGTTCTCAATATCGGAGTTGTTCAATGCTCAGTTTAGTTTGGGTCCAATGTCTTTAAATTGTCAATAATTCTCTGTTTGTGTATTGAAATTTCAATGCAGCCGACTCCAGTTGATTGTTTGAATTTATGGTTCATTCATTGTATAGAATCTGAGTCAATGGAATCGTGTATTCCTGCTGCTAACTTCAGTCATAGTTGAGTTTTGTGAACTGAAGTCTTATCATAACCCTAATGGAACCAGGGAATGTTATGTGCTGGGAAAATAGATAATAACATGGACTGTGACCCTATGGGCTAGTGCTTAATTATGATAATCGCACCGTATAATGCAAATAGTCTTACTTATTAGCTGAGAAATTGAATTGACCTTCTCTACAAATGCTATGACATAGAAAAAGACATTTTGCAAGCAAGCATTTTTCAGTTGCAGTAATTAACTAAACAATTTGCATTCATGAGAATTAATTTAAATGCTCATTCTGATTTCAAGTTAAGATGATTCCAAATCCATATTATCAAATATCAATTAATGGTGGAGCAAAGCCTTCCTCTTGTGGCTATGACAGTTGGTGGCAAAACAAAGAAAACTTTCAATGGTGTCTCCAATATAAATCCAGCCACCATTGAAGCTTGCAGGTCCATACATGGTGGATAAGTTATGTTAGCCTCTTGCTTTTAAAATTTTGGCTTATTAGCTCAACCGGTAGAGCACTCTGCTTAGGCACAAGATGTGGGTTCGAATCCCACATAAGCCACACGTACATTGTATCAACCTCTTGCTTTTGTAGTGTAGGTCTTTAACAAGTCTATTAACCAGATGCTACTGTATTTGTCATTCAGTTTAGCTCTGTATTTAAGTTTTTTTTTGTTATCATAGCTTTGGATGATTTTGTTCATTTATTCAATCAAAGATACAAATGAAGAAGAAAATACATAAACTACGTGATTTTTGTCAATTTAAGAGGTCCATTGAGGTATAAATATTTGCTATAATGGCTATTGAAGTACTTGCCAATTAACAAAGTTACGTATGTTATCTATTCGACAACCTATGTGGGATTCGAACCCACATCTTGTGCTTAGGCACAATGCTCTACCAATTGAGCTAATAGGCTAACAAGGTCAAACCAATGCTCACTACTACCTTGTTTACTTTTCACATTGCTACTGATTTTTGCTGTATAAGTCAAGTTGTACAAATCAGTTCTAAATCATCAGTTTTCGAAAAATTGAAACCTAATGCCATCAGCACACCTCCGTCCCTTTACAAGTAAACAAACACAAATTGGTCAATTATTAATGCTCAACCACCTGATCTGGCTTGCAATTGCACGAGAGGAGTTAGCAGCGTGTCAGATTCAACTAGCTACAACAGCTGCTTGACTTCTGCTGGATTGAATTTCCCTTTATCTGAACATTGCCCGGAGATTTCTTGTTTCCCATTAGCTGGTTTACCACCCTATAAACGTTCCACGCATAAGATCACGGAGCGTTTACTGAATGAAATGAGCGATGAAAAGGAAATGTGCAAACAAGATAGCTGAAGGGATAGAGTGAATCTAGTTTGAAAGATAAATTGTTCAAGCAATCTAAGCTACTTAACCTGTATAACCTTATAAACCAGTTTGATGACTATAAATGCTTATGATACGTGAGCCACATCAGCAAAAAAGGAGATATGAGTGTGTTAATAATTCAGAATCTATATTAACAGTAATCACTGAAACAAATACTTTTGTTTCCTCACCAATCTCTCATACCAGTGTTCCTAATGGCACTCAAATCATGAGATTTGATGTGGTTTCATTTGCAAATATGGTTTCTTCATTCCATGAGGTTATATAACTTGCTCATGTTATTATGAATGGACTTATGTTGCGTGGGTTTCAAATGACCAAAAAAATGCATGCCTAACATATTGATTTGATACCTCTTATAGGAGGAAACCAAGATTCATGTGATTGATTCATAACAAAGAATAAGTCAAAGATGACTCACTTCTTAATTCCACTGATCATCGTCAAGAAAGCCTGTTCCACATTGATTGCATCCTTTGCACTAGTTTCCAGAAAGGGGATCCCAAGCTCATCTGCAAATGCCTAAAATATACTCCCTCCGTTCACAAATATAAGATTGTTGACTTTTTACACGTATTTTAATGAGTGAAAAACTATATAAAATATTGTTTTTTTTGTAAATGTTTTTTCTGTAATATAATATTTATTAATCATGCATACTATATTGTGAAAAAAATTGATTAAAAAATTAATTTTTTATATAGTTTTTCACTCCTTAAAGTACGTGCAAAAATGAAGTGATCTTATATTTATGAACGGAGGGAGTATATTTCAACATAATAAGCCGGAGTGAGTAATGCAATAAGTATGCAATCTAATGATCACTCATCAAGGATAACTAGCTAAAGGGAAAAAGAGAGAGAAATAAACATAAGATACAACAAGGAGAGGAATATCTTATGATCAGTTGGCCCTAGAAGGATGAGTGATGACTAAGTGAAGGATAGTGATCTACCTAAAAACATCACCTACAAATAACAAAGATATCATTGGGCAATGCTCATCGGACGATGGTGCCTACGATACTCATCACTTGGGTACAAAAAAGCAAATACTAAATAAGCTTAAACAAGCATTATTCTATAGATTTATCATGTTATTTTCTAAATGTTAACCAATGGACGATGGTAATATGTAAACGTGTTAATCCCTTAACAAATATCACCAATGTGTAGTTCAATAGAATTCCTCAAGAACGACGGTTTTCTGCAAAGAGGAATTTTCCCTTTACTGTTTAAGCATCACCTGAGAGTAGCAAAATTTTATTGATTTGAAATCAGCATCACCTGTCTGTAGACTAAATCCCAAAATCAGCGGAAATCCCCATATCAAAATCTCAAACCCCTAAATCCACTCACAATTCTCAATCAATCGAAAATTCGAAACAACTAAATCAAAATCCCTAAATCCCTAACCCTAAATCCTCAAATTTCAGATACACATACCTGCCCCGAGTTACCATCAATCACGTACGCCCGTCGGCTCCGCCTACATCCGCCACCAACCTACACTCATATGCATCGTCTCCACAACTCACCGGCGCCTCCGTCGCTGTCGACGTTTTGGGCCGAGGCTGGTCTCCATCTGCATCAACCATCATTTGCATCATCTCCACAACTCACCGACGCAACAGCGTGATCTCTGACCTGGCGTCGCCCTCACCGACGCGTTGTCTCTCGTCGTTCTCACATGTCTCGTCGTGCTCTCTCTCTTCGCTTCCTTCTTTCTTTTGGAGCGTTCTTTCCCTTTCTTTTTTTCAATTCCAAAAGTAACGGAGTTACTTTCCTATGTTAAAATTTAACCCCGAGGGCACGAGGTGAAATGTATCAAAACATCAGGGGCACCACACGAAATATGTAAAAGAGTTGTATACCCGGTGAAAATTATAATACCTCAGGGGCACCTCGCGAAATTTCCGAAAAAATAATTAAACGGTTCGTGTCGGGTATCCGATAAAGCGATTTGCCCGACCCGAACACGAACCGTTTATAGCCGTGTTTTCTCGTTTCGTGTCATGTTTTTTCGGTTTTGGGTTTTTTCGTGTAGTGTTATCGTGTTTTCGGTTTCGGGTTTTTCTGCACAACCTGTCATCTTGGATCAATTTCTCCGGCTTGACCAAAAAAAAAAAAAAAAAGAGACAGAGATTGTACTAGTTCAATAGAAAAATTTGAGATGGGTTTGCAAACCCCGTCCTCCCCCAGTTCATCGTTGCTCTCCTCGCCGGTCTTCCTCCACGCTACCCTCCCTCTCTAAGAACAGGTCGCAGAGAGCGATGGAAGCCAATGATTCCACTCTCACAGTGAGCCAACGCGAGCAGCGCATGGTGGAAAACCATGTCTTCTCCATCTACAAGCACTTCTCCGATCTCCCTTCCAGACCCCAATCTGTCATGTATGTCTCACTCTTTCTCTCTTCTATATTCACCGCTAGGGTTTCTCTTTCTCCTCCAAATTCGAATATTTTGATCTGTGAAACATTGATTTGAACTTGTTGCTTTTGCTATTGTTGTTGTGATTCTCAGGTTGGAACTCGCTCGTGATATCCACGTCGAGTATCTCAACAATGGCCTTCAGAAGCTCCCCTCTTCTTTCCGCGTACTTGATGCTAAGTATGTATTCGGTTTGTCCTTGTTCTATCCCATTGGGGATTTATGCTAATGGGTTATTTCCTTTTCTTTATCTTCTTATTGTCTCTTGCAGTCGCCCATGGCTTTGCTATTGGATCCTTCATTCATTGGCTTTGTTAGATGAGCCATTTGACGAAGAACTGCAGAGCAATGCCATCGATTTTCTTGGCCGCTGCCAGGTTTTTATTGCTTAGGCATTTTCTCCTCCCATTTTGCACCTTTTTCCCCATAAGGAAGGGAAAATTGATTACTCAGCTTATGTGCACGATTGCAGGATCCTAATGGTGGATATGGTGGTGGACCTGGACAGGCAAGGGCCTTTCATTTTTATCACTGTTTTTTTTTTTTATGATGTCTATATACTCTTTGAATTTGTTTTTTAAAAATCGTGAATCCTGCAACTTGCTTCTGTGTGTTCTTTCGCCATTCGATCCATGATTATTTGAATATGAAAAAACAAATCTTCACTGGATTTTTAGTTGAAGACTTCATTTAGCTAAACTAACAAGAAGAGTCCCAATTGAAAGTAGTATCCTTGTTTTCCTTGGCCCTCTGAAGCCTCTGAGGACATTTATAGGGAAGGAATTATTCCATTGTAGATTTAGTTTATTAGTTTATCCTGTGATTATTAGAGTTTCAAAACTAAATTTATGATAAAGTAAAAACGAACGGAATTTGGCAACAACAAAAAAAAATGTTCTTGTAGTGCTTGTTCTGTTGCCTCAAAATTCATTGATTTGAAACTTTTGAACTTCTTTTAGGCTGTGTGCACGTACACCAAATGTCTACGGTTTTCACACTCTATCCTTGCTGCTTTTATTTTACAGACTTATTCATACTGATTGGAATTATTGGTTGCATTCTCAAAAGTGTTAATCTATTTTGCTTCTTTTCAGTTGCCACATCTTGCTACCACATATGCTGCAGTTAATTCCCTGATTACATTGGGAGGTCACAGATCCTTGTCATCTATTAATAGGTTGTCGGGCCATTTCCTGTTTCTGCCTTCCCCCTTCCTTTCTCAGTTTTCTGTTGCAGGTTAAGTCATAATTTCCATTCTTGCTGTCATTTATATTTGATTTGATTTTTGTACAGAGAAAAACTTCGTTCATTCTTAGGGAGAATGAAGGATCCATGTGGAGGCTTCAGGTGATTTCCTGTGCACTTGCTGTTTGGGTGAATATTGCTTCATCTGTAATACTTATTGACTGTCTTTGTCTTCTTTCTTGGAAATGCTAATCTTGACTATGAACCTACTCATTTTCTTACCTTGAAAGACAACTATGGGGTGCTGGGATTATGCTAAAATAGCTGTTTAAGTGCATGCTGATTGCTGATATTGGACACCTGGTTAATTGGAATGATCACGAGGGTAATTATACGTTATTAAACCAACTCTTTCTGCTCATCTGGCCTTTCCAGTACTATGATGGATTTACTGGGTAGATTATTGCTTTTTGTTTATTTTTTAAGTACTTGAGTTATTTGATAGCCAGCCAAACACCCACCTCCCCTATTGGTATTACTTCCCTCCCTTTTGCCACCTCTATTGTGTTGATGCACATGAGAATTGAAGTTTTGGAACCTATTGATTCTTTTTTTAAGGGGCGAGCATCCTTAAGTTGTTTACTATTTCTTTCTTAGGATGCATGACCAAGGAGAAATGGATGTCCGAGCCTGTTACACTGCAATTTCAGTAAGTTGACTAAGTTCAATCAAAGGGCCCTTTCAGTAAGTTCCATTTTGCTGTAAAATTCTTACATTCTTTATGTAAAAGGTTGCTAGTATGCTGAACATCTTGGATGATGAACTGGTTCAAAATGTCGGGAACTACATTAGAAGGTTTGTCTTTTTTGTGTTGCCTTTTCTTATACAAATAATACAATATACTATTTCGTATAAGAACGTTTTCCATGCTTTTCTAGCTGTCAAACTTATGAAGGTGGCATTGCGGGTGAGCCTGATTCAGAAGCTCATGGTGGGTATGTTGCAAGTCACCAATATTAGATGTTTTCTTCAGTAGTTTAATATCTTCCATTTCTCATTTAAATATCTCTGCTTTTGGGTACCTTGTGATAGCTATACCTTTTGTGGCTTGGCTGCAATGGTTCTCATCAACGAGGTTCATCAGTTGGACATCTTGGGTCTAATTGTAAGACACCTTCTATACTTCTTGCATATTTCCTTTTTTTACTTGGATAACTACACCAATAGAAATTTTGGAATTTTTGCCTAAAATGCATTCCCATCAACCTCTTAGAGGCATCATATGATAAGTACTAACCTTTGAATTTTGCTAATGAACTCTTTGAAAATGGTGCACAAAAGGCCCTTTTGTCAGTGACCCCATTAAAAACACCGCTAAACTTTGTATGTGCTAGCCTGACGTGTATCCATTTAATCTACTTGGTTATCCTCCTGGTTGAATTTTTAATTTGCGAAAGGCTTGTCGGTTGAAATAATTGGGGGCATAAATTAGGTTTAGAAGATTATGGTAAATTGGAAAAACTTTGGGGGAATCAGAGTGAAGTTGAGTGTTACATTATCAAAATTTGGAATCTGTCTGCAACGCTTGTGCAGTTACGTTGCTAATAAGTTGTTACATGATCAAATTTGGAACCTTTGTGACTTTATCAGCACCAATTAGGGATCATCATATGACAACCCTAAAAGGTTGAGGACTAAATATGCATTTTACTATTGACATGATCAGGTGAAAACTTATTAGAATTGCTTTGTTTTTATAGTTGCTAATCTTTAGAACACATTTTTTATATAAAAAAGTACTACTGCATTTATTTGTTTGCATTCTCATTATTGTGCTAGAACTGGGTTGTGTTCCGTCAAGGGGTGGAGGGTGGATTTCAAGGAAGGGCAAATAAGCTGGTAGATGGCTGTTACTCCTTCTGGCAGGTCACCTCAAATACCACTTCATTCTGGTTTTTATGCTTATTTTGATCTTTAGCAATCAATTATAAGGTCAGCTTTTGCAGGGAGATGTATTTGCACTAATCCAAAGATTGCTGTTGGACAAAGAAGCAACTTCTGGATCTGATGAGGGTCACTCTGGGCAGGCCATAGGTGATTTCATCCTTTTTTTTAGTGTGTTTGGGTTATGATTATATTTGTATTTAAATGTTATTTTATTTTTGTTTGTAACTCTGATGTTATTTTTGGACTTACCTGTAGGCCAAGGAAGCGAATCTGATAAATCAGATCTTTCTGGAATAGGCCCAAATTTTATGAAAAAGCATTGTCAAATAGGTCCACTTTTTCATACCTTGGCATTGCAGCAATATATACTCCTATGCTCTCAGGTAATCTGCATGTTCCCACTGCTTTTACGACTGTTTCTAGGTCAGTTAATACTGCAGTAAGTGAGCAAAACTATGAGGAACTGATGATGGATATCCTTTATGATATATCCTATCAAACTTCCATCCAACTTCCTCTTTATCCTTGAATTGGTAAATAAAGAGCGGTCATCCGGGATTCGAACCGGGGACCTATGGGTACTACCAGTCTACCACAAGTCCTTTTCCGGTGAGCCATTCCGGATTGGTTTAACTTCCTCCTTATCCTAGTCTAAAATGGAAACCGAAAGGGTGAATGCAAGGTTTTAGCAATCATCTTCCAAGATATCTCTGCTCTGAACATTTGCTTGATGATCGTTAGGGATCACCATCGAGTCTGCCTCAGTTCTTACCTTATTACCTTTTTATTTCCCGGAAGCTGTATTCTGTACATTTTTATCACCTCTTGGCATTTTGCAAACTGTGACTGGGTGCAGGTGCAAGACGGTGGGTTTAGGGATAAACCCGGAAAGGCGAGAGACTTCTACCACACATGCTACTGCTTGAGTGGGTTGTCTGTTTCTCAGTACAGCTACTCTAAAGATGGGTATTCTTCTCCTTTGCCCCAAGCAATTGCAGGTCCATATTCGAATGTCTTGGAACCAATTCACCCTCTTTATAATGTTGTTCTTGATCGGTACAAAGAGGCGCTTGATTTTTTCTCAGGTTCTTGACAAACCTTGGGTATAATCTTGGCCTCATGCGAAAAAAAAAGATTGTGGTTTATTAACTACTTTCTACCTGTTGTACAATATAGTGAAAGCAGTGATGCTTGTCCTTGTAGTAGGAAATTTCATACTGTACTAAGTTGATTGTTTTACTTTGATCTTAGAAGCTACATGTGACGTTTAATGTACCTTGAAACATCGTTTCATCATTTAGCTACTATCCAAATGTGGTAGAACAGTAGCTTTCAGTGCAGACTTTGCATTATGTAAAACTCATATAGTCATATACTGGGCAATCTTGCTTCCACAAACCAGAAGATATATGAAGAAGCAACAATGGTTGCTCGTAAAAGTACTCAGTGAAAGGAACCATTAGGACAGAAATAGTTTAAAAAGGAGGGTTTCTTTATGAAAACTATTCAAACTGATGTGAAGACTCTGAGGGCACTTTTATCGGCACTCTGAGGGATGTTAGGGAAAGCATTGGCCTAAGCATCCGACACACGAGTAATCTCCGAGCTTGGTCCTCCCAGTTGGAGACTGCGACTGCAACCAGCTTGAGGAATGTTTCCAGCCACTTTTACCTCTAGAAAAGTATGGTGTTCCCATCCCCCAGGCACCAATTCGTGTTCGGTTGGAGAACCATATTCGGGGCCTTCATGAGGCTCTTCCAAATGTGAGGCCCCAGCTGAGTTCCCTGGCGCCTTATTTGCATACTTGCTGAATAGAAGCCCCATATAAAATTTCTACAAATTTTCTCCATCTTGCAAGCAATCTCCGACCATGCTTCATTCCGATCCCCCATGAGGCCCTTGGCCTAGTAATATCCGACCACGCAATTTTGTGCATACGCCTCCTTTCCGATGGGGCTCTAATATCTGGTATGAGCATAGTTGACATAGAGTAAACCGGGAGTGCTGATAGGACAAACCGTCGGCGTCAATCTCTAGTGACCAAAATCAACGATAATAAATTTTTCGGAAAAAACCTTACTAATGATCTCATACAGCTTCTGTACACCCATTTCAATTGCACAAGAACTATGTGTGCTCAGTAGAAGATATCCCATTACCATATTGTACTATTCCTCCATTTTTGACACCACTTTTTTAAGTTCTCAGTTGGCTTCGTGTTGACAATGCAACTTGGCAGCAGCATTCGATGGTTGAATCCTTTTCTCCTTGACCCTATATCTTAACGAGGGCAGGATTTACGCTTGATTGAATTCAGTAGGATGCCACCATTGCAGGCTGCAGAAACTACTTGGGGCATAACCTGATGGGACAAACAGAGAAGGCGATGCACCGAGCTGCCTTGGCAAGTACAAAACGCTCGTTTTCTGTCAACGGTCTCTCTATCACCTTTATAATGTTTGCATCCTGAGACACCGAAACAATAGGTGTTAACACTACTACAGCAAACCAAAAAGAACAATGGAAAAAGGGAAAAAAAAGACTGATCACTACACATGGCAGCGACATCAGCTGGTTTGGATTTGGGTTGTTTTCAACTGATGTTTTGAATAGAAAAAACATTCAAGGTCCAGTTGGTTTGAATTAGCTTTATGCTTCATCTGGGTTTCATGTCAATCTCATTTGGACATTTCAGATTTAGTGCAGCATTTGAGTTGGGCAGACCTCGATTTTTAGTCAATTCAGCTATCGGGCTAACCAAGTAATAGGTAATGCTAGGTTTAAATATGACAGTGTAATAATTTGAGTTAAAACAATATTGAAATCTGCAGGAGATGCATTGAGATCACAGGTGCAAACCCCTCAATAGCAGAGCTATACGTACCTTTTTCGGGTGTTTAAGGGACGGTTGCACGTTTGCTGTGTCCCCAATTATGATAATGTTGTTGGTGTTCCCACTATCATCTCTTTCTGTTGGTGAACCATTTGAATGTCTCCATTGTCCATTAACAATATACTTGTAGTAGTATCTGCAGCACGATGAAGTCAGTAACACAACTCTAGCAGGTGTTTCTTCTCAATGTGCATGTTAGGAACAAGTCGTGCATATTAATTCAGTCTAGAAAGTTTCCATTTCATTTATGCACATGCAAAAGGTTGTGCTGCTGGTGGCGTTGCAATTTTAATGATTATAGCTCATACAAATGCAGAGGTCAGGTGGACAAAAGCTTAGTGAATGGCCTGGAGGCTACCAACCATTAGCGTATATGGTAAAAAGGCAGTTTCTATAGTAGTTCCATTACTTTACGGTGGGAAAAACAACGTCACTTTCCTAAGGACTTGGGAATCCTCCGTCCACAGTACATATAGAGGTAAGGTAACAATGTATGGTCAAAGTACTAGATTGTTTTTAACCTGACAAGTTATGGAACTTCTGCTCACTTCATAGTGGCAACTAGATTTTAGATACTTTTCAAATATCAATTATGTCAGTGCAGGTGTAGACCGATAGGAAATTGGAGAGTTGCTTACTTTGCCTGTGGAAGTCTTAACTTCAACTTCAAATCTTGATCCTCCAGCGTGGGCTGCCTTCATAGGTTCTTTCCAGTTTCCTGTGAAGTCTCCAACTAAGGATACGTCCTCGCCCTAGGTATTAAAGATGGACAGAGAGGATCATTAGGAGTATGGGAACTATTAAATGGATTTCTAACAAGGATAGATAAGGAGGAACAAACTGATCCTAGAACACAAGGAGAGCAAAACCTGAATAAGACAACATAGGTTTGAAGTATAATGCAACTTTTCTGAAGTTATTATGAATTTGTGATAGATATCAAGGGTGTGAAAAACTAATATTCAATTCACCTCTTGCCCATTCCATACGAATGTGACAGCATGGGTTGCAGGCCCATCGTGCTTGTCTTTCTCCACCATTGCTATAAGATCCCACGTCGCCCAAGCAATAGCTGCCCTGTGAGTAGTGAACATATAAACTCTTGGAAATTTCGGTAGATGTATAAAGCAAGAAGCAATGTGTTTCTTTGGTTGTGGTCTATAGTATAGACCGGTTTCTTATAACAGTTTGAAGCGATTAAACTAAGTATGCCTCGGGGATGAAAGCTTGTTTTGATAGAGGTGTTGAAACTATTATAGAACGCTTTGTTAGTTTATAATCTAAAAGCCGACCAAGCTGTATTGATCTGTGCAAATTAGATAAGCCTTACCTGTCAGGCCTGCACAAGTGCAACCCTGTCACAAAGTTGTAAGCTGCATTGAGTGAGGTATCAGTCATCCAATGCAGATATGCAACCACGCAAGCTGGCGATCGACCTAGGCCCGTAGTACAAGTAACAAAAACCCGATGGTTTTTCTTCAATAAACGTAAGAGAAGGCCTACTGAAAATGGTAGTTTTTTCCTCATGTCAAAGGAATCTCCATCCCTACAAAATGAATCATAATGTTTAGCATTATAAGTTCCTTGTGGAAGTGGAAAAACAGCGGAATGAGATTTCACATTACTGTAGAATTCAATTGAACAAGGTACTAGTAGTATATAGGTGTGAGATGGTCTAAGATCAGTTTTACTAGGACGAGTAAAAACAATTATCAATAAAAAGAAGAACAAAATCACAACTCCTACTCGCCTGATGGGATAATTGATCATAAGGACGCCATACTTTTGGCATGACTCATTGATGGAAGTCGAATTGATTCCCCAGTTTTCTGCTTCAACTGCACTCTGGAAATTAAAAATAGCAGTAACCCCCTGTTGCATGTAAATCATACATGAGCTGTAAGACAAAACGATCTTGTTTAAGCAAGTACACTCTCCATTGAATTGCCAACATTTTTTAGTCATCCATGCTGTATTGAACAGAAATTGAGACAACTTTCCCCACATATCTTTAAATATGTTAGTCTTGAAAATAATAGTTTGATGAATACTTCTGTACAAAACCAAGTAGATTAAAATTTCAGTTCTAGGTGCAACTTAAAACAATAGCACACACAGAATATATCACAGTTCACAGTGATTAATCAGCATTTTCATGAATCAGTGAGTAGATCAGCTCATCAGCATGAACACAATCAGATCCAAACAATCATCTAGATCAAGAAAGAGGAACCCCTTCAAATGCAAAGAAACAGTCAAGTAGCATGAAGTAGAGAAAATAATTATCAACATAGTGCATAGCAGCTGGACTTACAGAATCATTCTTTAGAGCCTTAACATCTTCTTCTGATTGTATGCATGAACCAACAAAAATCTGTTCTGTAATCTGGCAATAAGCAACAGTAGAAATTTTAGGTCTGCCAAAGGAAAACATATCTATGAAGCAAAGATAAACTCCCTTAACAAGCATAGTACACCTTACTGTAACGCATTCCAAGAGAGTGATTGTAGTACAGTTCTCCTTTAGAGCGATCAAGTGCTTTAGTGTATTCATCCAATGGGAAGTTTCCATGAGCCCATTCAGCATCCCCAGAATCTCTCTCAGAGAAAGTGCAAACAAGTTGAGTTATAGGAGAATGAAAAGCATTCCTAGGCACAAACGAGTGATGCTTTCCATCTAGTTCATTCATAACCTTCCATGCTTTGCCGCTAAGATATTTTGGGGAGAACAAAGCGAACCCAGAATTCCCAGAGCTGTCAGGATATGCCTTCAGAACTGATGCCAATGCAGCTTTGCTCCAGGTGGCTAAACCAACGCGACCTCGATTAAACAAGACTTCATGGTCGTTCGTCAAATATAGCTGCTGAATGGGGAACGGCGAGAAGGGCCTCTCTAAAACTAGGCTGAAACATCCACTTTTCTCCTCAAGGATATGCCTGAAGAATTCCCATTGCAATCAAACTTTTACAGTATATAGAGCAAGAACAATGTTAGCACTAGCAGTGTGTATTTTGCTTTTCTTTTTCATGAAAAGTAGTTGCTTTATTTGCCTAGTATGCATTATTCATTCACACCTCAAGTCCTTCAGCTCCCACAAGCGCGAGATTATGCATCGTTGTAGTTCTTATTGATAGTGTAAAGTAGTTAAAATGTAGTTAACCGAACTAGTAAATGCAAATTAAAGACAAAAAGAGGACATGACATCCATAAATAAGGGCAACTTCATCTACAAATTCCACACACATTTATGAAAATAGTAAAGCCAAAAATGAGTTAAAAAGTACCTAAAGAGATAAAAGTATGAAAAAGGAAATGTAAGATTCAAGGAAGAAGTGAAGGAAGTTCATACTGGGTGTCACCAATGTCCTTTATCTCAATAAATTGATTGCCTGATGAATCACTCGCCTTCTTCAAAGTATCCCCAACCATTATGATCCTGGACCTCTCCGCATTCCCCTGCAATCAAAGCAAATGCATTACAAACAAAGGATCCGGACATACTTGGAATTTTGAATTGAATTCTAAGAATGAGAGGAGGGCTAAAAGAGGAGATTAGAGGGGAGAGAGACAAGGAACAGACCCCTCGTCGGAGAGAGTGGACAAAGATCTTGCCGTCGACGGAGAGAGCGAAGCGAATGCCGAGCGGCTTATCGAGAGTGACCATATACTCATTCAAATTCATCTTGTAAGAAGTGGACTTGGACATAGCAAAAACCCTAGAAGTCGATCGAGTGAAGCTGAGCTTGAATCCGACTCTCTGCGCCAAGGGGGAGTCACTGAAGTGGATCAGATCAGTGCTGCCCCAAAATGAGGACGAAATCGAAGGCCTACACAGAGACATTTTTGGAGAATTGAATTTGACGATCGAAGTCGGAAGACGTATTAGAATCTGTCGATCGAAAGCTCGGGATTAGAGCAATGGATTACTGATTATTACTTATATAATAATTAATATACTCGGTAAGTGATTAATAATAAGAGGATTGGGAATTGGAGGAGGAAAAAGCGAAGGCGAAGGAAGCCATAGAATGTAAAGCTAGAGTGGAAAAATGGGAGTGGAGAGAGGAGAAGGGAGAAGATCTTGCCACGTGGCGATCAGGTGGGACCACCGTGTGCACGTGTATCTTGTACTGCTTTGCCTTTTGTGCTCCCTTTTCCAGACTTTGCTAAGCCGCATTCATTCTACAGTCTACTGCTCCCCTTCTCTCCGTCAAAAACATTTCCCTCCGTTCCTTAATCCTCCCTATATTTTTTTTTGTAATTTTTAAATCTGCATCTTTTTTACCTTTTAAAAAAAAATGATATAAAATATTAATTTTTTATTCAAACTAAATTTTGACAGGTCCTTCCGAAATAACGGGAACTCCGCAATTGGATTTGTGATCTGGGATCACGAAGCCAATTATCTCATCGTGCTCGGTTTGAGGCTACAACATGAGAAAGGGAATCCGTAAAGCATTACCACTTAATATTTAGAACGTCGAAATAGAAGGGGATAATCTTTGCATAATCAAATGCACTTAAATGTATTTGGAAATGCCCTTGGGAAGTCGAAATGATCATTTTTGATTCCCAGATAGACCTCTGTCGGTTTCAAATAATACACATTCATCACGTGTTCATGGAAATTAATAGCGTAGCGGACAGACGAGCCCTTTAGGTCATTCAACCATTGTCACCAACCCTAACACAGATTTAGAATTGCAAGTTCTCATCCAAAAAGATGTTCTAGGACTACGAATCGTCTATAATCCTTCATAATCTCTTTTCGTTTTAAAGAAAATAAGTGAAATTATTTTAAAAAATTATTATAAATAAATAAATATTTTATATAGTTATTAGTACCTTAAAAAAAGTGCATGAATAGTGAAAGGTCAAATAAAAAAGAATGGATGGAATAGTATTTGCGTATGGATAAAAACTATATAAAATATTTATATTTTATAAAAAATTTTAAATAATTTTGTACTTATTAACCAATTTTTACGCTGGTTATCTCAACGACCTCCAACAACCGCATTTGGTATCTACAGAATTACATTAATTTAGTAAATACATAACAAACTTATATTGGGTTTGTAATTGTGAAATTGATGTGATAAATCTTACTCATTTGTCTTATATGACGCATCCATCACGATGAGGCAGAGAAACAACCTCAGAAGATGGGAGGGAGTCTGGATGCACCAAAATTAGGCTGGTAACCTCTTTTCCTCCTACCTCGGGGGACTTTCTAGTGATGACATAGTATCCCTTTTGATCAAAGTGGTGCAATGTGAAACAAACTGAGCTTGCAGATTGTGTTGAAGATGATGAACTCAGAATGAGTTTTTGGACGAAAGAGGGAGAGTATAGTTGATAGATTTCTGTTTCATTATTGTAACTGAATTGAATGAATTGTTTACAACACACTCTTCTCTATTTATAATGCTCTCACTGTACACGAACCCAACACTATATAAGACTAGTTAACAAGGCATGAGTAAGCTTAACTACTTAACCACTTGATGCTCACAATTATCATTCTCAATATCCCCCCCTCAAGCTGGGAGATGAAGGAGAGGGAAGATACATTCCCAGCTTGCGAAGAAGATGATCTTGTTGAGCCGAGGGGACGATTTTGGTTAAGACATCTACAACCTGTTCATAAGTGGGAGTGTGATGAAGCTCGAGAAGACCATCAAGAACCTTTTGACGTGTGAAATGGCAATCAATCTCCACGTTTTTAGTACGTTCGTGAAACAGGATTCTTGGCAATTTGAACTACTGACTTATTATCACAATGAAGTTGAACTGGAGTGATGGGAGTAATACCAAGATCAGTGAGCAAACGCACAAGCCATGTAATCTCAGCAACCCCTTGAGCCATGACTCTATACTCTGCCTCAGCAGAGCTCCTTGAAACAACAGATTGCTTATTAGATTTCCAACTTATAGGTGAATCACCAAGTAATTATATCACATAACCACCGATATATCTTTTGGAGAAGGGGAAAGCATCCCAATTAGAATCAGTAAACGCTAGTAGTGTAGGACGGTCATGACCTTTCAACAATATGCCTCTCCCAGCAGTGGCATAAATGTAACTCAAAGTATGAATCAAAGCATTCATGTGAGAGACACAGGGTTGTTGCATGAATTGGCTCAAAGACTGCACTGCAAAGCTGAGATCTGCTTTTAATTAGTAAAAAAATTGAGCTTACCAACAAGGCAACGATACATGTAAGCATCACTCTCATCCAATGCTTCACTACCATCAGGGCGCATCTTGAGATAGAGAGGTAAATGAGTGCAACATTTGTGAGGCAAAGAGAATGGAAGATCATGAAGAAGCTCACGAGTAAATTTATCCTGTGTCAATGCAATCCCAGAAGGCAAATATGATATCTCAAAACCCAGAAAATAACTGAGCTTACCCAGATCCTTGATGCTAAAAACATGATCAAGATGAGCTTTGATATGAACCGTCTCTGCAAGGTCTGAGCCAGTGATCAACAAATCATCAACATAGACGACTATGATAGTGAGATGCTTGTGCTTTGACTTGGTGAACAAAAAATAGTCATTTTCGGACTGAACATAACCATTGATCAGTAAAGATTCAGTGAGCTTGTGAAACATTGGTGTGAAGCTTGCTTTAAACCATATAAGGACTTTTGAAGCTTGCAAACCTTATTCTCTGGATTAGGCAATCCATCTGGTATCTTCATATACACATCTTCATGAAGATTTCCATGCAAAAAAGCATTATTTACATCAAGTTGGAATATAGACCAACCTTTGGATGCAGCAGCAAAAATCACAACTCTAATTGTAACCATCTTGATCACTGGAGAAAACTTTTCATGGAAATCAACACCTTCCTTTTGAGTATAACCTTTGGCCATGAGCCTTGCTTTGTATCTCTCAAGGGATCCATCAACTTTAAGCTTGACTTTAAACACCCATTTGCTTCCAATTGCTCTTTGACCAGGAGGAAGTAAAACAACATGCCAAGTACCATTAGCTTGCAGTGCATTGATTTCATTATTCATTGTCTTAATCCAATTAGGATCCCTAGAAGCTTCATAATAGGAAAGAGGTTTAGGATAGGAGGAAATCTTTGAAAGTAAAGTAAAATGTGAAGAGGGTAATGACTAGGGTTCAACAATAGAGGAGGTAATAGATGTGGTGGTAGAAAAAGTACAAACATAGTCTTTCAAATAGGATGGTTGATGATGTGGTCTTGATGATCTCCTGACTTGGTCAATAAGAAGCTAGCTCAGGCTGCTGCTGATCTTGTGGACATAAAGGTGTGGAACATGTGGTCTGAGAAGAAGGCTCTGGAGAATGATGAGAAGATGATGCGGGAAATTGGGATGAATCGGTGTTTAAGACAATCTGATCAATGAAAATGGCAGGAATCAGATTCCCATTTGGTAAGAAATTTGATGAAATATAAGTGTATGTGTTTATGACAGGTAGGGTAGGTGTATCAGTGTGGATGAACTGAAAGGGAAAATGAGTCTCATGAAAACTAACATCACGAGAAACAGACACAGCCTTTGTCTTCAGATCAAACCCTATGTACTCTTTCTTTCCATAGGGGTATCCTATAAACACACAAGGGGACGCCCTAGGGTTAAATTTGTTTCTGTTTCTGGGAAGGGTGGTAACAAAGCACAAACATCCAAAGGTTTTTAAATGAGAATAGGTAGGCCTATGCTTGAAGAGGGATTCATAGGGTGAAATGTGTTTAAGGGATGGTAAAGGGGTACGGTTGATAAGATATGTGGCTGGAAGAAGGCAATCACCCTAGAATGTAATAGGTAACTTGGACTGAAACAGTAAAGATCTTGCAACTTCAAGGAGATGTTTGTGCTTTCTCTAAGCAATGCCATTTTGCTAGGGTGTATAGACACAAGTAGTTTGATGTATAAATGCCTTTGGCAAGGTAAAAATTGGTGGCAACTGTATCACAAAATTCTTGGGAATTGTCTGATTTAATGATTGAAACAGAAGCATTAAACTAAGTTTGGGCATGGGCAACAAAAGATTGTAAGACAGACAATGCATTAGACTTGGTGGACATTAAATGTGTCCAAGTGCATCTCCTAAAATCATCCATTATGGTCAATAAATACTTGTGAACATCATGTGTAGGTTGCTTAAAAGGTCCCTATGTGTCAATATGAATGCGCTCAAAAGGAGATGAAGTGTTTGAGGTGCTGTGAGGAAAAGATTTTCTGTGTTGTTTTGCTTGAGGGCAAATTTGACAAAGCAAAAGTGATTTGGATTCAAATGATGTTTTTACATCATCAATGTGATACAATTGATCAAAGAGAATATGTCCCAATCTACCGTGCCACAACTTAGCACTATCCAGATGCAACTGGATATTATTGGAAAAACTTGATTTATTACAACAAGAATCAACTACTATATTACTCATAGGAGAAGCCAAATCAGAGTGCTCCATGTCCACAAGATATAGGCCTTTTGCTTCATGACCAAGGACCAACAGATCTTTCATCGAAGGGCCCTGAATAAAGAATTTGGTTGATGTGAAAAGTACATTAGTATGGAGATCTGTTGTCAACTTACTAACCGAAAGTAAATTGAACTGAAAATGAGGAACATACATGACATTGGTGAGGTAAATGATAGGAGACAATTGAAAATAACCAGTGTGAGTGATAGGGACACGATTTCCATTAGGCATGGCATGAAACAAGATTCGACAACAGGTTTAACATTTGTAAGAAAGGTCAAGTATGAGGTAATATGGTCAGTAGCTCCACTATCTAGGATCCGATTTGAATTAAGACTAGAAGAATGAAAACAATAACACATACCTACAAAAGTGGTATTGGCAAAAACTTCCCTTCCTTCCACTTTCTCCTCATTCTTGTATTTGCTGAGCAATGAAAACATCTCTTGACATTGAGCTAGGGTCAGAGTGGTAGGCAGGGATGGACTGGAGCTTGTAGGGGAGCCTGATGATGCATTATGTGCCTGTCACCGGGAATCATTTGAAGGTGGATACCCATGGATCTTGTAACACCTGTCGATGGTATGGTTAGTGAGTCCATAGTGATCACACATCATACCACTTCCTCTTCCTCTTCCTATGTTCCAAGATCCTCTGCCATAACTATTGTTAAAGTCACCTTGTCCTCTGCCATAACTGTTAGAAGACGAAAATGAATCTTTACCATAATTGTTGGTGTAATTGTTACCACGTCCCGGAGAAGCACCTCTTCCTCATCTTGGAGAGTCACCTCTACCTCTACCTCTGCCATACCCACCTCTTCCTGCTGCAAAAGCAGCTCCATCTCCAAAAGGAGTTTGTTTGGAACTAGCTGATCGAGTCTCTCTTTGTTCCTCTTCTTCAGTCACCATGTTATAAACCTGATTGTAGTCTGGAAACGGCTTCATTAGCAAGATATTAGCACGAACAACATCAAACGACTCATTCAATCCCATTAAGAACTGCATCACTTGCTGTTTTTGGATGAATTAATGAAGAATGGTCACATATTGATCACATTCACAAGCAACTAACTCAACAAGATCTGTGTACTCATCCCACAGCTTCCTCAATTTTCCATAGAAAACTGAAGCAGACATGCTACCTTGCATAAACGATGCCAATTCTCGCCGAACTTGAAAAATCCTTGTGCGATTTGAATGCGCGAATTGCATATTCAGCTCATCCCAAATTTCTTTAGTAGATCTTCGATACAAGATCTGCTCGGCTATGTTCTTCACAACCGAGTGCAGAATCCAAGAAACGAGCACCGCATTACATCGCTCCCAATTATGATGCTTTGGTGAAGACGGATCTGGCTTTGCACATGAACCTGTAACAAAACCGATCTTGTTCTTCGCAAGCAGTGAAACCTCTACCGCTCTCCTCCAATGGCCAAAATTTTGCTCGTTCAACAAATTTGTTGACAAGACGTACGAGTCCCTTTCAAAACATAATCCGGCCCAAAAACCCAAACCAACCACCCGAAATATTTTGGGTCAAGACCCGGAAATTTTGACCCGGAAATTTTTTTTGACATGAACCAGAAAAACCGAAAATTTTTCGGGTAATCTGGGTTTTGACCCGGTGACCCGGTAATTTTGACCCGATTTACCCGGTGACCCGGTTGATTTATAATTAAATATTTTTATATATAATTAAAAGTTATCGTAATATTATCAAACCATAATTTTTTTAATTTAAAAAATAAAAAACTGACAAACCCGAAATCGACCCGAAATGACCCGAAACCCAGTCAAATCTGGGTTCTAGTCAACCCGAAAATACCCGGAACCCGTTTTACCCGGGACCCGTTTTACCAGTGACCCGACCCGAATGACCCGTTTGACAAGTCTACGTACAACGGATGATCTGAGTGATGGAGATACAGCTCGTCCATCGGATCAATTGAAAACGAAGCAGTATTTGCGACTTGATCATACATGGAGGCTCTACCATGAAACAATATGAGCTTGCAGATTGTGTTGAAGATGATGAACTCAGAATGAGTTCTTGGACGAGAGAGAGAGAGAGAGAGAGAGAGAGAGAGAGAGTATAGTTGAGAGATTTCTGTTTCATTATTGTAACTAAATTGAATGAATTGTTTACAACACATTCTTCTCTATTTATAATGCTCTCACTTTACACGAACCCAACACTTAACCATATAAGACTAGTTAACAAGGCATGACTGAGCTCAACTAATTAACCACTTGATGCTCACAATTATCATCCTCAATACAATGCTTGCGGAAGGTCCCTCCGTCCCTCTATCTCATCTCTTTTCAATTTCAGTCTGGCATTGTGCACTTTGCGAATGTTAGTGATACAATCTGAATCATTGATCTTCAAACCATGCAGAACATCTCGAGTTCTAATCTCAATCATGATATCATGACAGATCTTACGATGTTGAGATGATGTTAATTGACCAACAAATGGATGCCCAAATAGTTTATCCGGGAGTTTGTGGTTATGGACACTACATATGACGCTAATAGTCCAGTTGTGAACATTATCCCTTGAGCTCAAATAGACATCCGAGCTTCATCGACCTCGATGACTCAATCACCTACTCGATACAGGTGGAAAATCAAGGTTGACATCGGGCCCCTCCCAAGGTTCTCGGTAATGCTTACACACTAAACGAAATATACTCATTTCATTCATTTTGTTCTTCTAGTACCGATTTATATGTTCTTTACCTTCCTTACATATCAAGTCTAGTGATCACTCCAAAACCAATCAAGGTAAAACATCGAAATATAATCGGTGCCCATACCCAAAGGTCGGTATTGGGCCTTGGCCCTGCATAATGTAATTTATTACATAGAGTCTTGACAAAAATATCAAATTGTACTGAGTGGAACATAATAACTATATTACTTGATGGTGTTATTTTATAATTCATCATCATCTCTTACTTTGACTTTTTTTCAAAATATGCTATCTTAATTTTCGTTATAAAATGACACTATATATATTATAATTCATCAAAATCAAAATATTTTGAATCCTTTCCTCAAATGAAATCTAACATATATAATGTTTTATTTATATGAATATGACACTATACCAAAATAATATTATGTAATGATTTATCAAACTATTTAATATCGACCTTCATTCAAATTATACTATATTAATTAACATGAAAGTTATATGAAATATTGAAAGGTAACACTCAAAATTCAAATGAACCTATATTAAGAACTTACTTTGATGTTTGTCACGAGCTTTTCCGAATCTTTATAACTTTGAGGGTCTAATGTTAGCTCAGCTTTTTTTTTTTTCCTGATGAGAACATAATAGCAACAATCTAACAAAGAAGCTATCAAAAACACCAAATGTAGAAGTAGAGGTGATATTCGAGCCGAACGAGCCAAGTTTGGCTCGTTCGGGAAACGAGCTGAGCCGAGCTCGAGCCCAAAAATTATTCGAGCTTTTTTTTTTTGCATTCAAGCTCATCTCGTGAGCTCAGGGTAAAACTCGAGCTCAGCTTGTTAAGGCTCGAACAAGGTGAACGAACGAGCCTAAGCTTGTTCGAGCTCGTCATCTGGGCTCGTTCGGCTCATTCAAAGCTCAGTTCCTGGGTGAGCTTACATATTTTTGTTCGGTTTGTGCTTATTCAGAATTACATACAGAATAATCAATTGACTAAAAGTAAAACCGAACAAATCAAGATGGTGAATAATCCAGCAACATGTGTTCTACAAATTCACTAAATAATCAACTCAAACATCTATTTTCACTTCTTTTTTTTTGGCCCAAAACCGAATAAAATCAGACAGGAAGAAGATGAACATGAAGATGAAAAAGGAATGAGTAACAAAATCTGTTCACCCTTCAATTTGAAGTTCAATTTCAATTTCAATCTCTATTCTCTCTCTGGCACTCCCGTGCCTCCCGCATCTAAACCGAACAAAATCTGACAATATGAATATGAACAAGAAGATGAACAGGGAAGGAGTAACAAAATTTTCAGCCCATTACACTAGGTGGGCTTGGACCAGGCCCAAGTTTTGGGTCTAGTGCCTTGTCCAAGCCCGCCCTCATTGTCGAGTCGGGCTGTCCAACGGGCCAAACGGGCCTAGCGTATCAAATTTATTTTTTATCCAAAACCGAACTGATTTTTTATTTAAAAAAGAGGCAAATCACAAACTATACCGATACTTTTAAACGTGAGACAAATCTGGACACAATAATTGATACGTTTGGGATACCCGATAGCTCAAGATCAAGAACCACGCCGTATATTTGCCCGATCTTGCAATGCTCTTCCAATATCTCCTGATTAACACAATTAACTAAACTAATTAATAAACTAAACCAAAGAAACAGTCTTAACTTAAGAAGTTTAACAACTAAATACGAGGGAAAGAAATTAACTAATTAAGCTAAGAATTAACATAAGAAATTCAAACTACTAACAACGAAGGACAGACTTAATTGAATTGAAACTTAAACAAACAACGATTAAAAGAGAAAGCAAGGGAAGAAGAACACGAAGGCTCGCGGGACAGGATCCGGGCACGCCGGGGCCGACACGGGTGCGCAGGAGCTTGGCTCCTCAGGGTGCTGGATGCGAGCGGAGTTGTTGAAGCCGAGGGTGAGAGCGAGGAAGCCAGGTGCGCTCGCTGGGAGCGAGAGCGAGCACGAGGGTGCCGGGTTACCGCGAGCGCGTATGCAGAGGACCGCGGCGGCTCGCTGGGGGCGAGCGAGGCCAGACGGCGGCAGACGCGAGAGCAAGCGCGCTCCAGACGCTAGGCGCCGAGCACCGGGAAGCCAACGCCGATGACACCAAGCGCTCGTCTCCTTCCTTGATGTAACGATCTGGACTAGGTTAGGTTGTGTTTGTTTGGGTTAAGAAGAAGAACAACGTGATGGTGATGAAGATGATTGCCGAAAGGTAATTGACACATGAACCGGATAGCTTTTGGGATTGATAATCGAGAACCCTTTAATCCATAAAGGGGTTTCTCATTTCTAATTCAATCTAATTTAATTCAAAGAGAACTACATTGTTTAAATAGAAAACTAACAACCAATTCTAATCGTGCAAGATAGAATTTAGATTGATAAAGATAGATAAAAAATAACCTAAAGATAAATAAACCTAACTAAGATAGAATTTAAATACTTAGGGAACAAGATATATTTAGAGGAGATATAATCTTGAACATTATTAATCTAATTGCATAAAATAATAATTAATAAAATAATAAACTAATTTGAAGACTAGAACCGGCCCACACATTCAAGCTACTCGACATGTGCCTCAAGAGCACTCGACATGGGCCAAGGCCCACTCGATATACATCTTGAATCTTCTTCCATGGTGGCGCCTTCTTCTTCCTCTTGGGGACGAGACTCTTTGCCATCAGTGGCCCTCGAATCGGTCTTGAGAGCTCGCCTGGATCAAGATCATTGTTGGACCCACATAAGGTCATCTTGATCCGCATCAATAATAGTGTACTAACAAATGCAATACAAAGTTACATATATACCTAATAGAAAGTTATACATACAAAACACCATAAACGTGTGTGTGGGTGGGGGGAGGGGGAATGGTTCCCTTGTGCACACCTCTTATAGTATATCTAGTGCACAAATTTGGGTCTTTGATCTAAAGGAATGAATTGCCAAGATTAAAGTGGGCTTTTTTTTTTGCTTTAAAATTCGTGGGACCCACCTCCAATTCCCACTTACTCTTCCAAATCCGGGCGCGTGTGTGATAGACTCAATTGTAGTGAGGGCCACACAAGCACAAAACTTCCATTCTCTCCTACAGTTCGTGATTTTTTTTTTTTTAAATTCATCCTTATTTTGGTTTGTACATTTTTATAAAGGTGGGTGGGATCCATAAAATTGACCTTTTTGAAAATCAAATCATTTTTATTAAATATTACTGGGGATTTACCAAATCATCCCTCTTGCCACATTTTTTTATTTCATTTGTTTTAAAAATTGACAATTTCAATGAATAATGTTTCACATACTATCGAATAAAGTTATGTTATCTTTTTTTTTTTCATTCAGTTCAAATCAAAATTTACCAATTTCACCGAATAATTTGTCACATGCTACCGAATAATATTTTTTGTTCATCATTTCAGATAAAAAAACCCAAAATCTCTAAACAATAGTTAAGATTTATACGAATAAAGCTTCATATTTCAACGAATAATGTTTCATATTTCAATGAATAATGTTTTCTAAGTTGTTTGTCAAACCGAAAACTCATAAACTGACGAATAATGACTCATATTTCATTTAATAATTGATCATCACATTACCACTAATAACCAAAAATCGAAACATACATCCAAATAATTAACTAATAATGAATCAAATTATGCATCTCGAAACCCTTAAACTTAATTCCATACATAACTCTGAATAATTCATCGTTTTTCCCGAATAATATTGAAATCGTGTTGATCCCCTAATCCAATTTCACCGATAACCCTAAACCAAACACAATCCCCACAGCCCGCGACACCGAAGGCAACGACATCCACGCCCTCTCCACCGCTCCCTTCGCGCCAGCGTCGCCGCTTACAAAATCCGGTGGTCTCCCATCCAGGGCACCGAGTGTTTCGATGCCGACCTCCTCGCCGCCATCTCCGACAGTGTTGATGTCATCTCCGCCTCCCTCGGCGGCACCCCCTCCCCGCTCCTCAACGCCAGCCTCTCATCGACTCTTTACACATCGCCACGTTGAGGATCTCCATCGCCTCTCCTCAACGACAACTTCTCCGTCGCCGCTTCAAATGTGTGATCAACGAACAATCAACCAAAGACAAAATCATAATAAAGAAGTTCCTAATTCAACCAACCAAAGCCTAAAATCAACCAATTTGACAAATAAAAAAACCCTAGAAATTGGGGTTTTTTCGAAGTTACCTTAAAAATTCAAAGAAAGGAGGAGAGAGGGAGAGAGGAGGCTGGTGGCCAGAGGTGATGGATGGAATCGGCGGGATGGTGCTCCCGCCGGATGCTGGGTGAGGTCGGAGGGAAGGGGTCGCGTTGTGCTCTCGGGAGGACAAGTCGCCGCTCGTGAGGGCTGTTCGAAACGTGCTCGGGAGAGGGAGGAAAGAACGGAGTTGCCACGAAAGACTGGTGGCCGAAGAAGAGCATGGAGTCGCCATGGAAGGATGGTGGCAGGAGGAGAGGAAGATCGGTGAAGAGGTGAGGAAGAAGAGGGATGAGAGCACGCGCTTTAATTGAGGGAGTGAGATATTTTTTCCCTTTTTTATTTAATAAATCCCTTTTACGTGGCAAACTCTTGGCCTTTTATTTTCTATAGATCAAAGGTCCAGATCTGTGCACAAGATACACCCTAAGGGGTGTGCACAAATGTTCTATACATATATATAGGGAAGCGTTAAAATGTAAAATATCCTTAGGGTGTAAAATTGCTTAAGGTGTAAAATTTAGTATTTTTAATCAAAACTCGCGCTTCCCCGTCTGGTTTTCAAATGAAGACCACAAGCCACACCAGGGCCTTCTCTCTCGGCCTCCCACACCCACCTCGAGCCACCTCCGGCCACCAACCCCTAGCCGCACTCGAGCCCACCACTATGCGCACCCCCGAGCCCTGACGTGGACTGGTTCGAGCCACCTGCTGCCCCGACGCACCCACCTGCTGGCTGCACAGACGAGCCACCAGCAGCGCTTCTCTCTCAGCCTCCCACACCCACATCGAGCCACCTCCGGCCACCAACCCCTAGCCGCACTCGAGCCCACCCCTGTGCGCACCCCCGAGCTCTGACGTGGCCTTGTTCGAGCCACCTGCTGCCCCGAAGCGCCCACCAGCAATGTGCAGCGCTGAGTCGACCCACGAGCAGCTTCTCTCCTCGCTCTCCACGCCACCCACGAGCCACCTCTGGCCACCAACAACCACCTTCTCGAACCACCTCTCTCAGGCGCACCCCCCGAGACTGGAACCCCCTTGGTTCGTGCCCAGCCGAGCTCACACTGAGCCCATCTCCCCCAACAATCCTGTTCGACATTTTTGGATCGAAACCATTCGAAATATCGATTTTTATCCTTGTTTCAACTCGAATGTGGTATGATTTCTAACCCTAAACTTGTTTATTACAATTATTTAGATTGTTTGAATGATTTAGGTTGAGATTGAAAACCTAGGGTTTGATTTAGGAGCGGAATTTGGGGATTTTTTCCAAAAGCCAAATTGATTGAAATTGATAATATGGTTGTGTTGTTGGGTTGATTTTGAGCTAATTTCATGTTCATATCATTGTCAAATTATTTATCGATCATGAACTAATTAAATTTTAGAATTTTATATTGAGATATGCTTTAAAATTTGAGGTTTTTTGCCAAAAGCCAAATTGACTGAAATTGATGATATGGTTGTATTGTTGGGTTGATTTGGAGCTAATTTCATGTTCATAGCATTGTCAAATTGTTTATGGATCATGCTCTAATTGGATTTTAGAATTTTATTGCGATATATTTTAGAATTTGAGGTTTTTTTGCCAACATCCAAGTTGATTGAAATTGATGATATGGTTGTGATGTTGGTTTGATTTGCAGCTAATTTCATGTTTATAGCATTGTCAAATTGTTTGTGAATCATGAGCTAATTGGATTTTAGAATTTTATTGCGATATGCTTTAGGTCGATTAGGTTCTTCTATTTTAGCATGAAAATCATAATTTAGCATATTAGCTCAATTGGTAGAGCAATGTGCGTTTGCACAAAGATGTGGGTTCAAATCCCACATAGGTTACATAATAGACAATAGCGCAACAATCGCAAATTGTTAATCATGCACATTATAATCTTAGTTATGCACTTTTTAACCTTAATTATGCACATTTTAATCTTATTTATGCACTTTAATTTTAAAAGTTTATACGTAAGAAAATCGATTTCAAACTCACATCTGTCAACGTAAATTATGCAAGAGGTGAACTCAAACTCTCAAAAGTAAAAAACAAAAACAAAATTAAAACATTGATTTCAAAAGCACATCTTTTGTCTTATTCATGCACATTATGATCTTACTTTTGCACAATTGTATTCTAAATATGCACAATTGTATCTTACTTTTGCACAATTGTAGTTTAAATTTGCACAATTGTATCCTAATTTTGCACACTTGTATTCTAAATGTACACATTACAATTTTATTTTTGCACTTTATGTTCTTATATTTGCACTTTAAAGTTGCACAAATGCACTTCAAAGTTGCACAAATGCACATTATAATTTTATTTTTGCACCTTATATTATTCACGAAGAGAAACATAATAAGAGATACCACATAGATAGCCTATACGGGGTTTGAACCCGCATCTTTGTGCGTAGGCACATTGCTCTCCCATTTTGAGCTAATAGGTTTTTAATGACACATATGATATGACACATTGGAAGCGAGGGAAATGGGTGTAAGTAGCAAACAACGAAGATAAAATAACAAGCAACACCCTCCTGCGAACAAGAGTTGGGCATCTCAACCCTCTTAATCCCCTCAAACAAAGCCAAGTTGCAACTATTGAAGCAAAATCAAAATATTATGCATCAAATAACTGTATGATGTGTCTGGATTTCCCCCGTTTGGAAGATGTGGCTTGGGACTACTTGTGATGTTTGAACTGGTTATGCAGTCATTTGCTTTAGCTTTTGACAGATCCACATTCATTTCAGAAATCTTCTTTAACTTCTTCTCTTGGACCTGTTAAATATACTTGAGTGGAAGTAGCAAATCCATCCTAAGCACAAAAGACAAACAAGCAGAATGCTCCACTTTAGATCAGTTAAACATTCAAACAAATTCATCCTATTTACCCATAAAATAGGATGAACTGGTTATTTATACACTTTATATTTGCAAAACAAAAGGTGTCGAAAACGGGAAAAAATGCATTTACCCATAAAATTAGACATATTTACCTATTTACCCATAAATTAAACATATTTCAATTATAAATTTTTATAATTGAAATAGGCATATTTACCTATTTACCTCATAATGAATTATTATGTCTGCACAAAATAAAGTTATATTTGCACAACAGGATGTTATATATGCACAAAATCAAGTTATACTTGCACAGCAGAAAGTGTTAACACGAAAAAAAAAATCCTGAGACACAAAAAAAAAAAAAAAAAAAAAAAAACTGGCCCGAGAGGGGGGGCACAGTGGGGGGCGGGGGGGCACACGCATGGGCAAGGGGGCAGACATTCTACTAATAAAATTAGGCTCATTAGTAATTAAATTAGGCCCATTAGCAATTTACTTACAAAAATTAGGCCATTAGAGAATTTTACACCTTAAGCAAATTTTACACCCTAAGAATATTTTACATTTGAACCATTCCATATATATATATTGTAAATGTATATGGGAGATATATACACATTTTAAGTGTATATATTATATATATATAATATATACATAATATATATATATATATATATATATTGTAAATGTATATGGGACATATATACACATTTTAAGTGTATATATTATATATATATATATATATAATATATACATAATATATATATATAGAGAGAGGAACTTTAATATGAGGACACTCCTTACCACATAACGAGGGGACAATTGTGGATCGTTAGATATAAAACGATTAACGTCCAGGATAATTCTAATTTTTTTTAAAAAAAATAACCTTAAGGGTAGATTTGTAACTAAGTTGGATAGAAAGCGGTTATGGAAATAAAACCGATCAGATTCTTTGAAATTCCTGTACGTCTTCTTCTCTTCCAGTAAATTGAAATCTTTCAAATACTTAAACGTTTTTTTCTTCTTCCCGTAAGCATTAGTTGAAGATTTTAGTTAATAATAATATATATGAATAGTTAGCTATGAATATTAGTTGTTAACTTTGAAAAGTTATATGTTAAATATGAACAATTAGGGTGTTAAATTTGAATAATAAAGTTGTTAAATCTGAACAATTGTCACTTGTCAGGTGTATTTGTAAATACATTTCTAGGTTTCTAGGTACATGTAAATATTTATTAAATATGAACAATTATCAGGTGTATTTGAAATTTTAGTTTCTTAAATATAAAGATTTAGTTTAACAAATATCAATTTAATTCAAAGGTTTGTAAATATGAATACTTGTTTGATCAATATGAATATTTAAACTGTTTTTATATGAATTTTAATTTTAGGAACAAAATAAGTGTACCTACCGATCCGATCAAGTATTCGTATATATCAACCTAATTATTTAAACCATATCCAAGCAGTTTTTTGTTCTTACATAACGAACTAAATGTCTAAATATTCAAAGCTAGTATTCATAGTTAAACTCTGTTAAAACCTTGATTATTCATATTTATTAGTTTAATGATTCTCTTTTAACGACATGAAAAACTACGGAGTACTTGAAGTTTGTTCGTACAATGGAAGAATGAATTGGGTGGAGTTTTTCGAATTATTTTGTACTGTACTCTGTATTTTTTTTATTATTATTTTTTTATTAGGAAAAAATTCGGGTGGGCTGGCCCTACCCGGCAGCATCCTTGCGGATGAGGTCAAGAAGACCTGGGTCATTTTTAATATCGACTCCTCGAGCAGAGTGGCTAAGGTGTGCAACCTTATCCGCCACTCTATTGCCCATACGAGGAACATGAAAGAAATCTACTTCTTCCACGGTCGATAATAGGACTTGAGCATTCGAAAGTAATAGTTCGATCTCCCAAGGGCATTTAGATTTTCTATTTAAGTGGTCAATGATTATCTGGCTATCTCATTCAATTTGGATCTTTTCTATATTGAGTCGTCGCATTTGTTGGATTCCTATTTTAAGAGCTAATGCTTCCGCTGTGAGTGGTGTTTGTTTGCCCAACTGTTGGTGGTGTACAGAAATTGGGCGGCCTACCCAGTCCCTAATGATGGTACCAGCAGAGCTGTCGCCGTTAGAAAGGGTTGATCCGTCGAAATTGAGTTTGAACGTGCCCCGGGGAGGCTTGCGCCAGGAAATTGTTTTTTGTTTCTGACTTTTTCTCGGAGGGTACCGACGAGGAGGGCGAAAGTCCTCCTCGAAGTCAGCCTCAGCTGTAGATGTTTTATTCCAATTATCTATATGAGATTTGATTAGTCGTAAGACTTTATCTTTTTGCGGGATTGCAGCCTGCTGAAAAAGATGTTGGTTCCTAATATACCACGTCGTCCACCACGAAAAAGCGAGGTTAGTCAGAGCAGAAGAATTTAGGCTCCTCCCTAGAAGAGATAGAATGGGCTTAATATCCCGGGAATGTGCAATCAAGCAGGCAGTATTTGATTGGACTTGGGACGGAAGCTGGTGGATCGCTTGGATAAAGGGACATTCCAGAAACAAATGGACCTCATCTTCTGACTGTACTCTGTATTTGATAGCAATATACAAGAGGGTTGAAAATGACAAATTTGCCCTTTACTATTGATAATTCGGAGTTGAAAATAACCGCATCCTCCCACTCTCAACATTTATCACTAAAAAAAACTGTTTTTTGTTATTTAATCTCAGCCGTTTATTTAGACAATCCATTGGCTAGCATTTCTCCCCTTGTTTCATGGTAAGGTATGTTTAACTGGAAAGAGCCCCTATATATATATATATATATATATATATATATATATATATATATATATATATGGTTGGGTTCGGGTACACACAACTCCAAAAGTGAGAAGGAAAGAAGCAATTTAATTGGTCCAAGAAATGTCAAGAAATGTTTTGATTGGGCCACATCATTTAAAAAATCCGGGCAAAAAAATCGCTGCCCGCAGCTGCCCAGTTCGAAAATGCGAGGCCCACTCGCACACACTTCCCTCTCCGCGCGTGTGGTGGACGCGTTGTTGTAGCAGCAATAAAGAAAACGCTGCTCCCCCACGTTGAATAGGATTCGAACCTGCACCTCATTACACACCACCCACTACTTCAACCATTGCATCACCCAATACACCTTTGTTATTAATGGCATCAATTGAAACTAGTACTTTTTGAGTTAAAGCCACCACTTTAATTATAATTAATATGTTTTCACTTAAATATGTTGATTACACGTTAATTAATATATTAATATATATTTCGCCCTAAAAAATAATAATTAATATTAAAATAAAAATAAAAATAAATATTAAAATAAAAATGATAATAAATATATTAATATATATTTATATTAAAATAAAATGGTTCATGAACCACTACTCTTTATTTGATGAACCACTAGAATTTATTTCATGAACCACTACTATTTAATAATTATAAAATTTTCATTCTTCTTTTATTTTCTTTTAATGTTTATTTTTAATTAATTAATTTTATTTAAAATAAAATGGTTCATGAACCAATACTCTTTATTTGGTGAACCACTACTCTTTATTTGATGAACCACTACTCTCTATTTGACGAACCATTAGAATTTATATTCTTATAATAATTAACATATTTCATATAGATTTATAAATTACACATTAAGAGAGATGTTATCAATATATATTTATGAAGAAGTGGTTCATCAAGCTATAAAGATGTTATCAAGAAGTGGTTAACCAAGTTATCAAGAAGTGGTTTATCAAGTTATAAAGAAATGGTTTATCAAGTTTTAAAATAAAATGCTTCATGAACCATTTTTAAAATAAAATGGTTTATGAATCATTTTTAAAATAAAATGGTTCCTGAAGTTATAAATAAGTGGTTCATGAATCTATAGAGAAGCGGTTTATGAAGTTATAAGAAGTGGTTCATTAAGTTATAACGAAATGGTTCATGAAGTTATAAAGAAGGGTTATAAAGAAGTGAACCACTTTCTATTTATATGTTTAGCCACTAAACCATTCTCTATATATGTGTTGAACCATTTACTATAAAATTGATGAACCACTTCTATTTAATTAATGAACCAATATATATTTAGTCACTGAACCACTCTTTATATATGTGTTGAACCATTTACTATAAAATTATGAACCGCCCTCTCTATTGAGTCACTGAACCACTCTTTATTCGGTTCGCTTAACCACTCTATATTCGGTCACTGAACCACCCTCTATTGAGTGACTGAACCAACCTCTATTTACTCACTGAACCAACTTATTTAGTCACTGAACTAACCTTTATTTAACTGAACCAACCTCTATTTAGTCACTGAACCAACCTCTATTTAGACACTTAACCAACCTCTATTTAGTCACTGAACCAATCTCTATTTTGTCACTGAACCAACTTCTATTTAGTCACTGAACCAACCTCTAAAATCCTACACTTGGCATAAACCCCTTAACCACTTGAAAAATTTCTAAATTCAACATTCCTTCTTCTCGTTAATTTCTAAATTCAAAGTTATTTTATGTTTGCAAATGCATGTCTTATATATAAATAAATAAAAGGAATCAATCCGACTTTTCATTTGATTGTTTTTGTTATTTATAAAAACAAGTACGGACGGAGTGGGACTGGACATATTCGTGGGGATTAAACCATGGAAGCTAATTAAGTTGTGTTAATTAATTAATTTTCTTTGAAAATAAAATGGTTCACTAAACCAATATCTACTTAGTCACTGAACTTCTCTCTATTAGTCACTGAACTACTCTCTATTTAGCCACTGAACCAACCTCATTTAGTCACTGAACTAACCTTTATTTAGTCACTGAACCAAACTCTATTTAACAACTGAACCAACCTATTTAGTCACTGAACCAACCTCTATTTAAACACTGAACCAATTTCTATTTATAAAATGAGTAATATATTTTTCTAAACCTACCTAGAATGCAACAAGGTCTTCATACGAGGCAACTAAATTTCAATAGATTTCACAAATTCAAATCTCAATATATATATATATATATATATATATATATATATATATATATATATATATATATATATATATATATATATATATATATATATATGTTACAAATTCAAAACACACAAGCAGTTTAAAAGCCCCAAATACATATCACAAATTAAAATTCAAGGCGAATTGACGCATACAATCACTATCGAACACAACTCTGGAATCTATTTGCTCCTCCAGCAACTATGGCGATATTGTTCATCTTGGGCTCTTGGAGCAACTCCTCCCTCCCATCAAATCACGTGGCTTCCCAGGCTGCGAATAATGTTCTTGAGGATAATCGAACTCCTTTGAAAAGGATGAACTTGACGCAAGCCCGCACTCGCAACGTCGTCTTCGACATCTTCAACACCAGCTACGCCTCCCATCTCAGATTTGCGCCTCTCCGGACCCCAGCCGGCTAGATCTGACCCTCGGACTCTTCCTTCCTCCTCCCGAGACCCCCGCCCCGCCGACGTGCTGGTGCCGGAGCCGAAGCTGCCCGTCGTGTCGAGAAAGGCGGTCACCATGCCACCACCACCTCGAAGGAGATAAGGGAGATTGATTGAGGGGACCACCACCACCGCCCGGCGCCCCCCAGCCACCACCATCGTCGCTGCCTCAGCGCCCCCAACCACCACCACCCTCGCTCGGCGATCAGATCGGAGTTCCAGATCTCCAGAATAAAGGAAATCAATCGGGGTTGAAATTGATATAGGGGATCTATTTTTTTTTTAATAAACGGAAATTTTGCCTGGTACCCCTGTAGTATAGCTTATTTCACGCGGTGTACAAAAGATTCACTAGATTTGCACGGTACCCCTAAGGTTTGTATGAATTTCGCCCCGTGCCCCTCCTCAGTTAAAACTAACCGATCTATCCTACTCCGTTTGTTTGTTCATGGGGACGTTCAATTCCAAAAACGAAGCACAGAAGAAACGAGGAAAGGAGAGGATAGTCCGACCGGAGGAGCAGGAATCGCCGACAACCAAGAGAGGTCGTAGCCGCCGGAAGGAGAGGTGGAGACGCCAAGGACCCGTCGGAGTTGGTGGCGCCAGGTATACCCCCTTTCGAAAAATTAGGGTTTTAAAGGTCGACTTTGGGGTTACTCCCAATTTGATTCTTTCTCCCGATTTCTTGAAATGTAATGACTCTTTCTTCCAATTTGATTGTCGTGTTACTTGTTTCCCTTTGAATGTTTTGTTTAATTTGTAAAATTATTGCATGTGAGCGAGGTATATCATTTCCACGATATGGTTGAAATGCTGGTTGATTGTGGATACAAGAAGGGAACCACATTGTTTGGATTCAGAAAAGCAATAGGTAGCTAAAATCCTCACCCCTGGATACCCTAGATGTTGAATTTCGATATGTGCGTGTTTATTCTCTTTTGTATTCATGCAATCATTTGAACTGCTGCACCATGATCTATATTAGCCTCTTCAAAACTATGGAAAGCTCATCTCAATATATGAAGTAGATGGTATGTATTTAATCCCTCTATTCACTTCCCTTTCTTTACTGATTTAAATAAGATCTTGATATTTAGCTTGAGAGATCTGAAAATGGTTGACTGAAATGTGAAGATATTTTCAGTTTTATGAAATTTTTGCTTTTACCAATGTCGTATATTCAAGTTTCTTGAATTGAACATCCTTACTTTTGCAGGTGTTTTGCTCGCCTATATTGCATTTGGAGATGAAAAGATCAAAGCCAAGGTTGAGCTTTAGCTAACAAGTATTACCAACTCATTTGAAACAGTATTGAGACGTAGTGTAGAGATTAGGATTATTGTGCTGCCAGATGGCTTAATTCCTGTTGATGATAGAGAAGTTGCTATCTCACCACATTCAACAGGGAGCAAGCTGATGGAACCACTGAAAAAAAACGAGAATGCAATGTCATTAAAAACTCTCCATTGCTCGATGAGAGGGCACTAGCCCTTAAAGCCGAAAGCACAAAGGAAAGGAGAAAGGAGTTACCCATGCAGAGGATAGAATCTATTATTTGCGAGAAGAGGTTTTAAAGTTCTCAGCAATGACAAGAGCCCTTGCTTTGTAAAGAATTTTAGTTGTTGAATTGAATATGGTTTTGTAAGGTGTTATGACTGGTTTATGACAGCAAAGCTGAATGCAATTTACAGAAATTGATTTATGCTCAACTGAAACACATTTCTACAGCTACTTTAAACATGAGTGCAATTTACAGCTGATTTATAACAGAAAAACTGAATGCAGCTTGCAAATTTATAGAAAACTGAATATTTACAGAATAAATCAGTTTACATAAACTGATTTACAAAAAGTTATTTATACAACATGTTTTCAATCTAAATGCAAATGTTGATTTGGAACTTGCAACATGATTTATACAACTTGCAAGATGAATATTTGGAGGCTTCTAATTCAGATATGATACAAATATGGGCTCTAAGTAAATAATGATGATTTCAGGTTCAGAAGTGATATGAACTAGAGCTTTTAACTTTTAAGGCAGCAGCAAAGTATATTTGTAGCTAGTCATTTGACAAGCAAATCATTGTATTAACCTATGTAGGAATCGAACCCACACCTTGTGCATAAGCACATGCTCTTCCATTTGAGCTAATAGACTTTTTAACAAGCTTCAAGTCAATAGAATGTAGGATATAAACCATGATAGTTATAATTGAAGCATCCATCAATCAAGATTTGGTTTGCTCTCAACTCAGAAGAAAATGAAAATAAAAATATATAATACACTGCATATCCTCTTCCTTTCTCAATGATGGAGAGAAATAACCAAGTAGAAGGAGTACTTTTATCAGTAATCTCAGTCATGTTAGCTTGCATACTAGATGCACCTTGAGCAGCTGCTCTTATACATGCCCTCTCCCACTTTTTTCCAACTCTTTCTTGATGTTCACCAACACCAGAAGCCCCCAGAACAGCACTAGTTTTAGGTACAATGGTTCCTATATCATCACCACATAATCTATTTATCAGAGAAAGACACACTAATTGCTTTGATAAAAGATTCAAACAACCTCAAGAACTCCATCATAATGAATTGAGTAGCTTCAAAACATCCATTTTTTAATTCCTGCACCTAAAACCTAATCAAAGACCATTTGAAAATAGTTGTGAATGCCAAATTGCAAACAGAAGAATCAATTTGCCATATCTTTTCAGCTTTGAGCCTCTTAACTTCCACTGAATATTTCACCCTCACACTTGATTCACAACCTAGCAGTTAAACTGTAATAACAATTCCTCAATCTCAAATCAAAGTTTAGCATGAATCCCTAATCTGTAGAATTTTCAAAACCCTAGTAGTCACACTTGATTTCACCCTCACACAGTCACACTCGAACTCAAATTGCAAACACAGTCCCTAATATGCAGAATTTTGTATGAATTTCAACAATCCCTAATCAAATTTTAGTATGAATTTACAACTTCAACAATTCCTCAATCTCAAATTCTCAACCCTAATTCGAACAAATCCCGAATTAAAACCCCAAATTGCAAACACAAATCGAAACCCCTATTTCTAAACCCTGAATCGACTTACCTGGCTAGCTGGCGGCTCCCCCACCACCTCCGGCGAGTCGAACGGCGCCTCCACCACCCCTAGCGACGCCTGCTGTCACCAATTCAAGGACAGGCGGCCCTCCTTCTCCTTCTTCTCCAGGTCGGGCGTCGAAGCTATTCTCCAAGTCGTTTGTTTGTTTTTGTCGAGCCCTCTTCTCCAAGTGCTCCTCCAGGCCGGGCTCTCGTTCTCCTCCGACTGAATCGGGCTCTCGTCGCCGACGGTTCGTGCCTTGGGCTCAGTCGGCCTCTCCTCCCTTCCATTCAATCCTGACTCTGAGAGCGTAGATGGAACGTTCAATTAACACTTAACAGACTCCGTTAGTTTTAACTGAGGAGGGGTACGACGCGAAATTTATACAAACCTTAGGGGTACCGTGCGAATTTAGTGAATCTTTTATACACCGCGTGAAATAAGCTATACCACAGGGGTACCATGCAAAATTTCCGTTTAATAAATGATTGAGGGATCTAAAATACGGGGAATAGAAGGCGCGTGAGGGTGGAATTTAATCAGCCAATCATATGGCTTCTTTCCTTCTCACCGGACCGGATACTTCTCACTTGAACCGTCCTCTATATATATATTGTAAATGTATATGGGACATATATACACATTTTAAGTGTATATATATTTTAAATGTAAATGTGTATGTGTCCCATATACACTTTAAATAATGTTCCAAAAAACGCTTGGCGAGTGCTTGACGGTAGGGTAGGGTCAAGGGTGTACGCGGGGTCTAGGCGGATTTCATGACAGAGCTTTGCTGTCTAGGCGGGTTTTAACGACCTTGACGGCCTTGACGATGGGGCGAGTTCAAAGGTTTAGGTGGGGGTCTAGGCGGGTCTTGAAGGGTTTTTTAGAACAGTGACTATAAATATATACATTTCAAATGTGTGTGTGGGACTGGACGGGATTTGCGAGATAAGAAATCCTCGTCCCGCGTCCCGTCTCGCATAATTTTTACGGGACGAGCCCGAGATTTGTACCCACCCTTAGAAATTATGTATATATTTTTATTATGTTATATATAATATTTTATATAACTTATATAATTATATATATAATATTAAGATGTATATATAAAATCGGGTCGGGTCTATCGGTCCGCTTGGGCTTTACCCTTTGTCCAGGCCTGGCCCTCTCTGGGCCTACCAGCCCTGGCTCGTCGACCCTCTTGAGCTAACTACTCTGTTCAAACTCGCATATTTTCCCGGGAAGGTCGAACGAGCTTACCGATTTCCAAAACTGGTATTGACTAACCCTTCACCGATACTGAAAGACGCTGATCTTATCGTGCATTTTTTTTTTTTTTATGACGAGGAACCCACCTTTGGTGGCAAACCCCGGACACGTGACCCAGCAGGCAAGAGCCACGGACCAGATAAACCGGCTTGTGCCGACCGGCTCGACCCGCTGGAAAGGAGCAAGGCAAACCTTGGATTTTAATCCGAGAAAATGGAGCGGAGGTAGGAATCGAACCCGAAACCTCCCAACATCCCCCTTGCTCCCAACCAATGAGCCATCCCGACTGGTGGTTTATCGTGCAATTTGACAAAATGGTAGTAAGCCGATTTCATTATCTCTTCTCATTAATTACATTCGTGCAGTTTGTAATTACAATTCTTTGTTGCTTAGTTGCTCTTATCGGCGTTTTGCGTCTACCTAAGCCTGAAATCAACAATACGACTGCTTTTTACATCTAAAACAGGAGGAGATATCTTACATACATATACATTGTGCATACAGTTAGAAATTAATATTTCATTAGACCAAAAAAAAAATTAATATTTCATTCCGTTCTTTTAGCTTTTCACATTTCATTTTCCTCTTTTCAGTTTAGCTTTTCACATTCCCTTCTTTTTATCCCAAAGTTGAAAGGTGCGATTTGCGTAATGCGTGACGACTCACGAAGAATCCCGCCACCAGGTCCTGCTTGTACGGCAGATACGATCTCCTCGTGTTCTTCTCCCCTCCGCCGTAGTACCTTCCACCCGTCTCCCTCACCGCCTTCCTCCCAGCTCCGCCGCCTGACGCGGTCGCGCTTCCTCTAAAGCCAGGCGCCGGCGCCCGTGCCTGCGTTTCTGCCTTCTTCTTCGGCGTCAAAAGCATCATGAGTCGGCCTCCATCCTTTCCGTCGCTCTTGCTCCTCTTCAAAAGGAGATCTCTCAACTTCCACGCCTTCGACGATCCGGTCGAGCTGCTCTTCGTACACCTTCCAGGAGACGGGGGAGCCAAAGGCGACTTGTTCGGCGCCCAAACGCAGTACGTTCCCGGCGGGATCTGGTCGAATTCGTCCGACTCGGAGGAGGACGACGACGGGGACGGATGTTCGCTGCCGCGATCTTCGAGGAATAGGTTCTTGAGCTGGATCTTAGCCCTGGTGGACTCCTCCTCGCGATTCGAAGGCGGTGATTCGATCTCTCCTACTAGATCGAAATCTAGAAGCAGGTGGCGGTCGAATACCGGGTACACAGGCCGAATATCTCCGTCGGCGGGGACCAAATCGGAGAGATTGAACTCAAAAGCGTCCTCGTCTTCGGTATCCGAACAATCTTCTCGGTTGTCGTATCTGATTCCGTTGCAGGGAACGCCGTTGGGAAAGAAGCCGTCATCGTCGGCGGCCGGGATTTCGCTGGTGACTCTAGCTACGACATCGACGTTGAAAAGGGTGTTAAAGCTGGGAGAGTACGGGGAATTCATGTCTTGTTGTAGACGTGATTGCATCTCAACCTCAACTGGTTCCGAATTCAAGGTCATAGAGAAACAGAGATTTTCAGGTTTGGGAAGAAGGAAGAAAGAGGCGAGGGGAATGGAAGTTGGTGTCAATTCAATGGAGATGATGACATTTATATACGAGGCCTGCGAATCTGAAAAGTTAGGCGTGTGAGGAAAGTCGTGTGAAACTCAAATCTTTTACTCTTTCGATCTTTATTTTTATTTGATGTGTTATTGTTTAATGTTGTTATTATTACTTTCAAATTAAGAAAAATAATATTTCGTTTATCCGTTAATTAAAACTTGTCATTTTAAAAATATGCACTCTTATTAAGAAAACAAACTAAAATATATCCCTAATTATTACCTTATTTTTTTTACTATAACTAACAACTATTTAATCATTACAATGGCAATTTCGTAAAGTAGACGACAAAATACCTAAAATGACAAGTTTTTATTAAAAAGATTTACTTTTTAAAACGAAAGTTTAATTAACGGCGGAGTATAATTAATTGAAACGTTATTATTTTAAAAAATATAATACAATTAATTATTCTGAAATTGTTTCAATTTTAATACAATTAGAATGGAATGCTTGAATAAAAATGTAACTGAGCACACTACTTATTAATATTATGTTATTATGTTTTGAATTACTAAGTATTAAATAATTAGATTATACTACGTATTAAATATTAACTTTTTCAAATAATCTTATATTTATCAATAATAATAATAAGAATAAAATTATCAAAAAAAGAACGCCTAGGAGTGTATATGAATTGGAAGGGTGACTGAAAGTGAGTAGCATGAAGGAACAAGTTGTGGGGGTGTATGCTTTAAATGCCAACTGTACAACATTTTTATTTAATAAGGCATTGATACAATTAGGAATTGATATATTGGTGTGGTAACAGAACAATCTAATAAGTTTTTTTTTATTTGATGAGTAACCCACCTTGAAAATCAAAGAAATGGATGGAGGTAGAGATCGAACCCGAGACCTCTTGAAATATCCCTTGTTTTCTGACAATGAGCCACCCGATTGGGGCAAGTAATTGATATATTGGTGTGGTAAGAGAACAATGAAACTAGTAGCAGTAGTAGTTACTTGATTCTCTCTCTTATGAGAGAGAAACTCCCTTTATGAAATCCGTCCTTCGGACGATTTGGGAATCTTGTCTTGGGAAATCCTAATTTGCTCAATCTTTTTTTGTTCAATCCTAATTTGTGTCAATCCCCTTGTTCAATTGGGTTTTCTAAATATCAAATTGGGGATTGATTGTTTCTCCTGGCGTTGCTTTCTTGCCCCGGTTGTCTGCTAATCCATTTTCGGATGAACGTTAGTCCCAAAATCTTGCCTGAGTTTAGTCTAATCAGCCCCTCTCAACCTCAAATTTCGGTTTCTCTCCTCCGATTTCTTGTCGCCTACCCCCTTATCTGTTGGTCGGTCTTCATCCCCTTTCGGTCGTCCCGCCGTTCGCCGGTTTGTGGGCGTTCGTTTTCCGGGTCGGCGTTGGGCTAGGTTTCCTCGGGGCGTCTGCTGTCGGTGGTGGTTCTGGGGTGGGCGTTTGGTGGCGTGGCCGGGGTGTGGTGTCTTCTGCGCTGCCTTCGCCCCCTCCTCCTTCTTCGCCGTCTCCCTCCGCCGCCGCAGCCTCTGCCTCTTTTCCCTTTGGTTGTGTTGCTAGTTTCGTCGCCGATCTCCTTACCGACGATCTGTGTCTTCCTTGGTGTGCAAGGGTTATGGATGGCCTTGCACTCCACGACTCTGTACTGTCTGGCCTGATTGATGGGTTTCCCCTTGGCGTGCAAGGCTAATTTGGCTTGTACGCCAAGGCTTCTTCCCAAAAAAAAAAAAAAAGAAGCGAAATCAGTCTGAAAGGGCATATTAAAATCCCGAAAGGGTCTGAGTAACTCACCCGTAAGGGTCTTGACAATCTCCCGTAAGGGTTTTTTGGTGCGTTATATACAGGGTGACTCTCGGCGACGTTTCTAGGTGTTCGTGACGGTCCTAGTCTGAGTTGAGACGTTGGTGTCCGGTGTCGGGTCTGGTTGGGGTCGTGGCGGTATGCATCGAGGCGACTCCGTATTCCGGAAATTTCCTTGGAGGTTCGTCTTCATCGCCCACAAGAGGGACTCCTGATATACCGCTGGCCAGCGGTGTTATCGCTTGGTGGCGCTTGGCTCCGGGGTTTGTCCGTGTTGCTCTCTGCTCTATTTGGTTAGGTTCGTCTGGAGTTGTTTAGTTGTCGCTTTTGTATTGCACCGTTTATTCTAGATTGTATGCTCGACGGTTCGCCGTCTGCCGACTTTGTCGGCCTCTCGATGAGTCAAACCTGTCTGACCATCGAATTTTTACGTAATAAAAAAAAAAAAAAGTTACTTGAAATGCAGACGTACACGTACCCCCTCCCCTGCCTCCTCCTGCTACAGTTATCCATCACAATTCACAAATACTTCATTACCCCCACAGTCCATAAATATGGTGCCACCTGGGTTTTTTTTTAATTAGGAAAAAAATTTAGATAGTAAAATTTAGAAATATATTTATACTCAAGATAATATTTTACAAAATTTTTATCCAATTTCAGTTAATCAATATAGAAATACATGCTTAAGATAAGATTTAATCTAATTTCGTTAGAAAGACCAGAGCTAACAAGACCCGATCCAACCTGAACCACATGAATTCGGATCCAACTAGACCCAAAAAATCTATCAGCATGCGCAGCCCGAACTGAATTTGAGCCTTGCCCATTTTGACTTGATGCTCGAATACATAAACATAGACAAACTAATCGACTCAACCCAAACTCAACCGATCATTGACCCGACCCAAACAAGACCTGACTTTTGTGATTACTTTAATTTTCACATTTTCAACACACCAATAACATAAATAATATAAATTACATATAATAAGACCTAATATAACTAAATAAGTGAATTTTAAGAGAATCAATAACATTCTGTATGGGCATCAAAGCGGCCATTGCTAAAGGCATCTGTTGTTATTTGAGCCAAACGAGACGAGTATTGCTTGCTCATATTCAGTTCATTTAGAATATGAACGAGCTCGAGCAGAACCTAAAATTTGACTCGAGCTTAAAAAGGTGTTCATACTCGGCTTGTTTAGGAAATGAACGAGTTCGAGCCGAGTTTATTTCGAGCTTTAAGCAATTATACTTGCTTATTATACAACAACTTAAAGAAATTTTTATAAATTCCATAAAATTCAAGCTATTTGAGCTTAATTCGACCGAGCCGAGCGTTGGGGCGAGCTTAAAAATGTGCTTATACTCGGCTTGTTTAGAAAATAAATGAGCTCAAGCTGAGTTTTTATCGAACGAGAACGAGTCAAATTCGAGCTACTCGTGTTCACATAACACCCTCGCATCGAGAAACTCATTTTGGAATTCGACAGTATTGGCACCATCCTGGCAATCAACGAGAGATCATCTGTTCCCTGGGAAATTTTCAAAACTATTGAAGAAATCTGTTTGCGTGCAAGGTATTTCAGGAACATTAGATCATTGTTATAAGGAAGCAAATGGTATTGTTGACTTTATTGCAAAAGTTATTGTGGTATGTAAATTGGATACACTTCAATGAATTGGGAACTTTGTAACATCATCCTGTGTGATGATCAAGGAATTGAGCTTTGTCTTGGCAAGGCTGACCTAATCTTTGTCTACTGTAAAAAAAAAGTAGTTAAGAATTAAGATAAACAAAAATAATAATCATTTTATAATAAAATTAAATATAACATGTCCCGACCCGAAATGCATTTTGACCCAACTCGACTCGAACGCATAAATACATGACATATGACCGACTTGACACTGACCGAACTAGAACGGGTGTGGCCAAACTCAACCCACCTGATTGCAACCTCCAAGCAAGAATAATCTATCCGATGCTCTATAATTTTCTAAACATACGACGAATATAGACTGTTTGAAAATGACATAAATCCATTAGAAAGTTGAAAATGATCAATTTCAACTTTCCAGTGACATTTTTAAATACCCTTAAATGCATTAACAATTGCCCTGAATTGTTGGAGCTGGTTTTTCGTCTTTCGCCGGTTTTCCTCCATGATCTTCAAGCCGTCCGCCATAGCTTGATCTTGTGGCTCTCATACCAATTTGTCATATCTCATACATGATTCATGTAGATTAGAGAGAAAGATAGAGAGATTAGGGAAGGAGTTTAGGGATAAGAGAGAGTAAAGGGGGAGAGAGTAAGGGTTTAAGAGAAAGAGTAATTGGATTGATTATTGATTGGATGATTCCCCCAATTACAAGTAATACCCATATCACATATACCCCTATACATGACACAAAGGTTAAGTTCCTCACCTTCTATTTTAATATTTTGGATAAAGACCAAGTTTGCTTTAGATCTCGCATCACAAAATCGATTCAATATTGAAGAACCCTTTACAGTTTAGCTTAAAACCTATGCTTAGCTTTTTGGATTTTCCCATCTAATCCTTTTTCACTTTCTATTTCCACCACAAAGTGAGCTTTTAGAATTATTAACAATTGTAGTTGTGTTTCAATTGAGTATATATGTTTGATAAATTGGGTCTTTCTATTTTATAGGGCATAGTATAAGAAACTTAATTGGGAAGGATTTCCTATCAAATAAAGTATCGATCCTAAAAAAACTCATTTAAAAAAAAAGCTAAAATAATTAAACTAAGAGGAATCAAAGAGCTCAATAAGAATATAAGATTAGCCATTGTCAAAATATATTGAACAATATTGCATTAAGATATATAGCAATCTTTTTAGGTAGAAATTAAGGCGCTTACGCACGTGAGTTCGTACCTTCCATATTTCGCTTACGTACGTGAGTGCGTACCTTCAATTAACTTAATAGTAACTAGTACTTTTCCCGTACCTTGTACGGGTGAATATTTTTATAGAAATTTACCGCTTTAGTTCTTTATCATACTATGAATATATTTCATTTTATTGAAATTGTTGTCATGATATCAATTGCATTTAAATAAAAAAGAAGTTACATCTCTTAAATTGGAAACTTCTTCTTGATTGATGCCCTAAGAGTCTAAGACGCATTACACAGTGCACACTTGTAATTAAAGGGTTGTGTGTCATATTTATAATCGTTGATCTTTTTAGTTTCCCCTTTAGACTTTTCCTCATTTACAGGACTATAAAAATGAGAGCATAATCATCAACCAAACACTTCTAAGCTAAGGTTTGAGTAAGCAATCTTAATTTTTTTAATAAACAAATCACTACATATTAAATTACTTAGGAAAATAAAATGCCCCCGTTGTGCATAAATAGTCAAAAGAGAAAAGCAATGAACATTGCATGCACATAGCCAATAGAGAATACATTTACACATATCAAACACCAAATGCCTCCTTTTTAGGCCTTTCGGGCTAGCTAGTAACCTTACCAATAATATATATGTTATGTTACAAACATGGTTGTTTTGCAAGATCTTGGTTTATCCTTGGTTGACTCCTCTACTTAATTCGCAGGTCATCAACTCTCTATCTTTCGAACCCACCTCGCCGAGCTTAACGCCCTTTGGACTTTTTTACAAATCAATCATTACATTATGGATGTCACTCAAAAAGAAAAAAAAAAGAAAGGGTAGTCATCAATCAACAAATGAATCAGCTTTATGGAATGTCCATCATCCACAACTTGATAAAAGCTTATGTTTTTTTTTTACTAAATATATGTGGTTGTTAGGACCCAAAGGTCTGATAGGAGGGTGAGCTATGGAGCTCGGTAATGGAAGAATTAGAATAAGGAAGAAGAGAATGAGAGTTCAAAGAGAAGAGAGGAAGAAGATAAGAGTGTTTTGTAATTCATTCATAATCATTATCGGTGCAACCGAGAGGCTCTTATAAGCCTTGTATAGGCTTAGCCCCGTATACAATGGATCTTAGCTCACTTATCTCTAACCCAATCCATACACATATATCCTAACAAAACTCCCTCTCTCGTAAAGTTCTGTCTACAAAGCTTTGTTTGCAATTTAAAAAAAAAATACTACAAACTCAAAATAAAATCAGTTTGACAATGTCTTCCATCCTTACTTAATTGTTGGAAGAAGGCAAGTTGACCCTTACTTAAGTCTTCATGTCCTGCTTCATCAGTTCACCCTTACTTAACTGTTGAAAGAAGGCAAGTTGACCCAATTTCCATAATTGTTTGCTAGCCTTTGTCGTTATCCATTCTCCTAAAATAGTTAGCATGACAATGTCCCTAGTTGTACAAGCTTGCAGTATCACGTCCAACCGTACGAGAGCCATTTAGCTTGAGCAAAATCGGCAACAATTATCCAATATCACAAGCCAATTGGCGGTGATGAATTGGTAAACCCTTGACTATTTTGCCCCAAGTTATCCTACCTTATATGAAAATGCTCCAATATCACAAACAAAATCCATTAATACTTCCCAATACCAACATCTATTCAATAACTGCTCTTGTAAACTTGCCCTAATCTCTTGAAGTATCACTTCCTGTCACTTTCTTTTTTATAATGAAAATCAACGACAACAACTATAGAAAACACTTCCCATGACAACTTAGCTAGGCAACTATATATAAAAAATTAGACCATCTTCATGACAACGTCAAGCATTTTAGGCAATAAAAATCAGTATGAAGACCTGAGGTTGCTTCCCTCATCTTTCCAACAAAGTGAATCCAAGAATTGAAGATTGTCATCATATTATTTCCGATGAAATATTAGTTGAAACCTTCCTAACACTCAACAAAACCATAACATCAACATTAACAACTTTTATTTATAGCTCCTGACCTCCTGCACCAAAGACAAAATTCCTTACTAAAATCAAATGTCCATCAATAGCTCGACAGTCAGTACCACAATCAACGAACTAATTCCAACCCAGCATTCCACATGGATCAAACATCCATGTTTCAACCCTTTCCATGTATGCACCCATGAGTTTAAGAGCACCATAAAATTCAACATGTTGCCTATCATATTACTTAAACCCGTTACATATTACTAAAACTAATTGTTTTGAATGCAGATTGGTTCATATGGGTGCAGTGAAATATATCATGGTTGTAAAAAAATCCTGACACATAACTTTAATTTTTCACCCTGAAAAATGACAACAGCTTGTCAAAAGCTGATGATTTTTATTAAATTTATGTGGTAAACAACATACAATGGTCAAAGTTGCAGACCACAAACACACCCCTAACATATTACTTAAATTAATTGATTGAAATGCAGGTTGTTTCATAGGGGTACAATGAAATATTTCATGGCTGTGAAACAATCATAACATGAACCTTTAATTTTTCATTGTGAAAAATGATCTAGTCTTGACAAAAGTTGATTTTTTTTTATTAAATATATGTGGTGAAAAACATAATAAATCATATGATGCCAACCAAGCTCGATTTCGAGTTCCTAGCCATTTCAAATTAGTTTTATAGCATTCATCAGAAAAAATCCACAAAACTAACTTTGAATGACTTGAAACTTGAAATCATGCATAAAACTCGTCTAATATTCTTATTGTCAAGAGATTGAGATAGGTTTGAAGCTGATAATGTACTTATGTACTCAGTAGATATATATATATATATATATATATGAATGAATTCATCAAGCGAACAAAGATGAAGATAGAAGAAACATTCAATATACCTTACCATGTCCAGATGATCTTCACTTCCAAGCATCAAAAGAAAAGCAATTATAAAATAGAAGGACATGAACTCTTTTGAACATGCGAATAGCTTCATTTCCAAAATATCATTATGCCAAGTTTATCATTATTACTGATACATACTAAAAGCCAAAATTTCATTTATAGAAAAAAACAATTTCAACCAAAGGAGACCTCATCTTATCATGAAATGAAATTGTATCCTCACCTCTACCGGAATCGCAATGAGGGTCATGGAGATTGCACCTCAGACTTGTCTACGATATCATTATTTGGATACCAAAAATCCATAAAAGGATAAGTGAATTGGTGATATTATGTAGACATCGAAAGATGGGTAAAATGAGAACATGAGCAAAAAACTTACTTGTTGCCAAAAATTATCTTTGCCCGACTTACTTTTTTGACATATTTTCTAGAAATGGCAAATGGAAACAAAAGTTGCCCTCATCTAGGATTTCTAATATAAGTCATGCATCAAAATAGAGAAAATATAAGCAATACCTTAAAATATAAATCAGAATTGTTAGAAATATTGAACTCACAAATAACTTATACTCCAGGGCTGCTAGAAATTTAAGACCTACATCAAAATAGAGAAATTCATGGAGTATGATCAATGCCTTACATATAATATATCTCTGAATAAAGTTTGGCAATTTAGGCTCCATGCAAAATATAAGCTAATATAAATTTCAGTGTAATTAAATATTTCGAACAACCACAAGAGATCAGGGAGAAGTCTAGGATAATCGCATTTTTGGCATTAGTAACCCCCTAAAATTTGATGAAATCAACACAAAAGAACAATACCCATCGGATTCGCAACTAATTGGACACCATTAATTCACAAACCGCCTTAATAGATCTGATCAGAACTACGACTTGATTACTCTAGGAGATTCATTGTAAAGAAATCACTAATATGAGAAAACGTTATAGGCTCAAATCCAAAATAACCCTATTTTTCAACCCAATCAAACACCAAACTTTAGCTCTATCGATGGTTTAGGAATCTAGCTATGAGCGTAATTTCTTATTTTGTGAAAAGATGGACATGTGGCTCAATTTTTACTGAAGACATCGCTTCTAAATTAATAAGTATTATGGGTGGATTAACTTCATTTTTATTCAATATTCAAAACTGCATTTCATGGCCATGAAATATTTCAAACCGTTGTTGTGAAACCCGCTGGAGTAAAATTATAGATTCATTTTTGTGATGGTTTTAAGGTGTTGCGTGTTACCATGGAGTCCAAATATTCCAAAGTTAACCTCCATTTGACGATTTTTTTTCAGATGTTTATATAACTAACTTCATTTTTATTCAATATTCAAAACTGATGGAGAAAACAAATTGAATTTGATTTCTCCATCAAATTGAAGGTTGTAAAACAAAAAATTAAATAGTGACACAACATAGAAAATAAAAGAAATGGGAATTGGATTTGCATAAATAACCTAATTGAGAAAGAATAATCAGCCCAAAGTATATATAAATGAATTGAATTTGCATATACGCAGATTTTCCACACAAAGCACATGATAAGTCACTGAGATCTTTGAGTCTATACCAGATTCATTAATCATTCGTTTTAAAATCTTTACCTCAACATCCATGCAGATTGACCTATTTGCTAAAGGATTAGATATTTGCTTCTCTATAGTACATTCATAACACTTGAGAATGTTGTTATAAGAATAGGAGGTACAAATCTGATCAACTCTAAACAGCGGGTTCCAAAGCACAAGAACAGGAGGTTCCAAAGCATAAGGAAGCTTACCGTGTTTACCGATGCAATTAACTCTGCTTGAGACTGGAATCACCCCACCATCTCCATTAGATCAAGAATCCTTTGAATTGTGTGATTGATCTGAATAACATAAACCTTGTATTGAAAAAGAAGCCTTTTGGGTGCCAGCAACCAGTTTTGCTGCTAACAATTTGTAGAGGTGTTATGGTGCCTGAAGAAATTATAGCTCATAGAGAATGCTTAAAGGGAAAAAAATGTGACAAATATATCATAGTGAACAACTACTAAATATCAAGAAACAATTGCAATAAAAATGAAATGTTAGATGACAATACTTGTATAATTATACATTCATTCAGTTTAAACCAGATAAGTTACAAAGATTAAATCTAGAATTTTTACCTAGAGCTGCTCTAAAGAACCAGCCATCCATCACGGATTCACGATGCAGGACTCCTCTATAATATACATCTTCACCCTTTTTTTAATATTATTAAAGAAGAAAAGTTTGAAGTTAACAATATGCTCGCAAAGTGGTTAGGGGAAATAAAGCTTCCTAAATCCAGAAGCTAACCTCCTTCTATGTAGGCAATTGGCAAGCTCTGCTCTAAAAATCAAAATAATGGCTATGTGAACTCCTCAAATGGTGCCTGCTCAAAATTTTACAATGAAAATGCATTCAGGATGATAAATCTTGGTGATTGACTGATTGCATATCTATCAACAAAGGTCTCCATCATTCTAAACGGGCTCTCATGACATCCCTTATAAAATAAGATGAACAAAATCAAAAGAAAATCAGTCTACATAGTAGGGTTAATGAACTCGTTTATGATAGCGGATCATTAACACCACAACCCCTTCAATTAATCCATTCAAACAAAAGTTCTCAACCTAACGAACATAGACAATCACCAAGAAAACAAAAAACCCTAAAATTGAACTAAATTTTTGCTTTAACATAATCGACTCAAGAACCAAAAATAAAGAAACCTCAATTACAAAACCTAATTGTCAAGAATAAAGTCTCAAACTTTAAATTGAAAGGAAAAATTCAGCATCTAAGTATCTAAACATCTAGGAAAAATTCAGTATCTAAGCAAAGGAAAGCGAGATAAGACTCATCGGATTCATGGGTTTGTGTTCCTCCCACAAGCATAAAAATTGATCCCATCAACTGTTAATTGGCACACTAATAACTTTAAATAACAAAAATTTGGCATTTTATCGAACACCTTGCAGGAAAAATAAAACGAACATGATTCCAATTCCAAACATGCCTAACTTGACATTCCAAACATGAGACCAACCATGTAAGAACTTGCCAATCATCTTCCACCTTGATCAACCTCTATTGCTTATATCGAAGATCGGGAACCTCTGTGAGGGCTCATCGATAGGCAAAAAACTCTCTTTTTTGAGCAATAAAAAACTATCTCTGAATGAACCACCAACCACATCACCCAATTTCCTCTCCACCCACACCTGACCCCTCAACCCGTGCGATTTGGTTCGTAAATGCAAAGGACGAAGAGGAGGAAGAAGGGTTAGCTCAGTTACCGAAGGAAGAAGTCGGCCACCACAAGCGTCTGATCTGAAAACATGAATCAAAAACAAAACTGAAACCCTCGATCTATCAAACAAAGGCGTCTCTAAGGGATGGAGAATTGAAACAATCGAAAGCAAGTGCGGAATTGAACTCACCGTGTACCTTGTCCTGGATGCTCAATCGGAAACCAAAACATCGACGGTGATCTCTACCTTGCCGGATCTGCTCGATCCCGTTCCTGAGTTGCAAAGGGAAACACAAAGATCATGAGAGAGACGGCCAAAGAGATCCGAAAGAACAGAAAAAAAAAATAAAAAATAAAAAAATCTAGAGCTCCATTGGATAGGCTATCTATCCTCTAAAGCACTCATAAGATATAGGAGGATAATTGAAAGGGAAGAGAAGAGAAGTAGAGAACGTGGGCAAGGAAAGAGTTAAATTTTTTCAGCGGTTGAAGGAGAGAACGTGGGGAGAAATTGCAAATTAGGGCTTCTTAGTTTGCTCAGGGAAGGACACATGGTGCATTTTTTTACAAAGACTCTGCTTCTAATTTAATAAGTATAAGGGTGGGATATCAAGTATATTTCTTCGACCGAACAAAAAGTAATTATAATTACTTAATGAAATATTGTAATTGTTTACATGAGTTTGGTCGCAAGTGAAGATCTGTACCACTTATTTATTTTAGTTAAATTTAATTTTAAAAAAGTTTTTAAAATATTATAATTATATTTCATACACTTGTATTTACGTATTTATAATTAAACTTTTATAATGAGATCGAGATTATTAATTGCAAATTATATATAATTAAAAATTCAATTTATTTCTATGATAAAATTTGTGTACTCAAAACAATTGGCTTATGTACTGATTATTAGAATGCAATGCAATGCTGGAGTTATTCGCTGGTTGTGAAAACTAAAAAGTGAGATTATTTGTTTACACGTTAAAGAACGTAAGAAACTTTTCTTGGCGCACAAACAAATGAACAATAATATTAGATTAATATTAATATTAATTAATATTAATATATGTGCGCGCGTGCGTGTGTATGAGAAGGTAAGAGGCGAGAGGTAGATGGACTACTACTTCTAGAAGATGAAAGGCGTGGACTTTTCTTAATACTTACGGATATTCATCTTCTTTTCTTTTTATTTTAAGCAAACTACTCCGTATTAATTATATATATATATATATATATATATATATATATATATATATATATATATATATATATATATATATATAGTAATGAATTCAATTAATGATGGATCTTCTAGAAACAACTTGTTGGTCAAGCAATTTCCTCCACCAAGAAAATCAATTGAAGGTAGGATCCATTGAATTGTGGGTCAAGCAATTTCCTCATATCATATCCTTTGTGCTTGTGCTTAATTACTTCATTTACTACGTACTACCTCTGTTTGGAAATATAAGTCCATTGACTTTTCGACACATTTTTTAAGGAGTTAAAAACTATATAAAATAATATTTTTTTCATTAAATTTTTTACATAGTCTTATATATTACTAATAAGTATATAGTTATGTAAAAAAATTAATAAAAAAACCATTATTTTATATAGTTTTTAACTCATTAAAAATCGTGCCAAAAAGTCAATGGACTTATATTTTCAAACGGAGGGAGTCTTAATTAAGCTCCAACGTGTGCCCTCGCCTCGCCATCATGTAGGTCAAACAACACCTATTAAGAAAAAACTATGTACGGAGTATAATATATCTAGTTTTTATTTATTTTTTAATTAGAAATAAGTATAAAATTATTTAAAAACAAATACAAAATAATTTATTATTTAAAAACTAATAAAACGTGCAGGTATGAATAGCAAATGACAAATAAAAAGAAACAGAATAAGTATTTATTAATTTTTTTTATTTTTTAATTTCATACTTATTACTAATATCTTTATTAAATCTAAAAATATTCAATGAAATTCTCATCATATCGGTTTTTATATAATAATCTCATTTGTATTATTTCATATGAAAATAAGCTCGGTTATTGTCTTAGCTTATAGTTATGTACGTTGCTTCATCAATACTATATTATGAATGTTGAAATGATATTTATATGAGGAATTATTTGAAATGAATTATGCGTTTGCATTCCCATTGACTATAATTATAATGTAATTATAAATATATAACTACTTTTAATTAGGTATTTGGTTATATAATTTATAATATGTTTAGCATAAAATGAAATTAAAATAAATAAATTTATAAATTTTGTCGATCAATTACATTAAATTTATAAAACATTTATAAATTTTAAGCAACAATGGATATTTGATTGACATAATTTGTTGATTTTTTAAATCAAAACACAAACCTTGTATTAATAAAAAAAAAATATGCCCGTATTAGAGGGAATGATAGTAAATGACCCTTCCTAGACCTAAAACGCTCTCTGTTTGAGGCGATTTTGGCTCCGCCGCCAACCACCAACAAACACTATTCTCCTCTATCGGGATGTTTCTTCTCCCATGGAAGCCTCCTCTCTCCCAAATCTTTCCAACTAGGTCCCGTCTCCACCCTCGTCAGGCCATCACCGACCTTTTTTATCTTCAACCTTGTCTTTGTTTTCACCGCCATCAATGGTTGCCGACCACTGTCTCCACCTCGCCACCCACCGTGCCGACCAGCGTCACCACCTCAACGTCCACCGTGGGATCAGCTCCTGCTGTCCGCCATGGCCACCACCTCTAACCAATCTAAAATATACCTAACCCCAATTTCAAACCTAGAGAGCGTTTGCTCTTCGGCCGCCGCCTCTTTCTTCCTTCCTCATCAAGCCACCACCACCATATGTCCTTCGCTAGACCGCAGCCCTGCTTCCGCCTTGACCCGCACCTTAAACCCGCCTTAGCCTCTTTCCTAGACAAATCCAACCATCGGGGCTCCTGGTTTCACCTTCGTCGTCACAACCGTTCGCCCACCGCTTGGGCCTCCACCCTTCTCCAGCCTTGTACCCGCACCTTCTCCCCTACTTCTTTGCCTGGTCTTATCCTCCCACCGAGGCTCTAGGGCTCCTACTGGGTCACCGCCTCTGGTTCCTCTGCTTTTTACGCCACCGCTTTCACCAGATGTTTGGCGCCGCCGCCCTGATTGCTCGTCGCCGCCTTTCAGGTCCGGCCTGTTATTGCCGGCTTTCATCCTCCACCCAGCTTCGACACTTCCTCCCTGTCTTGGGCTTTCGCCGTCTTCGTCCTTAGCTCTGCTAGCAGTTCCTTGGTTTCCGCCGCCACCGCAAGCTTCACCGTCCACCTTCATCGTCTTCTCCGCCGAACCGTGAGCCAACCAGGCTGTGCCCAACCTCCTTTGTCTGGGCCAACACCTCCTCATCGATCCTATCCGATCGTTCGTTTGCTCTCCGGCTCCTCCGAGTCTGATTTGTGCCGCTGCCCGCTCCATTCATTGGCTTTCGATCCGCCGCCGCAAGCCCTTGGTAGCGCCCTTGCTGCTCCGCCGCCTCTCTCGTGAGCTTTACCGCTCCTCCCTGGTTCTACTGCCTCTTTGAGTCTTGGTGAAAGCGGTTTATCACCTCTTTCAGCCGCTCTCCTGGAATGCTTGCTAACTTTTTTGGTTTCTGGAAAAAAAAAAAAAACCAAATTGTCTATGAGCCTTATGGTTCTTTCTCTAACCGCTTTCTGTCTTCTTATCCTGTTTATTATTGTTGTTTATTTATTTCTGTCCATCTTATTCGTTTCCTCTATTTTGGTTTATCCTTGTGGTAGCCTATACGATCTTGTTATCGTCCTTGAGGGGGTAAGATGTGTTTGGAGATTTGATTCGGCAATGGTTTGGGTTGAGATTTGGTATGTGGGGTGGTGTACTCTGCCTGGCTTGTTGTGTTACAGGTTCCATGTCAACGGGAACTGATTTGTCAAGCTGTTAGACGTCGTGGAAGTGCGATGACACCTGTTGATTCTTTTTGGAGTCCATGTTGAGGTGTCCGATAGTGATCCCCAGAGTTCTCTGTGAGCGTCTGCCGTCTGCCTGATTGGTTTTGGTTCTGCTAGCCTGTAATTTCGGTGTAGCTTGGCTTGTACTTTATTTCTACATTTTCCTTTCCGTCATTTTCTTCCTGTTATTTCATTTCTGTCATTTGCTTCCGTCATTTGATTCTTGTTGTACATGATGGTTAGTCCATCTCTCAGCTTGTCCGGGCTCTCGGTTTCTCTAGACTTTTCTAGAGAACCGAATTTCTTTCCTTATATCAAAAAAAAAAAAATAGTAAATGACCCTTGACCCGAAAAACTTTGCATGCCTAACCCACTATCCATACAATTTGCAAAGATTAACCTTCCCCCTTAAAAATTTGCAACATCAGCCGGTAAAAAGAGAAGGTGAAACTGGGGAAATTAATGAGGAGAGAGGGAGTGACGTAGGGGAGAGAGGAAGAAGATCCTCAAGGTGAGTCGGGGCTCCGATTGAAGGACAAGAGGGAGCCGGGGCTCCGATCGAAGGACAACAAGCGCCGGATCGGAGGAGTCAAGGGAAGCGGTGGCGGCGGAGGCGCCGGAGAAGGAGCGGCGGTGGCTGAGCCCCTTTGGCTTCTTCTCTTTGGCATCTCTGACTCTCTTCCCTGTTCGAGTGTTCGACTTCTCTGGTGTTGGCGGTGGTGGATCACGATTCACGGCTCGACTGGCGGTGCTCGACTGGTGTCGGTGGCGGTGCTCGACTGGATTCACGGCTCGACTGGCGTCTCTGACTCTCTTCTCTGTTCGAGTGCTCGATTCACGGTCTGATTGTCTTCGAATTGTGAATTGTTTGGTTGTGAATTTTGGATCCAATTGACAGAGATCCGGTCTGATTCACGGCTTGAGAGCTTCTGCTGCTTTAATTTCTTCCTTGGATATCTAAGACCTTCAATTTCTTCCATTTCCAATGATTTTTTTAATCGATTTTAAAGTTTGATTTCCCCCAAATTCAGGGATCAATTCAACATCGAATTTCAATTTCGAATTGATTAGGTTTTCGATTAAGGTATTTGTGCTTTGAATCGAGTATTAATCTTTTTATTTTATTATATTTTTGTGGTTGATTGGTGAGAGATCGATGATGATAGATTTGAAGGCTTGTTTCTCATGAGAACATTCCCAGTTGTCGCCTAAGAGCTTTCGCCTTTGCCGAGGCTTGAGAGCTTGTGCTGTTTTAATCTTTCTTGGATGTATGAGATCTCTCCGAAGTTAGATATAGGATTTGATCTTTGTTAATTTTTTTTTGTTTAAATTATATGTCAAAAGAGAAATTGAAAGAAAGAGAGGCCGGTGATGATAAATTGAAAGACTTGTTTCTTAAGAGACATTCGCAATTGCCGCCTGAGAGCTTTCGCCTTCACCGGGATTGAGAGCTTGTGTTGCTCCTATCCTTCCTTGGATGTCTGAGGCCCTCGTCTACTTGTTTTCCTTTATCTTTGCCACTTTAAATTATATTATATATATATTTATCTAAATCCCAATTCGTCATTTATTTAATCTTCTTATAACTTGATCCCTGATTTTTGCATTATTCTTTCCATTGTCGAAACAAATCAAAATTTTCCTGGAAAATGAGAGAGCAAGAGTTGATACTAAAATTTTCCTCGTCTTGTTTGGTGAACCAATCAGAATCGATGAGATCACCTCCGATCAGAAACTGAACCAATCAGAATCGATGAGAACACCTCCGATCAGAAACGATGAGATCACGGCCGAGTTTGGGGACACTGGGATGGACAAGGGGGTGCGTCGGATGCACCTCCTAAGAAAACCGAAGAGGTAATTAGGGTCCCTCTGACTGTCATGTCAACTGCAGTATGTAACATGTAAGTAATTGATTAATGTGATGTAAGATGAAATATTCATTGTGGTGTATTGGTTACAAGACAAGGCGGATTGTCGAGCCATTGAAGTTGATGGTGGAGGAAGTGATGTAATTAGTTGTTTTTAATTAAGTTTTTAACACATTAAAAAGCGTGTTAAAAAGTCAAACGACTTAAATTATGAGACAAACGGAGTATTAAATTTATGGTTGTCTACTGGACACAATTTGGTTTTTTCTAGTATATAAGAAGCCCCTTGTGGTAGTAAGTGTTTGCCCTTGTTATAGTCATGTAAGAAGCCCCTTGTTTCGGGACAAGTCCAATCAATAATGAAGTCGCATTAATACTTGTCATTATGTACACTATACATAATGACAAGTCTAGGCATGCCGGATTATCTCTCTCATCTCCCTCGACGATAACCTTTTCGCTACCATCCTCGCTCTTCTCCCGCTCTTGCTCAAGTCTAGGCATGCCTCTCCTCTCTTGTTGGACGACTGAATTTCGAGAAATCGTGATTGTTGAGCCCTCAACTAATCAATATGGTTTCCGCCAAATGCAACCCGTTCTTCGTCATGGTAGATTTGCAGCCACAGCGGTGAGAAAGCAGAAAATGGTCGCCATGGTAGATTTGCAATGGCGAGAGAGCGGAGACGGATTTGAGGAAGGTTAAAGGTTATTGTAACACCCCTTCTTAGAACACTGAAGAGATGTTGCAGCGCCAGCAATTACGCAGACTTTAATGTCTTTGTAACCGCCTTAGGCTTATAGGGACATGCAACCATGCTCCCATAAACAAGATGATAGTAAGCAAATATTAAATAAGCGGAAGACTTCAACATAAAATAACATTCTAAAATAAATTAAGTTGCCCAAAACAAAGGGGTCCAAAAACAATAACCGAATTGATGAAATAGTAGGAGCGGAGATAATAAAATAAATCTCATAAATTCTGAAAGTTTGTACCTTACATAAGAAACACAATAAATTGAAAACAATGAAATCCTTTATTCTTCAGCGCCTCAAGACCGTTTACCTAAACCTGCAGATTAGTGACTGAGGTGTAGTATTCAAACCAGGGACCCCAGCCGTCCAAAGGAGAAAAGTAGGTCGGTTAGTCTTTTTACGACTAGCAAGTAGCAGAAAGTAAAATGTTCAAGACTCCGTCTACCACCCATTGACCATAAAAAGGGTATTGGTGATTGTAGACTAAAATATAAATTAGGAGTAAATATTTATGTGGAACCTGACTCGTTTGATTAAAATAAAATAAAATAACAGGATGATCCAAAAGGACTGAGTGTTTGAATGGGATGCAGATCCGAAGATCCTAGGGAATCATATTCCAAGTACGGAAAGAATATGATATAACGTCACTGAAAGTGGGTCACCTATTAGTAAGTAATGTACAACGCCATACTAGTAATAACACAATATACACAACATTATCGTTTACTTAGGACAAGTGATACCGGCCTAGGCCGCATATACTGGGCGGATGACCTACTACCCTTAGGTAGATGTACCCATTCGAGAGATTTGCAATTTCGAAGGGGCATCTCATGAGACGTTTATAGAGCAAGGTATAACTAAACCTTGACCTGACTTTACCCTTTTCCATTATTTAAGATACATCATAATAACAATAACAACAACAACAACAACAACAATAATAATAACACAACTCGTATAAGTACCAATCCACAAATACATCCTAGGTGACCACAAAAGGCAAAATGTACACTTTAGATCTATAAAGTGCACGAAATAATATAACGGACAAGCATGGATATTCAAAACAATTAATATACCATACTTAACTAGCATGAAGGAACAAAATGGACAAATCATGCTTTTTAGAAAGTTCGGGCAAGTTATAATTACCCGAGTTGACATGCTATGTGAGATTAAGGAATTGATAAATAGCAACAAACTGAACTAACTTGCATATTTATCACAAACTCATAGCATTGAATTTATAAAGGACACAAAAAGCAATAATTGCGAAAAAGACACGAAATTTCAGAAATGCACTGATTGAACCAAACTACTTGCCTTAATCTGACGAAATGCTTAAGTGTGGGTTGGTGAGAATAATATGATATTGGACCTGAGATTTTACAGAATTCAAATAGGGTATTAGTAACTTTTCAGAAATTACGGAAACGGCACCGTAACTTTTTAAAAAGTGAAAACATACCCTTGATTTCATCCGAAAGAAATCCAAATCTGTACCCAAGGAAACTCAGGAGCCAAAATGAAGTCCAACTGCTTCAATGCAGTATATAGGTTAGAATAGCATCGCGCGCTTAATCGAAACTCGACAAATTGTGATGAATAAAGCGGATCTTACCCAAACGGGACTTGAAAACGTCCAAATTTCGAGCCTATGATCCCTTGATATGGTATGAATCTGAAAAGGAATGATTTTGGTGAGATAACAGCCCTTGGATTGAAGAAAAGAAAGAAAGAAGAACATAAACCACGTTTTTCTGCACAACAGAAACACTGCTCACCAGTCAAGTTCGAGGCTGTGGTGAGAACGCCTCGAAGAAGGTATGAAGGAAAGGACAGATGGGTTCGACAGAGGGTTCTGCAATGTTTCTGAAGTAGTCTGATTTGATGGCTTTGGATCACGTTTCTGGTGGTGGCGAAGCCTGAAAGTAGGCTTGTCGAACACAGTTCTGCTGGGACTTCCGACTTCGTTTTGGACGTCTTTCCGGTGAGCTGCTGCGTCGGGGATTGCACGGTGGTCTCCTGGGTGTTTGAGGAGCCCTGCGGTGGTGGTCGTCGGCCTTGGTTTCACCGGAATAATGATCGAGGGTGATCGGAGATAGCGGTGGTTTGTGATTTTCGGCTGATGCTTATGGGTTTGCAGAGGATGATGAATAGGGAGTTAGGGGGAACGTGATAAGCAGAATGGGAGGCTGCAACTTCCTCCTCAATTTGACCTAATCGGATGTCCTAAAGATAGGGATTATAGATCGAAGAATTTGCTCAAAAGATTGATAGTTATCCTCGTGGTTAAAATAGATTTTTAATAGAAAATCTCAACTCGTGCACGGTGCACCCTTCCGTGAGGCTGAGTGAGCAGCAGTTGGGCTGGATCGATTTGGATCTGGGCCGAAGAGTGCACACTGGCTATGTGTGTATATGTTTATACCTGGGGTAAACTGTAGAAAACCACCCTTTAAATAGGGCATATTGCCCAAAACCACCCCTTATATACATAATTGTCAAAAACCACCCTTTAAAATATTTTTTCTTGCCAAACACCACCCCTACTTCAATCCAGTCACGGTCCGTCACAGAAACGTCAAACATGGGCCCGCATTCTCTTTTTTTATAATTATTTTCTTTCTATATTTAAACATGGAAAAAAAAAATTAAATAAAATGGAGAAAGGCACCAAACCCAACCACCCTACAAATGAACTCATCCACCACCAACGCAACTACCCAGATCTCGGCCACCATCAACCAAGCCACCCGGATCTCGGCCACCACCAACGCAGCCACCCGGAAAACCGAAAGCCTTTTCCGCCGTCGGACCTCATACGAAAACCCCAAAAATCTAGATCTAAATTCAAAATCGAAACACCTAAACCAAATCAATATCCAGAAGGGGGACTCCGAAGGGGGACTCGGAGATTCGGGGATTCGGCGAAGGGGGACTCGAATCTTGGTTGTATGAAGGCCGCTTAGAAATTTGTCGAGGTAGCCGCTTCAAGTCAAACCCGGCATATTCTTCTTCTCTCTTTGGTTGCTGGAGGTAGAGGCCTCCTCTTTCGGCATGAAATCGCCAAGATAAAGACTTGCCTTTTAGTGTTAATTTTTTATTTTCTATTCAATTTCACACAAAAAAATTGCAAACTTTCTTGCTCCAAAATCACCCTCAAAGGAAATTTGAAAAACTCTATAGTGTGACCTTGTACGAAGCAGGAAGATGAAATGGGTGAATGTAAATCTCCATCCATGCCTTTCTTTTTAATTTCTTTTTGTTTTTAATCCTTCATTTGTACTAAAATATATAACTAAAATATTAAGGGCAATTTCGTAATTTCATATATTTAACTAAGTTTCTAACGGAAACCTACAAAGGGTGGTCTTTCGCTAACATAACCCTTTTAAAGGGTGGTTTTTGGCAATTATGTATATAAGGGGTGGTTTTGGGCAATATGCCCTATTTAAAGGGTGGTTTTCTGCAGTTTACCCTTATACCTATACCTATACGTAATATATATATATAGAACGACTTACCTACTAATTTATCTTTAAATATTGTATGAATTTTATTTATGAAAATTTTATTTATTCAATTAATATTCCCGATTTCATTCAATTTAAATTACACAAATTAAATATTCACAATGAGAAAATATTTTATCTATTTAAATCAATTCTTTTTATTTTATGTCAAATAATATAATTATTCTAAAACTTTTCATCATATATTGTATGTAACCTAATAGAATTTAAATTCAACTTATTTTACCAAATTTCATATAAATATTTATTTGTTTATTTTCATTAAAACTGAAATACCCAAAAATACTTTGGGGTATTTCAGTTATAACCTGTCATGTTAAAGGGTATAACTGTCATGTTAAGATCATTACCTATCATGTTATTTTCTTTCATTAAGAAGAAAAGGATCGATTCACACTACCTGTCATGTTATTCGCATTATCTGTCATGTTAAAGAGTATAACCTGTCATGTTAATAGCATTACCTGTCATGTTATTTTCTTTCATTAAGGCAAGATTTTCACAATCAATATCTTTTTTAAATGAAGATTATATATATAAGGCAAATGAATAAAGTTATAGGATAAAGAAGGAATAAGTGGAATAGATAAAGAAGGCAAATAGATAAAGCCCTGATCAATCAGATTGAGAAACGAAGCACTGAAATTAGTGCAGCCATGGAAAAAGTAGAGAAAGAGAGAGCAAGACGAAGTATCTATGAGAACAAGATAAAAAACGATCAATCATGGCTCAACAACTACACAAAGGATAGGTATTGAATAGTCTGAACATAGATACTCCGTATGAATAAAAAGACCAACGAGACAGACACTGGTAACTAATTGCAGAGCCAAATGATGTAGCAGAATTTCTGGTGGGAATTGTACTGGCCAGAGAATTTCTGGTTAATTTCATTGATTGTTAATAAAATGTCTGCTTTTAATTCCCCATAGAATTTCATATTTCATTGTTTTTTGTCCATTAATATCTTTAGCTATTTCTTGAATCATCTTTGAGAGACTTGATACTATGTAATCAGAAGTTCAGAATCAATTGATTGCTTCTATTGTTGTCAGATTAAGCAAATTACTCATATAAAGGATTTGTTTGAAGCAGATCCGATGCATGAAGAAAGTTCGTATATACAGTACTTAGTTCAATTTGGAACCTTCAACTTGGTTTAAATTGGTCTCTTAACGTCTTCTTATTCAAGCTTGTCGCCTTAATTGTGCAGCAAAGGGTGACAGGACAATAGCCCGAAAGAGAGGAAAAACATATAACGTGTCCAGTAGACAATCGAATGGTGTCCAGTAGGAAACCATAGGGTGGATAGCAGTTCCTGTCATGTATGTAGGATTTCCTTTGATCGATCTGATGTACCAAGTGGGGAGAATTATGTATTAAACATCAATGATTTTGCCATGTTCATATAAGGGAAAAAGTATGACAGAAATGATTTCTTCTGCTAGACTTCTATTTTTTAAGTTGGTTTCAAATTTAGCCTTGAATGATTTATGCGATAAGTCCGCTCACTCTGACTGTCATGTCATTTACATCGTCTATGAGTGACAAGTTCGAATTTCCCATAATTACAAAACGTGTGAACCACTTGACCAAACAAAAAACAAAATGTGCGAACCACATACTCAATTACTCGTTATGTAGCATAAGCATTTCCAAGTGCATCATAAGTGACACAAAAACGCACCGGTTAGTCGACCAAGATGCACATAGAGCATTGTTATGTCAAAACTATCAACTATCATGTCAAAGGTATTACCTGACATGTTAAAAGCATTATATGTCATGTACATCGTCGTTGGCTGACATGTTCGAATTTCCCATAAGTACAAAATGCGTTAAATACATATTGAATTACAAAAGACGGAGCATAAGCGTGTCCAGGTGCATCATACTTGACACCAAAAGACACCGGTCATTCGACCAACACGGACATGGGTCGCGAAGAACACAGAAGGGGGGATGAAGAGCTATTCACGCTGCACTTACCATTTTTTTAGAGAGAAATTCATGGAGCGTATTTGCACATTACACTAGCAAGATTGAAAAAGATTATTCAATGGCACAAACACACACACAGGATTCATGGGAAATCCTAATTACACTAACAAGATAGAGATTACAAATTCATGCGATCGTCTAAAGGGAACCAACCCCTAATCCCCAAAATCAAATGATTTTCGTCATCGAGAATTGAATAACCAAATTCGCCAAATGAATCGGAAAATGCGATTACAACAACGCACTTCATAAGCTCCGTTAGGTAAAACAACTCCATGTGTATTTTACATGACACATAATGTATTATACATGACGCCTAGACGATTTTACATGCCACATAAATTATTTTGCTTGACGGACCTCATGACCAAGCACATGATCAAACACAATCCTCCTAAGTTTAAAGAGAAGTAGGTGGACAGTGGAGAGTGATTACATCATTCAATCCTCATATGGTTTCATTTATTAATTTTTTTTATATCCATTAGACGGACGGGTAGTGGTCAAAAGTTACAAATTAGAGGACATCTAATCGAATGACTTTTTTTAATATAGTTAAAAATTATTCCTTTATTAATTGCTTGCTATTTCTCGTTGTCATGCTCTAAGTTTAGATAAAGTAATGAAAATTGACCCAATAACTATAATGGATGAATGATGAAAGTAGAGAAAATCTCACTGGTGGCAAGTAAATATTAATCGTGTCATGTACAAACTCTGAGGCTGGAATGTTGACATAAACGGGTAGCATGTATAAAAGTTGGTGGCAAAACGTGAGTTGTTTTTTTTGAAAAAGTTAGCTGTTTTTTCTCTCTCTTTCTCTCAGCACTTTCTGAAAAAGTGAGTTTCTTTTTCATTCTTCTTCTCTCAGCACTCTCTCTCCTCTAATTAATTCACCTCTGATGAGTTGTACTTTTTAATTCCCTCTCTCACATGCTTTTCTTTTTCCTTTTTTCTTTCCTCTCTTAGCTCTCTCTCCCTGTCGAGTTTTGTTGTCCAGTTGTCTCCCACAGTATGACCTGCTACCTGCTACACTTGCAAGCGGATATCCGTTTTTAAGCAAAAAAAAATTCGGATTGGGTTAGGCATGCAAAGATTGCAACCAAAAGGGTTATTTATGCAAATGGCCCGCCCGTAATAAGGTTATAACTGTATAACCAAACACCTTCCTCGTTTTTGAGATTAAAATTAAATTATAATTATAAATAATGGGAATCTAAACATACCGTTTTCTATCCTATGCCCTTTAATTATTTTAATTTTTCTTTTAATGAGATTTTTAGGATCAATAATTTTTTTATTAAGAAATCTTTCCCAATTTAGATTTTTATCCAAACACATCCATATCAAGAATTTTTAGGCCAAATTGCAGAAAACCACCCTTTAAATAGGCTGTTTTGCGTGAAACCACGAAAATTGCAGAAAACCACCCTTAAAACTGTTTTCTTTGCAAAGTCACACTCATCACCCAATTTTTGTTAATTAAATGTTAAAGTGCATGAAAATCAATTATATCCCTTGTTTTATTATTTTACTTTACCCAATCGGTATTAATTAATTTTTACCTTTTAACATGTTTTTCAAAAGTAATTTTTTTTAATAAAATATCATTTTTTAAATATAATTTCACACTTATTAGTAAAAACACTCTATAAAAAAATAGATATGATTGATGTTTTATATATTTTAGAAAGTGTATATTACTAAAGGGTTACTCAAAGAAAATACATTTTAAAAAAATATGTTATATAGTTTTTATTATTCTAAAAATATGTTCACTATTCCACATACATTTTTAGAATAATAAAAACTATATGAAAAATTATTTTTTAAAAAAAAATTATTTTCTTCAAGTAGCCCTAGCATTACACATTTTTTTATATGTATAAAACATAAATTACACATCAATTTTTTATAGATTTTTTTTGTAAGTATGAAATTATTTAAAAAAAACATTTTTTTTATTTATAGTTTTTTTTTGCTTTTGAAAAATATGTCAAAAAGTTAAATATCAACTAATATCAATTGAAATGAGTAAAATAATAATAATAATAATAATAATAATAATAATAATAATAATAATAATAATAATAATAATAATAATAATAATAATAATAATAATAATAATAAGGGGTATAATTAAATTTCTACACACTTTAACATTTAATTAACAAAAATTGGGTGATGGGTGTGACTTTGCAAAGAAAACAGTTTTGAAGGGTGGTTTTCTGCAATTTTCGTTTTAAGGGGTGGTTTCACGCAAAACAACCTATTTAAAAAGTGGTTTTCTGCAATTTTGCCAATTTTTTAAGAAATCTTTTTATAGGCCATTTTAATTCGGATTGATTCCAAGTATGGGTTATAGGCCCATAACTTTCCCTAATGATTTGAGGCCCAAATCATAAGGCGCGATGGAGCATTAAAGCATCTTTAATAGTGTTACCCACTTCAAATACCATAACTTATTTTTTTTCAATCTCTCTCTCATCCCCTCCATTATACGTGGTACGATTTGATACTTCACATCTGAAAAGTGATTAGGGAGGACTATACATGCATCGTAGTTTACCCTAGATCATTATTACTGGTGAGAACTTGCAATTTATGGTCAGGGAAAATTTAAGTAGTAGGGAAGAAGTGATCTAGAATAGTCAACCAATCGGCTACACATTTGATTTCCATGTAGACATGCTGAATTTGAACGTTACTACAGTTTAGTAGATCTAAACGAGAATCCGAGATAATCATCTTATGCTCTGTTTGGCAAAAGCAATGAGCTTTTCGGGGCTTATGGTTTTTATATTATATAGTTTTAAATGAAATAAATATAAAATTTAAATTTAATTAGCTTTTAAAATCTAAGCTTTTTAACCGCTACTCACCCGAGCTTTTCGGAGCTTTTGGTTTTTTATTCACAAGTTTTCAACAGCTACCCCAACAGCTAGGTTTACCAAACACTATACTAGCTTATTAACTTATATTTAACACAAATAATCCAACAGTTTCAGCTACCTAACAGCTCAGCTACTCCAATAGCTACCATTTTTCCAAACGCACCCTTAATATCCCAAGGACATTTTCAGTCACCCCTCAGTGCATTAATAGCACACAAACTGTCTCATTCAATTTTGCTATGATGAGTGTTAAGATTAAGTGTATCTCTTAATCTATTCTTGAAAGCGTAGGCTTCTACTGTCCGGGCCGAGGATACGAAACAACAACCGACATTCAAGCTAAAACATCAACTAAAAGGAAACGGAGAAATTTAAGATGGCAAAAACCACCACACAATGCATTCAAAATCATTTTAATGGAACTAGATGTTCTGATGACTCTTCTGCTCTAGGTTTCATCATCCGTGATCATCTTGGCGAGGCGATCAATTGTGCTGGATCCCCTTGTGGACAGAACTTTGTTCTTGTCGCGGAAGCAAAGGCCCTAGAACTTTAGGTATCAAGAGCAAGGGAGCTTGGACTCAACAATATCTTAGTGGAAGACGACAATCTAACGATTTTCAACGCGGTCAAAGGTCGACAAAGTTGTCCGTGAACGGTAGAGGTTATCCTCTCGAATATTCATCTCTCTCTTCAGCATTTCCATTCGGTTTTGATCTCGCACGGTTTCCAAGAGATCAATAACGTGACAGACAAGATTGTACATCTGTCGCTGACTACCCCAACACCTGCCCCCGCCCCATCTTAACGATCACGAATTATGTATTCTCATCTTAAAAGATGCGCCTCGGTGTTAATCTAATATGGCTTGACCCCATCCAAATCTTCACCTTATATACAAAAAAAAAAAAAAATGACTTGAACCGAATCTAACTTATTTGTCTATTTTGGATAATTAACTGTCCAATCGGTTTGATATTGGTGATTAAGTTAAATTCCGATTTCAGGGGAAACTGAAGCCCCGTTTTGAGGATCTCAAAGTTGGTTTTAGTTTCTCAATCAGTATTTTACTTGTGTGGACTTGGTGCAAGTAGGATTCCTTATTTTCCCTACTCTTATTCAAACAGACTCATTGTTACAAGTACAACACATTGTCGACCATTCGACGAGGACCAATAGAGGCACAAGCTAAGCAGCCCGATCAGCTTGATACCGACAAATCTATCTAAGCAGAGTGTATATCTAATGATATCATAACGAAATGAGATTACCGAGCAGCAAGGATCCGGAACCTCTTTGCTTTGTTTTATTCGCAGATAGACAATATCAGTTGTCTAAGACCGGAGTCAGCAGAGGCTGATCCGAGAAGAAAGCCCTAAGATTCGCAGTCACACACTCATATATGCCTCTAAACGACTCCACTGTATGGACCGCCATATGCGGAGTGAGGACAACATTGTCCATTTCCCAGAGCTCCTTCGGAACAAAGGGCTCGTCCTCAAACACATCCAAGGCAGCACCCGAAATCCTCCCTTCAAGCAAGCTCCTAACGAGCTCCTCTTCGTCAATTATAGGACCGCGTGCTATGTTGACGATTACGCCTTCCTTTCCCAGGGCCGCCAACACTTGCTTGTCCACCAAGTGCTTGGTTTCGTCAGTTAACGCGCAGGATATGACAAGGACGTCGCTCTGATCTGCAAGTTCTCGCATGTCTGGGTAAAACGTGTATCGAACCGATGGCTTTTCCTTTCTCGACGTGTAGAGAATTCTGCAGCCGAAAGCGTTGAGTCTTCCTGCGATTTTCGAACCAATCTTGCCCAGTCCAACGATTCCTACCTTCTTACCTCGCAACTGCAACAAATTCAGTTAAAAAAACATATTGTTGTTGCTTTCAATCTTATGTAAAGCATGATGATAACAGTCCCTATTTGGATATTCAGCATAATCAGGTATTGGAATGGCTTTACCAATTTGATTAAACCCACCAATTTGTACATATGTAAAGGAAATTGGGTCATTTTTGGGGTAAACTATATACAAAACCACCCTTTAGTTCTCGTGAAAAAAAAAATCAATTTTTATAGTAAGAAAAAAAATTGTTATTCAACCACTCAATACCTATATTATGAAGTTTAATTGAAAACTAATAAAAAAAAAAGAAGTTTAATTGAAAAAAGATTTTCCAAAATTATATTGTTTTAACTTTTTTTGAAATTGCTTTTCTAGGATTGATGGCTTGATGTTATGCGCCTATGTTTAATAAAAAAAAATTAAAGCTACTACTGTTACAACGATTTTTCTATTCTATGTCTGAGTAATAGCACTAATTTAAAAATATTTTTAAAATTTTAATTAGTTTCTCTGTTTTTTTTTAATTAGATTTCTAGAGTCGTTTGATTTTCTAGCAGAAAATCTTTCCCAATTTAAAATCTTATAAAAAAAATATTTTTAACCATACCACGTCCTACTGTCCTAGTATAAATTAGGAAGTACATAAAACCACCCCTAAATTTCATTTTCATTTAAAAAGCCACCTACAAATCTATAACCCTTTTTATATGTAAAAAATAATGAGAAATGTGTTTGGGTAGTCGACTGAATTGTTAATTTTAATTAAAATATAATATTAAGTTTATTTCATTTAAAATTACAAAATATTATAATAATAGGCTCTAAAAATTAGCTCTTCAAAAATCTACTTGCGTTGCCAAACACACCCGAGGTTGATCAAAAAGTTCATGGGAAGTTTTCGAAAGAAAATGAAATTTATAGGAGAATTCTATAGTTTTCTAATTATAAACTTCCACTATTTTAAACAATTCCGATTCCATTAAATTAAACTTTAAGAACTTTAAATTATTTCCTAAAATAATAATGCTAATCAGAAATCGGAATCTCACCGCGGTGCCGAGATTGAGGTCTTCTTCAGCCTTCCAAGATCCTCGCCGAACATAGCGATCGCCATGGGATATTTTGCGGAAGACGTCGATTAGCAGGCCGACTGCAGTATCGGCAGTGTCGTCGGAGAAGACATCGCCGGCGGAGGCAACGGAGATGCGGCGGCGGCGGCACTCAGCGAGGTCGATGTGGTTGACGCCGGCGGAGGTGGTGACGATGCAGCGGAGGGCTGGGAGGTGGTGGAGGATGTAGGGGGTGATGATAGGGCCGGCGGCGGTGGAGAGGAGAGCGGTGGCGGCGGCGGCGGCAGGGGAGGAGGAGAGGAAGTCGGTGAGGGGGAGGGGGGATTCGTAGGCCTTGATGAAGTGGAAGTTTTTGGAGAATTCGGATTCGAATTGGTTGTAGGTTGGTGGTGGCAACAGCATCAGTACCGTGGGTAGATCCGCCGTCGCCATTTACGAATGGATTCAGATTTCAGAGGCTTCGCCAGGTTTTGGGTAGACAAATAGGCAATGTACAATTTAACGCTTTTTCTAATACGGAGTAACAACTTAACATGCTGAGTTGAGTGACCTCGATTGGAGAAACGGCCTGCTCCACACCTTTAACATACATTGGGGCAGGAGTTATAAAAAAATTCAAGTGACGCAATTAGGACGGTAATTCGAGTCGAATAAGTTGATTATTGTTTATATTCGGTTTATTTAGAATATAGATGAGTTCAAACTGAATTTATGTTTTGACTCGAGTTTAAAAATGTGCTCATATTCGACTTGTTTATAAAATTAACGAGCTCGAACTAAGTTTTTTTTTTTAGCTTTGAGCAGTTCCATTTGCTCATTTTATAATAATTTAAAGGAAATTTGAGAAATTCCATAAAATTTGAGATATTCGAGCTTAATTTGAATGAGTCAAGCTTTGGACCGAGTTTAAAAATGTGCACATACTCGGTTCGTTTAGAAAATGAACGAGCTTGAGCCGGGTTTTTATCGAGTGAGTACGAGTCAAACTCGAGCTACCTGTGTTCACATAACACCCCTAGACGTAACGTAATCCGTAGATTTTCAAACCTTTAGATTTTAATATTCTATATAAGAGTAGAAATCCTCTATAGTGCAACACAAGGTGTGACCTAGGTTGTGACACTAAATTATTTAGACGATAAAATTATATTTTAAAAAAATCAAAAATTATATTTATCTTTTAAACAACTAGAAGTAAATATTTATAAAAAAAATTGATGAAAAATCATGTTTAAAATTTTATATAAATGAAAGATTGATTATTTGTAATATGAATTTATTAAAATTTTAATTCATAATTTTTTATCAATTTTTTTTATAAATATATATTTATAATTATTTAAAAGATAAATGTAATTTTTGAAAATGTTTTTAATATCATTTTATAACCTAAATAATTTAGTGTCACACCCAAGGTCACACCTTGTGTTGTAGAGAATTTCTACTCACTTTATAATAACAAAAAAGAAAATCCGAAAGCCTCAAGTCCCCGACCCATGAACAAAGAAAGCCCTAAAATTCAAAACCCTAATCGTGCTACCCATCGCCGCCCAAGAAATAGCCTGACCTCTAGACACTGACGCCGATCTCACTCCAAAATTCACACAAACTACATATAGAAGAAGAAGATCCAACCCAAATCTGGCCTAGATTTGTTGTTGGGGTGGTCTTGGATTACTTATTTTTCCTTTCCTTTCTTTACCAACTAAGCCAAACAACATTTGTGTCTAAAGTTTGGGTTTATCCACGGGTAGTAAGGGGCACAATGACAAAGAGGTTTGGTGGAATGACGAAGTTAAAAGAGTGGTCTTGGCAAAGCCGATGGCGTACAAAAACGTAGGAAGTAGCATGAGTGAGGAGGAAAGAGACAGCAAAGAATAAGCCAGGGTTTGTGTGCCAAAAGCAAAAGAAGAGGCATTTGAGGGATTGTATAAGGCCTTAGGCGAGAAGGGTGGAGAAAGAGCGCTCTTTTCCATTGCACGAGCTAGGAAACGAAGTATTAGGGATTTGGATAGAATTAGGTGTATTTAGGGCTGGCAAATGTTACGGAAATTACCATACCAACCACGTATCAACCACAAACCGACTATGTTGGTAACCACACTTGTGGTAAACGACATGGCGGTAACCATCGTGGTGGTAACCACGTGAAGGTGGTACGGTAATGGTAATGAAATCTGAATACCATGGTTACCGAGTATGTATATATTTTTTAATTTTTTTACTATTTAATGTTTTATTGTTTTTACCTTTAAGTTTTTTATGTCCACTAAAATAGCCATGTTTTTATGCACATTTTAGCTCCATATTCTATATACTTTGCATATTTCGGGCTGGGAGTATGTTGACTTTATGTAATATATGCTTATTTGCAAGAAATAGAGGTCTACATAAGTTTTGGTTTAATATTGCAGAATTTGGAGCCATTCCTGGCCAAAACCAAGAAGAGAGAGTTGAAGCCAAGTTTACTCGATTTCGAGGAAAATTTCTCGATATCGACATAAGCTGTGAACCAGAGCCTGCTCGAGGATAAGCCTGATCGAGAAGCTGAGAAGAGACTCCAACTCGAGAAATGTTTTTACTCGATGACGAGGAAATTCCTCCATATCGACTAAGCCCAACAGCAACACCTGATCGAGGATTCGAGGAGAAGCTACTCGAGTTAGCCAGACAAGCCGAGATCGACAACAATTTTCCTCGATGTCGAGCAAATTCATCGACATCGACCAAACCAAGAGCACATGTCCGAGCCAGGTCTGAGAAGAAGTTACTCGAGCAAGCCAGACAAGCCAAGTCGACGACATATTTCCTAGATATCGAGGAAATTCCTCGATGTCGACCAAAAGGTTTCTGGGCCGTGACGCTGTTGGGCCTGTCCGAGTCGAGTGGGCTTGTTTGGATTGCGAGAAGCCCGAATCTATCAAGTCTATCAAGTTATATCAATGATTTATCCATGGAGAGAATATTATTCACTTATGTTAAGAGATATCTAGATATTTAGATATTCCTATTTAGATTTAATGATTTATCTTTAATTTAGTTTTATCTTTAGATATAGATATAGATTGCTTTCCTTGATTAGCAAGGATTAAGCCCTATAAATAAAGCCCATGGGGCTGATTTTCTAGTCATTCAATTTCAGAGAACTAGTTCCACATAGAGATTTATGAGTTCAAAGGTTTTAGGGTTTTGGCATTCTACGAAAGTTGAGTGCCGAGATTGTAAAGACTTTGAATATAGTTTATTGCAAGTTATTTCTTTTCAATCAATATCTGCGATTGCAATGAGGCGCGAGTAGTCCACCTACTTCTAGGGTTGGGGTGAGCTCAACGAGAGCCATGATGGTGGATTAGCGATTGCAAAAGAAGGTATTTTATCGTTATCTTATTCTATTCCATGTGCTTCATCTTTGATTGAGAAATTGAAGAACTCATGTTGTGAAACTTGGGTAGTAATTAGGATTTCTATTCGGAAGTTTATAAATTCTAATTATGAAAAGGAATAGATGCAATTAGGGTTATTTATCGCGAGATTTATATTCCTACTTGTCGGATTAGGTGAAAGTCTTCTCCTTTATCGATAAAGTCACCGCCTTTTATGATTTATATTCCGCTTTCATGGTAATCATTGTCGCAAACCCTAATCTTGGAAGTTCTCTTTCATCCATCGGTTAAAGATTCGAATTTTGCATTTAATTTTAGTTACTGTTTTCCTCGATTTCGACCAAAACTGGTCCACATCGACTACTGACATTCGATCGCCTAGATCGGCGTAGCTTCTGAACTGCAGGTACCCGAGATCGACCAAAAATCTCCTCGACATCGAGGAATTTCCTCGATATCGAGTAAAACCCGGGAGCTGCCGCTTGCTTGTTTCGACTTGTCCAATCTTCTGTCGAGTAACTTTACTCGAGATCGGGTAATTTGTTGTCGACTTCTGTCCATGAGATTTCTCTGCTGCATAGGATCCGCTGACCAGCTTCCTCGAGGATCGAACTTGACTTCCTTTTGCTGCATCGGGAGGGAGTCTTGAACATTATTTGCTGGGATCCAATCGGTTTGCTTTATTTTATTCGTATTTTATTTGCATTCTCGATTTCCGCCTCCCACAACAAATTGGCGCCGTTGCCGGGGTAGCAATCATTCACGCCTTAGGTAGTTAAATCTAACATTTGCTTTGAGTTACTTCACAGGTGTATGCGTCGTTCTGGTCAACCACCTGAGTTTGACAGCTTAGACGATCTGGAACGCCTTATACACGTCCACGCTAAACTGAAAAGAGCCATGGCGGCCGCAGAAACACAAGAACAGCTGATACAGAGGCTTCGAGCTGAGTTAGAAGCCAAGGATACTGCTCTCACCACTGAGAGAGCACGCACTACACAGGAAGTTGCGCGAAGAAGGCAATTAGAAGATGAGCTTTCCCAATACCCTACCACTGCAGAGGATTACATGTACCCGACTCTCGTCGTGCCTGAATCGACTATTCTAATCCATGAGAATAACTTTGAAATTTGCACTCCTTTCCTGATTGAAATTAAACATAATGCTTTTTACGGTAGATTTAATGAATGCCCTCTTCAACATATTACCAACTTTACTGATATGTGTCATACTCTTGCTGAAGGTACTACTTTGGAATATGTCATGATGAAGCCTTTTCGTTGGTCTTTGGCTGGTCCAGCATTGAAGTGGCTTGAGGGTCTCCGTCCACGATCCCTCACTACATGGGCTGAAGTGAGGCAGGAATTTCTCAATAAATTCTTTCCTCTTGCCAAAACCGCGCTCCTCCACCAAAAGATTACAGCTTTCAAACAGAAGCCTAGGGAGCCGCTAGCTAAAGCATGGGAACGCTATAAGGATCTACTGCGATCCTGCCCCACATATGGACAACAACCCTGCATCGTTCAGGAGATCTTCTTTAATTCTCTTGACCTGGCTGCTAAGGATAGGATCAACACGTATACTCATTATGAGTATCTGACAATGCCGCCAGTTGACGCATGGGCTGCCCTCGACAAGCTGACCAACTACGACAACAAGTATCTCTCTGTCAGGCCAGCCCTCAACAAACTATGATGAAGATGCCTATGTCAGGCCAGCCCCATCCATGCCTCTCTATGAGCCTTTTAAAGAGATAGACCCTGATGTTAAAGAGCAATACTACAGAGATCAGAATCGCAAGCTCCTCAAGCAAGTCAAGTATCTCTCTGTCAACCAACCCTGCATCGAATGTGATTCACAACGGCACACCACTACTGAGTGCCCGCACACGGAGCAAGTCAGGATGGCAGAAAATCACGAGGAGGTAGCTTACGCAGGGGGTCCCAATCGCTATATGGGGGACCAAAGGTTCTATCAACCACAACGGAACCAAGGTCCTCCTAGGAACCCCCAGCCATACAGAGCTCCAGGACATCCAGAAAGGGACCAAAACAAGGACGATCTACAGCTCATCCTCGACGAGATAAGGAAAAATCAAGTACAACAGCAGCAGTCTACAAGCACCATCAATAATCATCTCCACAACATCAATACAAGATTCGGAGAGCTGGATATTTGGAAAAGGAACATTGAGACCCAAATGGGTCAATTCGCGGCGCAGATTCCACAAACATCCGGGCAGCTCCCAGGGCATACAGAACCAAATCCCAAGGGGCAGCACGGACATGTCGCTTCTGTAAAGCTACAGAGCGGTCACAAATTGCACGAGCCAGAGAACGGAGAAGAAAAGGACAAAACTGTCCTCGACAACGAGAAACAGCAACTCGATGTCGACCAAAATTTGGTCGATATCGACAAACAACAACTCGACATGGAAGAGAATCCAAGCCCAGACTCGACTGCACAGCACAACAACTCGAAGTCGACAACAGTTGTCGATGTCGAGCAAACCCTTGTCGATGTCGAGGAAAAAGTAGCCGATGTCGAGGAGTCTTCATCACCTCCAGAAGCTGTTCTGGCTCAGAAAACTAAGAAGACGCTCCCATTCCCTTCTAAGAACCAAATAGATCCAACTGATGGTAAGTTTCAGCGTTTTGTGAAATTGCTTCAGAGTCTAAATGTTACTATTCCTTTTACAAAAGCACTTCACGAGATGCCTGCCTACGTCAAGTTCCTCAAGGAGATCCTTAGCAACAAGCGATCAATGACTGAGATTGCCAAAGAATGCAAGAAGATGGATTTCCCTGAGAAGCGACCTGACCCAGGTAAGTTTTCTATCACTGTTGGACTTGGTCGTCATAGATTTAAAGCACCGTGTGACTTAGGAGCAAGCGTAAGCATCATGCCCCTATATATCTGGTCAAAGGTAAAGATAGGCGCCCTGGAACCTATTAATGTCAAGCTCTACATGGCAAACAACACAGTGGTAATCCCTACAGGTATTGTTGATAATGTTTCTGTTAAAGTTGGTAGATTCTTTGTCCCTATAGATTTTCTTGTAGTAGAAATGGCAGAGGACCCAACTTGCCCCATCATGCTATGGCGACCTTTCCTAGCAACAGCAGATGCCAACATTTGAGTAAAAAGGGGAATTCTCACCTTCACAATTGGAGATGAGATTATTGAATACTTTTTCAATCTTGACACAGAAGAGGTAATGGAAATTAAAGCTATTTATTAAAAATTTAATGCTATCTCTTGCAATGAACCTGCAGGAAAACTTTTTGAACAAGAAGGGGCTAAGGCAGAATCCAAGCTAGAAGAGGAACTAGTTGCTGCAGAATCAAGCGAGGAAGAGTTCTTCGACGATGCATTGTCGGCAAAGCTGAACGACTCACTCGGAGTCGAGCAGATTTCCTCGACGTCGACCAATCTACTCGATGTCGAGGAAACTTTCCCGAAATCGACTACGATTACTCCTCCAGAAAAGGTAAGCCCCCTCAATTTCCTCGATGTCGAGCAGTTATCCTCGACATCGACTACCTTGTTCCCTGTAGGTACACCAGAAGGCGAGAAAGCCAACTCGACACAGCCAATTTTCCTCGATATCGAGGAAAATTACTCGACATCGACCAACTCTACAGCAAAGGTAAGTTCTGATTTTTTGGTCGATTATGATCTTTCTAACTCGATGTCGAGTAGCTTCTTGTAGCAGTACACTCCTATGTCTGATTCAGCGTTGTCATCGATGTATGCTTGGTCAACGCCAACTCTTGTAGCTGATTTGGATGCTTCTTTCATGAGGAATAAGACGGATTACCTAGGGGAGATCATGAAGACGGAGGAAGTAGAGCCCATCTTGATTCCACAAGGCCCTTCTCCGGTGCTAAAGCCATTACCTGACACCCTTAGGTATGAATTTCTTGGTCCTGACTCTACTTTTCCTGTAATTATCAGTGCTTCATTAAACACACAGGAAGTAGACAAGCTAGTAGAAGTCCTCCGCACTCATAGGAAAGCCATTGGTTATTCTCTATAGGACATAAAAGGTATTTCACCCATTACTTGTATGCATAGAATTCTTTTGGAAGATGATCACAGGGCAAAAATTTGAGCATCAAAGGAAGCTTAACCCCAACATGAAGGAGGTGGTCAAGAAGGAGATCATGCGCATGCTAGACGCAGGAATCATCTATCCAATCTCCGAAAGCAAATGGGTAAGTCCAGTTCATGTTGTCCCTAAGAAGGGTGGAATGACCGTTGAGGAGAATGAGAAGGAAGAGCTTGTTCCTAAAAGAATTACTACCAGCTGGCGGATGTGCATCGAATACAGAAAGCTCAACACCGCCACCAGGAAGGATCATTTTCCGCTCCCCTTCGTTGACCAGGTACTCGAAAGGTTAGCTGAACATGATTACTTTTTTTACCTGGATGGATATTCTGGTTTTTGGCAGGTTTCTATTCATCCTGAAGATCAAGAAAAGACAACCTTCACTTGCCCCTATGGAACTTTTGCATATAGGAGGATGCCCTTTGGCCTTTGCAATGCCCCTGCTACTTTTCAAAGGTGTATGATGGCCATCTTCTCCGACATGATAGAGGACATAGTGGAGGTATTTATGGATGATTTCTCTGTTTATGGTACTACTTTCGATATTTGTCTCTCTAACCCGCGCAGGGTACTCAAGCGTTGTGAAGAGACAAATTTGGTTCTCAACTGGGAAAAGTGTCACTTTATGGTAAGGGAAGAAATTGTGCTAGGCCACAATGTATCTAATAAAAGTATTGAGGTGGACAGGGCCAAAATAGAGCTAGTGGAGAAATTGCCCCCACCATCATCCATTAAAGAGATAAGGAGTTTTCTTGGTCATGCTGTTTTTTATAGAAGATTTATTCAAGATTTTTCTAAAATTGCCAAACCATTAACTAACCTTCTTATGAAAGATGTTAAGTTTGTGTTTTCTAGCGAATGTCTTGAAGTCTTCAACAGGTTAAAGGAAGCTCTTATCTCCGCTCCAATCATTCAATTATCGGATTGGTCATTACCTTTTGAAATCATGTGTGATGCCAACAATTATGCTGTGGGAGCAGTTCTAGGACAGCGGAAGGACAAGAAACTACATGTCATCTACTATGCAAGCAAAACTCTTGATGTGGTTCAGGCTAAGTACACCACAACAAAGAAGGAATTTTTGGCTGTGGTTTTTGCTTTTGAAAAATTTCGTTCTTATCTTGTAGGCTCTAAAGTTATTGTCCATACTGACCATGCTGCTCTTAGATATTTAATGACAAAGAAGGATGCTAAACCAAGGTTGTTACGATGGGTGCTCCTACTCCAAGAGTTTGATGTTGAGCTAAAGGACAAAAAGGGCATAGAGAATTCAGCCGCCGATTACCTATCCAGGCTCCCCAAAGACATGCTAGAGGAAGCCTAGGACACCACACCAATCGACGACTCTCGCCCAGACGAGCACATGATGCGGACTGACACAGTTTTCCTCGACATCGAGCAACCTTCCTCGACATCAACTAAACCAGGTGAGTATTCTTCTTTGCATGGATTTGAGCTGTAAAGTTACTCGACATCGAGCAAAATTTCCTTAATGTCGACCAAAGCCAACTCGACAGACAACCAACAACCGAGCACAACACCAACAGACATCACAGTTTCCTCGATATCGAGTAATTTTACTCGATGTCAACCAAACCCAGGTAAGTCTTCAGGCGAGATTTTTCATACGGATTCCGGTGAGGATTTCTTCTTTACCCAGGTAAGCCCGCAAGATGGGACACAAGGTGAGGAGTCCAAAGCACTAAGTATCCGGGGCCATTCATGACACCCATGTTTGCGACTCGCGAGAAGGCAGCGCTGAGGTCAGAGAGGTAAAAGCATTATTATTGGAAAAAGCATTATGAAAGGTGATGAATCTTATGAAGAAGGAATGTGGTTGAGAAAGTTTGAAAATGATGCATTTCCCTGGATTAAACACCACATGGCCAAAAAATGCCCACCTTTAGCCTTTTACCTATCTACTCCTTTTGAGCAGAAATAAGATCCTCTTGATTATTGTTGCTTTGTCACATAAAATTATTTTAGTATAAACCTCCTTTTGTGTGCAGAAATTGCTTTTCATTCACAGGCACAGATTTGTAGGCACCAAGTACCTTTTCAAGGATGGCAATCGAGTGTTGGGTAATATTACAATGAATCCATTATGTTGAGAGTCTTTGCAGGTTTCCCCTGAATGACCATCCAAATATTGCTTAGGGACAAGCAAGCTTAAGTATGGGGTGATTTGATGTCCACTAAAATAGCCATGTTTTTATGCACATTTTAGCTCCATATTCTATATACTTTGCATATTTCGGGCTGAAAGTATGTTGAATTTATGTAATATATACTTATTTGCAAGAAATAGAGGTCTACATAAGTTTTGGATTAATACTGCAGAATTTGGAGCAATTTCGGGACAAAACCAAGAAGAGAGAGCTGAAGCCAAGTTTACTCGATTTCGAGGAAAATTTCTCAATATCGAAAAAAGTTGTGAACCAGAGCCTGCTCGATGAGAAGCCTGATCGAGAAGCTGAGAAGGGACTCCAACTCGAGAAATGTTTTTACTCGATGTCGAGGAAATTCCTCGATATCGACTAAGCCCAGCAGCAACACCTGATCGAGGATTCGAGGAGAAGCTACTCGAGTTAGCCAGACAAGCCGAGATTGACAACAATTTTCCTTGATGTCGAGAAAATTCATCGACATCGACCAAACCAAGAGCACATGTCCGAGCCAGGTCCGAGAAGAAGTTACTCGAGCAAGCCAGACAAGCCAAGTCGACGACATATTTCCTAGATATCGAGGAAATTCCTCGATGTCGACCAAAAGGTTTCTGGGCCGTGACGCTGTTGGGCCTGTCCGAGTCGAGTGGGCTTGTTTGGATTGCGAGAAGCCCGAATCTATCAAGTCTATCAAGTTATATCAAGGATTTATCCATGGAGAGAAGATTATTCACTTATGTTAAGAGATATCTAGATATTTAGATATTCCTATTTAGATTTAATGCTTTATCTTTATTTTAGTTTTATCTTTAGATATAGATATAGATTGCTTTCCTTGATTAGCAAGGATTAAGCCCTATAAATAAAGCCCATGGGGCTGATTTTATAGTCATTCAATTTCAGAGAAGTAGTTCCACATAGAGATTTATGAGTTCAAAGGTTTTAGGGTTTTGGCATTCTACGAAAGTTAAGTGTCGGGATTGTAAAGACTTTGAATATAGTTTATTGCAAGTTATTTCTTTTCAATCAACGTCTACGATTGCAATGAGGTGCGAGTAGTCCACCTACTTCTAGGGTTGGCGTGAGCCCAACGAGAGCCATGATGGTGGATTAGCGATTGCAAAAGGAGGTATTTTATCGTTATCTTATTCTATTCCATGTGCTTCATCTTTGATTGAGAAATTGAAGAACTCATGTTGTGAAACTTGGGTAGTTATAAATTCTAATTATGAAAAGGAATAGATGCAATTAGGGTTATTTATCGCGAGATTTATATTCCTACTTGTCGGATTAGGTGAAAGCCTTCTCCTTTATCGATAAAGTCACCGCCTTTTATGATTTATATTCCGCTTTCATGGTAATCGTTGTCGCAAACCCTAATCTTGGAAGTTCTCTTTCGTCCATCGGTTAAAGATTCGAATTTTGCATTTAATTTTAGTTACTGTTTTCCTCAATTTCGACTAAAACTAGTCGACATCGACTACTGACATTCGATCGCCTAGATCGTCGTAGCTTCTGAACTGCAGGTACCCGAGATCGTCCAAAAATCTCCTCGACATCGAGGAATTTCCTCGATATCGAGTAAAACCCGGGAGCTGCCGCTTGCTTGTTTCGACTAGTCCGATCTTCTATCGAGTAACTTTACTCGAGATCGGGTAATCTATTGTCGACTTCTGTCCGTGACATTTCTCTGCTGCCTAGGATCCGCTGACCAGCTTCCTCGAGGATCGAACTTGACTTCCTTTTGCTGCATCGGGAGGGAGTCTTGAAGATTATTTGCTGGGATCCAATCGTTTTGCTTTATTTTATTCGTATTTCATTTGCATTCTCGATTTCCTCCTCCCACAACAGTTTTATTATGTTTTTAATTTTAGGTTTTTACTTTATATTTTGTGTTTTAATTTTGACATTAATTGGTCTTTTCTACTATTTCTACCATTTTTACTAGATACATAGAAACAGTAGGAACATTTTGAATGTTTGAAAACTTTGAATTTGTTTTGTTTAAATTTGCAGGAACATTTTGAATGTTTGAACGATTGAAATTGGTTTGTTTGAAGACTTTGAACTTAGTTTGTTTTGTAATTTTGGTTGTGAACTTGGTTTATTTCAACCTTTAACGGGTGGTAACCATATTATTTTTTGTAACCATATTTTTTCGTTCGATAACTTTGGTGTCTACCGGACTGTAGCCAAGAGGTTTGAAAAAAATACAAACAAAATTATAGGATGGTAACCATGGTAATTTACCGTTGGTAACCACAAGTCGTGATTATCACATATGTGGTAACCATGACTTGTGGTTGGTACGTGGTATGAAAATTTGAATACCACCAGTTAGTGGTTGGTACATGGTAATCACCATTTTTTGGTGGTTACCGTACCATACCAACCCTAGGTGTATTAAGAATGAGTCGCCTGGTAAGGTGATCATGTGAACTACATATGCAACAGAGATGGAAGAGATACTTCTCCGAGTTGCTGTACGAGGAGTATGGAGCACCAAATGACGCTCACCACGCCAATAGTCGTGATGATCTCCGCTTCTGCACATGCATCCATTTCGAGGAAGTTAAGGGGATTATTAGTAGAATGAAGAGTAGGAGAGCAGTGGGTCCGGATGAGATCCCGGTTAAAGTCTGAAAGTGTGTTGGGGTGAGGGGTGATTAGTTTGCTTTCTGTTCTTGTTCTACCTTTTATTCATATGTTATGCTTAGATATGTTTCTTGAGTATGTGTATGCAACCTTATCTATAATCGCAAACAAGAACATAGTGGATTCGAGTATGAGTTTCTCCCTCTTAAGACTCTGCAGATGTAGAGCTTTGTCTCGAACCGCATAAACAACTCCTGTGTTCTTGCTTTCGTTTCTGTTTTTGGTTGATTCACTGCGCTTTAGTCGATTTCCGAGATTTTACGGATTGGAGTGCTCGGAACTAAGCGATCGATCGAGAGAAAAGAGGGATCGGAGATCGAGGGAGGCTGATGAAATGTCAGAAATGGCCCAATTTTTTTATATTTTAAAAAGGGTCCTTCACGCGCACACACACCTGATTGCCTCTATATCCAATCACATCGCTCCATTCAGCTGTATACTATGTGGATAGAGCTCGATGCAGCGAAAGGCATGGGAATGAGGTTGTACTCTTCATGGTCATTGGGATAGTGCTAGGCCGTTTCAGGCATGCTATACAAGTGTAAGATCAGATGCAAGAAAGATTATTAGAAGAAATTAAACCTATAGATTGCCAGGAACGCCTCGATTGAACTAATCTCTTCGAATCGAAGCTCCCCTGGTTCATAAGCACATCATCTATGGCACCGTAGTGGACTACTCTCATGTGCTGAACCCTAGCAAAGAGGGTGCAATGTTTAGAAGTGGTTGAAGGGTACCAGGATGAAATTTTCTTGCAAAAAGGAAGCAAATCGAGTGCTGAGTAGTATCATTGTGGGCCACGCATCTAGCATCGTGCCTAAGACGAGCAAGGAACTCCTGCGAGACATCCCTTCCCATGAGGGTGGTCGGGTGAGGACCCGGCTTGGACCAATCAACCCAAGTTATGGTCGTGTTCGAGTTTGAGATGCCCTTGGCAAGCATCCTTACAAGAGTTGCCAAATAATGCTCATCCATGTAACAAGGAGGGTGGCAATGCTCTTTGAGAACAGGGTAGTATTTGATGTCAGAGACTATCACGATTGCGAGCTTCCTCTCTACTTCAAACCACTGGGAGCCTTTTCTCCAATCCGACAAGGAAATGGTTGGCGACATCCTTTTGTTATATCGGCCTCTTCCCGAGCGTCTAGGGTCATCAAATGAGCTGACATAGCTGTGGTTTGAGGTTATCAAGTAATTGTAGACGGTAGAGAAGTTGAACAGCGGGATGCAAGATTCCGAGAGAAGTATGAATCGCTGATTTGAGAAGTCGAGGAGGGCGTTGGCTAGTAGTCTCCTCTCTGCATCCACAACTGTCACCTTTCCCCATTCAACCGTCTACAAAAGAAGTATGTGTCAAGAAGCATTGTTATCATTCACGAACATACAAAATCAAGATTGTTTTCGGAACTAGAAATCTAGATTGTTACCTTGCTTGGTATTCGACGCTTGTGGAAGACCGACCACTCTGGAGGTTCATTGTCCTTGAAATCCGGTGATGTGTGGATGTAAATCGAGAAGAGTCCTTCATGACCTTTGAAGAACCTCTCCCACAATGGCGCGAGTGGTAGTCTTCCCCTTGTTAAGAACATGAATGCTACCTTGGGTGTGCGGTTAAACGGGTGATCTGAGATTTGAGGAACCATGGATGCTCGCCACATTAGCTCTTCATCACTCATCCAATGCCACAGCTGCTTAGGAGCTACAAAATCACCGAATCCGGTGTCAATGCTTGAATTTTCGAAACTTGTTGTTGTCCCCAAGACGCTAGGAACTGGAGACACGCTGCAGGGGAAGTCGGGGTGTAGCGGGAAACTATAGTATTCATCAGAAGCCATGAATTTTCTTATATGATCATTCACAAAGGTTCCTAGTGCTATGACAAAGAAAGCCATCGACAAGCACAAGACCATTGTAGTTGCGACTTGGATGGCTGCGGTCTGAGGGCTGTTTCCCCTAAACATCCCCTTAAAACATGAGAAAACAAACATGGGCGAATAACATTTTTTGGCCTCTCTCTGGGTTCCTGCAATCTGCATTGTGAGAGATCTACACTTGCTTGCATCCAACCGAGAGAAGGCTTATATTGGGAAAAGCTCAGGTTCATAGAGAGGCGAAAAACACATGAGACCATGAATAAGAATGTGAACTTTATCTCCAGAGAGAACTGGGAGAACTGGTGATAGGCATAGCAAGTTCAAAACTCATGCTGATGATAGAGTTACCAACCAAAGATTCAGAAAATGGGGGTTTTTGTTACCTAATATGCACGAGAGGAATGAAAGAGACGCTTACACAAACTCATGTGTATGTTATGTAGATAGAAAGTCACATTAGAAAGGTGACTGACACATGCCCTGGCTGACCAGCCCTGCAAGCAACAGCATAGGTTTATGGCAAGGAACACACCACCATATGTATACACTCAAGACTTTCATGTAATGGTAATTTGGCAAGATGGGTTTTTGGGCATTGCCGGTATCTTACAAGCCCAGGTAAACGTTTAGGGATCATCTTTTTCAAGACTTTCAAGGTGATTTCCTGTCATGATAGTAATTTGTGATACAGATATGATGCAGTGAATCCACCAACGGCTATGCCGACTATAAGCAACTCTTTATTTCTAGACTGAAGGTTGCTTCTTGAAAGGGCCCAAAGCCAACAGATGACGAAATGCAGGCCACAAGTTCTTTGGAACCTCTGCAATGAGAAGCCCTACAAAATTACACCGAGTCATTCCAACGAGAATGAAAATTCAAGAGTATCAAGAATTTGCAAGTGAAGCCGATCAGATTTTAAGCAGAAACTTTCAGAGTGTTTGCGCAAACCAGAGAAATTATTAATGGCATAAGGGTGTATCGCATTCAGGTAAACAAGAATGCATGAGTAGTTTAAAATTATTGGAGGGTGAATAGGCCATTTAAACAGCATAAATCATTGTACAGAAAAGAAAATGTTAATGGAAGCAGCACCTAGTTCAAAGTTTACTCAGCTCATCAGCAAATGTGTCCAAACTTTGGTTGTAAATTTCTAATGAGAAATCCTGCATTCCCATAAAGTATGGTGTCATTTGAGATTAAACTTGTTCCCAAAATTAAAGATAAAGATAAAGATAAAAATGGATCTCAATAATCAACAATAGAAAATATTCTCCAAGTGTAGCAGTTATGTGTGAATTAAGTAGCATTTTCAAGGTAATATAGAGATACATTAGCCTGGAATAAGTACATACTCTTTTCTTTTCTAGATCAATAGCAAGTTAATGTTTGCAAACATATCTCGACTGTCAATTATGAATGTCCATTTGTCCATATAATTACCCCTCTGGGGCAGACTGGAAAGAGTAAATCAACAGATTATTATTTAAATAATTTATTTTAAGAAAAAAGATGCCCATGTTGGAAGGAAAACAACTCTAGAGCAAGATCGTTATCGTATGGCCATAGTCAGCATACACTACCGGTGATATTAGTTGGAAAGGACTCATTCCTATAAAGAAAGTTAAGCAGTCAACAAGAGTGAGAAAAATTGGTGACCAGTGACCACAACATAGATAGGCCCAGCAATGCAAAACATTGGCCATGCCGGTTTGGAATAGAAACTACCTTGAATATGCCAAGCAAAAAGGCTATCAATATGATCAAACCAAAATTATCCACCTTCAACAACCTAAGATGCAAGATTTCATGTTATGTCATTACCTCGGGTAGTTTGTCCTGCTGTGCCAGATGTTCAACATGTAGCCTCACATTTGATCCCGCATAAAACCAAGCTCTGTGGTCAACATCAGAATATACAGTGGAAACTATGTCATACAGTGTCCTTGCACCATTTTCAATGGCCCTCAAGATATCAGATTCTCTACGTCTCCGATTCCTACAAATGAATATGAGCTTTTTAAATGACACAATAAGTTTTATACTTATGAGTGAATTTCTCAGCTTAAATGATACTTTGAAGTAAACACTTGAAGGAATTACAGAATGATTTCACTCACGGAACTCGCACAGGGAAGAGAGTTATAGAAGTGATCTTAGCTAAAGCTACATGTGTTTATCACTCCAAATAAAGTATTGCAAACATTTCTATTTTATATAAAAGCATTTTCATCTCTTTGATTATTTCTCACAAACTTCTACACAGCATACAAATGCCAAGCAACAATTAGGGAAATAACAAAGGACTGTTGTTTCAATGGGAACAGAGAGAGTCAAGCATATTCATTTGTGTAGCACTTCAGGTCACTGATTCCGGAGGTGATGAAGCATTCTATTTCTCTTTAAATGCTCAGGCTTTTCATTATGGAGACACCAGTGAACGTTTTCTTAAGTCAAATGACTCAAATGGCTGGAAAAGGGTTTCCTTATCCTCATTTCAGATGAGTTTTTTTTTCAATCAAAATCATGAACAATATGTAGCTTACATATCTTTAAGATAAACATGGAAAACAATACTCTGGGAAGAAATTAATGAAAAAGAAAGATGCAAAGAGCGATCCCTGCATATTTATGAGATCAGTGTCAGATATATTTTTCAAGATAATTGATTAATTGGGATTGGGAAAGGGTCCTCAAGCTTTCCTCAGAAGCACTAATCAAATTCTGACAATCAGTTCTCTTTTGCTAGACTATTTTATTGTTAAAAATCAGCTGCTAGATGGTCTGCAGAGACTAGAGATTACATGCTTTGTGCAAGAAAGGACGATGAGTTCTCAACTCAAATCCTATTTCATTGTCCAACAATTATCCAAGTATTTCTGGCATAAGGTAGGAAAAATATTTAAGATCTATATGCATGGTTAAGAACTGGAGGAACAGTGTCATGCCCCTTTTACAAGAACTTTCTCTTATTTGATAGGTAGCTGATTCATTGTAAGAGTTCCATTCTCTGAATTAGAAGTATTTAATCCTAATAACACCATTTATTTTAGTCCACACTTCAAGAACTTGAAAAAAAAACACAGAGAGGAGAAACACATAAATCATACTTGAGATAGCCACAAAGCATGTGCTTTGGCCACATATTCACTCTCCCATGAATAGGAATTAAAACATGAGGGGATAAGTCCATGAAATTGTATGTTGTCTGGAAGTATTCCTGCATGGTCAGACAAGTACGGTAAAATCAGACGAGTATGTGTCTGAGTTCCATAAAAATCATAACAATATGTCAACAAATTAAACTTTTGTTTTTGTTTTCATTAACACATGCATTAGAGTTGCACATGAGAAGTAGAAAAGATTAGAAAAGAGAGCAAGCTTTTTCAAGGGAATAAGACCCAAAAGAACTGTTTAATAGGCAATCGTTCAAGTAAGAGGATAGTATGCAGAGTAAATCACCGGCAAATAATTGAAGAGGCTTCATTTGGATAAAAGAAGGAAAATGCTTTCAAATTATTGACTTACAGACATATTTCCACCAGAGCTGGCATCCAAGATTGCACTACCTTCCCTGCAAAAAGATGGACTTCAAAATACATACAGGACAAAAAATTGAAACCAGAAGGTCAATTACTAAAATAAAAGAGGAAGTGGGGAACTACCATAAACTTAAACAAGAATTAGACAGCCAGGTATTGTTATTTCGGTCTTTCTATGGGAACGATACCTTACCAAAAATAGACGACCCTAGGAATCTAATTTAAAATTTGGCTAATGCATTTTAATTAAGGATATTTTTTTTTCTAAAATGGGAATCTTATCCTGTGCCCCAAGGGCATAGGATAGAAAAGCCATTAGTTTTAGCTGAGAATATTACAATTACAAGAAGCATTCGTTTACTAGCCGCGCTATCAAGAAAAGCACTCTTGCTGTTCATCATAACTATTTCTCTTAGTTGAAATTTAAATATTTTCTTTCAATAACAGAAATTTTAATGTTTCTGGAATTCAGGAAGAAGGCAAAGAATACAGATAGCTTCTGAAAGAGGAATTACTTTCAATATCAATTGCAAATTTCAAATCCACTAAGGTATCTTGTCACATTTTAAGTGCAGCAAAAGTTTGATGTCTTTAGTAAATTTAGAATTATTAGGTAGGAAATTTAGATGATCTGGAAAGTAAAAACTTTATTTAAATAGAAGTAAAGTCGCATATCATGAGAAAGACCCCAAAATGCATTAAAGAAAAGTTATAGGTACAGGCATATGCCTGGGCTGCCTGGCATTCATCTAGCACATGTGAGGATACAACTATGTAAGTATCAACAAATTTAGAGAAAACCCTCCAGAAACAAAGTTTAGAAGTTAGAATGCATACATGTTGAAAATATAATAAAAATCCATACATACCCCACACAATGATCACCAACAATTAATGAGTGAGTACTGATGTGGAGCAATCCCACGTGACCATCTGTATGTCCCTGTTTGGGAATAGTTGATCAATATGACAAAAAAATAGTTCTTTTTTTTTTTCTAATAACTAATAAGCAATGGTGAACCACCGTGAAAAATGTGTTAATAAACATGTATACTGCAGTATATGCTTACAATGTTATGGGACCATAAAAATTACCATGATAGTTAAATGCATAATAAGGTCCATTACTATCAACCTGTGAAGCTTATCATTCAGAAAAGATGATGAGAAAACTACCCTAGACAAAGTCAGAGAATAACACATGAATATACCGGAGCAAAAATGACCCTAAGTCGTTCACCACCAACACAAATTTCTTCATCTCCTGAAATAGATGTGAAACCAAGAGACCAGTCACCTGCAGTAGAACAAAAGGATCAGCAAAAATATGTTTTCTATAAACTAAGGAAACATTAAGGGTTTTGAAATCCATCTCCACACACTAGTGTTATTGTAAACCATCATGTCACTGAGCATAGACAAAAATAAAATTAAAAAAACGGCATCAATCTTAAACAATTGTGCTTGCCACATGAACTTGATTTATCCATGAATAAGCACCATATTCATATTTACTGGCAACAAGCATTAACACTTTCAGCTGCGAGTTCATTTGATGTTTAGAACTCCCTCCGATAAAAAATATTGGATGTTTTAGCTCATTATATGGTTTTTAAGAAAGCTAATAATTAAATAAAAAAACATCATCTTTTCCATTAAAATCTTTCTAAAATTTTGTACTTAAATTACTAATGTCCAATAAGAGGAGGTTTAAAAGTAAAAAACACAAGTTCCAGCAATAAACATCACACCACACTACATTGAAAATCTAAGACATCTAATTTTGTTGATCAAAATTAAGATTTAAAACACCTAACATTCTTGATTGGGGGAAGTAACCAATAAGCAAGACACTGATCTTCGGGAGTAGTCCATTTGTGTCAATCTGACCGCCATACCGAGATGAATGCTAAGATTAGATTATGATTATGAAAGGAATGACTTCTAGAGATCAATTGCAGTCATTATTTGTTCAAGTTGACACCTACTTTTAGACATTCAGAGACAGGGCCTTGAGAAGGGAAAGGAGAAGATTATTGGATCAAAATTATTCACACTAACACAAAACAACTACATCATAAATAAATTCTAATGATGTTCTTGAATTTTAATGGGCTTAGATTAAGGATGATGTAACTGTATTGAATATAGAGTTGCAGCCTAAAGGATAAACAATCACCTTTTCCTATGCGAGACATTGTATTTTCATGAGCTAAGAGAACTGCATCAGGATTGCACTTCTGCACAACTGAGAGACCTGAAAGAATATATCAAGCAAGAAACCATTTCCATCACAAACAACAATCAAATTGAAAGATCTATTAAGTAATTTGTAGCAGATTACTCCCCAACAAACACATTGATTCATATGCAGTTTCCAACTTTTCTTTCTTTATAAAATGCTCAACATTTCAGTCTAAGCAGATGTGTATTTGGAAAGAAAATAAATAGATATCATGGAAACATACCCCCCCCCCCCCCCCCCATTAGGCAATGCCAAGAGGAGAAACACGAATAAAGACCTACTTTTTAGGTTTATACTAATCAGACTCTGGAGGAATCTAATAATAGTCATATTAACAAGAGCAAATCTATAATAGAGCTTCACCAAACCTAATATACAAAGCCAGAAAGGATAAATGAATCTTCAATTTTCCCTGTAAGCAAAGTTCTTTATAAGCCTTCACTATTACACGATTTGTTAATGCTTTGACGCATCATGTCTCATTGGATAGCATTTAATAAACAAAATGCAGAGGAGACACTTGATCAATTGTTATAGATCCACATTATGAGTACAGAATATAATGGTTCATACTAACCATCAACATGATCACGGTGATGATGAGTCACAAATACAATCAACTTTCTTGGTAGAGAAGCAACAATTTCTGCAAGCTGATTAACAAAGAAATAAGCAGCAATTCAGTTGGCAGGTATCTGTAGTTCATAACTTTCAGGAAATGAAAATTCGCCTTTAAGGCAAAACTTGGAGATTCTCTAAGAAGGCTATAAGAAACAACCTAGGAAAACTAGCTTCATATGTAAATGGTGGATTCAATTTATTATTTAACATTGATACCACCTTCTGCAGGTCATAGCTTTCAGGGAGTAGATCTTTAGTGTAGGAAATAAGGTATTAGTTTACAGTAATACCTCCTTGAGGCTTTTTATAACTAATGTTTAATAGATCTCAATTCCTTTCAAATATCGAAGGGGTAATACCTCTTCATGAAATTGTGGTAGGCACCCGGGATCTACAATTAATGCATCTCCATGTGCAACAAATTTTTTATCATTAGGCTTATCTCGTATATTCTGTGGTGCAAATATGACCAAACTGGAGGTATGGAAAGGCTTTCCTGTCCTACTTCCCATTGGCACAAGTGTAACACCAGGAGGGTATTCCTGAAGAGTGGAAGAATGTCATACGATTGAGGGGAGTTAAAAGAACAATGAAAGACAAGTGTAGAGAAGCAGTGAATCATATATGTAAACCATGATAGAATGAAGGGAAAATGCTACAACATGAAAAGCAAGAAAGAATTCCTTAAAAATCATAAATCTTGTTATCAGCTTTAAGCATGTATATGCACAAGGAGAGATATTTACAACAGAAATGAAAACATGAAAAATGCATATAGAATTGGAGGATGTCTGAAGTTGAAGTGCAAGAATCTCATATATCCAACCTAATTGAAGGACACTTCCATTCTAAGATTTTTTATTGATTCCAAATATGTCTTACAAAATGGCTCCTCTAGCTATTAATAGAGGACAAAAGCTTAGCCCTTAAGGCGAAGGTATAGTCATGGCTACTTGGGATTTAATGAAAATTTCTAGATAGGGTAAAGATGATGAGGGAAATATGTAGAGACTAATAGTCACATAAGATCAGGATGAGGTTTAGAAGATGTCTAGAAGCCAATAGATACTTGTGGATGTCATGTGACTTCTTAAAATTCTTGCTATAGTAAGTGTGCTAGGGATTGCCTTTGTTTTGCATAATCTACATATGACTCCCATTTGTAAAATATTACCACAAAATTTGGGCCTCTGTTCTATGTGATTGTTCACTTTTAACATGTTGGACGGGTCTGCTGGTAAGGCAAACTAATATTTTTCCAAAAGGATCCTGAGTAACTTAGTATTACAAAAAGGAAACAAAGGAAAATCTTCAAGGAAAAGAATACAAACCTGGTAGCGCAGGTTTTGGGGAACACCCCGCATCGCTGACTGTGTTAAGTCATTCAAAAGCCCAACCACCACCAGAGGACCGATGCGATCACTACCTTGCTTCACCTCCACAAGCCAATCAAGGCATCTTTCTTTGGATACCCACTGGCATCCTGGCACACAGCATTAAGGTAAACAACACCAATGAAATAAAGCTTGATGAAGCATATAGAAGAACAAATCAAGGTATTTCTAAAACAATTATAACTTTAGCTGGTGTGTATTATCTCAAAAAGCTAGACAAGTTTTCAGAGCTTAGGTTGTAGTCTTCAAAATAGAGTTTCCATATCACTCTTGTCTTGGAAATAAAGATTCAGGCACTTCTCAACGATCAGGGACCAGATTAACCCAGGGTTCCTGTGACAATTTATTATTCCTTAAGAGAAGTCAACTGCCCTCGTAGTGCAACTATGTGGTTCAATCTTAAATCTCCAACAGAAATAACATCCTCTTGATGTGATATCTCTACCTAATTACCTATTAAAATTAACACCTCTCGATGCACAAACCTAACATAATTCTACCATGTATAAACTAATTAAGTAAAACTAGGACCAAATCACACAAATTCCAATTGTATTCATGCAAAAGCATGATTTTAATCCTAGAACTGACAGATTAGTTTGACATGGTCGGAAGTATGATCAGTGAATGAAAATAAAGCATTGAAATCATTCAACTAAAATAGAAAAGAAGATAAATCATGCTGTATGTATAGAAATTATACTAGCTGTAGATCCAAATCCTCCAATCATTCTCCAGAGGTTAATCGATGTATAAGAAGTCTCTTATTCTTTATCACTACAAAAACACATATGTTATTTCTCCCAAAAAAAAAATTAAAAATCAGACAAAAAAAACTCCAACCTTGATTCGTTGCACCGCTTAAGGCAAACTGCCCTTCGATAAACACGGTCTGAATTGGAGATCCAGGACCAAACTCCGCCTCCTCCACATACTTCCAGAACCTCCAATGCTCCTCCACGCATCTCTGAAACCCTACCAGCTCTGACACCTAACCAAGGCCAACTGTCAATCACCTGACATAAAATAAAACCGTGTAGCAGAAGCAAAACAGCTCGGAGAGCCACAATACCTTATTAAGTGCAGAGTTGAGATCAAAATTTCGCAGGTTGAGCTTATCGGGACACGGTTCAGGTCCTTCCAATTCAATCTCCGAGTGCGACTGGCCCTCCAAGGGTTGCAATTCCAAAGAAGGCAGGTCCCAGAGATCGGAATCCGTATAGGAATCGTACTCCTTGTCGCCGAATTTGGAAGGCCGAGGTTGCTGGACAATGAGAAACTCACCATCGTCTGAGTGATTTCTGCATATAACGGCAAGCTTGTAAGGTGGCATTGATGCTTTGAAACTGAGATCGCAAGAGTAGATCGATTGGTGACGAGAGAATTTGGGAAATTAGGGTTTGTGAGGTCGATCGAAGTGTTCCAGTTGAGTTTAGTAGGTGGGGGTGGGACTTGGGAGTAAGAGTTGCTTTTTGGATGAAGGGAAGGTAGTTCAAAATTGGAACCCAGTTAGCTCGGAGATATCCGATTATCAGAAGCGTGGACCGGCTCGGGGCGTCAACGTCTCTTTGGTTCGGGTTAATTTTAAAGAGAGAGTTTATTCACAACGGGGTTTTCACCTCTAATTTTTAGCATGTTCACCGCTAATCACCGTATCCTGACGTTGCGGTGAGTTAATGATGAATTTCTCAATCCACTGTTATATGGTGTGGTGGGTGGGATGTATGAAATAACCATTCCGGAATGGCTCACTGGAAAGGACTTGTGGGTAGTACCCATAGGTCCTCGGTTCGAACCCCGGAATGACCGTTCTTTATTTACCAATTCAAGGTGGGACGTATGAAATTACAGTCCACCGCACTAAGTTACGATGGCTTATTCGACAATGTTATTTTTTTTACGTTAGACCGTCGGGCCAATTGTGAATATTGTTTAAAAAAAAAAGTTTGTCATTCCCCATGTGTTGACCATTGAATGATAGTGTTGTTGCAACACAAATATCGGATGCTCCTACTACAAAAATTCGGATGAGCCGATTAATAGGAGTCATCTCATTCACTTCACTGCCCAGTCTGCCCCATTTATTTGCTTCACAACCTTCACCCATTTCATTCTCTATCTCCTTCCGTTTCCTTTTCCTTCTCCATCTCCTTCATTCTCCATTTTTTATTTTTAGATACTAAATATGGATAGATTTAAGAAGCTTAAGAAAGTTATAAAAAGGTGCAAATTCATTCTGCAATGTGCATTCCGGCCGAGAAGAACGAGCACACCAGGAGGTATTTAAAGTTCATTACCTACATTTTAATATTTTAATTTTATGTTATGGACCAAAGGCCCATGTGGGAAGAATGCATTGTAAGGGCTTAAGGCCCATTTGAGTCCAATACTCTAATGATGCATCTTAGGAGTATTAAAGAAAATGTAATCAGATGAATGAGATATGAAATGAATATACAAACAAACTCGTAACAATTGGTATCCAGAGCGAGCTCGATCTTCTCACCATGGCGAACGGAACTCGTTACAAGGCATTGGAGTCACAATTTCAACAATTTCGTGAGAAACAACAGCAATTCATGGTGGATACAAGGAGGCATGTCAACGAACAGCGACATCTGACGGACCAAAGATTGGAGAAATTGAAGACGGAATTAGTGAATCAGCAAGAATTGGCCACAACAGAGCTATCCAAAAAGCTCGACGCATTCATGGAATATATGCGAGGGATGCACGGGAAATCATCTTCTCCGAGGGAAGACGAAGGTCGATCTGGTGATCACGAGTTGAGATCGACGGAGCAGCGTCGCGAGGAGCAGCGACAGTCGTCGGAATCAACTGAAGGTGGTGGTTCACGGAGTGGAAGTCAGGGATCTTGGGAAGGCCGAGGTGGTTTCAATCGGACACCCAAGATCGACTTTCCGTTGTTCGACGGCAAGAAACCGAGGAGCTGGATTCGCAAGTGCGAAATTTTTTTTGGAGTCTTTAACATTCCAGAGTGGCAAAAGGTGGAGATCGCGTCAATGTACATGAATGACAAGGCCGATATCTGGATGCAAGGATTCATGTTGCAAGATTCTCGTATAAGCTGGTCTGAACTGAGTAAGGCTATTTGTGCTCGATTTGGGGAGAAACAAGGTCCCGAGGTAGTGGAAGACTTCAACAAGTTGGAGCAAGGCGATGATTTGGAAGAATACACAGAGAAGTTTGAGGAGCTCTGAGCCTGTATGCTGATCTACAACCCACACTTACCAGAGGCCTACTTTATCTCGAGCTATATCAGTGGCCTCAAACCCGAGATCAAATCCCTTATGAAGTTAGGGAAGCCGGACTCTTTGATTGCAGTGTATGAGCAGGCCCGGTTACATCAGGGTGTCGTTCTGGCCATCGTGAAATTAAGCAAACCTCCTTGGCGGGGAGGTGGAGTGCCAGGATCCAGGAAGATTCTCACTAGCGGCAGCGCCAAACCAGTGGAAGCGGGTTCTAAAGGAAAGGTCGCATATCTTGGGCAAAAAAGTGACCCAAAGCTACCGGTATCCAGTATCGCTCAGCGAAGGAGCTTGGGTTTGTGTTACAAGTGCGATGAACGTTACTTCGTGGGCCACAAGTGCAAGCAACAGACATTACACAGTCTGGTAGCAGCGGATGTGGATGATGATTATTGTGACAAGGCGTTGCAGGAGAAGATTAATGATGAACCGGAAATCTATGTCCACGCTCTTGAAGGTAGCAACCCGAAGACGACCATCAAGCGTATGGGGTTTTAACCAAGAACGGCCTTTCACTGTATTACTGGACAATGGTAGTGTTGTAGGGAGGAAATCGAGTTTAAAATATAATAAAATAGATCAAACTGGATTCGTGCCCACGCAAATAATTACAAGACCTGCTCCTGATGTAGCAGCGGGAAGTCAGGATCGATCCTCGAGGAAGCGTGTCAGCGAATCTCAGGCAACGGAGAAATCTCACGGGCATAAATCGACTTCAGGGTGCTCGACCTTGACTAGGTGGTAGTCGACAGGGGCTAGGCAAGTCGAATCCGAGCAAGCAAAAGACACTGAGTTTGGTCGATCTCGAGCAGCTTTGGTTGTAGTCAAGTTAGCTGGTCGTAGTCGAGATGGCTAGTCGACTTCGAGTTCTGCAGAGACACCAACAACAACGATCTTTGCTCGATCGAGAATCAGTAGTCAACGTCGACCAAGGGGTGGTCGAAGTCGAGCAGTAACAGTAAAATAAAGAACAAATCTTGCGGAATTCGGAATAAACTGTGTGTGAAAGAAAACTTTCAAGATCGGGGTTTGCAACAACGATAACCAAACATGCATAAGGCAAGATAAATACGATAATCATGCAAATCGCATCGAAGGATCAAGCTTTCGCCTTTTCCAATAATTAGACAACTCTTTCAAGAAACCCTAATTGTATCTACCGATTTTATGTTTATAATCCAAGTTGTTAGCATGGATCTACATTAGATGGTTAATAAACACATAAAAGGTAGTAGATGCTCAAAATATAATAAAGGTCGGATCTTTACCTCAAACATGCATGGCTATCGTCGGGCTCGCCCCAACCCTAGAAGTTGGTGGACTACTCGCGCCTCATCGCAATTGCAGACATCATTGATGAAAAAGAAACTTGCATTAATAAACTAAACAGAGCCTACAACCAAAGGAAGCCAATTCCGCTCTCGCTTCACAAACTCCTCTTGGCCTCCACTCTCTCTCTCTCTCTCTACTTACTACCTCTTCTCCTTCTCTAGAATTGAATTGTATAAAAACCAGCCCTATAGGCTTTATTTATAGGCTTCCAATCCTTGCAAATCAAGGAAGGAAATTCTATCTATATCTCTATCTATATCTCTATCTAACATAGAAGATATAATTCTACTTGGGAAATAAATATATCTAAATAAGTAAAACTAGATAAATCCTAGGGTAATTAATTGTTCAACCCTTTTGATAGATAAAAAGATAAAAATATCTAAATCTTCATGTGTTTGGAATCTTCTCTCAGAAATATCTTCATCGGATTTGGGATAGAACCTTAACAAAACTCAGACTAGCTCAAAATCGGGCACTGGTAATCAACTCGATAACGAGTAGGCTTACTCGATATCGACCAACATTTCTTCACTTCAGCTTCAGCGACTCGATCTCGGCCTCTAGGAGCAAAATCGACCAATGTTTACTCGATATCGACTAGGTCAAGTCGATATCGACTTCTTCCTTTCTTCTTCAGCTGGCTTGGTCGATTCCGGATCCCTGCTCGATTTTTGGCTTGGTCAACTTCGACCAGTTTTGGTCGACGTCGAGTAAAGTTTGCTCGAATCTTGGCTTGTTCTTGGTTTCTCGAGTAGCATCTCCTCTTCGGACTCGAGTTGGGTTTCTGGTTTGGTCAACTTCGACCAAATTGGTCGACGTCGAGTAAACGTGTCAGCTCTCAGCATTTTGCTCTGTTCTTGAAACGCACTTTCCCGAGTCCTCGTTTGTCAGATTGACGCATATGAGTATGCGTTGGAAATCTCTTTTTGAGGGCTACAACTTTTGTGAAGACATCAAAGCTTGATTCAGAACGATGAATGGTGAAAAATGACGTTTTCTCCGGCTGCACCATCCTTAGCTTCTTCATGACTTTCCTTTAAGCTTCAAACTGTGTCCGATTTCTGCGAAATTAAACAGAAACTAGTGTAGACTCCATAATTTAGCAAATAAGTGTAAACTATATAGATTCTGTATTAATCTAACCCAAATGCATGAAATGCATACAAAAATCGATAAAAAAAAAAGTCAATATAAAACATGGCAGAAAACATGGACATCAGGTAGCACCCATAGCTTCTTGGACATTAGGAAAGCTAAGGAGTTGGGATGTGAATTGGTGTTAGCATCCTTGATGAAGGTTCATGTTGCAAACGACAATCAAACCTTCAGTCAACAGAAGTGCAGGAAATTTCGATGGGATATGCAGGGCCACTCTTATGCGTTCGATATTAGGACACTCAAATTAGGGGGTTGCGATATGATACTAGGTGTTGATTTTATGACAGATTTGAGTCCTGTTACTTTTGATTTCAAGAAGAGAGTTATTTCTTTTGTCATCAATGGCAAGAAGATTGTCTTGCAAGGAATCGGGGAAGAAGCATTAGTGAAAATGATGTCTACTAATAAGGTGCAGAAGTGGCTGAAAAAGGGTGTCCCATGTTTCATATCTCAGTTTGTTCAGGTAGCCATGGTAGAGGGGGATTCGGCTCCAGTACAGGAAGGAGTACTTTCTCTTCTCGATGAATTCGCAGATGTGTCCAAGGAGCCTACATGCCTCCCACCTGAGAGAGGTCATGAGCACTCGATCACCATGAGGAATGGCACCAATCCAGTTTGTGCTAGGCCCTACCATTACCCATACTTTCAGAAGACAAAGATTGAGAAGCAAGTAGTGGACATGCTCAAGCAAGGCAACATTCGGCCTAGTCAAAGCCCCTTCACATCTCCAACGTTACTGGTGAAGAAAAAAGACGGATCGTGGCGATTTTGTGTCGACTACAGACAACTGAATGACATCACAATTAAAGACAAATTTCCGATTCCACACATCGAAGACTTGCTTGATGAGTTGGGGAAGGCAGTGATTTTTTCTAAATTGGATTTGCGAGCAGGATATCACCAAGTGAAGATGGCAGATGGGGATGTAGCTAAGACGACGTTTCACACTCATCACGACCACTATGAGTTCCGGGTTATGCCATTCGGCCTGACCAATGCGTCGGCCACCTTTCAATCCTTGATGAACGATGTTTTCATCAAGTATTTGAGGAGATTCGTTTTGATATTCTTCGACGATATTCTAGTTTACAGTTGCTCCCTCGATCAACATTGGCAGCATCTACATTTGGTGTTGAGCGCCTTGAGACAACACAGACTCTTTGCAAAGATATCTAAGTGTGCATTCGCCCAGCCACAGGTTGAATATCTGGGTCATATTATTTCGGCTCAGGGTGTAGCTACTGACCCTAGTAAGGTGAAGGACATGGTGGAATGGACGACTCTGAAATCAGTCAAAGGATTGAGAGGATTCGTGGGTTTAACCGGGTATTATAGGCGTTTTATTCGCAATTATGGAGCTATTTGCAAGCCCCTCACATATTTATTGAGGGGTAAGTCATTCAAGTGGAATGCCCAAAATGATGTTGCTTTTCAAGCTTTGAAGGTGTCATTGGCAAATCCTCTAGTTTTAGGCCTTCCAAACTTCGATGAGCCCTTTGAATTGGAAACAGATGCTTGTGATTCAGGGAGCTGTGTTGATGTAGAATGGCCGACCATTAGCCTACATAAGTAAGGCCCTCCACAGTGATCACCTCTTGATGTCTACATACGAAAAAGAGCTATAGGCAATTCTTTTGGCGGTCGGTAAATGGCGTCACTACCTGGAGTTAGCTTCCTTCAGCATTAAGACTGACCATCAAGCTCTAAAGCACCTTTCAGAACAGCGCTTGACTACTCACTTGCAACGGAAGGCGGTAAGGAAACTACTCGGTCTCACATACACAATTGCTTATAAACAAGGCCGTATGAATCGGGCTATTGATGCCCTGTCATGGAAATTCAAGGAGGAAGAGGCTCAATGTGCCTTGGTGTGTTCGATCAAACCAATGTGGATGTCCGAAGTGGTGCAAAGCTATGAGAAGGATGAACAAGCTAAGGAATTGTTAACTAAATCCTTACTGGGTTCAAACTCCCCGTATTCGGTTCAAAGTGGGATTTTGAAGTATAAGAATAGGATTTACATTGGGGAGGATCAGGAGCTACATTTCAAATTATTCACATCTTTACATACGGAGTCAATAGGTGGACATTCGGGAATCCATGCTTCATTTTTCCGATTGAAAGCCCTCTTTTATTGGCCTCTGATGAAGCAACACATTGAGCAATGGGTAAAGGAATGTGATGTGTGCCAACGTAGCAAACCAGAGAGAGTTGCAAGTCCTGGTCTTCTTCAACCTCTGCAGATCCCTTTTCGAGCCTGGGCAAGTATTTCAATGGATTTTATTGAAGGGCTTCCTAAATCTCAAGGGAAAGACACGGTCATGGTTGTGGTGAATCGATTTACAAAGTACGTGCACTTTATTCCTTTAGCTCATCCATTTACATCATCTTGGGTTGCTCAATCATTCATGGAGCATGTATACAAACTCCATGGGCTACCTCAGGGCATCGTCTCAGATCGTGATAAGTTGTTCATTAGTCATTTCTGGCGGGAGCTGTTCAGATCATTGGGTACAAACACTACTAAAAAAACAGGAAATAGCTACAGATAGTTAGCCACGGATTATAGGCGACTCTGTATTCGTGGCCATTAGCGATGACATTGGCCACGACTATTCTTGACCGTGGCTATATTCGTGGCTAATACTCATCCTGATATGACATGCCAAAACATTCGTGGCTATTAGCAACGACCCAGATGTTCGTAGCTGATTTCGTGGCTCGATATGTGTCGGTGTTAGTAAATAGCCATAAACGTAGCCACGAATAGAATTGTCGTGGCTGTTTTCGACGCTGATATAGCCACAACACAATATACGTCGCTAAATTCGTGTCTATTAATCATCGGAAATCAAATGAACATATGTGGTGAGTGGGCCTTGGGTCACTAATTGTAGGTGGGTCGGATATATATCATGAATGGGCTATCCAATGATACTCAATCCGTGGCTAAATCCGAGTACAGACTCACCCAAAATTTTTGGGCTTGACCCATTAAGCTTGCGAAAGCCCAATTATCTTATCTCAGCCCATTGAATGAAGTGGTGATTTAGCAACGATTGAATCTGTGGCTAAATCAGCCCAAATATGACTATGGTTTTTCCGATTGGCCCATTGACGGGCCCAAATATGCCTGTGAATTTTTTTTATATAAATTAACAAATTTTGAAAAACATATATATTAACTAATTAATAAATTCTTATGAGAATATTATAAGGGTATGTTTTGAGAAAAACTCATATAAGTGACTAATAAATGTTTAATAAAACCTTATATTAAGTAATAAATTCTTATTAGAACACTATAAGAGTATGATTTGAGGAAAATTGATATAAATTACTAATAAATGTTTAATAAAACCTTATATTGACTAATAAATTCTTATTAGAATATTATAAGAGTGTTTTGAGGAAAACTCATGTAAGTGTCTAATAAATGTTTAATGAAACATTATAGTAAGTAATAAATTCTTATTAGAATACTATAAAGGTATGTTTTGAGTAAAACTCATATAAGTAGCTAATAAACCCTTATATTAAATAACAAATTCTTATTATAATACTATAAGGTTATGTTTTGAAGAAAACTCATATAAGTAACTAATAAAACCTTATATTAACCAATAAATTCTTATTAGAATACTCTAAGAGTATGTTTTGAGTAAAACTCATATAAGTAGCTAATAAAACCTTATATTAAGTAATAAATTCTTATTATAAAACTATAATAGTATGTTTTGAGTAAAACTCATATAAGTAGCTAATAAAACCTTATATTAAGTAACAAATTCTTATTATAATACTATAAGGTTATGTTTTGAAGAAAACTCATATAAGTAACTAATAAAACCTTATATCAACTAATAAATTCTTATTAGAATACTCTAAGAGTATGTTTTGAGTAAAACTCATATAAGTAGCTAATAAAACCTTATATTAAGTAATAAATTCTTATTATAATACTATAATAGTATGTTTTGAGTAAAACTCATATAAGTAGCTAATAAAACCTTATATTAAGTAACAAATTCTTATTATAATACTATAAGGTTATGTTTTGAAGAAAACTCATATAAGTAACTAATAAAATCTTATATTAACTAATAAATTCTTATTAGAATACTCTAAGAGTATGTTTTGAGTAAAACTCATATAAGTAGCTAATAAAACCTTATATTAAGTAATAAATTCTTATTATAATACTATAATAGTATGTTTTGAGTAAAACTCATATAAGTAGCTAATAAAACCTTATATTAAGTAACAAATTCTTATTATAATACTATAAGGTTATGTTTTGAAGAAAACTCATATAAGTAACTAATAAAACCTTATATTAACTAATAAATTCTTATTAGAATACTCTAAAAGTATGTTTTGAGTATAACTCATATAAGTAGCTAATAAAACCTTATATTAAGTAATAAATTCTTATTATAATACTATAAGAGTATGTTTTGAGTAAAACTCATATAAGTAGCTAATAAAACCTTATATTAAGTAACAAATTCTTATTAGAATACTCTAAGAGTATGTTTTGAGTAAAACTCATATAAGCAACTAATAAAACCTTATATTAACTAATAAATTCTTATTAGAATACTCTAAGAGTATGTTTTGAGTAAAACTCATATAAGTAGCTAATAAAACCTTATATTAAGTAATAAATTCTTATTAGAATACTCTAAGAGTATGTTTTGAGTAAAACTCATATAAGTAACTAATAAAACCTTATATTAACTAAGAAATTCTTATTAGAATGCTATAAGGGTATGTTTTGATGAAAACTCATATAAGTAACTAATAAATGTTTAATAAGACCTTATATTTAGTAATAAATTCTTATTAGAATAATATAAGAATATGTTTTGAGGAAAACTCATATAAGTAATGAATAAATGTTTAATAAAACCTTATATTAACTAATAAATTCTTATTAGAATACTATAAGTGTATGTTTTGAGGAAAACTCATATGAGTAACTAATAAGTGTTGAATAACACTTTATATTAAGTAATAAATTCTTATTAGAATACTATAAGAGTATGTTTTGATGAAAACTTATATAAGTAACTAACAAGTGTTGAATAAAATCTTATATTAAGTAATAAATTCTTATTAGAATACTATATAGTATGTTTTTAGGAAAACTCATATAAGTGTCTAATAAATGTTTAATAAAACATTATAATAAGCAATAAATTCTTATTGGAATAATATAAGGGTATGTTTTGAGGAAAACTAATATAAGTAACAAATAAAGGTTTAATAAAACCTTAAATTAACTAATAAATTTTATGAGAATATTATAAGAGTAAGTTTTGAGGAAAATTCATATAAAATTTTTATGTTTATTAATAAATTTTTATGAGAATAATATACAAGTAGTTTTATTTTTACTATTTCCGATAAAATTTTAAAGAGTATTTGACTTTGTTGTTATTTTAAAGGATGTCTAAACTTTTATTAGTATTTTATAATATTAAAATTTTATATTGTACTAGTATGTTTCAAAATAGAAAAATCCAATATATATAGAAAAAGATAATATAAGCTGAAAAATTTTCTATCGATATTTTGGTGGAATTGGGGCTAAATAGAAATTCTTGGGCGGGAGAATATATTTTTGAGGGTAAACTTAGCGGGCTTTTAAAATTTAGATGAGTGGCCCAAAGTGGATATAAAAGGGAATTTTTACACTTTCTAACCCTAATCCGTCTTCCGCCTTCACCGCCTCTCATTCTTCATTGCTTCAGTCTTCACCGCCTCTCCTCCATTTCTCAAATATGAAAAATGTTCTTCGCTCGACCCTCGAACTTCGACCTCCCATGGCCAACTTTCTCCCTCTTCAAGCCTACGTCCACCCTATGGATCCCGCTTCCCCGTCCTTGCACTCCGCCTCTCCCACGGCTGTCCTCTTCCTCGTCCTCTCTTGTCTTCTGTCGCCCATTATCGAAGATGCCGACCCTCGAAGTTTACCTGGCTGAGAAAAGCACTGGCTGTCCTCTACCTCCGTCCTCCTTCCCTTTCGATTCCGACATGTTGAAAGGCTCCGGTAACCACCTGGCTGAGAAATGCACTGGCTGTCCTCTACCTCTATCCTCTTTCCCTCTCGATTCCGACCAGCTGAAAGGCTCCGGTGACCACCTGGCTGAGAAACGCACCGGCTGTGTCCTTCTCCTCGTTCAAGCCACACTTGCTCGTCTTGAACAAGCTTCCTCCAAAGGTACAAATCTCTCGACCATTTCTCTTCCCTCGCCCCTCTCGACTTTTAAAGTAGATTCGCCACCTTGTTCTAAATTTTCAAAGCCATACTGATTGTAGGGGTTTGATTTAATGCAGGGAGGTTACTAAGAAATTTGGGAGCTTGAACCAAGCCCCTTCGTATGAGATGAGCCGGCTGGATGGAGAAGCATACTATCGTTTATTTTGTATCTAGAATATGTGCTTTATCTTCTTGGTGTTTTAGAAGTGTCAGATCCAAATTTCTTCTAAACAGGTTTCGACATGGCCCCCTTCTAAACAGGTTTCTTCTAAACATGTTTTGAAACTAATTTCGATTTCGTTTAATTTCTTGGTGTTTTAATTGTCAGATCCAAATTCCCTAATTAAACTAAATTTCGGAATACTTTATTTCTTCTTAGCAGTTTAGAAATCAGATATTTTGGGTTTATTGGTTTAATAAAATTTTATTTCATCTTACAGGATATGAAGATCATTAGGGGTGTCAATTGGCTTCTAGAGTATGTTCCTGCTACCCATCATCTTACTGCTGCAGATCATTAGCGGTGTCAATGGGTTCAAGGAATGATATGAAGATGATGTGTCAATAAAAAAAATGGGATGTTTTGATTTCTTCTTTTGTAGTTTTTTTTAATCTAGAGTATGTTCTTTATTTTTGTACTTTATTTATGTATGTTTGGATTTGCTATTTCTTTGGATGTATCTATTAAGTTTTTGCTACAAAATCACGAAACAAATGAAAATTAGCATCAATTATGACTTTAGCCTCAAAATGGCAATGACATAAATACTGGCGTTATCATAGCAACAACATTACCCCTAAAACGAGCAACAACCATACCCACGGAATCAGACCGATGGCCCATTTGCAGTAACGAAACCAGCCATGAATTCCGCAACGACTTTAGCCACGGAATTAGCCACGACCTGACAATTCGTTGCTAAATCCATTGCTAAACAGCCGTCGCTATTAGTCACGAGGCATATGGCTACGGAAGGCCCACCCGTGGCTATTTTCGTGGCTAAACCGGTTAGCCACGACCATTCGTGGCCAATGCCGTTGCTATTTTCCGTAGCTATTTCCTGCGTTTTTAGTAGTGAAAGCTCAATATGTCGACGGCATACCATCCTCAATCGGATGGCCAGACGGATCGAGTAAACCAATGTGTGGAACTTTACTTGCGTTGTATGACTGCAGACCGGCCATCGAAATGGCTACCTTGGTTGCACTTGGCGGAATGGTGGTACAACACCAATTTGCACACAACGTTGGGCATTTCTCCATTCAAAGCTTTGTATGGCTATGACCCTCCTCAGTTGGGTGTGGAACCACATGCAATCATGACAGCTTCGGTGGAAGATTGGTTAAAGGAGCGTCACCGGATGTTACTGAACCTCCGACATCACCTTCTGCAAGCTCAAGCCAGAATGAAACAAGTTGCAGACAAAGGGAGGACTAATAGGGAGTTTGTTGTGGGTGACTGTGTATTTTTGAAGCTACAGCCATATAGGCAATCATCGGTGGTGCTACGAAGAAACTTGAAATTGAGCTCCAAAATTTATGGACCCTTCCAAGTTCTGCAATGGATTGGCTTGGTTGCATACAAATTGGCACTCTCGAATTCGTCTCGAGTCCACCCGGTCTTCCATGTGTCTCAATTGAAGAAGAAACTGGGTCCCCCTCTGTGTGCCTTCCCCTACTCTACCGACAACGACAACAACTTGAGAGGTGGAGGTTTTGCCTGAAAAAGTGCTTGATACTCGCCTTCTGCATTTGGCAAACGGAGAGCCCGTCACGGAATGGCTGATTCAGTTGCGTAACATGCCGGCCGAGGAGGCCACTTGGGAGCCGGTGGGGCATATTCTGCATCAATTTCCCATTTTTTCTTAAGCTTGAGGACAAGCTTTGTTTGGGAGGGAGGCATTGTTATGGGCCAAATGCCCATGTGGGAAGAATACATTGTAAGGGCTTAAGGCTCATTTGAGTCCAATACTCTAGTGATGCATCTTAGGAGTATTAAAGGGAATGTAATCGAATGAATGAGATGTGAAATGAATATAAAAACAAACCCCTTTTCTCCTTACTCTCTCTATCTCTCTCTAACCCTTCTCTCTCTATACCTTACTATCGGAAACTCAAGAAACGACCGAACTCGTAACAATTTATTGAATATATATAATGAGTTGAGTGAAATATATTTTTATATTTTATTGGAATATAATTATTTGAATAAAATATTAGTCATTAGTTGAATATTAGTCTTGCATAAACAAAATAAATTGCCATGATTTGGAAATCTTTAATAAAATAATATCTTTTATTATAATATTATATAAAGTTTTATTATTTTAATTTGATATATTTTAATAATATTTTCTGTTTTTTTTAAATAATGTAGTAATAACGATTATTAAAATAATATGATTAGAATAATATGTGGAATATTTTATTTAATATAATTTATTGTAAAATATGTAGAATATTTTATTAAATATAATGTGTAGAGTATAATAATTTTCGTTATTAAAATAATATGTAGAATATTTTATGGGTCTTGTTAGATACACCACAAATGATGATTAAGGATTTACACGGCGTTATTAACGCGCATGCACGTCATTATTAACGTGTAAATGTGGGGGTGGGAAAAAAATGCACGTTGTTCTGCACGTTGAAAGAAACGTGCAATAGTGCACGTCAGTTCGGATGTGCAAAACTGCACGTCATTAAAAACGTGCAAGAGTGCACGTCTTTAGTGACGTGCAAACCCTACTTGGGGTTGAAGGCTTAGGGTTGGGTTTAGGGTTTAGGGTTTACGAAGGGTTTAGGGTTTATCGGATTAGGGTTTATGGAATAAAAAATGATGGGTTTAGGGATGAGAGGTTTAGGGTTTAAGTTATTCCGAACCTTGGTGAGTTTTATTGGCAAGTGAAAATTAAATGGTAAGCAATAATTGTTAAGCTTTTCATTCGGATAATATGCGAATTATGTTACAAGACACAGAAAAAAAAAAGGTTTACATCAATAATTGTAATAGACTGGTGGAATAAAATCTAGACAAAGTGTAAAGGGCGACCGGACTCGACATGTAAGGCTCGGAATCTGTCAAATTGAGCTTGAAAAGGAGCATCACATCCTTCGACGCTCGGTTGATGATGTGAAACCCATTCTGGCGCATGCGGCAGAATAGGAGCGTTAGGACGCAACCAAATCTATGAGAACGGAAAATTAGAGCTAAAATATTGACATATAGATGAAAAGTAAGAATAGGTAATATAAGACGTTTGAAGTCGTACCGCGGCAAAATGGTTTTGGTTTCCGTTGCAGGCTAAAACAAGGGTTGTTGATTGAGGGTTGTTACCAGGTGTCGGCGAGGACATGGAGAGACATGTGAATGGATGATGCCAAGCTAGGACGACGAGAGGAATCTGATATGTCGTTGCAAATACTAAAACCATGATGGGTACCTCTATCCAATGTCTCCTATCACCATGCACAGGTCTCGCTCATCTTTGGTTGTCAACGAACTGCTGGAATGAGTACCCTCCCATATAACAACCGGCGTAGAGGTTGGCATGATCCTCCAAGTGATTGCACAATGACGTTTTCGACCCCAGTTGAACCCTCCGAACACATCATCACATCCACGTCGAGCTGTGGTCGCTTGTGGACGATGTCGAGCAGCACGTGCTTCTTCTCTCTCAAAATTTGCCCTAAACTCCTTGTATGGCAACTGGTTGGTTCTGCAGGCATTCCTCGACCCCCGGGGCCTCCCTTTTGATCGAACGCTTGCAGATGAGGGTGGGTGAAGTTCATCGTCGCATACATTGTTGGAAGCCGTATATGAATATGACATCTCATACGGGAGTGGAGTGTTGTCGATGTCAGTCTATGACAAATCCATCCAGAATGGGTGGATGTCCTCATCGGGTATCAGAGTAACAGAACTGACGTACGCCTGAATCTCTTGGACACAAGGAATCCTGTAACAAATCCTCCAATGTCGATCCGTGCATTCCGAAGGGATGTTTTGGTTTACGACATCCTCCCACAATTTGTACAGATAGTCGAAGCACTTTTTGGAGATTAAAGTCTTTACCTCATCAAAAAGGTTTACTTTATGCGCCCTCATTGGCCATTTGAAGCGGTCGATCTCCAAAGCAGTTTGCAACTCATGCAGTTGGCAATCATTAACTCTATGGATTGCATCTATGACAACGCAGAAGTCTCCAGGCCCTTGAAGACATACGGGTCAAAAGCGGCTAGGTGACTCGCCCGATGGTGGATCTTCAGCAGCGACAGATCCACGGTCGCATCCCTCCATACCATGTAGGCTCGGTGGTGCCTGTAAGACACCAGCAGATCGCCCGGAGGCAAGTCATCTGCCTCTTGCGCAACCGGTCCAACAGGCTGCGCAGGGATGGGTGCATGTTGTTGTTGCCCCCTGCTCCTGCTGCCCATCTCGGGCCCCCCTGCCCCTCCTGCCTCCCATGCCTCTCCTGTCCGTCGTCCACCTCCTCTTCGACGTCATGGATGGTGTCATCCACAGAAGCCAACGAAATCGGCACCGATGTGCGGGATGTCGAAGCCTCAACATCATGGGTGACGGAAGTTGAAGCCTCGTGGACGGGGAAAGTCGAAGCCTCGCGGATGGTGGGGGGTAGCTGCGCAGCCGGTCTACCCCCATGGGTCGCTCGACCCCCACCAATATCTGTGACGCACTTATCAAGTACATCGTTGGACGACATCGAAAGCTGCTGCCCGGCAAACGGATCTCCGGATGAGCGAAAATCAGGCAGACCCTACTAGAAGATGTCATCCTCGTCTTATTGGGGGCTCCCCATGGTCTACTGGGCGCCCTCTGCAAACAGCAGCAAATCATCTACTGTATGGGTCGACGTCTCCTCTCTAACAGCCGGTACCGTCACCCCCTCCGATCCTCCCTCGACCATATCCTCACCCCACCCTCTACCCTACACTGACTGATCGATGCCCAGTCGCTGACCCTAACAACCCGTAGGGTACCATCAGTCCTCAAGAGCCTCGACGCCTGTTATTATGAAGTGTTTAAAAGTATGTTATTTCATGTATTACTTATGCTAATTCATTAGGTGCAGTTGGTTCATACATTCGTAACTTGTTCATTCATGTAGTTCGTAACTTGTTATTTCGTCTGTTAATGTATTTTTAATGGCTTTTAATGCATTTCAATGGCTTTAATGACTTTCAATGTCTTTTAATGACTTTCAATGCCTTTTAATAGCTTTTAATGTCTTTTAATGACTTTTAATGTCTTTTAATGGTTTTTAATGTATTTTAATGTCTTTTAGATATTGTAAAAACTATATTATAAAAACTATGTTTTTAATGTCTTTTAATGTATTCTAATGTCTTTTAATGTTTTTTAATTTCTTTTAATGCCTTTTACATACACATGAAATAACATAACAACTATAAAAAAAACTATATACTACAAACTATAAACATTTAATAAATATTTCAAGTAATGAAAACTATATTTTTAAACTATAAATATAAAATAACATAACAACTATAATCTATTAACTATAAAAACTAAAAACAATAAAAACTATCAACTATATACTATAAATTATAAAATTATAAACTATATTATAAAACTATAAAACTATTAATATCAAATAAAATAAATAATTCAAATAACATACCGGTGGGGTCAGGACAGGCGAAACCTCCATGCAACGCCGCTTCCGCGACGGTAATAGGGCCTGCGTCTCCGGCACCAACTCTGGCACCACCACCTCCGCCTCCGGCTGCTCTCCGGCCGCCACCTCCGTCCCACCACCACCGTTTCCTGCACCTCAGCCTCCCCGCCACCCTCTGCACCTCCTCCGTCTCCACCTCCATGGACTTCACCTCCACCGTCGGCACCACCACTTCCATCTGGATCTCCGACTCTCTCTCTCTCTATCTCTTTCTCTCTCTCGGAACCTGGCTCTCTCTCTCTCTCTCTCTCGGATTCTGGCTCTCCCTCGTCGCCGACGTCTCTCTCTCTCTCTCTCTCTCTCTCTCTCTCTCTCTCTCTCTCTCTCTCTCTCTCTCTCGCTCTGGTGGATCTGGAGATGGGGGAATGGAGACGACGAGTCATATTTTTTCGTTTTTGAAAAAACATGGTTGCACGTTCTTATTGACGTGCACTATTGCACGTCCTTATTGACGTGCACTATTGCACGTCCTTATTGACGTGCATTGCTGCACGTCTTTATTGACATGCAAACATGTTTTTTTTTATATAAAAAAAACGTGTCCGCACGTCTGGTTCTTGTGTGCCATATCCAACCTGCACGTCATAATTAACGTGCAGATTTGCGGTGTATATAGTTTTCACGTATTTTATTGAATATAATGTTTTGAATAAAATAATTGCCATTAGTTAAATATTATAATGTATTGGATATACAAATTTCCCCTATTTGAATATATGTTGGATAAAATAATGTCTTTTATTATCATATAAAGTTTTTTAATTTTCATTGAATATTTTAGGATTTTTAATTTGATATGTTAATTTTCATTGAACTAATGGAAAATATTTAGATATACAAATATTGGTCATTAATTGAATATAATTCGAATTTAATTTTTTATTATTTTAATAATATTTTATTGAACATAATTAGGCGAATAAAATATAATTTGATATTTTATCAAATATTTTAGGATCGGTGAGCAGTTGCAGAGCGGGGTGTATCGGCGTCAAGCCGCGAACGACGAGTTGCATCCCGAATTATGTAGGGGCTCTCGACAGAACATGCCCCTTATCAGGAATCGCCCGAGACGGGTCATGGGTATTACACCTCAAGGGAGGAACCGACTCCATCAGTTTATGCATTCGACCCCTATAGGATGAGCATTGATGTAATATTATCCGGTCCCAGATTTAGCATCGACCAGGGAATCCAACTCCCAAAATATAGTTTCGATCCGCAAGCTCTATGGGGGCAATTGGAGGACCAATGCGGCTCTTGATCCCAAGGAGAATTCTTCTTGACACTAGATTTAGGAAGTTCGGGAAGCCAATTATAAAGTTACAGGCAACATTAGATGCCACCTCCAACAGAGTTAAAATTCCATTATTATATTTGTGTTTCTATTAATCAGTCATTTCGTATAATTTGTTTACTTTCAATTATATTTGTTTAATAATGTATTCATTTGAACATGTACAAAAGAAGAATTTTACAACGCTGAGAAGTGATGTTTGGATAACTACACTAGCGACGCTATTTAACGATGCCCTAGAGGAAGCTGAGTGGAGGCAGATGGTGGAGCATTCTGGAGTAGTCAAGTTGCTTCGGTGCCAGATTCAACATATTGATCATCTGGTGGTGGCATCATTCGTGGAGCACTGGATGTCATAGACGAATACTTTTCATCCCCCATTTGGGGAGATGTCCATTGTAATGGCCCAAATATTATAAATATTTGGGTTACGTTTCAAATGTTGGATACCTTCATTCTGGTCTTGCAATCCAAGTACGGATCGAGGTTTCAAACCTCAAAAGATTAGTGTTTGAAAACGGGGATTTCGAACCCCAAAACAAGCGAAGGGTCGTTGGGTACCCGTAACCTGTTGTATAGACTAAGTCGCTCAAATTCGTTTTCAAATAAAGCATACAAACAAAAATCGGAATACAACTTGCCACGGCAGGGCCGGGTCAAAACCAAAATACGAAAAACACCATTATGAGAAATATTCAAGTAAATCTGATGGAGTTAGTCTCTTGGTCATAGTCACCCAAACAATTCCCTGCCATAGAAGCATGGATCACATATAATCTACAAACAAACCTAAAAACAATATGCGGGGCAAGGAATCAGACTAAGGCCCATACACATTCTGGGTCCCATACGTAGGCACACACATACGCTATTCCTAAATAGAGATGCTTCTAATGAAGAACGAAACTTAAACTCGCAAGTCATGCTTATCATGATATAATATGCAAAAATACAGTAAATGGCCCACAAAATGCCAAGTGACATATCCCTCTCCTACCTCCACCCCCTTTCCGTTAGGGCGGAGCCTGGCCAGTACGATGCTATAGCATACCAATTTCCATCTGCAGATGGTATATATGCGCATTTAATAATAATCAACTCATTATGCTCATATGGTGAATCAAGCCCGCAAGCTCAACTTGTATACTGACTCGATAAGGACAAACCCGATAAGACTGGGCCATCCTATGACCCTAGCAAAACTTCTAAGACTTACACATAACAACCATTCTCTTTACAAACACATAGAGTAAACGAATGCTCATTCAACTGTGCAAGTCCTAGCATGATACTACATGGTCTGCTCTTCTGCTTATGTAACACCTAGTACATCATATGACTACATGTAGGATGAATTATTCTGATCAGTCTGAGTAAGTACACGAAGGAACTTACCTGAGAAAGCCGAGTAGCAGAGATATGGCGAAAACAGAATCCAAGCAAGTCCATAATCACCTAGGGAAATAAGTAATAAAGGCGCTAGGAGTTTAACTTTCTAACTAACTAAACACATGGGACATATTCAAAAGAAATTCCCGAAGAAAACAAAGCGATAAGTCAAAACGTTTCAAAACACGAGAAAACCTTCGAAAGTCAAGATATCCGTAAGATTAATTATTAAATCCCAATAATTATTATCTGTCATTCCGTCCAATGTCTCATTTCAGTCCATCTCATCTTAATTCAAGAAAGTCCGTTCAAATAGGTCTGGAAGGTTAGATCAGTTCGTTAGACAAAGTCCGTGAAATTTAGTTGTCCATAGACACAAATAAATAGTCAAATCTGGTTAAATTGGTCAAAGTTATCATTAAAGGAATCCCGACATCTTGGTTTTCAAAACAACAAATCATTTAAGAAATATTTTCGGAAACTTAAAAATCCTTTTTAAATAATTCATCAACAATATATGGCTAAATAACAACAACTATCTTTATAAATAAATCATTTCCAATTTCCCAAAATTACATATTTAAAACATCATAAAAATACATATCCCAAATAATATCACTTTCAACATAATTTTACAATATATAAAATTTCAGAAAGTATATTTCCACAAAATCATAATAATAATATATAAAATAATAATACTAACCATATAATATAAATATATATAACATATCAATATAACATAAATAAACCCTCACATTTCAAATAATATAACAACAACAACACACAACCCAAAAGAATCAGGTCCAACGGATAACCTGGAATGAAGAACTGGATCCGAGCCCATACCTGAAAGGCCCAAATATGAGAGTGTGTTTAAAGGAACCGTATAATAGCCAATTTCCTCGGACCCGTCTCCCCCAAAAACACATGAACAGAGCCTTGGAACATTGACGACGGAAACGGATAGAAAGAAGAAGGAAAGGATGGGACTCTCTCCGGCAACCATCATCCGATCAACCCTTTAACCCCATTCCCGCCCTCAGACACCCAAAGTGACTCAAAACGGAACAAATCAAAGGAAGAGGAAGAAGCTCACCGGGGTTGAAGCTCTCGCCGGAAAATGGTCTGTTGGGCTCGATTTGGCTTCAGCGACAGTGGGAAGAGCTCTAAGGTGCCTGGGAGGGATGAAGGAAGGTTAAAGGGGTCTTTTTACGCAGCTTTTGAGTCGGAAAACAGGAGGTCGCGAACTCACCGTGTGCAAGGGCGAAAACAGGGGAAATGAGTCCACCAACGGCGGTCTTGCTCCGACGAGGCTGGAATCGGTCTTCTCCTGGCCTAAGAAGGTTGAAGGATGATTAAAGGTTCGTTTTACTACTATTTATATTGAAAGGAGGAGAGAACAACCTCATCAATCGAAAATGAAGAAAACAGATGAGGAGGAGAGAAGGAGACTCGGCGACGGCGGTTCCTAGGCGGCTCGGCCATCGGAGGTGGCCGGTGTAGCTCGGACAGCTACATCTTCGAAGAAGGAGATGTGGAGGCTCGGGTGCTCGGATTCCTATTCCAGAGAAAGGATCGAGGAAAAGAGGCTTCGGTGACTCAAAAGGCAGAGGCAATTTGGCGGTGTTCTGGTGACTTGGGGATGAGATGAAGAAGGCGGTTTGAGGGGCTTTCTCGTGGATTTCTCATGGGAAAGGGGAGAGAAGGTTTGTGTGGAGGACTTGGACTCGGATTCAAATTAAAAGGGGAGGAAGGCGTGGGTTATAGCTGCAGGGTGGGTTTGCTCTTGAACCAAACAAAGAGGGGAGAGGGAGTCTACTGAATATGGTGTGGGAGCTGCTTGGCATTTTGCCAAAGAGAGGAGGGCAGTGAGTGATGGAGGAGAGATAGGAGATGAAGATGTCTAACCAAATTGGGTGTGTGCATCGCGAGGGAGATAGAGAGTTGCAGGTAGTGAATTCAGACTGAGAGAGAGCATAAAACGACGCTATGTTATATGCATATATGCGTAGTTATATGCATATATACGTAGTGTGTGCGCGCGCGCGTGCGTGTGTGTGTGCGCGTGTACGTGTGTGTGTTCGCGCGTGCGTGCGCGTGTGTGTTTTCATTTTGTAACTTTTAAGTAACATGTTATTTAGGATGTCCTAGGAGGCAAGTCCCAGAGATCGGAATCTGTATATGTATATACTAGTGTAGGCCCCGTCCCATGTACGGGGAATATATTAGTACAATATTATAAATAATTTAGATAGATTTCAATAACAAAATATAAATATAAATATATATCAAAATTATTTTTACTACTAATACGTTTATTATTACTACTACTAAATATATATCAAAATATATATCAAAATATAAATATAAATAATGATAGCTTAATTAGTTTTATTATTACTACTAATACATTTAATTATATTGAAATAGAGTAAAGACATACAATGTGTTTAATTGTATCTAATTATATCGAATATACATAATGAGCGAATATACATTATGAGCAAATTATCTAATATATAACTTGTATATACAATTATACATACGGCCTATATGACAAAAAATTTTGGTGGGAGATATATTATTATTATTATTATTATTATTATTATTATTATTATTAGTACCTTTAATTATATTGATTGTGCTATATTGATATAATTTTTTCCTTATAAGATATTTCATATCTATCCAATTATAAGAGTTAATGGTAAAATAAAATAATTATTTTTATTAGATTTCCTTTTTGATGGGAGAAAGTTTTGTGAGACGTACTCACGCGCCGCCACGTAGGCAAATTCACTCACGCGCCGCCACGCAGGACGCTATGCATCGGTTTTAGTATATGTATATAGATATGTGTTTTCATTATACAAAGAGGAACACCATGGCTTTTATATATACCAAAAGTCCATATATGTTAATATCAATTCATAAAGGTAACTGTTTTTTTGCTTGTAAACATGCAAAGAGGTAAGTGACAAATATGTTGTCGTTTGTGTGCAGTCACATGTAAAGAGGTAATGGACAAAAAATCGGAACAACTTGGCAAATGAATGACAACACCAACCCTAACATGGCCTCAGAAACCCAAAAATGTCCGATTGCATGTAAAAAAATCCCCAAATCAAAGGAACAAACCCTAACTCGAACATAACAAGTTCATACAACCCCTAATCTGTCCACATTTTCAAGGAAAACAACGGTGGAGGGCTTCGAAGGTACCTGATGATGAGGACGGAGCCGGAAAGATGGTTGATTGCGTCGGAGGTCGGCGGCTTCAATCGCTTCGCAATCGTCGAGTTTTTTCGGAGCTCTCTTCTCTAGCGTGTTGGGGAAGAGTAAAATATGATGCATTTATGGAGGGAGAGGGGGAGATGAAGGGGCATTTCGGGGCCATCCTGCTTCCCCATCCATCAAACCTCCTCCAAGGAGGATCGAAAACCTATCCGCTTCCATCCCAGAAACCCCCCGTTTCCCATCACTCATATCCAACAAACACAGCCACCCAAACATGATGACGGGAATCCCGATGCACTTTTCCCATCCCTCAAACCTAGACCTGGGCAAACGCGGGTGGGCCCGTTCGGCCCGCCCCGCCCGCCCGCATTAGAGGGTGGGCTTGGACATGGGGAAAAGCCCACGCGGGCTGCTAGGCCCGGCCCGCGCCCGCACCGGGAGCGGGATTGGACATATCAATCAACCTGTTACAGGCCGCTAAGCCTGTAACGGGTACCCGTCTTTTTTTATTAAAATTAATATATATATATATATATATATAATATTAATTATTCATTTTAAAAATAAAAAACAGTAACTATAGTAACTATATATATATATATATATATAGTGTGGATCGGATGAGAACACCCCTTAGGGTGAGAACGTAGGAACACATCTGATCCATTGATTTGAATGAAATCAAGGGTAGAGATTAAATTGAAATTTCTGTTTTTTTTTTTAAAAAAAAAAAAAACAGGTGGGGCCTTCAAAAAACCCTCCCAATCTAAATGGGCAGCGCGTGTGTCGTACAACTTCTTTAACAAAAAATACGTATCTTTTTTTTGAATAATTGACAAAACAATAAATAAGACAAATTCATCCAAATACGTTGTCAAATAATAATGAATTTTTTTTGGTCAGTCAAATAATAATGAATAATCGATAACTTCTTTAACAAAAAATTCACATTCTTTTTTTTTTCCCTATTTCTAACTGGCAGCAGGTGGGTTTGATTTTTTTTTTTTGTTTCTTTAATTTTGTCATTTTTAACTTGATAATCAATAAATAATTTTATTAATTTAACCGAATAATCTATCAAATTTAATTAAATAATATATAAAATTTAACCGAATAATCATTTTGTTAAATACAAATAATCTATCAAAAATTTTGTCAATTTTAGATTTATTCTTAATACGGTACTGGGTTTTTCATTTTTCTTTTGGATTTATTTTTAATAGGGTAATGATTTATTTTTTAAACATTCAGAATAGCTGTTAGGATAATAGTAATAATAATGATTTTATAAAAATAATAGTTCTATATCTACGAATAATCATTTCTGATTCAACGAATAATGATTCTCGATTCACCGAATAATGTATAAAGTTCTCAAAAAACACGTTCGCGTGTTCCTCCACGTTTCAAATTGAATTTTTTTATTTTTTTATTAGGAAAAATTTCGGGGGAGAGAACTCTACCCGAAGGCATCCTTTCGGATGAGGTCAAGAAGACCAGGATTATTTTGAATATTAGTACCCCAGGCAGAGTGACAAAGGTGTGCAACCTTATCAGCCACTCTATTGCCTATTCGGGGTACATGGAGGAAAGAAACTCTTTCCAGATTTGTTAACATAGTTGCAATATCTGACATAATGAGTTCGATTTCCCATGGACATTTTGTTTTTCCGTTGAGATGGTCAATAATTATTCTAGAGTCACCCTCAATCTGAAGTTTGGTAGTTCGTAAGTTTAGGGCGTTCTGAACCCCGAGTTTTAGAGCAAGAGCTTCAGCTTTTAACGGACTTTGATTACCGAGTTGTTTATATCCTATGTTAATTGTCCGACCTTCCCAGTCACGGATAATAGTCCCAGCTGTGCTAGCCTTGTCTAAGAGGGAAGAACCATCGAAGTTTAATTTTAGAATTCCTCTAGGTGGCTTACACCATTTGATGTTTGTATGTTTCGTTTTCTGTCGTCTGTCAGTTTTAGGCCGAGGCTGAAAGTCGGGGTCGTCACCAAGTCCGCCCGTAAAGCAAGAGGAATTGCTCCAGTTTAACTCGTGTGTTTTAATGATATGGAGCATGGTATCTCTATTGAGAATTGGAAACGACCTGAAGATATGCTGATTTCGAGAATACCAGATGGTCCACCAACAGAAAGCTAGCTTAGCTTTAGATTTATTGTTGATGTTATTCCCGATGTAGGCCATAACTGGTTTAATGTCTCTTGATTGCTGAAGCATTGCTGCTATAGTTGTATTGGTGTCAGTTGGGAATCTTAGGAGAGAGGTCGTGTATTGGCATTCCAACAGAAGATGGGCATCATCTTCTGCCGCACAATTGCACAAACAACAAGTGGAGGGCACCGAGACGCTCCGCTGCGCTAATCTAACAGCCGTGGGCAGACCGTCTTGGCATATTTTCCATAAGAAATTTTTGATCTTTGGTGGAATGTCCAGGTTCCAAATCCAAAAATTAGGATCAGGACACTTAGATGACTGACCTTAAATCAGTTTATAGGCACTCGATGTGGTGAACCAACCCTCCCTGTCCGGCCACCAGTATAGTCGATCTTCAAAGGGAGCAGACGGCAAATGAATATCCAGGATTTCGTTGACAATGTTTAAAGGTAGCACCTGACAGAGCTTCTCAGACCACCATCTACCGGCCATAATATAATCACTAACAGTCTCCTCAAGATTAGCAGATGGAGGGCATTCACCCCTAGCACTCAACGAGAGGCATGAGACCCAGTTATCCGACCAAAACTTTATCGATTTTCCATTTCCTACCGACCAGATTAGCCCATTTTTGAAGGAATCCATGAGGGTTGTCAGTTTGGCCCATTGCCAAGATGAATCACCTTTTTTCCTATATTCCAGTAAATTAGAAGATCGTAGATACTTTTGCCTAATAATGGAGACCCATACGTTTAAAGGTTCAACTAGAATTTTCCATAAAAGTTTCATTTGGAGGGCTTCATTCATATCTTTTGATTTCCGGATTCCAAGACCACCAGCCCGTTTTGGTCTACAAATCCTATCCCAGCTGATAAGCGGGCGGTGTTGCAGATCCTTATTCCAGAAAAACGTTCTGTTCACTTGATCTAATTCTTTATGTATCGAGGCTGGTAATAGGAAGTTTTGCATGGTGTGTAGTGGTTTGGATGCTAAATTTGTGTTTATTAGGATGGCTCTACCTTGTTGTGATAGCGCATTAGCACGCCATTTACTTAGTTGTTCTTTGGATCTGCATATGATGTCTTCAAATGTGGCTTTGCTTACTCTACCATTGATGATGGGGCAACCTAGATATTTCTCCAGAGATGAGACATTTGAAATATTTAGGCAGGTGCTGAGCTCGGAAATCTTAGAGTCTGTAATCCCTTTTGTTGCTTGAAAACTAGATTTATGGTAATTAACCTTTTGGCCTGAAACTTTACAATACGATTCAACTATTTTCCTAACCTTGTGACCTGCCTCAGTACTTCCTTTAGAGAAGATGATAATATCGTCTGCAAAGGAGAGGAACGGGATACGGGGACCCCCTCGTCCAAAAGAGAAGCCTATTTGACTTTTTTTCAGAATTTGATTCCGCCGTAAGACTTCGCGCTAGAATCTCTGCTCCGAGAATAAAAAGAAAGGGGGAAAGGGGGTCACCCTGACGGATGCCCCTTGTAGGGAGGAACATTTCAGTTGGACCGTTGTTTACCAGTATCAAGAAAGAGACACTCGAGACACACTCCATAACCCAGGAGATGAAAGTCGGGTGGAAACCAAATTTCTGGAGAATTTTGTTGGTGAAATCCCAATCAACTCTATCATAAGCTTTTTTCCATGTCTAGTTTTATCGCAAGCCATCCTACACGACCTTTACGAGATCTGAAGGAATGAAAATTTTCGTGGGCTATAAGGACGTTATCTTGTATAGCTCTATCTGATACAAAAGCACCCTGAAGCGGGTGAATTAGTTTTCCAATAATGGCTTTGATTCTTTCAGTGAGTATTTTTGATATGATCTTATAGATTGTGGAACATAAGCTGATCGGGCGATAATGGTTTGTGGCTGTCGGGTTATCTGTTTTTGGAAGAAGAGAGATGAAAGTATGGTTAATTTGTTATAGAATTTTTCCGGATAAGAAAAAACCTTTAACAGCTTTAATTATGGACATGCCAACAGTATCCCAGCATTCTTTGTAGAACTCAGCAGTAAAGCCATCCGGGCCAGGGGATTTGTTCTTACCAAGGTTAAACACTGCCGATTTTATTTCTTTGTTGGATGGGTGCCGGATAAGGAAATCGTTTTCGTCCTTCGAGATAGACGGTTGTATAAGATTAAGCATTTCTTCTAATAATCTGTCATCCATTGATTCCTTTTTGAAACGTTTTTCAAAGTCCGTTTTAATTTCATTTCTGACATTTTCTTCGCCGACAATTAAAGTACCGTTACTAGAGGGAATGTTGCGAATTTTTTTTCGGTGTCTCCGTCCCGAAGCCACACGATGAAAATACGAGGTGTTTGAATCTGATAGCTTGAGATGCCTTGTTTTGGCCCTTTGGTTCCAAAACGTCTTTTGGAAGAGGAGGAGCTTTTCCTTCTTTTTGATAAGGCGCTGCTCACGGGTAAACGAAGGTACCGAGACCCCCCTGGGGTTAGCAGATTGGATCTTGAGCAATTCCTCTTCTACTTCAAGCAATTGGCGGAAAATATTTCCAAAAGTTGTCTTATTCCATAATTTTGCCTTTTGTTTTAGAATTCGTTGTTTGAACATTAATTGAAACATAGCAGAGCCGGGGCAAGTAGCTCGCCATGATTGTTTCACTATATGACGAAAGTCTTTCCGCTGCAGCCAAGCATTTTCAAATTTAAACGGAGGAGCTTTGAAAGCAACATCATTCTCAAGTGAAATAGAGATAGGACAATGATCGGATGTCGAAAAAGCTCCGTTCTTTGTGATAAGGTTTGGAAAATCATGTAGAATCTGATAATGGACAAGCACTCTGTCGAGTTTTTCATACATGGTAAAGTTTCCATTAGCACCTTTTCTCCAAGTGAAGGGGTTCCCGAATGAGGGAAGGTCCACGAGGGAGCAAGTGTTTTTAAATTGTAGTAGTCGTGTGAAGCGAGAAGGACGGGAGGCTGACCCTGCCAGCTTGTCCTCGCTACAAACAATTTCGTTTAGATCCCCTATAATTATACATGGGACAGACGAAGTGTGTACTATCGTAGTGAAAGTTTCCCAGAATTCCTCCTTATCCCGAGGATCGGGAGGAGCGTAGGCAAAAAGCATGAGGATGTTGTTTCGATCATTGTAGTTTTCACATCTCAACCCAATAATACGAGGTAAGTGAATTTCTACGAAAATGAGAAAGTTACTCAGTTGGTGGGATTTCCACATAACGCCAATCCCCCTCGATCGGCCAATGCTAGGAGACCAAATTGCCTCGTCGAAACCAATATTCTTCCATAGATTGTTTTTCGGAATGGATTCCGCTTTTGTTTCAGCTAACGACAAGATTTGGATATGCTCATTTTTACATAACGCATCGATTTCTATCCAAAAGGTCTTTTTACCTATACCTCTGCAGTTCCAGTAACAGACTTTCATTTATAATATATTATATGGAGGGAATAGGGCGGAGATTTACTGACCCTATCCATTTGGTAGCAAATTAACATTTTCTTAGTACGTTGAATGCGTACATGGGACAACATGGAAAGGAAATATCGGAAATAAGGCCAAGACCACACTTGAAGCCTTGAACCCACTGTACTCCACTCAGCCGAGAAAAGACCAAGCCAAATGAAGCTTAAAACTGAGTGACAAAGGACCTTGAATATGTAGAGATACCCAACACGTATAAGAAACCTACCAAACCCCTTCAAATCACTATATTTATCAATTAGAGAACAAGATAGGTTAATATATATATTTAGAGATGAGCCGCCATTAATGAAAGTAAAGCTAGTTAATGGAAATCTATATCTGTTGTAAAAGCCACGACCCTGCACATGCAAAGTTTGGTATTTGCTTCCAACCGAGAGCACAGTCTGTGCAAGCAAGAGAGCATACATGGTTGACAAATTAGGACTAAAACAAACTAACCATGAGATGAAGTAAGTCGGTCTAGGCCATGATAAGACCCTCAACCGACGGAGCCAAAGCAAGCTAACCGAAACTGTAAGTGCGAATCCGAAATCAGAGTAACGGCAAGGAGGGGTTGCATCTACCAAACACAAGAACCTTGTATAGCAAGAAGAAGTGGATCCATAGTGGCTTTCCCATGAGACAAGAATTTTAGAGTAAACCATAGGGTTAACACCTGCACTAACCGACTTGGAAACAAAGCAATTTTCCATCCTAATTGTAAGGATAACACCACGGAGAAACATGACGTCAATCCACGGCCCAATTTCACAAAACCCAAATATCAATCCTATATTTACACGTTTATTAGTTTCCAATATCATGAAGAGTAAATATCGATGATCAACCATGACATTGAAACAATGCCTATTCATACCAGTAAGACAACCCAATTGAGCATCAAACTTAGAACACACATGACAAATAGTAATGTAACACCTGTCGGAAGACCAGAGTTTTATGGGGTTGATGAGAGCGCTTTTGAGCGAGTCGTTTGAACATTTCACCGATTGACATAAGCCCGGACAGATGAGAAGGGTTGTAATTTGAGAATGACGATTAATTCCCACCATCTTACACAGATGACTAATAGCACCAACACACAAAGGCAGCAGTGAGTTGAAGGGTATACTTACTACCAAAATAACATAACTATTAAGAAATTTAATAGTACAAAATAGCATTGATATGATCGGAGAAGCCACCGTAAGATTAACCATGGGATTCACATCATCATCGGAAAAGGTTGCAAACCCTTTAGATGACAGTTTATCCACTATTTTTTGAGGGCCCGAAAATCGGGATTTGAGGGGTGAAGAGGAGTAGACCACCTTCACAGTTTTGTTCAGACACCAAGAGAGGGTGTTAGTTTTTACCAAACACAGCCAACAACACAATTCAACAAACCAATAAAGGTATTTCACCAACGTGATTTTGGACCTTTTAATTAAAAGTATATTAATCCATTTAGTAAATAAATGGAAGTTGTTGAATTGGGACGTGGTTATAGCCAATAAAAGCCAATTGAAGATACCAACCTGAAGGCACGAGTGAGAGCTGCGATGTCTACAGAGCCACTTGAAGACCCCCAGTACAAGCCGATGGCGAGTCTTGTTGCGAACATAGACGTCCGAGAAACAATCAGACCGACGCCTATAGGTCGTTCTCCACTGCAATTCCTGTGCAACCATAAAAGACTGCTTCCTGCCCTCAGAGGAGAGCACACCGTCGGAGCGGGATTTGGGGCCCTTTCGGGGGGTGTTCGATGGATTGGCGAAAGACGCCGAATCCACGGGTTGTTTGTGGTAGTCAACTCCGGGCGAGAACAACTCAAGCCAACAGCCAGAAGCACTGAAGTTAGATGGATTGAGGAAAGAGAGTAGGGAGCGAGAAGGAAGGGGAAAAGAGGAGCGACCTCTCAACCCAACCAACCAGACCCAAAAATCAACCGAGAGAGGAAGAGAGAAGAGAGAAGAGTTCTAGAAGAATCCGTACCAAACCACCGACCAGAGCGGCACAAAACGCCGCCGCCGCCGGGCCACTGCGGAGCACCAACGCAGCCCCAGCCCTCCAACCGGTGAGACAGTTTTTTCCTCTTTCTGAAGTTTTTTCCCACCGGATCGAAACTTCGACGGTCGAAAGTAAGACCACCGGGACTTCGGCCACGAGACTCGCAAACCAAAAGCAATTTCCAGATTACGCGAGACAAGGGAGATGTGTGTGGTTTCAGGGGCAAGAGGACGACGGGATTGAGACTCGATACAGCATCGAGATGGGATCTAAGGCTTGACCCTACTTTAGACTCGCCGGATTTCACCATTGATTTAGGTAGAGGAGGTTTAGATGCACAGAATTGGGGGCGCGTGTACCAGGAGGCACGACGCGTTCTTTTGCCCAGAATTGGGGTTTTTTACTTTGTATGTACGTTTCAAATTGAATAAATGTGTGGTACGTGTTGTGATTTGTGGGCTCATGAAATAATTTCAATTTTCGATTTAAAAAAAAAATAAAATGGTTTCCATTAATCGGATGATAAGAGATTATAACTAAATATTTTTGTCAAATAAAAAGCCATTATCGGTTGTGTTTAAAATAAATGAACCCGTAAAAAATTGTCCTTTTACATATGAATAATCTTTGTAATTTCACCGAATAATTTATAATTTTATTAATTATTATTTTAAAATCTCCAATACTAATAAATATGTAAACAACTATCCTCGTATATATGAATAATCTCTATAATTGAACAGAATAATCTCTCAAATTTAACTGAGAAATGATTATTAATTTATAGATAATTGTTTTAATTTTTGTCTTATATATGAATACTCTTTGTGATTTCACCGAATAATATACAATTTTATTAATTATTCTTTTAACCTCTCTAAAACTAATAGACCCGTACATAACCATCGTCTTATATATATGCGAATAATATTTCTAATTTAACTGAATAATCTCTATATTTTACCCGAATAATCTATCAAATTTAAAAAAGAATATATGAAATTTAACCGAATAATATATCAAAATTAATCGAATAATCACCATAAATACGTATAGTTTTTCTAATTTAAATGAATAATGTAATTTGACCTCAATTATCACAATTATCTTATTAAATAATGTAACAAAAAAAATTCAAAAAAACCCTCCATGTACTGTAGCACTGGGTTGGTTTTATTCAATTGGGTGCGTTTTTACTTATGAAAAAGAAAAAGAAACAACCCTCCTTGGATCCGTGTGGCGTGTGCACTGTACGCACTTAGAGGGAAAAGTGGGTGTGTTTCACTGGTGGGTCCCACTCCAATTAACGGAAAATATATTAAAATGGTGAATTAATATGATCCGTTGGATTTTGTTCATTTTAGGGTCTGGATGTGTTCCTAGGTTCTCACCTCAAGGGGTGTTCCTATAGGAGTCACCCTATATATATATATATATATATATATATATATATATATATATATAGTTACTATAGTTACTGTTTTCTATTTTTAAAATGAATAATTAATATTATATATATATATATATATATATATATATATATATATATATATATATATATATATATATATATATATATATATTAATTGATGTAAGCTTAGTATAAAATCAGTAGGTATATTAATAATATATGTAATAATATATATAGGTAAAGGTTCAAATGAAAATGGGGTTTAAAGTGAAAATTTTGCTTAAAGTGAAAATGGATTTGTTAATTTAGGCGCGGGCTGATTTTAAATAAAAAAAAAATACTTCCATTCTTCACCACCCCGTTCATCATCCCAGATCTCTGTGTTCTCCCTGTTCATCATCCTAGATCTCCCTCTACGCTCTTCTCCAGATCTCCCTGTTCATCATCCCAAATCTGGCATCTCTCTCCACCAGCCTCCCTTTTGCGCTCGCCGCCGTCGACCAGGAGTCCGGCTCCGCCCCTCCGCTCCTCTATCTCCATCTCGCTCCCTCTCCAACATTCTTGTTCCTCTTAACGACGACAGTTGCTTGTGATTTGATCGACGAAGCAAGTGACGAATTCGAAGGTTCACATCTCTACTGTATGCGTCTCTACTGTATGTTTCGATTTGATTTGATGGAGATTGTGTTTTTGTACTTCTGAATTACTTAATTAGTGGATTGAAATTGTTGGATTGAATTTATGAATTTTGATTGATGGAAATCGGATTAAGATTGAGATTTGTGGATTTGAAATTGAGATTGAGATGGGGTAAATTCATGCCTTCTAGGTGTTTGATAAAATGTCTAGGAGAGAAATCGAGATTGAGTTATATGGTTAAATTCATGCCTACTAGGTGTTTGATAAAATGTCTAGGAAGGGATTGAATTCGATTTGACTTTAGATTTTCTTGATAGGTTTTATTGATGATCTAATTTATGTTGAAGTTGAACTTGGTGAGGTATGGTTAAATTCCATAACCCCGGACAACCTGAGTACTTGTTTAAATCTTTTGAATGAGATGTTATTGTATGCATTAACAATGTATCCAAGTGCATGTATTCCATGATTAAGTCTTTTAAATAATTTGATTGATTCGTAGCGGGCAGGTCCGTTCATAATACATGGCCCTCTTGCTGTCTAGGGATTGTGAGTTCGATTGTTCTTCATTAGTTCTGTCTTTTGTTGTTTTTGACTTTGATTGGGTTATTTTTGAAGGCAAAGGGGGCTTGCATACCTCTGTTTTTTGACCAGCAGCCTTGGATCCTATTGCATACAGGACTGCCGTCATTTTCTAATTGTTGAACATTTCGTTAAAATCAGTTATTATAAAAGGATATAAAAACTACGTGTTTCTTGATTTTGACTATTTAATTTGGATGATACATCAATAGAAAAGGGAATTCACAAATGGAAAAGGTTTTGACTGATTTATTGTTTTCATTTTTGAAGGATGAAGCTCAATTTGTTGAACATTTTTTTTTAATCTATGCTAATTCAAGTATGGTGCTCCTTAGTTGAATCAAACTATAGTACAAATAATCTATTTTGACTAATCTACAAATAAATATAAAAACTTTGATGGTACTGAGTTACGGAATGCATTCTCCCGGAAACATATTCGTGTAAGATTTTTGTTATCTTATGATTCTTTTTGCCACCATATTTACTTATTGTGCAGATTTGTGTTGAATTTATTCTCCTTCATGGCTATCATTATGCACCTTTGATGTTCATATTTTATTATATGATGGTTCTTATATTTTACCAATTATCATTCTTATACTTTCGACTGGCTTGCACTAAAATGTAGATTGCACAATTGGTATCTAAAATTGCACTAAAATGTCTTATTTTTGCACTTAATATAGTTCATATTGCACATTGATCGACTGACTTGTTATTTTTGTATGAGAACGAGTTAGGCTATCAGGGTCCCTTCTCCAACCTTCTAGGTTCATCTCTTTGGATCCAATGTTTAGTTCTTTTTCCTTCATGGTGAGATTCTGTGTGTTATTGATTCACGAATGAATGATATTTCATTTCAAGTCTAATGTATCTCACTACAATTTATGGGCTCTGTTCTCTAAAACTTAAATAGATTGGGAGTTTCACTCTTTCTAGAAATTAACACTTTTGTTTTACTATTTTAGAAACCAAGTTTAATATTTGGCTTCTGCTATTTATCGACTTCAAATTGCACAATTGATATCTAAAATTGCACTAATATATCTTATTTTTGCACTTAATATAGTTCAGAGTGTCCAATTGTATTCTAAAATTGCATTAATATGCATCATGTGCCATTAAAAGTCTATTAGCTCAAAATGGGAGAGCGATGTGCTTTGCACAAAGACGCGGGTTCAAATCCCGCATAGGCTATTTATGGGTATCTTATTTTTATTTCCGTTCATGAATAAAATTATAAAGTGCAAGAATAAGATGATAAAGTGCATAAATAAGATGTTAGAGTGCAAGAATAAAATGATGAAGTGCACAATTAAGATTATGAAGTGCATAAATAATTTTTATTTCCGTTCATTAATAAAATTATAAAGTGCAAGAATAAGATGATAAAGTGCATAAATAAGATGTTAGAGTGCAAGAATAAAATGATGAAGTGTATGAATAATAATATGAAGTGGATGAATAAGATTATAAAGTGCATGAATAATTAAGATTCTGAAGTGCAAGAATAAAATGATGAAGTGCATGAATAAGATTCTGAAGTGCACAATTAAGACTACAAAGTGCAAAAATAAAGTGATGAAGTGCATGGATAAGATTCTAAAGTGCACAATTAGGATTACAAAGGGCAAGAATAAAGTGATGAAGTGCATGAATAAGATTCTGAAGTGCATAGTTAAGACTACAAAGTGCAAGAATAAAGTGATGAAGTGCATTAATAAGATTCTGAAGTGCAAGAATAAAACTCTCACCTTTTATTCAGATTTTTTTTTTCCAAATCCGTGAACGAGTATAAAGATTCAAGTGGTGTCAAACTAGTATATAGATCCAGGTAGAGTCGAACCACCAACCCCCCGAGCAATAAATTGCTCGTGTGCTCTTTCCTATTTGAGCTTATGGATCTCAAACTCTCAGTGCATAGACATGATTATAGAGTGCATGTATAATAAAAAGAGGAAAAACAAGAGTTGCAAAATTGAAGCAGAAGGGCAAAAAGAACGATGTCAACTGGCATGCCTGCATTTCCAATCCAACACCATCTTCATCATCTCATTTCTCACCATTCTTACATTTCAATCAAATTAAGTTATCAGTCAATTTTTGCAATGTACATTCACATGTATCAGTATGAATGAGAAACTCACTTCAGTGACAGAGAACTCCACTGTCTCCTTGCTGGAAGGTTTGACTATGATATGGGTGACAGCGTTTTTGGAGCATCCAGTTCGTCTCCATCAGCTTGGAATCAACCTGTACTTGCGTATATATATTCATCGGCGAAGGAGTAATAAAAGGAAACATGTACTACTCAAAATACATTATACATTGCCAAAATTTTTCAAAAATATCATCAATCATCAAATCAGATTTTCAGGTGGAAGCTCACTAGTAGAACTACTTAGGCGAGTGCCTCCATTAGCATCACAAAAAAAAAGATGTAACAAATGAATTTGTAAGTAAAATTGTAACTAAAAGATAGCTGTTACCATCTCCCAAAACAAACAAAGTAGCAGCAGCTCAAGAGCAACAAAACAACCCCCAAAATACCATCAGATCAGTATATCACCAAATCAGCCTAAAAGAGCACCTTGACCGCATAAAAAGAGACCTCAAATCAAACTCAAACATCCCTTAAAGCTCCTGAAATCAGCAACAAAACAACATTAAATACCCTTCAAAAAAGCCATAAACTCTTGATAACAACCCCATACACAGCAAAAAAAAAAGAAGGAATAGCAGCCCCAATACAAATAGATCAGCTGCCAACACAAAAGCATCAATACAACACTCCAATGTCATCGGATCTTCATCACAATGGCCAGCAGAAAACAAATCGAGAGGTAGCACCAATTCAGCCCAGAAATCATGCAAAAACGCAACATCTTTCAAGCTCCAGCAACACTCTAAACATAATCAAAGACCATCGAGAAAGAAACCACTACACAACACCTCTCAAAGGACTGAACTATTGCAGAAAACGCCATCCCCTCGTGCTAAAACCACAAGCTCTATTCACTATCATCTAGCTAGAAAGAAACAAACTTTCTGTTGAAATTTTAAAAACATGAAAATGGATTAACTTTCATCAATTCTCTTATGATTATTGATTCATACAACAGATGTAGAAATCAGAAACCACACAAGCTCAAATAAAAAGTACCTTTACAACACAAAATTATGATAAATGACAAAAGCAAGAGGAAACCATAAACACTTAGAAGAGATTAGGAATACAATGAAGCACAAATTCAAACATGGTCAATTGGAAATACTACTGCCAGATAATGATCAGTCAAGGAAAACATTCATCAGCTTCTACTAATTATTCAACTCCACCCGTCTCTTTGAATTAGGCATACATTAGAACTTATATCGGACTACATAGTCTACATTGTATCTGTATCTATTTGAATCAGGATTTATGAAGGATATATTGATTATAAATGGGTGTAGAGAACCTGAGCGGCGGCAATGACAGGAGAAGCAACGGAGACAACCCATGCGGTAAGGAGTCCGACAGCCAACCCCTCATCCCCTTATTACTTGCAGTTAGTTACAGAACCAACTCCCTAAAATCAGCAACAGATTTACAGAATTTGATGAAATTGTAAATGAAGGAGAGAGAGGAGATAGACCGGAGGAGCAATCGAAGATCGTCGCTGAGCGGGAACCGCACGGAACCAGGTGGCTCGCGCAATGGAAGATCTTCAATTCGTCCAATTCCACCTGTCTCTTTGTAAGAGGTGAAACAAGAGAACGAAGCCGAGAACATTCTGATTAGCCTCGAAACCGGCGTAGGAAGACGGTACCGGTGTAGGCGTAGGAATACGGTACCGGTGTAGGCGTAGGAAGACGGAACTCTAGCTCGCCGGCGCGGATGAGAAGACGGGGCAGGAGAGATCCGAGATCTGGTGGAGAAGATGCGTGCCAGGGGCACTGTCGAGAGGAGGAAGAGGTGAAGGGCCTTTTTTTTGGGCCGGTCCAGTTTCCTTTTTTTTTAAACCCGCGTCAGATTTTTCCCTAATTACCTCATTTTTCGCTTTAATCAAATTTTTCATCTTAAGCCTCTTTTTCACTTTAACCTCACCCTATATATATATATATATATATATATATATATATATATATATATATATATATATATATATCGATTATAATAGGCTTAGTATAGCTTTAATAAGAAAATTTGATTAGGTTTGCGGGTACCCGCGGGCTACCCGCACCCGCATTCGCGGACGGACTTGGACACAACTTTCAACCCGTTAAGCGGGCTTAGCCCGACCCGTGTCCGCAACAACGGGACAAAATCTCGAGTAAAGCCCGGCCCGTGCCCGCGTTTGCCCAGGTCTACTCAAACTCAAACCCCATAAACCCTACACCCAAACACACCCTATATCTCCAATGACTCACCAACACAAGTTGTTTTATCTAAAATTTCGCCAGGTACCCTTGAGGTAATGCGTTTTTCGCCGGGTGTACAAGACTTTCACCTGGTAACCCTCAAGTTTAGTAAAAATTCGCGTCGTGCCCTTGCAATGTTATACTTAACAGTGGATGATACTCCGTTTGTTTTTATTAGAAAAAAAACAGAAATGAAAATAGAAAATAAAGAAAGCAAGAGGATAACAACTCAGGTAGAGCAAAATCGCGAAGAGGCAACTTATGGGAGCATTGGGAGGAGGATGAAAGAGGAGGTGATACCGGAGGCGGAGACACAACACAAGGAAGGAGACGCTATACCGATCGGCGTCAATCGTTCTTTGGATCTGAAGCGACACTAGAGTCAGATTAGGACGAATAAGGTAAGTTGATTTTGAAAAATTCTAAAATTAGGGTTTCGAATTTGAGATTTTTAGTTTGAATTTGTGAATTAGGGGTTTTCAATTTCAAATTAGGTATTTTCAGTTTGAATTTGTGAATTTGAGTTCATGAATTGGGGATTTTGAGTTTCGAATCGTGGAATTTCAGTTTTGAATTAGGGATTTTCAGTGAAATCTGAGTTTGTGAACTGGAATTTTGAGTTTGGGTTTGGAATTTGAGTATGAAAGTTTGTGGGTTGGTGACAAAATTTTATCGGTTGATTATGGTTGTATGGTCATTATAGCTTATGTAATCGTTAGAGGCATACCTAAATTTGACCCTAGTGCATCAACTTCCTGTCAACTTAGGATGAACATCAGTATTGGGCCATTGAAATTAAGGTTTTGGAGTGATTTTAAGCCTATTAGCTCAAATTGGTAGAGCGTTGTGCTCACTGCTCACACACAAAGATGTGGGTTCAAATCCCACATAGGCTATTAGCGATTATGTGTAGTTATTGAACAAGTGTTTTTTTGTGTCCTTGTTGTATTTTCTTTAAGTTCTTGACATGGATTTCATTTTGTTGCTAGTATGAATTATGTTGTTACTCTAGAACCACTTGCATTGTCCTAGATGTAACCATGGAAATGAAAATGACATGTTATGGTTATTTATGTAGGGGTTGGGTAATGTAATTGCATTTGACAACCCTTGATGATCGCTTGATTACGCATCGTGATGATACAATTCCGTCATTTTCCATTCACATGTACATCAAAAACAAAATTTTGTACACCAAAAACAATATTGACACATCTTATATTAATGGACAAGAGTGTCAATCATGCTTGGACTCCTATTCAATGTCGATTTCTTGTAGCTAATCATGATCCTAACTACATGAAATCAGCAAGGACACAAAAACATATGATAAAGAATTCAATGAAGAATTTATAGCTATTTCAATCCATATTCCAATTTAGCCTATGTGGGAGTCGAACCCACATCTCTGTGTATAAACATATCACTCGACCAGTTGAGCTAGGCTTTATAAAATGTTCAAATAGCAGACAGACAAATTTTTGAAACCATGCATGATAAGACTCACATGACAAGGTGCATACAGATAGGAAAAAAATTAAACGTCATTTGAGACAACTCTAATACAAATCTTATTCAAATATCAGACAAATCTAATTCTAATTGAGTTAAAATCAATTATATATGCAAATTCAAGTTCCACTGGATGAGGATGGAATAAAAATATGGAATAAAAAACAGATATACCAAAATTTGATTCACACCAAGTGATATCATCAGCTCTGCACAACAAAAACTAGTGCTAAGAATGATATATCAAAGTTTTTTTTAAAAAAAAAAACGAGAACAAAAAAGTCCCTAATGTATTGGCAAAATCTGGTATCTTTACTCTTCATTTTATTTATTTAGACACACAAAAGTTGACCAGTGTGAGTTCGTATATATATTTGAGCTTCAGCTAGGTTGCAAATAAAATGACCTAGAAATATTTCACACAAAAACATTCACCTCATTTGGCATGACCTTTAAAAATAAAGAAATACATATGTTAGTAACATGTATATTTAAGAAAGATCACACAAAAAGCTTAATCTATTCCAATAGGGGGGAATCCAAACTAACCTTCAGTTTTTAGTTTAACGAATGATTTTCTCCTCATCCAGCTGTTAAAAATCACCCAATGCAATTAATTTGATTGATAACTCTAATAAAGAACCCTATTTTATAAGGCTAATATATTTCTCCAAAGTTTATAGCCTACTGGCCTATCCTTGATTTTATGGTTAATAATGATGCAGAATCCACCAATGTGTCTCTTCTACACATAGAGACACACCGAGGCCAACACACTTTTTCAATTGCCTGGTATGACAAGAAGAAAAAAAAGACAGCAAAATAAACAATGTCCTACTAATGATCAGTTAACCTTGTTGAGGCATCGATTCAGTATGAGATAGAAATTACTCGACGTAAAGCACCAGTACACCACTTCATAATTAAGGTAATTCATATTAGAAAGATATTCTCAAATTATTCTGATAGTTTACTAGAATACTAGATATTCTCGAATTCAGTTGGAAGAAGTCAATCAAATCAAATGAAAATCTCAGACAGCCAAGCTAGAGTGAAAAGATTTGTTAGGATGAATAGAACACATATCCAAGAATTAGAAAGGGAACTACATATTTGCTGGGACAACTATGACAGTTGCAAGTCTAATACCCATGAAACTGTTATGATTTCAAATCTTCTATCTGATCATTGCATCTTTTTAGATATTTAAACTTAAGCACAATAATATAAATATAATATAGTATGAAGTCAAAATAAAAACAAATTAGGTTATTTTAAATAGTTGAAAATATGAAAGTTCAATAAGTTATGGAGTTGTCACCAAATTCTACCTTTGAATTTTTCTATGACTTCTGAGACACCAGCGAGATTTCCTCTCTCACAAAAAGGTGCAAAAAAGCCACAGTTAACAATAAAAGAGTCCTTATGTTCTCCACACATCTGCATAATTAAAGAATCGAGATAAGCAAAGAAAAAGTATGTATTCTCTCTTACCGTATGTAAGAAGAAACTATGTACCCAAAAAGAACCAAATTTAACAATAATCACATAAGAAAAGCTGAAAGTGTTGTTCATACACCACAATGAAGAAGACCATCAAAATTGGCCATTGTACAATTAGTGCAAAACCACTTTGCAACTGTCACGGGATCTTGATATGGCTCTCAGTCACTGTCATCATCTTCATCTTCATCTATGTCATTAGGATTTAGGATTATCATAAATATACGACAATGTCAAATCCCCATGTAACCTTGCCTTTTGAATTGAACATTTATCCCTATGAGACTCTAACAACATTGGCAACATTTTGCAATCAAAATAAGCACAACAGATCCCTAACCCCCAAATCTTTCCAGTCTTTATATCAACGATAGTAGAAATTCAAAGACAATAAATGACTATTCGACACCAAAATACTCACATGCCTCACCCCTGACCCCCAAATCCCCAAACCCTAGAATATGGTTCATATACTCACCTGCTTCGTCTTCACAGCTCCGATCTGGCGCAGCAGCAGCAACTCCGACCGGAGGCATTCTCCCCGTCGCCGTAGCTCTGACCTGCGACCGACCTTCGTGCTCTCTCTCTCTCTGCGCTTCCTTCTTCTGTCCGTTCCTTTCTTTCTTTTCTAATTGAAAACTAACGGACTGCTACCCACATCTATTAAATTTAATCGGGGAGGGCACGAGGCAAAAAAATTGAAAACCTCAGGGGCACCATGTGAAATATGTAAAAGAGTTGTATACCTCGCGAAAATTGCAAAACCTCAGGGGTACCTCACGAAATTTCCGTTGTTTTATTGAATGATTAATTAAAATTCCCTTTTTACTTTCTCTTTTCTCCTTGGGTTGCAAGGAACTTTAGAACTCCTTGGGTTGCAAGGAAAATTCAAACCTTGGGTTGCAAGCATCATGCTAGTGTGGTGGCGACGAAGGCCAACGATTGAGGTTGAAAGATGGGGCATATGAGCCCGCTCCATTGTTTAATGATGGGTTGACCCCCTTTCTCAAACATGTTCGCATGCAAAGGGGTAGTGGTTGCCTGGTGAATCGGGTAGCGGAGATCCAACAATGAGAGGTTCAAAGGTCCCACTCACTTGTGAGAGAGGAATCAAATCATATGTTCGGATTGTTCGAAAAGTATGTACAAGTTTAATTAAAAAAACACCTAAATGGGGTTGTTAAGTTTGGATCATCCGGTTCATTCCTCTCCGCCAGGCTTGGTACCCCATTGGAGGTTGTTTCCTTACATATCCAACATGTTATTCATTAGATCTAGGGAGTCGGGTGAAGCGCTCTTGAAAGAGATAGAATAATGAGTGACTCTACAACGCAGAGGGAGAGAACTCTCTAGCACCAAGGACATCCAATGCCCAAACTACATAAGGAATTGAACCACCGCAAACTGCTTCACCAAAAATTGAGACCCGAGAATAAAAAATGAATCAGTCCTGGAGTCGGAGCAGCCCCCAACCACGACAACAGGAAGACTGAACCACAAAGAGCAAAATGAGAGCAGAGGGTACCTAGATTTCATTTGTTTGCCTTTTACTTTGACGCAAAAATGGGAAAAGAGCTTGTTTATTATTCCAATCGTTCATAGGATTCTTGTGTGGATGGATGAAATATAAGACACATGAGCTAGAAAATCAAGCAAACACCGCTTGATTTTGACGACGAAAGTTTCAGATTCATTTGATTATGGTGAAGAAAGTTTTAATTCTTCGACTAATTTTGGTGGAGGGTTAGAGTTGTGTTATGTCTCCCTACTACAAGGGGGAAAAGTTCGTTGGACTAGTGTTACCATATGAGTATTTTATTAAATCATGTGATGATCACCTTCTTTCCATTTGAAAAAGTAAGAGAGAGAAAAGCAAAGAGTGAGAAAGGAAGAAGAGAGCTTGGAGGAGAAGAATTTTGTATAGGGTGTTTCGACAAATTTTCAGAATCCCCCCGACGACCAAACGATCTCCGATTGGACTGATTTTCTGGTATGTTGTTTACCTCATCCAAGGCTTCATTTTCAACGGTTGGATCGTTGTTTTGGGATCTACAACTGAAATCACTTGTAAAAGTCCTCTTAGTTTGTTTGTGGCTTCCACCAATTTGGGTGTGATGATTTGATGCCAAGATTACTCCTTGATGTTGTTATATGCCTCTAGTCTAGAGAAGATTGTACCCAGTTATTATTGCTGATAGTGGAAGTTTATGGCTCATCAGGGTTTTTTCTCATTTTGGTATATTCGTATAAATTTGGTGTTATTTGTGTTTGATTGGTTTATCTTCATGCTTGTGTTTGTTTGTGTGATTTGGTTGCTTAAATTTCGCTCTCTGATTTACTATTCTTGACCATCCGATTGTGCGAGTAAAAGGAGTTCGTCAGACGTTCCCCAACAAGATGCCGTAGAGATTGGGAAATTTTGTGGGCACGTGCATGGGCGTTCATTTGGGAGATTCAAGTCTTTTTTGGTGATACCCCGTCTCATCAACTATGTACAGTATCTTAAAAGTTCCTCAGCACACGTATCAATTTAAAAAAAAAATAAGAACACCGTATGAGTCATCATCATGATGAGTCAAAACGCAACCTCGCAAGCCGTAGATTCATGGTCATTTCACACAACAACAAAGGTAAAACTCAGCAAAACAAACACCTTCCTGGGATAAAAGAAACCAGATGAACCCAACCACCAAGACATTCAGGCGGGAGCATTACAAGCAGAAAGAGTACCAAACCTGAAGAGCATGGTGCTTAGCCTACACAACAGTCAAGAAGCTAGCTACTTCAGCCTCCGAGAATCGGCATAGAGGGCAAAAGCATTCAACTATGTACATATGAGATACTCTAGAGCATGAAAATGAATGTTAAATCAAACAGAAGATGTGATCAAACAACCGACTTCACAAAGACAAGCTCGTCTCTCAACGCTAGGGATTTGAACTGAGCAGAAAGCCACAGCAATCACAAACCTTTTGCAAATTGTAGGCATTAAAATTCCACATGAAAGTGCGCATATAACTTCTCAAGCACCATAAGCATAACACATATATAGATAGAGTGACTACTGAATACAAGGATATGAGGAAAGAGGAAACTCAGCCTATTGATTACTCAACTAACTTCTCGTTTCTCATAACACAAGCATCATTCAGATTTGCATATACCATTGAAACTAAAACTTAAAATCTACATTGAAACATTTTCCAAATCATATACATTGAAGCTGCACAACACAAGTAGCTCCAAAGATGCAATCAGTCATCAAATTAATCAATTACTCATAACAGCAAAAATCCACTCCTACTTGAATAAACCTCAGTGTTGAACACTAAAACCAGCATCAAAAGCAAAGCAAAACAACACAACCATGAGATTACATCAAGACACTGCCAAATCACAGTTCTTGAAGCACTCAACACATGTGAATGTTAATCCAAAGCAGAGAGTAAAAGCATTAACCATTTCACGCTATTTTTAACAGCATATTCATCTCCAAATGCTTGATAAACTAAATGTCAATCCAAAACATCACAGTAGACAGCACAGATAACGAAATAGAATGGAATTCAACATATGATAGCTACAGAGGTTTTTGGGGTCCTTTTTTCCAAAAAGATGATAGTTACAACACCTGCATTCCTCATCATATATCCATCATCAATTACTATACTAACGAAAGGAAGAAGGCTAAATTACTCCAAAAAGATACAAATTTCTTGAAAAAAGCCCAAAGGAAAAGAGCAAAAGCGAAAAATAAAGAGGAAGTTACCAAAGAAAAAAACGACCATCAAACAATGGAGACCTTAGCACCAGCGGCTTCGAGCTGCTTCTTGGCATCTTCGGCCTCTTCCTTGGAGATACCTTCCTTGAATTTCTTCGGCAAACCTTCAATGAGCTCCTTGGCTTCCTTGAGCGCGAGATTCGTCAAAGCCCTAACGGCCTTAATCGCTCCAATTCTGGAGCTGCTAGGCACATCCTCAATAACGACATCGAATTCGGTCTTCTCCTCGACGACGGGCGCCTCCACAGCGGCTCCGGGGGCAGCGACTGCGACGGCAGCGGGGGCAAATGAGGCGGCGGAGACGCCGAGCTTTTCCTGGAGATAGTCGACGAGGACCCTAGCTTCCTCGAGAGTGAGGTTGGAGAGCTCGGAGCCGAGCTTCTCGATCTTCTCAGGCGCCTCTACGGCGGAGAGGGGGCGGACGTGGGAGGCGCGGTGAGAGATGGGGGAAGAGGAGTGGGGGTGGCGGAGGGGGAACTGGAGGGCGAGGGATTTGGGGAAGGATGAAGTTGGGAGGGAGGAGGAGGTTGGGGCGGGGTGAGAAGAAGGTGAGCGGAGGGTGAGAATGGAGAGAGTGGCCGCCATGGATGAGGATTGAAGGGAGAGAGGAGGAGAAGATAGGATAAGGAGAGAGAGTGAGAGAGAGGTAGCGGGGTGGGGAATACAGAAATGAAGGCTTTGCGATAGCTGTGGAGATGACGAAGTGGAGATATAAATAACAGGGACTATTTTACAAAATTGCCCCTTATTTACACTGTTTTACACAAAACCGTCCTTTTTTTTATTTAGATTTAATCGTGCCTGGGGTAAACATATTCTCAAAATAAAGGGTGGTGTTGGTGTGTGTGCAAAATGTATACGTATACATTTGGTAAAGGAATAAAACTCGTTTAGGTAGGTACAATGTGTCACATAAAATGCATTATTCATGTAGATTTGCATATTTACTCATTTGGTGGTAGAGTCAGAATCTATATATTTTTTATTGATTATTTTAGGTAAATGTGGAGCTGAAGATGTGACATATGTTGTTAACGTACTGGTCAGGAAAATGAAGTTAATCTAAGGAGGTTTTGAGAAGAAAATGAGAGTTTGAACGAAGAATAAGTCAACAGAAGATGTCTTCCGACAAATTAGACATGTAATGTGTTGGACCAATGACCCATTTTAGGTCTAGTCCAAAGAGATTTTATATTGCTAGGTTTTTACCACTATAAAGCAGAATATTTTGGGAGTAAATGAGGGATCTCCAAGGAGATCAGCCGCCAGCAGCAAAGAAAGATGAGAGAGAGAAAGGAGAGGAAATGTGAGATATTCGAGCGGGTGTTTCATCTCTTACTTTGGTGATCCGTCTTCCTCCCTCGATGCAGGTTACCTCGACGACCAACCCCTCACCTTCTCAATGAAGTGCATCATGTGGAACTGCTGCAAAGCAGATGGCGACGGGTTCCGCAGAGCTGTGAAGTATATGAGTAGACGCCATAGGGTGGATGTGTTTGCTATTTTTTAACCGAAGATATCGGGTAATAGAGCTACGAGGGTTTGTGAACGTCTCGGCTTCTCGAATTGGGAGATAGTGGAGGCTGTTGGTTTCCGGGGAGGGGTGTGGCTCCTCTGGGCATAGGGACAAGGTGGACCTGAGGATACGTCGAACTCATGAGAGATTCATCGTAGCTGAGGTCCAGATAGGGGCTCGTATGGTGCAGTTGGTGACGGCGTATGCTCCTCCGCAAGAGCATGCTCGACACCAATTCTAGGCCGACATCAAGGAGGCTACTGAGCAAATTGAGGGACCGTCGTTCGTAGAGGGTGATTTCAATTGCGTTCTCTACAACTTGGAACGAAGCGGGGTTACCGGAGGGCTCTCGCATGACACCAATATATTCCGGGAATGGATTGAGAATGTGGGTTTGATTGATATGAGTTTCTCCGGTCCGAACTTTACGTGGGATAGGGGAAGGTCGCCGGCTACCCATAGGGCGAGTAGGATTAACCAGATTTTCACCAATGCTCCGGGGCGGATGGATTGGCCGGACGCGACAGTGAGACACCTCCCCAAGTTCAGCTCGGACCACTGCCCGCTCCTGCTTGAGCTGTGTCCTAGACGTCGTGTTGACAGGCGCATGCGCCCTTTCCGCTTCCAAGTTGCTTGGGTCACTCATCCTCAGTTTCGGAGCCTCATTCAGCGGTCGTGGGAGAAGGATAGCCCGGCTCCGGAGGCGCTGCGTAGGCTTCGAGACTGCTTGTTGAGATGGAACAGAGATACTTTTGGGGACATTTTCGAAAGGAAGGTTGGGTTGGAGAGTCGGCTTAGCACTATACAGGGAATGCTTGCGAATGGGGTCACGACGGTGCTTCTGAGGAGTGAAGAGGAGATCCAAACCGAACTGGCTAGGACCCTCGAACATGAAGAGCTTCTTTGGTTTCAGAAATCAAGAGAGCAATGGCTATGTGCCGGGGATCGGAACACCACTTTCTTTCACCTTTCGACGATCATTCGACGGCAAAAGAACATGATAGAAGCGTTGAAAGGGGGTGATGGTGAAGAGGTGACGGACAACAAGGAGATTGAGGTCTTGGTCTGTCACTTTTTCCACCAACTGTACACGATTACGGAGGCGGAGGCTTCACCGGTGGCTCTGCAGCCGGGAAATTTTCCGGAGATTAATAATTCGGATTGGGAGTCCATTGGGAGGCATGTGATGGACGAAGAGATCAGTCGTGCGGTCCATGAGATGGGAGCCTTGAAAGCACCAAGGGTGGATGGGTTTCAAGCCGTTTTCTTCCAGAAATGTTGGGGAGAGGTTGGGGATTCGGTCAAGACGTGTGTGCGCCAATTCTTCCAATCCAGTGCAATGCCGGAGGGCCTGCACGATACTCTTATTGTGCTTCTTGCTAAGGTGGCTAAGCTGGAGTCAATCACCCAGTACTGGCCGATCAGTCTTTGTAATGTGGTGTATAGAACCATTACAAAAGTTCTCGTGAACAGGATGATACCTCTTCTTAACTCTCTTATTAGTCTGATGCAAGGTAGTTTCCTGACGGGGAGGCTTATAACTGATAATATTGTTGTGATGCAGGAGCTCGTCCATTCGATGAGGAAGAAACGAGGCCAGAAAGGTTGGATGATCCTCAAGATAGATCTTGAGAAGGCATATGATCGGCTTCGATGGGATTTCGTGGTTGAGACTATGCGAGATGCTAGATTTCCGCCATGTTGAGCACAGTGGATCGAAACCTGCATCTCCACGGTATCCACGAGAGTGCTCGTAGAGAAATAATCTATAGTAGAAAATATGCCTTTTTATGACTCGTAGGACTAAATTAGCATGTAGAAAATTAATTATATGTAAAACATTGACTCGTAGTTTGGCGTTGCATGTACCTTGGTTAATCTCTAATCTTAATGTTATTATCTAGGGGAAATCCTACCGTATATACTGTGTCGGGATTGCTTAGAAATAAGAGCTATTGTGACTTGTAAGACTAGTAATTTACATAAGATCGAGACAAGGACAATAATAGGATGAAAAGAGAATCTGAAGAAAAATCAATGATCAACTTGATCAAACTAACGTGGATATTCGTAGATGAAGCAATTCTCTTAATTGTTATTTCTCACTAACTTGTTTATAGTTCACTTAGTCATATTAATCTTAATCACAAAACCCCTTTTTTTACTAAGTATGTTATTTAGAATACTTGGTTCTATGTAGGATCGGTTTCGTATTTATTCACTATACTAGTTTGTAGGTTTGAGTTTTCTTTTGATAGGAACAACGACAACTTCCTTTTGACTTTATGGGTCATTATCATCCCTAAGAATTTGAAGTATCAAAAAATAAATTTTTTCAAACCGAACTTAACGATTCGAGTGAAAAACGATGGCTCATTTTTTGGGGTGAGGTGAACCGACCCCAAAAGTCCCAACTTGTTTAGATGGACTGACCCCAAAAGTGAACAATTTAGATTTTATTTTAAATCTTTTTTAAAAATTAAAAAAAAAAAGACTTGTAAGAGTGTTGAAGTCTTCCTCCTCTAAATTATTCCTCCTCTAAATATGATGATCGTTGATGGTTTGATTTCTCTTCTACTACGTACATTGACATGAGGTACCTCCATTTTCAATCCTAGTTTTGTTAAATGTGTTGTTATAACACCTCTCTTGTGGTGTTTGTTCCGGCTCTTGCCATGACGACTTTATCCGTTTTTGACCTCTCGATCTATTAAACAAATCATTATTTGATATTTATCAAACAAATCATTTTATGATATTTTGAATTTTTATCTTATAAAAAAATAGGCTCTTTCATGGAGATCACACCGTAAAACACATGTAAGTCGCCAAAAAACCCGACCTATTATCAATTCCTTCTAAAAACTGGAAATAAAAAAAAAACTAAAATCTAGGGTTTCTCGCCATGAAGAAACACAAGTTAGATATGGGAAGTTATGCCTAAATTCAATCATGATATGAACCCAAATCTAGCAATCCCCTGTGAGAACTTGAAGAACACTCATTCGTGAACAATTCTTGGATTTTTCTAGATTTATAATAGGAACCCATAGATTCAGCCTAGATGTGAAGCCACCAACACCAAATTTCTCCATATTCGGGTATGAACAAGTTGAGGGAGAGATGTGGATGGACCATGGGAGGAGTAGGATGAAAAACAATCAAAGTTTCAACTCGAGATGTAGAGAGGTAAGCAATTAAGTGAGAGAAAGGAAGGAGAGGAATGAGCGATTGATCGAGTGAGAGATAACATGAGCTGTGAGCAACTCCTAAGAGTTGAACAACTAAGAGTTGAGATTAAGGTTTAAAAAGAGAATAATTAATCGGCATAAAAAAAATGGACCAATTCGGGCCACCCCAGAATTGCCTGCTTGATTAAAGTTCTGCACTAGCCGTGTGGAACTTGCAAGATGAAACCCTCCTTCTCTCCCAAATTGGCCGACCAGCCGCCGCCACCAAATCCTAACGGATCCCGTTCCGCTCACCTGTGAAAGCCGAAGGTTAATCCCTCTGTTACCCCCTCCTGCCCTAGCCAGATCCTCCGACAACCTGCTGTGAGGCGTCGATTCTGGCCCACTCGCTCTCTCCCCGTTCATGACGGATTTCGCCTGTGCAAGGCCTTCCGAGCGGTGGCGCCGCCTTTTGAATCGCTCTCGTTTAGGCATGAATCGCCCCTTTCGAGGATCTTTCGTGCTTGCTTTCGGGCTTGTTTGAGGATTGGGATTAGCCGGTGGTGGCCGTGCGGGTGCCGTCTCCTCTCTTGGTGGCGTTGGTGGTTGTTCGGTCCTTCCTCCTGGTCGCTGCTCTGCTGCCCGTTTCCGGGGGTCTCCGTTCTGCTGTCTGCGTTGCCCTTGTCTTGCTCGCTTGATGTTTTCTTACGCTGCCGATCATCTTTGATCCTTGTAAGTTCGCCCTCCCTCTCGACTAACCACTTGACCTTTGTTATGGCTTACAAGCACCATACTTACTCAATCTATCCTACATGATACATTTGGGATCACAATCCCACTTTTACATCTGCAAATTTCTCAAATCGATTGATTTACTGGACTGTTTTCATTCACCGTGGTTTTAATTATTTAAGTAGTACTGCGAAATTCACCTCTTGTGTCGAGGAATTGTTTCTATTCGAATCGGTTACTTCTTATTGTGACGTGGTGTCTCTTTCGGCAATTCCGATTGGTTTCGTTAAATTTGCATTCATTTACCTCTGTTGGTTTGATCAGTCGGTTGTGGTTTTGCCCATTGTTTTCAATCACAAGTTTCTTTGGTTTCGTTATGTTCTGATCTACTCCCATCATTTTAGCGTCTCGTCTACTGCTGTCTCCTTGTTTTGGGTGTACTCTCTGCCGTGGGTTTTTTGTTGCAGGTGGGTTTTCGTCTTGGATTTCCTATCTGGTTACCAACTTCATGCTCGCGGGGGTACTCGGGCGGTGTGGTGTTCCTCCCTTTGGCTGTCGTTGATGCTGCCTCCTAGGCTGTCTACATGGTCCATTTTGTGTTGTTGGGGAAACTGGCCTCATTTGTCCTTTAATGTCATGCTCAAGACTAATCATCGGCGGGTCTTTTGTTGCGGCTCGACACTTCTTTGTTGGGTCTGCAACAGGATAAAAATCGATTTGTATACAATTTTGGATTCACAATCCCAATCATCATATTATGTACAAAACTCAAGCTTGTCTAACTCTAACTCCCTTGGAGTCCCCCCCCCCTTGTTTTAACTAATTTAGATATGAAGGTCATACAAGACCAAACATCTCTCGACAAGAGTTACTTACCAAGAAAACCATGTATTCCAATGCTTCACTCTCCATTTCTAACGGCAATTGCATTTGTACCAAATATTACCCTTCTTCGAACTTTATCTTTTAAGGTTCGTTTCCTTGAGTCAGACTTCGACGATTTTAGATTAGTACAAACTGTTCGCCTAAAAAGGTTTTTATGAATATATGCACATGGAACTCACTCGGCATCCGAAGCCGTAATTTCTGGACAAATATAGATATCTTCTGTCAAAATAATAATATCAATGTTCTGGCCCTATTAGAAACCAAGACTGATAAAGTTCCTACAGAGAGCACGCTGCGTAAGTGTGGTTTCTCTAACGTCGCCTTTGATCCGGCTATTGGGTTCTCAGGGTGTATTTGCCTTCTGTGAAAAGATCTACCAACCTCACAAGGCTCTATTGAACTGATTTCGGTTCATCGCCGCTTCATTCATTTCAACTATTCAGATTATACAACCAAACAATGTTTTGCCGTTCTGGTTGTTTATGCTCCACCGGATGAGCGTCGGAAGCTAGAATTTTGGGAAAGGATCTCCCTTTATATTCAATCTCTTATGATTCCTTTCTATATCATGGGGGATCTGAATGAAATCGCCTCACCAGCTGATAAACTAGGCGGCGCTTACCCGGCACCGGCACGTTTCACACGCTTACTAGATTTGAGAAATAAACTATCACTCCTAGAAGTACCATCTAACGGTGGTCAGTTTACTTGGCAACGTAAATCCAAAGATGTGGTTGTTTGTCTGGAAAAACTTGATCGCCTTCTTATCCATACGGACATGTTGACTATATTCGATTCATTGCGTACGTACTCAGATTCACCCTTTTACTAGATCTGACCATGCGCCAATCTCCATGGACTTTCGTCACAACATTCAGCCTAGAAATAGGCCGTTCAAGTTCGAAATGGCTTGGGCTTCTAGGGCTGACTATAGAAATTGAGTTACGCAAGCTTGGAGAACGACCACTCAAGGCTCACTAATGTTTAAATTGCTTCAGAAAGCAAAACTTCTTAAAAAACTATCCAAAAAATGGCATAAGAGTACAATACGTAACATCCATAACCAAATTCTCGTAACAGATCAAAAGCTTCTGCAGCTTCAAACTTCTCTTATCTCAAATTTCAATCATAAAGATGTTCAGATTCTAAAACAATTACTCAACAAAAGGGAATGTATGCTCGACTTTCACCGTCGTTATTGGAGCTAGCGAGCTAAAGTGAAACATACCAAACTTAATGACTCCAACTCGGGTTATTTCCATAAAATCGCAACTGCAAAAAGAGGCAGAAAGATGATAAAGTCTATTCTACTTCCAGGTGGGGAGTCCACAACGGACTTTCATACAATCCAACAAGAATTTGTGCGTGATTTCAAACCACGCTTCAGAGCATCACCGACCAATGGATTGGATCTATCACCAGATTTAGCGGTCATCCCACCACTAGTTTCACAAGCAGATAATGATATGCTCAATGCTCCTGTAACAAACAATGAGATTAAAGTAGCTATCTTTTCTATGAGTCCGGATAAGACTTCGGGTCCTGATGGTTTCCCAGCTGGATTTTACCAAAAATTCTGGCCTACAGTAGGCCCTTCTGTAATAAAAGCGGTCAAAGCATTTTTCAGCAGTGGTAGATTATTGCGTCAAACAAACCATACTTTTATCACGTTACTGCCTAAATGTGAGGACCCGACCGTAGTAAATCACTATAGGCCTATCAGCTTATGCTCAACTATCTATAAAATCATAGCCAAAGTGATCTCAGCCAGACTTAACAGGATTTTCGACAAACTCATACACCCACTTCAGGGAGCTTTTACGAAAGGGAGATCCATCCAGGACAATATTCTGATCGCACACGAGGCTTTGCATTCGTTTCGGCTTAAGAAAGGCAAATTGGGCATGGTTGCTCTAAAATTAGACATGGAAAAGGCTTACGATCGCATCGAGTGGTCTTTTTTGTTCCAAGTCCTAGCAAGATTCGGGTTCAACGATCCATTTATTAACATAATAAAGGAATGCGTTTCAACTGTTTCCTACTCAGTCCTTGTAAATGACGAACCAACCACGGTCTTTCAACCCACTAGAGGGTTAAGGCAAGGAGACCCTCTCTCCCCCTTCCTTTTTGTTCTAGCTTCTGAGGTACTCGCACATACCATGCATCACCAGGGGTCTGTGAATCGGGACCTTGGGATCACATTCGGTCGCCCGGGTATCAAGGTCCCATTTCTTGCGTTTGCTGATGATATACTCATTTTCTGCAAAGCTTCCCATTCGGCATGCACCTCGGTTATGGCCATACTAGACAGATACTGCCTAATTTCAGGACAAAAAGTGAATCTTCATAAATCTAGCTTCCAAGCGTCCCCTAACACGACTACTACAGCCATAGCATCTACTATTGCTGTTCTAGGCATTCCTCAGGCAAACAACTTCGAAAAATATTTGGGTTGCCCGATCGTTAATGGGAAAATGAATAAATACACATTCGCGGACGTGGTTATTAAGACAAAATCACAACTCACCCAATGGAAAGCCTCAAGCCTATCTGCCGAAGGGCGTCGGGTACTTATTAAAGCAAATCTTAGTGCGAAACCGATTTTCTTGATGCAAGCTTTTCTGCTACCTACTCATATCCTCCAGGAGCTGGATAAGGTGTACCGATAATTTTTTTGGAACAAAACCTCCAAAGCACCACCGCTCATTAGTTGGGACAAGATCTGTTCGGACACATTGAAGGGTGGTTTGGGAATTCATAAGGCGGAGTCTATGAATATAGCTCTGCAGATGAAGCTCATGTGGAAGATTATTTCAGAACCAGATAACATCTGGGTACGTGTTATATCACAAAAATATCTTAAAGGCAGCAACGTTACCTATTATAACAAGAAGGGGAACACCTCGTGGCAATGGTCCCGTCTCATGTCCATCCGACATCATTTTCTTCCGTCTCTACAGTGGAGAGTCGGAAATGGGGAAACAATAAAATTTTGGTCCTATAACTGGGCATTCGAGGAGCCTTTGGCTTCTAAAATAGTTAGCCCACTACCGGATGATCTTAAGGAAATTTCAGTGGATCACTTCATCTCCAACCGACAATGGAACAAATCTCTCTTGTACAATTCCTTAACAAATGTTCTGAACACAGATGTTATCGATCACATCATTGGCATAACTCTGCCAAACAATCCTATCACGGATCGTCTCTATTGGGGCCCAAGTAAGAACGGCTGGTTCTCTACTGCCTCGGCCAACTCTTTTCTATCAAAAGACGTCGGGTTGCCGGATTTCGATTGTGATTGGATCTGGCGTCTGGATGTGCCACCCAAAGTTCGTCACTTTTTGTGGAAAATATCTCGTGATGGTGTTCCGACCAAAATCATATTACTAAAATCGCATGTGGCTGTACCAGCTGGATGTGCGTTCTGTGGTAACACAAACGAATCGGGTGATCACTTTCTTTTTCATTGTCCCATGGCCACAGATCTGTTACATGCTCTGGGGATTCGCATTCCGGGTTATATTACGGCCGCTGTGGGTATGGGCGAGATGATCCCGCTAAACAAAATAAAATGTGCTCTTGGAAACAACAAGTTCGCCACTTTAGCCTCGGCTTGGTGGGCTCTTTTGTTTTTTCGTAACCAACTTGTCTTTGATCACACAAAATCGGTTACTCTCAACGAAATTTTGTTGTTCCACAACACTACAATACACTGTTGGAAACAGTCAAAGATTGTAGAGGACGATACGTATCAACCGCTAAACACCTACCTTAGGCAGTTTAACAAAAATCAGTTCTTCCAGAATAGGGGTTCGGCTTCACTTGCTCGAACTCTAAAGCGATCTGGTAAGTAGGATAAACCCCCACCAAACAGCTATAAGCTAAACTCCGATGGTTCGGTTTTACCAAGTGTCACATCGTCTTATGGGTTTGTTATTCGTGACTCTGCTGGTATCGTCGTCTCTGCTGACGGGTCTGTTTGCACTCATATTTCGGTAATCTACGCCGAAAACCTCGGACTCAGAATGGGGTTGCTACGAGCTAAGGAGCTACAGCTTTCGAACCTTCTGATCGAAGGAGATAACTTAATAGTGATTAAAGCTCTACTAGGGGATTGGAAATGCCCCTGGACAATAGAGACGCTACAAGCAGATATTATGTCTGATCTCTCATCCTTTACTTATGTTGCTATTCGTCATATTTTCAGGGAATCAAATGCGGTGGCCGACTACCTTGCTCGTAGTGCACATGCATCCCCTGCCGACGTCAGCTGTGAGGACGATCCAGAACTACATGTTCTCGTCCGGAAGGATGCGCTAGGAAGGGCCTCTGTTGCGGCCGACCCGACCTAATTTTTATATTGCGTAAAAAAAAAAAAGTTCTGCACTAAAAACCAAATTTCTTAACACATAAGAATATGGCCTTGTTTGAAATTATCTCGGGGTACGTTCAAAAGCCATAAACTTTGATCTAGCTCCTAGCATGATTTCGGGTTGGGCCAATTGAGCAACTTTATAAAATAATCCTAGTAAATAAATAGGCTTAAAATTTGATAAATGGATCGAAAAACTAATCAAATTAGTAAGTTTATCCTTGAGATCGCTAAATGATATTATTAAGATGATTTTCATTAAATTGTATATAAGTTCTAATTTACTTTATAAAATAATTATAAATTAGGCCGATATCATAAAAAACCACGTTTGTTAAGTACAACGTTAATTTCTGTTGAATACACCACTAAGCGCGCTTTACAAGAGGTTATGGACCAAATTCCACAACATGATGCAAATTAGGTTATCAGACCAACCAAACAAGCCTTAGGTAGATATTCAAGCCTTTATCATTATGCAAGATGTTGCGAAATAGAGATCCACAAGCCATTATGATTTGTGGAGTAGTTGGGAGTGTAGGGCGAAAAATTAGTTAATAATTGAAGGGATCTTTGAGAGGAAAATTGGTCCGCAACTCGATGCGAGACTTATTTCACGAGAGGTAATTACGAATAGTGCATGGACAAACGAGAGTAACGATTGTTCGACATATGGGCGAAAGAGGTGGTGACTTTAGGTCGGAGATGGACAAAGAGACAACAGCGAATAGAAGCCCAGTGGATCTGGTTAAGGACATGGAGGTGACGACCTTGGCGGTAGCAGCGACAACAACAAAGGATGTGGCGGCAATGAGGAGTGATACGGTGGCAGTAGAGACAGTGACGGGAGATGGCGCTGGTATGGTGGTTGCAGTGGAGTTAGTATCGGTAGGGGAGTCGACGTTAGTTGGCCGATGAGATATATGCTTATTCATTCATTAAACCTGGTAACAGATAAGGTTTATACAATAATGAAATCCACATTTTATTTTTTTCAAATAGACTAAAACTACTATTTATTTGTCCAATTTTGTGCAATACCACCCTGACTTTATAAAACTAAAAAAAATTACATGAATTCTAGGGTATGCATATTTTTTATTTTAAATAAGTTATGGATAAAGTGGGTGTGATTTGAATTTATGATTTGGAGGTTGCTATGTAGTATAAGCATGAGACACAAATACGATGTAATGCATGTACGTGAAATTTTTTTTTTTTTTAATTTACAAGGCGAGAGTTTGGGTGTGGTCAACCTTGGTTGTACCACAACCCAAGGCCGTCTTTTCGGATGAGATCGTCGATCTCGGAGGATCTCGAATCTGATGAGTTGTCTGAAGCCAACCGAATATGAGCAACACAATCCGCTATTTGGTTGCCTTCTATAAACGTATGGACAAAGGTGATCGAATCGAAAGACTGGCAAAGAGCAAGCGAGTCAGAGAACATCATCTCGACCTCCCATGGACATCTATGAAGTCCCTTGAAAATATCGATGATTGTCAAGTAGTCTCCCTCAACCTCCAAACAATTGACCTTTTCTTATGGGCTTCCAAAAGCCCGTTGTATAGGCCAAAATCTTCAGCTTGAAGAATTGACGCTTTTCCGCATTTGGTTGAGTAGTACCCACATTTTCTTGAGTCGCACCCAACCACACAAACACGAGAATCACGAATGAAAAAACTAGCAGCCGCTTGGCCGGATGGGAACTTGGCCCCATCAAAGCTGAGTTTGAAGTAACCATCGTTGGGACTTTCTCATCTGATAATTTTGTCTTTTCTAGAGTTGTTTTGTTGCACGGTAGATCTCTTTTTTGCTTCATCCTCATCTTATTCATCTACCTATGCCTTTTTTCCTGTCATCTTATGATGTCTAATTATTTTTTGGGGCATTTGCATGGATAGACAACTTTTTCCAAAACCTTGCAAAAATAACACACTTTTGGAGAGAATGTAAAAGTAACATAAGGGTCTACTTTTTGCCAAAAAAAAAGTGACCTCTTGGGCCGGTTGCAGGTTGGAGGAAGGAAGAAAGGCATTTGGTGAGTGTTTGATTTTGGCACCAAAAATATGGTAAGATGGTGAGGTGTTGGGTGATGTGATGTTTTGATACCTTTTACCATTTTTACGGTATAAAAGGGGAGGATGAGTGAGGCTTTTCATTTTCTCTCTCATCTCACATGTTTTACAACAAAAAGAGATGGAGAACGCTCCACCATTGAAGACAAGCTCCCAACTTGCATTTCCAGTTGCAGAGCACTTGTCGGGTTCAGTCTGTGCCCCTGTCAGTGATCAAAATTCCCGTGTCAATTTGGCAAATGAAAGGGGTAAATGTATCTGGCGAAGTAGTCCTCATCTATGGCGTTAGATACAATAGGACATCGATTTCATCTCATTGAAAAATCAAATCAGGCTCAAGGTTGGCGATAGTGCTTCATATGTAGAGTTGGCATTGGCATACGTGCCGAACTCGAAAGAAGGGGGTCATCCAATCATAATAGCCGATGATGGCGACCTTGAGGCGTTTAAATTTCCGAACTCAAAGTGTGGAGAAGATCCATGACCCCTTGTGATATATGTCGGTCCATTGCAGAAGGAGAGCTTCAAAGTAAAGGAACATGTCGAGGAAGAACGCCCTGTCGGGGGAGAACACTTGAGTAGGCCACACTCCTCCCCAAAAGTTGACGATTTGGCTGAGATTGTGAATGCTGGGGCAAACGGTAAGGCACAACAAAACACCATGTCTTTAGATGATGTGTTATATGCTGGGGGAGAGGTGACCGAGGCCTTAGGGAACAGCAAGGAGCTGGCTACGATGGACACTACTTACACGTGTAAACAATCAAGTTACACGGGTATATTTTCAGGTGACAGGGTACAGGGTCTCTAGATGTGAATGAATTGGGTGACACGGATACCTCTTCAGGTGACATGGGTGACATGGGCCAGGGGTTGGAGGTGATATCCATTAGCAGCGAGGAGGAGGATGACGATGGGTCAACCCCCACAATCGACTTTGGGGTCTCGGATGAGGACGAAAGTTTTGAAGTGAAGCTCGAAGAAGACTGTGATGATTTGGAGTTGTACGATGTCACATGATATTTCACGTGTCACCTGTTTCAATTTGTTGATTTACATTTCTGACTGTGTCTGCCATTTTCATAAGGAAATCACCACTATCACCTGTTTTTATGCCCTTGTCCCCTGACTGATTCCACGTGTCACTATTATTTTCACTCAAACATTATAAAAACAAGCACATGGATAAAGAAAACCACAACTATATATGATGTTTATAGAAGACTAACATCTACTAACTAACCAATGTTTTAAAATACTACAACTTATGACCAACGGATATCATAACATCCTACAAGCTTTGAACAACGAAGTTCATAGTGTACAATCATAGCAACGTTCATAACCATCTAGTGAAATGAAAACCAAGCCCTGATATAAAGTGGTCAGTGATTTATTACAGTCTACCATGGAAGATGGCAACATCAAGCATGTGCCTATACGCCCCAATGAATGCGTTGTCAAGTCCGTCGAAAGTGGGGGTGTCCTTTGTGAGGTGTCCTTGAAACACCACAACTATTAACCTATATAATATATGGCAAACTTTACCAATTTGTTAAGAAAATAACCCCCTTCACCTGTTTATATGGTCGTGTCACCTGAATGAATTATGTGTCACAATTTGGGGTTTCACTTTAAATTTGTTTTCGAAATGAATCATGTCACCTGTATGTATGGCCGGTACGGCCCGATGGCAACGGAGATCGTAACTCTTTCATAACCTCCATGTCGTAGCGTGTCATCCACTTCTCCCCATCCCCGCTACAGACCCACGATGACAATGTTAGGTTAATGACATCGTTTGTAGAATAAGTTGGAGACAAATATAGATGTGGGATACCTTGCCATCCACTGGGCTAAGCCATCGTTGTTGGACATGAATACAAGTCCCAGCTGAATCGCGTCCGCGCTGGCGACATTGTCCTTCCATTTTTGGCCCTGCGGTTGCTTCGCGGAGGGGGCATGTCTTCTCCATCAAATCCTAGAGCATTCCGAGTCTTCTTGCCTCGCACACCCTCAACTTTTGCAGCCTCAGAGATATAAAAAATGTTTAGGAAGTTTAAACTCTCATTCCGAGATTTGGATATCCCATGTCACCCAACTAAGTAAACCATATGACTTAACTGTAATAACCTTGTCACATTAACTAATATTGATTCATATAATCCACATTCCTAGATTTTTTTTATCCCATGTCACCAAACTAAATAAACCCTATCACCCAACAACAACAACCTTGTCATCCCTAGTATGTCACCTAGCAAAACATTTACCTCCTCATTCTGTCATTTTGGTGGTTGGTCATCCCTTTCAGGTGTACCCTCCGTCTCCCCGCCCTTGTAGTCATTGTCCTCAGCCTCCCCATCTTTGTTCCTTGCTAAATCGCAACCTCAACATCCATGTCCAGATCCGCTCCACCCTTCCCCCCATCCTTGACAAGCACCTCCACACCATCTTCCTTGCTAACATCTTCGATACCATCCTTTCGACGGACCACAAGAGCTTAACTTATCACCTTTTCCTTGTAGGGGCTTCTCCCCGGCTTCAGGTGCAATCGCTAACCATATCGACATGAACGACCTAAAAAGCAAATTCAAACATTAAACTAGATCCCCGATTTCCCGTGTCACTCAACATTAAAACACAATGTCACCCAAAAATAAACTTACCTCCTCATCCTTTCGTGCCACCCATCCCCTTCCTTTAGCTCCATCTTTCTCAACATCACCCTCCTTCTATGCATCAATGTCGAAAGATTAAGACAATATCAGATTCTAATCGTCGCTTAATTTCATATTAAAATGATTAGGACAATATCCTTTAAATATCAATATTTATGTGTCACCTTGAAAATGTCACGTGACAGAAGTCCATTTACCCTTGTCACCTAAGTTATGCGGATTCTGCAGAAAACGAAGATGTGCGAATGAATAACGTATTTTCCCATCCAATTCGAAACTCATGTGACCCAATTTCTCTTTCAAATAAAAAAATTCCAAATCGAACACGACTCAAACCTCAATCATTCTTCTTCAATCACCCACCAAAACATCCCCATATTCCAATTTCAACTCCCACCATTGTCACCCTCTTCGGCCTTCCTAAACCCTAAATGCATATTTCCACTAATCATACCCGAAAACCACCCTCTTCATCCTTCAATCGCACCCACCATTGTCACTCATCAACAACCCATCACTCAACCCACCATTTCCCTTCAATCCCTAAACCCCATTCCAACTCTATCACCCACATACCCGACACCCCACGGTTGCACAAAACGGAGAAGAGATAGAAAGATTTCAGGTTAAAGGAGAGGGGGAGTACCTTTATAGTTTGGCGTCGGCGTTCTTGCCTTCTCCTCCACACTCCGAAAGTGGGGGATGTTCTCCGGCTTCCTTCTTTTCGAAATCGTCGGTTGCCTTCCCCTTTCCTTATGCTTTCGTTTGTTTTTTTAAAATGAAGAGAGAGAACTGAGATGGAGAGAGAGAGGGGAGTTCTGAATTTTTTTTTTTGGCAGAATGGTCATAGATAGACCATTTTTTTTACCTTGCACAAATAGCACAGATGGGGAAAATTGCAAAAATAGACACTTTTCCAAAATTTTGCACAAAAATGCCCGTCACCCCACCTTTGATAGCCGGTTTGGGTGGGGAAAAAATAAAAAAAAAAAGCAAAAAAAAAAGGGAAAAGGGAAAAAATTCAGAGGCATTTAATGTCCGGTGAGAGGCCAAAAAAAAAGGGAAGAATCTTCATCACACACTCTCTCTCTCTCTCTCCATTTCACTTGTCTCTCTCTTCATTTCAAACAAAAACGTAAACAGGAAAGGGAAGAAGACACCGACAATTTCGAAAGGGAGGAGGCCGGAAGATCCACCGCTGTCGGAGTATCGAGGAGAAGCAAAGAAGGTCGGTGCTGGACTGTAAAGGTACTCCCCCCTCTCCATTTCACTTCTCTTCTCCGTTTTGTGCGAACATGGGTTGTGGGGTGTGTGGGTGAAGGCACTTTCTATGGGGTTTAGAGATTGAATGTCAATGTGGGTTGAGTGATGGGTTGTGGAGGGGTGATAATGGTGGGTGCGATTGTCGGTTAGGGTTTAGGAAGGCTGAAGAGGGTAGCAATGGTGGGAGTTGAAATCGGGATATGGGAATGTTTTGGTGGGCGATTGAAGAAGAACGATTGAGGTTTGAGTTGTGTTTGATTTGGAATTTTTTTTGTTTGAAAGAGAAATTGGGTAACATTGGTTTTGAATTGGATGGGAAAGTACGTCATTCATTCGCATATCTTCATTTTCTGCAGAATCTGCATAACTTAGGTGACAAGGGTAAATGCACTCCTGACATGTGACATTTTCAACGTGACACGTAAATGTGATATTTAAAGGATAATGTCCTAATCGATCATTTTGATATGAAATTAAGCGACAACTAGAATATGATATGAACTTGAATAGTCCTACGAATACCACATATTCCCTTTGATGTCATGATTCTCTTGTTTTTTATTTCAATTTCATTGATTGCTAGACAACAATGTCGTTTTCTGCTTTAATTGGGCTTGTTTCTGAATTATAAATGAGTTTTGACATACCGAGGTCAATCGGTGTTGTTTTCTGAACGCTTTTGTGCACCTTAATCCGTATGAGTGATGTTAAAAACCTAATCTCTACAGATGAAAGTGTTTGAGGAGGTCGTCAATGGACTGCGGGTTGCTAAAGAGATAGGAAGAGCCGAGGAAGAAAGAGAAAGGGATGCTAGCGCTTCTTTTAACATTGATGTAGAGAAGGAGGGTGATGTGGGGAAAGATGGAGCTGAAGACAAACTTGTCGATGAAAAAGAAGGAGATGGGAGAGGGGGACAGGAAAGGATGAGGAGGTAAGTTTGTTTTTGGTGACATGATGTTTTATGTTGAGTGACATGGGAAATTAGGGATCTATTTTAAAGTTTGAAATTTTTTTTTCAGGTCGTTTATGTCGATGTGGTTACAGCGATTGCACCTGAAGCCGGGGAGAAGCCCCTACAAGGACAAGGTGATAAGGCAAGCTCTTATGGTCCGTCGAAAGGATGGTGTCGAAGATGTTAGCAAGGAAGAGGATGCGGAGGTGCTTGTCAAGGATGGGGGGAAGGATGGAGAGGACCCGGACATGGATGTTGAGGTGACTGCAATTTAACAAGGAACAAAGATGGGGAGGCTGGGGACAACGACCACAAGGGCGGGGAGATGGAGGGTACACCTGACCACTTTATATTAGATCTTGTTTTTCTTTTCACTAGATGGTTATGAACATTGCTGTGATTGTACTTTATGAACTTCATTGCTCAAAGCTTGTAGGATGTTATGATATATGTTGGTCATAAGTTGGAGTATTTTATAACATTGGTTAGTTAGTAGATTTTAGTCTTCTATGAACGTCATATGTAGTTGGGGTTTCTTTATCTACGTACTTGTTTTTATAATGTTTGGGTCGAAATAATAGTGACACGTGAAATCCGTCATGTGACAAAGGCATACAAAGAGGTGACAGGGGTGATTTCCTTAGGAAAATGGAAGACACAGTCAGAAATGTAAATCAGCAAATTCAAACAGGTGACACGTGAAATATGTCATGTGGTATCGTACAACTCCAAATCATCCTAGTCTTCTTCGAGCTTCACTTCAAAACCTTCGTCCTCATCCAAGACCCCAAAGTCGATTGTAAGGGTTGGCCCATCGTCATCCTCCTCTTCGCTGCTAATGGATATCACCTCCAACCCTTGGCCTATGTCACCCATGTCAGCTGAAGAGGTATCTGTGCCACCCAATTCAATCACATCCAGATCCTATACCCTGTCGCCTGAAAATATACTCGTGTCACTTGATTGTTTACCCGTGTCAGTAGTGTCCATCGCAACCAGCTCCTTGCTCTTCCCTAAGACCTTGGTCGCCTCTCCCCCAGCATATAACACAACATCTAGAGACACGTGTTTTTTATGCCTTACCGTGTGCCCTAGCATTCACAATCTCAGCCAAATCGTCCACTTTTTGGGAGGAGGGTGGCCCATTCAGGCGTTCATCCCCAGCAGGGCGTTCTTCCTCGACAGGTTGCTTTACTTCGAAGCTCTAATTCTACAATGGACCGACATATATCGCAAGAGGCCATAGATCTTCTCCACACTTTGAGTTCAGAAATTTAAATGTCTTGAGGTCGTCATCAACAACTATTATGATCGGATGACCCCCTTATTTCGAGTTCGGCACTTGCGCCAATGCCCACTCTGCATATGAAGCACCATCGCCGACCTTGAGCCTAATTTGGTTTTTCAAAGAGATGAAGTCGATATCCTGTTGTATCATGATATTCTTGTGCACCTTCACACCCACATACACCCATCTCCCTCCCTCGACCACCCAAGAACCATGGAAGATGAGAGTGATGCATACCAAAGTGTTTCCACCTGAAAAATGAGGACTACTTTGTCAAAAACACTTACCCCTTTCATTTGCCAACAAAGGTTTCTAGAGGACCACATTGACACGGGGATTTTGATCACTAACAGGGGCACAGTCTGAAGCCGACAAGTGCTCTGCAACTGGAACTGCAAGTCGGGAGCTTGTCTCCCATAATGCAACGTTCTTCATCTCTCTCTCTCCATCTCTTTTTATTGCAGAACTTATGGGAGAAGGGGGAAAATGAAAAGCCTCTCTCCTCACCCCCTTTTATAGCATACAAATGGTAAAAGGTATAACAACATCACATCACACCACCTCACTCTCTCTCCAATTTTTGGCGTCAAACCCACTCCCTCCCTTTCTCCTCTTCCCTCCTCACGTGGTCCCTCCTTTTTCCCGACCTGCAACCGGCTCTTTGGGTAACAATTTTTATTTGCAAAAATAACACACTTTTACATTTTTATAAAACTTGGTCTATCCATGCAAACTCATTCCAAAATTGGTCTATCTATGCAAAATGCCCATTTTTTCCCTTTTCCTTTTTTTGGCAAGGTTTCCTTCTTTCCTTTTGGGGGGGGGGGGGGGAATTTACCTCCTATCCCAGGTAAACAACCGGGATATTTTTGCCAAATTTTGAAAAACGGGTTATTTGTGCTAATTTTCAAGAGTGTGTGCTACTTTTGCAAAGTTTTGCAAAAAATGGTCTATCTATGACCATTTTTTTTTTTTTGCCATTATTCAAACTAGGGCTGCTCAAAATTCGGTTCAAACCGAATTTTTCAACAGAACCGAACCGATCAAACCGGAACCAAACTGAACCGAGGTGTTTCGGTTTAGGTTTTCGGTTCAAGAAATTTCCAATTTCGGTTTTCGGTTTGGTTTGTATTCGGTTCGGTTAAACCAGAAAAAAACCGATCCAAGAACAACATATGAGCTTTCCTTACTTCAATTAATTAGCTAGTAGTAGTATTGTATATCTGTTTGTATACAGGTGATCAAAGTAAAGCACACCTGGGAAAAAAAAAGTGTTGCTATCTTATCCCCAAATCAACGCATAGTTAACCACTCAAACCTTGCTGTATTAATCTATCAAGTAGCCATTATCAATTAAATAAGGGCATTTTACATAAATAGACCAATTTTGGAATGAGTTTGCATGGATAGACCAAGTTTTGTAAAAATGTAAAAGTGTGCTACGGTGCTATTTGTGCAAATAAAAATTGTTCCCAAAGAGCCGGTTGCAGGCCGGTCGGGAAAAAGGAGGGACCACGTGAGTAGGGAAGAGGAGAAAAGGAGGGAATGGGTTTGGCGCCAAAAATTGGAGAGAGGGTGAGGTGATCTGATGTGATATTGTTATACCTTTTACCATTTGTATGCTATAAAAGGAGATGAGGAGAGAGACTTTTCATTTTCTCCCTTCTTCCCTTCTCCCACAAGTTTTGTAGCAGAAATAGATGGAGAGAGAGATGGAGAATGTTCCACCATGGAAAACAAGCTCCCGGCTTGTAGTTCCAGTTGAAGAGCACTTGCCGGCTTTAATCTATGCCCTTGTCAGTGCTCAAAATCTCCGAGTCACTGTGATGCCCTAGAAACCTTTGTTGGTAGATGAAAGGGGTAAGTATTTTTTGTAAAGTACTCTTCATCCATAGCGTTATTTTTGCATTAGATACCCATCAATCTCTCTTTTGAACTTTGATATCATATTTCAGGTGGAAACATCTTGGTATGCCTCACTCTCATCCTCCATGGTTCTTGGGTGGTTGAGGGAGGTACATGGGTGTATGTGGGTACGAAGACGCTCAACTTGAACATTTTAAGCCCAAGACTAGCGTATCCCCACCTACGAAAGCATGATATTTTTTCTGAGTGTGCCATTATTCTCACTAATTCTCCCAGCTAGACAACATGATTTTTGTTCCCATGTCACCTATTACATTTCACGTGCCCCCTGTTAGAATTCACGTGTCATATGTTGAATGCCCGTAACTCCTGTCACGTGTTTCTATGCCCGTGCCACCTAAAATATTGTACGTGTCAGAAGTATTTTCACACAAACAATGTCAAAGCAAGTACGTGGATAGAGAAAACCCCAAGTACATATGATGTTCATAAACGCCTTACATCTACTGAGCAATCAATGTCATAAATGAGTAAAACAACTGACCAACAGATATGATAACATTCTAAAAGTTTTTAGCAACGACATAATAACAAAGATCAAGTAACGACCTAGTGCAACAAAAACCACGTGGTCATATAAATTGAAAATTGGTTTATAACAGTCTGCCATGGAAGATGGCCACAACATGCATTTGCATGTAGGCCCCGATGAATGCGTCGTCCAGTCCTCGAATGTGGGAGCGTCTTTGGTGAGGAGTTGCATGAACCTGATGGTGTATGGTCCACAGTCTCCGCTGCAATAGGGATGTGAATGGTTATATTCAAATGGCCCAGCTAACACCGTACCGCATGACGATATTGAATTTCGGGGTGGCCTAGGAATTACAATCAATCCTACATACTAAGTTGAACAAACCCAATAAAAAAAACACCATCAGTTATTCAGAATGTATATATTTCCCGTGTCACCTAATGTATGTCCCATGTCATTAGTCTATTTACCCCTGTCATTTAAGTTATTCAGATTATGCAGAAAATAATGCGAAAGAATAAAGTACCTTTTCATCCATCTTCTCCATCTACGTTGACATGCCTGACAAGGCATCCATCATCTTCTCGATTGTTTTCACCACGTTATCCCCCGCACCGTCCATTTCCGGATAATTCATATCCCGTGTCACACAAATTCAAAACCCATGTCACCAATGTCAGACAGCCTTATGCAGATGAAATTGTGTTTACCATACCCAATGTCGACACCATACATTCCACATCAACTTCCAAAATTTCAATTTCAAACTAATGGAATTGCGTTTACCATACCTAATACCAATCGAATTCCACATCCAATGTCACTCATTTTCAGTTTCAAATTCTAAGCCATTGTCACCCAAATTCCACACCCATGTCACTCCCTTTCTCTTTCCCATAACAGATTTCGAAATAAACCACATCTACTACGTCAATCCTTCTTCTTCTATCAGCCCACTAATCTTCCCCATGTCCCAATTTCGACTCCCACCATTGCCACCCTCTCCGACCTTCCTAAACCCTAACCGCCAATTTGCCTTATCCATACCCCAAAACCGCTCTCCTCTTCCTTCCATCGCAACCACCATTGTCACCCCTTCACAACCCATCACTCAACCCACCTTTGACATTCAATTCCTTAGCATCATAGTAGGTTCCTTCACCCACACACCGAGTTCGCACAAAACGGAGAAGAGAAGTGAAATGGAGAGGGGGGAGGGCGTACCTTTACAGTGGGTGGTCGGCGTTCTTGGCTTCTCCGACGTACAGTGGGTGGCCGATGTTTGTCGCAGTAGGTGACCGGCGTCTCTTCTTCCCTTCCTTCAAACGGTTTTTTTTTTTGAAATTGAGAGAGACAAGTGATGGATTGATGGAGAGAGAGGGTGTGATGATGATGAATTTATTTTCTTTTTTTACTCCCCCTTGCATTAAATGCTCTGACCTCTCTTCCACTTTTCTTTTTGTTTTCCTCCCCCCCACCCCTAAACCGGCTATCCCAAGTGTGGTAACGGGCACTTTTGTGCCAATTTTTAGAAAAGGGTCTATTTCTGCAATTTTTTCCATATCTGTACTATTTGTGCAAGGTAAAAAAAATAGTCTATCTGTGACCATTTTGCCATTAAATAACCTAGTAATTCTTAGTTTTACCAGCTTCAATCTTGATTCCCTCTTCTTCAGAAAAACCGCTTCTCATGATTTACAACTTGGCAACGGTTCCATAATTAAACTGCTTGGCAACTGTTTCATATATAATATTTACGAGAGAATATTTTTGTATATATTTTTGTATATATATATATATATAATTTATTTATTTTTTTATATATATCAAAAAATAAATAAATTATATATATATATATATTTACAGAAATAAATTAATTATACTCCATATATATATATATATATGAATATATAGGTAAAGGTTCAAATGAAAATGAGGCTTAAGATGAAAATCCCTCTTAAAGTGAAAATAGTCTAATTTGGATGTAAATGGGCCTAATTTTATGAGTAAATGAGAAAATGGTTAAATGGCCCTAATTATGGGGTAAATTTCACACGCCTCCCCCAAACTTTCCATTCATACGAATATTGCCCTTATTTCAATTATGAAAATTACAGATTTTAGCCCGTAATTTTTATTTGAAATAATATTGTTAGGTGCAACTATAATATTAAAAAAATACAACAAGAATGTTACATCACAATTTTTGTCTTTATTTTAAAAAGGGAAAAAGATGAGATTACAAAATATAAAGTGAACAAATAATACAATAAATGTTATTATTAATAAATGTGCATTTTCATAATGTGTCCTACCAAAAATTTTCTTTATGGACCGCTATTTTATGATAGTTTTGTACTTTAATGCAACATGTGTCATTAAAAGCATATTAGCTCAAAAAATGGTATAGTGATGTGCCCATGCACAAAGGTTCGAGCTCAAAATCCCGCATAAGCTATTTATGGTTGCTTTTTTTGTGTTCCCGTTCATGAATAAGATTATAAAGTGCAATAATAAAATGATAATGTGCACAAATAAGATGATATAATGCATATATAACATTATATTGTGCAAATATAACTTTAAGTTGTGCAAATATAACACTATGTTTTACAAATGTAACATTATATTGTGCATATCTAATAATATAATGTTACGTTGTGCACATATAATATTATCTTGTGCGAATATAACTTTAAGTTGTGCAAATATAACACTATGTTTTGCAAATATAACTTTAAGTTTTGCAAATATAACACTATGTTTTACAAATGAAGTGCATGAATAAGATTGTGAAATGCACAATTAAGATTATAAAATGTATAAATAAAATAATAAAGTCTATTAATAATAATATGAAGTGCATATATAAGATTATGAAGTACATAATTAAGATTATAAAGTGCATAAATAAAATGATAAAGTGCAAGAATAAGATTATGAAGTGCATAATTAAAATTATAGATCCAGGTGGAATCGAACCACCAACCTCCTGAACATCAATTGTTCAAACGCTCTTCCCTAATTGAGCTTATGGATCTTAAGATTCTTAACACAAGTAAAAAGCTAATCCACTTTAAACTACTCCTATAATGAATAACAATTACAACATGCAAATTGATTTACTAAATAAAATCAAAGCCTACAAATCTTTCTCAACAAAATAAGTATAAGTGAATTACAAAGTTGCACAAGAAACTTCATGAAGACAAAAATTCAGAAGATGTGTGATCCAAAGCAGAAAAGGTGTTCAATCACACACTACTTAAATGGAAGTAAGGCTAAGACAAAGAATCAAGCAAATTGTGAGGACGAAGAGACAAACGATGAAGATGATACACATGATTCTATTTCTATAACTTGTAACTAACTTAGATGAACTAGCTCAGTCAATCATCAACTAGCTAAGTTGAACCTTCAAACTACCTATTACATCTATCATGATCGAGTTCTACATGGTTATGCCAAAGGTAACCTAAACATGGGGCTTTTAGAATCCATGAATGGCTACAGATTTATTCACTGATTAGGAGTGAAATTGTGATGATGGATCAACGATTCAACAGTCAAATGGCTTTCGAGTTATAAATGCAAATACATTTCAATGTCAACATAAGAGACATCATATGAAATAGCAGAAAACAAACCGTAAATCAGTTGCTAAGCAAAAGGAATACAAACCAACCTTGATGTTATTAGCTTTTTCCTAAACAACTGATTACTCCAGATGCTGGTAAGTTGTAACAAGCATGATCATCCCCCAACTGCATATTAAAGTTATAAAAAGAATGGTCATCTTACTCAAAGTCTTTGAGCTAATGCCCTAATGTTCAAGCATGGGTCAGTCGATACTATAGAAAATGAAATCATATCGGAGAAATTTACTAATTGACTTGAAATAAGTGCAATTGAATCGATCAAAACTAAGAAACATCAAAAAAACAGAAACATGCTTGAAATCAGTGTAAATGAATCGATCAAAACTCACGAGTTGGATCCAAATAAAGACAGATCAAGAGAGAGATTGGCGGTGGAGAGGCAACCCTAACTTCGGGGTTCCTAAAACTTATCCCGCAGATTCGATGGCAATCGAGATGGGATTGAAGAGAGGCTAGACCTAATAAACATCCAGATTTTGAAATTTAGATTAGAATCGGTCGAATTGGAAATCAGCAATGGTGATAGGCTTTCTCGAATCGATGAAGAGACAATTGGTGCTGATAAGAGAGATAAAGAAAGAAGGTACCTCCGGTCTATTCCAACGAGAAGGAGAACGGAGAGGGGCACCGGATCTGGCCATGGAGTCGGTTTGCTTTCAATTTGGGGAAAGATGGAGGAGATTCCTGAGATCCTTCGAAAGGAATTGAGGCAGGAATAAGATTCCTTTGATTGCTTCGATTGACCTGAGCAGGGAAGCGGAGAGCCATGGAGAAGAGGGTGTCCATTGAGACGCCGACGGCATTGAAGGCAGCATTGGCGGTGGCGTTGAAGGTGACGACAGTGAGCGGCTAGGTGAAGAGGAGGAGAGGGCGGCGATGCAGTGGCTGGGAATGGGAGAGAGAGAGGATGCAATTTGGGGCGAGCGTCATAGAAAGCGGAAGAGTTCCATGTTTAAAATTAGGTTTTTTTTTGGCCGGTTTGCTTCTGTTTTTTTTCCCGGTTCAGTGCGGTTCAGTTTATTTTAAGTGAACCGGCGCGCGTGTCCCCTATTTCCTCTATTTTCACTTTAAGCAAATTTTTCATCTTAAGCCCCTTTTTCACTTTAACCTCACCCTGAATATATATATATATATATATATATATATATATATATATATATATATATATATATATATATATATGGAGTATAATTAATTTATTTTTGTATATATATATATAACCGAACCAAACCTATTTTTTTCGGTTCGGTTTTCGATTTCCTTTTTTTGGGGATTTCGGTTCGGTTTGGCCAAGTTCGGATCAGTTTTGGGCCAATGATCAGCCCTACTTCAAACCCCATGAAAGTAAAAAAAAAAAAGGAATTTATTCCTCATTGACCATATACCCAAGTGGAGAACGCTAGAGTCATTTTTTGTTATGGTGTTAGTTTTATGAATATTTCCGTAATGATATCCTTGTATTGTTTGTATGTTTTGTCAATATTTGTTATAATTCCTTTGATTTGTTGATCTATTTTTATGATCAAACTGAGGGTGATTTAGCATTCTGTAAATATATGTTTCGCGTCCTTCTCCCTATAGTTAGAAAGAGCACACTCCAAAGATACATTTATAACTTTGATTCTAAATCTTATTTTCGTTGGTGTTCCATTTAGACAACATTTCCATATGAACATGTATACATGGAAATTCTAAAAAAACATATTGATATAGACACGACAAGAAAAAAACACATATGAATAAATAGTTTATTATATTTAAACTATTTTGAGAGAAACTGAGATGCTTTGGAATTGAGTGAGTTTGTTGAGCCATTTTTGGTATTTTTTTAAAGCAATGTGCTACTTTTGTATATTACGTTAAGGATTGTGGCCACTTTGGAATAGATTTCTATGGCTAGCATCTTGAAGCATTCTCAAATCACAATAAACAGGATTGTGGCCACTTTAGAATAGATTTTTATGGCTTGCATGTATGAATGAAAAATAAAAATTTTGAATTCGTGATTAAAATAGTTATTTTTAGTAGAATATGTTTTAAATATTAAAAAATGAGAATTTTTTATATGTATATATATAGATAAAATAATGTTTTTGTTAAATTTATTAGAGAAAACTTAAATTTATATTTAGTTAGGTATTTTATTAGGAAAAAAACTAAGAAAAATAAAAAGTATGAAAAAGTGAAGCTAATAGAGTTTAAACTGAGAAACTGAAGCTTTTCAGTTTCTGATCAGATCTGATTTACAGATCCTAATTGTTCATGATGGAGGTGACGATGAACTGAGAATTGTGGAAGAGAAAGGAGAGCGAAATATGGGAGGGAGAGAAGATGGTGAAGAGAATGAGTGTAATCTGTTGTGTATATTGAATCTGATCAGTACATGTATTTATAGGGATCTTGGACCCATAACAATCTCTAATCAACATACTAACAACCTGAACGAACTATCACTAATGTACTGTACCCCTGTATATAATATATTCACATCCCCAAAAAAACTTTGCACCATTCAAAGAAGGGACATGATACGGTCCCCAAATGCCAATATGCAACACCTCAAAGTTACACGAAGCAACAACAGTACTTCTACAAAAAGGGGACTTGTGTATCTTAGCCAAAACACACACCTCACATAATTGCTCTAATTCAGCACCTTTACAACCATCAAGATGCTGAATTTTAGAACTTGAGGCATGGCCTAGCCTGGCATGAAGTAAAGAAACACTAGTACATGACAAAGCAGCAACCCTGTCATCTTTATTTGAACGACTAGGAAACAAAGGCACACTAAAAGATAATGGTGATTTCCAACCATCTGCAACATCATCAAGACAAGTCATGTAGAGACCAGCAACTCTCTTTCCAATGAAGACAATCCGGCCATCCTCACGGGCCTAAAATGCACAAATATCTCTATCAAACACAACAATAAGAGTACAATCCTCTACCAATTTCCCCACAAACAATAAACTGTGCTGAAACTCTGGAACCGCAAGAACATATTGTAGCAAAACTGATTCAGTCAAATCCACATCCCTAACCTTACTGACTCATCTAGAAGTTCCATCAGGCAAAGAGACAGACACAGGTTTATCTAATTTCTTCAAGGAATGCATTACATCTAGATTATAAGACATGTGATCAGACGCCCATGTATCTATGATCCAATCTGATCTAGGATTCGTGGCTACTGAAGACAAGCTCAAGATAGAAGTTGTACCTGCAAAGTTCTGAAGTGAAGATTATGAAATTCCTTTTCCTTTCATGAGCCTGAGCATTTCTTTGCACATCGCAGTCATCATGGGATTGTCACTTGGCATCGAAGATCCCGAGTCTAGAGGAGTATCAACACCTCCAGAACCATTAGCTGCCATCTTACCTTCATTTTTCTTTCTCTCCTTGAACCAATCTGGATAACCGATGATTTTGAAGCATTCATCGACGGTGTGGCCTTTATAATTAAAGTGTGTGCACTTCTTGTCAGCTTTAGATTTCATGTGATCTTTCTTGCCTTCATTGGATCCCTCCTTGTGCCACTGAGACAAAGAAGATCCCTAAAATCGATTAGCATCCAACGCACTTGCATCACTTAGTCCCTTAGAAGCACCAGTGATCGACTTCTGGCTCTCGATTTGCTGAACCAAATAGAACGCTCGATTCAGTGTCGGCATAGGCTCCATCGCCAAAACCTGATTACGAACGCTCTCAAAACCTTCATTCAGACCAAGCAGAAACTCCATGAGCTTGTTTCTATTATCAAGATCCATCAATTTTACTATAATTCCACAAGTACGGATAGTTCTTGCATTGCAAGAACACTCAGGAAATCCGTCCAAACTCTGAATCTCATCCTAAATTCGTTTATTTTTCCCAAAATAGTCTGCCACGGACATATTTTCTTGGCTCATATTGCTCAAACTCCAGTGTAATTGAAACAAGAGGGGGCCATTGGCCTGTCCATACCTTTCGCGGATCTCATTCCAGAGTTGCTGCGCAAAATCCACATACATGAAGCCATCGGCTAGGTTTCCTGTCATCGAGTTGATGATCCAGCATGGGACCATGAAATCGCATCTGGTCCAACGGTCATGATCCACGCTTCCCACTGGAGGCTTCACGATTGTCCCGTCAATGAACCCAATTTGTAATTTGGCTCCGAGTGCCATACGCACCTCGCGGCTCCAGCTCATAAAATTCGTTCCGTTGAACGTGTTTGCCACCAATTGTGCTCCCGGATGATCCGGCAATGATGGCCACAAACTTCTGAATTTCCTGCATCTATGTCGTCCAACGACATTTTCTTCAGGTCTTGAGAAAAGAAAACTCCAGTTTCTTAGAGCTCTGATACAATGAGAAACTGAAGCTTCTCTGTTTCTGATCAGATCTGATTTACATATCCTAATTGCTCATGATGGAGGTGACGATGAACTGAGAATTTTGGAAGAGAAAGGAGAGCGAAATATGGGAGCTAGGGAGAGAATATGGTGAAGAGAATGAGTGTAATCTGTTGTGTATATTGAATCTGATCAGTACATGTATTTATAGGGATCTTGGACCCGTACAACCTATAATCACACACTAACAACCTGAACGAACTATCACTAATGTACCCCTGTATACAATATATTCCGGAAACGATATCTACACCGCTAATTTTTACTATTTCCACTCCTAATCACCGCATAGATATGCGGTGAGTTAATGACAGTCAACGACCATACCGCATATACATGCGGTAGGTCACCGCATGTATATGCGGTAAGTCCTGCCATATGGGTCCTCCCCGCATATTCATGCGGTGAGTACCCCCGTTCCGTTTCAACCCCACCGCAGACCCATGCGGTGGGTATCGGATAACCGGATTTGCGGGTAACTATTCGGTGGAGCCGAATGGACTGATAGGGACCGATAGACACCGCTTGGGTATGCGGTATACTCTGACACTACGAATTTATCGTATAATACAGGCACATCTACGGTGTTATATCCTTCTACAGTGGAATTAACTTGTAATAAAGTCGTGATCTGAAAAAACTCATTTGTTGAATTCAAAAGAAAGATGATATTGCATCAACATTGATTAAAACGAAAGTGCGATAAATATCCTCGATGACGAAAATATTGAGTTCGAAAAATAATTTGTGAAATGGAATAGACAAAGATACAAACTAATTGAACATACAAAGTTCGAAAAATGACACCAGAAAGTGGAAAGTGCTAATATGATAGGGGACGGCCACCATCACGATGACGGTAAGCTCTATTTCATGCAATCCTCGCTGCAAACTGCTCTTCCCAACCGTCGACCGTGCGATCGTGATGCCGTGTCCATGTGACGTAGACTGGAGGAAGAGGTGAACTAGGCAACAACCAAATCTGTGAATACAAGGTGAATATTGACATCAGAAAAGATAAACAAAACATTAACAAAATAATGAATATGAAATATGAAACGTACCGGAACGAAATGGTTGATGTTGCCGACTAAAGCTATTCCATCTAGCTCCTCATAGGCCGGTACTGACGGGCCACCGGTGGCGTACAGAGGTAGGCATAACATAGGCATCATCTGTGATAAAATCACCAAAGGACGCTGGTGAAGCGTGGCAAACACCTCGCCCATGATCGGAATCTCCATCCAATACGTAGCATCATGACACGTGCCGAAATAGTTGACCCTCATGATGAGCTCATGTAAGGCAGGATAGTAATGGTACCGATCTGAATGCACCTGCAGCTCAACAGCCAGCTCTCGTCGAACTCGAGGCCATGCGTCTTGTCCCAAGTTCAGAAGACAAGCAAAAGACCTATACCCATAGTGACCATCACCTGCAACATTTGTGACGGCTCGTATGAAAGTAATCATGAATTCGTCGATGTTGCCAGTGCCCCAATTGAATTCTACTCGAGGTAGATTATGTGGTGGAAGCGCCGTAGGTGCTGGTGTTGGAATGTCACCTACAATCTTCGGAGCTGGCTCCGACGCTTATCGACCTCGTCCACTCCCCTTCCACGACCCCGTCCTCGTCCTCTGCCTACTCCTCGGTCCCTAGGAGGGTCGTCGATGGCAATGTCGTTGGACCCAGTGGCCTCCTCAGTACCTTCCATGTCATCTGTTTCGTTTGATGCCGGTTGACCCCGACCTCGGCCTCGCCCTCGTGCGGATCCAGTGGTCGCCTGTCTATCTGCCCGACGTTGAGCCCGAGCACGCTCACGTTCCCAAGGTAGAGGGTTCGTCTGACAGGGGTGGCGAGTCCTCGGTCTCCCGGGCGGTCTACGGTCCTCCGGGTCAGGGGTGGTCAACGGTGTATGGGAGGGATGATCCCCGTCGTTGAAAGCCGACGTGATTCTCCACCGAGTATCCTCGTCCATAGCTCCGCTCTGGAACAAACTGATCATGCGCGACATGTCCACATCAGCTCTGCTGAGGGGAGTGTTATCCTGGACGTTGTCAACATGAGGCCTCTTGAAATCCAATTGCTTCCAAAAAATGTGTATCTGGGATGGTCTGATGGGTATTTGCGTGTCTCGACAAGCTTGCATGTCATGTGTTCATGGAAGACCGTAGACGTCCCTCCAGTATGCATCTCTGCATGGTTGCGAAGGTGTCTCGGCTTCCATCTTTGTGTAGATTTCGAACAACAGGTTGAAACATTCCTTCGACACAATATTCCGAATTCGATCGAAAATCCATAGGCCGTGGGAGTCTGTAGGCCAGGTGTTGTTCGCTCTCCCCAATGTATTCTTCACCTCCCTTATTTGATCCGCCATCATCAGATCGATTGTGTTTATCACGTGAGTGAAATCACCGACTGCAGAGTTTAAGGTCTTTTTCAACACAGAATGAGCAGCCTCAACCCTAAAACATAAGTGAGACTCGCAGGTGAAGATCGTTATATGTAAACAAATTACGTGTATAATGAATTTTATAATGAAAACGTAGGTGCACCTGTTCGTCGTGGTCGTACCAAAATGCTGGATTGCGTCTGTCCATGCACGAACTATCTGCTCCGAGTAATCTCGTAACCACGTCGCCTCCAAATACGGCATAAGCCCTTCGATATGCCCCCACTCTTCATGCATACCCCTCCTTCTAGCGGCGAAAGTTTCAACCGATCTGGATTGGAACAGGCCAACACATGCGTTCTTGAAACGCCTAGCAACATCAAGATTCTTTGACTTCTGGAAAGCAGCTTCTTCGCATCGTCGGAGGACGTGCACTGTGCACAACATATGCCTGACATTGGGAAGAACTTCTCGTAGCGCCGCAATCAACCCCAACTCTCGATCAGTGACAACAACGTTAGGAAGATTACCTCGCATGAGGTAAACGAGTTGCCCCAACGCCCAAATGTACGTATCTGTGTTCTCGTGCGACATGAAGCAGAACCCGATGACGAAGTTCTTCTTTGTGCAAGTAAATCCAACGAACTCACACAAAGGGATCTCGTACCTGCACAATGAAATATTTGAGTTCGCATACCCTGGTGGGAAGGGGTAAAAGAATAAGTGTATATAGAAACGTACGCATTCATCCGGTATGTACTATAGACGAGGACGACGTATGAAAACATGGCTAGAAGATGGCGAGCGTCTGTATGGGCGATGAATAGATCTTGAAGCCTGTTGGGATCGTTAGGGGATCTCCTCGTACAGTAGTAGTAACCATTATCCCGCAAAATGCGGAGTGCTTCCTGGGAGACTGTTCGATCTCCTCTCGCTTCAGCTTTAAACTTTGCTCTCGCATTGTACACTTGGCGCCGCGATGTGAAGTTCAACTTCTGTCGTGCGTCAGCTGTCATTTTCAATGTAGCTAAAATCGGTTTTGGTGGGGTACCAGCGACGGTAAGGGCCAACGTAGTGTCTCTTTCATCTGTATCCATTCGTCCGACGTACGGGTGACCGTCCAATGCACCGGGGAGTAGATGGTTGTGCTTGCCATGAATAACGTCCAGGCCCCATTCGCCCCGTTTGAACTCCACGCCAGACAATGCAAACGGACACCCCTCTATCTTCGAAACAGCTCTGCGCGTGTTCCCGCTTGCATCATCTCCGGCTACTCGCGGTCTCTTACGGGGAGTGTACTGGCCGTACTTCTCACATGCGAGCAAAAAACTCCCACGCCTTGTAGGAGTGCTCCCCCAAGAACGCTTGATTGTCAAAACCATATTAAGCTTTAATGATGTGCCACGACAGTGTTGTAGGAGATCGTCGCGATTGGTCCACTTCTGGGATGTAGCAAATTGGGGAGTGTAATCGCGGTACTCCTGGTTACGGGCCTGATCGTCCTGACCGTCTTCCGGCATCGAATCAGCCTGCTCCTCTAGTGGTAGCTGCCAGCATGCAAACAGTACATATATATTACGTGACCCATTCATGGTTTCCGTCTGCTCTATTTCAGAAACTAATTTATTCCCCTACATTTAAAAATCGGTGCCTATAGTGGTTTCCATTCGATATGATTCCACTACCTATATTCTGGTTATTCCACTACCTATATTCTACCTACAACGACATTCCAAATGATAAACATTAATCACATACCGGAAGACGAGGGGGTGGTGAGTTATCGGCCATTGGCGTAGTTGTAGGCGCTTCCTCCCCAGGGCTTGAAGGCCGTCGATTGGTGTCGTCGTTAACCATATTAGAAAATGACCGTAGATGAGGTGTGCGGGGATTGGATGCATTCCAACGGAGAACGGAAGACTACTTATACAGTAACACCGCATACAGCGGTGGTTCCAGATGACCGTTGGTGTTGAATTATTTGAATTTGTGGGCTCACCGCATAGTTATACGGTACTGTGGACACCGTATAGGTCTACGGTATCAACACCGCATAGGTAAACGGTGCACAATCGCATAGGTATACGGTGCCCCACCGTATACCGCATGGGCATGCGGTATGTATCTATATATACCCCTCATGGCCGGTTTGTGACATTTGCCGTGGCGGAAAAGCGATGATAATCTGTGCGAAATAGTCATGGCCAAAGATTTGCGTCTTCAGATTGAAATTTTTTACCCTTGACTATTTTGCACGGGTTATATCGCTTCGTCTCATAAATTAAATAAAATCCGTTTGTATGCTTTTTTCATCGCTCAATAGCGATGATAGCTTAGGCAACATGCCACGGCTGGCTATTTGTGTCTTTTGATTGAAATCGCAGGCCGCTGGCATGTTGCTCGGGTTATATCGCTTCGATATAGTGTTATGTAGATTCGATCTAAAAAAATGCAATAGGTATCCGCAGGATAATGTGAAAGACGTTGTGATAGTACATATGTACGCCCATAACGTCTTTAACATTATCCTGCGGATGACTGTTGCTCATCCAACCAATGCTTCGGAAACGTACCGGTACGGGTACACCGTCATCTTCGTCCGTCATCGTAGTGGGCGTCTAAATTACATCTGTCGAGGGAGAATGAACCTCTTACAAGAGGACGAAGTTGGGAACTTTCGTCGGAACTCATGACGGAATTTCTCATCTTCGCACTTTTATAAGAGGCTCGCTCTCCTCCGTCCGATGTAATTTGGATGACCAACTCCGATGGCGGAAGAAGATCACGATGTCCCCGTGCCGGTACGTTTCCGATTTTTTTTTACTACCGCATATCTATGCGGTGACGCATACCATATAGATATGCGGTGAACCACCGCATAGACATGCGGTATCACATACCGCATAGATATGCGGTATAATTCTGGCATATAACGCGACATGATTTCCCGCTATAAATTACCGCCGTGCGATGTCGTGATTACAACATGGCGACTGGTAACACACCAAGACCTTTCTTCTCAGTCTCAAGGAGCAGCCCGAGGGATTTTTTCTGGTGGGTAGAAGACGTCTCGCTGACACAAATATTGGTAAGCCCCATTCTGTCGTTTGACATATAATTCACAATGGTCCGAACTCACTAAGTACATCTTGAAAATTGCAGCCTCTGCCTTCCAACTTCGAAGAAGAATACGGGCTGGCCGGCATCGAAAGAATAACGATGACTAATGGGGTAGGGAGGAGAGGCACCAACATCCGGGTTGAGCGCAACAGATCCGGGGCGCTCTGGCTCGCACAAGGATGGAATAATTTCGCGAGATCCCGTGGCGTGCGCGTAGGCGCGGGGTTGATGTTTAGCTACTTAGGCAACTCTCGGTTTCGGGTAGTCGTAGTGCCGCCGGAGAATGTTTCACCATCAGAGGAAGAGAACAACAATGATTTCCTTTGATGTGTGACATGACGACGACGCGGCAAAACTTTGTAACTCAGTTATTTTTGCTGTAATCTTATATCATTAATTAATATGAAAAATGAGGCACTCTATCCGTTTTCATGTAACTAGTAATTCCCTGAAATAACCAAAATTCATACCATGAAACGGTGTAACCGTGCTGGTACGTTGCTCCATGTCTTCGTTTAGAGTCCCTAATCCACGTGCTGGGACGTTGTTGTCATGTAACGGTGTAACCGTGATATGACTGTATCACCGGATGGCCATGCGGTGGTGTACACCACCACATGAATATGCGGTGTGTGTAGTTTCCTTTTAACACCGCCGTATGGCCATGCGGTGGTGTTAAAAGGAAACTATAAAAGGGGTTGGTTGAGACTTTCAATAAACCATATTCACTATGGCCACTACCAAAGTGTATGAAGCGGAGACAAGATCAGGCAGCAGGTTTAGACTTACAGTCGAAACTTTTCGTACGCCACCTGACGATATATTGTGCAACTGTCAGCACAGAAGCTCGACATGATGGCCGTGCTGCCTTTGCTAAGTTGTATGCGAAGAACGCGATACAGCCAGAGTTTCCGATTCGGTTGACCTAGAGTGTGTTCAAGGAGTGACTTACGAGGATGTCCGCATGACAAGGCCGTATTCGTATAGGGATAACCCTGCAGCATATTATATTCACGTGACGGAGGCAATTACGGAGCTTGTTAGCGACTTCTTCTCCAATTTGGGATTGGCCAGTGCAGCGCAGGTGGCAAGATGCATAGTGGAAAAAGTCGTGCGGCATGCAAACACCAAGCTTACAAAGTACGCATTTCACCGAATACAGATTCATATTCTGCCGAGCAATTTAGAGGAGTCAGTTGGTAGTTGTTATGTACCATAGGTAAAATGTTGTCGGTTGGTAATTGTTGTGTATCGTTTATGGTGAATTTATCCGGTCCCGAGTTAAACCATTAATTATATTTCGTTGATAAATCATTTGCATTACACATGCGGTGATACATTGGCTAATAAACGGATTCTACATAATGATTTTACACCAACTTGGTTCCTACTCTACTGATGGATATGGTATACCTTGCAAAGGGACCCACCACAGTAGAGGATCTACAGAACAACTACCTACTGACTCCACTCTACTGATGGATATGGTATACCTTGCAAAGGGTCCCACCACAGTAGAGGATCTACGGAACAACTACCTACTGACTCCTCGAGAAGACGCGGGCTAATGTGGATCTCAATGCGGTTGAATGCGTACTTCTTCACTTTGTCGTTCGCTGGACGGATTGCGTTGTCGACAGTGAACCTTGCAATTTAAAGCGCGCAATGTAGTCTGACATCGCTGAATAGGTCGCTGATTGCGCATTTGATTGCCTCAACCGCCTCGCGGTAGTATGACTTAGGGTCGTCAACGTGTAATTGGTGACCTTTCAGACACGTCAATTCAACCGGCTCCGAGAATGCGTACCTATCGCCTTCAACGCCTTTGTAGCATACAACGTGAAAAAGACAGCACGGAAACGATTGGCACCACCGCTTGTGCTGACAATTGCACAAATAATCCTCGTATGGCCTCAAGAACTTTTCGTGTATAATTTTGTATGACACACCCATATCTGTCTCACCTTCAAACTCAGCTACTCTAACCATGATTTGATTGTTGTGATTCGTAAGAGGTGGTTTTCACATTTTATAGCCAATGTGGGACAACCATATGGGTTGTCTCTATACCGCATGTCCTTGCGGTATCACTATACCACATGGATATGCGGTATTAAGCACCGCATATCCATGCGGTGGCCCTACGCCCTGTGCCAAAATAGGAGACACCGCATGCCCATGCGGTAGAAGTACACCCCAAGACCATGCGGTGTAAGGCCTATAAATCATGACGGCCACCCAAGTGTGACAGGAACCACCACGGCTGTCCAGCTAATCACAAAATGGTAAACACTCTAGACACATACAGGCGAACGGCAGGTTATCTTGAGTACAATGTTACATTAATTCGTTGCACGGAGCCACGGTGGCCGGAGGAATGCAACTGCAGGCATCCAGCATACCTTCCGGGAAATTCGTGCGTTATCCTTCAGTGTCAATTCGAGACAGCCACTGACATAGCATATCCGATCGAGTTTTCTTGTGCGCATTGTTATGACGACAGAGGATTTCCCGAATCGTATTACTTAGATGCAGAGGCGCGTATTGCGAATCACATTAGGAGATATTGTCGTTACGATGTTTACATGTTCGGGGCTGAGGGCCTATGTGATCATGTTATCCGAAAGCTGCGAGCATTCAACGCAGGTGAAAGGTATTACGCGTTCAACCAAATGAATATTGTCATTTCCATTAATGAGAGGTCATCGGACGAAGGTAGTGATTAGACATGCATTACCAAGTATGTAGTGTGATGTGCATGCGTTGTATTTTCATTTCTAAGCAGTTCAACCGTTTAATGAAATTCTCTATCGAATCCCGATCAGTGATTTCCATGACATATTATTTCAAATGTTGCAAAGAAAATAGAAAATATGTTGAAATAGGAAACACATGACACAAATAGCGTACGAACCGACTTATTATTCAAACAACATTGTTACAACTAGACGACAAACAAACTACTACACAACCAACAATAACAACAACTTCATCACACTGCCACAAACGAACGACTACACAACCAACAATGAGAACAAGTTCATCACACTGACACATACGAACGACTACACATAAGTCGGATAAACACATAAATCCTAGATCTCGTCGGCATGCTTGTTGTTGATGTGCCTCTTAAGATGACCGTGCTGCAGGTTGTTGGTCACGGTGTAGCGATGGCCGCAGTGACGGCACGTTGCAGTAAAAGCGATGCCTCCAAGCGCCTCTCTTTTGTAGTGTTTGGTGAACATGTCTTCACGTGGAATTGGTCTTGGTTCGGACGACATTGTCGGCGGAGAAGTGTGTTTCCGGCGGTGGTGTGTTTCCGGCGGCGGTTTAGGTCCCCTTATATAGACTAGTAACCACCGCATGTCCATGCGGTAGTTAATACCGCTTTTCCATACGGTATTTACTACCGTATGTCCATTCGGTAGTAAATACCGTATGGACAAGCAGTGTCTAAAACCTATATATGGCCCGGAGTCTCTAACCAAGGTACCACACATCAACATGTCGGACACCAGCGGGGAAAGCTCAAGCAACGACATAATACGTCAAGGCACGATGGAAGAGTTTGAGGCGGTTCTCTACACTGGTAATCCACGGTCAAAGACGGTGGAGGCGATGATAAAGAGACTACGTGATGAAAATCGGTCGCTACTGGTCGAAAACCAACAAGCCCGTTGGCGGATTGATATCCTGGAAAGTCAAGTTGCAGTTCTGGAAGAGGAAAAAAAGGCTCTCGTAATGAAGCTAGGTGAAGCTACTTTGCGTAACACTTGACTATATTAGGGCCGTTTGTGTTTGGTTGCTTGTAATTTATAAAGTTCGTTTCGAATCATGATATTGAAAGTTGTGTACGGACATAATATTCAAATTTGAAAACGATCTGCAACGGTAACAAACCATCAAATCCACACCAACACACAAAATACGTAATCCGAAATCGAATCATCAACTACTGCACAAAAAACAATCCAAACTACTGCACAAAAAAGAATCCAAACTACCAACTACTAAACAAAAAGACATCTACCCGCAAACAGAACAACCACATACATCATACCAGATCGCACCGTCACGGTGGGGGAGGACCCCAAAATTGCTCATAGATGCGAGCCAGGTGTGAAGCTGTCAACTCAACTCCAAGGTCCCTGAGTCGCTGAATCTCCAACCCAGCCGCATGATGGCGCTGCTCAATAATGGTCGGCGGGGGTAGCGACGGCGGGATGATGGGCTAGTGTCGAGGAGTGTCAGGAAGTAGGTATGGATGACTATGGCGGTGAAACCACTCCAAATAGTCATCGGCCACGCCATATGGGTACTCTTCAGAGGTCCGTGGCAACTCCTCCATGGGGAAAAGATGATCGAACCTGTGCGCCCGGTGGTTATCGGCTGGGTGGAACGACGCCTCCTTCTTGCACTTGGCGGACTTTGGTCTGAGCACTACGGTAGGTCTGATTGGATCAGCGGGAATGTGCTGAACCCGACCAAACTATCACAGCACACGGTCCGGCATATACGGCTTCTCCTCGAACAACCACCGAATGGTGCCCCTATATCTCGAAAGACGCAGATCTCCATCAAAATCCAAGTGTCTACCAAATGGCATGAACTCGATCTGCAATGGAATAGAAATTGTTATTACGACTAAAATCTAGTTTATAGTATGACAAATGTAAGTGCGGATATAAATTGTGTTCGTACCTCGTCGACAGTCATCTCATCCAGTCTCCGCCGCAGAACATCCAGTCGCTCGATGCGAGGCCTATCATCCCGGGTCACCGTAGTGGAAAATGGCGTCGCCCCCAGGACGTACCTCACCCCGCGTCGCGGATCCCGGGCTAGCCTCCGATCGAGCATCATGCCGGGCTTGAACACCGGAAAATGCAACCATATCCACACCTACAAAGGAACAATACTATCAGCAACATAGTCATTATAACCTAGTTACAAAACTTCTAAAATAAATAATCACAGAACGAATGACTTACCTCCAATAGTTTTGTACAACCGTCCATGTGTTTGGCCAACTCCCGGGTCGCCTCGCCCAATCCCCGGTACAAGCACGCCAAGACCCCTGCAGCTATAGAAAGATGCGACACCTGCGCTGCATCCATAAACCTACGGATCACCTCCGGACGCAATATTCCGCCCGACTTGTCGATGAACAAGGTCGCAGTCGCAATAATCCCCATCACAACACCCAAGATGCACTCCATATCATGCTCTAGTGGGGCGCCATCTTGAACCCGTTGTCGCATCGGTGCTATCTTCTCAAGGAGGAGCTGAACAGTAGGGCCTCCATGGGCCCATGCGCTCGTCCGCTCGTTCTGAGTCAAGCCGTAATACTCCACAACTGTGTCCCTCGAGGCGCCCACGTCATCCAAGTGAATACACTCCTCTCCGTCCAAACCAAGGCCAAGTATGAAGAACACATCGTGCAGTGTGATGGTGATCTCTCCCCATGCGAAGTGAAAACTGTTCGTCTCGGGGTGCCAGTGCTCAACAAACGCACCGATCAGAGTGTGATCCACATGATCCCACTCGAAATCTCTCAGGTCCCAGAACCCAGTCTCACGCACTGCGGGAAACCAGGACTCCCGTCCATCAACCTCCAACAACGCCTCTACCCGGCCCAGAGACAGCCCTCGTCTCTGCACACGCACACCCCTACGCAAGGTTGCGTCCTCCCGTCTCCAAACAGCCTGTGCAATGTGGGTCTCGTAGTCTCTCAGAAGGGAAACGGTATGTGGCTCCCCTGGCCATTCGGGCAAAACAGCCCGAATGACCCCTGTCCTGATAGGCTCGCCATGCTGCCTATCACCTCCTGCACTACTCCCCTCACCATGCTGCCCAGCACCACCTGCCCTACTGCTCTCGCCACGCTGTCTCCGCCTCCTCTGCATTACACGGATAGGGGGATGTGCCGCCTGGTCTCCTCCCATATCCTGACGAACATCGTCAGATGCCCCCCACATCGGATCATGTCTGTGGTCGAGGGGGTCCAGCGATACATGCCTCGAAAGTGCAGCTGACTCAATAGGTGGGGCCGAAGAACTTCTCTGTCCACGTACATGCCTCTCATGCCCCTCGGCAATTGGCACACCCTCCAAGTTCCTAGGTGTCGTTGATGGCGCCGCCTGCTGACTCCCGATGATCGGCTCAGGCTCGGCGGTCCTCGGCGTCGACGATGGCGCCGCATGCTGACTCCCAGGCGTCCTCCCTACACCCGTAGATCCTACCGTGGTGAACGACGCAAAATCTATCTGCCCAACGGCCCATGGCTCCTAGTCGCCACCTCGAGCATGACTCGTCCCAACACCCACATCTCCGAGCAGAGGTGTCGTGTCGTCATACGAGTTCAATTGTTCGCTCGCAAACGCAGTCCCAAAGTACTCCTGATAACTGTCATGATGAGTCTACAACTGCTCTACCACTCTCTCAACTCCAGTCTGCAACTGCTCATCCGTCTGCCGTGCTCGGTCCCCTCGTAGGTACTCCTCCACCATCTCAATACCCTGGTCGCCTTGACCAGACTCTCCGGTCGACTACACCACTGGGTCATCCGTGTGGTCAGACATCAAGGCCAGCTCAATCTGCACCAGACTCTGATATGTCTCTATAGACGACTGGGACGTGTGCCCCAAACCGTCACTCTGGTCAACACGTGATTGAGAAGATGGCCCAGTATCAGCTCCTACCATCTCAGTATCCCTCTCCGGAGGATCCACTACATCCTCCAATGTCTGGGTCTCCCTGACGGCAGCCTCGGTATCATCATCTACCACGTCACTATCCGTCTCCATAGGAACTGATACATCCACCAACGTCTGTCTCTCCCTAAGGGCAGCTCTCCTAGCAGATTGCAAAACCACCCTCTCTCCTAAATTTCTCGATAACGCAGACTGTGTAAATTAAAATATATTTGTCAGAATCCTATCGCTTAATTACAATACTATATCGTATGACTGTCTAAATGTGGCAAGATTTTCGTAAGGTTTATTAATGATATCATCTTAAGAAAACATAAATATATACTTATTCGATTTCAATTTCCCTACACCTAGTATTTGACAGAATCCTATGGCTTGTATACGATACTATATCGTGTCACTGACTAAATGTTGCAAGATTTTCCAAAGGTTTATTAATGATTTGAACCTCATAATATCAACTCCTAAGAAAACAGAAATATATACTTATTCGATTTCAATTTCCCTACACCTAGTAACGATTTTAACATACCTTAGGCTGAGGCTGTGCCTGAGTCTGTGGTTGTTGCTCAGTCTGTGTCTCAAGCTGTGGCGGTACATTTGTCGTCGTCCTCCTTTGTATTGTGGGTTCCGGCTACATTATATATAACAATTAAATGTTAACACTATTTTCTTCAGGTTAAAAAATAAAGCACATTGATTTTTATAAACATTAAATGTTACCTGTAACGGATGTCTCCGAAAAGGACCGACATCATCAGCAACCGCGGCTTTTCCACGGTTGTCTTTCACCATCTCAAAACTCGGGTACAAAGTGGTGGTAGATATGGGGACGGGGAATCGACGGAACCAAAAGTCGGGCTCGGAAAGAAAGGAATCGGAGAAGATTTGGTGTGTCGGAGAACTAGGCCCCCCACGCCTATTTATAATGGGCCTCCAACGGTAAAAAACATACCGCATGGAGATGCGGTAAAATCTTACCCAAATTTTATATATTTTAAAAACCCACCGCATACCCATGCGGTGGTTTCGGATAACTTCGACCCAACCGGTTTCTCGTATTACGGACTCCGTTTTAGCCTAACCCACCGCATGTACGTGCGGTGTTTTTATACGGTCAACGGACATACCGCATATACATACGGTATGTCCTGCTAAAATTTGATTAACTCACCGCATAGGGATGCGGTGGATTTGCGGTGTAAATAGTAAAAATTAGCGGTGTACATATCATCACCACATAAACGCATGACCTCAACGTAATAAAGCCCCTTCTTCCCACCGAAGTGAAGTTGTATTTGAGATTCATTACTCATTTTACATTTTTATCATTAAAATTAATAAAAAAAAAACATATAAAAATGTTTTTTCTATGTTTTTCTTTCGAGCTAGAGGGGTTGCAGTCACCCTGAAGTCCCGAACCCCCATAGATTCACCAATGCACATGAGCTATACAAAGTCTAAGGAGAATCTGTACTTCAATTAAGATGGTGCACTATAATTACTTGACCCGATTGAGTACTCTAGTTGTAGGTTGGACTCAAACTCGTTTCCCCGATCCGAGCTCATTATGATCCATCCTACTTAAGACACATGGTTTCCACCTCTCTATGATGAATTTCTGAGTTCCTTTGATCAATACTCCTCCAAGTATATAGAATTCAAGGGTGCTATAAATGATTATTAGACAAAAATCAAACACCTACTAATGTATAAATTCTATGACCTAAATTGTTCTTTGCTCATAATGGTTACTTTCCATATTCTAATAATTAAGAGAAGAACAAAATATATAAGAACATCTAAAATGAATTAAAACATACACACACATAATTATTTTCTCAAATAATTTAAATTATTCCATAGTTTAGATTTATTTTTCTCTAAGGCCAATTTTAATATATATAATATATATATAGGGAAACTTTAAAATGTAAAACATCCTTAACGTGTAACATTTGCTTAACGTGTAAAATTTTGTATTTTAATGAAAAACCGGACCTGATTTTAAACCCAATTAAAACAACTGAACCCGGCCCCTAACCTTTCCCCTCTATCGTTCCAAATCAGATTCGTCTCTCTCCAGTCTCCACCGCCCTCTCCCATCGTCGGATCTCTCGCCGTTCTCTTCTCCGAATCCCTAAGCGAGCAGTGCCACCGCCACTTCACCTGCGCCACCATCCCGCACTCCTGCCGACCACCAGGCACAACCAGCATCGCCGTCCACTCCCAGCGCCTCCCATCGCCGTCCACTTCCATTGACTTTCGGTTTCCCCTCTACGTCGTCTTCTAGAACCGAATTCCAAATTTCCATATCTCTGATCAAATCTCCTTCTGCTAATTGAATTTCCCTATCTCTGATTCGCGTTTGGAGGTATGATTTCCATCAACCTAGCTCATTGTCAATTTTTTTTTTCTGTTCTTCAATTCAATTAGCAGCATCTATTTTCAATTCAATTACGCCTAGGGTTTCTATTTCCCGATTTAATTGCTTGGTTGGTTCATTCTTAATCTTGCTAATGTGAGCTTTGGTGGAAACACTAATGCCAATGGAGATGTTACCCATACCAATTATCAAGAAGCTGTAAAGCAGTTCTTTAAATCGGTATGTTGGACATCAGAAATTTGAACATTTCTTGAGAGTAATTTATCCTCAGAATCTCAATTCTTCTGCAAATCTTGTCTCAGCATTTGAATGTGGTGCCTAAAGAGGAGAGCAAAGCATTTGTTACTTTTGTGATTCCTAATAAAAAGGAGGAGCTTTTAGCGGTAAGAGTCGCTACTCTTGTTCAACCCAGTTCATAGTTCATATCTCCTTATTTTCTCCTGATCACATATGCATCAGGATTTCTTTGCTGAGCTTCAAGCTAGACAAAGTGAACTTGGCATAATAGACATCCAACTCGGTCTCACTACTCTGGAAGAAGTATTTCTCAACATTGCAAGACAAGCAGAGCTTGAGAGCGCTGCAGATGAGGAAAGAATGGCAACACTGACGGTGACATCATCCGGGGCTTCAGTTCTGGCAAGTCCATATAATGAAACACTATACTTGATAGCTTGTTCATTTTTGAGATATGATATCTCACTGCAACTGAATATGCAGGAGCTCTTGATGAAACCTAATATGAAATATACATTGGTTTACTGTAAAAGCAACAATAAAATGTTTTCTAATGTTTTTCATTATCTCGTGTTGCTTTAATGCACAGATCCCTGTTGGAGCCCAGTTTGTGGGAATTCCAGGGACAGAATCCACATAGAACCCTAGAGGAATCATGGTTGAGGTATACTAGGAACAAGATGATACTGGTGTGCTTTGTATTTCAGGCCAATCAAATGAGATGGCAATACCACCAAGTGTGCAGATTACTACCCCAGAGCCAAGATCACAATGGGGAGGAAGTAGCGAAATTTATGGGTTTATAATTGATCCTGTTCAGATCTATGACTCGTAATCTTTCTGATCATAGAATCTCATAGTTAAGATTCAGGTTTTAACAGCACTGATGAGTTGTTTTATTTGGGAGGTTCATTGTTTCATCTGTTCTTACTTCTTAGTGAGAGGGAAATGATACGAAAAAATGTAAGGAGTTGACTGAGGCAATTGTGAGAACGGGTCACTGACAAAATTCATACTAGAGATGCAGAAAACAAACACAAGGATGAATAGAGATATCATATATGTGTAAGATTCATTGATTTATCCTTTATTCTTGTTGAACATGTATTCATGTTGAGCACGTATAATATTTACAAGGTTGAACAAGCTACTGCATACAAGTCAATTATTTCTGTAATCTTAAGAGTATTTCAGAAACATGTGTTGTTTGTTAGTCTTTTCCCTATCTCTGATTCGCGTTTGGAGGTATGATTTCCATCTGCATTTGCTGCATATTTTGCATTTTGCATTCACTCTATTTCTTAGGATTGTTTATTTGCCTTTCTTGTACATGAAAATGGAAAAGGGTAGGGAGCATGTTGACAATCAGATTCCTTGACAATCAGATTCCTTAAGCCCTTTTCTTGGCTCATACTTCACTGTTAGCTAGGATTTGCTGATCTCGGAAGGAAAATGCTTCCTCAATGGCCTTTAACCCTCAATTTACCCTTAAATTTTTTTGACCTATTAGCTCAATTGGTAGAGCGATGTGCGTATGCACAAAGATGTGGGTTCGAATCCCACATAGGTTATATTATAAACAAGAACACATCAATCCCAAATTGTTAAGCATGCACATTATAATCTTAGTTATGCACTTTTAAACCTTAATTATGCACTTTTTAACCTTAAGTATGCACTTTAATTTGAAATTGTTATACGTAAAAAAATCGATTTCAAAATCACATATATCAACCTAAATTATGCGAGAGGGGAACCCAAACTCTCAAAAGTAAAAAAAAAAAAACAAAATTAAAACATCGATTTCAAAAGCACATCTTTTGTCTTATTCATGCACATTATGATCTTACTTTTGCACAATTTTATTCTAAATCTGCACAATTGTAACTTAGTTTTGCACAATTTAGTTTAAATTTGTACATTTGTATCCTACTTTACGGTTGCACAACTGCACTTTACGGTTGCACAACTGCACTTTAAAGTTGCACAAATGCACTTCACATATGCACAAATGCACTTCACAGTTGCACAACTGCACTCCACAGTTGCACAACTGCACATTACAATTTTATTTTCACAGTTGCACAAATGCACTTCACAATTGCACAAATACACTTCACAGTTGCACAAATGAACTTCGTAGTTGCACAATGCACTTCACAGTTGCACAACTGCACATTACAATTTTATTTTCACAGTTGCACAAATGCACTTCACAGTTGCACAACTGCACATCACAATTTTATTTTTGCACCTTATACTATTCACGAAGAGAAACATAACAAGAGATACCACATAGATAGCCTATGCGGGATTTGAACCCGCATCTTTGTGCGTAGGCACATTGCTCTCCCATTTTGAGCTAATAGGCTTTCAGACAATAATTAATATTGACCCACATAAACAATTACACTAGTAATTAGATTCATCTCTACCGAAACATTACACTAGTAAATTCTTCACGGAATCAAAGACCTGAAATAATATGCAGGCAGAACCAAATGAAAACGGAGAGAGACGTTTGTGTAAAAAATTTGAGAAACAATTTGAGAAACAACTGCAAATTGTACTAAAAACAATTTGAGAAACAACGGAGAAGTAATTCATACCAAGACTGGCTACTATTGTGAAAAGATGTTTCTTCTCAACAGATTTCTTTTTAAGAGAACAATTTGGACAGTCAATGATTTGAGACGGAGTTCCATTACAGAACCTCACTTTCTTATTACTTCTCAGACAAAAACTGAGCACATTGAAACTGTTGGGCATACCTGGGGGGCTCTGAACTACTTGATACCTCCTCCCCTCTTCTATTTTCAGTAATGTCTTTGTTTACCTTATTCAAGGCAGATTTCTCCCGTGTGTTTCCTTTTCTTCCCTTTGCAAAGCAGCCATTGCCTGCACAAAATAGCAGAAAATGATGATTGTTCCAAATAACGCGCAAAGTCAAGCACAATCATCATGATTTACTGCCAATTTGTCATCCATCTTAAGGTAGGATTCAGCAGTCATACCAAATCGACTTCTTTGATCACGTTCTGCAGGGCCGTCAATTTGTCATCCATCTTGAGGTAAGGCCGTCAATTTGTCATCCATCTTGAGGTAGGATTCAGCAGCAACAACTAAGACGGCTCGTGATCGTGTTTAAGGTGCTCAATCTCTATAACCAAAACCACATCCTAGAACTAATCAATTGATCATAACAGAAAGAAAGCCAACACTGCAGCATTTATTGATTCCTCAAAGGAGAAATAAAGCCTTTGTGGAGATGAAATTTTAAACGCCCTTTAAGACCCTTTTGAAGACTTCAAAGATGACAGATTTTTCACCAGCTGATCGCGATTTCGGAAATGAATAAATCTTCAGGTGCCAAACACATTAGTTTCACCCCAAAATGATGGACAAGAGGAACCGGCCAACAAATATTATTTAGCTAATTATCATCTCAGCAAATGAACTTGAAGCTGTGATTGATCACCACTCTCTGAACACAAGGGAATGATATAAAATTTGGCCTTATGCAATATGAGAACATATATAGGCATCAAAATCGATAGGTAAAATTTGGCCTTATGCAGGGCAAAATGAAAAACGCAATTGATAAGAACTTTTCGTGTAATTGAGCACTAGCAATTACTAGTGTCCTGGCACTCGGACAACCATAAATCTATCTGCTATGTGATATGATGTCTCGCCTTGTTGACTGCATCAGCAGAGGCACAATTTTTGGCATCACCTAAAAGAAATAAACTTGCATTTCTCAGAAATATAAATTAAAACCATTAGGTGCTTCTCTCCCTAAATTGCAACCTAATCAAACAAATTTCAGCTTAATTGATGTGATTATTCAAAACCACATTGAATAAATTGCAACCTAATCGAACAAATTGATTCTTAATAGAATAAATTGTAACTCAAAACAAAAATCCTACTTTTGAGAGGACAATAGGGAAAAACCTAGGTAGAGCGGTAGGACCTGAAGAAGGACGAGCAGAGAAGCATATTTGAAGGAAATCTGAAGGGAGAGGAAAGGAGAAGAAATCGAGCACAAACCTGGGCGCCTTTGAGGGGGAGAGGCACCTAATTTCGCCGACCACAGCTTCAAAGACAAAGACCTGCCATCTGCTTCGCCATTACCGTTCTCCATTCAGAAAACCTCCAAGATTGAAGTAGAAAGATGATGACGACGACGTGTGACAAAGGGTGACGAGCGAGGGTGAGATAAGGCGAGAGAGGAAGCGCGATATCAGATCTGAGGATGATGAGGGATGGAGGAAGGAGAAGCAATAGGAAGAACTGAAGAACGCGCTAAGTAAAATCACCCCAAACGGCCAAAAGCCCCCAAAACGCAGCGTCTTAGAATTTTACACGTTAAGCCAAATTTTACACATTAAGGATATTTTACATTTGAAGCAAACCCTATATATATATATATATATATATATATATATATATATATATATATATATATATATATATATATATATATATATATATAGAGAGAGAGAGAGAGAGAGAGAGAGAGAGAGAGAGAGAGAGAGAGAGAGAGAATGAGTAACTTGTGCACAAGACTTAGGATGTGCATTGTGCACAAAATATTATTCGGTGAAATGTGAGACATTATTCAGTGAAATTTGAAGCATTATTCGGTGAAATGTGAGTATTGTTTAGGGGAATGTGAAACATTATTTAGTGAAATTTGAGGCATTCCATATAAATTGTAACTATTGTTTAGGGAATTGAGGTTTCTTTTATTTGAAATGGATAAATAAAAAAACTAAACATTATTCGGTAGAATGTTATAAATTATTCAGTGGAATTGGGACGTTTTCATCTGAACTGAACGGAAAAAAAAAACATAACAGTGTTCGGTAGAATGTTTCACATTTCACCGAATAATGCTTAAAATCTCACCGAATAATGTTTCACATTTCACCGAATAATATTTGTGCACAATGCACACCCTAAGGGGTGTGCACTCTGGAACCACTCCCTATATATATATATATATAACCACATCTTAACCTATTGCATTTTGTACTTATTTTCTTAACTATGGATCCCAATAATCCAAATATCTTACCCACCCCAAATATCTATTTTGATCAAAATCTTTTAAAATACCATCAATCTCAAGTGATAATACAAATGCTTAACAATCATTTTGACCTATTTACCCATCTTATAATGTTTAATTTTCATCTAGATGTACTAAAATATATTAATACAGAGTACTTTTTAGTTTTGTTTATTTATAACATAATAAATAAAAATAATGGATATATATGTGTGTGTGTGATACATATATACTAAAGATAACAATATAAAACCATGGCTGTAGGAAAAAAGAGGTAACTTAAGAGAAGAGATAGAAAAAGATAAATTTGATATAACGAAAAAAATGAGGTGTTAAATTACCGTTAGAAGAGAAGGAAAATAGAGAAAAATGTTTTTCTATGGTTGAAGATGGTTTGAGAATAAACGGTAACAACAGACAAAAGGAAAACAATGCTTCTTTCGCACATATTAAAAGATGTGGTGCTTTTTTTTTACAATAAAGTTATAAAATGATATATACATCTATTTTTCTTATTATCTACACCATATATTCCAGTTATTTCTATTTTATATTTAAAATAAACTGTACAACTCTTGAGTCACATGTGTGTCTGTGTGACTCAAGAAGTTTAGAGTATTTATATGTAAAATACTTTACGTCTCTTGAGTCACATATCTATATCTTAAGAGATGCATAGTGTAGTGTATAAAGTGGGTGCAAATAGCAACACCCTGAAATTATAAGGGCAAATTTGTGAAAAATATGTAAAAGGCGTGCGGCATTCTGAATTAGAAGAAAATACAAACAGTCGCCGTATTTGGTAAATACTCCGTATGGTGAATCTTGAAATGCCTTTTCCGGTGTCCCCATTTCCCAAATACCCTTTAAATTCCTCACACAAGTCGCACATTGTCTCTCTCCCTCTCTTTATAGGCACAGGGGAGGCGCATTTTCAGAGAGGGCCAGCGGGAGACACATCGGTTCGTGGCGGGACTGGAGCTTACCTCTCCGTCCTCTCGTCTTCCGTCTTTGCCGCCTCTTTTCAACCATCCAAACTCTCCGTCATTTGGTAATTCATGCATCTTTGATTCTTCGTTTTTTTTTTAAAACAATTTTTGTTCCCCTATTTTTGCTGATTCTTTTTTTGCTGCTAGTGGTTGGCGGATTCTAGGGTTTTTTTTTTTCTGTTTTGTTTCGTGAAATTTGACTTTTGCTCCTGTTGTTTTCGCCCTTGATTTCTGGTTTCTGAACCTCTGCAGATCCTGCTGTTGTTGTTGTCTTGCGCTTCAATTTGTCGCAGATCTGCAAAACCCGAAGCCTTTTTATTCGTATTTGACGGCTTCGAATCCTTCAATTCGTTCGTATTGCTTGTCATTTTGGTGAACAAGTTGCCCTCATTTAGTTTCAGTTTCGTCCAATTGCTTGAATTTGTTTCGGCTGATCTAGCTGTTCGTTCAGCTTGGGAAAATAGGGTTTTAGGGTTGAAATGCTAAGTATTTCATGGGAAACTATTATAAGGCTTATTCGTGGCTTGCTATACCTACCACATTGCATGCAGTTGTAGTGTTTCTCATTATTCTTTGTTTGTTTCCTTTTATTGGCCTTATATTAGTGAATTGAAGTTATGGCTGCAACGGCAACAGCTTCTGCTGGTCCTCGCTATGCACCTGAGGATCCGACGCTCCCAAAACCATGGAAAGCTTTAGTTGACGGTAAAAGTGGGTATATGTACTTCTGGAACCCTGAGACCAATATTACCCAGTATGAGAGGCCTGCTGCTCCTTCAAATGGTGAATCGTTGCCACCAAAGCCTTCTTCTGAGCAAGTTAGTTCATCTGTGCATGACCAGCAATCATCTGGAACACAGCCGTCACGTGGTGAGGTTGATGTCCATCAATGCAGCCAAGACTATGGAGCAAGGACCCATCAGGTAACTAATAATTTCCTTTTCTTTGCGTGTTTGTTTTGCCTTTTTTTTTTCATTTTTTAAATTTGCAAATACTTTCCTATGCAAATGTTTCCACCTTTGAAGGATTTGACAAAAAATCATGAAGTTAGATTGGAAATTATTGATTAAGAGAGCTATAAATATGGAGCATGATATTGAATATTGTAAAAGCAACAATTTCTCCAGACCACTAGTACTATGTAAATAAATGAATTTTGTCAGGGTCATATGTACTAGCTACGGGGAGCTAGAAAACTGGTTGAATATTTGAATGTTTCTCTTGATTCTACTTAACTAGGACAGACATATAGGATGATTCTAAAATTTGACATACGTGGGAAATACTCCCGAGTCTTTTCCTTTGTCAGGAATGTTTCTCGTGCTATTCTTGTGTCTCAGTGTAGGAAGCACTTTGATGTAAAAGGGTTGTAGACTTCTAACAACATGGATAATGCATATTGGAGTTGGAGTTATTTAGCAGTGTTTGTTCGAGAACTTTGTGATTAATGACTTATGATAATCTTTCGTGTGTAACTTTCATTTTTTTTTTAATTTATGAATTTATGTTGCTTAATCAAGTTTTCTCTCACAAATTTAGAGTACCGGAGGTGGAAACATGCCTTCACAAAGTGTCTCTGATGGATCATCTGGTGGCAGACCTAGTACTTTGCCCAGAATGGCAGGTCCTGAAAGTGGTTTGTCTGCAGAGGCTTACTGCAAGCGTCACGAGATAAGTGTTACAGTGAGTTTTTGGGAACTCTATCATACCTAGCCTATGTGTTGTTTCTCATAGTTATAATTGACTATAATTCTGAATGCTTATTGATTTCTTGGTGATACCCCATTGTAGTGCTTGATTGTTTGACGGTCAAGTTTTCTAGAATTGTTGAATCTTTCAGATTTCCATCTTAAGTTACACTTGAAAAGTCTGTAATTTAATGTTTTGAGAGCTCTGTTATTATCATTCTTACACTTGTTTTTAAGGTAATTGTTTCCTTTTGTTGATTTTGGGAGGTAACCTTTCTATCCATAAACGTTGCACCATTGGTCTCCACGACAATGACCCTTGACTTTCTGGATATGTTTGGATGTTTTGGTACATGCAGTTCATATTCTTCATTTAAATGTTACTCCCTCCGTCTCGAAATTCATGTCGTTTTAGCCTTATGCACAAATTTTAATAAAAACACTCATCCATCAATCAACATCATCATTCCACTAACTTTTTCATTAATTTTATTACCCAATACATTTTTTAACCAATCAAAACCTTAAAAAAAGTCAACAACACACAAATCAATACAAATCATTACTATCCACTACCTAGAAAACCTAAAACGACATCTATTTTGATACAAAACTAAAGAGCTAAAACGACATGAATTTCGAGACGGAGGGAGTATCTTTTAATCTTTGGTCTAAAAAATGAGCATTTACCTTGGCATAATTACATCCAACTCCGAATGATTAGTTTTCTCTTTTGATTATCTTAGGGGGGTAGTGTGCCACCACCTTTCACATCCTTTGAAGCTACTGGTTTTCCTTCGGAGCTTCTACGGGAGGTAGATACATCTGCTTTTGTTTACAAATTGCATTTGCGTATGTATTTGTTACAAACCCCTGTATGTTTCCCGGAACTGTGGAATGCCTGTTTCACTTGACAAATTTTGCAATTGCCGGAGGTTAAAAGTTCACATTTATATTTATACCTTTCATATTTTATCTTTTGTTCTCGCAGGTGCGATATTTGCTCCATGGAGGAGCTAATGTCGTACGCTGCCCTCTCTTAAAGTCTCTTTGGGGCCTTAAATATTATTGAAGTGCCCTTCTACCCGGACCATGTTGTGGGATTGGCTTTTTTGAACAACCCAAATATATCATTTGTAGCCTTGGTTGCTATAGATGATGGCTCAGTATTCCACTTGGTCTAATCATATGAAGTGGTCGCTTGCTCAGGCTTGCATTGCAAGCAGCGGCTACACCTGTGGAGGATGGTGTTTCTTCTTGCAAAGGCCACTCCTCCATGAGATCGAAATACCCCCCCTGAAAAACACTTGGAAACTAGTGAGGAAGTCCTCTGCTTATAGGGGTGCTTGAATTTTCTTTTCCAGATTCACCAGGCTGGATTCTCTGCCCCTACTCCAATTCAGGCTCAGTCCTGGCCCATTGCACTTCAAGGCCGTGATATAGTTGCCGTTGCCAAAACGGGATCTGGAAAGACTTTGGGCTATTTGATTCCGGGATTTATGCATCTGAAGCGTGTGAATAATAATCCTCAATTGGGCCCAACTGTGTTGGTGCTATCACCGACACGGGAACTAGCTACGCAGATACAAGACGAAGCTGTGAAGTTTGGGAAGTCTATTCGGATTTCTTGTGCGGTATGTGTTGTGAATCCAATTTATTGTCTTTTGTTGTCGGTGTTCAATTCTTTATTACATCTCTGGTTTATGCATTCTAACTTAATAGTTATTTGGGTTTTTTACCTGCATGTGACAATAATTAACAAGGGCTATTATAGAGTAGTACTTTGTAACAAAGGATTGCATCTCTCTTCTTTATTGGTTAGAATATCTAAAGAAGAAATGAATGATTTCATGGGACACTGGTTGAAAATGCATTAAGAGACATTTGTTCATGATTGCTCAAATTGTAAGCTTGTTTATGGGATTTAATTCCTACAGTATTCCTTTTTATTGTTTGTCGTGCTCCATTTTTCGATTCATACTTTTATTTCATGGATATGTTGCAATGATGTTGAGTGTTTTCTATTTTTACTTTATATTTCCAAGTTTAAGTTGATGTAATGCAATTTGTTTTAGAATTTGGACTATGTTTTTTGGTTGAGTAGATATTTTCATTGGAGCTTTTATATGACCTATTGTCCTATTTAGTATTTACACATGGTAGCAGCTTCAATTTTCATTGAATTATGCTTTTGCTTTAGTGTTTATATGGTGGGGCACCAAAAGGCCCCCAATTGAAGGAGCTGGATAGAGGCATAATAGACATCGTTGTGGCTACTCCTGGTCGTCTGAATGACATTCTTGAGATGAGAAGAATCAGCCTTCATCAAGTGTCGTACTTGGTTCTAGATGAGGCAGACCGCATGCTGGACATGGGATTTGAACCCCAGATTAGAAAAATTGTGAATGAAGTTCCTACTCGTCGCCAAACACTCATGTATACTGCAACATGGCCGAAGGAGGTTCGCAAAATTGCTGCAGATCTACTAAAAAATCCTATCCAAGTCAATATTGGAAACGTGGATGAACTGGTTGCTAACAAGTCAATTACCCAGGTATTTGTTTGATACTGATATACATTCTGCTACTTTTTTGAAAGTTTTTTTAGGAGCAAGATATTTAGTTTAACTACTCGATCCCTACATGAAATCTGCAAAGAGCATGTGCTGAATGATATTTGCTTATATGTAGCATGTCGAAGTGATTACATCAATGGAGAAGCAAAGGCGTCTCGAGCAGATATTGCGATCTCAAGAGCCTGGATCTAAGGCTATCATTTTCTGTGCAACAAAAAAAATGTGTGATATCCTAGCACGTAATATTAGCCGACAGTTCAGTTGTAATGCCATTCATGGAGACAAATCACAGAGTGAGAGAGATCATGTGTTGAGCCTGTTTCGGACAGGAAGGTCTCCAGTGCTTGTGGCAACAGATGTTGCTGCTCGTGGTTTAGATGTCAAAGACATAAAGTAGGGGCCTACACTGCATCACTTATTTAATAGTACTAAACCATTATGTATTTGTTGAATGATCAGAGGAAAAATGGCTTCATTGCTGAAATGCTTTCTACATGCTTTCTACTGACTTTATTTTTGCATGTTTTACAGGATCGTTGTCAACTATGACTTCCCAACTGGAATTGAAGACTATGTTCACAGGATAGGACGGACAGGAAGGGTAGGCGCCACTGGTGAGGCATATACCTTTTTCTGTGATGGAGATTCAAAGTATGCTACGGATCTCGTAAAAATTCTGGAAGGGGCAAATCAAAAAGTTCCTCAGGAGGTTCGTGACATGGCCCTTCGTGGTGGTGGGGGAATGTGCCGGAGACGTTGGGCCTCAGGCCCCAGCAGTTATGATGGGGGCCGAGGTGGCAGAAGTGATTCAGGTTATGGTAGAAGTGATTCAGGCTATGGTAATAGAGATGGTGGCAGGGGTGGCTGGAGCTCCTCTGGGAGATCAGATGGTGGTCGTAGAGGTGGTTTTGAGTCACGTGATAGGTACACAAAATCTTTCATTAATTTGGCAGTCTTTTCGCCTCCCACGGTACCCAGAAATCTATACTCGCCTTTCTGAATGACGTTACAGATGTTTGTGTAAACTGGAGTTCTTTGTGTATTATATATAGATTAATTTCTATTTAGCTATTAAGTTTTTCATTTTCTTTGGAATCTGCTCAACTGATGAAGCCTAATGATTCATAGATTTTTCTTACCTAGAAGAGGGGCTGACCTGTTTGCATTTGATTTCTTATGCACAACAGATATGATTCAGGATATAACCAAAGTCAGAACCGCAGTCCAAGCCCTGGCCCCAACAACAAGGCTCAAGGATGGGGCAGCAGAGATCGGAGTCGCAGCCCAGACAGAGCTGCGCCACGCAGCTTCCATCAGATGATGATGGAAAAATCTCGTTCCTGAATGCCAAACTTCCTGAAATTGATACTCTGATCTGTGTTTGAAAAGCTTGGCAGCAACTGTTTTCAAATCCCTGGTGTATTTAGTGTTGTGGGTTTGCATATTAAGAGGAAACCACTTTAGGGTGCTACCCATATTTTGACAAAATATCTATCTAGGGCTTTATTTTTGTTTTAGAACTTTGGAGTTTCCAACCATTCAAGGTTTGATGTTGTGCTGGGTTTTGTTTTTGGGGTAAAAGAGTGAATGGAAAATGGATGATGGAACCTCCAGATTTAGTACAAAAATATTCCTTTTGCAGTGGACAAACTAATCTCAGTGCTCTCGTACTGTAGCCAACTTGAATGCCAAACATCAATCAGCATCTGACCATATTGGATCTTTAATCACCTCCCCCTTCCGGAATACACTGCGCCATCACTTTTACACTCTTTTACAGAATTTATCTAGGGTTGGTATCCTTTTCTATCTTTCATTTGTTGTTTGTCTGTTTTTAATCTTTCTCATCTTATTTGCATTTTCTTCGATTTCATTGTTCTTGTCTTGGGGTCAATTTACCAATGAGAAAATTGGGTCTAGATTCACATAAAATACATATTTTTAACTAAATGCACAAAAAAAGAAGGTAAAAGTCCACCACGCTAATTAAAACGGTGTCGTTTTAGCTTCGGGCACAAATTTTAAGAAATATTTAAAGGGAAAACTAATTAAAATACCCCACCTTTGGGAGTATGGTAAAAATATATCCTCAACTTTCAAATGTAATTAAAATATCCCGACCTTTGACGATATTGGTAATATATTACCATGAGTTTTCTCATGGGAAAAAAATGCTGACAAAGCAGTCTATGTTGATTTTGTTTTTGACAAGGCAGCTTGTGTGGAAGCCTTTTTACAAATTAGTACTAAAATTGAGTTTTCTTAAACGGTTTCCTTAGGGAGGAAAATGCACCGAAAACAAAATTAAACCCGAAGAAAATGAAATTGATTGAACCAAGCAACTAATCCGGTCAAAATTGCCTCAAATTAACACAACACGACTATTCCTAACATCAAACCGACAACAAAAAACTAAACCGAAAACAACAGCAACAAAAAAGAGGGGAAAAAACTTATTCAGTGAACGAATCAAAGAGGAAGAAGATGTGAGAGAGACAACTCAAGATAGCAGACCACAAGGGAGGAAGATTGTCATTGAAGAGGAACTATGAGTTGCCTGGAAGATCAGAATCAAGAGGCGATCACGAAAGAAGATAGGAGGGAGGAAAATGTAACGGCCCAGGATTATGATTCCCGAGTTACGTTTCGAGGGATAAAACCCCTCGTTAGAATCTTGCGCTCCGAGTACAGGTTGAAGGTTTGAAACCGAAGATTTGTAGTTTAAAGCAGGATTTCTCACCCAAATCCGTAAGGTCCGTTGGAGACCCCGGGGCAAACCCCTGTGCCTGTCCTAAGTCTACAACGCGGAAAATCCATTTAGGCATGCAACCAGCATAAGTGAAGTTAAAGCAAAATACAATCCCAAAGGTGCCACGGTAGAGCCGGGACAAAACAACGTAAAAGAGAGGAAGTCTAGTGGTCTCTCGAGCTCTCAATCTAACGCCAAAAGTCTGAACCCGCCAAGCGTCCATATAAGCAAAGATAGCGGCTAGCGGTTACCTGAATCTAAAAAAAAATGAGGGGGATCTGGGTCAATCATCAGGCCACTCATGCGCGTGTGTAAACACACTCTGAGAGGCATATAATAAGCATCCTATTCCTAAAATGAAATGCGTAATGCAAAGCGGAACTTAAACAGATAAGCATACGAATAATTAAGTGCGGACATAAATAAAGAGGCGCGCAGTTACAAGAAATGCCAAAATAGCATGTCCCTCTAGGCTCATAAGGAATCCTCTAGCAACTCCCTTCAAAGGGAACTACCTCACCCATGGTGCAGGCCGTCCCTACGTAAGGAGCCTACTAACTACGAAGGGAAGACAAACAAAGACACCCATATAAGGCCTAATGCTCTAAGAGTTCTATGGCGACTTATTACCAAAAAGCCTACCTCACCCGTCAAGTGCAAGCAACTTTCTATAATAAGTCCCACTAAGATGACAAGAATAGAGGAAAAGGTCACATCCAATAAACACCTATAACGGCCGTTTTCTAGCAAAGACATATAACAAGTCATATGGTTTCCATTTTATATCCTAAGCGTGATTCTAAGTCGTATGGTGGATGAACACTCGCCAACTATATAACACCCAGTGCATAGAGCGCCCATCATGAGCAAGTTCAAAGAACTTACCTGGAGAAGCGCAGAATCCAAGCAATACAACAATCAAGCAAGTCCAGGCAGATTAGAGCTCACCTAGAAGATAGGCAACATATATAATAAGTCTAAGTCTAACTTACACAAAGCATATCAAACAACACACATAAGATTCACATAAAACATAACTAAGTTAACCATCCCATCATCAACAACATTTATGTCTCAGTTCAATTTCTCATCTCGTTTCATCATCTCATATCGTATTCAACATATATAATCCGCCATCTCATCAGCTTAAGATAGCATCCATATCATACTTAGCCAAATTCGCATACTATCATTTTATACTCAATACTTTGCATACGAATATATATGTCATCATAATCATAATTAACTAACCTTTAATCTCTTATATAATTCACCACAAGTCATGCTATTAGTCACACATATCATGCTGTTAGTCAAACGATTATTTTATCATGCTAGTTAGTCATCGAATAAGTCGGATTCCCAAGTTAGTCCCAAATCCATTTCAAAATTCAAATTAAACAGTTAAGAATTCCGACCCTTGAAAATACTTGCTAAAATCCCTTTTCTCAATTTATTTATTAAATCATTTTCCGACCTTGAAATTCTTTTCCAAATTCTCTAAAAATCCAAACCATTTTTATTGAATAAACCAACCCTTATAATTCTCCCAAAATAATATTTTATCTCTTAAAACCTCAAATAATATTGTATATATATAATCCTTTTAATTACGCTAATTAGTTAAATAAATAAACGAATAACCCAAACCGAACCGAACCCATAACAATCCCATCCCGGTTTAAGTATTAAACACAATTGTCAAATGAAGAGGGCCCACCAGGCCACATCGGCTCCATCTTCCTCCGGATTTCAAACGAAGACATCGTGCCCGCCGGCCTGCGCTCGCCGGTTGCTCTCCCGCCTCTGCTCGCTCTTGCTCAGCTCGCCTCTGCTCAGCTCACCTCCGAACACTCGCTCGCATCCCCGCCCACTCACACAGCTCCCTCGCACTCACCCAGGCCCGCGCTCACAGCCCTCGCCCTCTCGAACACGCTCATCCTCGCACTCACGGAGCCATGCCCATCCTCGCCGGACCTCGAGCTCGACGGAGCTCTCGAGCCCTCCCGACTCCCCACATTCAACGCTCGCTCACTCGCCACTCGCCCACAGCCCGACCCAAAGACAAAATAGAATTGAAACAAAGGAAGGAAAGGCGGAAGCTCACCGAGGTGTTCGCGACTTCGGAGCTCTCGATCGGAGTTCTGGGCGTCTTCGGAGGCTCGCGATGGCTCGTCGGACCTGCGTCGGACAGGAGTGAGTCTGATGGTGAAGCTCGAGGATGCTTCTGATCGAAAACGGAGGAGAACGGCTTACCGAAAATCTCATTCGCGCTCAAACAAGGGAGGTGGCGCTTCGGTGGTTCGTCGGCGGTGCTTGGCAGCTCTTGGGTGGCTTCGGTGGGGCGCTGGATGTCGATGGAGGTGGCGGGATGGTGCTACAGCTGCTGGGCTCGAGGAAGGAGGTGGAAGAACGAGAGGTTGGCGTTGGTGCCTTGTTCTCAACAAAACAAAGGAGAAGGAAGGAGGTTGTGGTGGTGGTGACGGGCTGAGAACTTCAGCGATGGTGGTGGAGTTGGTGATGAAGTGAAGGCGATGGCGTTAGGGGGAGAGCAGAAGAGGGTGATGATGTGAAAATGGTAAAGGAGGAATGGGAGCGGAAATGTGGATCAGAAATGGTGGTAGTCGGTGATGGCGGATGATGGTGATAGAGTGGTGATGGCGAGGGAGTGACGTGATGGTGATGAATGTTCCCGAATGACGGGGTATGGTGATTTGAAGGAGGTATGGTGAGGTGAGGGAGTGGGTGAAGATTGAGTGTTAAATGGGCTAATTAATACCCGTAAATAAATCCCGAATACACGAATTTCGAATCCCGCAATTAGTTCTCCAATGTTAGTTTCCCCGACTCTCGCTCTCTCGATCAATTAGATTTTTAAAATCGACAAAGATATTGCCATCCGATAATTATTTTGAATTTTCGAGGTAAAAGGATGAAATCGATCGTCAAAATTTTAAATTCAGGTCGGAATCCACTCTACGAGTTTTTTAAACCGATTAAATTTCATTTTTAGTTCTCTTTTTCCGAAAAATTAGGATTTGAAAATCCGAGCCTTTACAGAAAATGCGTGGTGTATGAAGTCGGTCCAACTCTTTATTTGTTTTCCTAAGGAAACCGTCCAAAAAAAATCCTTGTAAAAAATCAACGTATGATGTATTGTCAACATTTTTGACCTGTGAGAAAACCCGTGGTAATATGTTACCACTACTATCAAAGGTCGGAATATTTTTATTACTTTTAAAAGTTGAGGATATATTTTTACCATACCCCCAAAGGTGGGGGTATTTTAATTAGTTTTCCCATATTTAAACTACCTAATTTGTCTTTAAATAACCCTTTTATTGCGTATATTCAAATGACTGCAAAGATGTTGCTTGATATTTCGAATTCTTACCTTGATAAAAAAAAAGAGGTCAAAGCGGTATGAGAAAAAAGTTAACAGCTTTTGGAACTATAGTATTTTCTCTATGTGTTAAATTGTTAGTATTTAAAACAAATAAATTTAGTATTACAAGATAAATCTATTATTTCTTTCTTTTTAGTTGTATAATTCAACCACATCTAACCATGATGAGACAAACCAGACTAACCAGAACAACAATGTCAGTCATTCCGAGTATATTATGACTGATCTATGGTTGTCAACTAGGGCAAAAATGATCAAATGAGCATGAGATGAGGTGGGTAAACAAGGAATGGTACTTACGATTGTAAGATCGAGGGGTAGCTCGGAGAAGCAATTCAGAATGGTATACTTAGGGTGTAAACAATATGAAACCTAGGGATTGAGGAAGAGAATTATTTCAGATGATGCCGAAAATAAGGATATAATGCCTCATTTTTTACAAACGAAGAAATCTAAATGCCCCTTTATCTTGCACGACTACGAAGCCAAGAAACATATAGAGGTTGAAACTTGTGTGTGGTCTCTATAATCATGATCTACCTCGAAGCTTAGAAGGGCATTCCTTTACAAGACAATTGAAGATAGATGAGAGGGCCAACGTGCATCGACAGAAAAGAGCAGGATCCATGCTAGGAGTGGTTTTTAGGCATTTATCTCTAGAAAGTCAATTTTATGTAATCTCTAAGAAATTAAAACCAAATGATAACTTAGAGTACATAAAGAAAAACTATAAGGAAAATACTAGTTTCAGGGAATAGGTATACAATAAAGGGGTAAAATTAAGAAGGACTAATACGTAGGATATGAACCCAATGCAATACCTTTTCACTATGCTAACGAATGGAAGATACATATTGAGTTGGTAGTTATCTTTATGTGTGGTTATTCATCTTCCAACTCTTCAAGTGTGTCATCTCTAGACGTTTTTCATATTGATCATACTTTAGACGACTTTGTGATTAAGCTCTTAGTCGAAGAAAACCCACCACCCATGTCTAGTTCAGCTCGACACGTAGAGTGAACGTCAACATAGATCGTGAAGGTGGGCATGCCAAACTAGTCCAAGACTACTTTGCGGATGCACTGACATATCCGGAAGTTATGTTCTGGAGACGATTTCATATGAGGCGAGATGTGTTCATGCACGGTGTCAATGCAATAATTAGTGAATATCCTTTGACGGAGGAAAAGTGGTTGATTTACCTCGTCAAAAATTATTCCCAAACGAACAAACTAGTATAGTGTGCAATTAAGGGGTCGAACCCTAAATAATCAAGTATTTTTAAATATTGTGTATTTATCAATATAAAAGCAAAGCTTTTTATGAATAAAAGAAGATAATATTGAAAAAAGCAAATAAATGATAGAAGAAAAGCGTTTTCACCTACAAGTTCTCAATTTTAGTTGGTTTTATTGGTCATTGAATCATCAAATTGTTTACTTTCCTACAAATTCCTCCTGTCTTGGTTTAAATTAAAAGTCCTACGAGTCCAATTAATTCCTTACATCTCTATACAACCCTAACACGATTAAGATTTAACAAATTGTCGGTGCATCTCTGAGCCCGGAATCGACTCTGATACCATCTGTAATACCCGGGGTTTTAAGAGGCGTCAACCCATGTCATCTAGCACTCTCAAGTCCATTGGAAGAATAATAAAGAAAAAATAACTTGAATTAGAAACTCACAAACAACCAACCAAGTGTCGAAACGTAGGTGAAACACTAAGGAAAATTAGTCAAACATGACTTACCTAAACTTTCTTCTCTTCAAAGGTGATCACTCTTATGCTTCAATGTTTTTAAATGAATGATAAACTCAAGCCTAAAACCCTTTATTTATAATCCTAAAACCAAATTATACTAGGAAAAGATGTCCTAATTAGATAGAATTTCCTATAATAAGATAGGCTTTTCAATCTTGGCGGCTATGCAGGATTCGCTGATAGTGAAAGGCCATTCGCTGCAGCGAATCTTCATTGTCCAAAGCTCTGAGGGCTTTCTGGTGGAGTGACCCTTCATCTGCGAGAGTGCGTCCGTTTGCTAGAGCGGATGCTGATGTCTTAACAAGGCTGGAGCTCAGATATTAAAAAGCAGTCGCTGGCTCGATCCGTTACAACGGATGGGCATTCACTGTTGCGGATTGGCCGCAAGCGCAACAACCTTCCTGGTCGGAATTTTCGGGTTCCGGTTCAGAACTTCCTCTTTTCTCCCTTGAACACTTTGAATCTGGTCTTGACGTCTCCTTGAAAGTTATAGGTATCGGAAAGATCTTTCTAACGCATATTCATACACATTAATCATACTAACGAGGCCTCCAGAAAATGCGTCACAAGTTCAGCCGGTTGGTCAACTTTTGAGACTCGCTCTTATTTTCGCTCTTAGACATCGATTTCGTACTTCGTTGCTCCTTAACTTGTTCCATGCTCTTCGGGACTTCTTTCTTAAGCTCTCCAAAATCTTGCCCTAGCCTCTCTTAGCTCCATTCATCGTGTTCTTCGCCTCGGATCTACGAATCTGTATAAAACCATCGAAATAGATTAGATCCTGAACTTTCCCACACAACGAGTGCTAATCTAAATTAACACTAAAATATGCGTAATTACAATAAAAATGCATCTAAATTAGCCTATTATGCCTATTAAAATATGTCTTATCATCCTTTCAGTAATGTGGGGATGTTGTCAAGTAGCTATGCCTTAAGCTCAGTTGCTAAAATATATGCATTGCGTTCGTGCACATGCTTTCATACAGAGTTACAACTGATATGGTGGATGACTATTATCATATTGGTACAACCACTACACAAATTAAATGTGCTTGTGTGACTATGTTGATGGGATCATTTTTTTGTTTGTAGATGAGTACTTAAGAAATCCCAAAACGCGGACATGCAACACCTACTCCATGTTGGGGAGCAACGGGGATGTCCTAACATGATCGAGAGTATCGATTGCATGGATTGGACTTGGAAGAATTATCTCACAGCATGAAAGGGTAAATATGTTCGCGGTGTTATACAACCTTTGTGCTGGAAGCAGTTGTGACATACAACCTTTGGATTTAGCATTGATGATATGAGCCAAAAGCCATGGAAGACCCGGGGTTTGTGAAACTTGTAGTTCATCAAATCTCGGGATGTCAACACACAGACAAGATATTACACAGTAATAAAGCATGCTTGAAAAGAGACATTTTCTACTATGTACTAACATAACAATATATGATCATTTTTGTCGTGATAAGCATTACTTTTGAAGTCTCAATAGAGAAATACTTACTTACATCAAATATACAATTTTTTAAGGCTATGCCCAAATCTATAAAAGGAAAGACATGAAATTACATAGAAATAAAGCATCTTAAATCAATAAATAGAATATGCTCAACGATTGACTCTCGAATATGCTCATGAGATCCTTCAAAAAAAGTTCTTAGAAATGAATAATAATTCCTCGATCTCACTTGGCAATGTGGAAACCATATCGATCGAGGATTGGTGGTAGATCAACCTCCTGAATCTCACTAGGTAGTGGAGAGACCATCTCAAATATCAATGGTGGATCAATCCCCTCAATCTTAGTGGGCAGTGAGTGAACAATCTCAATGGATTGCTCTTCATTTCCCATGTCGGACCCAATTATATAAAAATTGCAGAGGATTTTTGATTTATATAAATTGTAATTCACACATCTAGAAGACAATGAAAATATCACTTGAATTGAAACGATTAGTAGAAAATTTGACAATTTTATCAATTTTGATACATATGTTATACTCGTAGTATAATAATTTTGCAATTAAATTTTGTGTATCGTTGGTTGTTGTGATGTTAAGGATGTTTGTACCATATCGAAAAACATGAGAATCTAAGCCTTGTATATATGTCAGTGAACTACTTCTTCCATTGTCAATTGGTTTTAGAACGAAACCTCACTAGTTATGTGTATTCAATTTGGGCTAGCGCATGTGCACTTGGACATGTGAGTCCCCCATGTTATATGGCCCATCGGGATATTTATCATGATATCACAGTGGTGCGTTCTGGAACCCTAGTCGACATGACGTCAAGTGTAACTAACATATGTTATGGGGTCATATAATTGTACTTGAGGGAATATGTTATGATGACTTTAAATTATGACAACATATTATTTTGATAAATTTTTCAGTGGGGATTTTTTTTTCAAAATCAACTATAACACTCTATACAAGACGTTATGCATTGTTTTTAGTGTGTGTGTGTGTGTGTGGGGGGGGGGGGTGATCAACCAAAGCAATTAATGACTTCTTCCGTTGTTAAACTTAACTGATTTCCATTTTAGATTAACCAAAGAAATTGCTCATAATGTTAAATTCCAAGTATCAATGAAAAAAGGAGTCTTCCTGCAAGCTACAAAATATTTTTCTAGGTCAATGACTACGAGGAGCCAGAAACCGGCTAAAATTACAAGACTAAAAAGAGTCATTTCCTACCAATTACTGAGGTAACTACAATCCTCCCCTCCTCTGCGTTTCCAGCGGATTCACCTTCCTCTACCTCCAATTATGATGTTGTACAGATCTAAATCCCACATGAACTCAGTTCTGCCTCGGGTCCACCTTTAGGAACATGGGGGGCTTCACATCAACTATCACTAGGATCGTACTCAGGAGTGTCAAAAAAACAATCCTCCCACATCAAACCCAACGATATTGCTCGTGAATACTTGTCGATGCTCTCTTTGTTTATCAAATCCCAAGTGAAGACAATCAAGATGCCAGTGCCCTTAACAACGACAAATTAGTAATCGCCTTTCTTGATTCTTGTCGTTGAAGGTAAGTTGGAGATAACTGATGTAGATGTCCATATTACTCTAGTGCTGTTCATGGTGAAGAAGATGATTTGTAGGAAAAGTTCTAAAGAGAACTTTGATGTTGTTAAAAAGTGGCGGAGTTTGTTTTCAGTCGGAGATCATATTACATCATTTGTTTTGATTGGTAAGCCGATTGAGGATGTTGATGTTAGTGATAAGTTTTTGGTCAATCTTGTTGTTTTATTCCATTCTTTGATCGTGGACACCAATCTGAATGGAAATGTAAATCAAAGTTTGGTTAGAGTATTGTATGGAATTGAGAATTTCAAAGACTTGAATTAGTGTGCATTCTTGTTAGAAAGCTTAGTGGACTCAAAGAGATGTTGGGAGGAAAACAAGAATAGTCAATTTAAAGGTCATATCCTATTCCTAATTGTGAGTATTTATTTGTACCCCATTCTATACCAAATATAATAAGGATGTTCGGAGTGATTTATAAGTGTTTCAAATTCTACCGTTGTCATAAGAGCTCTTCCCTTTTTTCCATCATTCTCCTCCATCTCCCCCTTTTTTTCTATTTGAATCCAGAGAATAACACATCCATTTTTCATCAAGATATCATCTTTTTTACAACATGTGGCAGAATGGCTCTCAAAGAGTGGAAATTCTATGAAACCATCGAAAAATTACTCATTAGGGAGCCCATGAAGAAACACACATTAAGTCTAGTCTATGAAATCACCACCAATTTTTTATTAATTAAATTTATTTGAAATTATTAATATATTAATTCTTTGTTTCAAAACAGATGGATGTAGGTATTCTGGAACAATTTGACATATTGAGTATCAACTTCGTTTGGCCTATGACGATTGCCAATCCTCGTATTTACATTAACGACAAGGATGTAGTGAATCAAGCAAGGTGAAAGGAAGATTTTAAAGCTTCTGAATACAATTCCCAACAACTAACTCAAATTCTAGAATTTGCGAAGGTTAGTGGAGTTACTTTGTGGAATGGGCTTAAGTTCAAAATAGACTGTTATCATTGTCATTCATTTGGTCGGGTAAGGAGAAACAATGTCCTAGTAATAAGTATGTTCGGAGTGATTTATAAGTGTTTCAAGCCCTACCCATGTCACAAAAGCTCTTCATTATTAGGCTCTAAGTGAGGACAACGGACTTGAGATGGCAATGTGACATGGGTTGGTGCGTCCTAACACTTTGGGTCTTACACCGATGGCTAGGTGACATGGGTTGCTGCCTCTTAACACTTCGGGTCTTAGACCACCTATATAGAAGGTGATTGCCATAGAAATAGGAGCTGGTATAAAATTAACCTAATTCTTGTTGTAGGTTTTCCCATATGCTCTAACTGCATTTATACCTATCGCTTAAACAAAGGCTTTGTAGGTCAAGGAGTGTGCCTAACTACATTTATATCTATCGCTCCAACAAACGTTATGTAGGTCAATCAGTGCTTGGGCTAGACACCGAATCCTTCCACCCCTGTAACAACCATGTTTTTACATATTAAAGCATTATGGACTAGATAGCTTGGGTCTATCACTCCTAAATCGGTAATGGTCTTAGAAAAAAAAATCCAAAATAAGCAGGGCAAAATGATACATCCAATCAATATACATTATATACTAATAGCTTGACTCACAAACATTGCCCTAGGTGAAGCTAGGGTCATATGCCCGCTCTTCAAATCTAGCATCAAATCTGATGAGAGACTATCACAGTCACACTATTGCACAATTGGCTAAACCTACCATAATCCCACTATATTTGTCTCCAACTCAAGCTGCACCGAGAAAGATGCTCAATCTCCTATATGTGGGGGCTAAGGATCAGTCTATAAGGCCATAGACACATGCACTGCAAAATGCAAAGAATGATCTAATGGCAAAGAGTGAGATGAGATAATATCATGTCATGGACTTGAATATAAATGGAAACAATGGCAACAACAATGTAGAGCAGAAATGTCACTTATGTCCAAAATAGGTCCTTGATAATACAATTGACTCCTACACTCATTATCATATAATGGAAGGCCAAACAAAGCTCATGAAGGTAGAATGCTCTCAGAGTCCTTTTCATAGTACTTCTTATATAGACCCCTCATGGCCTAGTAGAAGATCACACAAAAGTTGAACACTTCGTCACCAATGGTCATCACTATAGAAATAAAGGCATGTGAAATCAACCGCAAAACATAAAGAATGTTACGGGGCTAGATAATTTTAATTGAGGGGACGTGTTATTACAACTTTCTATAAACGGAAATTTCGCGAGGTACCCCTGAGGTATTGCAATTTTCGCGAGGTATACAACTCTTTTACATATTTTGCGTGGTGCCCCTAGGGTTTTGATTATTTTCACCTCGTGCCCTTCCTCGTTAAATTTAACGGATTCCTAATGCTCTGTTAGTATTCAGTAAACAAAAAAAAAAGAAAAAAGAAAAAGAGAAAGCAAGAACAAACCGAGAAAGAATCGAAGAGAGAGCGGAGAAGAAGACGGTCGACCGCGAAAGAAAGAAAGCTTGAGAGAAAGGAAGACAAAGGTCAAAGATCTGGGTAGCCAAGGTTGCTCCGGCGGCGGCTCCAGCGGCCAACGCCTCCACCATCGCTGACAATGGATCTGTACCAATTAAATTTCAGAGGCGTGAGGAAGAGGCCCTGGGGAGGTACGCCGCTGAGATCAGAGATCCGTTGAAGAAGACGCGTGTCTGGCTCGACAACTTTGACTCCGCCGAGGATGCCGCCAAGGCCCACGATGCCACTGCTCGAAGCCTCCACGGTTCAAGGCGAAGACCAATTTCTTGATCTCCTCCTCGCTCGCTCCTTTGAACCCTAATCGATTCCCTCCCTTATGCTCGAACGATGCCCGATTTGACCAATGTCAGCGGAGAGATTAGACGGTGGCGGCTACAGTGGCCTGAGGGCCGAGGGCGGCGGCTACGGTCCTGGCGGCGAAGGAGCCTAGGAGACCGCAACCGAGGATGCCACCGGTTGCGCCGGAGGATTGCCGGAGTGACTGCGACTCTTCTTCGTCTGTGATTGATGGCGACGAGAACATGGTTTTTACAATGTCAATTGGGGGTGCGTGGGAGAGCCTCTCTCTTCTTCGAGCGTTCTTTCCTTTTTCTTTTTTTTTTTACATCCAAAAGTAACGGAGTACCATTTCATTAGTTAAAATTTAACCCCGAGGGCACGAGGTGAAAAGAATCAAAACCCTAGGGATACCACGCGAAATATGCAAAAGAGTTGTATACCTCGCGAAAATTGCAATATCTCAGGGGTACCTCGCGAAATTTCCGTTCTATAAATTATGACAATATATTATTTTAATAAATTTTTTAGCGGGATTTTTTTTTTCAAAATAAACCATAACACGTGTGTGTCTAGGGATCAAGATCAACCAATTGTTTTCCCAAATCCAAGAGTCAATGTTTAAAGATGTAGAGCGTATATTTGGTGTTTTATAACAACAATTTGCTATTATTTGTAGGTTGCATAATAATATTGTGGAAGATGAAAGGGATACCCACTACCTACACATTCATGCAACTGAATTTGACCATCTTCAAGAGTCCGAGCCACCCACTTCAAAAATACCAGGCTCCATGAGTGCCATCAAGACACGATGCTTGAACCTGTGTGCTTGACTTAAGTGTTCTCTATGATATTGCGTGTTTGCTTTTTATATGTGTTTGCTTTTTATATGTACTCTTTTTAATCATATATTTGAATTATTGTCATTTGATGTACTTGTATTTTTTAGATGTGGTTATTTTAATAGTTTGAATAATTTTAACAAAAAATCATTTACATAATATATAAATTCATATATTCTTTTAGTAATTTCAATAATTATAAAAAAAATAAGTTACATAATATCTATATTCTATATAATATACTAAAACAAAGACTTGAAGTCTCCTCTAATGCAATTCACTTATGTGCCATTTTCTGGTGAAATTTGACTTGAGTTTTTTGACACGTCAATTAATGATGATCCAATATATTTAAAACAAGTTAGACAATAACCTCATCTATTTTATCCTCATGTCATCCTATCTGTCCATATGATATTTTATCTGATTACAAAATCTATCATTTTACCATTAGTTATTTTATAAATATTGTATCTTAAATTATTTTATCTTTAGTCATTAAGATTGATTATTTTAGTTCATTATATATAATGATAAGATTTTATTATTAATCAATTATCTATTAAACAATAAAATCTTATCATTAAAATATTTATATTAATTCTCAACCTCATATTTTAAGTTGTTACAAAACCTATTATTTTAATGATTCCTTGAATTTTTTTTATTAAATAATTTCAAATAAACTATTTTAATCTTCACATAAAATTTAATAAAAAATAATTTTAATTTACTTAATTAAATAAAATATAATTTATTAACAAAACGCGCAAAAACGCTGGTAACAAATACTAGTTTATATAATACTAATAATGTACTCTGACAAGGCTGACATTATCATTAATAAGAATTTAACAATACTTCGTATATGCATTTATAATGTCTGATTAGTAGATAAAATGTAAATGATTAGAATTCGGAAGATGGTTCCGAAAGTAGAGTACACAAATATAGGTGTAATTAGTGGGAAAGATAAAGTGGGTGGGGGGAAAAATATATACACACCACTGTGCATGACCTAATTGATTAAGGTTTAGGAGAAATGAATACATTTGCTATGGATTTTAGGTTTTCATAAACTTTAAAAACCAAGTTGGAAACATTAAGGTGTGTTTGGATTCCATTGCATTTTCATTATAATGCAATTATTGTACCTCGTTTTATGTGTCCATTTGGTTATAAAAATAAAAATCTCGTAAAAACCGATGTAAAACCGTAATTTAAAAAAATAATCACATAAATCGAGATAAAATAATTGCATTTTAATTAATATATCGTGGAATCCAAAAATGTCATAATTTAAACGCCTTAAATTTTTTGTTAACCAAACACCGCCTTATCATTTTGCATTATAAGCATAATGCATTTGGAATCCAAACACACCCTAATGTCTTGCACTTGATGAAATTAACTTTGAAGCCCCTATTTGATTTTTCTTCTCTTATTTGTACCAAAATCTTATCATGTTTGTTCCTGAGTCTCGAGGCCTACAGGGCATTACTTACAGTTACATATGGTAGACCTCGCTGACGTTGAAGACGAACATGGTTGGCGAAAACTCTTGCAAGAAGGTTACTATTTTTTATTATGGTAGTTGTATAACGGTATGTTGAAGAAAGGTTGCTTCAGAGATTGGTGTTGTATATGTACATGGATCAAATGCAAAGAAAAAGTAGATCGAAATTGGTGTTGTATTTGTACATAGATCAAGTACAAAGTCATCACACAGTATAGCATACTGCAGACCGAAATTAAGCCATAGCTATTTGTTATTTGGTCCCAATACATTGATCTTCCCTCATTGATTCGGTCTTGTTCTTCCTTTCACCTGTTGTGGGTTAAATCATCGCAATATCCCTATGATCAACTTCAAGTATACTGCAGATTGACTGAAAGAACCAGACTTGGAATTTAAATTGGAAAAGGCTATGTTTTCACACAACAATGGCTTGTGAATGATTGATTTGCAGGTGCAGCATCCGTACCTGGAGGTTGCTGGAGAGTTTGATAGAAATCGAGCTGCAGTGGCAGCTTCACAAGATGAAGAGTGAGCGTAGCCAGGAGGCGACTGCACGCGAAGCACGACCATTAAGCGTGTCATGGTCATCCTCCTGGTAGATCCAGTTCAAGAGGGAACGAATCGGCCAGGAAGAGAACACCCGGATCCAAGTCATGCTCCAACCCAGGCTCAAGTCCATGACGTCTTCAAGCCGGAATGTTTCCGGTCCATAACCTTGGAAACCAGCATTTGGCGATGAGGAACCAGCAGAAGCTGAGGCTGGGAAGGGTAGCTCATACCGACACACAGGGCAGGTGTTGTGAAGCCTTAGCCAGGGGAGGATGCAGTCGGAATGGTATTGATGCCTGCAAGGGGTCTCTCGGACCTCCTCTCCAATCACAAACTCCTCCTTGCACACCGGACACATGGAGGAGTCACTGTTGTCCATCAGCGTCTCTGTTGCAAACTTCACAACACGCAAATCATGCGCGGACCCTTCTTGATCTCTTCGCGGGCTGTCTTGTTGCACCATCTGCTGACCATCTTGTTGGTGGTCTTGAACATCTGGGATCATTAGGCTTGATGGGTTCAGAAGGAGAGCCATGGTGTCTACCAATAAAGAAGGGCTTACACGAGTGGTTAAGTCCTCCAACGTGGGCCTTGGCCTCGATATATCGAGCTCAAGGCCAAGGTGGTCGTAGCAGTAGGGGCATACAACCGTGGGGTATGAGGCAGCGACCCGTATTACCCTGGCACATTGTTGGCACTGGAAGAAGCGATACGTTCGCGTTCTTCGAACTCCGTTGATCACAACACGGGGCCGTTGCGATGGGGGCATATGTGGCGTCGGATTCGGGATGATGTTTGAAGACTAGGAATGATAAGGAGGCCAGCTGAAGGTAAAAGACTTTATATTGGCATAGAATATAGATAGCCAATTACTTGTAATCTAACCTAAATGAACAATGTAGGATTATGACTAGGAGTTACTCCTCCCAATCGAAATGTATATGTATGTATCAACTATCAAGCATTAGCTTGTTGGTAATGGTACAAAGCAGGCAAAGGAATCCAAATGATGCCTTGGGGAGTACGGTGTTTGCAAGAGGATGGTATTTGCTTTTGGATTTGGGTTGGAAGGACAACGTAAGATGTATGGGAAAGCAAGGGATGCGTATGCAATTCACAAGAGGTAACGTGTTTGGATAGGTTGAGTTTCTCTAAATATAACAAACTTTCCGATTATCTAAATGATTTTAGGGTCCAGCGATAAAGTATCTCAAAGCCAGGTAGATTGTATGTTTGATATGCAGGTCTATCAGTGTCCAAAAACCAGCAGAACACATCAAATGCAACCATAAAACCAAGGATTCAGAAGATACCTCCACCATTAATCCATTGCCAAATCTCGGGTCAGAGGAAGGAGAAGACGCTTCTGAAGCCTAGATATGATTCCCCCATAAATGAGTCCCCTTTCCAGGCTTCGACAATGGCTGCTGCTGTCCAACACCCGGGGCTCTGCACGCCTTTCTGTTTCCTCCCATTGGAAGCTGCAGCTTTATCAGCCTCTTCCTTGCCTACAGCTTTTGGAGGAAGATCTGGTATCACAGGAGGAGGTTCTGAAAAGCCTTTCGTTGTAACCGAAACATCATTTTCTCGCTTGCTTGGCTCAGGATCAAGGACTGTCGTATTGGCCAGCGGTGTGTTGGTTGCACGAGCAGGCTCGGTTGTTGTGTAGTCAAGAATGCAGCTGAAGTCGAAGAGGTGATCGGGGGGTTCTTTTGCTGCAGACGAAAAGTTGGGGTGTTCGGATTTTGAGTTGTTGACTACTGGAGATTTCCTGAACTTTTTCCTTACATGATCAAATATTGTTCCACTCCCTTTGGTTTCCTCAGAGTTGGCTTCCACAAGAGGAACCAAACCTGCAATAGTTCATGGATTAATGGCTCAACGATGAAAAATACTCATAATACAAAATGCTTTTGACAAGTCTATTAACACATCTAACAATGACCTTTTGCAGATAAAAGAACACATACCATTGGATTTGGATGTGCCTCCATCATCCACTAGATTGATGATATCAAGGCTTCTGGTTATGATGCAGGGCTTATAAACTGCAGTTTCCCCGCTCATGGTCATGGACTGATCCCCTTTTCTAGCTGCTGACACTGTAGAGACTATTTCATGGTCTACTTTCTTACTTTTGTCATTCTCCAGGGGTCCCTCCAGGTTATACGATCCATGCTGCAGTTCATGAAGGCGCTTCCTGCCTAACGTCAAGGCCACTTGTGATGGGGATTGACTGATATCTGTTGCTGCAACTGTGGGAAAATTCTTTGCCTTTTTACGTATGTGATCAAATACAGTACGGTCATTTATGATTCTGCAGTCATCCTCTTCTTCAGTCACAGCAAGCAGAGCTTCAGCACCACAAGCAGCATAGATCCATTATATACAGAACCAAACATTAGATAAATGAATTGCAGACTGATTTGTAGGGAGTACCTTCGTCAAGTTCTTCATCTAGGAGCTCAAAACTAGGCCTGAATACGTAAGGAGACATGGTTACAGTATTTTATTTTTTATTTTTTCCATCTGAATAAAAAAGAAATTACAACTAGGAATTTTAGAAGAAACAAGAGTGCACTTACATGGAATCAAGTTTCTTACTGGATTCTGTTGTAGGATATTTTCGCTGCTCTGCTGGAACAGGAAATTTACTCCCTTTTTCACCTCCAACATCGTGAATTTGAGCTGGATTGGGGAAAGATAGCTGTCTCATCACAACTTTCCGAGGAGTAATATCAGAATTCATCTCAGTGTCGACCTTGAGGATCTGGTGTAGATCAATACCAACTGCAGGAGCACTATGAAATAAGACGCTTCTGTGTTTGGTAGTAAGAATATAACTAGAAGACCCTTAGAATCAGGTACATAGTGTTCTTACCGTATTCTTCGAAAATCAGATGCGCTTTCAGCGTTGCTTTTCCTTGCTCAAGTTTTGGAAGAGTTATGGTAGTGCTATATGGGCTACGATATAGACAAAAATCATGTCAGCAAACAATTGTATTAACATAATGAAGCCCCATAGAAATCAATATCTACTTCGGTGAAGCAAGCTGTTGGTGGGAAGATCCTTTCCAGGTTTTGGAATTTATCAAGCATCTTTTCTACCTCCAGCAGGCTATTACAGAGTTCTACCTCCAGCAGGCTAGTCACCACTCCATTTTTCGTACTATATACTACAGAAGAACAAAATCTTTGCTGCTATTGCATGCTGTATGCTCCTAGAAGGATAGTAGACAGACAATACCTGGAAAACTCTTCCACCCTGAAGCCACATCAAGAATTATAAATACATAAGTAACAAAGAACACATGGGAAAACGTTTATAACAAAAAAATCTACTTGCATAACCACCATTTTTATTCTCCAAAGAATGTGAACTTCATAATTAGTTAATTACCATTATTATATTTTAAAAAATCTTCACAAATCAAGATAAGGTCTGATGGGACATTGCAGCACCAGATAAGGGTGTAATGAAAAGAAAACAAAATGAAAACGAAAACGAAGGTAAGCGCATAACAGTATGTAGTATCACCTTATTTTCTCATGATAAATGATGAGGTTATCTTCTTGAAGACCAATAACCTGCAAAATCAACAGTTTAGTTTGACCCAGAAAACTTAGCAATTGCAAAAGCAGGATGCTGATAACAAACTTTGTACTAGAAAATTTCATGAACAGAACAAACAATACCATATCAGCATAATGATGTTTGACTGATTTTGTTTCCGATAGCCTACTCAATTTTATTGCTAGGTTGGGCATCTGTCGTCTTTGACTTTCAACTGTGTCAATGTTCATCTCTACTTTTGGAGGCAAGACATGCAAGGATTCCTTAATATGGTTTCCAAATGGATACTTTCTACCAGTGATAATCTCTATTCTCCTTGGATCAGCTTCAGAGAGGGTCTCAAATGAGTTGACTCCCATTGAATGTAAAGCCTGAACAGGAAAAGAATAAATTATGTCAACAGAGTAGATAGACTATACAACTTTATTGAAAATTCGGAATCCTCTACATTTTCCACATATATTAAGACACTAAAACAACCTACCCTTGCAGTCACCATTCCAATGCCAGGTAACTGCTTCAGCAAGTAGAGGCTGTCATCCCAAAGCTTTTGGTGCAACGACTTTGCAAGTATGCTTGAGTGAAAAGCTCCCTTGTAATTTTTTTTGTAGATAAAGTAATCTCTCATGCATTTTGCAACTCTGCATCCATTTGAGCATATAGAATTTGCATCCTGTAAAGCATATTACATACATATCATCATAATACTCCCAATAGTTTTACAATTTACAGTCATTTTTATACTATAAGGATAAGGCGGGACATTATGTAAGCAGACCTGGGTAAGGGATAAATCATGAGCCCAAGGATCACCAGTCAAGCAGTCGTTGGCCAAGACAAAAATCTTTTCCTCTCTTGTTTGGATACGCTTTTTCCTTTTCCCCTTATCTCCAAGTATATGAAAGCGAAGACGACCATCCTTGTCAATGTTGATATCATTAAGAAGCTTCTTCTCATTGCGCCGAAGCTGTATCCCTACATTTTATGGTAGAAGGTAAATTCAACTTCATTACAGGAAAAATGTAATCCATACAGGAAAAACATACAAGACAACTCCTCTGCTCGGCCAACAGTGTGAAGTATGTCTTCTATATTACAACTTGGTGGTGTATGCATGATGTATTTCATTGTGTCCATTTTCAAATAGTACTTAGTCATCAGCCTTCCAGGCTCTGCAAATTTGCAAAGAACAGATAAACACTGAGGAAAATATCATGACTAGATAGAAGCTAAAAAGCTTACTGTATCTCAGGTCAAACATACCAAGAGGGTTCAAGACAAAACCATCTTCATCGGTCCAAACCATTTGATACTTGGATAATTCATTTACTTTTTGAACGCATATTTCTGTCATGACAAGCCAAGAATGAAGCATTACTAAAGTCATAAGTTCCTACAGTATGTACAAGTGAGAGAGAAGCATATAGGTACCGTGTATGTGGCTCTCTATACGATCTTTAGAAATTCCTTTTTTAAATCCATAGTTATCTGGATTCTGATAGAAACAAAGAATTTAGATAAATGAATGGATGACTAGAAGTATTTATAAATGGATGATTAAAAATGAAAGTGACACATTCCTCTATTACGTGCCTGTTTCATCCTCACGTACAAGTATGAGCACTTCATCCATTCAATTGCCCTTGTAATATCAGGGATAGTCAATTGAACTATTTCTGCAGTTAGATGCTCCGTCATACAGGATAGCAATCTAGAATTCAAGAGAGGTCAATGTAAAATAACTATGTTGGAAACAATGAAAAAAACATAAAGATAAAAGCTTAGCATGGGTTTAAGAGATTACTGTGACTCGACAGTCTCACAACCATTTAAGAGACTCTCGTACAAGTGAACCTGAAGGAAAATGAAATCATAAGGAAATTGCTAGCTGATCGTTCCTGTCATCAATGCCAGTAGTTAAATCAAGCATTTCTTCCTAAATGCTTACTGAAAAGAGCGAATATACGTAACTGTTTCTTTCCTTGTCATGATAATAACCATTCCTGTATCATCAAATGGTGGACGTCCCGCCCTACCACTCATCTGCATAGAGATCTTGATCATTAACTTTTCGGCAGTCAAGTCAGCATGAAGCAGCTTGAAATATTGGATTAGTAGTTTTATAAATGTGAGATCAAAATGGCATAATGTGCATATAAATTTTAATTCCTTTCAAGCATTCAACATAGGAAGAGTTTGAATCAGTACATGAATTGTTCAATCCCAAAATATAATAAATATGGAGTTCTCAGCTGACTCTTTACAAAGAATATGATGGCATTTACTTAAAACAACCTTTGGGTCGACAATACCTGCAATACAGTGGATCGATCATACTCCATATAGAGGTTTTTTTCCTTATTGCTGGAATTTGAAGAATCAAATATTAAATCATGTATGCAAAAGATAGATTTTATAGAAGCAAGCTGAGTTAACATACTAGTGCTGTGTTGATTTAATCACAACTGTATGTGCTGGTAAGTTGATTCCATGGGCCAGGGTATTTGTGGTACATAGAACTTGAATGTCACCACTAAGGAAGAGACCCTCAATAAGATTGCGATCCTTCATGGAAAGGCCACCATTATGATAACCAACTGTAGAAAGATGACAAGTCCTATTCAGAACTCCTACACAGATTGTTCTAAAGCAACACATACACTAATGGAGAACATTTTCTTATCAAGTTACTCGGCAATAAAAAAGTCACACCTCCATAAAGGATGTATGACTGCATTTGCCTGTCACTACATGACAGTGAGGCTTCCCTCAGTCTTTCCTGTTGCTCTTTTGTTTTGATAAAAGGATTCGAATGTCCAAATTTCATTGCTGTCTGAGAGATTTTCTGTGCTGCTTCTTGTGCTCCCTTTCTGGTTGAACAGAAAACCAGAGCAGATTTTCCTCTAGAGAATTGCATGAGAATATCTGCAAGGAAGGTGGTATTTGCAGTTTCCAAGTTTTGAGTGACTTTGGCACTGAATCATTTAGTCCAAACCAAAAATTTAGCCAACAATTTATGGTAGCTTACCAAAAATGTAGTTTTCGAGACGCTGAATATAGGAAAGCAGAGGTAGTACATCAGAATGGAAGCAAGATATCCATTGGAGAATAAAAATTAGAAAATCTGAAAGTGTGAGTGCCTGTTGGTGCTACATTACTATTTAAAGTTCAAACCAACAAAGACAGTGAATATATGCATAGTGACTCGCCTTTTCAAATAGAAAATCATTCTTTGCTGCAGCATAGCCTGTAAGCAAATAAACACTGTCAAGTGGAGAAGTGAAATAAAACTCATGTGTAAAATGAAAGAGAAAAAAAATACCCAAGTAAAATGACAGGTATACATGACAATAAAGAAGCAACTGATTGCGAATGTTTATTGGGAAGTCTGCTAATCTTTGCAATCCAATTTTCATGTGAATATTGTTATTCTAGGATGTCTAAGATATTCATCTTGAATAACCAAGTCCGGTCTTACTTTTGAAAGTCCTACACTGTTGTCATATTAACTTTTCTGCTTATTTTTCCAGGATCAGCATATGATTTTATTTGTTCTTCAATGCAGTTACATTTTTAATAATATATGGAAGCACCAGTTGCTTCTTCTCAAACTGTGGAAAATCATAGGTAAGAAGATATGAAGCAAACTAGTAGTCGCTACTTGCTCTATATTTCTCATTTACATCATAATGAAGTATGTAACATATCATTATTCTTACCAAAAACTTTCGTAGTCAGCTTTACAGGTCTCATTTCTTCACCAAACCTGCAGATGAGTTGTATACCAAATAGAATGAGCTATTTAATTTGTATAAAATAAGAAAAACAAATTAATATGCAAAAGAGACCTCTTCATTCCTTCCAGAGGTACCATAAGCCACTCAGCTGCACACCAAACAGATACCCATATTATTGCCTAGCAATCCAAATTTTACAGTTGGAAAACAGAAAAAGAAAAGAATTATTAACTTACCAAGGTCCTCGAGGTTTGGAATTGTAGCAGAAACAGCAACAAAACGTACATGGGCTATAGGGTTCAAGTTCATTTGAGGACTTCTTGCAAGCATTTTTATTCTACTCACTATTGCCTCCAAAGCAGCTCCGCGAGGATCATTTAGCAAGTGGACTTCATCGATAAGAAGAAGGGCTATGTCACTGAAAAAACTCAAGCCATTTACGTTGAATCGAGACACAGCATCAAACTTCTGCAGAGGGTGGTCCATAATAGCAGTTAGGAGACATGTTTCATAAAAGGTCAACGATCAGATAAGGAGACCGGGCACAACTTTTTTACGGTTATCTGTGGACAGCCTGTATTTCTTGTAGTGTTAGAACTCAGGATCTATATACAGAGAGAATATTGACTATATAATAACTTATCTTCTATTGCTCCATACAGACCTCTGGAGTGGTTAGTATGATATCTGCATCTTGAATGTGCTTTATGCTATAAGATTCATTATCACTTGTTAACTCGAGGCATATTATTCCCCATGAACCAAACTTTTGGCTCCAATGCCGGAGTTTCTCTTGCACCAAAGCTTTGGAAGGGGCTATGTATATCTGACATCAACATAAAAATCACCAGTTAGTGATTTTGTCTGCAGATAAGTGGTTTCCCGTTATGCAGAAGAACAGACCAATGTCTCACAAATAGACAGATTTCATATCAGTTACTTTGCTGACCATGCTATCTAATGTCTTACAACATAAATTCAGTAGAATGGCCTACAAAATTAATAGAAAATTATTTGGTTGTAGATGCTCTTGCAAGAAAAACAGGTTCAATGCTGAACTATCAAACTTATTGCATTAGCATTATAATGAAGTTGTAACTGGAACAAAAATAGCTTTTAAATTCTAAAAGCAAGTAAGACTATACAGTATGATAAATGTCCTTTTTCAACCAAAGGATTCCTATTATAGAAGCTACCAGTCACTCACTGAAGAATGCAAAACCTACAGTTTTTAAGGTTCCCTTTGCATGGATAAATCTCCCATCTCCTGCAAGGAACTTTGATAGGAGCCTCAGGATACACAGCTCAAAGAGCACCGTTTTACCACTCCCAGTTGGTGCAGAAACGACCATGTTAACATCGGAATGAAAACACACAGGAAAGCATTCACTCTGCAGAGAATTGAAGTACCTGTAGAGCATTATATTAGGATCCATCAAATGAAACTCAACCATCAAAGACTCACACTTCATGTTCAGTTTATTATGAGATACTGTATGTTCCCTTAATGTATGTTAGATTAAAAAAGATAAAACTCTATTCACTCCAATCAGATGGACCCTTCATCATGCACAAAGGGAAGCTTGCTGATGAGTTTTGGAACTAATTTAAGCATATGTGAACTCCTGACAACAGATTAAGATTATAAGACAAACTAGCATCAAGAAAACTAATTTGAAGAAAAACAAAGAGGACTTAAGAATTTATTGATTTCACCAGGATATTATACAGTTCAAATTCCACAATTTGAAACCAGGGATGGCAGAGCTACACCAGTACATCAAAAGATGAATAGGTATGCTAGTATGTAAGTAGTTTAAACCAAAAGACAGGCTATGCAATGATGGATACATAATATTTATATATTAAAACAAAGTCATATAGCTAAATGCTTTAGCAAGTCTTCAGAAAACAATATCAAGCAGGACCTTGAGGCCATATCCATAGATAATGAGCCATTCTGAATACGAACATACGGCCTCAAATGAAGAAATTAGTATAATCCTAAATATTCAATATACAAGACATAAAAGTTCAAAAACAAAAAGGAACAAAAAATCAAATTTCGGCAATTTCTCATTTTTAACTTTCAACTCAACAAACACAAACTTGAGATACAGGATTTACGAAACAATACCTAAAACTGAAAACCGATTGAAAAAGCTGGGGCAATTCAGAGGAAGATCTCAAAGAATAAGAATCCATTCGCAGTGTCGCTCAAACGTTCACCGGGAACCACTAGAAAAGGCAACGATCCGAAAACTGCAACCACTTCAGCAAAATCGTCACGGAAATCTCGCTATTAACAGATGCAATATCGACGATTCCTTCAATTAGTGCTAAATTCTTCACAAAAAAAAAAAAAAAACCCGGGAACCACTAGAAAAAGCAACGATTCGAAAACTGCAACCACTTCAGCAAAATCGTGACAGAATTCTCGCTATTAACAGATGCAATATCGACGATTCCTCCAATTAGTACTAAATTCTTTACAAAAAAAAGAAAGAATAGAATTGAAATCGGTACAGAAGCGAATAATCGCACCGGATATGAGGGATCTCCTTCTCTAGGGTTGCAGTACATGCAAGCGGCAAATCTGTGAAAAAAAACGATGATAAATGAACACCGTACAGCTCCGATTGTTCAGACAGAAGGTATTGAGGGTTTTCTCTTACGTGCGAAGGAAGAGAGATGATATCTGCAGATTTGGGCTGAGGGCGGGAAATGATAACGTTGGGAATTGGGAGAGTGAAGGACGGTGAACCCATATATTATACGGAGTATAAAATACGGAGTACATAAGGTCATCTCCGAGACTCCGACGGTCAATAGTTTACTACGGAGTAAATTATTTTAATATTTATTTAATCTAAAAAAATATAAAAATATAAAAAATTACATTTATATTTCTAATATCTCTTTTTATATATTTATAAAAATTTATTTTAAAACAGCATGTTTTAAAATTTTGAATAATTATATTTTGTAAAATATTGTCTTTTTCATTTTTAAAAATTTTAAAACATGTTTTTTCAAAATAAAATTTTATAAATATATATAAATATAAATATAAATTTTTTAAGATTAAATAAATATTAATATAAATTAGTGTTGTAGACTTGATCTTGGATTCTTGGTTGCATCTCTGATTGTACAAATACAACATATAAATCTATAAATTATAGAAAACCACTCATAAATTAGATTAAATTACAGAGTAATTTAGGGCCCGTTTGTTTCGAGCTAGGGAAAGGAAAGAGATTCATTACCTTTATGGGAAGGGAAGGGAAAGGATTAGCGTTTGATTGCGTTTTTGTTTGGTTGACTTAGAAGATGAATCATTGAATTCCCTATTACCTTTATAAATGTTTGGTTGAATTGATTTAGGAAAGGGAATCGTAATGTTTGTCGTTTTTAATTTGTAACAAGTAATGATCATCAACAGCATCTTAGAGATCTGTAAAAGCTCAGTTTTGAAAAAAAATAATCTACGTAGTATAAATTATAATTGGAACCATTTCGGATTTCTTCAGAATTGCTGCAAAACAAAGATATATCACCCTACAAATTTAATGGCGGACCACAAAAGGAAGTTTGACAATTTCCAACAAAAGTTACAATTTCCAAAAAAAAAAGTTAACAGAAGTTAACAATACACACCAGAAGTTAACAGAAGTTAACAAAATACACGCAAGAAGTTAACAGGAGTTAAGACATTACACACCAGAAGATAACAGAAGTTAAGACAACACACACCAGAAGTTAACAGGAGCCCACCTGACTCGTCTCTGACTACTAGACCCACCCCACATCCCCTCTATTCATCAGCTGAAGCATCTGAATTAATTTTGATAAAAACCTGCAGCCGATCTGTTCCATCTTGTTGGTGTTTGCACCTCTGTCAGCCCTTCTCTCAGCTTAACACACAGCTCCCACTTCATATATAATCCTATCAACCTCAAAATCAACCCATTTGAACAGCCTGTTATTTCTAGCCCTCCAAATACCACTCGCCACCGATGCCCATAACAAAACATCATAGATTCATACACTTTAGTTCAAAAGACAGCAGAGCAATTCAAAACAGCCCGTAAAACACCGTTAAACATTCACAAAATATATGCTTGTACAACCCACCTGATCAAAAAACTATCAATGGTTCAAATAAAATGAAACAAGCATCATAGATTCATAGTAACTCATTTGTGTATATACATGTAGTGAAAATAAAGCATAACAAGATTGATTCAAAAATCTATTCTGAATATTGAGGAGATAGAAATTCATACAAAGTAAAGTCTGATGTGATGCATTTCATGAAGAAGCACCAGATCATATAAGCAATTAGCTTGACTTTTGGGCCAACTAGGAATCATAGCTAACAATGTGATCATCTAAGCACCAGATCAACCCTGATACGTTTGGGATACCCGATCCTTCACCGGTGGGCTCGGAATCAAGAACCCCAAACTTGTTGTTTGCCCGATCTTGCAATATTCTTGATATCCTTGATGTTTACAAGTAGTTACAATAAAAGGGTTCGAACTATTGCGAAAGAAACGAAAACAAACAAACAAAAACTAAGTAAAAGACAACAACAAAAGAAGCAGCGACAGAAGTAGTGCAGCAGCGACGGATGCTGCGGGCGCAACAAGCCTGCGGCGGCCGCTGCCAGCAACGGCTCCTGGGTTCTGCAACGACGGATTCTGGGTTCCAGCGACAGTTTTTTTTCCAGCTTTTCTCATCTTTCTTGTGTTTGGTTTTGTGTTTGGGATTAGGGTTTGGTATCGGATGATTGATGAATGAACAAGAACATAAATTGATTGCGAAGGCTTTTGGATTGGGAATCGAGGGAACCTTTTAATCCTTAAAAGGGTTCCTCAATTATAATTCCAATCTGAATAATTCAAAGCTTACAATGTTGTTTAAATAGAAAAACATACCAATTCTATCTTTGCAAAAGATAGAGCTTTGGTTAGATAAAGATAAATAAATAACTAAAGATAGCTAATTCTTTCCTAAGATAAATCAAACCTAATAAAGATAGATAAATAACAACTTGGTGGAAAAGTAATTACCTAGATGAGATATTTTCCTTCCACCTTATTATTTCCTAATTGCATAAAATAAATATATCTAATTAATTAAATTCGAAATTAACTAAATAAATATGTGGAAATTCGTCCAACAAGGTATGGCACGACCTCATCCGATAAATATGGACTCTGAACGACCCGTTTTACTAAGACGTCGAAATGCTGTCAACCCATTAAGAACGAACCCAAATTTGAACATTAGCTCACCTTGATCCTTTGGACCTTGTTCCATGGTGGAGCCTTCTTCCTCCTTTTGAGGATGACACTCTTCGCCATCAATAGCCCTCGAATCGGTCTTGAGAGCTCGCCTGGATCAAGATCATTGTTGGACCCACAAAAGGCCATCTTGATATGCATCATTCTCCCCTTCTTAGCTTCGATTCGTCCTCGAATCGAGTCATTGAAGAGCAGAGGGGAAGGATCAGCAATCAAAAAGTAACTTCCTTGACAATCAACTTGAGATGGCGCCAGCAGAATTTGAGGCAAAGGAACCTCAAAAACAACACCTGTCATAGGGAACATTGAGCAATCAAGAGGAACAATATCAATAGGCTCAATAACCCTATGAACTTCAGAATTATCAACATTAGGAACATTCTCAAGAGGTACAATAGCTAACTCCAGAGAAGTGTCCCCAACGTCCTCATCGTTGCCGTCAGAAGCAACCACATCATCTTGCAGAAAATTACAGCCAGCTTGTAGATCAGATTCGGGTGTCTTCCCGGAATAATCTTGCAGCGTGTGACCCACCTTTGGAAAGCTCGTCGAGTCAGCTTCGCAACAAGACTGAGTTGACTCAATTCCGAGGTCGGAGTCGACGGGAATCTGCGAAACAAGTTCAGCGCGTTGTGCTGAATCCGTGGCAACGATTTCAACAGAAAGCTCCTTCACGTCCTTCTTGAACTTGGCCATCACTTCCTTCACGGCCTCTTTGCATATAGCCATTAATCTGGCATCTTGTTTGGCTCTACGTTGCGCCTCTTCCTCTTCGAACTTCGCATGTGATCTGGCATAATAGACATCTAGTTCGGCTTGAATTTCGGCTTGAAGTTGTTGTTGACGCCTCTCCTTTTCGATTTCTGCTTGCCGTTGAAGTGCCTCCTCAACCTCTTTTTTTTGGAGAAGCCGAATCTGATAGCGTTGTCGACACCTCTTATCTTCGATCTCCAATTGACGTTGTTCTTCCTCTTGACGTTGAAGCCAAAGTTGACGTCTTTTGGCTTCGCGTTGGCGCTCCAGGCTTTGTTGTTGTAGCCAAGCTCTCCGGCGTAACTCTTGTTGGCGTCGTTGTTGTTTAGCACGTTCCAAAGCAAAAAATCCATCCAATGGACCGGGATCATCATCCAAATCTCCCCAAATTTCCCAAGCCATCAAATCAAGTTGTGAATAACATCAAGAAAAGACAAGAACTTGCGAAACCTACGGCTCTGATGCCACTTGATACGTTTGGGATACCTGATCCTTCGCCCGTGGGCTCAGAATCAAGAACCCCAAACTTGTTGTTTGCCCGATCTTGCAATATTCTTGGTATCCTTGATGTTTACAAGTAGTTACAATAAAAGGGTTCGAACTATTGCGAAAGAAACGAAAACAAACAAACAAAAACTAAGTAAAAGACAACAACAAAAGAAGCAGCGACAGAAGTAGTGCAGCAGCGACGGATGCTGCGGGCGCAACAAGCCTGCGGCGGCCGCTGCCAGCGACGGCTCCTGGGTTCTGCAGCGACGGATTCTGGGTACCAGCGACAGTTTTTTTTCCACCTTTTCTCTTCTTTCTTGTGTTTGGTTTTGTGTTTGGGATTAGGGTTTGGTATCGGATGATTGATGAATGAACAAGAACATAAATTGATTGCGAAGGCTTTTGGATTGGGAATCGAGGGAACCTTTTAATCCTTAAAAGGGTTCCTCAATTATAATTCCAATCTGAATAATTCAAAGCTTACAATGTTGTTTAAATAGAAAAACATACCAATTCTATCTTTGCAAAAGATAGAGCTTTGGTTAGATAAAGATAAATAAAATAACTAAAGATAGCTAATTCTTTCCTAAGATAAATCAAACCTAATAAAGATAGATAAATAACAACTTGGTGGAAAAGTAATTACCTAGATGAGATATTTTCCTTCCACCTTATTATTTCCTAATTGCATAAAATAAATATATCTAATTAATTAAATTCGAAGTTAACTAAATAAATATGTGGAAATTCGTCCAACAAGGTATGGCACGACCTCATCCGATAAATATGGACTCCGAACGACCCATTTTACTAAGACGTCGAAATGCTGTCAACCCATTAAGAACGAACCCAAATTTGAACATTAGCTCACCTTGCTCCTTTGGACCTTGTTCCATGGTGGAGCCTTCTTCCACCTTTTGAGGATGACACTCTTCGCCATAAATAGCCCTCGAATCGGTCTTGAGAGCTCGCCTGGATCAAGATCATTGTTGCACCCACAAAAGGCCATCTTGATATGCATCATTCTCCCCTTCTTAGCTTCGATTCGTCCTCGAATCGAGTCATTGAAGTGTAGAGGGGAAGGATCAGCAATCAAAAAGTAACTTCCTTGACAATCAACTTGAGATGGCGCCAGCAGAATTTGAGGCAAAGGAACCTCAAAAACAACACATGTCATAGGGAACATTGAGCAATCAAGAGGAACAATATCAATAGGCTCAATAACCCTATGAACTTCAGAATTATCAACATTAGGAACATTCTCAAGAGGTACAATAGCTAACTCCAGAGAAGTGTCCCCAACGTCCTCATCGTTGCCGTCAGAAGCAACCACATCATCTTGCAGAAAATTACAGCCAGCTTGCAGATCGGATTCGGGTGTCTTCCCGGAAGAATCTTGCAGCGTGTGACCCACCGTTGGAAAGCTCGTCGAGTCAGCTTCGCAACAAGAATGAGTTGACTCAATTCCGAGGTTGGAGTCGACGGGAATCTGCGAAACAAGTTCAGCGCGTTGTGCTGAATCCGTGGCAACGATTTCAATAGAAAGCTCCTTCACGTCCTTCTTGAAATTGGCCATCACTTCCTTATCTTCGATCTCCAATTGACGAATCTGATAGCATTGTCGACACCTCTTATCTTCGATCTCCAATTGATGTTGTTCCTCCTCTTGACGTTGAAGCCAAAGTTGACGTCTTTTGGCTTCGCGTTGACGCTCTAGGCTTTGTTGTTGTAGCCAAGCTCTCCAACGTAACTCTTGTTGGCGTCGTTGTTATTTAGCACGTTCCAAAGCAAAAAATCCATCCAATGGATCCGGATCATCATCCAAATCTCCCCAAATTTCCCAAGCCATCAAATCAAGTTGTGAATAACATCAAGAAAAGACAAGAACTTGCGAAACCTACGGCTCTGATGCCACTTGATACGTTTGGATACCCGATCCTTCGCCTGTGGGCTCGGAATCAAGAACCCCAAACTAGTTGTTTGCCCGATCTTGCAATATTCTTGGTATCCTTGATGTTTACAAGTAGTTACAATAAAAGGGTTCGAACTATTGCGAAAGAAACGAAAACAAACAAACAAAAACTAAGTAAAAGACAACAACAAAAGAAGCAGCGACAGAACTGGTGCAGCAGCGACGGATGCTGCGGGCGCAGCAAGCCTACGGCGGCCGCTGCCAGCGACTGGTCCTGGGTTCTGCAGCGACGGATTCTGGGTTCCAGCGACAGTTTTTTTAAGCTTTTCTCTTCTTTCTTGTGTTTGGTTTTGTGTTTGGGATTACGGTTTAATATCGGATGATTGATGAATGAATAAGAACATAAATTGATTGCGAAGACTTTTGGATTGGGAATCGAGGGAACCTTTTAATCCTTAAAAGGGTTCCTCAATTATAATTCCAATCTGAATAATTCAAAGCTTACAATGTTGTTTAAATAGAAAAACATACCAATTCTATCTTTGCAAAAGATAGAGCTTTGGTTAGATAAAGATAAATAAAATAACTAAAGATAGCTAATTCTTTCCTAAGATAAATCAAACCTAATAAAGATAGATAAATAACAACTTGGTGGAAAAGGAATTACCTAGATGAGATATTTTCCTTCCACCTTATTATTTCCTAATTTCATAAAATAAATATATCTAATTAATTAAATTCGAAATTAACTAAATAAATATGTGGAAATTCGTCCAACAAGGTATGGCACGGCCTCATCCGATAAATATGGACTCCGAACGACCCGTTTTACTGAGACGTCGAAATGCTGTCAACCCATTAATAACGAACCCAAATTTGAACATTAGCTCACCTTGCTCCTTTGGACCTTGTTCCATGGTGGAGCCTTCTTCCTCTTTTTGAGGATGACACTCTTCGCCATCAATAGCCCTCGAATCGATCTTGAGAGCTCGCCTGGATCAAGATCATTGTTGGACCCACAAAAGGCCATCTTGATATGCATCATTCTCCCCTTCTTAGCTTCGATTTGTCCTCGAATCGAGTCATTGAAGAGCAGAGGGGAAGGATCAGCAATCAAAAAGTAACTTCCTTGACAATAAACTTGAGATGGCGCTTGCAGAATTTGAGGCAAAGGAACCTCAAAAACAACACCTGTCATAGGGAACATTGAGCAATCAAGAGGAACAATATCAATAGGCTCAATAACCCTATGAACTTCAGAATTATCAACATTAGGAACATTCTCAAGAGGTACAATAGCTAACTCCCGAGAAGTGTCCCCAACGTCCTCATCGTTGTCGTCAGAAGCAACCACATCATCTTGCAGAAAATTACAGCCAGCTTGCAGATCAGATTCGGGTGTCTTCCCGGATAAATCTTGCAGCGTGTGACCCACCGTTGGAAAGCTCGTCGAGTCAGCTTCGCAACAAGACTGGGTTGACTCAATTCCGAGGTCGGAGTCAACGGAAATCTGCGAAACAAGTTCAGCGCGTTGTGCTGAATCCGTGGAAACGATTTCAATAGAAAGCTCCTTCACGTCCTTCTTGAACTTGGCCATCACTTCCTTCACGGCCTATTTGCATATAGCCATTAATCTGGCATCTTGGTTGGCTCTACGTTGCGCCTCTTCCTCTTCAAACTTCGCATGTGATCTGCCATAATAGACATCTAGTTCTGCTTGGATTTCGGCTTGAAGTTGTTGTTGACGCCTCTCCTTTTCGATTTCTGCTTGCCGTTGAAGTTCCTCCTTAACCCCCTTTTTTTGGAGAAGCCGAATCTGATAGCGTTGTCGACACCACTTATCTTCGATCTCCAATTGACGTTGTTCTTCCTCTTGACGTTGAAGCCAAAGTTGACGTCTTTTGGCTTCGCGTTGACGCTATAGGGTTTGTTGATGTAGCCAAGCACTCCGACGTAACTCTTGTTGGCGTCGTTGTTGTTTAGGACGTTCCAAAGCAAAAAATCCATCCAATGGATCTGGATCATCATCCAAATCTCCCCAAATTTCCCAAGCCATCAAATCAAGTTGTGAATAACATCAAGAAAAGACAAGAACTTGCGAAACCTACGGCTCTTATGCCACTTGATACGTTTGGAATAACCGATCCTTCGCCCGTGGGCTCGAAATCAAGAACCCCGAACTTGTTGTTTGCCCGATCTTGCAATATTCTTGATATCCTTGATGTATACAAGTAGTTACAATAAAAGGGTTCGAACTATTGCGGAAGAAACGAAAACAAACAAACAAAAACTAAGTAAAAGACAACAACAAAAGAAGCAGCGACAGAACTGGTGCAGCAGCGACGGATGCTGCGGGCACAACAAGCCTGCGGCGGCCGCTGCCAGCGACGGCTCCAGGGTTCTGCAGCGACGGATTCTGGGTTCCAGCGACAGTTTTTTTCAGCTTTTCTCTTCTTTCTTGTGTTTGGTTTTGTGTTTGGGATTAGGTTTTGGTATCGGATGATTGATGAATGAACAAGAACATAAATTGATTGCGAAGGCTTTTGGATTGGGAATCGAGGGAACCTTTTAATCCTTAAAAGGGTTCCTCAATTATAATTCCAATCTGAATAATTCAAAGCTTACAATGTTGTTTAAATAGAAAAACATACCAATTCTATCTTTGCAAAAGATAGAGCTTTGGTTTGATAAAGATAAATAAAATAACTAATGATAGCTAATTCTTTCCTAAGATAAATCAAACCTAATAAAGATAGATAAATAACAACTTGGTGGAAAAGGAATTACCTAGATGAGATATTTTCCTTCCACCTTATTATTTCCTAATTGCATAAAATAAATATATCTAATTAATTAAATTCGAAATTAACTAAATAAATATGTGGAAATTCGTCCAACAAGGTATGGCACGGCCTCATCCGATAAATATGGACTCCAAACGACCCGTTTTACTGAGACGTCGAAATGCTGTCAACCCATTAATAACGAACCCAAATTTGAACATTAGCTCACCTTGCTCCTTTGGACCTTGTTCCATGGTGGAGCCTTCTTCCTCTTTTTGAGGATGACACTCTTCGCCATCAATAGCCCTCGAATCGATCTTGAGAGCTCGCCTGGATCAAGATCATTGTTGGACCCACAAAAGGCCATCTTGATATGCATCATTCTCCCCTTCTTAGCTTCGATTTGTCCTCGAATCGAGTCATTGAAGAGCAGAGGGGAAGGATCAGCAATCAAAAAGTAACTTCCTTGACAATAAACTTGAGATGGCGCTTGCAGAATTTGAGGCAAAGGAACCTCAAAAACAACACCTGTCATAGGGAACATTGAGCAATCAAGAGGAACAATATCAATAGGCTCAATAACCCTATGAACTTCAGAATTATCAACATTAGGAACATTCTCAAGAGGTACAATAGCTAACTCCAGAGAAGTGTCCCCAACGTCCTCATCGTTGCCGTCAGAAGCAACCACATCATCTTGCAGAAAATTACAGCCAGCTTGTAGATCAGATTCGGGTGTCTTCCCGGAATAATCTTGCAGCGTGTGACCCACCTTTGGAAAGCTCGTCGAGTCAGCTTCGCAACAAGAATGAGTTGACTCAATTCCGAGGTTGGAGTCGACGGGAATCTGCGAAACAAGTTCAGCGCGTTGTGCTGAATCCGTGGAAACGATTTCAACAGAAAGCTCCTTCACGTCCTTCTTGAACTTGGCCATCACTTCCTTCACGGCCTCTTTGCATATAGCCATTAATCTGGCATCTTGGTTGGCTCTACGTTGCGCCTCTTCGTCTTCAAACTTCGCATGTGATCTGCCATAATAGACATCTAGTTCGGCTTGAATTTCGGCTTGAAGTTGTTGTTGACGCCTCTCCTTTTCGATTTCTGCTTGCCGTTGAAGTTCCTCCTTAACCCCCTTTTTTTGGAGAAGCCCAATCTGATAGCGTTGTCGACACCACTTATCTTCGATCTCCAATTAACGTTGTTCTTCCTCTTGACGTTGAAGCCAAAGTTGACGTCTTTTGGCTTCGCGTTGACGCTATAGGGTTTGTTGATGTAGCCAAGCACTCCGACGTAACTCTTGTTGGCGTCGTTGTTGTTTAGGACGTTCCAAAGCAAAAAATCCATCCAATGGATCGGGATCATCATCCAAATCTCCCCAAATTTCCCAAGCCATCAAATCAAGTTGTGAATAACATCAAGAAAAGACAAGAACTTGCGAAACCTACGGCTCTTATGCCACTTGATACGTTTGGGATAACCGATCCTTCGCCCGTGGGCTCGAAATCAAGAACCCCGAACTTGTTGTTTGCCCGATCTTGCAATATTCTTGATATCCTTGATGTATACAAGTAGTTACAATAAAAGGGTTCGAACTATTGCGGAAGAAACGAAAACAAACAAACAAAAACTAAGTAAAAGACAACAACAAAAGAAGCAGCGACAGAACTGGTGCAGCAGCGACGGATGCTGCGGGCACAGCAAGCCTGCGGCGGGCGCTGCCAGCGACGGCTCCTGGGTTCTGCAGCGACGGATTCTGGGTTCTAGCGACAGTTTTTTCAGCTTTTCTCTTCTTTCTTGTGTTTGGTTTTGTGTTTGGGATTAGGGTTTGGTATCGGATGATTGATGAATGAACAAGAACATAAATTGATTGCGAAGGCTTTTGGATTGGGAATCGAGGGAATCTTTTAATCCTTAAAAGGGTTCCTCAATTATAATTCCAATCTGAATAATTCAAAGCTTACAATGTTGTTTAAATAGAAAATCATACCAATCCTATCTTTGCAAAAGATAGAGCTTTGGTTAGATAAAGATAAATAAAATAACTAAAGATAGCTAATTCTTTCCTAAGATAAATCAAACCTAATAAAGATAGATAAATAACAACTTGGTGGAAAAGGAATTACCTAGATGAGATATTTTCCTTCCACCTTATTATTTCCTAATTGCATAAAATAAATATATCTAATTAATTAAATTCGAAATTAACTAAATAAATATGTGGAAATTCGTCCAACAAGGTATGGCACGGCCTCATCCGATAAATATGGACTCCGAACGACCCGTTTTACTGAGACGTCGAAATGCTGTCAACCCATTAATAACGAACCCAAATTTGAACATTAGCTCACCTTGCTCCTTTGGACCTTGTTCCATGGTGGAGCCTTCTTCCTCTTTTTGAGGATGACACTCTTCGCCATCAATAGCCCTCGAATCGATCTTGAGAGCTCGCCTGGATCAAGATCATTGTTGGACCCACAAAAGGCCATCTTGATATGCATCATTCTCCCCTTCTTAGCTTCGATTTGTCCTCGAATCGAGTCATTGAAGAGCAGAGGGGAAGGATCAGCAATCAAAAAGTAACTTCCTTGACAATAAACTTGAGATGGCGCTTGCAGAATTTGAGGCAAAGGAACCTCAAAAACAACACCTGTCATAGGGAACATTGAGCAATCAAGAGGAACAATATCAATAGGCTCAATAACCCTATGAACTTCAGAATTATCAACATTTGGAACATTCTCAAGAGGTACAATAGCTAACTCCCGAGAAGTGTCCCCAACGTCCTCATCGTTGTCGTCAGAAGCAACCACATCATCTTGCAGAAAATTACAGCCAGCTTGCAGATCAGATTCGGGTGTCTTCCCGGATAAATCTTGCAGCGTGTGACCCACCGTTGGAAAGCTCGTCGAGTCAGCTTCGCAACAAGACTGGGTTGACTCAATTCCGAGGTCGGAGTCAACGGAAATCTGCGAAACAAGTTCAGCGCGTTGTGCTGAATCCGTGGAAACGATTTCAACAGAAAGCTCCTTCACGTCCTTCTTGAACTTGGCCATCACTTCCTTCACGGCCTCTTTGCATATAGCCATTAATTTGGCATCTTGGTTGGCTCTACGTTGCGCGTCTTCCTCTTCAAACTTCGCATGTGATCTGCCATAATAGACATCTAGTTCGGCTTGAATTTCGGCTTGAAGTTGTTGTTGACGCCTCTCCTTTTCGATTTCTGCTTGCCGTTGAAGTGCCTCCTCAGCCTCTTTTTTTTGGAGAAGCCCAATCTGATAGCGTTGTCGACACCTCTTATCTTCGATCTCCAATTGACGTTGTTCTTCCTCTTGACGTTGAAGCCAAAGTTGACGTCTTTTGGCTTCGCGTTGACGCTATAGGGTTTGTTGATGTAGCCAAGCACTCCGACGTAACTCTTGTTGGCGTCGTTGTTGTTTAGGACGTTCCAAAGCAAAAAATCCATCCAATGGATCGGGATCATCATCCAAATCTCCCCAAATTTCCCAAGCCATCAAATCAAGTTGTGAATAACATCAAGAAAAGACAAGAACTTGCGAAACCTACGGCTCTTATGCCACTTGATACGTTTGGAATAACCGATCCTTCGCCCGTGGGCTCGAAATCAAGAACCCCGAACTTGTTGTTTGCCCGATCTTGCAATATTCTTGATATCCTTGATGTATACAAGTAGTTACAATAAAAGGGTTCGAACTATTGCGGAAGAAACGAAAACAAACAAACAAAAACTAAGTAAAAGACAACAACAAAAGAAGCAGCGACAGAACTGGTGCAGCAGCGACGGATGCTGCGGGCACAGCAAGCCTGCGGCGGGCGCTGCCAGCGACGGCTCCTGGGTTCTGCAGCGACGGATTCTGGGTTCTAGCGACAGTTTTTTCAGCTTTTCTCTTCTTTCTTGTGTTTGGTTTTGTGTTTGGGATTAGGGTTTGGTATCGGATGATTGATGAATGAACAAGAACATAAATTGATTGCGAAGGCTTTTGGATTGGGAATCGAGGGAATCTTTTAATCCTTAAAAGGGTTCCTCAATTATAATTCCAATCTGAATAATTCAAAGCTTACAATGTTGTTTAAATAGAAAAACATACCAATCCTATCTTTGCAAAAGATAGAGCTTTGGTTAGATAAAGATAAATAAAATAACTAAAGATAGCTAATTCTTTCCTAAGATAAATCAAACCTAATAAAGATAGATAAATAACAACTTGGTGGAAAAGGAATTACCTAGATGAGATATTTTCCTTCCACCTTATTATTTCCTAATTGCATAAAATAAATATATCTAATTAATTAAATTCGAAATTAACTAAATAAATATGTGGAAATTCGTCCAACAAGGTATGGCACGGCCTCATCCGATAAATATGGACTCCGAACGACCCGTTTTACTGAGACGTCGAAATGCTGTCAACCCATTAATAACGAACCCAAATTTGAACATTAGCTCACCTTGCTCCTTTGGACCTTGTTCCATGGTGGAGCCTTCTTCCTCTTTTTGAGGATGACACTCTTCGCCATCAATAGCCCTCGAATCGATCTTGAGAGCTCGCCTGGATCAAGATCATTGTTGGACCCACAAAAGGCCATCTTGATATGCATCATTCTCCCCTTCTTAGCTTCGATTTGTCCTCGAATCGAGTCATTGAAGAGCAGAGGGGAAGGATCAGCAATCAAAAAGTAACTTCCTTGACAATAAACTTGAGATGGCGCTTGCAGAATTTGAGGCAAAGGAACCTCAAAAACAACACCTGTCATAGGGAACATTGAGCAATCAAGAGGAACAATATCAATAGGCTCAATAACCCTATGAACTTCAGAATTATCAACATTAGGAACATTCTCAAGAGGTACAATAGCTAACTCCTGAGAAGTGTCCCCAACGTCCTCATCGTTGTCGTCAGAAGCAACCACATCATCTTGCAGAAAATTACAGCCAGCTTGCAGATCAGATTCGGGTGTCTTCCCGGAGGAATCTTGCAGCATGTGACCCACCGTTGAAAAGCTCGTCGAGTCAGCTTCGCAACAAGACTGGGTTGACTCAATTCCGAGGTCGGAGTCAACGGGAATCTGCGAAACAAGTTCAGCGCGTTGTGCTGAATCCGTGGCAACGATTTCAACAGAAAGCTCCTTCACGTCCATCTTGAACTTGGCCATCACTTCCTTCACGGCCTCTTTGCATATAGCCATTAATCTAGCATCTTGGTTGGCTCTACGTTGCTCCTCTTCCTCTTCGAACTTCGGATATGATTTGGCATAATAGACATCTAGTTCGGCTTGAATTTTGGCTTGAAGTTGTTGTTGACGCCTCTCCTTTTCGATTTCTGCTTGCCGTTGAAGTGCCTCCTCAAACTCTTTTTTTTGGAGAAGCCGAATCTGATAGCGTTGTCGACACGTCTTATCTTCGATCTCCAATTGACGTTGTTCTTCCTCTTGACGTTGAAGCCAAAGTTGACGTCTTTTGGCTTCGCGTTGACGCTCTAGGCTTTGTTGTTGTAGCCAAGCTCTCCGACATAACTCTTGTTGGCGTCGTTGTTGTTTAGCACGTTCCAAAGCAAAAAATCCATCCAATGGATCGGGATCATCATCCAAATCTCCCCAAATTTCGCAAGCCATCAAATCAAGTTGTGAATAACATCAAGAAAAGACAAGAACTTGCGAAACCTACGGCTCTGATGCCACTTGATACGTTTGGGATACCCGATCCTTCGCCTGTGGGCTCGGAATCAAGAACCCCAAACTTGTTGTTTGCCCGATCTTGTAATATTCTTGATATCATTGATGTTTACAAGTAGTTACAATAAAATGGTTCGAACTATTGCGAAAGAAACGAAAACAAACAAACAAAACCTAAGTAAAAGACAACAACAAAAGAAGCAGCGACAGAACTGGTGCAGCAGCGACGGATGCTGTGGGCGCTGCAAGCCTCCGGCGGCCGCTGCCAGCGACGGCTCCTGGGTTCTGCAGCGACGGATTCTGGGTTCCAGCGACAATTTTTTTCAGTTTTTCTCTTCTTTCTTGTGTTTGGTTTTGTGTTTGGGATTAGGGTTTGGTATTGGATGATTGATGAATGAACAAGAACATAAATTGATTGCGAAGGCTTTTGGATTGGGAATCGAGGGAACCTTTTAATCCTTAAAAGGATTTCTCAATTATAATTCCAATCTGAATAATTCAAAGCTTACAATGTTGTTTAAATAGAAAAACATACCAATTCTATCTTTGCAAAGGATAAAGCTTTGGGTAGGTAAAGATAAATAAAATAACTAAAGATAGCTAATTCTTTCCTAAGATAAATCAAACCTAATAAAGATAGATAAATAACAACTTGGTGGAAAAGGAATTACCTAGATGAGATATTTTCCTTCCACCTTATTATTTCCTAATTGCATAAAATAAATATATCTAATTAATTAAATTCAAAATTAACTAAATAAATATGTGGAAATTCGTCCAACAAGGTATGGCACGACCTCATCCGATAAATATGGACTCCGAACGACCCGTTTTACTGAGACGTCGAAATGCTGTCAACCCATTAAGAACGAACCCAAATTTGAACATTAGCTCACCTTGCTCCTTTGGACCTTGTTCCATGGTGGAGCCTTCTTTCTCCTTTTGAGGATGACACTCTTCGCCATCAATAGCCCTCGAATTGGTCTTGAGAGCTCGCCTGGATCAAGATCATTGTTGGACCCACAAAAGGCCATCTTGATATGCATCATTCTCCCCTTCTTAGCTTCGATTCGTCCTCGAATGGAGTCATTGAAGAGCAGAGGGGAAGGATCAGCAATCAAAAAGTAACTTCCTCGACAATCAACTTGAGATGGCGCCAGCAGAATTTGAGGCAAAGGAACCTCAAAAACAACACCTGTCATAGAGAACATTGAGCAATCAAGAGGAACAATATCAATAGGCTCAATAACCCTATGAACTTCAGAATTATCAACATTAGGAACATTCTCAAGAGGTACAATAGCTAACTCCAGAGAAGTGTCCCCAACGTCCTCATCGTTGTCGTCAGAAGATCCAACATCATCTTGCAGAAAATTACAGCCACTTTGCAGATCAGATTCGGGTGTCTTCCCGGAGGAATCTTGCAGCGTGTGACCCACCGTTGGAAAGCTCGTCGAGTCAGCTTCGCAACAAGACTGAGTTGACTCAATTCCGAGGTCGGAGTCAACGGAAATCTGCGAAACAAGTTCAGCGCGTTGTGCTGAATCCGTTGCAACGATTTCAACAGAAAGCTCCTTCACGTCCTTCTTGAACTTGGCCATCACTTCCTTCACGGCCTTTTTGCATATAGCCATTAATCTGGCATCTTGGTTGGCTCTACGTTGCGCCTCTTCCTCTTCAAACTTCGCCTGTGATCTGCCATAATAGACATCTAGTTCGGCTTGAATTTCGGCTTGAAGTTGTTGTTGACGCCTCTCCTTTTCGATTTCTGCTTGCCGTTGAAGTGCCTCCTCAGCCTCTTTTTTTTGGAGAAGCCGAATCTGATAGCGTTGTCGACACCTCTTATCTTCGATCTCCAATTGACGTTGTTCTTCCTCTTGACGTTGAAGCCAAAGTTGACGTCTTTTGGCTTCGCGTTGACGCTCTAGGCTTTGTTGTTGTAGCCAAGCTCTCCGACGTAACTCTTGTTGGCGTCGATGTTGTTTAGCACGTTCCAATGCAAAAAATCCATCCAATGGATCGGGGTCATCATCCAAATCTCCCCAAATTTCCCAAGCCATCAAATCAAGTTGTGAATAACATCAAGAAAAGACAAGAACTTGCGAAACCAACGGCTCTGATGCCACTTGATACGTTTGGGATACCCGATTCTTCGCCTGTGGGCTCGGAATTAAGAACCCCAAACTTGTTGTTTGTCCGATCTTGCAATATTCTTGATATCCTTGATGTTTACAAGTAGTTACAATAAAAGGGTTCGAACTATTGCGAAAGAAACGAAAACAAACAAACAAAAACTAAGTAAAAGACAACAACAAAAGAAGCAGCGACAGAACTGGTGCAGCAGCGACGGATGCTGCGGGCGCAGCAAGCCTGCGGTGGCCGCTACCAGCGACGGCTCCTGGGTTCTGCAGCGACGGATTCTTGGTCTTGAGAGCTCGTCTGGATCAAGATCATTGTTGGACCCATAAAAGGCCATCTTGATATGCATCAAACCCACCTGAGAAAAAAAACTCTCGGCTGCGTATGTTATTTTCCAGATTCAAGAGGGAGGATGGACCAACTAGGAATCATAGCTAAATAACTCAAGCAAAAACAAAGTGATCAAAGGAGACAATAGACAAGAAAAGTAAAGCAAGCATCACCAAAACAAAATGAAAGCAAAGTGCTCGCCAACTATGAATCAAATTCAGAAAGATTGAGCAACACTTACAAGGAGACACCCCCCCCCCCCAAAAAAACAGCTCAGGCTGCAACTAGCTGCAGCCACCGTTTTGATTCAATGAGTTCATAACCATTTTTAGAATCGGATACAATCATTCAAATCAGAAGCAATGCATCCCAAAGGCACTGCACTAAACATAACAAGACTAGCTACCAGAAATAACCATATCTTAACATTTCCACTAACAATCAAACAAAATCCAGGTAATGAAAAATGAGAATGAACATTCATTCAGTTTCATTCGCACTGAATGCCAACTTATTCTTCACTCAGTTTCATTTGAATATTTGATGCCATTTATTGTTTATGTGGAGTATGAACTTACTAAAGCTTCAATACACATTAAAATAAAGGTGTGTACAACTTTAAAATTTTAAAACATAGGTAATCAGGGTAACTATCATATGAACAACCAAAAATTATGATCGGGCCAGCAAAGATAATCCCCATCTCTTCATAAATCTGAGCATTACCAGCCTACCTAATTTAGAGTCCCTTATTTGTTTACTGACAATGGAAAGTGGCATACCTTAAGGAAATCTGAAAAGAAGGTTATTTCAGTTGATTTTGTGTCTTGGACTGCAATCTTTCCCTACTTGAATATCAAAAGAAAACAACTTAAAATCTCATATACCATGAAAATCTAAACAAACCACCATCAATAAGTCAGCAAAAAAAAGGATATATTATTTGCACTATAAAAATCTCAATGCTAGTATGCTATGGCTTGAGATATATATGTGTGCTATGACTTTAGACATGGCACGAATAAGCTGTTGGATCGACTCGAAAAGGGTAAAATAATAGGCATGTTTAGCAGAAACTAGGAGCCAATGTGCCTGCTTTTCTAATATTCCTTTGACAGTTTTATCAAATTCCTTTCTTCAATGAGATAGGATTTGCCCCTGGTGTTACACTAAGCAGATCCAGCTTTGTAATTTCCATTGTATCAGCTAGCTCAATATCAACATTCATGCCTATGGGTGGTTCAAGGGTATCTCTATTAAATGCAGACCATATAGGTTGTAGAGCCAAAGAACCACTGCGCTAGAAGATAATTATCAAATGCAGACCACACATCCCTCAACCAGCATACAAGGGAATTTATTACAGGGAAAAAAATCCCTGCTAAGTTGGAAATTTAGCACAAAAAAATCAGCCAAATGCCTGAAATTGCTTAGAAAAGAGAAGTAATGTTATCGTTGAAGGTCGAGAAAACCTTCAGATCCCCTTAGAGTGAGAAAATCTTCGAAATCTTAAATCATAGAAAAGAGGAAGAATCAAACAAAAGTTTCCCTCAAATCAACTACCACGCTAGATTCAATCGAAGATGGATAATCTATAAGATAGATCCAAAGAATCCACGCAACACAAAGGAAAAGCACAAGGAAATTGGACCGAAGATAGAAATCCACCGATCGCGAAAATGCGAAGTTAGGGTTCAGTAATTTGACTCACCGAGAGAGATTCGCTCTTCATAGAACGCCAGAGTAAGAAAACCCGGCAAAGAGACAGAGATCGGAGGGAGCGAAGGTGCGATCGACGGGAGTAACTTTCGGCGATCCTGTTGACGAGGAATGACGATGTCGGGGGCATTAGGCGTATTCTGAGAAATGAACACCCACAAAAACGAGGGGTAACAAAATGGGCCGATCTATTTGAGGCCTAAAACACTTTCTTTCCTTTGAGGAGGTGAAACAAACATTTTTTTTAGCTCAACTCTAATAAAGTGTTTGATATCCACTCATAAATTAGATTAAGGGCCCGTTTGGTTAGTTGGAAAACACCCTATCAAATATTAATTTTATGATGTTTATTTTTCAAGTTGATTTAGTAATTTAACAATTTAAATAAATATTAATTTTTATGTGTATTTTTTAATTTTGAAGTATAAATATAATATTTATGTTTAAATATTTGCGAATGCGATAAATCCGATATATCCCCGATATATCCTTTCTGTCCCTAACCGATAAGACCCCGATACACGATATTTAGACCATTGGAAGTGGAGTAGATGACTTGTTATTCTTGTTATTTTGGGGAAGCAAAATTTATAGAGTAAATTACACATAACCACCCATAAATTATGCTAGTTTTCACATAACCACCCATAAATTTATAAATTATAGAAAACCACTCATAAATTAGATTTCTTTTCAGATGACCACCCATCTATTAAACCTGGTTTGTTTGAAAAGCTTACAATACCCCTAATTCAAAAAAATTTAAATGTAAAGCAATTGTATATATTTTACTTTAATTTCACATTTATTATAAATATTTTTAAAAATTTCATACTTATTAATAACAATTTCACATTTATCAAAGGGGTGAACCACAAGTCATAATGGCTTATCCATAATGTGTATAAACTAAGTCAAAAATTCAACTGACTAAATAAAGGCACACATCACACATCATACTGTTAAATATCAAGGCGGGAGGGGGGGTAGTTAAATCGAAAATCCATGAAAATGTAAGACCCGTGGTCTTAAGATGCGCAGCCCATGCCACCTAGCCTTCTTAGGTTCGTTGTCCTCACTTGGAGCCTGAAAAGGAAGAGCTCTTATGTCATGGGTAGGGCTTGAATCACTTATAAATCACTCATAACATCCTTATGATATCCAAAGTGGGACTAGGGTGTTACAATCTCCCCCACTTAAAGCACTGACGACCCCGTCAGGCCCAAGAGATTGCCCTCCGGGAGAAGCGTAACCGAGCATACTGTCGGCGCACCTCCGAGCCCCACTACAAAAAATAATTAATTTAGCTTCGCCAAAAAGCCGTGGCAAAAGGCTATCTAGGCGTGGCGAAAGGCCATTAGCTTCGGCATTGCTACGAGAAATGGGGGGGGGGGGGGGGGGGCGAATTTTGGGGTCGCAAAAGTTGGTAGCTTCGGCAAGTAGCCGTAGCAAAGTTATTTTCTACGGCTTCGCTACGACAGGCCAATAAGGGAAAAAACATCCGCTTTTCTACGGTAGGGAGCCATCGCTAGTGAAGTGAAGGCGCCAATTTTATGGCGCCAATTTCCCTTGATTGCTACGGCCACTGCCGTAGCTAAGATTTTTGTGCCAATTTTATGGCGCCAATTTTGGGTGAAATTTGGGAGGGAACTCATCTCGTTAGCGATGGTAATTTGTCGTAGCTGCCGTAGCTACACTCATAACTGGTTTTTTCTGAAAGTTTTGTAATAGTTGTCACGACTCATAGCCGTTGCTACGGTTAATGCTACCCTAAATTGTTCTATTCTATATATATAATTGCACCCTCTATAAATTATATAAAAGTGCATTCATACAATCTGCAAAAGCAATTGAAGCCAACAAATGACATGCAAGTGCATTCATCATAAGTGAATTCAGCAAAAGGTCGATTGCATACACATTTGACGTCCAACGACTACTTCAAGCCAACAAAAGTATTTGACGCCCGAAGTTTACGTCAAGCCAACAAAAGTCTTAAACCTACATATTGCGTAACATCTAGTGTCCATAGTCACAAGTGCAAGATAATTAAAACATACTTAGAGCAACCTTTGATTTGTCTCATCCTCGGCAGCTCTTCTCCAAGTGTGCTAGACTTCGTCTTCTTCTTCTTCAAGTGATTGATCCTTAGCGGCTCGTTTATTCAATCCGGGGGTATATTGTTGAGTTGATGTGTTAAGAGGTTGCTCGTTGGTGGATATAACAAGAGCTCCGTCTCCAATTGACTCCCTTTGATTTGTATGATGAACACTTGTCTACAATATAGAAAAGAACAGACGAGATATCAGCTGCACACTCGCTTCTTTTGGAACCGGATAACGAGTTGAAGCACAAACGAGATATCTGACTTTCTATTGCCTACCGAAGAAAGAAGCAAACCTTAGCACTGGCACACATTCAGACAACTGATTTTTAAGGTATGCAAGGACTTCATTAAAAAAGCAAAACTTGACTATGCAAGGTACTGATTTTTAATATAAGAAGCAATGACTTCATTCAAGAAGCACACCTTCGAACTCGACTATGTAAACAAAGTAGGAGTATTGATTTTTAATCTTTCTCCCTCTTCAATTGATATATGGCATATCATAAAGAAAAAAGAGCCCATCATATATCATATATGTAAATTAATCCACAACCATTCAAAGTAAAAGATAATCAAAAGAGAATTAGCACAAAAAAAAAGATAATCAAAAGAGAAAGGGGTCCAGATGAATAACAAACACAAATATATATGAACAAGACTCAAATTATACCAATACAGATTTTATAATATACTTTTTTGGCTTTCACCATTTCATTGATGATGAGATTCCAACCAAAGGAAAGATCACTATATATGCATGCATATTTGAGTATCATATATTAATTTCGACTACTCTCTTCAGAACTCAAAATATGCAAATTTATACAGCACATCTAGCATCCAAATTAAACACTACCTGATCGACGACATATATATGTATATTATAAAAACCCAGAAAAGGGTAAAAAGAAGAAGAAAAAAAAGGTGTGTGGGGATAATTGGAACACATCAGGCCCCAAAACAGCCAGCGATGAAACCCAATCAACAAAAAGTAAACCAGGTCAAACAATGAACAAACAAGAGGAAACTGAAATGCCCCAAATTATTTTTGGAGATTTCGATTTAAGTAAATATATTTTTAATAAAAGTTCTTTTACTTTGAACTCCGAAAAATTTTCAGATTAAATATATATAAAGTTTATAAGTTTTTTTTTAGATATTTCATTTGTATTCTTATGTGCACTTATAATAAATAAATAAATTTATTTGAAGTTATATTGTTGTAAGGCAAAGTTGTATATTTTTCTTCAAAATAAGAGAAGAATTCATAATTATAATTTACTTTAATATTTAATATAAGCTTTTAGAAAAATGTTATTATGCAAAATAAAATGTATTTAAATTAAATGTTATGTTATGTTGTTATTTACATTGGGTAGAATTTTAATAAATAAAATTTCGGATATACCTACGTATATACTATATTTAGAAATTGAAAAAGGACTTGAACCGGTTTTCTTTTGGTTCAAGTGAACCGAACCATCAGATAAAGAAAAAAAATGGTGAACCGGGTTCACCAGACCCGTCCTCTTCCTTCCTCTCCTGTCGAATCACCGTTGAAATAGGTAGGATTTTAGCTCCTCAAATCTCGCCCGTATATCAGCCGGATCAACTCTAAAACCTTCCTAAAGTGATACATATCTGATTCCATTAACCAATTTTGAGATTAGAGATCCTAATCCAATCCCCGTTGAGAGTTACACCAAACCCCGGATTGACCCTAACCCACTCACCCTATCTCATTCTTCAAACGAAGTCGCCGCCGACTCCACCTGCTCCACCACCGTTGTCGACCACCACTGCACCTAGGACTCTCCAGGAGAGGTACCACGTAGCCAGGTCGACCGAAGTAGCTCCGAACGAAGGCCAGCAGTCCTGTCCTGTCTCTGTGCTGCTGGAAGCTCAACACAGCCACCTTTCGAGCTCCGTCGATGCCTCCATACTGGACCGTTGTTACTGTCATTAGTGCCGTCGTAAAGCTTGCAGCGCCGTCATGCCAACGCCTTTGCTCGCAACCCCTACGGTGTCCTGATGTCTCCTTGCTATCTCCCTGAATATGCCTCGGTGAGATGTTATCATTCGAATATGATTTCAGATTTCAATCCGTCAATTAATCGACTATATCAGATGATTAATTAACACCAATCTTGTAGATCCATTCATCATAATCAGTCAGAGAGTCCATCTCTAATTCCTTAGTTTCTGTTTCGGGATCGAAGATCCGATTGAAATTAACCAAGCAAGGATGTTTATGCATCAGACGTTGCGGTTTTAGTCATCGATTGGGACTCCGACCCTAGGCGTATCAAACATCGCATATCATTGTTCAATCGGTAAGTTAAAACGAACTTGATTAGTTGATCCTAAACCATATCAATTTGGGGTCGAACTTACTTAACCAAACATGTTTGTGCATATGCTGTTTTGTTCAAATTGTAGGCACTGTTCAGGCACCTGCCTCGACATTGTCATCTATCTTCCGAAAAAACAAACACAACCACACTGAAGTAGAGATTGCACTAGTCAGTTTGATAGGTCATAAGCATCAAACGGAGCTCTGTGCAAGGAGAACGAGCCGCCGGAAGATCGCCGAAAACCACTGTTGACGCTGCGAGAAGATGACTGTCGGGTTGAAGTCTGTTTGTGGGTATTTACACGAAACCTCCCACACTTTCAGTTTTTGTATAGAATGCCCCTATTTTAGTTTCTAAAATTTCAGAAATTACCCCGCAGTTTTAGATTGTTCTAACTTGCGTAATCTCCTTCATCCGCAACGTTATCATCAACTCCTTACCCCTCCTCAATGATTCAAGATACCAAAGAAGATCGTATTGGTATTATTTCAGACTTTTTAAATTAATTCGATTGTTAGTCGAATTAAATAAGTCGATTCTAATGATTAAATCATTTTTCTTTTTGTGTCTCCTATTTCATATGTGTAGATTAATTCGTAGACTTCGTCATCTCTGTCACCAAGTGCTTTGAACTCCATAGTTGGTACCGAAATCCAACAAGGTGAAAAAAAGGCAAGTGACTTTCCGAGCTTTTCCGCTCATTTCGGTGCCTTTGTGTCTTGTTGTTTTCTTTCCTTGATTGCTTGCCGAATTAATTAAAATAAATTACAATTCACCTACTTGTGTGATTTATTTACCATTCCGCTTGAATTTGGTGGGTGACCTTAATATAATATAATAACATAGTTACCCGCCATTTATTTGAAGCATGATTTATTCTTGTTCTTTCATGCTAATTGGTTAGGTATGGAACATGCCTTTTCTTTGATGTTTCCATCCTTTATTTTAATTGCTTTCATTTCATTTGACATCCATGTTACCTATAAATAACATGGGTTATCGTGTGTTGTGTTATCACCTACGTTATCTTAAGTAAAAGTAAATAGTAATAATGTGAGGATTGTGTGTTATGAATGGAACTCAATTGAATCAAGACCAATCAAATAAAACGTGTCAATCAATGCAGAGCAAAGTGAATGCAGTATGTAAAGTAATAAAAATAATGGAAACAAGTCGGGACTGTGTGTGCCCGTAACACATTTCCGTAGAGAAATGTTACACTACCTCCGGTAGTAGGCTGTTATCTGCTAGTGAGAGCGGGGCCGATATCATATTATAACAAATAGTGTGTGATGTAAAGTCTTTTAACTTATAATAAAAGTCGTAAACGTGTTAAGTGTGTAACCTTATGTTTAAACTACTCAGCGTGAGGATGTGAGTGAAGTGTGTTATATAAATTTGTGTTTAAGCTACTCAATGCGAGGAAATGAGTGAAGTACTGTGTGATATATATATTTTGTTAACATAGTGAGAAAAATGTTTTATAGTGATCACAATTAATTCAAGCTATATCATATTTCATCCGTATATCGGAGTATGGTTCCTAAGAGTGATTGTCACTCGCATCTTTTGTTACTCAATCCTTCTGGATTACCCGTGTCATAGGAGTCGTGTCTTAAAATGTTAAGCCTACATAAAATATTCTCAATAATCACATTTGGGTTTAGATTTATACCTTATCATGGTCACTGAGTTTGAATCCAAAGTAGTCCCAGTTTTCGAGCCGTTGCTTGCTAGTTCTTACGAACTAACCGTCCTATTGTTTGTGACGGCAGGTTTAGGTTGAGTCTCAGAAGAGAAGACGAAGAGAAGTTGAGAAGACATTTGAATTAGTTTAACATTATGTTTAAAATTTAAATTCCTAGATATAATGTATAGAAGTTCTATTGTTTGTTTTTATTTAAAATTCTTCCGATGTATTGTTTTCAATTGGTAATTAAATCCTCAATTTTAGAGGAAAGATGAATAAATAGTTATTCTTTTTATATAATTCAAGTCTTCTGCTATTTAAGTGTATTTTCTTTATGTGTTTAGTTACTATCATCTTGTTTAGGGAAGCATGGTTGCATGACCCTATACGCCTAAGGTAGTTACAAAGACATTAAAGTCCGAGTAATCACTGGTCATGTGACATTCCCTTGGGTTCTAAAAGGGGGTGTTACAGAAACCCACCAAGAAAACCACCAAAAACAATGAACAAACAACAAAAAGTAAACCAGCAAAATCAAACACAAGAGGAAACCTTAGCACTCAGGTCAAACAAATCATGACTAACATGTCCGTGTGAAGGTGAGCCTCCCCCGTCATTAGGCCAGAAAGTCTTCATAAATTCATTTCGAAAGTGCTCAAATCTTTTATTTATGTGGTTCTCTAAGTGGGTTTTGAGGTCCCCTACAAACTCTTTGGCAATCTTCCCTACAAACTCTTTGGCAATCTCGCGCATATCTTGAACACCGAGAGGAGGTCTTGATGAGGAGTTATACACCAAATGCGGAGGGGCACTGGCACCATAGGTCCGATAGTATCCGTGACCATCTTCTCCAATAAGCCGATGGAATATCCTATCCTTCACTTCGTCAAGAGCTCGCTGATCCTCAGGTTCCATCAGCAAGAGGGCGTTGAAGTTCTTCTATATTAGTAAAATAAGTCAACATATGCACTTCAATAATGGCAGAAAATTAAAAGGGTCCAAAGAAACTTACAACGGTCTCAATCACATCAGGATCATCTCCATTTCGAGATGAAACCCACATGCTCATCTTGTCAGTAGGTTGCCCAGCTTTGCGCCGCTAGTTAAATGGCACAAACACTCAAGTTAAATACGAATGTCATGGAGTTGATACACAAACAAGTAGTCAAAAGTGCAAGAACTAAAAACAACTAAAAACTGAACGATATGTACTAATTCAGACAACGTGCACATACGGACCTCGTGTCTAACTTCAGCGAATGACTTTCGCCCGGTAACATGCACCGGCCCATGCTTATCTCTATTCTTTGAGTTATGGACGGATTGTTTCTGGACACACGAATACGTTACAATAGGATGCACCAAACTTGCAAATGGACCATCTAAGATAAGGGGGAAATAAAGAATACCTGGGCAACCTCACTTCTCCAATATGCAATGAGCGTAATCTAATCAGGTGGGAGGACAGTTGGAGGATTATGCTTTTCCAGCTCAGGGTCATCTTGACAACAAGTAAAATATTTCGCCTTTGTTTTAGACTTATAGCCCTTCCACATGATGTTTAACATTCTCAAGCAAACCTCTTTGAACTCATCGGGAGGATCCACCAATTTTTTCTATAAGTGTTAAAGGCAATAAGATAAAAAAGAACCAAATGGTCAGGTGAAAGTTTGTACATGCTGAAAAAGAAAGTATAAAGGAGAAAGAACCTCATCCATATTATAAAAGTGACAAAGTAGAAAGGAGAAAGAAAATATCTTAACTTCTTCTCATATACCATCCATCACATTTTGTCCAAAAGAGGTCCAGTCCGGCATAGTAAGAGGAAGTCGTTGGCCGTCACGCACTAGTATCCCCAGTTGCGACTTAAGATGTTTGGCGTTAGCCCCAACTGGTTGGAACTTGTCATTGAATTCGACTACAACCTTGGCTCCGGTGTTCCACCCCAACACACCATTACTATGACCTCTAGGGGTTGGACGTTCATCTTCATCTTGAAACACCATATATTTGATTATTTATTCACACAACTATAAAGGATTGAGGAAGATATAAGGGTTGGATGCAAATTAATGCCTAACCAGATGAATCGACGTTGAGGTCTACATCATTAGGAGCATTTGCATCATCTGGTGCAACTGATTGTGGAGCTACATCTGGATGCGTTGTGAGTACATTGTTGACTTGAGTGTTCGATTGGGCAAGAAGTAGAGCAAGTGACTGAGGTTGACCTAGAGCAAGGACTTCATTTGGTAGTGGAGTCGTGAGAGGGAGGGTTCCAGCTGCTGATGCCGACATTGAGCACACACTTAGGGAGAATCTTTCTCCGGTAGGCAGTAGAAAGTCAGATATGGTTCGCGGTCTGCCTGGTCGACCCTTTCGTTTCTTAATGGTTGAAACACGAATACACTATAGTTAGACACTCATTAAAAATATATATGGAAGTCTCATGACTTGATTGAATGTGCAAGTATCAAAGAACTATGAATGTTGCTGAAATTAAAAAGTAACTTAACAGAATAAACAGCAGCGAGAAATGGAGCACTAATGAACCTTTTCTTCTGCTAGATATGCAGTCGGTGGTGGAGCTTTACGTGGGAGGCAGTGTTCCGGCTGTTGATGCAAACGGTGACGAGCCACTCTGAGAGCCACGTGAGTCAGTAGACACTAGGAATTCAGCCACGGTTCGCGGTTTGTCGGGTCCACCCTGTCGTTTCTTCATGATTGCCTACAAGTGACATGGATGATTGCTTATAAGAGAAATGGCTTATGTACTTGTAATCAAAACTCCAAATACCTAACATATTCATTAACCCTAAGGCATTGTCTATTACAAAAAAAAAAGCAGAGAAAAACACAAGAAAACCCTTCAATTGAGACAACAACTCCGGATGTCAACATCTTCCAAAAACACACATTTGTGTTCTACACAAAATAAGCAGCAGTAGCACAGACGGTACCGACCTCTGTTCGAGCTCCAACTCATCATCAAAGTCCACATTGCCATCATCTACATGGGCACAGTCCTTAGATTTAACTTCACCGATATTTAACCATCCATGTCCAGACGCATCCGGATTATACCACACTTGGTGAGCTTGCGATGCCAAGATAAATGGTTCATCCCCAAGTTTATCACGTGGGTATAGTAACCTATCAAAGTTTACTAATGTGCATTGAAAAGGGTCCAATTTAACCCCTGTTGAAGGATGTGCCCACTCACACCTAAATAATACGTATTTGATATCTGAGGCATATGTAACCCTTATAATATCCGTTAATCTCCCATAATAGGGTACAAAATCTCCTTGCAAATACACCCCATAATTTTGTCTCGTTTTTTGTGTGTCAACACTTTTGACACGAAAGAAATATCCATTCGATGCGTATGAGGTCAACCGTGCTGCCACAAGGGACGGGAAGTTTGACAATGAGATAACTTCATTACTTAAGGACACATCCCCTGCCCGGCGCAACTCTGCAACCTGAAGATGTAAAGGTAAAAGGTTCATTTGGTAGGTACTTTACATATTACTCAAATATGATAAAGCACATTAATTACACTTGGAAACTTGAAGCTGGTACTCACGTGTGACTTGAACCATTGCGGGAACTTGTTGAAATGAATTGATGCCACTGATGTCTCATTTGCCATAGGATTGTGCTGTTTAATATATGCCAAATGTTCCCTTTAATGTTAAGAAGGGGGTATAATGTTAGCAAGTCATATAATATTGCTTTGATATCCTAACAAACCAAATGCACCTAGTCTGAAAAGGACTTACTCCAGATATTGTGTAACTCCAGCAGCATGAAACAAGACTCATCGGTGGATTTGGTTACGCGTCACTTCGGGTAGAATGAACCCCTTTCCCTTCTTCTCGGCATCATCTTTTCTTCTTGGTGGTCTTTGCGACTTGCTATCCACATCTTCTAGATATTGAGTGCAAAACTTCATGCACTCTTCCATGATGTAACCTTTGGCTAGTGATGCTTTTGGACAAGCTTGTTGTCGAACATAATTTTTCAAAGTGAGTAGAAACCTCTCGATATGGTACATCCAAAGAAACTATACAGCTCCACCGAGTAATGCTTCCTCCGCGAGATGCACAGGTAAATGCCCCATCACATCCATGATAGATGGCGGAAATATCTTCTCAATCTCAAATTGGGTTAGAATGATCTAAGCACGTGCCTCTTCCAATGAAGTGTTTGTATTAACCTTTGAGCTCAACACCTTGAAGAACTTTCCAACGTCAATCAGAACAGATACCACATTCCTTGGCAAGGAACTCCGAACACAAAGAGGAATTAGCTCTTGTAAAAGAATGCGATAATCATGGCTTTTAAGCCCTCCAATGGTGCGATCCCTTAAGTTCACCGTCCGTGCAATACTGGAACACGAACCATCCGACATTCTGGCCTTGGATAAGGCTAACAAGAACTTGTCCTTCCCGACATTGTCCATCTCAAATTCAACCCTCTCATAAACCTCAGTACCCGATTCTGTGAGCTTCACATGGTATTGCTTGTGAATTCCAAGTCTCTCAAGGTCGTGTCGAGCAGAAACATTGTCTTTGGTTCAACCTTTCACTCCCAATATAGTATTCAGTACATTTTTGGCAAAATTCTTCTCGGAGTGCATCACATCTATGCTATATGGAAACAAATTGTCTTTCCAATACGGTAGCTCATACAAGATAGTTTTCTTCTTCCAATTATGCTTATTTTTTTTGGGTTGGATCCCTTTCCGGTTTGTCAGGTCCTATCTTCTTTCTCAATAGCATGTCATCCTTTTTATAACAAGTAAGCACTCTATTTTCATCAAGTTTTCAGAGGTGATCAGCCCCGGTCATTCTAGGAGGCGCGGAATCAAATTCCCGTCCATCATAAAATGACTTCAAATCTCTTCGATACTTGTGATCATATGGCAATAACCGCGTACTCCTACCGTACGACCACTTGTGGCTAGATTTTAAGTATGTTGCAATTGTCCTTATGTTGCAATTTGGACATGCATGCTCACCTTTAGTACTCCACCCAGACAAATTCGCATAGGCTGGAAAGTCATTGATAGTCCATAGCACGACAACACGCATTTGAAACATTTCATTAGCAGAAGCATCAAATGTTTCTACACCCACTTCCCACAATTCCTTTAGCTCCTCTATCAAAGGCTCTAAATACACATCTATCTTATCTCCAGGTCCTTTTGGTCCATCAATAAGCACAAAAAGGTATATATACGGTTGCTTCAAGATGTACATAGGCGGTAAGTTGTAAGGAACTAGGATGACCGACCACGTGCTATGATTGACATTTTGATTACCAAAAGGATTAAATCCATCAGAAGCAATACCTAAGCGCACATTTCTCATCTCAGCTCCGAAACTAGGGTGTTTGGCATCAAGGTGCTTCCAAGCAGGAGAGTCGGCCGGGTGCCGGTACACACCGTCATCAACACAGTTTAAGTAATGCCATTTCATATGGATGGCAGACTCCATTGTTGCAAACAACCTTTGCAAACGTGGTTTCAAGGGAAAATACCTAGCTTGTTATGCAGCTTTTCGTGTGCCTGATTGACAACCATCAACAGTTTGCCTCCAGCGCGATTCATTGCATATTGCACAAGCATCTAGGCTTGCATCTTCATTTCGAAAGAGCATACAACTATTAGGACATGCGTCCATAATTGTGAAAGTGAAGCCTAAATCGTCCACTAACTTCTGCGCTTGATAATAAGATTTCGGAAGGTGAACCCCATCTGGTAATACTTCAGAAAATATCTCTAGCAACTCTTTGAATGAGTGGTTGGTCCATCCGGTTGGTCCATCCGTGTAAACTCTTTGCTTGTAAGAGACGGGCAGCGAAGGGCAATGACGTGTGCTTCTTAGAAACCGGATATAGAGGAAGATTAACGGCTTCCATTAGCTTCATAAACTGGTCAGTGCACTCAGTTGGACCAGGAGTAACACCCCCACGGTCACCATCATCGTCTAGATTTTTCGACGTCGGTACGTTAGTCCTTCCTAAAGTATCTTCCACAATTCTCTCCATACCCACATCCATATACCCATCTAACTCAGGTGGCACTTCATTCCTCTCCCGTGGTTCCTCGATCAGATCATGAATGGTCTCTCCGTGTTTAGTCCATAACTTATAACTAACCAAAAATCCATTGTCTTGAAGATGCTTCCGCACAACTTTTCTAACAAAGAATAACCTATTCTTGCATTTTCTATAAGGGCAGTATATGCAACTCCCAACCTCCTTGTTGGCATATGCAAAGTCTAAAAATTCATCTAGCTTTGCAAAATATGCCTCAGAAATCCTAGTACTCCAATCAATCCACGACTTGTCGATACGCATTGTCATGACCTATAGAGGCACTAATTAAGGAAACCTACATCGAACACGGTAAACATTCTAGTAAGTAACTAAAATGCTTACAGAAGGAATAATATGAATGAAGACCGAGAAAGACAAACTTTCCAGGTCATAAGGAGGAAGATTCTCCTTCTTAATGAACATCGAGAAAGACGAGATTTGATAAGGCTAGCATGAAGTCTATTCATCCATGTCTTTAAAAAATAGATCACCTTTAAGTTTTCGTGCAATAGAAGTATGAACGGGAAATCAAGTGAAGGCATGCTATTAGAGTTATACAATTTAGTAACTAATAATCTACAAACAAACACAACTCACTTTGCATCAATGAATACCAATCAGAACCACATAATAAACCAAAGTATGAACGGGAAAGTATATATTTCTTTAATATATACTTTATGTAATTTCATTTTTCCTGTAATATACACTCATTAAGAAGGTATTTGTGTAAGCATGCTACTGTTTTCTGAGTACATAACAGTCATAAGAAAACAGAAAAAGGAAACACATCAGTGGTCATCGAAAATATTGAGGGTGTACAAAAAAAAAGAAAATACCAGAAATAGGAAAAACAGAAAAGGACCTTTTTTGAGTACATAACAGTCACAACAGTCATAAAATAACAGAAAAAGGAAAAGCCAAAAAAAGGAAAAACCAGAAAAAGGAAAAACAGTGACATGCTCTAAGTCCTTTTCTGAGTACATAACAGTAAAACAAAAACAGAAAAAGGAAACTCCAATAGTGGCCATCGAAAATAGTGAGGGTGTACATCATTGGTAATGTTTCATTTTTTTCTTCTTGTCTCTGTATGTTTACTCAATCAGTGCATTAAAAACAAAGACATGGAAACAAGCAAGCATATGTAGACAGCTGTAAAAAAACAAATGACATGCTATAAAAAGCAACTACAAAGCATAAAAAAAGCAACAAAAAAGCCACAAAAAAGCAACAGAAACCGAGGACCTAAAAAAATGCAGCTGATTGCTACAGTACCCAAGTGAAAGAAAGTCACATGCTGAACATTGGGACAAACCATAAATTTACAATGTATATATATATATATATATATATATATATCCTACCAATTCATAACCTCTCCCCTACAGATTTCTACCCATTCATAACCTCTCCCGTTCAACGATATGGAATCCTCTTCATACCACCACGGCTCTTCATCTGGCCTCCCTCCCCGCCCTGTGCCCATCAATATATCGTCCGATAGCTCGGACGAAGGGTATGATTACATAGGTTAGTCACTGATTTTTTCGGTTTAGTATTCATTTTTTTTTACATGTATCCCTAAATTAGCTTGTGTTTGGTTTGTATGCATCACCAATACCGGGGCCATACCGGCCAAATCAGAGAGTGGAGGTCATAGGGGGAAAAGGCGGGATGCTAGGATCATTGTACGAGGCGACCGTTCTAAGGAGAGTGGATCCAAGCCACTATGAAGTGGAGTACATCACCCTCACAAACGGCAACGATGAGCCACTTGTGGAAGTAGTGCAGGATGGACGACTACGTCCACAACCACCTCGGGTTAGGTATCGGTTGGTTTATACGATCGATGACTGCGTCGATTGTCGCGCCCTCGATGGGTATTGGACATGTAAGGTCGTTAGGCAGGGTCAATGGTTTGGGAATATTCGAACTTACAATGTCCACTTCCCGTTGATCGGGGATACACATGATTATCGTGCCCGTGAGATACGCCCACGTTTCGAGTGGAATGGAACCAGATGGACCACGCAACTCCATTTTCGCTAATTGCTATGATAGACTTCTATTTGAATGTGTTGTATTGGTTTATTCGTACCGTGTTTTGTGGGCTTCCTTGTTTGTTGGAGGATTTTAAATGTTTATGTCGTTGTTGTGTAATCCTATGGTATTTTGCTACTGATTGTTTGGTTAATGTTGATCTATTAATGTTGGATTATGACCCATTATTGTCGGTTTCTTAAAAGAAATGGTTTTAATGTTTGAAGATAATCTTCTTTCAGTTTACACTTGAGAAAATATGACCATTAATTAATACTTGAAATTAAACTAAGATTACAACTTGTGTGTTGGGTAGTTTTCTTAAGGAATTTTATCGGTGATCTTATCTTATTCACACTTTTTGTGCTTACTTCAACTGCTACCTACTGTTTTCACCCCACTTGCTTCTCTTTGATTATATTATTTGTACATTTATTCTTTAACAATTATTGACTTCTTAAACTTATCCCTTTGTCCTAGCTATCTCTCTCCTTGTGTTGGTGTCATGTCCTCAAATAAGAGGTAGAAACCCAACCCTTGGCATGTTACCAATGATAAATGGGATAAAGATCAGATTAAACCATATGAACATGTTCACGGTGAATCTAAAAGAGAATATCATTAAAACAACAAATGTTAGGGCTTCTAGTAGTTTTCCTTTAAAATGCACTTTTAGCACACAAACACAGGAAATCTTCATTATAAAAAAGCATAATAGTAGCTAGCTTTGTAATTTTGAAGCCAACTAGGCTAATTAGAATAACAATGGATACAATAGGGTTCAAGGGTTCTAAAACCAATTCAACTTTCCAGCCCCAACTTTCAAACAAATTGATTCAAGTTTTTCTATCACGTTAAAAATATATACAGTTACACTAGGTTTTAGAAGCAAGGACAAGAAAATTGCTAAGACTTTATGCACTACGCAGTACACTAAGTTGTTAGGATGGTTAGTTCCATAAATATAATATTTTTAAGCTAATGTGACTTGAAGCCTTGTTAACAATTCATGCTTCAAATATGAGGAAAACATTAACAGATGAATAGAAAACTTGGACATGACAAACATGAGTAAAAGGAAAATGAACTCACCGTGGAAAGTCTTCAAAAGCTGAACATGGGTTTCCCTTTCCTTAGTTTCCTGCTATACTTGATCAACTGAGTATCTATCCTCAAAGCAACAAGGACCTTCAATAAGCATGCCAAACTACGCACATTTGAGATCTCTTGATAGTTCACACAATCACTGTAATCACATATTTGTATGTTCTCCTCGTGATCTCACAATTAATTTTGATTAAGATAAGAAATATGAATACTATCTGACTGATCATGTTTCAAGGGAGGTAAACTCAGCATCAAAAAAGTGTTGGAGAAGATCAAAAGTAAATATAAGAATGTAAAAACACACTAAGACATCTAGGAGACTAGGACTTATGAAACATTCAAGTATAAAAACTAAGATAAAAAGTAAATATAAGAATGTAAAAACACTAAGATCAAAAGTAAATATAAGAATGTAAAAAAGTATTGGAGAAGATCATCGGAGAAACAAAGGTTGCGTAAAAAAGTACGATGGGGTCAAACTTACTTAGAGTTGTGGTCATCAAATGATTAATGAAATGTTATATACATGCTAATGCAACAAGAAAAAGATGCAAAAGCCTCAACCTTTCTAAGAAATACCATGAGCATTGTTCATTAATCATCAGCCTAGGTAGATATAAACTCATCGGTCCTTCACTCCTTCCCCCCTCCCCCATATAACAATCCTTACTGTCTCATATTTATAGTATAGGTCTTTTAGTTTCACCATAATAACATACTGAAAGTCTGCAAGCAATATACCATGTCATAGGTAGAGATGGGCATTGTTCATTAATCATCATCCTAGGTAGAGATGTAAAGTCATTAGTCCTTCCCCCCTTCCCTATATAACAATTCTTACTGTCTCATTTTATAGTACAAGTCTTTTTGGTTTCACCATAATCACATATTGAAAGTCTGCAAGCAATATACCATGTCATAGGAGCAACCGTAAATCACACAGCAAAATCCTTCCTAAAAACTAAAGGTAGCCACTTGGCTATTCACAAGGAGATGACACTTGAGCATAACAATTCAAGGTTGAAGAGTGACAAACACAATTAGAGTAAGCTTCTCTCTCGTTCATTTTCCGAGTCTCCGTACACATGCTAACACATAATATTGAAGCTATCAAACTAATGGTTCTATCCTTGCTAATCAAGGATAGAATCTTCTATCTCTATATCTAAAACTATATATAAAATGCTTAAGGATAAATAAAAGCTATAATGGAATTAAATCTAAAATAGGGAAAGATAAATCTAAACTAGGTAAGTCTCTTCATGTTGATAGATCTCCCTTCCATGGATAGAACTTGATAGATCTCGGCCTACTCGACTTCCTTCGGCTCCAAGTAACTCTAACTCGACTCGGACTGCTCACGGCGACGCGTTTCCAGAACTTGGTCTACTCGACATCGACAAGGGCTCGTCGACATCGACTAGGATTCATCGTCGACTGATCTTCTCGGGTGACTCTGCTCGACATGGCTCGGAATTGGGCTCCTGGGCGTCATCGATCTCGACTAGCTTCTCCTCGAGATCGACTAGGGGTGTGGTCGAAAACGGCTCTCTGGTGATGTCGTGGAATCCTCCTCGGCATGGCCTCGAACTAGGGCATGGTGGCTTCTCGATCTCGACAACAGGCCTACTCGAGATCGAGTAGGGTTGCTCAGCGCCTTCGTCCTCGGCTTCTCGATCAGCTTCTCTTCTTGTCGACTCCGGGTGTGGCGTCTAGGCTTCGTCGATCTCGACTAGTGGTACTCGAGATCGAGTAGGGTTCCGGAGCTGGGTTGGTCTGGCTCTCTACTCGAGATCGAGTAAGGTGTACTCGACATAGAGTAGCTCTGGCTTCAGCTCGGTTTGTCCTGGTTCTGTACTCTCGGATTCTGGACTTTTGTAGTTGTTTTCCGAGCTTTTCTGACCTTCCTTAAAATTGCTGTAAAGCGTCTCGAATTCTGCAAATTTAAACATAAACTGGTGTAGATTTCATAATTTGGCAAATAAACATAAACTACATAGATTCTGTACTATCTAACTCAAATGAATGCAATGTATGCAGAAATCGGTATAAAAGTTACTGTAAAACATGGCAGATTCAGCTCACAACACAAGTTCATCAATCTAAGAAAGGGATCTTTGTCAACCAAAGCAAGTACACTAAGGATCTCTTGAAGAAGTTTAAGATGGATCAATCCAAAGCAGCCAAGACACCCATGAGCTCAACCTTGTCTCTAGATCAAGACAAGACCAGAAAGAGTGTCAATCAAAAGGACTATCGAGGGATGATTGGATCTTTATTATATCTTACTGCTAGTAGACCTGACATCATATTTAGTGTTTGCATTTGTGTTAGGTTTCAAGCTGACCCTAAGGAATCTCAGCTCGTGGCTGTGAAGAGGATCTTTCGATACCTCATTGGCACTAAGGAGCTTGGCTTGTGGTACCCAAAGCAAATAGATTTTACACTAATTGGGTATTCTGATGCAGACTTTGCAGGCTATAAGGTGGATAGGAAGAGCACGTTGGGATGTTGCCAATTCTTAGGGGCATCCTTGATTATTTGGCACTCAAAGAAACAAAACTCAGTTGCTCTTTCCACTGCCGAAGTCGAATACATAGCAGCTAGAGCATGTTGCTCCCAAATCCTTTGGATAGCTCAACAAATGAGAGATCTTGGCATCAACCTCAAAGACATTCCCATTAAATGTGACAACACAAGTGCCATCTCCATTACAAAGAACCCTGTTCATCATTCAAGGACCAAACATATTGATGTAAGGCATCATTTCATCAGAGACCATGTCGAAAAAGGTGATGTCTTCATATCCTTTATTTCAACTGATTATCAATGGGCTGGCATTTTTACTAGGCCTTTGGTAGAGGACAGGTTCACCTTCATTAGACGTGAGATCGAAATGCTTAACAGGGATGCACTTTCGTAGGGGGAGCTTTCCCTTTACGAAAGAAAACTTCTACTCAGTGTCAAGACCTTTGAGATTCATGTCAAAGTTTGTGAACTGAATGGTAGAGCACATAAAACGGATCATATGTTTGGTTGATATCTTATTAGATATTTGATCAAATATAGTTTTAATGGATTTTTAGCCTTCTTTATTTGTTACCGATTTTATTTTCCAAAAACCTTATATCCAAGTATATTTTATTTAATGGAAATAATTTTTTTTCGGATATATTATCTCTTGCTTTTAAAATGTGAAATGATGGTTTGAATTTTGAATTTTTGGCAAATCAGATCTTTTAATTATGGCAGTACTGTTATGATTATCTCCATTGGAACCAAAAACCCGTCCCATTGACTTACCCTCTTGCCCCTTTTTAAACCACATACTCTTACCCTAACTATTCACCACCTCTCCAGAACTACCTAAACCCTCCGTCTTTTAACCTTCTCCTTCAACCTTTTTCTGAAAGCTTCACCGAATCCCATCCATGGCACCCAAATCCAAGAAGATCTCCACACCCAAACGCCTTGGCACTACCCCCAAAGGACGCCAGACCCCTCTTGTGATTTCCCCTCAACCCGAACCTACTCCTCAAGCAATTGTCCCGAGCACCGTCCCTGAGAGCACCATTGCCGAAATCAAGCGGTCCCTGAAGCGCCCAACGAAGAAGTCACTCAGTGCAAAGCTAAAGGGAAAGAGAAAGATCATTGCTAAGGAAGAGGAGGATCTTGATGAGATTCTAGAGCGAGTTGCTGCAAAAGAGGCCGAGGAAGAGGCCCAAAGAAAGAGAAAGGCCAAGGAAGAGGCTGAGAAAGCAAGGAAAGAGGTCGAGGAAGAGGCTGAGAAAGCAAGGAAAGAGGCCGAGGAAGAGGCCCAAAGAGTAGCAGAGAAGGAGGTTCCCGCTGTAGAGGAACCAGAGGAAGAAGAAGAGGAGGAGGACGAGACTGTTGATGATGATGAGGAGGCCGAGGGAGATGATGCTGAAGTGTCTGCTGAGGACTCGGGGTCTAAGGAAGAAGAGGAAGAGGAGCCAGAACTTGTTCCCTCTCCTACTCCTCCTCCTCCTCTTCCCCCGTCTCCGAAGAAGCACAAAGCCACTAAAGCAAAGAAGTCTCCACCTCCCAAGCGCTCAAGGAAAGCTACTCTCAGAAGCTTTGACGCGCCTATCAAGACGACTGCTCCCACAAAAGCTCGAAGGAAGAACGCCGATCCACCTGCACTTATCCAGGTAAACCAATCCTTACCCTCCTCCTGGTTTGAGAATGCCGAGATGGCTGGAAAGTGGGTAGACGAGTTTAGAACTCGTAAGATGTGTTGTTCTGATTTTATTGATCTTGATTTTTTAGAAGCTTTGAACCTACCCTGCATCTCTCTCCTCAAACAAACCTCTGCCTGGACCTTTCTCAACCCAGGCCTGTGCACGGGTCGGACGCGTCGGGTCAACGGGTCCGACCCGGCGGGTCACGGGTCGGGATAGGCATGACCCGCACCCAAACCCGGGAAATAGCCGGGTCGACGGGTCAGCTGACCCGACAGGTCACGGGTCGACCCGCCGGGTCAACGGGTCAACCCAACAAAATAAAAAAAAAACTTTTAAAAAAATTATACTCTAATATATTTATATTTATAATTATTATTATAAATATAAATATAAACTAGAATATATATTTATAATTCATATTCATAATTATAATTATATTATAATAATTATATTATAACTATAAATATTATAAATATAAACATAAATTATAAACAAAACTACAATTCATATCTATAAAATATAAATATAAATTCATATTAATATGCAACTCATATGCAATATGCAATGTGTAATGCATAGTAAGATTCATCTCTTGCTTATCTTCTTTTATAGAGTAGGATACTCCCACCCACCTATTATCTCATTTCCGATGTGGGACAAAAAATCTCTCATTTTCAATGTGGGACAAAAAACATGGAACTTGTTCATCACTTGTTTATCTCCTTTTTTGCCTACTATATTGATATATTTGTATAATTGTCTTTGAAGATTAATTAGTTATGATATATAATGATTAATTAATTCACACAATTCGAATTAAAATTACACATTTGAAGTCTACATATGTTGGATACAATAGTTGTGATCGGTGGCTAAGTCGTCAAATATAGCCCACAAAACATAGAACAAAATGTACATTACTTAAATCATGGGTAATTTGGGGAGGCAAGATGCTTTGATAAGAAACAAGAAATTGATAGGTGAAAAAGAACAATTGAAATTGTTGGAGTTGTTCACGATTTCGAAAGAGGCAAAACATTCATGCCTATCTAACTCTTTATGAATCAATAACCTTAACAGTAGCTATTTTATTATCTTTAACAATCACTTTTATTATCTTTAACAATAACTTTAATGTTAATATACTTCAACAAAAAAAATTAAGTGAGTATGTGACATGATCACATGAAAAGAGTGTTAGTATGTGAGTTCCATCTTCTTTGTCCCACATTGAAAATGGGAGGTTTTTTGTCCCACATTGGAAATGAGATGGTAAGTGGTACCCTAACTCTATAAAAAGGAGTTCAACCCATGTACAACTTATCATGCATTACATATATTGCATATATATTGCATTTTTTTTTTTGATTAGGAAAGAATTCGGGCGAGCGAGCTCTACCCGACAACATCCTTGCGGATGAGGTCAGGAAAACCAGAATTGTTATAAATATCGACACCCCTGGCAGAGTGGAAAAGTTGTGCAACCTTATCCGCCACTCTATTGCCCAAACGGGGAACATGAAAGAAGGATACTTCTTTCAAAGTCGATAGTAAAAGTTTTACATCAGACAGTACTAGCTCGATTTCCCAAGGGCATGTAGTGTTTTTGTTGAAATAATTTATGACTATTGAGGAGTCTCCCTCGATAAGGAGTTTCTCAATACGGAGGTGGACGACCTGTTGGATACCTAGTTTTAGAGCAAGCGCTTCAGCCATTAGTGGACTTTGCGAACCCAGTTTTTGATAATTTATGGATATAGGCTTACCCTCCCAGTCCCGGATAATGGCACCACCAGTGCTGTCATAATTAGATAGCGATGAGCCATCAAATTTTAATTTAAATGAGCCCCAAGGAGGTTTGCGCCATTTAGTATATTTTAATTTTTTTCCTTCGATTTGTTGCACGTGTTTTCTGGTAAGATGAGTGGTACCCTTGTCAATATCAACATCTAACTGATAAGTTTTTTCCCAATTGTGTATTTGATTTTTAATGAATTGTAGTGTCGTGTCCCGACGTGGGACAAGAATTTGTCTAAAAATAAATTGGTTCCGAGTATACCACGTACTCCACCAGTTGAAAGCGAGTTTCATCTTAGCCTCAGAATTGAGGTTTTGCCCTAAGATGGAGAGAATAGGTTTTATATCCCGACCTTGACGTATCAAATTAGCTAAGATTAAGTCAAGTCATTGAGGAAATTGATACAAAGAGCGGGCATAAGGGCATTATATGAGTAGGTGAACCTCGTCCTCATCCGCACCATTACAAAGGCTACAGGTAGACGGCACGACCACACCCCTAGAAGCAAGCCTTGTTGCAGTGGGGAGACCATCTTGACTTACTTTCCATAAAAAGTTTTGTATTTTTGGCGGAGCATTAATATGCCAAATCCAAGCATTTATGTTATCATGACTTGCCGAAGGCAAAGTGATCAACTTATACGCACTTGAAGTTGTAAACCAACCCGCTCTGTCAGGCCACTAGTACAAACGGTCATCAAAGGAGGATGTGGGTAGTGGGATGTCCAAAATTTCATTGACGATGTCCGTGGGTAAAACGTAGTGAAGTTTCTCCGCCCACCACTTACCACCCAAAATATAATCACTTAGAGCATCTTCCCCCGTAGGCTAGAATAGCCAAGGAAAATAGCCTACCAAAAGAGAATATTCTATAAAATATTCTCTTTTGGCCTATTAAATGTTTTTGTTGTTCCCATCGTAGGCCAAATTTGGTAGGCAAATTTTCTATAAAAACTCATGTAATGACAAATATATGCATGAAGATGATCAATATGATGGCTTCGGAACAGGAAATGGTTATGAAGAGAGTAATGCGGATCTACCAGAATATTAAATGTGACCATGATCCAAAAGTTGGTTGTTTCATTTTATATTTGATTTTTCTTCTTTAGTACTTTAAGCAACTTAATATTTATTTTTTATTATAATTTTGATGAATCTATAATAAAAGAATATTAATGTCATTTTCTAAAAATATTATGTATGCAATAATAATTTAAATATGTCAAATATTATTGTCATATCGAAGAACTCTTGAATATCTTAACAATACTACAAATTTTATTTTAAATTGGAAATCATAACTGTATAATATATAGATTTATAATTGTATTATTTATAAATTTACTTCATATTATGGTTTTGATGTGTTTTGAGATTTTTTATTATTATTTTCAAATATAGTAATTTATGCAACTCGATATTTATTTATGAAATATGATTTCGATGAAGATGTAATAATATAGAATGAATATGTTTTTATAAAGATATTAATTATTTATGCAAATATAATCCAAACATATTAAATATTATAGTCATATCAAAGAACGCATCAATATCTTTACAAACTATTACTTTTAGTTTTGATAAAAATTATAATTATATAGTTTATATACAATTAATTGTGTGATTTCTAAATTTATATTAATAATGAACAATTAAAAAAAAATTGTGGAATTCACATTTGGCCTTCTAAAATCCCAAGCCAAATTTGGCCTTCATTTTAGAAATAGGCCAAAAACAATTTGGCCAAAATAGGTTTTGGCCTATGATGGAAGAGAAAAAAGGCTAAAACCCATTTTTTTAGCCTATGGTGGGGATGCTCTTACCGTTTCCTCTATGTTATCAATTTGAGGGCAGCTTTCCCTAGACTGCAGTGTGGACGTTGTGATCCAATTATCTGTCCAGAATTTAATGGATCTACCATTTCCGACCGACCAAATAAGTCCGGTCTTAAATTTGTCAACTAGAGAGGTTAGTTTTGCCCACTGCAGGACATGTCCGCACCCTTTTTATATTCTAAGATTGAAACCGCTCGTAAGTACTTATGTTTAACCAGAGAAACCCACACGTTATTTGATTCAGCCAGAATCTTCCATAGTAATTTCATTTGGAGGGCTTCATTCATCTCTTTGGCTTTCCGAATACCTAGACCTCCACACTTTTTTGGTCTACAGATTCTGTCCCAACTAATGGGGGGCCGGGACTAGAGATCTTTATTCCAGAAAAATTGTCTATTAATCTGATCCAGTTCTTTATGAACCGAGCTTGGTAGCATAAAGTTCTGCATAACATACATCGATTTTGCAGCAAGGTTTGAACTAATAAGGACAGCTCGACCTTGTTGGGATAAAGCGGTCGCCCACCACTTACTAAGTTGTTCTTTGGACTTGCAGACAACATCTTCAAATGTTTGTTTGTTAACCCTACCGTTAATAATAGGGCAGCCGAGGTATTTTTCCAGTGAGATTTCACTTGTAATATTCAAGCAGTTTCGTAGCTCGACAATTCTAGCGGTTGAGATTCCTTTTATTGGTTGAAAGCTGGACTTTTGATAATTAACTTTTTGACCGGAAATTTTGCAGTATGCATCGATTATTGTTCTAACTTTCTGTCCTGCCTCCATACTCCCCATGAAGAAAACAATAATGTCATCCGCAAAGGAGAGGAAGGGAATTCTGGGGCCGTTTCTGCCGAAGGAGAAGCCAATCGGGTTGTTGGGAGCACAAGATTCAGCGGAGAGTCGTCTAGCCAGAATTTCAGCTTCAAGAATAAACAGGAAGGGAGAAAGGGGATCCCCTTGCCTAAGTCCACGGGTTGGGAAAAACATGTCGGTGGGTCCATTGTTAACAAGAACCAAGAAGGACACTGTCGTAACACATTCCATCACCCAAGAGATGAAAGTGTTGTGGAATCCAAATCTTTTTAGCACATTTTTAGTAAAATTCCAATCAACTCTATCATATACTTTCTCCATATCTAATTTTACTGATAACCATCCCTCACGTCCCTTTCGAGACCTAAAAGAGTGGAAGATTTCATGCGCTACCAACACATTATCTTGAATTGCCCTGTCGGACACAAACGCCCCTTGGAGAGGGTGAATAACCTTGCCAATAATAGATTTAAGTCTTTCGGTAAGTATTTTTGATATTATCTTGTATAATGAGGAGCACAGACTGATTGGTCGGTAATGACTAGTATTGGTGGGGTTATCACGCTTCGGAAGAAGAGAGATAAATGTATGGTTTATTTGTCTTAGAAGTTTGCCCGAGTGGAAAAAACCCTTAACCGCTTTGATAACCGATGTTCCGACAATGTCCCAATATCTTTTATAAAATTCTGCTGTGAAGCCGTCAGGTCCCGGTGATTTATTGTTTCCCAGGTTGAACACATCCGATTTAATTTCGGCGTTGGATGGGTTGTGAATCAGAAAATCGTTCTCTTCAGGCGTTATGGAGGGGTTGATTAGAAGTAGCATTTCATTTAACAGGTTTTCATCAATCGATTCTTTTTTAAATATTTTTTCAAAATCAGTTTTAATCTCATTTCTCACATTTTCTTCCCCTATTATCAAAGTTCCTTCTGCCATAGTAATATTTCGGATTTGTTTCCTATGCCTACGGCCGGACGCAATCCGATGGAAATATGTTGTGTTAGAATCAGATAACTTAAGATGCTTAGTTTTGGCTCTGTGGTTCCAAAAGGTTTTTTGGAAGTGTAGCAGTGTTTCCTTTTTTATAATCAAGTTCTTTTCCTTATTATTCATTGTTCGGATATTGTCCCCATCATTGGTAGATTGAATATGAATCAGTTCGTTTTCAACATCATGTAGTTGACGAAAAATATTTCCAAAAGTATGCTTATTCCAATCCTTAGCTTTTTTCTTGAGAATTTTTTGTTTGAACATTAGTTGAAAAAAATACGAGCCCGGGCACGAAGCTCGCTATGATTGTCCAACTACGTTCCGGAAGTCCTTCCGCTGAAGCCATGCATTCTCGAATTTGAAGGGAGGAGCTTTAAAGACCGAACCACTGTCGAGGGATAAAAATATCGGACAATGATCGGAGGAAGAAAAGGCTCCATTAAAAGTAATTAGATCAGGGAATTTTTCAATAATCTGGTGCTGGACCAACACCCGGTCAAGTTTTTCTCGAATACTGTTTTCTTCGTCAGGGCTCATATATATTGCATATGAATGCAATATGAATATGAATTCATATTTATATATTTTATAAGTATATAAGTATGAATTCTAGTTTTTTTTTATAATTTATATTTATAATTTATAATTATAATATAATTATAAATATAAATTCCAGTTTTTTGTTTATAATTTATATTTATAGCAATTATTATTATTATTATTATTATTATTATTGTTATAAATATAAATGTATGTTTCAGTTTTTTTTTTGTTTTTTTCACAGGTTGAGGGTCGACCCGGCAGGTCATGACCCGCCGGGTTGCCGGGTTGAAATATGCTCGACCCTAACCCGGGTTGGCCTTCCTAAACCTTGTCCACCCTCTCCTGAAACCCCCACAAAAGATCAGTGTGTTGCTCTTGCCCGATCCAAATACCTGCTCCCCGAAGCATCGAACAACACCACCAAACAACTTACCCACTCGTCCCTCACACTCGAAGCGAAAATCATCTTTAACATCATTGTGAGATGTCTCTTACCCCGTATCAACTCTGGCTCCCTCCTCACTGACAACGCTATGGTCCTCCTATACCGAATTTTGAATGGTCATGATTTTGATCTAGCCAATACCATTCTAGGATCCATGGCTCACACCCGCAAACCCAGAAAAGGAACTCCCCTCCCCTTTCGCAAACCTTTTGACCCATGTCTTCAAAGCTTCTAAAATTGATTTTGAAACTGAAGAACAACAACATCATATGGGTAAATTCGACTCCAAGAGCTTTGAGAAGATTGGTATCACTCAGTCCCCCCAAGGGACTTGGAGTCTTGCCTCTCCCTCAAAAACTCTTCTCACTGCCTCTGCCATCGATGAGCGCATGGAAAATCTGGAGTTGGGTTTGGAGGAAGTTCGCCTGGACGTCAAGGAGCTGCATCGAGAGTTGTTGCTCGAGATGGGCGGGGTGGCTAAGTTGCCGAATGAGCTAAAGTTGTTGTTCACGGATGGTGCTCAAGATGATGAATCCTAAACCCCTACCCTAGCCCATGATCTATACACTGCTGGTTTTGTTGGTTTTTTCAAAACTTTTGGTTATTGTTTTTATCCTCCTCCCTTTGTTGAAAGACAAAAATGGGGAGATGGTTTGATGGTTTAAACTTTAAAACTGTTGTGAACCATGGTCTTGGAAGACCTTACTTTGTTTTATTTTGTTGGATGTCTTTCATTGGCTTTAAAAACTTATGATCCAACATTTGTCTAACCCATGCAGGTACTTAGTCCGATTTTGCCTTATAATATATCTGCTTGACTAAGTTACAGGGATGCACAGGTTTTGTCTTTCATCAAGGGGGAGATTGATAACTTCACTCCTTTGATGAAAATCGGAAATGGTTTCAAAGGCTTTGACACATAGCTTGGGTCAAAGGTCTTGAAGCTACATCTGTGTTGATGAAACACAAAACCTGTATTATGTGCATATTATTTCCGGATGTTATAATATATTTTCAGATATTATGTACTAACAATGCAGCAAGTATTTCGAAAGAAAATCTCCTACCTTAAAGCTTAAAGACGAGAAGATCAAATCTGGTGGATCATGGCTTCGGAGTTTCCCAGAATAGAAGATTGTGAAGATTGTCGTGATCTGTTCTAGCCGTTGAGAGAAGATCCTTATTTGAATAGAGGCGCCGATTTGATCTAGTATAAAAAGGAGAAGAAAAACAGAAGACAGTACAAGCATTGAATGAAAACCTCATTGATCTACACCGCATACAAGCCCTCAAGTCAATCTGTCTTCTTCGTGTACTCTCTGCTAGGTGTTAAGAGTCGTATCTTTTGTTTCAAAGCATTTGAGAGTTACACAGTGAGCTTATAAGATATATTTCGAGAGAGTGTTATACTCGAGAGTTTATAACTCAGGAAGTGGACACTAGGCGATTGGTTCACGAAGTGTAAGAGGATTGTACTAGATAGCTGAGAGAGGTGGGGCTCTTCTAGATTGGTCTATGACTCCAAGGGAACGTGAGTTGACTAGATTGCAATTGTATAGGAGAGAGGCTTCTCGGTGATCTATTAAGATCCTAAGTCTTGTGAATCAATAAAGCCGGTTGAATCCTAGGGTTGTGAAAGAACCCTATGCGGGGACTAAGCCTTTAAGGAGCCGAACCTCGTTAACAATTCGTTGCGTCCTTTACTTGTTGCTTTACCATATTTCCGCACTTGTTTCGAATTGTATAACTCTTTTGTGATTCAGGTTTTCCAGGGGAAATAATTAAGTCTAATCTCAAAGGGTTTTGCAAGCGTTTCAAAAGTCTTGAGATTATCAGCGAAAATTTGACATACTCTATTCAACCCCTCTTCTAGAGTATCTTTATTCTACTTTGTTATACGTTATCGAACGTTCAATGGGTAGGGCTTGAATCACTTATAAATCACTTCCAACATCCTTATGATATCCGAAGTGGGACGGGGGGTGTTAAAGAAAAGATGTTATACCTCAATTATTTAACATAAAGGATATTCAACTGAGCTCTTCCTCAATTGTTACTTAAAAAAAACATAAAGGATGATAACAATTGTGAGCATGTACAACAATGATAGAGTTAGGAATTGTTTTAAAAGGGAGACTCAATTTTTGTAAAAAATTATTTTTCTGTATACCCATATATGACAAGGAATATTACAAAAATAATTTTAAAAAAAACTTAAATTTATTATTTGAAAATAATCATTATAATTTAATATGTAGTAATATTTTTATATTAAATCCGTGCATAGCAAAGGAAATAGACTAGTATAAAATTATTATAAAAAATTTATTAAAAAATAAATATTTTATATAGTTTTTATCATCTTAAAAAAACGTGTGTAAATAGTAAACGACATATTTTGCCGAACAAATTGAGTACTTAAAAAACCCTAAATTATTACTTTTAAAAAACTAAAATATGGAGGCATTTTCATCTTTACAAATGAAACAAATGGACATTTAACAAATGGGTGGTCTTTTGAAAATAAACCAAATTTATGGGTGGTTTTCTATAATTTATAATTTTATGGGTGGTTATGTGTAAACCAATCTAATTTATGGGTGGCTATGTGTAATTTACCCAAATTTATATATACAAAACATATACCATATTGGGCCCCAAAATTTTAGGGCCCTGATTCATTTCACTTGCACATGCTGTTGGCACGGGCCTGTCCGAGGCTTAAAGAATGTGTCAGCCCTTCGAGGCCACACACCCCTAGTTTTGGCTTGTCTTCAACCTCTGTCCTGCAAATCCTTCCCCTCAAGCGCCATGTCCGACCTATTCACCCCTTCTTGCTATCGTTCTTGGTCGATGGTAGTTGGAAGACTTGCCTTTGGTTTGGGTTCAGTCTCTTTTTCAGGCGATTTGTGTAATGCTAACCATGTACCCCTTGCCCTAATCTCGTATTCTTCCTCCACTCTCGGTCTGGTTTCCGGATGCTTTTGGGTTCCAAGATCCCGTGTTCCCGGTTTCACCCTCCATTTTAGAGATCTTCGCCCTACCCTGGTGTTGATAGGTGCCTGCCTGGATCTTGTGTATACCTTCTTCCGCCCGTGGTGGTTGGTGTTGAGTTGTCGATGGGGTCGGGGCTAGTTCCGGTCGCCTCCGTCGTCGATGTCATCGGCTGCTACTCTTGTCGTTTCATCTCCATCATCTAGAATGTCCGCGAACTTTCTCCTAGCCCTAAAATTCTCTCATTGTTTTACTAACTCATTCATTCATACTTATACACCTTCTTTCCTTAGAACTCTTCCTCTCTCTTATTGCCTTCTCTACACTCCCTTATCCTAGTTCCGCCTTGATGGGGAAGCCCTAAGCCACTCTCCATACTGATCATGTTGATCCAATCGCCCTTCTACATCACAATCCTTGTCCACGTGATCCAAGCAACCACACAAGTAGCCAAAGTTCGATATACACTCATATTTTATATCCATCCACATCTTTCTTCATTTCACATTTAACACAACTCCCCTACATAATGTTTTTTAAACCTTCACATTCACCCATACATGTAGAGACTTTCCACCCCTGCATATCTTCTCCATCAAAATCCAGCAATCCCATATACATGTTGGCATGTTGATGTTGCTTATTGATGCAGTACAATTATCGATGACTCTCAGTGACATTGGGGACAATATGAAGGTTCCGTTCGATGGTCCTATCACTCGTGCAAGGGCCAAAAAGATTCAAGATGCAACCAAAGCCCTTATTGTCCGTTACCAAGGGACTATAGAGCAAGGGTTCGGGCCACCCTGGATCACTTGGCTCAAGGTTACACCACCAGCACAAGAAGTAAGCTTGCGTCCACACACGGAGCTCATGAAGACTCGTCAGCACCCACCATGATTCAACCATACTCGACACTGTCTTGGATCACTCGACATCACCACTAGCCCAGTGGGCCTAGATCCTTGTCGAAGAGATAGGTCGAGTTACTCTTGTGCATGGGCCGAATTTTATAGTTAATTAATTAAATTATTATTTTATGCAATTTAGATTAATAAGGTGGAATTAATTATATCTCTTCTAGATATAATCCTTGGTCACCAAGTTATTAAACTTATATCTTTATTAGGAAATATTTATCTTAGATTTATTTTATTTATCTTTAGATATAATAGATCTATCCAAACCCCTTTCCTTTGCAAGGAAGGATTGGTTATATATCCCATAGCTTTTCTATTTATTCATGTTTATGCACTTTGAATTAATTAGATTGAATAGAATTGGAGAAACCCTTTATGGATTAAGGGTTCTTCGATTATTAATCTCAAAAGCTCTTTTGTTCTCTATTACATTCGGCCAACAACATCACCATTACCATCTTGATTCCTTTGACATCAAGAAAACCAAACACAACCCTAACCCTTAAATCGCTGCAAGAAGAAGGACAATAGGCCCTTGTGTCGGCCGCAACCAGGCTCGCTCCCAACGAGCGTGGAAGCCTCAACTTCGCGTGCGCAGACGTCCCGGCATCCCCAGCATCACCAGCGCTCACTCCCGCGTTCTCGCTCTCGCGCTTGCGCTCCCGCTCCCACTCGCCAGCACCCTCGCTCCCAGCGAAGCGCTTCCGTGACCGCGTCTGGCCTTCGCTCCCAGCGAGTGAGGCCCCTGAGATGTCCCTGTTCCCGCGCGCTCGGCCTCGCTTCTCTCTCGCCTTTCCTTGCTTATTTTCTGTCGCTATCCCTAGTTGGATTTTGCTGGAATTTTATTAAGTATAAAACTGTCGCTATTCCAGAATTTTAATCACTTGTTAATTGTTCCAAATTCAAGAGATATCAAAGAGCATTGCAAGATCGAGAAAATATATGGCGTGGTTCTTGATCTTGAGCCCACAGGCGAATGATCGGGTATCCCAAACGTATCAAGTGGTATTAGAGCTTCAGGTGTATGCAAGTTCTTTACTCTCTTGATTCTTGTTGTAGGAGGAAATCGAGTATACAAAATTAAATATAATTAAATCACAGCAAACCAGATTCCGTCCCTTGCAAATAATTACAAGACCTCCTCCTGATGTAGCAGCGGGAAGTCAGGATCGATCCACGAGGAAGCGTGTCAGCGGATCCTAGGTAGCGAAGAAATCTCACAGAAGTCGACAACAGGGTCCTAGATCTCGAGTACAGCAACTCGACAGAAGATCAGACAGTCGAACAACGCAGCAGCAAGCACAGGCACTGGTGGTCGATCTCGACAAGCCCTTACTCGAGATCGAGTAGGGTCCTGGTCGACGTCGGCTTGTCTTGGTCGAGTACCTGCACACAGAAGCTACAGCGACTTTGGATCGAAGATCAGTAGTCGAGATCGATGAGTGCTATTCGATCTCGAGGAAGACAGAGAATAAAATGAAAGAAAATAAATGCAAAGGCTTTGGGGATTTGAACTAAACTGTATAAAAAGGACTTCCAAGATTGGGGTTTGCAACAACGATAACTAAGCATGCATAAGGCAAGAATAAAACAGATAATCATGTGAATTGCATCAAAGGACAAGCTTTCGCCTTTTCCAACAATTAGACAACTCTTTCAAGAAACCCTAATTGTCTCTACTGATTTTATGTTTACAGTCCAAGTTGTTAGCATGGACCTCCATTAGATGGGTAATAAACACATAAACAAGTAGTAGATGCTCAAAACATGATAAAAGTCGGATCTTTACCTCAAACACGCAGGGCTATCGTCGGGCTCGCCCCAACCCTAGATGTGGATGGACTACTCGCGCTTCATTGCAACTTCAGACATTGATTGATGAAAAGAAACTTGCATTGAATCAAACTGAAGAAAGTACAACCGAACAAAGCCAACTTGCTCTCGCTCCTTTGCTCCACTCGGCCTCACTTTCTTTCTCTACCACTACTTCTCCTACTGAAATTGAATGAATCTAAAATCAGCCCCATGGGCTTTATTTATAGGCTTCTAAACCTTGCTACTCAAGGATAGAAACATCTATCTATATCTAAAACTATATCTAAAAGGCTTAATGATAAATAAAAGCAACAAAGGAATTAAATCTAAATAAGGGAAATATATCTAAAGTGTCTTCAAGTGGATAGATCTCTCTTCATCATGATAGAACTTGATAGATTGGATAGAACTTGGCAACCTTCGGCCCCAAGGAATCCCAGTCCGAGTAGGATAGATCAAAATGCGTTACGCGGCTTCTGGAGGGCTCCTCGATCTCGAGTAAGGCTACTCGATCTCGAGTAGAATTGTAGTCGACTGGGCTTGGCTCGGCGTCTCGGGTTGCTGGTCCTCGACAGGCTCGGACTTGGGTCACAGGTGTATTCGATCTCGAGGAGAACCACTCGATCTCGAGTAAGGTGGTTCGTCGTCTTGGCCGGCTTGGTGCATCGGGTCGCCTCTTGTCGACATGCTCGGATGTGGGCTCTCGGGTTCGTCGATCTCGAGTAGGTTTACTCGATCTCGAGTAGAGTGTAATCCGGCATGTCTTCGTCTTCGGCTTCTCGATCAGCTCCTCCTCGACTAGGCACTCTTTGGACATTTTTGGTCGATCTCGAGTAAAGGTACTCGATATCGAGTAAATCTCTCAACTTTCTGCTCTGTTCTTAAAACGCACTTTCCCGAGTCTTCGTTCGTCAGATTGACGCATATGACCATACGTTGGAAAGCTCTTTCCGGGGCTAAAACTCTCATGAAGACATCAAAGCTTGATTCAGGACGAAGAATGGTGAAAAATGGCCTTTTCTCCAGCTGCACCATTCTTAGCTTCTCCATGAGTTTCTTTTAAGCTCCAAAGTGCGTCCGATTTCTGCGAAATATAACCAAAACTTGTGTAGACCTCCACATATTGAAAATAAACATATGCTACACATATTTTATATTATTTTAACCCAAATGTATGAAATGCATGCAGAAATCGATATAAAAGTAGATGTAAAACATGGCGAATTAGGCTCACAACAATTCTGTAATTGAGTGATTTATTTTTCGTGCCTTATTTTTCACAATTCAGCTACATAAAAGTTAAATCTTTATTATTCACCCATAAAATTGGCACTTTATTTTAGTTATTTCTTGTTTGGATATTTAATTTGGAAGATATTGAGTTCTTGATTGCAAGTTTTGATCTTTTATTCCTTTTTGCTACATATCATGCCTATGACTGTGATTCTTGGATTAAAAGCATTATATAAACTTGCACCACTAAAGAACCCTAATTTCTCCAGTTTCTAGCCTAATTCCCTGATTTCTTTATTTTTGCTTACTTGTAGATCATCGTAGCTTTGTTATTTTATTTTTCTATTTTTCTTTGCTCTTTATTTCAGTCACATTCCAGCCTTTACAGTAGCTAGTTCTTAGCCAAAAAAAAAAACAGTAAAGCCAAGAGCTTCAAAAAAAAAACACAAAAGAGCATTCTTTCATCTTACCTTGCATAGTTGAGTTAGTAACTCATACCATATTGTTCTTTGACTTCTCCTTGCTACTTGTTAGATGATCTAATTAGTTTCAAGCATTATAAAGAACCCTATACTTGTGTGATTTTGTGTTGTGCCGACACAGGAGCCTTGGTCACACCCCTCTTTTTCTGAACCGTGTTGGAACCGTCAGATAATAGTTGACGGAGTGTGTGCACTTGATTGCCCTTGTGATTGCTATTGTCGATTGCTACATATTCATACTTTTCGAGCATCACATTGTATATCTTATTCTAGACACATTATCCGCTTGTTTATACTTGCTATCCTTGATATCCGACTTGTGACTGATTTAATTTGCAATTTTGATTCTTACTTGCTATCTTCAATATTGCAAAATTCTGTGTCCAGGGGAATTGCTTGAATATAGTGCCTTGTTTTTCTCGCTTTTTGATTTCTAAAACCTGAATCGCTCTTAGGAATCACTAGATCTTGCATTACTTGGTTTCTGGTCTTTGCTTCGTTTACTTGTTGCTCTTCTGATATTGTAGGAACATGTCAAACGATAGTGACCCCCCTCCCACCCCTAGCCCTATTTCGGATGCTACCTTGGAGCATATTATTCAGGCCGCTACTAAAGCTTCGATGGCTGAACATAAAGCACTCCTCGATGCTTATGATGAACGTTGGAACAAGCGCTTCCACAATCAATTGGTTCAACAAGAAAACCTGATTACTACTCGCGTTATCAATGGTGTTCTGCGACTCCTACTGGTAATACTCCTCCTACAGGTAATACACCACCTACAGGTAACCCTTCTTATTCTGTTCAACCTCCCCCTTCCGGTCAATTACATTTTAAGCTTAAGTCTGCTACTCCTAACCCTTTCAATGGAGAGAATGATAACGATCATTTAGCGGGCTTCAATGGCAACCAAGATCGTCGTGAGCACACACCCCCACGGAATCAATAGTAAGGGAGGTCGAACCAGCGTCATCAGCAGTCCCCGCATCAGCTGATCATCCGATCTAACTGGGATGACAACCGCAGCAACGCTGATCTATATGAGACGCCCCATTTGGAGGACGCTTACCATGAGGTAAACCCTACCTTTGATGATTTACCTCCTCCTAACTTTGGTCGTCCTAGATTTGATAATGCTCAAGCTATACAAAGGCGTGATGTTAAAGCTTAAGTTAGAAACCTTTGATGGTAACACTGATCCTGAAGCTTATCTTGTTTGGGAAAATCATACTGACTATCTGCTTGAACATTTGCGCTATGAGGAAACGGAGAAGTTGGAAGTTGTTATATTGCATTTGGTAGGTAAAGCTCGCACCTGGTTGTTCCGTACTCGTGAGATGCGCCGTCGTCAGGATAAGCAACCTGTTGAGACCTGGCCACAACTTCGCTATCTCTTCAAGAAGAGACATGTGCCTGAGGAATATACAGAGTCCACGAGGATGCAGCTCGCTTCCTGTCGCCAAGGGACTCGTTCTCCTAATGATTTCAGAGATGAACTTGAATGGCTCTCTCATCAGGCTAATGTTTATCTTACTGAACGTGCTTTATGTACTCAATTTCTTGCTGGCCTTAATATTTCTATTAAAAACTCTTTGTTTATCCATTCCATTAGAGATATTAACACTTTATATCATAAAGCACAGCTTCTGTATGACCAACAGCAGTAGCAGTAACAGCAGCTTCGCCAGAGGGCTAGATTCGACCAGACCTCTCAAGGTCGCAGGTTTGTTCCCTTTAACCCTTCTAGTCAATCCAAACCTTCTACTTCTAACCCTTCTATGCATCAAAAGGGAGTTTCCAACTCACCTCAACAGGGTTATTAGGTTGAAACTAGAAGAGTTAATGCACCCTCTACAGATCGCAATAAGGATATCCGTTGCTTCACTTGTGGTGGTTCCGGGCATGTCTCTCGCAATTGCCCTCAGAAAAGGAAGGTTCTTCTCAATGATTTGGGAGACCATTACTATGAGGAGGAGACTGTCGAGGACCATGTAATTTCGAGTGAAATGGAGGAGGACCAGCCGTTTGAGCCTATTGAGGAGATCGACACTACAGAGTGCGGCAATTTACTTTGCCTTGTCAATCGACGGGTCCTACACATTCAAGAATCTCCCATGGCTGATCAAAGGGAGAACATCTTCCACACCAGGTGTGTGGTTCACGAGGCTACCTTAAGCGTTATCATAGACGGTGGGAGTTGCTGCAATCTCATCAATGAAAAGGTAGTGGATTTCCTCCATTTAGCTACTACTCCTAGAGCTACTCACTATGGGTTAAATGGCATTACTGATGATGGATCTGATATAATGGTCACCAAACAATGTTTAGTTTCATTTTCTATTGGATCATATCATGATAAAGTATTATGTGATGTTGCTCGCATGGATTGTAGTCATATCTTGTTAGGTCGTCCTTGGTTATATGATCGTTCTGTTCTTCATGATGGTCGTGCGAATACATATGCCTTCACCTTTGATGGGAGGAGAGTTACTCTTCTACCCCTTTCGCCTCAAACTATTCTGAAGGACCAGGTTCGCAAGAAACAACAGCAGGACGCTCAGAAGGAAGCCCAAAGGAAAGAGAAGCTCCAAGGGAGCTACGCCCAACAGGCCGCCCCCGCAGCTCGGACCGCCGCACCCGCAGCCCCCTCGGCATCACCTCCTTCCCACTCGGCGTCCACTCAGCCTTCTTCCTCTTCACTAAAGGGCTCTGTAGAACGTCGATAACTGGTCTCTCAACCTCAGAAAGAGACCGTCACATGGAATGCTCATCGACCTCATATTCTCCTGGTAATGAAACAGGTATTGCTTAATGTTGATTTGAGTCATATTCCTGCGCCTATTGCTGCTCTTCTGCAGGATTATTTAGATGTGCTTTCAACTGAACTACCCCAAGGCTTGCCTCCTATTAGAGGTATTGAGCACCAGATTGACTTTGTGCCTGGGGCAGCCTTGCCTAATCGCGCCGCTTATAGAGCTAGTCCTGAGGAGACAAAGGAGCTCCAACGCCAAGTCACGGAGTTGATGGATAAGGGCTTTGTCCGAGAAAGCATGTCCCCCTGTGTCGTGCCTGTCATTTTGGTTCCAAAGAAGAATGGCTTATGGCGCATGTGTGTTGATTGTCGTGCAATCAACCAAATAACAGTTAAGTATCGTCACCTTATTTCTCGTTTAGATGATATGCTTGATGAACTTCATGGTGCTTGTATTTTTTCTAAAATTGACCTTAGAAGTGGATATCATCAAATTAGGATGAAATAGGGAGATGAATGGAAAACGGCTTTTAAAACTAAGTATGGCTTATATGAATGGTTAGTAATGCCTTTTGGATTAACAAATGCACCTTCTACTTTTATGAGGCTTATGAACCATGTGCTTAGAAAACACTTAGGAAAATTTGTCGTTGTCTATTTTAACGATATCTTAATCTATAGCAAGAATATGCATGATCACTTAAGTCACTTGAAATTGGTCTTTGATTGTCTTAGGAAAGAAAAGTTATATGTCAATTTAAAAAAGTGTTCTTTTGCATCCGAGTCTACCATTTTCCTTGGTTTTGTAGTGACTGCATCTGGATTGAAGGTGGACGAGGAGAAGATTCGTGCTATACAAGAGTGGGCTCAGCCGCATACACCCACTCATGTCCGCTCATTCTTGGGCCTTGCTGGATTCTATCGACGCTTTGTCAAAGATTTCAGCCTCATTGCCACCCCCCTACATGAGCTGACAAAGAAAGATGTGACATTTCGCTGGTCAGACTCAAATCAAAAGGCTTTCGACGCCCTCAAGGATCGTCTCACCCATGCCCCAGTGCTGCAGTTACCTGACTTTGCTCAACCTTTTTAGCTCGAGTGTGAAGCTTTGGGCACTGGCATTGGTGGGGTTCTGCTTCAAAACAAGCGTCTCATCGCCTACTTCAGCGAGAAGTTGGGCCCCGCAGAGCTCAACTATTCTACCTACGACAAGGAGCTATTCGCACTAGTTTGCTGCTTACAGACATGGCAACATTATCTGTGCTCAGCAGGTGACTTGCTCGATGGGTGGAGTTTGTAGAGACCTTTTCCTATGTGGTTCACCACAAAAAGGGAAAGGATAATGAGGTAGCGGATGCGCTATCACGCAGGTATGTCCTCCTAAACCATATGGATGCACATGTTTTGGGTTTTGCTTTGATAAAGGAACTCTATGCTTCTGATAGTTTCTTTAAGACTATATATGCTCATTGTGTGTCTAAAGGTGAAGTTGATTCATATTTTCTTAATAATGGTTATTTGTTTAAGATGGGCAAGCTTTGTATCCCATCTTCTTCTATTCGCCGATTGTTAACTCAAGAAATTCATGAATCTAGGGGACATGGAGGTTTCGACAAGACCTTAGCAGGACTTAAGGAACATTACTTTTGGCCTAAAATGTCTAATTATGTGCTGAGATTTGTCAAAAGTTGTGTCACATGTGCTAAGGCTAAATCGAAATCCAATGCTAATGGTCTATATCAACCTTTGCCTATTGCTAATGCACCCTGGGAAGATGTTTCTATAGATTTTATTGTAGGTTTGCCTAGAACTTCTAAGGGTTGTGATTCTATCTTTGTTGTTGTAGACAGATTTTCCAAAATGGCTCATTTCATTCCATGTCACAAAACTGATGATGCTATTCATGTTGCTAATTTATTCTTCAAATATGTTGTTCGCTTACATGGATTGCCATTATCTATAGTTTTTTATCGTGACTCTAAATTCTTTAGCTCTTTTTGGAAAACTTTATGGTCTAAGTTAGGTACAAAATTGCTATTTTCTACTTCTTGTCACCCACAAACTGATGGTCAAACTGAGGTCACAAATAGGACTCTTGGGGCTCTCCTTAGAGTCATGCTGCGAACTAACCTCCGGAGGTGGGAAGACTGCCTACCATTTGTAGAATTTGCATATAACAGGTCTAGGCACTCTGCAATAACGCTTACCCCCTTCGAAGTGGTATATGGCCGAAATCCACTCACTCATGTGGACATGATGCCTCGGCCATATAAGGAGAAGGAGAGCTCGGATGCAGCTAAGCAAGTGGACTTCATCAAGCGCTTGCATGAGCGTACCAAGGCGCAGCTGGAAAGGAAAACTACGCAATACAAGGCCGCGAAGGACAAGCATCGCAAAGATATGCAGTTCAACGTTGGTGATCTTGTATGGCTGCATCTCAGGAAGGAAAGGTTTCCGCAACAACGGAAATCTAAGCTGGACCCCAGGGGAGATGGACCATTCAAAGTGGTTCAGAAGATGGGTCCTAATGCTTACAAGCTGGATCTCCCTGCCGATAAGTACAGCGTCCATTCTACATTCAACGTCCCCGATCTATCCTTGTTTGTGCCTGACGATGACTCTGACGACGATTTGAGGACAAATCGAAGTCAAGTGGAGGAGAATGATGCAGTACAATTATCGATGACTCCTGGTGACATTGAGGACAATATGAAGGTTCCGTTCGATGGTCCTATCACTCGTGCAAGGGCCAAGAAGATTCAAGATGCAACCAAAGCCCTTATTTTCCGTTACCAAGGAACTATGGAGCAAGGGTTCAGGCCCCCCTGGATCACTTGGCTCAAGGTTACACCACCGGCACAAGAAGTGAGCTTGCATCCACACACGGAGCTCATGAAGACTCGTCAGCACCCACCATGATTCAACCATACTCGACACTGTCTTGGATCACTCGACATCACCACTAGCCCAGTGGGCCTACATCCTTGTCGAAGAGATGGGCCGAGTTACTCTTGTGCATGGGCCGAATTTTATAGTTAATTAATTAAATTATTATTTTATGCAATTTAGATTAATAAGGTGGAATTAATTATATCTCTTCTAGATATAATCCTTGGCCACCAAGTTATTAAACTTATATCTTTATTAGGAAATATTTATCTTAGATTTATTTTATTTATCTTTAGATATAATAGATCTATCCAAACCCCTTTCCTTTGCAAGGAAGGATTGGTCAGATCTCCAATAGCTTTTCTATTTATTCATGTTTATGCACTTTGAATTAATTAGATTGAATAGAATTGGAGAAACCCTTTATGGATTAAGGGTTCTTCGATTATCAATCCCAAAAGCTCTTGTGTTCTCTATTACATTCGGCCAACACCATCACCATTACCATCTTGATTCCTTTGACATCAAGAAAACCAAACACAACCCTAACCCTTAAATCGCTGCAAGAAGAAGGACAACAGGCCCTTGGTGCCGGCCGCAACCAGGCTCGCTCCCAGCGAGCGCAGAAGCCTCAGCTTCGCGTGCGCAGACGTCCCGGCATCCCCAGCATCACCAGCGCTCGCTCCCGCGTTCTCTCTCGCGCGCTTGCGCTCCCACTCGCCAGCACCCTCGCTCCTAGTGAAGCGCTTCCGTGACCGTGCTTGGCCTTCGCTCCCAGCGAGTGAGGCCCCTGAGACGTCCCTGTTCCCGCGCGCTCGGCCTCGCTTCTCTCTCGCCTTTCCTTGCTTATTTTCTGTCGCTATCCCTAGTTGGATTTTGCTGGAATTTTATTAAGTATAAAACTGTCGCTATTCCAGAATTTTAATCACTTGTTAATTGTTCCAAATTCAGGAGATATCAAAGAGCATTGCAAGATCGGGCAAATATACGGCGTGGTTCTTGATGTTGAGCCCATAGGCGAAGGATTGGGTATCCCAAATGTATCACTTATAGCCCTAGTTTTATTCCCCGACATCATTTGAAAAGGAAGATCGCAGACCATAATCAAGAACAATACACTATCGAAAATAATTTTCGATTGTTCCATACCTAATTCCTTTAGCACTATTTATGCCTTGTTGAACATCTATGGTCCTCCCCTTAGAATCCTCTCTTTGTTCGATTCACTTGTGAATTGAAAGAATAATATATTTCTGTAACGACCCGAGTTATAAAAGTATAAAACTCGGGTTATGTTTCGAATGATTAGACACCTTCGTTTGGATCTTGCAATTCAAGTACGGGTTGAGTTTTGAAAACAAAATGTTAAATTTAAAATGAGGGATTTCATACCCTAAATCCACGATAGGTCCATTGGGACCGAATCATGTCCTATTTTCTAAGTCGCGTAAAACGGTTTTTAAGTTCGAAACTAAGCAAACGAAGTAATCTGATATACAAGGTGCCACGACAGAGCCGGGTCAAAACCAAATCACGAGTATAGGAAAAATGGCAGAAGTATATAAGTCATAGTCAGTCTCTCTCACCTAGCTAGCTACGCCATAAGCCATCCTAGTCAAGCAGCAAGTCACCACACAAGGGAGTGGGTACCTGACACCATACAACAAAAAGTCAAGGTCGAGCCATTCACGTGGGTCTCGCAGACCTCGCTGAGAACATATAATATGTATCCTATACCTAAATAAAGGATGCTCCAATGCAGTGCGGAAATTCAAACACACAAGCATGCTGATCGGGATATAATATATGTTGAAATACGGTAAATGGCCCAAAGAATGTCAAGCGGCGTATCCCAGTCAAAATCATGCACGGACCAAGGGGCAACTCATCCACGCCGCTTCCTAGGGTGGATATCACTCCATACCCCTACCTAGGTATGGAGACCACTTCATACCGCTACCTAGGCATGAAGACCACTCCGCGCGCATACCTAGGATGAAGACCACTCTATACCGCTACCTAGGTATAGAGACCACTCTACGCCCATACCTAGACGTAGAGACCGGGTCATATCCGAAATCATATCATCTCCATATCATGCTCATATGAATGTGTCGATAATATCAATAGTCATGCTCGTATAATCAGACTCGTATGACTCGACTCGATAGGTATGAACCCGATAAGACTGGGTCGTCCTATGACCCTAGCAATGACTCTAGACTCACAACATACGACCGTTTCTACCAAACGGTTGGATAGTACAGATGCTCACACACTTATGCAAAACCTAAGCAGGATACTACATGAAATGCAGGATGGTTGCACCTAACATACTATATGACACATCAAGCATGAGGTCCGATCACTTGAGCAAGCCACGGATGACTTACTTGGAGAAGAGAAAAATTCAACAACAACACAACAATATAACAAGCATATCCAATCGGGTCACAAGTTACCAAAAGATCGGGATGTCAATGTTTCGCTCTTCGGTGGCTCGTTCGTGCTCGATCCTTCCTTGATCGGAACCTTACGGGGGCATCGCTTGGCCGGGGAGTTGCTGGGTCGTCAGGGGCGGGGTCGGAGCTCGGAGAATATGTAAAGAGAAACAAGGGGCCTGGTGGTGGCGATTTGGTGGCTACATTGGTGTGTGTTTAAATAGAAAAAAAAAAAGGAAAGCGTTGGTGTTTGTTTGCTTGCAATTAGGGGAAGAAGACAGATGGGCTCATTTTATTTTTGTTGTTGGAGGAGAAGAAGGCAAGAGAGAAAGGAGGAATTACAAGTGCTAATGTGCCTTGAATCATCGTTGACCAACGACGCATCGGGGGGTCTGCCCCCCTGCGGTTGCGATGTTTATTGTAAACGGGTCAATCGTTTGTCTGTTTTGGGCTTTCAGTCCATTGTCTGTTTAAGGTTTCATGAGTCTCTTCATATACTCATGAAACGCCGACCCCTTGTAACCCTAATCTGTTTTCGTCTCCTCTAATACAAATCTGGTTCTCTGCCCGTGGACGTAGGTAACACACCGTTGCCGAATCACGTTAAATCTTTGTGTATTTCTTCACTTTTATCATTCTCGCTATAGCAACAAGATGGGGAAGCAATTTGGGAGTGAACTTGGAAGGGGGCTCGGTTTGTGCTGCTGCGCCCAAAGGAAAAAGACATGAGAATGGGATGGTGGTGAAGGGTGTTGAATCGAGGAGAGATAAGGTTGGGTTTGGGGTTTTTGAAATGAGTAGAAAAGAAATGGACAACTTGGGTGCATTATCGGGTATACAAAGAGGAGTGGGTTGAGTTGTCTTTTTGCCCCCAAAATGAAGAATAAGTACGGTGAGAGAGAATGTGAGTAATGTGGGTGTATAGCTAGAATAGGAAAGATCAAGCTAAAGGGGTGTGGCTTGAGGTGGCTCTGATCGGCCATGGGAGAGAGAAGGTTGGCTGAGTTGCAATCAAGAAAGTAAGAAGGAAGAAGACAAAAATGGAAGGGTAGAGAAATAGAAGTGGTCCCAAGAAATACCTGAATATAAATCATAAAACCCGCTCACTCGTCCTTATCCCGAATCGATTTAAAATAAACTTTTAAATTCAAAAGAAAGAAAATAAAATCCGCATAATATCTTCAAGTCTCAGTATAAGAAAGCGGAATAAAATCCGTTTTTAAATCTAGTTCAAAATTATGTCAGATTTCGCTTCGAAATAATTAAAATAAAATAAAATTGTTCGAGGACAGAGATTATCAAAACAAAATTGAATCTTATAAATTAAATAGGATCTAAATCAATATTAAATCATAATCTAAATCTTAATTTAGAAAAAATAATATTTTAAATTTATGAGTCTTTACAAATTCTCCTTATCTCTCGAAACATTAATCCATTTTTCAATCGCCACACTCTCTTCAACTTTGCCTAGAGGGCATAGGTGTTAAACGACCTTAATGACAACACTAATCCCACAGTTGAGACAATGTCTTTCCTGACCATTTGCGCTTCCTCTCTCTCCTATCTTTACCTCTACTTCCTATTCCCTCGAATTTCATGTTCCTCTCCTCATATAGTCATTTTTCCATCGAAAAAATGACTTTAAATAATACGAACTATCATCTGTGAATAAAAAATAATACGAACTTTGAAAATGATGATTTCATGTACGAACTATGCTCACATTAACCAAAAACAATACTGTTCCAATTTCTGGGCAAACTTCAACCGAAAAAATAATTTTGGGATCAAAATGCAATAAATAGTAAAGTTAGGTTAAAAAAATTATAAAAAATAAAATTTAATATTTCAAGAAATTCAATTGCGTGTTCTTTGTCGCCCATTGTTTCACCTTCACTGCACCATCTTATTCTTTATCGCATCTTCTTCAGTTTGCTTCATTTTGTTAATTATTATCAATACATGTGTCAATTCAGTTTGACAAATTCATACATATATCAATTGGGGGAATTAGGGGTTTTTTAGACTATGTAAATTTTAAACCCTAGATCTGAAAATTGGGGGTTTGGTTCGAATTGGACATGAATAATTATTGAAATGGGAACTAGATAAAGAGATCGAGAAGTGGGGCGAGTTGGGCCGAATTGGGAATGAAAGAGAGTTACCTCTGAAACTCTTCATCGAGCCCTCCTCGTTCACTATTGGTCCACAACCCAGAACAAGTAATTCAATTCAGCAAATTATAAAGGGTAAATATACCCAGATTTGGCCCCCCTCCTTTACTTAAATTTGCTCCTCTTGTGTGCTGCTCCTAGTTCATATAGGCGGATTGAAGATGGTCAATGGCGACTAGTGATGTGAACTTGTGAAGAAGATGAACAGTGAAGCAAAGCAAGAGGAAGATGAAACATGGATTTTTTTGCCAAAATTATACTCCCTTCGATTTTTATTATTAGGCATAGAATGTTTTTTGGTTTGACTCATATTATAGGGTGGGGAAGGTTGTGTACAAATTTTTTTTTGTTTTAAAAAAAACTTACAATAATTATTTGTCTACATCATCTACCCACTTTTGGGTCAATCTTGGCCGTGTTTGGCAGGTGTGTAGAAGAGGGTGGATGGGGTGCGCTGGGTTGGGGATGGGCTTTCGATTTTCGCGCCTCGGTGTTTGGCAAGGGAGTGGGACGGGGTGGGCTGGGTGCGAAGTAGGGGGTGGGACGGGTGGATGGGGAGATTTCTCCACCTCGTTCGAGGGAGGTGGGAGGGGGTGGGGAGGGGAAACGCCCCGAATTGCCTCTTAATTAGGAGGGTCAGGTGTCTATCTCCACGAAGCAGAGCTCTCCCTCGACGACCCCGTCGGCGTCCTCCATGCCTGGAAACCCCGCGACCCTCCCCCTGCCACTAACCTGGGGTTTCTTTCTCCCCCGACGCCGACGCATCCATTGTCTCCGTCCACCTCACCTCTTCCAGCCTCGCCGGCCAATTCCCCTCCTCCCCCGCCTCTCCTCCCTCGTCCTCTCCAATAATTCAATCAACTCCACCCTCCCCTCTTCATTATCTTCTTGCTCCTCCCTCACCCACCTCGACCTCTCCCAGAATCTCCTCACCGGCCCTCTCCCGGAACTTCTCAGCCCTCCCCGTTCTCCGCTTCCTCGATCTCTCTGGCAATAATTTCTCCGGCCCCGTCCCCAAATCCTTCGCTGAATTTCCTTCCCTTGAAGCGCTTTCTCTCGTCAGTAATCTCCTCGACGGGCCCTTCCCTTCTTCCCTCTTCAATGTCCTCTCTCTGAGAGCTTAACCTCACCTTCAATTCGTTCCAGGTGGCCCCGCTCAGCCCCGCTGTTGCCGATTTGGTGGGCCTTGAGAAGCTCTGGCTTTCCAATTGAGGCCTGGTTGGGGAGGTTCTCTTTGGATGAGCTGGCTCTTCTACGAAGTGAACCGAAAAAGATGGGTTTGGGGTGAGGGCAATTGGGAGGGGCATAATCGTCATTTCATGTGGTTTAGTGGGGGCAATTAGGTCTTTTTTAGTGTCTCCATCCACCAAAACTTTAAAATCCAACCAAACACGAAATGGGATGAAAAGGGATTAAAAACTCCACCTCGTCCACCCCGAGATTCCATCCACATCACGTCCACCCCCAAAAATCCATCCCCATCCACCTACTCCCACCCCGTTGCCAAACACGGATATGCTTAGATGCTTTGGACTCCTCCCTCCACAACCTTTCATTTTCCACTTGCATTTTTAGAATAAATAAATTACTCACTTTCTATTTTTCACTTCAAATGGGTGGAGTTATTAAAAAATAATAATAAGCAATCATTGTGGACTGTGGGGTAATTAATGCTAAACTCGGGACATGTACTATCCATAATAGGGTATAAATCCTCTGTCATCGGATTTGTCCCCTTACCATGTCACTCCTCACATCTTTTTCACTTTTTTTTTTCTTTTAGTATTTAATTTAATTTATTTTTAATTTTAATAGGGAGTTTGTGAGGGGGGACATAGGATTTCGCTCTAGTAATGCAAAATCACTTTCTTAAATACTATACAAACTCTTTCACATCTAATAATAAAAATCGGAGGGAGTAATTTTTTATGCAATTTTCTCATTTATTACATTTTGAGTCCAAATTTAAAATTTCGGTTGAAGTTTGTGTAGAAATTAAAACTGTATTATTTTTAGTTAACGTGAGCATAGTTCATATATCAAATCATCATTTTCAAAGTTCGTATTATTTTTGGTTTAGTGAGGATAATTCGTATTATTTAAAATCATTTTTCTTTTTCCATCCCTCACCCTTAGTCACTCTTGCATACAAATCTAAGCAACAATTTTAAAATAAGTGAAGCCCATGATATTGGGATATCGGATATCTAAACTCCCACGACCATATGACATAGAGAAAACTACCTATTGAGTACTAGGGTTTCTCTATAACCGATGTGCACTGCCATTTGATTATTGTATTGTACAGTAGTAATGACTAATTGTTATCCAAAGGACCACAAAAACCGATCTGAAAAGTGAAAAGAAAGGGTAGTCCAAGTCGAAATCTCCTCCCTCACGGAAAATACTTGGATGACTCCTATAAGGGTGACAATGGGGGTAATTATGTAAATTCCACACAAAAATTCAAATGGATAAAAGGAAAATAAAATCTGAAAAGTAAGTAATGAGTACCTTATTCTAGCCTAGGTTAATGAGTACCCTACTTTTCCTATCAAATATTTGAATTGTAAATTCACCTTATATTCAATTACAAACTCTCGATATTCAAACTCTCTATCTCTCCAACTTCTCCTCACACATTTTGGCCGGAATGAGGAGTTAACTCGCCGAAATTTGTGTTGGATCGCCGGATTCAAGGTTTCCGATCACCGAACTCGCTGCCAATTTAAGGTATACTATTCTTTATCAGTTAATTTGAAGTCTACATGTTTCTTTTGAATCTTCAATGGAGGCGTTTTCATTTGTTTGAATCTTCAACGAAGTTTGCATGTTGCCTTTGAATCTTGAAGGATGTGAGAAACACTTGATTAACATTGATCGTGTATTAGGGTTCACGGATGTGACAAGTTGATTGAAGATTAGGGTATAAACAAACCGATTAGCCTCTTATTTTCCGAAATCGAATACCTGAGGTTAAGGTGCATTCGAATACAAGTTGATTGAAGATTAGTGATCGATTAATGTGGCAATATAGCTAGGAAGAGCTGTATATAAGTTGATTTGTGGCAATAGTATAACTTCCCGCGGCTTGCCGATGGGCCTGCGGGCATTGGTCCGAAGCCACAAAAATATAATTTGGAGAAAATAGAAGTGAGAAATAAGACAGTGTCACTATACAACTCAATGATATTAAATATTTATTTTAAATAAGAACACATTTAATCAACAAATCATTATTTTATATTCTCACAAGAAAAAATAGTATAACTGGACGCGGCTTGCCGATGGGCCTGCGGGCATTGGATAAAAACACATTTAATCATACATTCATTACGTTTTTTGTCTTAACTTGGTTTCATCTTTCAATAACAGCCGGGTTCCTCCAAACTGGGACGATTGTTTGATCTTATCATCACTGATGAGTCAAGAACGAGGATTTCATCTTAACATCGGATATGAGGACATTGGGTCCGACAATGGCTCAGGTATATCTTACTCTATCAATTAATATTCCATTAACAATGGATGCATATGAATCAATTCCATGACATACCATATGTTGCATTCATTTCCGAATAATACGTACAGTTGGGTTTGGAATCGCAAGACACCATTGTCGTGAGTTCGGATGATGACGCCGCAGAGGGTACATCAATGAGTGGAGATCACGTTGACATTGCTGCAAATGAAGGAGAGGGTGTCGATGTGCCACCGTCGGATCATGGTGTTGAAGCTGATGTTAATTGTCCAAAGATTGGGCTGATTTTGGAACACGAATACGATGTGTTCGCATTCATCAATAGTTATGCTAAACGACAAGGATTTCAAACAAGAATTCGGACTTCCACCATGTTAAAGGATGATGAAAGAGGCACTTGTGTGCTAGGTATGAATGATAGGCACAAGATGTTGAGGATAATATGTTCTAAAGGGGGTAAGTTTCAAACGAGGTCAAGGGACCTGAGGAAGGGGCCCACGTCGGCTATTACAGGGTGTAAGTTTGGGGTTTATGTTGTCCGTGAGAAACCGGGGGTGTGGAAGATAACTTCAGTTTCGCTTGAGCATAACCACGACTGCGTCACGACGAATTCAAGATTCCTTCCAAATTATAGGATCATCACCGAAGGGAACAAGAGACGGATCTTAGACATGGATAGGGAGGGTGTGCCTATAGCTAAGAACTACACATCGTTTGTAATTGCAAGTGGGCACCACGAGAATGTTGATTTCAATGAGTGGGACCTTAGAAACCTAGTTGGCAAGGCCCGAAGAAAAGACATGGATCAAGGTGACTTCAATGCGATGAGGAAACATTTTGAAGAAATGTGTTCAAGCAACTCGAATTTTTTCTACGCATACGATGTCGATGAAAAAAACACATTGAAGAATGTGTTTTGGGCAGACGGAAGGAACCGAGCAGCGTATGCGGAGTTTGGTGACGTCGTCTCCTTCGATACGACGTACGTATCGAATAGATACAGGATGCCCTTTGCACCGTTCATCGGGGTTAACCACCACGGCCATAGCATGTTGCTAGGATGTGCTTTACTTATCGGGGAAGAAATATAGAACTTCGTATGGTTGTTTCGTACTTGGCTCAGGTGTATGCTCGAAAAGATGCCAACCGCAATCTTAACAGACCAATGTCAATCCATCGGTATGTTGTACGTTCCTCCGTCCAGTTATTTCTTAATACATTGTAGGCGTGTTCTTTGTTAGTTTGTTATATCAATACATTGTAGCATGTCATTAGTTACTATAATGTAGGCTTTTAGCTATTGTAGGCTTGTAAGCAACCTTACAACTTCGATCTGTGACGTTTGTGTGCAGGAAAAGCAGTGGGGCAGGTGCTTCCGAACACTCCACATCGGTGGTGCATATGTCATGTGATGCAAAATGCGCGAAAACATCTTAACAGCAAACCCCAGTGGAAGGGGGAGAATGGCATACGCAGTACACTCCGAGCGGCTCTAAACGATTCACTAAGTATTGCGGAATTCGAAAATGCATGGTCGGAGATCTGCTTCCTCTCATTATAACTGCCCGCAGGCTTATCGGCAATCCGCTTCCTCTCATTATAACTGCCCGCAAGCTTATCAGCAATCCGCCATGTCTTATTTTCATATAAAAAATAAATACATAATATACATTTGTGGAAAAACGAGATTAGTGTAGTTATTAATTTATTAAAAACGGGTAAATAAATTTTAAAGAACATATAAAAACGATATTTTGTAAGAATCGATTATAAACTTTTTTTTTGAGCAAATAAACTTTATATATACACACTAACATTTTCGTATGCCTATCGGCAATCCGATGCCTGTTATTTTATTTTTGTTCAATGTTTTCGTATTAAAACTAAAGCTTGATTATATTTCCATTAGTACTAATTTGTAGAATTTATAAAATGGGTAATTATATGGAAAAAGGATTCTAGAATTTATAAAACGAGAGTTGCAATTAATCTTTTATACGGAGTATAGTTTTTAGCAAACGTGTCGAAAAGTCAAACGACACTTATTAATTAACGGAGGGAGTATTATTATTCGAACCACAGATATGACCGCTCTTTATTTACAAATTCAAGGAGGGAGTATTATTATCAAGCGAACTCGGGATGTTATGATAATTCGATCCGATTTAAATAAAGGTCAAATAAATAACTTGAATTGTAAAAAAAATAAAGTTGAATTATAACTTAACTCAAAAAGAAAAGAATAGATGAATTAGAAAGAGGAGCCTAGTAACACCCAAAAAAAAGGGGAGTCTAGTCCTAGAGTATATGGCCTTTTAGAAAAAGCTAATCTATTTTCACTTTTTTTTTATAAATATATTTTCAAAATGACCTCCAAATACCCCTATTGTCACCCTTAAGGAAGTCATCGAATCATCTTCCCACCCTCGACCCAACCCAAAGAAAGGAAAAAAAGAAAAGGAAAAAACAGGTGAGAGAGGGTAGAGAGGGAGTGTCACATGAATGACTGAATGGCGGAATGCAGAGGGCAAGAAGAGAGAGAGAGTGGAAGTCGTCCCAGTCAATCATGGGGTTGGGAAAGGGAAAGCATCTCTGATCCCCACTCTCTACGCAACGAAGCCATCTACTCTTCTCGAAACTACACTTCTCTCCATCTCTCGCCGCATACCTCCAATCTCCACCGTCAATCTCTCAAATTCGCCGACCAATTTTCATTTCTGGCTGCGCACCGCGCCGCACCGTCTTCATCAAATGCTGGACTTCGCTGTTAGCCAGAACGAAGCCGGAAGATAGTGGCTGTTTCCTGCTGGAACTTTGAACTAACTTGGGATTCGCCTGAAGATGACGAAGCGGAGAGCTAGTTTCCAGCCAAAATCTCGCTACAAATGGAGGACAAAGATCTTCTTTACGCTGTTGCTCTCCCTCTGCTTTGGAATCTTTGTTTTCGTGCATGCTAAGTATAGTCGGATTAGCTTGCTTATGTCTATCCCCAATCCGTTCGTTCAGAGTCCTAAAGTTGCTTTCTTGTTCATCGCTCGCAACCGGCTTCCCCTTGATTCCGTCTGGGATTCGTTCTTTCGTGTATGTCACAGTGATTTGCATTCCTTACTTTTTTTTCTTCTATCTCCTTGCATTTCCAATTCCATAATCAGATATTCATGATTGCTGTTTGATTGCTTTGTTAGTGAACAGTAGGAAGCAATTGGGCTTCAATTTGAGGTGCTAGGGTAGAAAGAGAGGAAATCAAAGTGGCCAGTAATTTGTGTACAGTGTACTGGCTAATGCTGTGCTTGAATCAAGATTTTTACCCATGTGTAAATTTCACATCGAACCTGGGCTAGTTAGTAGAGATTTTAGTCTGTCATCTATGACACAAAAATGGAAAAAAATAAAAAGAAAGAACACACACACACACAAGAAAAATTTGAAGGTCCTGTAAAGCCAGCATCGGCATCACACAGTGTGCACTCCACTATTGGAGCCCATGTGAACTGAGCCAGAAGGCTCAGCTCCAGTGATTACCACACTTCAGACCTGACCCAGACTAACCAAAGACCTTGTCCCAACACCTTAATGTCCTCACTTGGTTCACAAGCCCCCACTACTGAGCTCAACTAAAATGCTTTCTGTAACCAGTGGACCAGCTGCTCTAGGGTGAAAAATAATACTGTACAAAGTATGCAGTTGCCACTGCTATAGGAAAGAAAGTTGAGCTGTTTGAAGAAATATTTGCTTTGTTTTCTCTTGCGAAATGATTGGATTTAGATATCATAATGTGGGTGTAGTGTTAGCTCTCTGCAGACATAAGGAATCTTGTTGTTGTCTTTGGAGCAATGAAACATTTTTTTTCCCTTCAGGTTATTCCATTTCATCCGATTGCGATATGTGTTCCAGAGTGGGCTTACTGAAAATTGAAAGTCGATACATAATTGCTGTGCCATGAATATTATATAATCTAGTTATTGAGCTGACATCAAACCTTATTTATGTACCATTTCAAGGACGATGAAATGATTCTTTGAAAGAGCAACATCCATCTTGTGGATTGTACTCCTAGTTTCCCTGTATGGTGTTGATACGTGAAAGTAGTAGTCTTGATTTTAATCCTTCTTTTGTTTCTTCCCCCTTTCAGAATACGTAAAGTATTAATGAGTTTCTTGAATTATGTGCAGGCAGAAAAGGAAAATAAATTTTCAATTTATGTTCATTCAAGGCCTGGATTTTTGTTTAGCACAGTTACAACAAAATCAGTGTACTTCCTTAACCGCCAAGTCAATAATAGTGTACAGGTACTGTATTGGCATACTACTACTATTTGTAGTATTTATTAGCTTGAGTTGTACTAGTATTTACAGTAGTATTACTTTGAGTTACTGTATTTGAGCACAATTCTATGTGTAGCATTTATCAGCTCGCTGCTTTGGAGAAGGGATCTATTTACTGTAATTCCTTTGTTTCTTTTCTGTTTTCTTTTGTTGTTGGAAATTGGAAAACACAATTATTTAGAAAATGTCCTTAACCTTTTGATCAATGATAGATAACATAAAACAGTTCAAAATAATAGTTCTAAGATGCATTATGCGATGTTTTCATTTTTTATAATGCTGATCCAACAACCAATTTTATGTAGTGATGTCTTATATAATCATTTTATCCGTGCATATTTGATTTGTATTACTGTCGTGTGTGTCATCTCAATGGCCCATCGGACACCCAGCTAATTCTGTTAGTACACATGCGTTAAAGTGATTGCTAAATTAACTTTTTCAATTATTCCTAGTTCATTTTTTAGTTTAATGTGACTGCTAAATTAACTTAGTATAGTAACAGAAAAGGAATAGTAAATGGTGCTCTTAGCCTGTTGGATTTATCTGATGTTCGGAGTCGGACGGACTGGCCACCTTATGACACTTATCAGAAACTATCCTTATAAACTACCAAATTTCACCCGCCTGACCAATTTATGAGTCCATGAACTATTGTTCTTTGCCTAGTTTGAGTAGCATTTAGGCACAAGTTATAGATATGAATGAATTTTTGTCAACTATTGTTCTCGTTCTTGCCCCGGTAAGCTCTTTTCCTGGAGGGTCTGTTTCTAGAAGCTTGTTTTAGATAAATATGACCAATTTCACTTTATGCAATATTCTTGTTTTTTCATTTTGCCTGCTGCCTGAATCCTATGATACGCGTATATAACTTTTAGATTTAATTAATAGTCCCTCCATCCGCTAAAACATGTCATTTTACCTTCATGCACATTTTTTAAGGAAACCAACAAATATACCCGTTGCCCTTATTTATTAAACTAATTTTTTACTTTCTCGAAAACTACAACTAACCATCACTAATAATAACAAGGGTATTTCTTTTAAGTAAAAACTAAAATACCTACAATGACATCTTTTTTTTTGAACAAAAATAACACTTTAAAATAACATATTTTTACTGAAACTTCTGGCATGAGTAGTAGTACTTGCTTTAATGTACCTATTTCTGTGTTCTTTTCAGGTAGACTGGGGAGAAGCTAGCATGATCCAGGCAGAGCGTATCTTGCTTGAAAATGCACTTACTGATTCTTCTAATGAACGATTTGTTTTTCTCTCAGATAGGTGAGCTGTGATCTTCTTAAAAGCAAAATGTTCTACATTCCTTTCTTTTTGACATTCGAGAAAGTTGAATTGGGTTATGTGAGACAATTGTTCATTTTCTAATTGCAAGTACGTTGTGACTTGATTTCTTTTCATAACAATATCTCATGTGTTTGTCGAATTTCAGCTGTGTACCCTTGTACAACTTCAGCTATACTTACAATTATATCATGTCAACGTCTACCAGCTTTGTGGACAGGTTAGATTGCAGTTATCATTTATCATGTCTCTTTCCTTGTGTAAATATCACTTTTTTCTACAATTTTAATTTCTACTACTTAGGGGTTGGGAAAATATCTTTTCCTGATTATGTTAGTGATATCACTTAGGACTTATGAGATCAAGAAAGTAGAACAAATGATCATTTTTCTCTTTGTTTCAGTTTCCCACCTTCACTTAGGTGTTGTGCAATCTGCAAATTATTTCTATCTCACAGTCTCACCCCATATTCTGAAAAAGTGAACAAAACTGTGAAATCTTTTCTTATCTGTTTCATAGAGTTTCTTTTAACTATATTATTGTTCTGAACTTTGGATTAGTTTTGCCGACACAAAAGAGGGGCGCTATAACCCTAAGATGCTTCCTCTTATCCCAGTCCAGAATTGGCGAAAAGGGTCACAGGTAATATGCTATTCATCCCTGATCAGAAAATTGATGTTTGTAAACCACTTAATCAGTGTGATGAGCCATTCCCTGCATCTTCTTATAATATTGTCTTCTGTTCTTGTAGTGGGTTGTGTTGACTAGAAAACATGCACAGGTGGTTGTGAAGGATGAAAGTGTGTTCCCTGTATTCCAGCAGAATTGTAAGGCAAGTTCCATTAATTTTAAGTTGTGCATACTACAAACTATCTTCAGTATCTTCTTATTATCACTGATATGTATACCCTTTAAATGGGTTTCCATTGGGCTACTGTACCAAAGTTCCATATGAGATCAAGTTTTGAAGGTCAAATGTCATGTACTTTTGAATTTTTGTTCCAATCTTAAAATATACATTGAAACCAAATTTTAACCAACTACACTAGCTATCAGACAGATTTGGAAGCAATGAAAATCACAATAGTTGCCAAGACCTGAATTTCTTGCATAATTTTTGTGTTGCTATTTAGTAATGACCTGAAAATACTCAGTTCTTGCACAAATTGAAATTGTTATACACTGAAATTCCTTTTGTTTCCCATCCTTTGAAGGTGGATACTGGATACTTGTGTCTTACATTGTTTACTTTGTTTCCCATCCTTTCAGAGAAAATCTTTGCCAGAGTTTTGGCGGCATCAATCCTTAGTACGTTTTCTCAACCTTTCTCAATTCTCCTTTCACCTCAAAGTTTTGATTTGTAAATACGACATTCTTATCGTTGTTGTTGCCTCGTAATTTAGATGCATAGCCTGTAAAAGTGCTCTAGTATTTTCCTCAGAAAGAACGATGTTACAATTTTATATTTGGGAAAATAAGCAGCAAATGAGAATGACATATTACTCTGCAATTTCTCTTCTTACAGCCAGTAGATCCTGCCAAGGAGCATAACTGCATACCAGATGAACATTATGTGCAGACACTTTTAGCTGTAAGTCATTTTTTTTTTCAATCCTTTCCATTCTCCACAATCTAGAGTATTTATCTAGCACACGGTGAGATCGTGAACAAATACTAGTATGTCAGTGAGACATTAAGATGTCATCTTTTTCATGCAAACCTATTCCTAATTTCCCAGGGAATCATACCAAACAGCCTTAAAAGGGTTTCTGTTAAGAGAGAACAGCCTTCGGTTATGAAAAAGGGAAGTTAATAGAAAGACAGATGGATGGAGCAAGCTTATTATTATGTTATAGTCCTTCTGACATTCTGTAGAAAGTGGTTTCTTTCCCAAGAAAGAATCAATTATTGGGATAGGTAACTAGATGTATTAGATTGTACTCCATAGTTGACTAAAGAGTAAAGGACTTGCTTGGCTCTTTTGTTTCCTTTGAAATTCTAAAAAAAAAATCCCTCTAATTTCAGCTAGAAGGTCTTGAAGGTGAGATCACAAGAAGATCCCTCACACATTCTGCGTGGGATCTTTCAGCCTCTAAAGATACCCAAAGACAAGGTTGGCATCCAGTGACCTACAAATTCTCCGATGCTACTCCTCAGCTTATTCAATCAATAAAGGTATATAAATTGCTACTTTACACTTCTGAGTAAACTTCTATGCTCCTCTCTCTTAGTTTACCAAGGCAGGATTCAGTAGTTAATCGAAATGCACAATATGAATGATGAATACCCAAAGGATAGTGATCTGATTTTCTTAGCCAATGCATGTATAAAGGTTGCTTTTATTATGTTATGGCTATAGAGGTATTCTGATTTAAGATATATGCAACCGGCCCTTGCAAGTTTCTTTGCCATACATTTCCTCAAGAGTTTAGTGATGGTTCATGTTGTGACTAGACATCTTTTTGTATTCTGTGCGCTTTCTCCAATTGTTTTGTTCTTCTATGCTTTCAAACATATCTATGCCGTCTACAGCAACTTGCTAAATATAGGCAGTAGGCAAGATGAAAAGATAAAAAAGATATTGTTGAATGTAAAGGTTGATTATAACACCATAAGACTAAGACTGGGGGGTGAGTTATGACTCTTAAGGTTAGTGACTCTTTAAGGTTGGGGCCCACACAAATGCTTTGAGACCCAACTCTAGTTGAAAGTGCGGTGGGCTCGGAGGATTGTCTATAAGTTTCACGAGGAGGATGTAACTAGCTTAAGTGGGGCCTTGGATCAGTAGTGGGGCTAAAATCACCAAAGACCTCATCTGAGGTTTAGATGATAAGAAGATTTACAACCTTCGAAATCGAGGATGGGCATCCAGGAATGTCTAAGCCACTTATCTGTCATTGCAGGACATTGATAACATCTACTATGAGACTGAATATAGAAGGGAGTGGTGCAGCAGCAAGGGGATACCATCCACATGCTTCCTTTTCGCAAGAAAATTCACCCGCCCTGCTGCTATCCGGTTGCTTAATATGGCAAGTTCAATTTGATACGCGCAAATGGGTTCTTCCAATATGAGCCTACCATTGTCCAAGTTGTTGTCTTTGATGAGTTTAAAAAAAAACAGTATCTGATATGATTTTCTTGTGTCATTTTGCAGTCATTGATTGGATCTCCCACATAAGCTATATGGTGGTATGAAATCTCAGTTGGCTGATCTACAGAGTGTTGAATTATGTTGTAGTTCATGTTTATAGTATAATGAAGGCCATGCTATCAAAGGGTTAGGAAATGGGTAAACGTGTTGGGTTTTCTTTCTTTGTACTCTGTAGTTAGGTTTTGTCTTCCGGGTCAGTGTTTTAAGACTGCATGATGGAGTTGAGTTCATAGTTTTCACGTTTCTGTCCATGTCAACTGAACATAAACACATATATTCAAGTCACGCATGAATACATGATGATAAACACACTTTCCTTTCACTGAAATTCAAATCATACGTTTATCTTGATGTCTGATTAAGGTAAGTTTTCATGTAGACCTGGGGATGGGAAAATAAACCGGTAAAGAGGGTATGTCCAAATGTCCGTCAATAGGGAGTGAGAAAGGACATAGCTCTCTATAAACGAATGAAAGTCGGAAAAAAAAACACTTGGAGTCTAGATTGCATTGGTTTGGTTAAGTGTGGAGGAGAGACTTGAGTGTGCAACTGTCGGGCAGTAAGTAGGTGCAACAATTTTGGATATTGAGAGCGACGACAGGTAGGGGTGTTATCTGAGCCGAACAGCTCGGGCTCGTTCGTAGAGAGAAAACGAGCCGAGCTTGAACATGTTTTTAGGCTCGAGCTGAGCCCGAGCCGAGCTCGGAAGTTCGGTATACAATATTACTAAAATGCCCCTAGGTTAAGGGAGAGGAGGGATTTAAGGGTTTTGGGGTTTCTCTTTCTCCTCGCGGCTCGCATCTCTCTTACTGGTTTCTCCTCTTCAGCGGCTCGCATCTCCTCTTCCTGGGTTTCTCCTCAAGGGCTGAAGTCGCCCATCCTTCTGAGCTCGGCTCAAGCGGTGCCGGTGAACGGTAGCAGCGTCGGCTTAGATTTGTGCGGTTCTACTCGGATGCATCTCCTCTTGGTTCAGATCTGTGCGATTCTACTCGGATCCATCTCCTCTTGGTTCAGATCTGTGCGGTTCTAATCGGATTCATCTTCTTGTTGGAGAGTTCGGGTTTAATTAGTTCGTCAGTCTTGTTGAGGGTTCATCGGGGTTCCCCTCGGATCTGGCCTGGGCGCCGCCGGCCTAGTTCGAGCGCTGGCAGGGGCTGTTTTCCTGGCAGGATCAGGATTGGCGTGGATCTGGCCTGGTCAGACGGTGCTGTGGCTGGATCTTGTCGGATCTGTTGCTCTCCCGCTGGTGCTGCTTCACCACCGTCAGATCTGTCCGCTTACTCCCTCTTCCCTCAATTGATGATTTGAAGAAATTATAGAGTGAACAGATAACGTCCCTGTACTGCTAGATGATTTGTTCTCTTATTTGACTATTTGATTTGTTTTCAATTTAGTATTTGTTCAGTTGTTGGATGATTTAGTATTTGATTATTTTTTATTTGATTTGCTCAGTTGTAGGTTAATTTAGTATTTGTTGTGTTTTAGTCCATTGTTATCTAAAAGTTGTAATTTCAATTTAAGTTAGGAACCGAGCTTGAACGAGCCGAACGAGCCCAAAAGGCGAGCTCGAACGAGCCTGAGCTCGTTTGTTCGGCTTGTTCGAGCCTTAACAAGCCGAGCTCGAGTTTGATCTTGGGCTCGCGAGCCGAGCTTGAGCACAAAAAAAAGCTCGAATAGATTTTAGGCTTGAGCTCGGCTCGGCTTGTTCGGCTCGTATATCACCCCTATCGACAGGGCTTGACATAGTTGAGAACAAACTAAGAAAAGCTAGATGGAGGTTATTAGGCAAGGTCTATAACCCATTTGGACCTTATAGAAGATATAACAATGGATAGGGCAAATTGGAAGTGTTGTGCATGTTAAGGAGGATTAGTTTATGTCATACAGAGTTGTATTCTTTAGTGTTTGTCTTCCATGTCAGAAGGGGAAAGAATCACAAAACCAGTGCTTGCTATTTCCCATTAGCCTTCCCTACAATGTCGTGGTTACGTTACGTGTATCTATTTGCATGTTATTTGTTCCTCGTTTGCGCCAATCTATATCTATTTTTCTAATACTAATAGGTCATTCAAAAGCATCCTCTCAACTTAGTCAGTGCGTACTCAATCCCCAACCTTATGACTGGAATACGATATTTATTTTTTTGTGGATCAAGGATCAAACCGCAATACTTTAGTCCAATCATCAATCCATAAAAAAACCAATTTCATGTTCCTATCCACGACTGGAATCGAATCATAAATTACAGTCTGGACAGGGTGAATCCAACTGTGTGTTAAATATTAAAATAAAATAATTATGAGGTTTTCATTTAATTAATTTATTTTTGTGTCTTATTCCGTGAGCAATGACTCTCTACTTTCTAGAGCATTATGACTTCGTTTACTAAGTTCAAACTTTTTTTTTTGATGACGAGGAACCCACCTTTGTGGCAAACCCCGAGCACGTGACCCAGCCGGCAAGAGCCACGCACCAGGGGGCGCATCGACCCACCGGAAAGGAACAAGGCAAACCTTGGATTTAATCCAAGGAAAGGGGCGGAGGTAGGAATCGAACCCGAGACCTCCTGACATCCCCCTTGCTCCCCACCAGTGAGTCACCCCGACTGGGACTGAAACCTTTTTTTAGTAATAAGGTTTTTTGCGAACTAGAAAAAACCTGAGACCGTAACTTATGATTCCAGTCCGATCTACGGTCCATGTTCTACTGCATTATGGCTCCTGAACTCCATGTTTGTAAATATTTCTAGTTATTTTCAATATATGTTAACCATAAAATAAATAAATAAAAATCACTCGCCTCATTCTGCTTGTTCTAATTAGCTGGTCTTCGGATCTTCTCAATGTGTTTGGTCCTAATATGCCTCTTCAAATAGTTGTAGCTCAAATTGTTCTTTATCTTGTACCTATTAGTACAATGCTTATAAGACCATGTTTATCGATTGAAAACTACCGACACTAGGGGAGAGAGAAACAATATTTAATTGGAATTGGGAGAATATTGATGGAGAGGGATACTTGGCTAGTATCGATATCAGAGAGAGAAAATACACAAAACGCATGTAGCATGTTAATGGAGGTGGGAGAAAAAGCCGAGGAGAGGGGGACACATGTCGAGGTGGTAGTGGAGGACGAGAGGAGGCGGGTGAAAAGCCGAGGAGAGGGGGACACGTGCTGAGGTGGTAGTGGAGGATGGGAGGAGTGCTTCAGATGTTAACACATGAGCGGTAGTTATGCAATATGTGTGGAATGAAATTACATATAATTTTCATTGTTAAAATTAAACTTTTTTATAAATTTTTTTTACCACAATACTATACTCATTTTTCTCTACATATAGACATCAATTTTGAATATGTTTGACCATTTTTAGAAAAAAAATATATTTTTTTATTTGAATACAATTATGCAAAATAATATCGAAAAGTTTAATTGTAATTATTTTTCAATGTTAAAACTACAAAATGTTAAAAGAAGATGACATAAATATATAAATAAAATATTCTTCAATATTTAATAATAATAAATGAATATAATAATATAATCGAGAATGAAAATAATTGATAGAGATGGGTATGTGTAAATTGAATTGGTATGAAAAGATAAGTTTTGGGATACTAGGGATGCTATTGTCAAAGTGGAAAAAATAATAATGGGATGCTAGGATGATGTGGCTGAAAAAGAAGAATAAAATATTATTATTTTTAGCATCCATAGTATCCATTGATAAACATGGCATAAACAACTTCAAAAGAGACATGCTCGTTTTCTTCTCTTTCGAAATGCCACGTGAATATATTTTCTCGGAGAATATCAACGTCTTTACATGGAGCTTGTTTGTTCCGCCATTAGAAGTCCATAACGTTTGACAAATTGAAGAAATTTTAGTAGGATTGTAGGAATGGAGACGAGTGGAGATAACAAAATTATGTAGGAGTATTTATAGACCGAACTATAGGCTCCAACCAATGGTTGCATTTGAACCCAATTGTCAAATTTGTTTTTTTAGATAGGTTGACCTAGCGGGTCGACGGGTTATCTTACCTCAACCTCGACCCTAACTCGAACCCGCCTACCTGCCCAACCCGCTTATCCGTCGACCAAGACCCAACAATTCACGGGTTAGCCGTGATCCGTAGCCACGCCTCTCACCACCACTTTTAAACTCGTAAAAAAATGACAATTTAGTCAAATTACACTACTATCTCAATTCAGGCTCCTTTTCCTTGAATTTGTAAATAAAGAGCGATCGGGGTTTGAACTGGGGACCTATAGTTACTACCCACAAGTTTAAACCCTTGTTTCTTGCAATGTCCTGCAACCAGACAGAGATATCCTTCACTGATCTATTATGTAATCAACTAGCTGTTGAGTTGTGACATTGGAAGCAAGACAAAAGTGCATTAGCCATTAAAGATAGATTCAGACCCATACCCAACAACTCATGAATTGCCTCATGATATCCTTCCAAAAGTAGACCGACTGAGTCTATCAAACTGGACAAACAACATAATCATGTGCCAACGCAAACACTCCCACCATCACCATCAATGAATTCAACATAAATATTGATGCCTACGCATTCAAAGCTTTCCAATTGATTTAAGAGTGCTTTGATTTTGTTCATCAATCCTGCAAGCATAAAGACTTTCAAATGGGGGTTGTGGAGAATCAACTTTGCATTACGCAATGTCACTTCTATAGAATTCACCTCGAGTGAGGCAAACTTTTCAAGAGGAACCACAAAGCCCTCAACCAAAAATTAAACAACGTCTATCACATGAAAAACCCTAAGATTATCATCAAAATGTAGAATTTATCTTTTCCAATTTGAAACTATATATAGTACATTTCAAGACAACACTATCGTCCTAAGGGCAGTTGTTGCAGGCTTGTCGAAAGTCGGGGAGCATACTCGCGAGCCTGAGTTGCTTTTCAAAAGGCAAGATGTCTTTGAGAGAAACACAGGTCTCTAGCAACACATGCATGAGATGATCAGCTACCGCGTTCTCGCTTTCAGCTATCGGGTGCAGGCCTACTGGTTTGGTGCCCTCTCCTGCTAGAGAAGTAGCCCAGTCGTAAACCCGCTCTGTTGATTTCCAGATGTACGAAGCTGCCGAATCAGCAATGCTGACCCAGTTCTCGTTGTGGAGAAGGGAGTTAAGGCAAACCGGAAGGTCCTGCAACACGGTGCTCGGGTCCATGACCAGAAGAGGCATGTACTTGCAGCAGCTACCAGATAACAGCGCAACGAACTGCAGTGCCTGGAGGGACAACGGTAACACCAAATTCATTAACTCGCGACAAATAACGAGGAATCAGATTCAAATTTCCGTAAACAGCACATATTGATTGTTTAAATGATCAATTTCATCCACAATTTGATACTGCAGGGTCTTCTTCTATTAACGTCAACTAGTGTATAAACTAACTATTTTAAGCAGTTGAATGCTACATCCAACTGCATTATCATGAAATCGACATGAGGATATATAACGTGCATTGTATAAACGTGATTAAGTTCGAAGACATACTACAATGAAAATGGAATCTTACAAAGGCAAAACTTATACTACAAATAGCTTTCTTACAGTTGATGGATGCTTTGTTATGCAGCTAATTTCCAGAATGTCGAGAAGCCACTGTCTTTTGACACTTCCTTCCGCACGTTGAAGTGCTGCTACAACTTCAACAATAGCATCCCACAAACCTGCATAAAGGACATTGTTATCTGTTAAGGAAAATAAATTAAAATACACCCACCTCTTGATTTTGGAACTAGAACCATCATAACGAGGTAACCAGAGCGTACACCCACCTCTTGATTCAGCGCTAAATACACAAACTTTAAGCTTCCCGAGTTCAGTCAATGGGAGAAAACCATGTCTTACAAGCTGTGCTCTTACGCGAATCCTCCTCTCTGTTATCAAGAAATGCTCGTTCCGTTCAGCTAAATCAACCTCTGAGACCTGCTATACAAGAAAAAAGTGACTTAATTGATGGAAAGTCAACAAACACCAAAAGTAGAACATATAACTACAAAATATACAAGCAACAAAACGCCAAAGTTAAACTAATTGCCAACAGAAGAACAAGATCATCCTCTTCTCTGGAGCTTCACACAGAAAGAACTAACAAATGTCACAACTTTTTTTTGTTCGTCGCACTTTATTTATGTTGCATCACATTTTACCTTACGATGACATGAAATGATGAAATGTTGTTAAATTTATGGAAAAGGAAAAAAAAAAAGGAAATTCATGCAACCCCTGTAGTTTCGACCTTTTCTCATACAGTGCCCAAATTTTCTAGAAAATCTGGGCCTAAATTTATTTGGCTACTACTTAATGCTTTATTATCACTATTTCTAGTACGTCCCATCCCATCCAATCAAAATGCTTTATTATCACTTCACTTACCCAAGCAGCAATGTACTATTTTATTCATACTTACAATATAAATCGAAAAGACTCAAGGGTATTTCACTAAATAGAATAAGCCTAAACTTGTTTAAAATGAGTACATGAAATCAATTATTAAGGAGAACATGATGGCAAAATAAAAGAACCCTTGGATTTTCAAAAAATCTTGGGCACCACATGGAATTGCCCGGAGAAAGAAGAAGAAGAAGATATAATACCCGTATGTGGCACTACTGTGGGCAACATGGGCCTCTCGTGTGCCACACATAGGGGAGGAGTTAGGCCATGTAAAGTAAACGAGGACGGGCTGCTTAAGGCTTTCACTTCATATTTTTCATTGTTTTCACTCAAGTTAAAATACCGTGGTTTTTTATTTGGAATATATATATAGGTGGATATGGGATTTAAGCGTAAAAAGTGTGCAAAATGTAGATTGTCACAAATAGTAAATGTTTCTCCAAACATAAGGTATTATCAAAATGTAGGAGTCAAAAAGGCATGAAATATGTTCCCAGCAATTAGTATTACCTTCAAAAGGCTCAAAAGCCATGCAACTCGACCTTTTCCCAAGCACTGAATCAACTGCATCCACTCCTCAGTGAAGGATATTTTTTCTTGTCCTACAGTTGTTGATAATCCAGGCAATGCTAGGAAAAGCACTTCCATGCAATTTTCCATGGAAGAAATATACTCAGATGTCTCAAGCGAAGTTTCATCCAGACAACCACCAAGCCCCTTCCAGCACGAAATACGTACCAAGCTCCTCTGATCAGTATCAAGACTTTGATATGAAGACGCCGATGATGAGAAGTACTCGGTTATATCACTGAACAGTTTCCTAAGCCTGTTACTGGAGAAAACTCGCAACAGATCTAACAGATGAGAAAGAATGCAACACTGCAAATTCAGATCGAGTGCCCTGAACCTGGCCAAGTCAGATAGTTCATCAAGGAAACAGAGCAGTGGATCAAAATTGTCAGCATGGGCAAGTGAAAAACAAAGACATTCTTCACGAAGGACTCCTCCATCAGACAATGATCCTGCCGATGGCAACTCAACAACTTGAGATCCATATCTCATGCAGCCTTTGACAGCAGCTAACCAGTCCAATGCTGGTAGCCTGGGAGCCCGTGAAAGGCACCTCAGGACTGTAGCAGCTGTCTTAACATGTAAACTACCTGCAGCCTAGATAAAAATAATCATAAAGAGCAACAGAAATTTGTCAGCAACTTTAAATGTCAAAGATCAAAGAGTAACTATAACCATAAATTAAGTCATGAATATTCAACTTTGGAATCCAGCACAAGGTACCCTGTACCATACCTTCTTCGTTAAAAGTTGACTCCCTATCCTATTTTGTGCCAATAGGTTCAATTAATTAGTATAATTATCAAAATATCACTGAAATATTATTTTATTCCAATTTATAAAAAAATTTAGGTAATTGACAACATCAATGAATTGAATCTAATTGTTTTAAGGGTATTTTGAAATTTTACAGATTGGACAAGCCAAACCATTCAAAGTTCTCTCCAAATTGGTCGTTTCTTCTTCTGTTAGAAGCGTTAAATGAGGAGGTGCAATCACTTGACAAGGAAACTAAAAAACATTGTGGAAAAGATAGCGCTTCTGTATTGAAAGACTGTTAACATGTTTTAGTTTTTGTTTCCCAAATCTAATTGACTATTACAGATTATTACTATTATTAATTCCATTTATCTTGTAAGATTAGTCCCAAATATCTAATGACTTTTTAATAATTTCACTTTATATATAAGAAACTTGAAAAAAATATTGACCTATTACTATAATATTTTTAGTTACTTGTACAATTTTATGATCATCAGCTCATATGATCTGACATTAAGATCCGACCATGATGGCCCTCGACAATTCAATCCTTGAATCTCAATCATATAATACTGGTCATTCCTATAATTCTAGTCAGATAAAGCCATTTTCTAATCTCAATTTATTTCTGAATATCGTTTAAATAATCTAGGATAAAACCTACCACTGAGTGGTCCAAGTTCATAAGCCACAATGAAAGCTTCATAACTGCGCTGTCCTCAGGAAAGCTTTGGGAAGTGGGCTTAGAACTAGCCATGTCATTCTTGCTGTTGCCATCATAATTTTGAAGCTCTCTGGAATTCAGAGAATGCCTAAGAAATGACACTGACCATGATGCATATTGTTGCAGCTGGTGGTCATTGGAACTTTGTGCAACAAGAAACATGTCTTGCATCATCGAAGTCAAGAGGGGCTCAAAAGACAAACTTGAGAGTAGCGAACCCTTGATGTTAAAAGACTCCTGTTCACATGTAAAGGGGAAAATATAAAAGGGTAAGAATGAAATTACTAAAAAGTATGCGAGCATCCCTGCATCTTATTCACAAATGATACCTTCCTCTCGTACTCCTTCAAAGAGGTTTTAGAATGATGAAGACGGACCAAAGTCCCTGCACCAGCACCCATCGCATTGACAAATCCAAGCATTCCACCAAAATGAATAATATGAGGATAAGTACTAGAGTAAGCTTTCTTAAACAAAAAAAGCAGCTCTTTTACACATTCGACTTCTAAAGCATGAACTCCTTCCAACAGGATGCAAGCAAGTAGGTTCCCTGCTCCAATACATGAAGCCATAAGCTGACTCTGATGGAGAGATGGGAATACTTTCCTTGAAAGTAACGTGGAAATGAGTTGCTTGTAGCTAACTACCAAACAATCCAACTCATCATCATGCATCAATTCTACTTTCCAGCAAAAGGAGATGACCGCAGGAATTGCAAGGCAGGCCCCAACTGATGACAATACATCAGAGTCCTCAGAAATTTGAGCAAGGGATTTGGAACAAGAAATCCAAGACATGAAAAGAGATTTGACATTGAGCACTGTCTCATTGGAACCAGCTCTATAAAGCACGTTCACAACACTCCCGAGACCCATGATGAGCCCCGCAACACCCCATATATCTGCCTCAGTTCCATCGTAATTCTCCTGCACCCATTTAGCAGGCATATCACTGTCCATACCTTCTGAACCAGGAGGATAGTACTCAGAAAGCTTCTGTAGAAGATCCGACGAGCTTTGTGTAAGCTGACATATCATCAAAGTTAAACTCCTAACAGTCTTTCCTAGTAAGTTCAATTCCTGCTCACTGGATGGCTCATCATCTGAATTGCTTCCTGCAGCTACAAACCTTAAAAGAAGATCTTGAGATGCAAATCCCAATCCAACACCACATGCCCCTTTAACAAGGCTGCTTTTGCTACCCCATGCAACCTGTAAGTACATTAAAGAAATGAACCAGGACAGTATGAGAAGCATAAACTTTCCAAGAGCACCCCTACATTCTTTCCACGTGTTTGTGAATACTGTAATACTAATACTTATCCAATCTCTAAGCTGATAAAGCCAACTCGTACAGTATAATGAGTAATGTCAAAATTTCTCATTCAGGTGAAGACCCATTCAACCCAAAGAAGCCACACGAGTCGCATAAACATTGAATCGTTTTCTTTTTATTTCTTTCAATAGTGTTTCTTCCCGGAAAAAAATGGACAGATCAACCAAAGCCTGATAAATACCTACTGAAGAAACAAAAGGGGCTCTTTATAGTATCCTTGAAATCTCAAGAGTGAACGTCAAAACAAATAAGTCATTGATGTGTGAACAAATTTGAACATGCTCATCTGACAGCGACAGACAGCATATTCAAGCAAAGGTGGCAGCTTTTATGATCCAGTGAGAAGAAAGAGTAAAACAAGGATATGTACAAGTAACAAACAAAAAGAGTAAACTGTTCTCTTTCTTCTTTTTTTGCGTTTAAACGTTTTCCATTCATCCAAAAAAGAAGAAAACAGACAACAATGGCAATAAGAAACAACTTGGTCTACCTTGATAAGTGCATCAATATTTTGAAGCTTTTGCTTGTGATCTGTTATATGTAATGTGCTTGAAATCAAACCAATAGAAATCGCAGCTGACCACTGTCGGCACTCATGTTCTGGCTGATACAGCCAGTTAAGCAGGAATTTCAACGCATCTACTTTCACAGCATGAGCAGATGTTGGCACGACCTACAAACAACATATTGCTAAAGTAGTAAGGGATTTACAAAGTAGATTATTTCAAATAAACAAGCAAACTGAGAACAGAATAATCGAATTCCATCAAAGCAATATCGTCAAACTAAGCATGTTGTAATCAGATTTTGATACAATTCCTGCTGAACATAAGTCATGGATTACTTATGAAAGGAGGAAGAGGCCAAGAATGATTGATGAGTAAATATGTACTTGGTTTATAGTATTATTTTGTTGTCATAATTGTTTCATGCTATTTCCTAAATTCCTATTTTAATCCTGTCTACACTTAATTAGTAGTCACAGTTGCTGTCCTTATTTCCAGTTAGTGCGTTAGTGGTCAGCCTGTTAGAACCTCGTCGAAAGTCTATTTAAGCAGATTTCGGAGTCTTTTGTAGTCAGCTTTTGTTAATCAATAGAAAAGAGTTGTGGGAAGAGTTTCCCTCAAAAATTCCTCATTGTGAATTTGTGATAATGGAGATGGTTGTTAATGTTTGTTGTCTTTATACAGAAAAAAGGTAATTCGATGTGATTATGTGAACATGACTTTTAAAGATAACAGACCAAATAGGAGACATTTAACTGACAATGACATTGGTACCATGCCAGCAAATAAATATGAATAGATATTTTTTCTACATAAGAAAATGCTAAGCTATTTACTTTCTACTCCGTATCTTTTTATTAAGAAAAAAACCCAGATCCTTACCGTACAAAATGCTCCCAAAGCAAGTGCAATATTTTCAGCAGATCTAGGAATTGCATTTTCTGCCATTTTGAGCATGTTCTGCATGGAAATAAGATAAATAGCATATGTTATGTTCAGGTCTCATAAAGAAGCGTCCAGTGCGTTCATATAACAATGAAAGCTGACACGACCTTTAAAATATCATTGGCGGCTTTTGAGGTCTTATCTAAGACAGCAGATGATGCTTTTGCGTCCAGGAAAGTAACATATGCCTTGAACCAGCGTTGCATGAAAGGCTTCCATGACTCGAGTGAAAGAATTGCAAAAATAATATTTCTTGAGAGATGAAGAGATGCCACTATTTCCTTCATTGCATCTACATACTGGGCAACTACATCCATCTCACTCTGGATTTACAAAAGCAAATGCATTATAATCAGGAAATGACATATGCAAAGGTTATGTAGCATACTAATGCTCTTACTCTGGATTGTCCTCGCTGAACGACTTCTTTTGGAATAAATGAAATGCATAAAAGAGCTGCACCAGGCAACTCTTGGGGAAAACTCATTTTAACTGCAAAGCAAGAGCACATTACCAAGGTAAGTACATAATAAAGATGTAGTGCTCTCCTTCTACATCCAAAGGAATCCCCGTAAAGAGTTATTTAAGTAGGCCCAGACCATTATAAAGCCCAGGAATGTCTAGGAAAGAGGCAAGATGAGAGTACAAGATGCAAATTATCTTCCTTTTACATCCACTGGAATCCTCATAAAGAATGATTTCAGTAGACTCAAACCATGATAAAGCAGCCAGGAATGTCTAGGAAAGAGGCTCAGACGCATACTCCAATGGGAAAGAGAAAAAATGGTCTAAAAATGTAACTGCCTCTGTTCAATACAAAGAAGTTTCTCATTGTATACAACACACTTCACCAATTCTATTTTCTTTTATCCAGACAACCAATTCAATAATTCTATCTATCTGAAATGGCCCCCCTGGTAGCGAGCATGGCTGTCTTTGATTGGATAAAACCACCCGAGTATTTTTTCTGGATATTTGGGGGGTGGGGTGGGGGGTGGGGGGCAACTACTAAAACATGAGAGAGGGATAAAAGAGAGAAAACTAACGTGGCGAATCAGAAGTATAAGGGATTCAGGTCTACTTTTGGTCAGCTGATGTAATAATATCCAGATGCAAATATTCTTACACATTTTTTATTTTCAGGGACAATTTAAGCATTTATGCTTATGAGGTGAAGTTCCTTTTATGCGAACAGTCCTATTTGAACAGCTTCAGCTGTTGGAGTAAGTTAGTAACTTGTCTTCTCCGATCAGGATTACAACACTGCTCTTGTAGAAGGATTTTTGAATAAAAAATGGCCTAAAACCCACCATTTTGAAATCATGAGAAATTTCAATGGCCCAAGAAATGCCTCAAATAGAGGGAAGAAGCCCACTTACAAGTTACAATAGTTCAAAGACTTAATAACTAATACGAATCTCAGAAGGCGATACATATGATTTGTGGAGAATCAACTGCTACTTCTTTAATTACAAATAAATAAATAATATACTCCCCCCGTTTCGTAATAGTTGTCTTTCTAGGCTTCTTAATTTTTTTTCTTAAATTCTTGTATTTCTAGGACTTTTTAAATTTACTTTAAAATTTTGATTATAAATAGTTAGTTGCAGTTTTCAATAAAGTGAAAATGTAGAGTAATAATTAGGGGTATAGGTGTGTATGTGATTGATGGTGTCCTTATAAAGTATGCAATTTGCTAGGAAGATAAGTATTGAGAAACGAAGGGTGTATATAACTACGCCATCATATTACTTGGGGAAATTATAAAATCAACCCTTTGTTGTAGACTGTAGAGCACTTTACCAAAACCACTTGTTGTATGTTTTTTCTCACCAAACCACCATTTATGTTATTCCACCAACAAAATCATAACATGTCCCATTTTCCGTCCATGCTAATGACAGATTTACTCACATGTATGCCTCCAATCTTTTCTGCTAGTCCCTTACTACCCCTCAAATAAGGAAAAAAATGTCCTACCACCAAAACAAATATGTAAGCACAAATCTTCTCTCCCAATCATTTGGGTTGAACAGAACAAGACTAATGAAAGTTCTTTTAAAAAAGGATAATGAAGTAATGATTTTGTGCAATTTTTACTTTCATACTTTCTTTCCAACCTACATCCAATTTCATACCTGAGGAAGAGATGGCCTGAGGAACTACATCGAGCAATTTCTCAATCTTATTTGCAGGGACTCTTTTCTCCTTGACCAACCTTCTTCTATTCCTATAAGTTACAAAAAATAGTTAATACGTTAAAAAATCCACAATCAGGCATCAGCAACTCAGACACAACACACAAATAAGAAATATTGAGCTTTACTTGTGCTCATGCGCTATTATCTTGTCCTCAATTTGCTCCATGGTGCTAAGAACATCAAGATTGGACTCGGAAATCAGCAACTCAAAGATCCTCCTCTTGTAACCCTCAATAGCATCTTCAATTTGCATCAACTGTTAATGCAAATATTGCTGGACTATCAGATAGATCAACCAAGTCCCATGTGTCATTACAATCAAGACTTTGCACACACCTCAAAATGGTACAAAGCCTCAAAAGCAGATTTACGTGCTTTTGTCCACATAATATCCACATTAGCATGACCAAAATTTGCAACTGCCCATAAAATTTGCATAATGCTTTTTGAAGATTCTGGATATGCTTCAGCATCCATAGCACCCCATCGTAAGAGTGAGCATACACTGCAGCAAGAGGGGCAAAACAAAATGATAAGACAACCCCATCCAGTAATAAATATATGATGAAGGCAAAACAAAATGAAAAAAAAATGCAACGAAATAGCACCTTTGCTGCCCTTTGAGCTCAATCAATAACAATATATATATGCACAGTGTGCATGTAAGTTTGGGTGGTCAAAGGCACAAGTATCTAATCATGTATGCAAAAGTTTAGAACAAAGGTTATCATATCAAAACACCATGGAACTATCAGATATAGTGTTTTGTGTTCTCTACAGAGATGTATAGCCCTAATCCTACTTAACCCAGTACAAACTGAGGATATAAAAAGTAGATGTGTCATGGATAGAAGAAAGCAAGCATGGCTTCCACATATATTTAGACCAAGAATACTGACCTCCATGATGCAGATTCAAGAATATGCATGAAAATGGAAGGGCATACAGATTTTAAATCAAGGTGTAAATGCCTAAACTAGTACGGCATCAGAAAGAAGTAGGAAAGAGGAGGGTAACAGCGAGTCATTTTAATAACTGCAATTGGCTAAGCATGATTCTTACACGGCATGATAATAACATTAAAATAATGTCAAACTACAAACTGCCTTGTGGCACATAAGGCTCAAACAACATTACCAAGGGAGATAGATCAGAGGCATGAGTTCTACTGCACACTAGCGCAACTAGTAACTAGCAATACTGAAATTAGACTAAAAAAACCCAAGTTGCATTTGCATACAAATGTAAAGGAAAGGATGCTCTTATGACAATGACACGAACCACAGACCCAATGCCGAAGAATACGAGCCGAGCACATTTAGAATCTTCTAGTGCTGCATGAGGGTCCTGTAAAGTAGCATAGATCCTTGTGGAATTTTCTAGAATATTGTATTCTTCTGGATGCTTGTAGATGGGAAGGGTCTAGGATCCCCTAGACTTGTATTTCTCTAGAATAATCATAGCTTCTTTTCCAAGCAAGATGCCTTGACTCCCTCAAGTATATTTAGGTCTCACCCCCTCCCAATTTGTACCATCGAAACATAGAAGAGTTCAAGTGCACACAAGAGTAATAGAGACAGAGAGTTCTTTCTGCAGAATTGGGATATTCTTCCTTATTTTGTCTTAATCCTTAGCCCATTATGGGTGTCTAGAAGGCTTGACACATGACGAGAAGGTGTGCCTAAAAGTTGCATAGTGAAAAGAAAATGTCTTGCAACCTGGTCACTGATAGCCTACTAACCAAATTTTGAGCCATAACATTGTCATTTTTATCTCAAAAATTTTAATGTGTAAACCATAAGAAAAATACAACCAAAAAGACATTGTGAAATTAAGATTTATATCACATGAAAGTTGAAACTTCTATAATTCAGAATAAACTACTCCTTATGTTCACAAATAAATGTCGTTTTAGAAATTCTCACGGTTATTACGGAAGTTACAAATGGAAAGAGTGTCAACTTCATTAGTTATGACATGTATATTTTATTTTTCAATGTAGTAAAAAAATTATATTGGAGATATATTAGAAAAGGAGAAGAAGAGCTCCCTGAAAACACCAATTAATAGATAGGGTAAAGGTTAGTAAACTGATCTTAAACTATATTTGGAAAGATAAAGCTTTACAGTAATCTAATCTAAAATAACAATAATATGAAGGGAAAAAACCTAAAAATAGCATTTAATAGGTCATGCTTACCCACATGCAACCAAAGGATCTGCAGTGTAGTCTAGCACACTGTTTGAAATGACAGACCAAGCAGTATAAAAATCTGCAAAAAGTACAGCAGTTGAAGTTGCAGCTAGAAAAAACTCAACGTACTCGATATACACTCCAATTTTGGTAGTATGGCCAAGTCCCTATAAAATCTTTTGAGGAAGAAACTTACCAACTACATCTGCTTCACAAAGATGAGCAAGGCTATGAAATCCAAGGACTTGAACTACAGGATCAAAGCTCTCAATACAAGCCTGACAGATTTGAAGGCAGGTGTTTATTTCGAGAACGGAATGATCCGAGTAAGAATAATAATATAAGTCAATTTCAGCAAGATAAATGGATCACAGTCAAGAAGATACATACTGAAACCGAGAGAATGAGATCCACGCCCCTATCCGGATTTTTTCTACATATGTCCCGCAAAGAAGCTGCCATGCTTATACATATTGTTCTCTCGGAGGCAAACTCACTGAATCTTTCAGGTGATAATACACTCTAAAGAGAAAGGGGAAGAAAAACACACGTCAGAGAGGAAAGAAAAGCACATATATAATGTAACTAAAAGAATGGATTCACAGAGTTTCAGGCAATAATACGCCGTAAACACATTACTAAAACTTTAAGGCCAAAATACACCTGACACTCACCTACTGGGTACTTTTACTGCTTTCACAAATTCTTAGAGACAAAAACAACAATTTATTAATAGATATTCTAAATTTCTAATGCGTATGCAATTCAAACCATCAAACCCCCCCCCCCCCCCCCCACACACACACACCCCAAAAAAAAAGCAGTTAATAATATGGCTCCTCAAACTCCAGGGATTTCAGAATAAGTCTCACTTTAATCAAATCTCTCACAGCATGCAGCGACAAGTACCTATTCCTCAGGATTGATGGAGACTTACCTCTAGCCGTCAATAAACAAAGTTAGTATGTTTTAGTAGCTCTATATTTTGAGGCACACATTTCATACAGCCGTTTCTGTTACAGTTTTAGGTCTGGACTCTAGATGTTAAGCATCTAACTTGCTAGGCATGTTAAGGTGAAAAAACATTCTACCCTCTTTCTATACTCAACCAAGAATAGGAGGGTGAGAAGAACTGTTGGCAATAATTAGCATGGATATATTGCAAGCTTAGGGCCCATAAAATATAGCATAATATTCTTTTGGACTTGAGTTCTCTATCCTTTTTCTTCACCTGAGAACTTCAACTAAAGCAAATAAAAAAGATGCATCATCAAAAAGTAGGAGCATGAAGTGATTCTTACCTCTAAAGAACCAAATACCCTATCATTGATCTCCCATGTCTTACACATCAAACGTATTGCTGTAGCATGAAGTACTCTATAGACAGAAAATGACAACTATTAGCACTGCCATATTCAATGATAAAAACAACAAAAGCATGCATCCTAAATCATGAAATGTTAAATATGAAAATTCCTAGAGTAACAATTGCTGCAACTTATGTATGTCTTTTTAAAAAGGTTGCAAGTTTTGCTTGAATGCTCTGATCAAGGATACTAAAGAGCATTGCATTCAAATATATAGCTCAAGAATGAGAACAAGTTAGTACTGAGAAAGATTGAAGATGAAAGGCTTAATATTATTCTCAGGCTTAGCCTGATATTTAAAATTACAATATAGGAATAGACCCTCCACCATACTCCTAGATACTCACAGAAAACATTAAATACATACCACTAGTGACAGTAAATAAATGCAGCAGTAATTAATAAATCTAGGGAGTCATCTAATGGTTGTACTGTATAACACTCCCTCGCAAGCTTGGCCTACAGATCATCCATGCCAAGCTTGGATATGAGCCACTGAAATCTGCCAGGATGAAGCCCCTTGGTGGATTGTAATAATTTGTATTGATTTGTGTTCAAATCTTTTGATTGGTTCAAATTTGTAGCGGGTATTATAAAAATAGCAAACTTTATGAAAAAGTAAACAGAATGATGATTTTTTAGAGAAGTGAAATATTTTCTTAAAACTCGTGTCATTCGCTAAAAAAACATCTATTTTAGATCAGAGGGATTATATATATATACATTCACCAGGTAGCAAAAGAACTCACAAGTCACCATTCTTCTGAAGCATCGGCATGATGGTCTGAATTACAATCGGCATCATGGCATTATGAGAAGCAAGTGATGGAAGCATTCTCATAAGCTTTAACTGCAGCCATGGTCAAAAGAATTTTAGAGGCTTTGAACAATCTATGAAGTAGCACATATGCACTCAAATCCACTATCACGAATACTGACCAGCAAATCGGGGCAACCAAGACTTTTGTGCCTTAGATAGTTATTGTAGTATAAGATACATAGGAGTAGTGTAAAACCAAGTTTAGGTTCTATAGTTCCAAATGCAGCCAAAGTATCCACAGCAAAGGGTGCAAGAGATTGATGCAGAAGTAGACTGCCAACTAATGCACTCAGCAACAGGGGAGTCTCTAGATGGATAAAGGAAAGAAAACACACTCATTAACACTAATAATTTTCCCTCGAGTTATTAAAGAACTGAGTTAACTAAAAGTATAGGTGCCAAAGTATATTACCAATTATTTTCTGTCTCTCAGCAGTGCACAAGGCATGTTCTCCCAGTTGGGAAATCCAAGATATTGTTCCAGCCTCTATATGCTTGATTTTGACAGCAGTATTGCCAGTGAAAGCTATGTTTAAAAAGAAAGAACTTGAAGACAATTCCTGAAACAGAGATCCAAATATGATTGATATATACATTGGGCCTTCCATATCTGCATATTAATAAAACTTCTGAGCAGGTAATAAAACAACAGAGAGGGCATATCTCAAATCCAAGTGATTCCTTATTGAATGAAATCTGTTATTCTCTCCTACAGATAGTGCAAATCATTCCATCACCCTCCATGTTCGAGTATACAATAACCAAAGCACATATTACATAATACTCCCTCCGTCCAACAATACATGGGTTTTTAGATGTAAAATTTTGTCCAAAAATAGATGGGCTTTTATGTTTTCTAGATAGGAAGTTGTAATGATTTGTATTGGTTTGTGTGCTGTTGACTTTTTAAAATAATTTGATTGGTTAAAATGTGTAGTGGGTGTTAAAAAATAATAAAAATTTTGTAAAAGTTAGTGTAATGATGATGTTTTTTTAAAAGTAAAGTGTTTTATTAAAACTTGTGCAAAATGCTAAAAGGCCATGTATTTTAGGACGGAGGGAGTAATAAAAATAAGGGACACATGCCTCAAAGAAACATCACACCAGAACTTAAGCAGGAAACACATGGGATAGAGCAAAAATGTGAAACTAGAAAGTGAAATCCTAATCAGCATTCATGTGACATGTATACAAGTTAAATAAATCCCTATCAGCATTCAAGTGACATGTATATCACTATATCAGCAAGTAACGTGACTCGGGAACATCTTACTGCCATGTTAGGGAATTGAAATATGTCTGGATAACATGTGGTAATAAAACCAACAGCTATAACTGCTTTTCTTATGATAATAGAACTTATATCATATTTGTGATAAGTGCCTCGTCAACCAGAAGCAATGGAACTAGTTATTATAGGTCATGCAACGCAAAAGTAGATATAACAAGGACAATTAGGTCTATGCAGTGTACATAATAGCCATTGCCAGTGTGAAACGTTTGCAAGTAAGCAAATATCATAGACAAAATAGAAAAAGGACACATAGATGTCACCTCCAAAATCTAACCTTGAGCCATAAACATTGTAAAAGCCTAGATACAATCATTTCGGGCCTGCTGACAAATTGAGAACCCCCGTTAATATTTTGCATTGCTCTTTCTATTACCAACACTTTTACAGGCAACTTCTCCAATATCAATAGCAAATCGGCTGCAGCTCCCTTAACAGATTTAGAGGCAGATGACATCAAGTTGATAAATGGGAAAATGAAAAGAAGCATTTCAGGCATATCCCTTGCAAGTCCATCCCCTGAGTAAGATGAACAGCACGGAATATTACTTATCAGCTATCTGTAATTTAAAAAAACAGAGAAAAAGTGAACATTTATATCACCTAGAATAATAGGCGTACACCCTTAATCATTTTTATAAAAAAAACAAAGGGAAAGCATGATCATCCACAGAAAAAAATCCAAAATACAAATCTGACACTTCTGAACCAAGATCTAAGATGATTATTTCAAGAAAAATCAAGACATATTGTACTTCCGAGTATGAAATCATCCACATGCATATAAAAATTATATTTATAAGGTATCCAACACTCCAAAATACAACCTAAAAAACTTGTTCAATATTCATCTAGATTAGAGTAGTGCAGTCAATGATAACTTTGGTCACCTCCCCTCCACATTTTTTTTAAAATCTTCCACATTTTTTTTTAAATCTAATGTGCAAATCCCGATTCAACCTTGAAAAAAAAAATCTGTTTATATTAGGTTGAGCCGTTGAGGCATTCATCTTCACTAAGCTTATATAAATGAGTGCTTACTAATCGGCACATTATGTTTGAGGATTATAAGGAACCAACATATGTCCTCCATAAGTATTCAGCATTACTAAATTGACTTTTAAGTCCAATAGGCAAGTTAAGGCAACATGGCACAGGTCCTGCTTAAACTGAAACCGTCAGCAACCATGCCTCCACTAATCTGACACTGCAGGAAATACTCTAGATGAAAAATATAATAAGAGCAAATATAAAATTCCTACCACATAAATGGACGCTCAAAAGATGAAAAGGAACCAGTGATCATACCATCTTTAATTCTCCAATTGAATAGGAGTGCAAGGAGTTTTAACATAGACAATTGTTCATGCTCAAGCTCCAGCCTATTGAGAATAACAAAAAGAGAAAGCATGGGTGATAATAACTCTTGCAGGTAGGGCAGGTCAAGCTCTTTCTGGACACCCAGTAACCGTCTCGAAAGATCAAATATGGGTTCAATCGCAAATGGATTCTCAAAATGTGAACATGGTGAAAGGAGGGCCTCAAGCAATTTGACTCCACTCAATTGTGCCTCTTTAACTGCCTAATAGGTCATCATCATCGTCAATCAGTAGCATGATAGGAAGGAGGAAAGATTGAATGGAAACCAGTAATAAAAAATAAAAAAAAAAGTATAAACACACAACACAAGTGTAGAAAATTAATGAGGAACAAATAAATCAATCCGAAAATATAGAGAAGAGTGAAGTCATACCAATCCCATCCTGACCAGATTCCTCAAAGCGACGACATGAGAATCAACCAGAAATTCTAAGAGACTGCAGAGGTTCTTGAAATCCTGCAAAGAAAACAGAATCTTTAAGGCTAACAAAAGTTACAGAACTCATATGTCTAACTAATAAATCACAGGTGAGAGCCCGAGGCCGAAGAACTTCACTTAGCAACGATTAACTAACCTCGTCACTTTTACACTGAAAAAGTCTGAGGGTACAAATCAAAAGGTTGAAAATGGGCATTGTCTTGGATGGGAAAGAACAACAAAGTGATGTCAGCGATGATACTAAAAGCGTCAGGAAAGAAGCTGAAGATGGATCAGAGAAGGGTATCCTCAGTACGGAAAAATCCAAAAATGGTTTTAAGAATGTACATGCTTCCACCATCCCAAATTGTTTGCTCTGAACTATAAACAATGCAACTTGCCGTATGAGCTCATTTTGAACCTCTGTTCCGCATAAAAGAACCTGCAGTGAGCCAATAATCGCTGTAAGCCAAAAAGAAGCCGTATCGAATTCCAATAAGCAGAATTACTCTACAAAAACAGCCAAACTGTCGATTGCTATGAACTATATTGCCGTTCTTCTACAAGGCTCAAGGCATATTTAGGTACAAGCGTGCATTAGACACTAAACCCTAAACCCTAAATGCTCTAAATTCTTGAACATCGATCTTCCCTCAGCAGTCAGAGATGAATCTCTTCTCTTCGGATGAAGTTACCCCCTAATTCGATCAATTTCCAAGGGAATAAGACTGCAAAAACCTCCCACTACTCACCTTAACGAAGGGATGGCGATCGAATTCCCACCCAATACCACTGCACCGTTTGTGCCGGAACCCGAAGCGCACAAGAAAGCCGATCCCTTTGACGAAAACATCGACGAAGCGCGGGTCGGAGCCTTCGAGGGCAGACTGGAGCTTCAGTAGGCCGCGGGAGAGGTCCAAAGTGGAGCATTTGACGAGCTTGCAGAGTTCGCGAACAGACTGATCGACGACGGCGGGGGAGGGAGAGTGGAGGCAAAGGGTGATGGATTCTCTTCCAGGGTCGGAGTCCGGTCCGAGATCGGCCGGGGCGGATCGGAGCTTGTCGAAGATTTGGGTGACGGCGAAGCGTTGAAGAGATGGCTGAGGGAGGCGGGTTCGGTCGAGGAGAGGGGCGTAGGCGTCCATGGCGAATAGAGAGAGTTTAGAGCTCCTCTTTCGCTCTATAGTACTTTGAGAGTTGGAGCCGACCGAGGAGAGGGGCTGCTAAGCCCGCCCGCGCCCGCAGTGGGGACGGGATTGGGAAGCGTCCAATTCACATTCACATTCGAATTTTTATCTAATCAAAAAAAAATTAAATTAAATTAAATAAAAAAAATTACGGGTATCCGAATGTGAGACAGGTCTGACTCATCGAGAGGCCGGCCGAAGTAAGATAGCAACCTACAAACAGAAATACAAATAACAAGTCAATTGAACCAAGCAGAAATTAACTCTACGACAAAACATTCCAAGAAGACCAAACACCCGAAAAGTTGAAGAAGTCACCGAAGAACGCAACCAAGCACCACCGAACAGTAGCACCGCGGGCCAGTAGTATCGCAGGACCTTAACTCTTGTGGATAGTGCAGACGAACTCCAAGGAAACTCTATCCCGGATACAGAGTCGCCTTGAGCGCACCACCACCACCCCAGGCCCAGCCAGACCCGACTACAGACTCCACACCCCCTCAACCAAGTAGAAGATCTCCTAGAAACATCGGTAGCAGATCCGTAAACTGCTCAAAACAAAACGCCTACAAACTTTCACCTACAAAGTATCGACAAGCCCTTACGAGATTTTATCAAATTTCTTTCATTTTTCCTTTTTTTTTCCAAGCTTTGGACCCAAGGATAAGCCTTGGGCCCAAAGGAAGTGATCGGGCCCAATCATCGGGCCACACGGGCCCAGAAGACACCGAAGGCCGATTTGCAGGGAAAAGACGACAACATTCGATCAGCACACGCAGCCGAACCGACGCCAGCACACCAGCAGCACCGGAGGATGGAGGCGGGCACGGCCAGGACCAGACCGGGAGGGAGGAGACCAAGGGACGTCAGCGGCGAAACTACACAGACCGAGAGGAACCCACGAGCAAAGAGGAGGACGGAACCAAGGCACAACGCAAGCAGCGAGGCCAGAACGACAGAGGAGGACGAGATCAACTGAGGCGGGAAGAGGCCACAATGTCGGCGAGCCCAGAAACGGCCCCGTCGAGGCAGCGACGAACCCCTAGACCCCAAATCGACGACCGAAACACACCCCAAACCCCAACACGACAATCGAATCGGAGAGAACGAGGAACGGGAACTCAAAATCAACCAAAACGGAAGGTCGATTGAAGCACAAGGAAGGTGAATTGAAGAGGATAGATCGGCCATTAAAAGGCTAGGGTTCTCAATTGAATTTCACAATTGGGAATTTAGTTTACACAATTTGGGGATTTCTCAAAATTCTAGAGAGAAGGGATAGCCCTTCTCTCTAGAATTCCCATTCAAAGCACGCCTTCTTTCATATTGTGTATACCTTGCGCATCGCTATTTTTTTTATTAATATATACTCCATCTGTTTCAAAATAAAATTTGTTTGTTAGTCATAAAATGTTATTTCTTTAATCAGTATTTTTTAATAATTTCATACTTGTTAGTAATAAGTATGAATTTATAGAAATAAATTCATTAAAAAAATTATATTTTATAAAGTTTTTACCTCTTTAAAATGCGTGTTGAAAAGTGAAGTGACTTTTATTTTAAAATAGAGGGAGTATATATAAGATAATATTAATTACTGTATTAATTTTTGTAGACTTATAAATGTTGGCTTCCATAGACTTATATATAATGGATAGTTTGTTTTTATACAGGTGGGTGGGGCTGATCCCTACTAGAGCACCACCCAAGAACATCCTTGTGGATGATAATACAGAGGTGTATATCAACTCAAGCAATTGGAGATGCGTCCGACTGGAAGAGGCGAGAGATGTGATCGGCACATCTTTTAATCTATCGAAAGCAATGTGAGATGCTAACATGCTCAAAGGCCAGAGAAGTGGGAGAATGTATAGTGAGCATCTCGATTTCCCATGAACAAGACCAACATCCCTTGATTGCGTTGATTATCGTAAGACTATCACCTTCAATGTGGATGCTAGACAAACCCAACTCCTTCGCTATCTGGATGCCCAAAAGAAGTCCCATAGTGAGACCAACATCCCTTGATCGGCGACCCGAGTGTAACCTGCTTGCCTCCGCAGCCGACCAGTGAGCCCATGTGGTTGCGAATGATGAAACCTGTGTACTAGAAGTACCAGGATAGTTGTAGCTAACATCAAAATTTATTTTGAATGTTTCTTTAGGTAGTTTATTCCATCGCATGTGTCATTTCTTTCAGATTCTTGATCTTTTTTGGGTAGCATTAATGTTTGGTTTATCCAATTTTTTCCCAGTTTATGATTGTTTGTCTTATCATATTTTTTATGTTTTGGATTGTCACGTTGTTTTCATTGTCGAAGATTTTCTTATTTCTGGATATCCAAAGGCACCGCCAAGCAGTTGTTAGTTTCTTCCTTTGCTATGGAGTTATTGTTTTAAAAATTATTGACATGATTCTCTTTATGTCTTCGTCTAGTCGTTTTTCTATTTCAGGATCAATTTTCGTGTGAGGTTTATACTAATGTAGCACTGAGTGAATAAATGAGATAGGTTTCGTCGCATGCATCACATAGTTCGCATGCGGAAGAGAGGGCCACTCCTTTGCTGTTTAGTCTAGTCTTTGTTAGGACTCCATTATTAGGTCATCCGCATTCGTGAGTCCAACATCGGACTCTTAACTTACTTTTTCTCTCTCACCTCAACTTTTGAGTTCTATTTCAACTTTTTTTTTCACCCTCGTTTATTTTTTATTTATTTCCCTTGTATTTAATAAGTTATTCAATTATTACTTATTTGTTTATTTATTTATCTACTTATTTAACAATAATATGTGTTAAAAAATAACTTTTTAATGTTTGAAAAAGAACATATGGGTATTATTTATTCGAAAAAAAAGGTTTCTCAAATATATGCAATATTGGTGTCTATGGATAGATAAAATTAAATTACATTTTCAAAAAAAAAAAAAATTATTTTTTTAGATTTCAAAAAATATTAGAAAATCGTTTTTTTTAAACATACCCGCTGCCACATGGCGCCCTCTTGTTGGGCCACGTGACAGCACAATATACTCCCTCCTCATTTGCAGCTCACCCCAACCTTCCTTCTCTTTGATTGGGTCATGTGTTCCCAACCCAACTTTTTCAAGTTCATTTGCGCGAACCTCTCTGGCCGGGTTCATGTGCTTTTTCTTTTTCCTTTTTTTTTGGTCTGACGTAGCACTCCCACGAGCCTCCTTTTTCGGGGCTATGTCTATTGGCCAGATCCATGCTGTTTTGGGTGATGTGATTTTGTTGTTTTCTGTAATGTGTCGAAGCGCATTGGTTGTGTTGAACCATCCATATTTTTCTCTTCTCCAATATAGTCTATCCATTATATACAATGGATAGACTATTTGAAAAACAGACTTTAAAAATGAAAACAAATGAATCTCTAGCTTAAGTGCAACAAGCCAGTGTACACAACAGTGCACAATTTTATTTTATTTTATTTTTATTTATTTATTTATTTGGGGGGGGGGGGGGGAGGAGTGTTGAAGTATAGGCATACATCAACAACATCACACAAAATTTAATTTTTAGGGTCTAATGTACACAATGGTGGTTAAGTTTGCGGGTAGTTCGTGCGCGCAATACAGAATGGGCTTGGACACGACATCTAGCCCGTTAAGCGAACTTATCTCGACTCACGCCCATATTTGCCCGGGTCTACTCATAATGCCTTATGTTCAGCAGCAACAATTGAGCAAGATCTGATGTTATGGACGAATCCGCTCACCCACTCGCCCTAGTCATTCCTTAGCGCAAACACCCCCCCCCCTCCAACAACCTTAATTTCTTGGGTGCTCTTTCCACCGCCGTATGGGTTCCTAGCCGCTTCCTCCTAGTTGCCTTGTACTCCTGAGTCTTATGGAGGCCATATTCCATTTGTGACTGTTGTAGCTTTATTTCTACAAAATACAACATCATTTCTCCGAGACCAAAGCAACTAAAGAGCTATAGCAAAGAACGAACTCCATTTGATGCCGCCCTCTGCACTCTCTCTTGCGAGCACATTGCATAACCAGGCAGCGAAAGAAAGCATGAAGAACTCACCATCCTGCCTAGGCACGCCCACATGCACCCAAAAGAGCTTAGCAACTCCCTAGTCCCTAAATAAATGCTCATACAATTCGCTATATAAATAACAGCCAGGGGCAAGTTTTGAGATTTTGCCGAAATGACGTTTAACACATTCGAGATTCGTCAGGATCCCACCCTTGTTCACCGTCCACAAGAAGCATTTGATCCTTTCATTCGCCTCAAGTCTCCAAAGTCCATATGACATTGAAGAACTCCACATCTGCAAACTGGAAGCAACACGAGCTCGTGACTGCCACGTATCCCGACCCTACAACATATATATTCTCTATTATTGCTCTCAATCTAACAAATAGTGTCCTCCATATCCGACATTGTGATCGCCGCCAGCTCCAAAAGGGTCGCCGAGGGGAGAGTATGCCCCACCTTTTGCCGGTCCCTTCAGTTCATAAATCAGCCCAAGGTCGTCTCCGAATGAGTACCTATGCTTGAATCGGTTATCAAAGTCTCCAAAAGATGAGCCCACAAGCATCTATCCTTCCAAAACAAAATATTTTTACCATCCCCAACACTCTATCTCATGTTTGGTTGCACTATCTCCCTTAACCCTAGTGATACCCTTCCATTTATGGGACGCAACTAAAAACCTCCCAAGGGCCTTGCCCACATATTTACTATTAAGGACATCTCTCCACACCCCCTCGTCCTCCTGGAGGAGCCTCCAACCAAGCTTGCCCACCAATGCAAGGTTAGTATCCACCATGGTTTTGATCTCAAGTCTCATAATCTCCTTGGTAATTTGGTAACATCCTTCCAAGCAACCTTGTGCATGCGCCTTCTTTCGGGCATCGAGACCCAAATGAAATCTCTACACAATTTCTCCATGTTCTTGTCTTTACTCGTAGGCACAATAATAGCTGACATGGTATGGAATAGTTTGTATACCTTTTAGTGATTTTCAAAGTTCAAAAAATGCGTCCACATTCAGTGTTGTCACCATAAACGTAAATTGTTACATACCTTATACATACCACTAAAACTAAAAATCAACAACAATATCAAACAACACTTACATGGAGGCCGGTGAGCTAAGAAATCGCTAATCCCCATGCACACCCCTCTCGATGCCTCTCCGAGGCATTTGTAGAACTGACCAAGAAAGCTAGTGCCCCAAGCCATGTGTGGAGTTCATCCATTGCTGTAAACGAGTGATTTCACCCTTCACTTGATCCTTCCACCGGACTTGTCAAGAAAGAAGGTGATCCCGAACACCATTATTAGGAACACCGAGATAATTCTCTTTGTCGATCCCGCAGGGCCAGTTCACATTATTGTCAATCTCAACATCAACTCCCCGATGCAAATTGTGACCTTTTTAAGGTACTCCGCACTCTCGACATCCGTGAGATTGAGAAGATGACCTAACACACCACGCAAAGGTCCCTGCGGCCCATCGTCCATGACGATCCTTATGCATTCACCATCAATAGGGAGACCAAAAATATCATGGATGCCATGCAGAGTGATCATCATCTCTTCAAATGGCATGTGAAACGTGTTGATCCCTAACACCAATGATCGGTGAAGAACTTGATCCATGCATGATCGAAACCTTTAACCGACATCGTCAACAAGCCCAATAAGGGAGTACGATCGAACAACTATATCCATATCTCTCTCCTCTTCTTTGCATCGATGTACACCTCTATGCAACTTCACCACCCATGACTCCTTCCTATAAACCTTGAAAGGACCGTCTCTCCTTACTTATGACATGGTTCAAAAATATAAAATCGTGGTTAAAAAAAGTAAATTGATACATGATTAAAATGCATATAAATTTTATTTCATATCGTACCATGGACAAGTTCGTCCACAACATCACGGCGATGTGTGCGTCGTAGCTCTTCCTCTCGAGGGTGTTCTCCGATAGCGGGCGACCGATATCATTCTCCACTTACTCGATCGACAAGCACCATCTGGATCATCGGATATGATCTCCTTGATCCGACATCGAGCGTTTGTGCAACTAGCACACTCGACAATATGACGGACCCACCTTTGTCGCCCCTCGGTGATGATGCCTCTAGAACTCCTCTGGATGAAGGACTTGCATCCATGACGGGGTGACCATTGAATTCCTCGTGAAGATCCGTAACAGGACCCTTAGGGATGCGCTGGACTCTTTGTCTGGAGGAGTATGCTCCGAGATATCATGGGGTCTCTCCGTCCCAACTATAGTGATGAAAGCAGTTGTCTCAAACTCAACAGTGGTGACACCCTCAACTCTGGTCTAACCCTCAGCGGTGTCTGTAATACCCCCATCAGTATATTATTATTATTATTATTATTATTATTATTATTATTATTATAAAAAGTTGGGTTATGAGTAAATGCATATTTTGAGCACTTTTTACAAAATCATAAGTAATATACCCAGAATTTTAGTTAAATTAGTAATAACATTTTTTCGGATAAATTGATTCCATTTGAAGGAATTAAGGTACCTTTAGGAGTGGGTTTTAAGGAAAAGGGACAAGTTTTCTAAAACTTGAAAAGATGGGTGATATTTTTTAAATATCCTACAAATAGGGTGAGAGTGTAATTATTTGGAAAGCATAGTGGATTGGTTTTGGTTGTGTTGAGTAGGACAAGCTAAGACCTATTTTTTCTTAATAAAGTGACAAATGGGAGATCATCTGCTTGTTTATAATTAGAGGGCTTCATCTCTCTCTATATATATAAAGAAAGAGAGTATGGATCAATTGTGCACACCCTTTAGGGTGTATTTTGTGCATAATTGTGGGCATTGATCTTATTGTGATGGATGACCTAGATTAAAAGGAATTCTTTCTTTTATTTTTAATTAAAAAAAAGTGGGACCCATTAAAACCTAATTTCCAGCGCTTCAACTGACGCATGTGTTGTGTTGTGTGGAAAGAAACCCTAAATCCCTATTTATTTTCTTCTTCTTCGTTTGAGCGGCTAGAGATATCCAAATCGGAATCCATGGATGGGGCTTCTTCAATCAGCGGAACTATGCAGTCGGAGATCAATATTGATTCTTTTTCCATCGGCGGAGGCGGTACTGTGGAGCCGGCGATCCAAATCGGACCCCAATGGATGGATAGCGGCGATTGGTGGTTTCCATTGGCCACGAATCTCCTCCTTATTCCATCGACGGGACACAATTCGAAGGATTCATTCTTCTTCCATTGACGGAGGCAGTACTGTGCAGTTGGAGATCGAAATCGGGCTCCAAGGCGGGCGATGCTTGGCCTTCGGTTCGATCTTCGGATCTCACTCCTCCTTGGCTTTCATCTAGATTTTCTTTTCTTATTTTGTGGGTGGGGCTGGGGTGGAGTGGAGGGGGTGGGGGTTTGGGAGGGGGCATGGTTGGGGTGGCAGAGGGCGACCGATCGGGAAAGTACCAAACAAAATTGAGAACTCAACGATGGGGTGAGGGTAGGGTGGGTTGGGGGAGTGGGGGAGGGGTGTGGTTGGGTGGGTAGGGGCCGGTAGGTGGGTGGCGGGGCTGGGCGGGTAGGGTTTTCAATATGCATAATTTTGATTCATTATTCGTCAAATTATTCATAATCTGTAAGAAATCTATAAAATTAGTAAGAAATCAGCCCCAAAAAAACTGTAAGAAACTGTAAGAAATCAGCCCCAAAAACCAGACAACAACTGTAAAAAAATTTAGATGCAAATTCACGTGTAAAAATGCAAATGTAATCAAATTGTAATCGAATTCAATAACAAATTTAGAATCATCATTGCATAAATGCAAATACCACAATCTATATATAACCTTAATTTAGAAGACTTTGCTTATGTGTCAATCTTAGAAGAGTTTTAGGAATATTAACCAATTATGTTTTTTCCTTGATTTTTTTATTTCTCCTTTTCTCTTTTTTTCCATTAATTTTTTTAATCCTCCATTCTCTTTTATTCTTAACATATTTACTAACAATCTATATATCTATATATAACCTTAATTTAGAAGACTTTGCTTACGTGTCAATCTTAGAGGATTTTAGGAATATTGACCAATTATGTTTTTTTCCTTGATTTTTTTATTTCTCTTTTTCTCTTTTTTTTCCATTAATTTTTTTTAATCCTCCATTCTCTTTTATTCTTAACATATTTACTAACAATTGGTCAATAAATTCAAAACATTGAATTCAATCTAATATGACCATTAGGCTTAACTCACATTCATGTACTAACTATTGAGCTTAATTCAAAACATTGAATATAATTATTAGTTGTGACACATCACATTTAAATGCATGATTCAGATTTCAAAATTTCTAAAAAAGTTACAATGATATTGATATTATTATTACTGGGTGATTTAAAATATCTACACTTATGTATTATACTTTAGACGAGATATAAAAAAAAAATATTTCAGAATTATAACATACATTTATGGTAAAGTTTTTTTTATCTTAACTTTTATTAGTATTTTATAATATATTTATATATATTATTAATGTTTTAGTTTTAAAAAACTGTGCCATGGCGCGGGAATTATACTAGTATTAATAATAGAGGGATACAAAATTAGTGGGTTCAAACTACTTACACCATTCAGAAATAAAAATACCTATTTTTTTCTTTGGGTACAGAATGAGCACTCTATGACTATACAAAACATCCACAATTTTTGTGACTTGAAGGAAATGGCACCCTAGCTACATGAATTATATAAGTGTAAATGAACTATATGAAAATTAAGTGATTACATTTACAATGAAATTAAGTGATTTCATTTTTGTACAATTTAGTTATAGTATAATTGAACTTTGGTTATAAGTTAACTAGTTATTACATCGTAACAAGTATAATGAACCATAATGCAAGGAAAAACAGAAGTATGAGTTAATTTTTAGATGAGTATAATAATCTTTTTAGATAAGTAGAACTTTGGATATTAGTTAAATAGTTATTACATCCTAACAGGTATTATTTATTTAATTTAGTGCATATAAGTGAATTTTGGTATAACTTAACTAGTTATTACATCGTAACCAATGTTCTAAATATCGGATATATCGACCGATATATCGGGGATATTTAGAATCCGCTACGATATCGGCATATTAGTTGAAAATATCGATCAACGTCATATATCGGGTCAATATCGGCGATATATCGGATCAACGCCGATATATCGGGTCAATATCAGTGATATATCGGGGATATTTAGAATGACCAACTTTTACAAGGCAACTTTAGCCTTCATGACCCTTGATCATAACAAGTATAATGAACTTTAAAGTGGAGTTATCCTAATAAGTATAGGTCAACCATAATATGAGATTGAATTAGGTATTACATCGTAAGTATAAGTGAACTATAAGAAAATTAAGTGATTAATTACATTTATAATGAAATTAAGTGATTTTATCTTTTTAAGGTGAACTATAATATAAGATCAAATTAGGTATTACATTGTAACAAGTACAATTGAATTGTAACAAAATTAAGTGATTAATTACATTTATAATGAAATTAAGTGAATTTATTTTTTTATAATTTAGTAAATATAATTGAACTTTGGAGAGGAGTTATCCTAATAAGTATAGGTGAACCATAATATAAGATAAAAATAGTTATTACATCCTAACAAGTATAAGTGAACTATATGAAAATTAAGTTATTACATTTACAATGAAATTAAATGACATAAAGGAATCTTAATAAGCTTAGGTGCACAATAACATAAGTAAAAAATAAAAACATCGAGACATTGATGGAATTATAATTAAGGACAAGTTTCAAAAAACTATCACTAAACCTTCCCATTTGGAGGTTCGAACCCGAACAGTTGCTTTAGTGGGATGTATGTGAAACCGGTGGGCCGAGGAGGGCCATTGGCTTTTCATTGCATCATTTACTTCTAGTTGTATAAAGAGCAGCATTGAATGCCGATTGGGCAAAATTCAGACACAAGGATAGTGAATTAGCATCGTCGGATTACATTGATTAAATTGTACGTTCAAGATGAACTCCCAAATTGACATCCGTTCTCCTGCCATCCTTAAACACCCACAATTTATATCCCCTCACCCGCATTCAGTGATTGATTACGCTTGCGTTGCATTGCTCCTCCCATAAACTCGAGGTTGGGATGTCGGATTCGGATGATTCAAGTAGAGAAGGAACTTTGTGCGAGGTTAACGAATTGAAGAAAGTAGAAACAGGGCTAAGGGGATTAGTTGGGGGATGGGAAGATAATTAATTAAGGGTTTAAAAGTTCCCGTGGATTTAGAAATTACATTAGTTGGGACTTGGAAGTAGTTTTTTTTATTAGGAAATAATTCGAGACCGGACAAACCCGGAATCTCGAGAGGCCGACAGAGTCGGCAGACGACTAGCCGTCGTACAATAAGAACCAAAAAATACATCATAGAAGCAGAAAAAAGGTGCAGTACAAATGGAGGGAAGCACACAAGTGTAGTCGAATAAGCGAACCAGGCCTGACCATGTTGGAGATAACGTAGACTAAGAGCCGATGCCAAGCACCGCCAAGTAGTGATACCGCTAGCCAGCGGTACGACAGGAGTCCATGTGGACAGTGAAGACGAGCCTCCAAGGAAATTTCCGAAACGCGGAGTCGCCTCGATACACACTTCTCGACCCCAATCATACCCGACACCGGACGCCAGAGCTCCAACTCGAACGAAGAACGCCACGAACAACAAGACTCGCAGCCGAAAACCACCCTTATACGACACACCAAGAGACCCTTTCGGGATTTAATTGTAACCCTTTCGGGATTTAATCAAACCCTATCGAAATTTGTATATAATGTATAACTTTCTCGGGATTTTTGTTTAATATGCATTTTTTTAGGCCTGCTTTGGGCCCAAGGTAACACAAAGGCCCATCTACGAGCCTCCCAAGTCCGAGGGCAAAAGGAAGCGGTAGCAACGGCCAAGGAGAATGGAAGCAGGGACGACAATTTGCAGACCGAGCAAACCAGTCCGGTGACCACCACCCACCACCAGAGGATGGGACACCGGTAAGGAGCGGATTGTAAATCGGCACCAGGGCCGGGCCGGGACGCCGCCAATAACGGCCGAACAGGAATCGCCCAACACAAATGGAGCGAGCAAATCAGAACCGCCCAGAACAGAAGATGATCGACGACGGACGCAAGACCACCGGATCGAAGGCGAGCAAGATTAAAGTCGATGAAGACGAAGAACGAGAGAGGAACCTCGTCCACAGATCTGTCGAAACATCACGGAGATAAATGCGAATCAGAGAATAAATGCCCGATGAAGGTCGAGACTACCGAAGGAGGCACTGAGAGATGCGATAGGGAAGAAGGAGACGGGTCACCAACCCTCGGACAACCAAACCGCACCTCTCCCCTCCCGATTCACCAACGATAGACAAAAGCCCCAAATCGGAGTTATAGAGAAAAAAGAGAATCGAGACTCCCAAAGGAGAGATTTAAGACTCCCGAAGGAGGGTTTCTGGCCTCCGGAGACGGGGTTTTCAGCCTTCGGGGAGGGTTTCCGACTTCTATCTCCGACCTCCGAGGAGGAGGATTACTGACTCCCTCTCTCTAGAAACTAGAGAGAGGAGAGAGAGTTTCTCATAGACACATTCTTTGCTTGATTTGGGACTTGGGAGTAGTAATTACAATGGGTAAAATTGCAGCTTACATTAATTACATTTTTTAACTAATGACTCATTACTCTTTTTAAAAAAAAACTAGATGGGCAATCCCGCGCTACGCGCGGGACATTGTTTTTTATACTGATTCATTTTATTAGACCTAGTTTATAATATTTGATATACCAATATTAGTTTTAATAGGTAAGTTAACTAATCAATGATTTATAATGTTTAATATTACCCAAATTTATTTTTATACTTTATTTAAAAGAATTAATCAATTTATGAAAATTTCAAATATATTTTGTAATCTTCTGAAAAATATAAATTTTATTCTAGCAATTGATGATCACTAAATTAATGTGCATAGAATTATATATTTTTCTTAATTTTTCTTAATTGTAACAACATTAATATAGTCACAATGACATGTCTTTATTTTAAAAATAAAATTTAAATAATGAAAAAGAAAAGTAAGATATAATTATAGATTCTATTATCGTGTTGCTTATATGAAAACTTAAATTAATTGAATTGATGACAACTAAATTAATATGCATAATTTTTTATATATATTACTTCTAACAACACTAATCTAATCACAACGACATGTATTTTTTTGTAAATAATGAAAAAGAAAAAGTAACATATAATTATAGATTCTATTAGCATGTTTCTTATATTAAAGCTTTGATCAATTGAAACAAAACATACCTATGAAAAGGAGAAAAGAAATATAAAAAAGGTAAAATTTATGTCCCGTTAGATGAATGTTTTTAGATGACTACAAAGTTAGGTACTCAATATTTGTAATCATCCAATAATATTAAACATAAATAATACATTTTTTGTGCTCTCTAATCTTTTTATTTAATTGCACTTATATCTATTTTTTTATTTAACTTATATAAGAAACTGTTAAATAATATTAAACATAAAAAATATGTAAATAATATTTATTTTGTAAATAATGAAAAAGAAAGGTAACATATAAGTATAGATTCTATTAGCATATTCCTTATATTAAAGCTTAAATCAATTGAAACAAAATCTACCTACAAAAAGGAGAAAAGAAATATAAGAAGAGTAAAATTTATTTCCCATTAGATGAATGTTTTAGACGAATACAAAGTTAGGTACTGAGTATTTGTATTCATCCAATAATATTAAACATAAATAATATACATGTTTTTGTGCTCTCTGGTCTTTTTATTTAACTGAACTTATATGTATTTTTTTTAATTTCACTTATATAAGAAACCGTAAAATAATATTAAACATAAAAATATATATTTTGTGTTTTTTAAAAATATTTTTCTTTAATTGTGTAACGGCCCGGGATTATGATTCCCGGGTTACGTTTCGAGGGATGAAACCCCTCGTTAGGATCTTGCGCCCCGAGTACAGGTTGAAGGTTTGAAATTCTACTCTACGTTTCAACTGGGATTTCATACCCAAAATTCGAAGGGATCGTTAGAATCCCCGGGGAAGTCCCCTGTACCTGTCATAAGTCTAAGCGTGGAAAACCAACAGTCATGCAAATAGTAGAATCAAGGTGTAATACAAGAGGGTGCCACGGCAGAGCCGGGTCAAAACCAAATCAATAAGTGTATTTGCTGAAATCTAAGGTTAGACCATTTCTTTGCAATCGCCCAAGAGAGTTCACACGTTACAGAAGCAAGGAACAATCATGCTGCAAAACAAACCTAAAAAAAATGTATGCGGGGCGGTGTCAGATCGAAGCCCTACGCAATGTAATCCCAAACAAGCAGACACATACACACGCTAGTCCTAATAAAGATGCTTCTAGATGCAAGACGAAATATTAACACACTAGCATGGTCCTAAGATCAAGTGCATAAATATAATAAGGCCTTAGCACCGAATACCAAGTGGTATATCCCTCTCCTACCTCCACCCCTTCCGATAGGGCGGAGACTGGCCAGCTCGTGAATGCATTCCATTATCATCGGGTGGCACGCATGCCCAACCCGTATCCACAATAAAGCCCGCAGACATCTCATAATATAAGGAAGTTCATGACTCGATTGACTCAGGACGGGACCCGATTAGACTAGGTCGTCCTATAACCATAGCAATGACTCTAGTTACTTCACAGATAACGACCGTTCTGTTTACAAAAGCAATGAGTAAACGAATGCTCAATCATGAGTGCAATCCTAGCAGGATACTACATGACATGCTTTATTATGAATGCAAACACCTAGTATGCACATGACTACAAGCAGGGAGATTTCTCTTTTCGAATCAGAGTGAGCTCATATAGGAACTCACCTGGCTATGCAGAACAACATAATAGAAGATCCGACATACATCATTCATAATCAGAAAGTATCACCTAGATGCACATCAGAACATATTTGTATAAGTTTACGTCTAAGCATCCAAGCACTCAAGCATATCATCCACCAGGAATAACAACCATATCCCAATCATCATTCCATCAAGTTCAACCATTCATCATATTGCCACATTCCACGAGACCATATCATTCTCATCATTCCATTCAACCACATTCATGTATTCACCACAATATATCCGCAATAATAATCCGCATATCACATATATCAAGTTCATCATATCTCGAAAGTATAAATTAACGATACACAAGTCTAACACTTCATCATGCCATTAGTCAATCAATCACGCCATGAGTACACACCAATCACGATATTAGTCAACCATTCATATCATCATGCTAGTTAGTCATTAATCATATAATTCCCAAGTTAGTCTCGAAAACCGTTATAACTAGTTAGAAATTCCGTCATTGGAAAATGTTCGTCAAATTCCCTTGCAAAACCAAGCTCCAATCTTCAAGACAAGTATTCTAAAACAACCCGACAAAGTTAGGATATTTCCCCAAAAATCCTCTTTAAAGTTATTAAATCAATTTCCAACTCTTGAAAATATTTTCCAATTCTCTTTTCAATTCAACTCTAATAATTCATCTTAAATTTCCATATAATTTTTCCAAAGTCCATAATATATTTTAAAATACTCTTAATATATATTTTATCAAAATTAGCCTCAACCATTTTATTTTATAAAAACCAACCATTTATTTTAATTCCCAAAACCTCCTTTTATTTTATAAAGCTCCAAAATCAGCCCTTTTTCCAAATCCAAAACCGGATCTCCATTTAAAAAAAACAGGCCCAAGAAAATAGGCCCAATTCCTCTTTAAAAATCTGATGTTTAATTGCCCTAAACCGGACCGGTTTTTTTTTTTTTTTATATAGCCGAACCGGTTCTGAATAAGGAAAGAGAAGGGAGGCGCCGAACCCATCCTCTTCATCTGTTCGAAGAAGAAGAAAACAGAGGCCGGCTCGCGCTCTCATTCTTGCCTCTCGAACACACTCTCCCCTCCCCGGAATCAAGATAACAGAAAGGATCTATAATCTAGGAAAAACGAGATCGAGAGGAGTGCTCACCGAGAAAGCCTTCGAACTTCGCCGGAAAACGCCGTCGGGGTTCGATTGGGCTCGGGTTGGCTCGACGGAGTCGAATCCTTTCTGGAGATGACCTGGGACGGAGGTAGCAGGTCAAGGGGTGTAGCTTTGTGCGGTTTCGAAGTGAAAGGAGGGAGGAAGGGGGCCTTACCGCGCTTGAACCCGGAAAACAAGGGAGAGACGGTGAGAGGCGGCGGTTGGGCTGCTCCGGGCTCTCCGGGTTGCTCGAAAGCAAGCTGTGATTCAACAAGAGGGGGAAGAGGTGGCGCTGCTGCTGCTGCTGCTGACGGGCCAGGATGGAGGAGGAGAATGGGGGTGACGGTGGTTGCTGGTGGTGGAGGCGACTTGTGGTGGTTCTGGCGTGTGGTCAATCAGTGAGGGTTTGAGAGGGGCTGGGACAAAATGAAAGAGAAGAGGTGGGAGATTTCAAATGAAATTAGACAGAGGGAGGTTTTTGGATCCGGATATGGTGTTGATTAGACTGAGGAGGGGGTGAAATTGAAAATGAAACTAGTCAGTGGCCCGTGCGTTTGCGCACGGGATTTTGAAAAACCATATGAGAAGCACAAATAATATTTATCGGGTGTTATAGTATTATGTATGACACATAAAATTTATACATTATTATTAAACTACATAAACCCATCTTTCCATAGAAAAACCCTAAATAAAGTCATTTTTTTTTAAGATGTTATTATATTAATCAATGCGTTTTAAACGATGTATAAAACATAATACTCATCAGAATATCTCCCGGACAATTATTAATATCTGATAAACTTTTAGACAACAAAAATAAATAAATAAACAAAAACAAAGAATAAGATGATAATAATATACATTTAAGAAAAATTCAGCAAATTTAAAAGAAAAATATGCTTAAATTGTGACACAATTAATTAAGTAAATGTTACATTACAAGAAATAACAAATGCTGGAAGTTTTTTTTTTTTTTTTTATAAAAGGGATAAATAAGGAAATCTCATTTACACAGAGAAACACTGCGTTTGATTACATTGAAAATTAGAAGGATGAACGTCGAAGACCAGGGGTGAACAAACAATACCCCTCTCGGAGTCGGGGGCCTCGTCTGTCAGCCTCCTTCGTTCTTCACTCTGTCTCCGTCGACTCCTTTCTGTCGCCGGCTTCGACTCTCCGTATCGGCTGGCCAAGGTAGCCGGTCGGCACTGAGTATTTTCGGATCACTCGATAATGATGAAGAGAAAATCCGATTCTTAACAGTTCTAATTGTGAAATCAGGTATAATTTCTTCTATTTCATTTTGGTTGTTGGAAATATTTGGATTGAATTTGTAACAAAGTAGACTTTAGGGTTCGGAATTAGGAAGTTGGAGTTGAATTTTTAGTAGTGATTTCTTTCTAGTTTTCAATTCCCCTTTTCATTCTTTCTGTGGTTATTTTTTTAATCATGTGGATCTTTTGTGAGATGTGTTTTTTGTACTTACAATGATGAACAGAAAACAGATTAGGAAGAGTCTCATACCTTTGGTCCTTTGCTAGAGTAATGAGACTCATAATCTGTTTTATGTGTTTAATGAAACAACACACATACATTACATAAACATAACTAAAATTGCATTGATGAAAATAGGGTGTCTCTTATTGAGATAGTGCAAGTTGTGTCAACTTTTCCTTCTTAGGGGGTTTGGATTTTGGAGGGTCCTTTTGAAACCCCTGGAAAGCTTACAGAGATTGTAATATCCTAGCAAAACGCACATGGTGGTCTACTCATACAAGAGGAATACAGTATAAAGCTAGAAGTTATAGTTTTACTTATTTTAGGCCCTTCTCCATTTGCATTGTCTCCATTCCCATTATCTGTCATTTTGTCAAAATATGAGAGAAACCCGGATGCTCACAACTTCAAATACAGATTATGTAAATCATTGACAACTGCTTGGAAACTTAAAACAAAGGGACTGAATTGGGCACTCTAGTTTTTTACAGCAAAAGGAACATTCACAATGACAGATTTTAATTCAATGAAAGAGGGATGGATTCATGAATATCTATTTAAAGTCTATTAGCTCAATGGAAGAGCAATGTGTTATTAAACACATGATGTGGGTTCGAATCCCATATAAGCTTTCTATAAACCTCAATCGCACTAATCAACTTGTTAGTTTACCACATGATTATTGTTTTTGTTTCAGATTACTTTGATTTCATATCATCTCAGATTCCAGCTTATTAATTGGTTTTGTTTCAGATTGCTTTTTTTTTTAATCATCTTCTTCATTATGAGATTGAAAATAAACAGATTGGGAAAGATCAAGTCCTACGCAACATAGGAGGAATATTATATCTGAATATATGACCAGCCAGAATAAATAAGCACACCATCTTCCTCCTACCTGCACATATGGTCTGATCTGAATACACGGATTAAAAAATGGCAGCTGTTAATACAGAGTTTTATCATTTGGCTTTAAACAAATCTGCATTTTGTCACTTTGCTTTAAAAAATATGCATTCTTCCACAAAAAAATGCATTTGTTATTTAAATTATGAATCCACAAATCTAGTAAGTATATTTGAGGTATTATATACGACTGCATACTAAAAAATATGCACTTAGTTCCTTTTCTGTCAAAATAGGTGCTCTTAAAATTATGCATTTTGTCACTTTGCTGGCAGAAATCTACATTCTTAAAAAAAATCTGCAATCTTCTTTAAAGTATGACTAGTCTATAGCCCGTGCGGTATCGCAGGGGATTATTAAAAAAATTAATACAAAATATGATATTTTATACAGTTTTTATTATTTTAAAAAAACGTGCGTGAATAGTAAAAGACTTATATTTCCAAACGAAAGTAGTATTTGAGAAGAGACATTTTATATGTGAGCCTTTAAGTAAAGCTCTAGGAATATTTTTAAAAAATTTGGTGGTAAATATGTTAAACAGATAGAAATTGATACAAAATTTTGGTGGCAAACGTGTTCATTCCATTTGAAGAAATGCCAAAAGCAATCAACTCTCGAGTTCCTTTGTAGCTTACTAGGAATTGATGTGAGCATACATAATACCGCTCACTACATTGGGACCAAATTCATAAGATATGCGACAACCAAACACATAACTCTAATTTGTAAGCAAACTGGGCATCTGTTGAGCTTACTATACGAAAGGACTCGCATCACAACTGTCTTAGTACCCAGCTAATAGTTCTGCAGCATTAGAACCTTGACATTAGCATCTTGCGGATCCCAAAAAGGCTCAGAGATAGAAAGACCGAAACAGCTAGGAAAGAGTATGATAAATAAACTTACACTGGCACTATGCACAACTACATGACTTATTGAAAAGAGGGCAAAAACTGAACCCATTCCAAAAATCTGATTGCTATGTACTTGAATTTGCATAGTCGTCTTTCATCCCCTTGGTGAGTAAATCATACTCCCCCCGTCTCAAAATTTAAGTCTTAGACTAATTTAGTTTTATCAAAATATATGTCATTTTAGGATTTTTAGATAAGGGGTAGTAATGATTTGTATTGATTTGTTTATTGTTGATTTTTTTAAAGATTATGATTGGTTAAAATTGTAATGGGTATTAAAAAACAATAAAATTTATGAAAAAGTTAGTGGAATGATGGAGTTGATTGAGTGAAGTGTTTTATTAAAGCGTGTGTTAAATCCTAAAATTACTTAAATTTTGAGACAGAGGGGGTAACTTATAGATGTAAGTTCGGAAATATTCTACGGGAAAGGAGAGCAAAATAAGCAAAGGTTAATTTGATAGTCATTTAGAGAGCCAAATCCTGACAGCAATACTCTGTCCTTTTGCAGTGAAAGTTGCATAATCTGAAGCAAAGGTTAATTTGATAGTAATTTGATAGTCATTTAGAGAGCCAAATCCTGAAGCAAAGGTTAAATATTCTATACGGGAGAGGATGTTCAAAGTGAGACTTACGGGCAAGCAAGCCTATTATAGGCTTGTGTTTCTTGTTGAAGATGCAGTGAAAGTTGCATAATTTCTGCTGATAATGCCTCTGCTATACTCTGTCCTTTTGCAAGTTCACCCTAAATTGAAATAGGCTAAGATAAGAACCATTTGACCAAACCAAACAGGCATTCATTGTTCAGAATTAAGTGCAAGACAACAGGAAAAATCGAATCCATAAAACCTCAAAGGACTTTCACCCAATAAGTTCTCCAAAGTACTATTTGATTAAAGAACCAGAATGGCCAAGATCAAACAAAATCGTTACTAGTATAAAACATGCATTTCAAGAAACCATTTTGCTTTATTAAAATCAAATACCCACCTTTAATGCTACAGCTTCATTATCTGCGGCATGTGAGGCATGGAATGTCCTCTCGGACACACACAGTCGTGTTCTAGTCACAACTTACCCAATGTGCCACGGAGTTCCTCATTTTGCTTGAGACATTCTTTCACCTGGAATATATCAAGCGATAATAATTTCATGAGAATCCAACTAAAGTAAGAAGCAACAGATAACATTCTAAGATTGGCAGCGAGAATCTTGATACATTGAAGATACCTGATTTTCCCATTGAGCTACCACACCCATGGCTTCTTGATAAGCACCGGCGATACTACTATCTTCTTCAAAAAGTTTCTCAATCTCAGAAGATTGTGAATCAATCTGTAATTATTTTAAAAAAAATAAATAAATGAAGGTTTAAAGAGGACCTATTGCAAATGCAGATTCTGTCCATCAACGAAAATGAAAATGATAATTTTGGCAGTACGTGCCTACCTCTGCCAGGAGTTTTTGCCTGCTGTTTTCCAACCTTTCAACCATTACTGCCATATCATGCAACTGCCCTTCCAGCTTCTCCTTTTCTTCCTGCAATATTTCATGAATTACATTAACTGACATGATGAATGGGTGCAAGCTATAAATAAATATAAATAAAAACATTGAATCTAGCAAGAATAGTAGGTCCAATATGTAGGAGGCACACACAACTGAAAGTGGAGATCTCATCAGCATCCCTCATAAAAGAAACTACCTTTAAAGTTCCAATTATGCCCATATTTCTGTACTTCACATCTGGATGACCTAACTCATAAAACAAAACAATCATTTAAAAAAAATACAGGAGGTCCACTTCTGCACACGGAAATTTGTGAGCTTCATTTATGTCAATATATGTAAAGAACCAGAATAGAAGTTTCATCTACCTGCTTTCTTAATATAATGAAAAGTTCATTTACAAGAGGTGTAGGTAGCCATCATGAAGTGGTTGATCATGACAAAAAAAAACACCAATCCAGCTGGAACTGCACAGGTCTCCATGATTCTAGTTGCTCAAGAAATTCTTTGGATCATTTAAAACTTGAGAAATAAATTTTCCCTAACTGCTACCCAATTGCAATTGCTTCAAAAGCCCCAAAATTTACCAATTGCAAAAGAAAAAAAGACAGGCAGTTGAAAATTTGAGGGCCAAAACTAAGTTCTCAGTTGAAAGAAGAGTTAATTGAGGACTTAAAATTTGGGGAAAGGTCGGGACATATCTAATGGAAACAACCGAGATGGTACTCGCTCCTGGGGAAGTAACGATGTGTGCAGGGCTACGCTGAGCCTGGCTGCGTTTCACTCCTTCACCCGCTCAGAATGGGAACTTCTGGCATCCTTTTCCGGTTGTGTGCCGAAACAAAAAAAAAAAAACAAAAAAAAAACTCCGAGAACTGTCGACATCTTAAAATGAAGGGCAAATTTCAGGGCTAAATTTACCCGCTTCCTCCGTCAACTACCCTAATTCATGAGCCCCAAATTACAAATCATCAGAATCAACCCAAAATTGAATCTGAAAGGCGATTAAGGAACATACAAATTCAAAGGGCAGTAGGTGCCTGGCTGCGAACCTCACCAGCAAATTTGGTGTTGAACTCCTCGTTCTCTTTTCGAACCCAAATCGGCGGCTAGGGCGGTGGGTGTTGAACCGGCTCCTCATTCCATACTTTCATCTGCAAAAGAAATCCTCTACCTCAACCATTGAAGTTTCATGTCCTAATGCACCGATACTTCATGAGTGTGAGATATTAATAATACGGAAGTAAGACATGTACCTCTTTTAATATCAATTATTTCGGTTGTGAAGCACTAATTCTAGTGTCAGCCACACCTACTTCCCGCTGTTCAATTTGTGTGTCTGTTTATGTAAGAGCCCGCTGTAATTTCCTAGGAGAGAAATCCTCCACCTCAACCATAAAAGTAGCGGCTACTGGTCGATGATCAGAAAGCTGAAGTTCAGCTGTTTTGTGAGTCAGCAGTTCTATTCCAGTTCCATGGGAAAGAATGCGGTCACACCTGAAAGAAAATTGCAGTCAGACTATCCCAGTCTGTGCAGATATTTAGATTATGAAAGACTACTGAAGTAGTAAACTTCATCAACTGCCACAAAACATTCCATTTGCTCATGTCAAAATAAAGTAAATCAAATAGGTATTGAAAGAGATGATAATCTTTTAAGGATATTAAAATTAAAAATAATCTATAGGGGAATGAATCTTTGTCTCTTCTCATTAGATTGATAAGTAATTATACACAAAATATCACACATTAGGATGAAAGATATGCAATTATCTCTGAGATATTTTGGTGGCATCAAAACCAACGTGACTACAAAAGTACAAAGGACGTGGAAGCTCAAATCGGGATGCCTCCAGAGGGTCCAATGACTTGAGCTCGTGCCAAGAAATTCCAGGAAGCCTTAGGCCACACTTTGGAGAAGCTATTCAGAAACTGTACAGCTTAACAAATTAAGGGTCCGTACTTCATTTGGCATGTCATTCTAATATGGTACTTTTTGCTTACAAAGCCTAATGAATTTCAAGTCCTTAGATTTGTAAGTCCCAAGTCCATATAAGGCCACTTGCAATGTTGTTGATAAGGTGACCAAAAGGCCTTATAAGGCCAAACAGGTCTTAAGCTTTCTCAAAGAATACAATCATGGCCATATTATATGAACTTGTGGAGAATACAAGAAAGATAAAGTGAAAATAATGAAAACATAAAACACTAACTCGAGCTTAAAGGGAAAAAAAACATACCAAGCTGGGTTGCGCCTTCCTGTTCTAGGATCATCTCCATAATATTTCTCTGAGTTTGGCTAATATTTATATGTAGGTGGGAAACACAACATGCCCTCAAACCATCCCTCAAATGCACGACCCTCTGTTAGCTCTTGTTTCAGCTGAAAAAATAATGGTCAATGACAACATCAATTGCTGAAAATGGTTTCAGGTTCAAATAAAATGCTACACCTACATACGTGCAATGAATCAGCCAGAACTTCACTGAATTTGCCCTGGAGTGTTATCCTGTTCATACCAGAAGTTCAAAAGTACAGTTCAAGAAGGAAACAGAAGAGAATTTAATGCAAGGGGTTTGAACAAACACACACCGGAAAGAACTATCACATACACACATAGCCTTACTAATGGTCAAGTAAACTACTACACTCAAATGGATCGAGTTACAGCCTAATTTTATCTAGTAAGAGATATATCATGTTCATTTTTGCCATAGTAACCGAAATCCTTGTTCAGAATTCACCAGCATCTGAATCAAAATAAGCGCTCTTCAAATTAAATAATTACCATAATAATTTGATGGATGTTGGGTCTTGCTTTCGCTGAAAGAGGGAAGGAGAATCTTGGGAATAGGAGCATAGCCTCTAAATAAGCGCTCCAGAATTCACCAGCATCTGAATCAAAAGCAACGTCTTCAAATTGAATGGATGAAAACTCAATGAAGAAACCCTAAATTCAATCAAGCAAAAATCAGTTGAATTGCAAGAATTTGTTACCGTACAGATGCTAAATATTGAGAAAAAAAAGCCGCCTCTCTCGTCTCGGATCTTCATAGATCTCCACCGCCGATGCTCGTAGATTACCATCGCCACCAGTAACCACTCCAGCCGCCCAACGAAGCCTCTTCCTCTCCACTGGCAATCAACACAAGAAAAAAAAACCCAGAAAATTATAGGCCGGATACGCTCAACTTTTGCAATGAGATGATGGGGCGCACTGATTTTGCAGACAAAGGAGAAGTAAAGGGACGGTTTTGAGCATCTGACAGGATTGAACACGAATAAAAAAACCCTAAAATTCGACTCAACATCAGGTGGAGTTGATTAGCCCTAAACATTCAAAAGAAAGGGGAAGAAGACATAGGAAAGAGGAAAAGAGGCTGACCGGGGATGGTGTTTAGATCTGGGTTCCAGAGGTGTCACCGATGTGAACTTCGGCAGCCTGAGTCTTCTCCTCTGTCGGTTGTGATTGTGAGGGACTGGAGAGCGGTTCCTGGGAGAGAGAGAGAGAGTGATAGAACGTGGAGTGCGATTAGATTGGAAGGAAGGAAAAAAAAAATTGCTCTCCAAAATTCTGCTTGGCCGACACGTGGATGAATGCTTTTCAAAGAAAGTGCTTTTGCTCTTATATTGTAGGGATGTGGGGAGAATAGGTTAGGTTCTGCCTTTCTTGAAGAGATGGAGTAGGTAGGTAGGGTCTTTGACCAATTCAGAAAATGAAAGGTGTTGTTTGTTTGTCAAAAGTAGGAGAACTAAAGATAGGAGAACTAAAGAAAAGAGGGAGGAGAGGAGAAGATAGAATTTACCCAAAGGAGGAGAAGATGAGTTGGATGTTATAATTGGGTAAGAATTGGTGATAGGGGACGGAATTCGCTTTAAGAATTTCAAGTTCGATTTATTAAATTTAGGACGAGTTTTCTTTGAAATAACCGAAATAAACTCATTTTAATTTTTTTTTTCTTTTCCTGAAAATTATGATTTAAAAATCCGAGCCTTTACAAATTGCCCCACTGTTAAATTTTTAATGTAACAATAAATAAAATGTGATGAAGGGAGTAGATGAAATGTAAGAAAAATAACAAAAGTTGAAATGATTTCGTTAAGGAGATTTGATCACTTGACATAAAGGGTTAGAGCTAATACCTAAAAGCAATAAGCTACATCTATTTTTTATTTATTTAGTTGCACTTATATAAGAAACCATTAAATAACATTAAACATAAGAAATACATGCTTTCATGTTCTTTATTATTTTTATCTATTGCACTTATATAAGAAATTGTTAAAAAAAAAAAGGGACAAAAGGAGTAGATAAAAAACATGAAAAATGTTGTAATTAGGGGGATTTGAACCCTAGATCTAACAAATAAGAACAACACCACAAACTATTAAGCTACAACAACTTTGTGATATTTAATTCTAATTTTAAATATATATTAGATAAATTTTTAAGCATTTAATATTTGCAATTAATTGGGCTTCACCCAACTTTATATATAGTATAGATTTTGATGACGTGGCAGGGGTGGTAGTCTACCACCCCGGTATGCCAAACATGGTCCAGGTGGGGTGGGTTAGACGCACAAAACAAGGGAGTAAGGTTTTTTTGGGCAAATGGGTCCCACTGCATTAAAAAGAAAAATAAAAATAAAATCCCTTTTAATCATGGCCTTCCTTGAATTTGTAAATAAAGAGCGGTCATATCCGGGGTTCGAACTGGTGACCTTTGAGAACTACCCACAAGTCCTTTCTAGTGAGTCATTCCGGAATGGTTATCACGGCCTTCTATCTCTTCTCCATTAACGATCAGGATTTGTGCACAGAGTATACTCTAAGGGGTGTGCATTCTAGAACCACCCCTATATATATAGGGGCGCTCCGGTGAAAACCAATATTGTGGTAGAAACCGTGAGGAGCGTTTTGATTGGTTGACACTATGAGGCTCACAGGTGGGGCTATTTTGATAGCAAATTGCAACTTTACCCAAACTTTATAAAAATTACGAATTTGTTCAAACTTTTTATAATTTTATCAAAGTGAAATAACGAAGAATTATAAATGACTTTTAGTGGTACTAACTACCATAATCTACTAACTATATTATGAATAATAAGTTTTCTATTCTTTTAAGCCCACCACACTCTCAATTAACATAAGCTAAAGTGGTTTGACCCATATCTGAACGTAGTTACTCTAGACCACCGGCGTTCCTTAGCTTCCGACTTTCTAGAGGTGGCTAACCTTCAACCAGGCCTCCCTTAGTTCAGACTCAGCACAGATCTGTTTCGTTTCATATCTCAGATCGTAGTCTCTAGCTTTTGGGTTTGATTTTGAGAGAGTGAAGGGATTTGAATCAAGAAAACAAAGTATTCATAACATAGTGTTCAATTAAGTAGTTTCTCTTCTCATATGGTTTTTCTCTCTCTGGAATTCGGTGCCTTGAGAAGTCTGATATGGTTTTGTTTCGTTTCCTTCTCTTCTCATATGGGTTTTCTCTCTCTGGAATTCGGTGCCTTGAGAAGTCTGAGGAGAGCTCTTTATATAGAGCTACTTGAAGGGCAATAGATGCCTCTCCAACGACTAAATCAAGTGGCCTATGGGTTGGCCTAATAAAGCAAACAGTAAAAGCATACAGTACACCCATTATTTTACATGTTCACATGTTAAAAGTAAAAGCAAATCAGAAAATACAATAATTGTGTTGGTGCTTGATGATGGCTTTCAGTCGTTTAAGTTTTGGACCCCTTCATCTCCCATATTGGCTTCTAGGTCATCATCATTGTAATCTTGAACTAGATCTAGAGTATTATCAAACTTTAGATCTTGATCGTTGTCTAAATCGAGAACAAGCATTAATCCTTCAGTGTATTCTCGATCTCATGCAATTAGTAAATATTCAATCATTCTCTCATGGCCTCTTTTATCTAAAAAGTGATCGACTTCTATTTGTGCTAAGTAGAGCTCGATGGATTCATACCTGTTTATGGCTTGCTTCATTAATGGATTGAGTTGTGGGGTTACGATGAAGATTGTATTTCCAACTTTGAATATCCCACAGTGAGTGTGTCTATACTTGGTGATGTTGTAGTAGATGTAAAAGAATCCTTTTGCTCTTGCCTCCCGTGAATACCTTACTACATCGATTCTTCTCTCCACTACTAGATCTTTCACGTACCAGTATTCTTCACTTAATAGTAGGAGGATTAAGTAATGTGGTAGCCGGGTTTTTCCCTGGTTAACATCCATGCAGGCACTAATAACACGACAACAATTTATTTCCTCTATCTTCTCGAACTTTATTGCTCTGAGGAAGACCTCCTTCTGGAATTTAGTGAAGTATTTGTACAAGACGTTATGTTCCTCTTCTTTTGGCCATGGTCGCTTGTAATTGTAGAGTCCATTACATATTCCATATTTCCATGATTTTAAGTAGTCTGCATCTTCGTCTGGCACGATGGGTAATGATAATCCTCCCAATCCGGCGACATTGCTTACACAAAAATGGTTACACCATTCTCTCATCCTTGCTGGAGTATCGTGATCTCTCAAAGTTACCATCCAGTAGAATTTTTCGAAATCTCTCATTCTCCATCTTCTACAGATGTCTTCCTAGAGTTCAATAGGTAGCTGGAGAACTTTTATTATTATCTCTAGGGTTAACATTTGTATCACCGCTCTGTGTCTCGTTTGTAAGAGTCCACGACGGAATCTATTTTCAGTAAATCTTCCAAAATCAACAGAAATATAAAAACTTGGAGGGGAAACCCATCCATGGTATCCTCGTATTTCTCCTAAGAGATCAATATCGTATGGGTGGAACACCCACTGCTGATTTTCCCACCGAGTTTGATTTCTCTAATCCATCGGCTAACTCTCTCGTTAACCTATCAGCTCGAGAATTTTTTGATCTCTGCACATGTTCAATGGTAAAAGTGAATTGATTAAGGGCTAATTGCCAACACAGGAGTCTCCCATGTGCTTTCATATTATCATAATTATTATTTATGAAACCCAATATTCCTTTACAATCTGTTCTAACTGTAAAAGGTTTAGGAGCTAAGAAGATTATAAACTTCTAGATTCCTCGATAAATTGTAAGAATCTCCTTTTCCATGACAGTGTAATTATATTCAGATTTGTTGAAGTTGCCACTTCTATACCTGCAAAGCTTATTATCTTTCTTTAGCTTCAAAATAGCTGCCCAATGATAATCACTAGGGGTGGGCACAAATCCCGCAAATCCTGTCCTGGTCCCGTCCCGATCCCGGTGGGATTTAGGACAAAATAGTGAATCCCGTCCCGCAAAAATTATGCGAGACGAAACGCGGGACGATCCCGGTGGGATCCCGCAAATCCCGTCCCGTCCTGCATATTATAATAATAATAATGATTTTTATAATAATAATAATATTATTATTATAATATTATAGAATAATAATAATATATTATTAGTATTATTATTTTTAGCAAATATTATAATTATAATTATAATCTTAATCTTCCATTTATAATAATAATAATAATATTTGTTTATAATAATAATATTATTATTAATTGAGCAAATATTATTTATAATTATAATAATAATTTTCAATTTATAATAATAATTGATTATAATAATAATATTATTATATTATAATATTATTTAATAATAATATTACTTTATAATAAAATTATTATTATTATTATTATTATTATTATATCATATTATATTTTTATTGTAAAGTATAATTATTTTATAATAATAACAATAAAAATAAGTAATATTATTATTATTATTATTTTTAATTATAACGTGGCATTATTATTATTATTATTATTATTATTATTATTATTATTATTATTATTATTATTATTATTATTATTATCATTATTATTATTATTATTATTATACCCATTTAGAGCTACAAGAGGCAAATAGCTAAATACGGTATTCTTTCCAACTATCAATCGATAATGAGACAGTATTTGGTGAATCTCGTCTCATTCCCTTTCCGTCCCGATTTAGTAAGATAATGTAGCCAAATATGTTGAACATTATAATTAATTATACAATCATTGTATAAATTAATAATAGTATTATAATAATAATAATAATAATAACAATAATAATAACAATAATAATAATAATAATATTATTATTATTATTATTATTATTATTATTGAATAATATAGTTGAGAAGAATAGCGTATTCAACATATTATACAAATTAATGAATTATGAAAGTATTTTTCACTTTGCAAATTTATATAATATTTTATTATTTTTATTTGCGGGACAAGGCCCGTCCCGTCCCGTCCAAACACCATCCCGTCCCGAAAAAAAAGTGTCAATCCCGTCCCGTAAAAATTTTGAGGGACGAGTCCCGTCCCGACTCAATCCCGTCCCGTGCCCACCCCTAATAATCACTAGCTTCTGTTTCAAAAACTAACTCATCATCTTCATTAGGTAAAGTTAATATAGGAAGTTTTTCACATCTTCTTTTCAGTTCTTGGACTATTTTAGTATCTAAATGAGTCCACTTCCAAACTTAATTGATCTTTCTTTAATTTAACCTGTAGATATTTTCTTAGTTTGGCTAGATCTTTAATAAAATTAGAAGCGTAAGTAAGACATCCTAGAAATCTTTCTAGTTGTTTCCTGTCTTTGATTTCATCAGGAAATTTTTCTACCTTTTCTAAGATATGTTCTTGTAAGACAATTTGATCTGCTTTAATCTTCAATCCTAGGAACTCAATTTCAGGCTCAGCATAAATGCATTTTTTCTGTCCTAAAATGATTCCATGGTCAATACATTTTTGAATTATAACTTTCAAGTCATGCTTATGTTGTTCTATAGTTTTAGAGAAGATTAAGATATCATCAATGTAAACTAGACAATAATGTTTAAATTCTTTGAATACATTATCCATTCTTCTTTGAAATATCCGTGGTGCATTTTTTAAACCAAAGGGCATGACTACCCCTTCATAGTGACCTTGTGGAGCACTAAATGCAGTAAGTGGAATACTTTTTTTCATCCATTCTTACCTGCCAATAACCACTTTTACAATCCATTTTAGAGAACCAAGTGGCTCTCTGTATTCTATAAAATAAAACTGTCTTATTATGGATATAATATCTATAAAAAACAATATTATCATTAAGCTTCTTATAATTGATAACCATTCTAGCTTTTCCTCTTTTTTCTTCAGCATGATTCCTGATCATAAGAGTTCATCAATTTGTTCTTTAAATTCTTTCTCGAATTAAACCTTTCTTTAAGAGTTCATCAATTTGTTGTTTAAATTCTTGTTGATCCTTATAAGTGTAAACCATTTGTTTTACTTTAATGATAGCTTTTGGATCTATTAGTTCTATGGTAGCAAATGGTTTATCTTTTCCCCAAAATTTTAAAGGATTTTCATAATATAACTCCTTACACATTTTTTCTTGTTGTTTAAGGATTTTTTCTTTTAGTGTTACCTTGCATATAGAGAGTGCAAATTCTCTTTGTGCATAAAGAATATATTCATTGAATTGGTAAATAAAGAGCGGCCATTCCGGGGTTCGAACCGGGGACCTATGGGTACTACCCACAAATCCTTTCCAGTGAGCTATTTCGGAATGGTTAGGAAGAATATATTCCTCACCACACTTAGTGCGCGTAAATACTATTGTTTGGTGTGTATAAGCTTGTTTAATCTTTTTAACCCAAGCATCTTCTCCATTGATGTTGAAGACCATCATGTCTAGGTGCTGAGTTACCGGAACATGGAGTCTTTGGAAATTATTTCCAATTAGCATATCATGTGATGGCTGATCAGTTGCCCAGAGTGTAGGAATTACACATTGGACTCCTCCTATCATGACAGGTACATCAGAAGCTAATTCTAAATGAACCATGATACTATCATCAGCTATTCTAACTTTAATTGGTTTACGGGATTTCTGCCAAATAAACTCAGGAAATAATGCCTTCTTACCAAAGCATACTGAACATCCGCTGTCTACAAAGGCACATAACTCATATTTATTGAACCCTTCTAAGCAAATACTTATTGGGATATAAATGCTATTGGGGTTGGTAATTCTATAATCTTTCTTTAGTGACTCTTTGCTGACATGTTCAAGACTTTCTTCTACTTTCATATTATCTTCATAGAGATGTCTGAGATCTAGTACTTCCATTATCATTGCTAATTCGTCTTCAAATAAAGAATATGTGAGAGATTCTTTAAACTCCTTAGCCCTTGGATCATTTTCATAGATAGGTTCACTAATGGTTTTAGTGGAATACCCTATTAGCTTTCCTTTTGGCTCAGAACTAAATGATCCTTCTTGATTTTTTCTAACCTTTTGAACTATTGGGGGAATTGATGTTATTGATTCCTTAAACGAGCTAGAACCTAAGTCTAGACTATGTCTGGTTGGTTCTTTCAAAATTTTATTTTATAGCCTCTTGTTTAATGCTGCTATCATGCTCGCTATGTCTTCATCTACCATAAACGATTTATCTTTTTTTTTTCTTGTAGTAGCTCCCTGATTCCTTGGAGTAATACTAAGATTAGGATTGAACCTAAAACTAGTGTTTCTAGATAAGCTTGGACATCTAGAGAGACTGACTGGTGGTTTAGCATTCGTATGGATTCTACCTTCCCCGTCTATGTTTAAAACTTTGTCACTGCTAGTGGTTATAGAATTTTCAAATGCATTTACCCAAATGGTTTTGAGTCTTATTTGATTAGGTCTTAGCTTAACAGGCACAACCTCTTTGCTTGGACCTACAACCTCGTGTTTCTCAGCTTCTACTATATGGCATTTTCGTGGAGGATTTGTAGTATTCTCAAGTTTATAAACTACCTTCCACTTTAATTGTAAATGACAAGTTCCCTTATGCATACTAATACCTTTTGTTAGCAATTTTATAGCTAAGAACTTAGATGCATAATGATCTTCTAGACTAACATAATAGTTAGGTCTACGGATCCAAGAAAATGCTCCTTGACTCAAATTAAAGACTATTCCACTAATGCATTGATCACTAAACTTTTTATGCCTAATATCACAAACAAAACTAATGCATTGCACATCTTTTCCATAGTCTTGTAATGGATTTATAATTACTTGGATGCCACATATGAAAATATATTTAATTTTTTTTTATCTTTGTTATGTTTTTGAATGTTTGCCCAATTGATTAAGTTTACTTCAGTTGCTTGATTTTCATTATTCTTGACAGTTATATCTCCATACATTCCTTCGCAAACATATTTAGCATATTTAGAGAATAATGATTTTTTAACAAATTGTTCTTTGGCGATGATCGGGAAATCAACCCCTGATCTAGCCATTTCTTCAACTTGTTCCTCATCTATAGAGGTTTCAGTTTGTTGAAGTTGAGCTAAGGTGGTCATTTCATATTCATCGGAGAACTCACTAGGAGATTCTCCTTCCATCATTTCATTAATTTCTTCATCTTATATTGACTCAGTTTCAGATTCTATATCTTCTTCAAGCTTTTCTTCTATTATTTCTACTATCCCTTTGTTATTTCTTAGGGCTAGATCTATTGCTTCATCTTTAGATAGCTCGATATAATCCAAACTTCCTAAGGCTTCTGCCAGTCTATTGTTTTTCTAAGTTTTGCATTCATTAGCATAATGACCGGATTCTTCGCATGTCCAAAATTTGTAGTTTTTCTTTTTTCTTAGGACAAAACGATGCTTTCCGGAAAAACCTTCTGTTTTTAGAGAATGGTTTTTTATAATACTTTTTTTATAATATTTTTCACCTCTTTGTTTATTGAAACCTTTTCTTTTATAGATTCTTTTCCCTTGGTAATCTCTGTTGTTACATCCTCACTCTGTTGGCGTCTCCCAACAAGTTAAGAATTGTGTTTTCATTCTTTGGGTGCTTCTCACGTCTCGACATTTTTTCTCGACCCATTTCTTAACATAGGAAATTTTGTTACCAATAGTATCTTTATCTCCATTTTTAATTAACTCTCGATACTCTTCACTTATTTGTTCATTAATTGGGGCGGGAAGTTTATCAAAGAACATTTGCAGATTAGTGCTGTTTTTCCCTATCTTATAGTAATACTTCTCGAATTCTGTTATGTAATTATCAACATATTTCATGTTATAGATTTCAAGGTTGTTTAAGGTTCTTTGCCATTTTAAAATTTCCTTATCTTCATCTTCTTTTTCTCCAATGAATTCGTCTTCTATTAACTCACATATTAATGTGAACATCTGTAACGGCCCAGAATTATGATTTCCGAGTTACGTTTCAAGGGATAAAACCCCTTGTTCGGATCTTGCAATCCAGGTACGGGTCGAGGTTTCAAATTCAATTTTAAGGTCAATAATAAATGGGGATTTCAAACCCTAAAATCTCGAAGGGCCGTTGGGTACCCTTAACCTGTCCTAAGACCATGTCGCGGAATCCATTTCAAACGGAAGTAAAGCGGGAGTAAAGTAAAGATACAAGTACCACGACAAAACCAAATCATGATTGGGTAATTACCATTTTACTAAGTTAGGATATTAGCCAGATTCTTCGATTCGCCAAAAGGGAACCCCGTCATATAGACATCGAGCACTCAAAATCTGCAGAAAATACCTTTAAAAGAAGAACGGGGAAAGGAGTAAGATCGAGCCACTCATGCGGGACCGGCAGTCCTCGCTGAGGCCACATAGTATGTGCTATACCTAATAAAGATGCTCTAATGCAATACGAAAGTCAAACACACTAGCATGCTCCTAGTCATAATAATGTGTAAAAATACTATAAGGGCCCAAGACAATGCCAAGTGGCATATCCCTCTCCTACCTCCACCCCCTTCCGATAGGGCAGAGACTGACCAACTTGTGAATGCATTCCATCATAATCGGGCGGCACGCATGCCTAACCCGCTCCACAATAAAGCCCGCAGACATCTCATAATATAAGGAAGTTCATGACTCGATTGACTCAGGGTACCCGATGAGGCTGGGCTACCCTATGACCCTAGCAAAGACTCTAGGACTATCACAGATAACGACCATTCTGTTTCAAACGCATAAAGTAAGCAGATGCTCATTCAATTAGTGCAGCCTAAACAGGATACTACATGGCATGCTTTTATGCATATGCAACACCTAACATAAAATGCTACTCGGCGCTTGGAGCAGCTGCTCGGCGCTGGAGGCTCTCGGAGCTGCTTCGGGTGGCTCCTGGGTGATCTACTGGTCGAGTAGGAAGAGGGAGAAAGCCTTGGTTGCTCTTCTTGCTGAAACAGAGGAGCCTCTAGGGGCTGTTGGCGACGTCGACGCGGAAGAGAACGGAGGTGACCGACGGTGGCGACTGGGAACGGTGATGGTGATGGCTCGGTGGAGCTCTCAGAATCAAAACGGAGGGAGGTGGAGGCGCTGAGTGTTGGTGCTGATGTTTGTTCATATCAAGAGGGATTGCTGATGGGTTATGGGTTTCCCATAGAAAGGCGAGTCTTGTGTTTTTCATGTAAAAGGGGGATGGGGTTGAACTGATTTAAGAAACAAAATAAAGGGGATGCTGCTATTACCTGAAATGTTGATTGGCGTGGGTCCTGAATTGGGGCAATGACCATTGAGTTTTTAGCATCAAGACAAACAAATGAAATCAGGAGGGAGTGCTACTTGGCTTGAGAGTTGCAGGCAAGGGAACAGAATGGTGAGTTGTTACTTGTAGAAATTGAAGGGGGCTAGGTAAAAGGAATACAAATTAGGATGGTCCCAAAGTCCCAAATTTCAAATACCCGAAATATAACCTGGAAGTCGCTCACTCGACCTTATCCCGATGCGTCTCAAAAAGATTTTCAAATTTTTTATTCCGAATTTAATAAATTTTCGGTATATAAAAGTAGAGTATAACATATTTTAAATTTCCAATTCAATAATGCCGGAACTCGTTTTGAAATATTTATAATAACATCAATAGCTCAATGACGGAAATTCCAAACCTCCCAAATCTTAGAAATCGGAATGATTATAAATCACTATTTTAATAATTTAATATTATAAAATTTCCCGGTCTTTACAACATCGTCACTGGGCTTGCCAAATTCCTAAGCTCTTGTTTTGGTTCATCGCCATTAGCTCAATACTAGTCGACAATACATCCATAGAAACTATGTTCTATGTAATTAAGGAATTGAGAAGAGTTCCATCCTACGTTCATGTTTAATACACTCATCATACTTTTCTTTGAAAACTATATGATTTCACGCCTATTCCTTACACCATCTAGGTTTAATTTATAACCTGTTTCACTTATGAGTTCTAGATTAATTTCTCTTTGATTTGGTCTATGGTTGGCATAATGCTTACTCCAAATCTTTCCTTCTTTTCCAGAAATTCTTTAGGCTTTAACCTAGGTCTGTAATTACTAGTTGAACCATGTTCATATCGTCTGTTATGTCTTCTAGCTTCATTTTGTTCTACTGGTTCATTCTCCCTCGACCTTTTTTTTTCTTAAAATTTCATTTAACCTTTGTTGGACTTTAGATATGGGAATGTTTTCCATGTCTTTTAGGTTAATTAATCCCATTTTCTGGTTCATGACTTCTTGGTTCATGAAGTTGGTTTCAATGGCTTTTTGTTTCTGTAATTTCAGCTTCCATTCTGGGTTATCCAACTTAGTGTTAAATCTCTTTATTTGCCGAATTGGATGTTGATTCATTTTTAGGATTTTGATTTTCGTCTTGGTCTTCTTCTTCTATAGTCGCTTTTTTCGTTATATTATCTAATTTAGTAGAAAACTTCTTTTTGGTTTTTTTAAATGGATAACTGTATTTAAAAGGATCTCCTTTCTTGATTTCACCACCTAATGTTAGGCTTATTTGATGGTTAATTTCGTTAATGGCTTTTAGATTTGTTGAGTGATGTACTTCGCTTGTTTCTTGTACACTCTTAAATATTTTACTGCTAATCTCGATATATAACTGTTCTAATTTTTTAACCTCGAGTTTTAGATCTATAAGTTGGTCTGAAATGGCATTCAAAATTGCTCCAAAATGTTTATCACTTACATCTAAATGTAAAACATGAGGATAAGTCTTATGGGGGCAATTAGTAGACATCTCCAAATTGTCTTATAGATAAATACAGATTATTTTTAATTAACTTGACTCTGATACCAAATTGCAGGATCAAAAATAATAATAAGATAAATACGGAATATTAAAGATAACTTAACATAATACACAAATTAAAGTTCTAAAATAGCGGCTATTCTATGTAATTTTGGGTTTTTGGTTGGATTTTAGTTGAAAAGTGGAGGGGTCTACTGTTAAAAAACAGCCAATAGGAATCGTCCTTTTGGTTTTTACTGAAAGAAATGGTCCTCACCCGAATCAATCCATATATATATATATATATATATATATATATATATATATATATATATATATATATATATATATATATATATATATATATATATATATATATATATATATATATATATATGAATTGGATTTGGCAATTGTAAGCCGCAATACAACCTATTGAAGTCGTATATGAGTTAAAACGTCTTCTCAATTAGTTTTGAAGTTATCGTATGGTTCATTCGTTTATGGTATGAGTCAATTTTATTTTATTTATTTTGAGATAGTTTATATTGTTATAATGTCTATATATATATATATATATATATATATATATGAATTGGATTTGGCAATTGTAAGCCGCAATACAACCTATTGAAGTCGTATATGAGTTAAAACGTCTTCTCAATTAGTTTTGAAGTTATCGTATGGTTCATTCGTTTATGGTATGAGTCAATTTTATTTTATTTATTTTGAGATAGTTTATATTGTTATAATGTCTATATATAATTTTGAGCATTTCTATCCTAGTTTTTAAGTCATTATAATTATTATATCTAGATCTAAAGTTAAATAATGCCATTAATATATATGAAATGGACGAGTATTTCTTTTTTAAACGAGATAATGCCCAATTATTTTAAAGTTTTTGATATTCTTAAGTCGTTGTAATGCCCATTCTTTAGAAAAAGAATTAATCCTAAATTAAGTTTTCAAATCCTAATATTGTTTGAATACGTTAGAAATAAAGTTGGAGATGCAAGGGATTATCAGGATGTGAGAGGTATAAGTTTATTATATTAATTAAGGATTCACTTTAAGTGGAGACTATATAGAAGCATGTATATGATTATGGGATATAAGCTAATTGGATGATATTGTTCTGTATGTACGATGTGTTGAACTCTGCCAGATACTTGAAGGTGACAATATCATATGTCTTGACTAAGAAGAAATAGAATATCATAGCAAGTCGTGATGTTAGTCCTATTCAGAGCACATATTTCTAATCAAGGAAAGTGAGCTTTATTTGATGCTATTATCGAATTTAATTATCTTGTATAGATGTGAAATATAGTAGCTCATTGTAGACTAGTAAATTATTCAAGATATGGAAAATATATATATGGACATGAGTGCTAGTCTCTAGGAGATACGTGGAAGTGACAGTATGTTGTAGGAGAAAATCGAGTTTAAAATATAATGAAATAGATCAAACCAGATTCGTGCCCACGCAAATGATTACAAGACTTCCTCCCGATGTAGGAGTGGAAAGTCAGGATCAATCCTCGAGAAAGCGCGTCATCGGACCTCAGGGAGTGGAAAGATCTCACAAGAAAAATAGACAGAAAGTCAGAAATAACAGAGAAAAGCAGAAAAGAAACGACAGCACAGAACTGGTCGATATTGAGTGCTGTTACTCGATATTGAATAAGAAAATCGACCAACAGTAGGTCAATATCGACTGGAAACAGAAACCAAGCAAAGGCAGAAATCTGGTCGATATCTACCACTGTTGCTCGATATCGACTAAGCAAATCGACCAACAGTGCTCAAAATCGACTCACAAAAAGCAAAACCAGACAAAGTAACTCGATTTCGACCAACTCAACTCGACATCGACCAAAGTCGTCGATGTCGACTAAATCTTCTCGAAATCGAGTAACAACAGAAACAGAAATTTGCAACTTTTTCGAACGAAAACGAATGTAAACGCGAAATTAACTCAATAAACTAAAGACTTCCAAGATCAGGGTCTCAACACCACAATGATAACCATGCAAAATAACACATAAAGGCATAAAAGATCATGCTTTTCATCAAATAACTTTCGTTATTAACAAATAGGAATATAGAGGCTTTCGCATAAACCCTAATTGTTACTAACCCTTTTCACATATTTAATCCAAGTTGTATTAAGATCACTTTCGCTTCAACAAAACAAACAAGGATCACCTTTAACTTTCGCAAAGAATCATGCTTGCAGGGATAGAAGACGAATTGCATAAAAAGCTCAAACCTTTACCGCATCACCTCACATGGCTACCGTCGGGCTCATCCCGACCCTAGAAATGGGTGGACTACTCGCTCTTCATCATGAATAAACTCATCAAAGATTTCAGGAAAATAAATTGCATTAAAATAAACTAAAAAGAAAGCTTACAACTGAACAAGCCAAATCCGCTTTCGCCTTTCCACCTTGCTCTCGCCACAAGCTCTCTCTCTCTCTCTCTCTCTCTCTCTCTCTCTCTTCTCCTTCTCTGGAATTGAATGAATGGAAATCAGCCCCTAAGGCTTTATTTATAGCCTTCATTCAAAGCTAATCTAGGAAAGAAAACTATATCTATATATAATTTTATCTATCTAATAACATAAAGATAAAACATGGAAATAAATAATTATATCTAAAAAGGCAATATATCTAATGTAGGTAAATATCTTCTCCTCTTTGACTTGATAGCACTTGATAGATCTTGATAGAATTTGATCTCGAAAATATCTCCATTGGATTCGGGATAGAATCTTAACAAGGTCCGGATTACTCGACGTCGGCCACTGGGGGTTTCCTCGATATCGAGTAGTTTCCTCGATATCAACCAACTTTTCTCCGTCTTCAGCTTCTTCGTCGATCTCGGCTCCAGGAAGTGAAAATCGACTTAAGTGGTTACTCGATATCGAGTAGATTTCCTTGATATCGACTTGCATGTTCAGCTCCCAGCTTCTTGACTCGATTCCGGGGCATTGACTCGATTTTGGTTACTCGATATCGACTAGATGAAGTCGATATCGACCAACTCTCCCCAGCTTGCTCGATTCTGGTCAACTCAGTGGAAATCGACTTGACCTTACTCGATATCGACTTGCAGTACTCGATATCGAGTTGTGTGTTTTGACTCGATTTTCTTCTTTCCAGCTCGATTTGTCCTGGTTCCGCTACTCCTTGACCTCAGAATTCTGTAGTTGATTTCGAGCTTTTCCTTCTTTTCTCATAACTGCTGTAAATTGCTTCGATTTCTGCGAAATTAAATAGAAACTGGTGTATATTCCATAATTTGGCAAATAAGCATAAACTACATAGATTCTGTACTATTCTAGCCCAAATGTATGAAATGTATGCAGAAAACGATATAAAAGTGAATATAAAACATGGCGAATTAGGCTCACAACAAACACTCCATACTTAAGCTTGCTTGTCCTCAAGCAATACTTTTAATTGTCATACAGGGGAAGAAATCAAAACTCTCAACATGTTAGATTCATTGCCATATAACCCTACAATCAATTACCATCCTCGAAAAGGTACTTGCGCCACAAATCCATGCATGTGCGATTAAAAAGCAACATCTACTCACAAAAGGAGGGTTATGCAAAAACAATTCATATGACAAAGCATTAATAATCAAGAGGACTTTAATTTAAGCTCATGAAGGAGTAAATTGGTAAAAGGCTAAAGGTGAGAAATTTTTGGCAATGTGGTGCTAATGATCCGGTGAAATGGAGTATTTCCAAACTTTTCGTACCACATTCCTTCTTCATAAGAATCATCACCTTTCTGTCATCGCTCATTGCTTTTTTTTTCTTCCAATTATAATGCTTTTACCTCTCTAACCTTAGCACTGCCTTCTCGCGAGTCGCAAACATTGGTGTCATGAATGGCCCCGGATACTTAGTGCGTCGGACTCCTCACCTCTTTATCTCCTGAGGTGATCGGATTTTCTTTCACTCATTAAATTTTCCATATATTTCAAACAATTTCCTACCAAACTCCAATAATGATAACCACAACACAAACAGCATATAATAATCTCCATAATGTGACATCATTCTCAACATAATCCCCGGATAGGAAATAAGGTAAAGAATGGAAATATTTAGATCATGTGGAGCAATATTTGAAATAAGGCATAATATGGATTTTGTGATGCATAAGCATATGTATGGCTAGGATATAATAATATGAGCATTATATGGAAATATAAAGTCCTCCATCCTCTTATCATGCAACATGTCAAAAACAACATCAATTTTACCTCCTTTCATGGTTTTCAATAAAATATGCACTTCATTGTGACTTTCCTTTACTAGGCAATTTCATGCTATATCTCTAATGAATCCAATTTTGCATCGTCGAGTTCAATATAAGCTTCTATAACATTTATTCAATAATTTTCAATGGGGGTCATGTTTTTCAAACTTTGGAAAACATGCATATAAGCACATAAATCAATAATGAATTCCAAAATAGCCATGTATAAGCAATTCAAGAAATAAACTTTAAAAATGCAAACATAATGTCAAATATGGTCAAATATGCATAAAGTAAGCCCTTCCCTCACCCCATACTTAAACATTACAGTGTTCTCACTGTATAAAAAATAAGGGTAAAGAAAGAAACTTACTAGACAGGTGTGCAGGATGCCAGAATTTAGTGCGATGCTGTTGGGCCTAGTCCGATTTTAGCTTGCTTCTATCCCCGTGGACCTGAAAAATGTAGAAGAGAAATACCCACAATAGAAAAATTAAAGGTTCAAAACTAAAAACAAACAAAAAGCAACAATCTCCAGAAGTCCCAAAAATAAATGTCTATTTACAAGCTCTAGATTTTATAGTCGCTAGGCCGACTTCTCCATTAAGCTCAAGGTGGTATCTACAGGGCCCATGTAGCTTGGGCTTCAAATAGGACCCCATTCTTGTCCATCAGCTGTAGTCCGCCCGAATGGATCTTGTTCACAATGAAAGGCCCCATCTTCTTTTTGTTGAATTTGTTAGGGAACCAATGATCTTTTGATTTGGAAACATAGAGCTTGTCTCCAACTTCATACTCCTTAGGCTCATCATTGGAGATCCTACATAATCGCACATACCAAGGCAAACCTCTCCCATGTATCGATAAATCTTTAATGGAAATAGGAGAAGAAGGATCCATACCTTGGCTTACCTTCGCAGAATCGGATTCGGGGACCTCAGATTCTACTCGACATCGAGAAAAATTACTCGACATCGAGGAGTTTCTTTCTTCTGGTGGGCTGTTGGTCGAGGAAGGTGTAGTCGAGGAAGGCAGTTTTTGGTCGACATCGACAAGGTTGCTCGATGTCGAGGAATTGTGCTCGTCTGGTGGAATCACAGTCGATGTGGAGGAAGTTTTGTCAATTTGGGTTGGTCGATATCGACCAGAGGTGTTCGATCTCGAGTTGTCCTTCTCAGAATCGGCTGGTGGTGGCTCGACAGGGGGAATCGACTCAGCAAAAGTTGGTCGATATCGACCAGGCTTGGTCGATATCGAGTTGTCCTGCTCGATATTGCCTGACTCGATTCCTAGTGGGGTCAGCTCGACAAGGGTAGGTCGATATCGACCTGTTGTACTCGATATCGAGTTGTTTTCTGGGCCTGTCGATTTCTCCTGGTCGATATTGACCCTATACTTAAGACCTAGCAAGGCATCCGAAAAATAGTTAGTCCAAATCGATGTACCTTGGTCTATGTCAAGTGGATTCTCATCTTTTTTGTTTAGGATGGCCATGATCTTCTCTACCTGGGCTTCCATATTCCTCTTTTCTAACTCTTTAGGAGTCATATTTCTTACCTTAGGCTCCCCGCAAGTAATGTAACTAGCTGATATAGATTTTACCTCTTCCATATATAGGACCTGATGCCTTGCAGTTTTATTAAAGGAATACTCAATTACCTCATCGCTGATGTTGAATGTGAGCACTCCCTTCCGTACGCTTATGTTGGCAGCCACCGTTGCCAAGAAGGGTCTTCCTAGAATAATAGGACAAGCAGATTTCTCCGTCATATCAATAACTAAGAAATCAGCAGGGACGAAGAACTTACCTACTTGTACTGGCACATTGTCCACCATGCCTGTTGGGATGACCACCGTGTTGTTTGCCATATAAAGCTTAGCATCCACAGGCTCTAGGACACCTATCTTAATCTTGGACCATATTGACATGGGCATTATACTTACACTAGCTCCAAGATCACATAAAGCATTTAATTTGTATTGACCAAATCCAATGGTTATAGCAAACTTACCTGGATCTGATCTTTTCTCAAGTATGTCCATATGGCTGCACTCCTCTACGATCTCAGCCATTGACCACTTTTTGCTTAGGATCTCCTTGAGGAACTTGACATATGATGGCATTTCATTAAGAGCTTATGTGAATGGTATGGTGACATTGAGCCTCTGAAGCATCTTGATGAAGCGCTGAAATTTCTTCTCTGTTGGGTCCTTTGGAGATTTTGCCGGGAAAGACAGCTTTTTCTTCTTTGGAGGTGCTGAAGACTGGTCGACAGGGACAGTAGGCTAGTCGACATCGACTACAGGTTGGTCGATATCGAGTTGGTGCTGGTCGACATCGACTACAGTAGTCGACTTTGGTTTGGGAACAACATTCTGGTTGATATCGAGGAGAGTTTGGTCGACGTCGAGTAAGTTTTGGTTGATGTCGACTGGTTTGCTCGATGTCGAGTTGTCTGCTGCATCCTTCTCCTCTGTATCTTGATCGGTTGTTTGCATTTGTCGCCCACTCCTTAGATTCATTGCTACTACTTGCCCCACAGATTTGCCCTTAGGATTAGGCTCAGAAGATCCAGGGAGCGTACCTGACTGTCTGGGGACGCCTGCTGCTAGCCGGCCAATCTGAGTCTCCATTGATTTCCGCCATATATCAATCTCCCCAAGCCTAGAGTTGACACCCTGTATCTTAGTGTAGACGGAGTTAAAGGATTGCTTGGTGTCTGAATGGTTCTTCTGCATTTCCTCAAGGATGGTCTGTAGGTCATCCTTCTTCTGGTCCCTTTTCGGATGTCCTAGAGCTCTGTATGGCGGGGGGTTCCTACGGGCACCTTGGTTCCATTGTGGTTGATAGAACCTCTGGTCCCCTATATAGCGATTGGGACCCCCTGCGTAGGCTACCTCTTCGTGAGTTTTTGCCATCCTGACTTGCTCCGCGTGTGGTCACTCAGTAGTGGTGTGCTGCTATGAGCCGCATTCGATGCAGGGCTGGTTGACAGAAAGTTACTTGACTTGCTTGAGGAGCTTGCGATTATGATCTCTGTAGTATTGCTCCTTGACATCTGGGTCAATCTCCTTAGAAGGCTTATAGAGGGGCATGGATGTGGCTGGTCTGGCATAGGCGTTCTCCTCATACTTAGTTGGAGTCCTATACTTGTTGTCATAGTTGGTAAGCTTGTTGAGGGTGGCCCATGCTTCAGCTGACGGCATTGTCAGATGCTCATAATGAGTATACTGGTTGATCCTATCCTTAGCGGCCAGGTCAAGAGAATTGAAGAAGATCTCCTGAACGACGTAGGGTGGCTGTCCATGTGTCGGGCAGGATCGCAGTCGATCCTTATATCGTTCCCATGCTTTTGCTAGCGGCTCCACAGGCTTCTGTTTGAAAGTTGTAATCTTTTGGCGGAGGAGCGCTGTCTTGGCAGGAGGAAAGAATTTGTTGAGAAATTCCTGCCTTACTTCAACCCATGTTGTTAGGGATCGTGGAGGAAGACCTTCAAGCCACTTCAATGCTGGACCGGCCAGGGACCAACGAAAAGCCTTCATCATGACATATTCCAAAGTAGTACCTTTAGCAAGAGTATGACACATGTCAGCAAAGTTGGTAATATGTTGAAGATGACATTCATTAAATCTTCCATAAAAAGCATTATTTTTAATCTCAATAAGGAAAGGAGTGCAAATTTCAAAATTATTTTCAGGGATTAGAATGGCTGATTCAGGCACGACGAGAGTCGGGTGCATGTAATCCTCTGCAGTGGTAGGGTATTGGGCAAGCTAAGCTTCCACCTGCCTCCTTCGCTCAGCTTCCTGTGTAGTGCGTGCTATCTCAGCGGTGAGATCAGTATCCTTGGCGGCTAGTTCCCTCTGAAGCCTCTCAATCATCTCAGCTTGTGTTTCGGCAGTCGCCATGATCCTTTTCAGTTTGGAATGGATGTATATAAGGCATTTCGGATTGTCTAAGGCGTCAAACTCAGGTGGTTGACCAGAACGGCGCAAACACCTGAAAAATCAAAACTTAAAGGAAAACGTGAGATCTGACTACCTAAGGCGCGAATGATTGCTTCCCCGGCAACGACGCCAATTTGTTGTAGGAGGAAATCAAGTTTAAAATATAATGAAATAGATCAAACCAGATTCGTGCCCATGCAAATGATTACAAGACTTCCTCCCGATGCAGTAGTGGGAAGTGAGGATCGATCCTCGATGAAGCGTGTCAGCGAATCTCAGGTAGTGGAAAGATCTCACAAGAAAAATAGACAAAAAGACAAAAATAACAGAGAAAAGCAGAAAAAAAAAACAAAAGCACAGAACTGGTCGATATTGAGTGCTGTTACTCGATATTGAGTAAGAAAATCGACCAACAGTAGGTCAATATCGACTGGAAACAGAAACCAAGCAAAGGCAGAAATCTGGTCGATATCGACCACTGTTGCTCGATATCGACTAAGCAAATCGACCAACAGTGCTCAAAATCGACTAACAGAAAGCAAAACCAAACAAAGTAACTCGATTTCGACCAACTCAAATCGACATCGACCAAAGTCCTCGATGTCGACTAAATCTTCTCGAAATCGCGTAACAACAGAAAAAGAAATTTACAACTTTTTCGAACGAAAGAATGTAAACACGAAATTAACTCAATAAACTAAAGACTTTCGTTATTAACACCACAACGATAACCATGCAAAATAACTTTCGTTATTAACAAATATAAATATAGAGGCTTTCGCATAAACCCTAATTGTTACTAACCCTTTTCACATAATTAATCCAAGTTGTATTAAGATCACTTTCGCTTCAATAACACAAACAAGGATCACCTTCAACTTTCGCAAAAGAATCATGCTTGCAGGGATAGAAGACGAATTGCATAAAAAGCTCAAACCTTTACCGCATCACCTCACATGGCTACCGTTGGGCTCACCACGACCCTAGAAGTGGATGGACTACTCGCTCTTCGTCATGAATAAACTCATCAAAGATTTCAGGAAAATAAATTGCATTAAAATAAACTAAAAAGAAAGCTTACAACCGAACAAGCCAAATCCGCTTTCGCCTTTCCACCTTGCTCTCGCCACAAGCTCTCTCTCTCTCACTATCTCTACTTACTACCTCTTCTCCCTCTCTAGAATTGAATGAATGGAAATCAGCCCCTAAGTCTTTATTTATAACCTTCATTCCAAGCTAATCTAGGAAAGAAAACTATATCTATATCTTATTTTATCTATCTAATAACATAAAGATAAAACATGGAAATAAATAATTATATCAAAAAAGAAAATATATCTAATGTAGGTAAATATCTTTTCTTCTTTGACTTGATAGCACTTGATAGATCTTGATGGAATTTGATCCCGAAAATATCTCCATTGGATTTGGGATAGAATCTTATCAAGGTCCGGATTACTCTACGTCGGCCACTGGGGGTTTCCTCGATATTGACTAGTTTCCTCGATATCGACCCACTTTTCTCCGTCTTCAGCTTCTTCGTCGATCTCGGCACCAGGAAGTGAAAATCGACTTAAGTGGTTACTCGATATCGAGTAGATTTCCTCGATATCGACTTGCATGTTCAGCTCCCAGCTTCTTGACTCGATTCCGGGGGTATACTCGATTTTGGTTACCCGATATCGACTAGATGAAGTCGTTATCGACCAACTCTCCCCAGCTTGCTCGATTCTGGTCAACTCAGTGGAAATCGACTTGACCTTACTCGATATCGAGTTGTGTTTTTTGACTCGGTTTTCTTCTTTCCAGCTCGATTTGTCATGGTTCCGCTACTCCTTGACCTCGGACTTCTGTAGTTGACTTCGAGCTTTTCCTTCTTTTCTCAGAACTGATGTAAATTGCTTCGATTTCTGCGAAATTAAACTAAAACTGGTGTAGATTCCGTAATTTGGCAAATAAGCATAAACTACATAGATTTTGTGATATTCTAGCCCAAATGTATGAAATGTATGCAGAAAACGATATAAAAATGAATATAAAACATGGCGAATTAGGCTCACAACACAGTATCACCCATATCCGTGAGGTATGAAACCCTCATTTGATTCCGGAATGCAAAACGTTGGATGTCAAGGTTTTCTAGTGAGATTTCCTTGGATTTGTCCTGTGGGTTGGTTGGTAAAGAGACAATCAATCCTTAAAATTTATCCATACCTACTGGTATATCGTAGTCAATACAATAATTGATAAAATTGTGTGTGTGTGTGTGTGTGTGTGTGTGTGTGTGTGTGTGTGTGTGTGTGTGTGTGTGTGTGTGTGTGTGTGTGTGTGTGTGTGTGTGTGTGTGTATGAGATAGATCATATGTACTCAGCCCTTAACGTGTATCATGTGAACAAATCTGAGTCGTTGATGTAAGGAAAATAAAAGACCGAGATTGTTCCACGTCATTTAGGAAATTAAAAAAAATTGTAAAAAGAAATTCACTTCAACGTCTAAACGCGTGTTCCCCAACCCCTTCAAAACTCCATCGGTGCATTCTTTCAATTTCAGATCTGGGAATCCCACTTTCTCAACCATTGAAAGAGAGAACCGTTTCAAGAGAGAAAATTGATTGGGTGGTGGCGGAAGCGAAAGCGGTCGGCAATGGGGGAAGCGAAGGTGGTCTGCGATGGTGGAAGCGAAGGCGGTCGGCGATGCAAGTCAGAGGAGATTGATGGTGGGAGAAAAGGTGGTCGGGGATGGTGGCGAAGGTGAACAAAGGTGAGCCCTCTCGATTGGGGGGCGAAGGATATGGCGGAAGTCAGAGGAGATTGATGGCAGAAGCGAAGGCGGTCGGCGATGACGAAAGCAAAGGCGGTCGACGATGGATGTGCAGTTGGGAGTTTTTCCGGTGGTGGTGACTGGTGGACTTCCAATCCTGGTCGGTGGCGATGTTTCGTGTTGCAGGTTTAGTCTCATTCTTCTTACCCTATTCGCAAATCTAGGCACCGGCGAGGAAGCCATGGGCGAATCCCTGGTGGCGGATTTGAAGGCGGGAGGTTTTCCCTAGTGGTGGATCTCCAGTGGGGAGTTTTTCCGGTGGTGGTGACTGGTGGATTTGTAGTCGGGAGGTTCCCTGTTGGTGGATTTTTAGTCTAGGGTTTGTGATTAGTTGAAATCTTTTTTCTTTGCTTGATTGAAAGAGATATTAGGGGAGAAATCCGAATTATTCGATGTTATCGAATAATCAAGTGATATCATCGAATAATCCATTGATAGCATCGAATAAATTTTAGTTATTTGGTAAAATGATATAAGTAACCGAATAATATTGTAGCACCATCAAATAATCAATCGATACCATCGAATAATCAATCGATACAATTGAATAATCCACCGATACCAACGAATAATCCAATGATATCATCCAACGATAATCACTCATATACAAGCGAATAATCATCTATATACCACCGAATAAACATTCAGATATCATCGCATAATCAGTCGATACCATTGCATAATCTGTCGATACGATTGAACAATCAAGATATACCATCGAATAATTTAAAGAGAGTGCACCACACATGCCCCTAATTCAGCAAGTGGGCAATAAAATACGTGGGTCCCACTGATTTTTAATTTAAAAAAAAGCTAAAATTGCCTATTAATCTCAGCATTCCATTTCATTCCATTCCATTCAATCAATGGTCTTAATTTGTTCACATGATACACGTTAACGGTTGAGTACACCAGAACCAACCTCTCTCCCTCCCTCTCTCTCTCTATATATATGTGTGTGTGTACGTGTGGGTGTGGGTGTGTGGGTGTGTGTAAATTAGTCTTATTATGTTTAGCTTGCCAGTGTATAAGCTGATCAATCATAGTAATTGACTATGGTTGGCTGGTGTTCTTGATATACTAGTCAGTCCCATTTCAGGTTTTCGCAACAACTGGAGTAGAGACTGATTCCATTTGAAATCTTTGAAATCTGGTATACTGTTTTCTCTATTTGAAAATACATTTCCATGTTTATTTTAATTTAGGAAGAGAGTGTTACAATGTCCATATCAACTACGTGGTTGTCCTTATCAGTCGATGACTCTTCTCAAGTACCGAAGTAGCTTGACCCGCTATCCTCATGTACATCATCCGAATCTAAATAAATATCTTGAGCAGCCCGAAGCGATGCGGTAAGCTTATGAGTCCACATCTTTCGCTTATTTGACTCCTCCGACCGTTGTTGCGCAAAAAATACTTAAGATTTAGTGGATATTTTGAATTTATCGAATTTGCAATTATTATTTTAAATATATATTTATAATATAATTTTTTTCTAATTAAATATTTTGAACCGATTATTTAAAGGATTCTAATTATTTAAAAGTTTTTTTAATGAAATTAGTCTTTTAGAGGTTACTTAAGTATTTTTTAATGGAGTAAATCTAATTAATTTGTTTAAAGTATCTTTTTCATAAAATGATTTTTACGGTTTTTTATTAAAGAGCTTTTTTCATAAAATGATTTTTTCTAACTAATATGTTGTAAATGATTTTTTTAATGGCTTTTTTATATAATGATTTATTTACGATTTAAGGGATTTTTTTTGTATATTTCATTTTTATAATTTCAATTTCTAGTTGATATTTTTAAATGATTTTTATTAATTTTGAAAAAATAATCTAATTCCAAAAATACCATAAATCCTAATATATTTCTGACAAAAAACTAATCCAATTCCACTAATTCTGAAATAATCATATAGAGAATATCACAAAATGACCCAAAAAACAGGATTTATTGCAAGGTCAATCCAACCCGGTTTTAAATTGGGTGAAACCGGATATTAGGAGAACCCTTGCAACCGGTAACAGGTAAGGGAGGGGGGTGCAAGCTTCCACTGTGCCACACCTGAGGGGGAGGGAGAGAGAGAGAGAGAGAGAGAGAGAGAGAGAGAGAGAGAGGGAAAAATCGGACTGGCCTTAGAGGAGAGAGACAGAGAGGGAAAGAAAAGCCAACTTGGATGAGAGAGAGAGAGAGAGCTTGGAGTTTGACACTGACGGGGTGATCAGTGAGTGGATTTCATTTTCCCGCCAACCCATAACGCCAAAATAGCCTGAAGAGGAAGAAGAGGAAGGAGAGGGAGAGTATATAAGCATTGAAACTCCACCTCAGCCTAATGATTAATCCACATTAATGCACTGCAGGGGGAGCATTAAATGGAGGAAGGAGAAGCGCCCTAGAGATTGAAGAAGGAGGGTTGGTGGCCAACGATGTGGGGAGTTATATAAGGAGATGAGAGGGAATGATGGGCTTCGCATTTAATGGGGACCGGGGGGGAATAAATATGAAGATTCAGAGAGAAGCCATCGTAGAAGAAGCTAGTGGGTCGGGGTTTATCTTAAAGTTGATGTGTTATAAGTTAATATTAACTGGACACCCGAGGGCGAACAACGTGACAACTAGTGGAATATACTGGACAGACTCGCCACCGCCTACAGATAGAAAATGGGTAAGTGACGAGAGGGTTTCTCGACCAAATAAATTTATAGTCAAGACCCCGCTATAGGATAGTGGAGTCAGGTTCGTCCTCAGGAGAGAAGTTTGCGGTTCTAGGTTTAGTTGGTTTAGGGGTTCGGGAATAGCGGGAAAAGGTGATGAGGGTTGTTGTCGACGTCGGCTAAGAATGGGTAGATGTCGAGGGATGGATAGGGAATGGTGGTTGGTGTCGTGTAAAATCTGTGCAGAATGTAAATAAAGAAATAAAGTAATAAAGGTGCAAACTTCCAAGGTAAGGGATCACCTCAACGATAATCAAACACACAAAAGATAAGATAGAATAATTATGTAATCACATTAAATGAGTAAGCTTTCGCCTTTTCCGACAATTAGATAACCCTTTCAAGTAACCCTAATTGTATCTACTAATTTTATGTTTATAATTAAAGTTGTTAACATGAATCTCTATTCTTTCGAGCAAGTAATAAACATATAAAAGGAAGTGGATGATCAAAACATAATAAATATCAAAACTTTACCTCAAGTGTGCATGACTATCGTCGGGCTCACCCCGACCCTTCCAAACGTTCCTCCTCTCTCTCTCTCTCCCCTCCTCCTTGCTCTCTCTCTCTCTCTCTCTCTCTCTCTCTCTCTCTCTCTCTCTCTCTCTCCTTGCGCCCGAAGACGACTTGACTTAAATGAATGAAAATCAGCCCCCTAGGGCCTTATTTATAGTGTTTCCATGTAGCTAATATAGGAAGGAACAACTATATCTATATCTAAAACTTTCTATCTAAAAGCATAAGATAAAATATTAATGATAAAGGAAATAAATCTATAAGGAAACTATATCTAAAGTGGATAAATCATCTTTCTCTTGATAGATGTTCATGTGGATGGATAGAATTCCATATATCTTCTCTTGCAATTATTCTATCTTATCGGCACACACTCGATTTCGAACTCGGACTTGACTGGATTATCCTCGACGTCGACCAAACTCCTCGACGTCGAGTAGGATTTTCTCCCGGGGTTGCACTCGAGCTCGGGCACGTACTGGACTCGACATGTGATGTCTCTAAAGTAGCCATGTCTTTATGCATATTTTAGTTCCATATTCTATACACTTTGCATATTTCGGGTTGGAAATATGTCGAATTTATATAGTTTATGTTAATTTGTTAGAAATAGAGATCTACATAAGTTTCTGTTTAATATTGCAGAATATGGAGCCATTTCGAGGGAAAACCAAGAAGTCAAGACGGATGACACATTTTACTTTATATCGACTAGTCTTCGTCGATATCGACAAAGACATGTCCGGACACTGCACTGATCGAGGAGCCTATGTCGAGAAGTTGAAGACGAAGTAACCCGACTCCAGCAACTTACTCGAGATCGAGTAATCAACTCGAGATCGACAAAGCACCAAAGCCCATGCCCGGAGTCGAGGAGAAGCCCACCCGAGGAGACCGAGGAGCGCTACCCGACCTGGTCGAGTGTTGTGAGCCGAATCTGTCATGTTTTACAGTAACTTTTATATCGTTTTCTGCATACATTTCATGTATCTGGGCTATTATATTACAGAATCTATGTAGTTTATGTCTATTTGCCAAATCATGGAATCTACACCAGTTTCTGTTTAATTTCGCAGAATTCGAGGCAAATTACAGCAGTTCTGAGAAAGGTCGGAAAAGCTCGGAAATCAACTACAGAAATCCAAGGCCAAGAAGCAGCGGAACCAGTCGAATCAAGCTAGGAGCCCATGATTACTAGATCTAGAGTAATCTAACTCGATCTCGACGAAGGTGTCCGAGATCGACTACGCTAGTCGAGATCAACCAAGCTTCCCCGACACCTGCATTCTCGATCAGCACCCAACCAGACGAGCCAGGCTACTCGAGATCGACCAAAGTGGTCGAGATCGACCAAACCTCACCGGCTTCTGCATCCTCGAGCAGCTCACCACCAGAATCTGAAAACTCGTCGAGATCGAGTACCCCTACTCGAGATCGACTAAACATCGTGGTCCCCGATTCCGTCTCTGCGAAGGTAAGCCAAGGTATGGATCTTTCTTCTCCTATTTCTATTAAAGATCTATCTATACATGGGAGAGGTTTGCCTTGGTATGTGCGCTTTTGTAGGATATCCAATGATGAGCCCAAAGAGTATGAAGTTGGAGACAAGCTCTATGTCTCTAAATCAAAGGATCATTGGTTCCCTAACAAATTCAACAAGAAGAGGATGGGACCTTTCGTGGTGAACAAGATCTATTTTGGAGGATTACAGCTGATGGACAAGAATGGAGTTCTATTTGAAGCCCAGGCTACATGGGCCCTGCAAATGCCACCTTGAGCTTAATGGAGAAGTCGGCCTAGCGACTATAAAATCTAGAGCTTGTACATAGACATTTATTTTTGGGACTTTTTTGGACATTGTTTTGTTTGTTTTTGGTCTTAAACACTTTTACTTTTTCTATTGTGGGTATATGTCTTCTGCACTTTTCAGGTCCATGGATAGAAGAAGCAAGCTATATTCAGACTCGGCCCAGGCGACTCTTTCATTCGATATTAAAAGGCCCTGCACACCTGTCTAGTGAGTTTCTTTCTTTACCCTTGTTTTTATACAGTGAGGACACTGTAATGTTTAAGTATGGGGTGGGGGAAGGGCTTACTTTATGCATATTTGATTTTATTTGACATTATTTGTTCATATTTAGAATTTATTTCTTTGAATTACTACATGGCTATTTTGGAAAGCATTATTGAATTATGTGCTTATATGCATGTTTTCCAAAAGTTTGAAAAATGACCCCCCCATTGAAATTTTTTGAATAAATGTCATGGAAGCTTATATTGAACTCGACGATGCAAAATTGAATTCATTAGAGATATAGCATGAAATTGCCTAGTAAAGGGAAGTCACAATGAAGTGCATTATTTTATTGAAAACCATGAAATGAGGTAAAATTTGAAATTACTTTTAACATGTTGCATGATAAGAGGATGGAGGACTTTATATTTCCATATATAATGCGCATTGTTTAAATTCCTAGCCTTACCCATGCTTATGCATCACAAAAGCCATATTATGCCTTATTTCAAATATTGCTCCACATGATCTAAATATTGCCATTCTTTACCTTATCCGGGGATTATGTTGAAATTGATGTTTCATTATGGAGTTATTATATGGTTGTTATTATCATTATTGGAGTTTGGTCGGAAGAAATGTTTGAAAATATGGAAAATTTAATGAGTGAGAAAAAATCCAATCACCTCAGGAGATAAAGGTAGATTGACCCTGCTCGCTGAGATAATAGTTTGGCGAGATGGGACACATTGTGAGGAGTCCAAAGCACTAAGTATCCGGGGCCATTCATGACACCCATGTTTGCAACTCACGAGAAGGCAGTGCTGATGTTAGAGAGGTAAAAGCATTATTATTGAGAAAAGCATTATGAAAGGTGATGAATCTTATGAGAAAGAATGTGGTATGAAATTCAGTTTGGAAATACTCCATTTTCCCGGATCAAAAGCACCACATTGCCAAAAAATTGCCCACCTTTAGCCTTTTACCAATGTATTCCCTATTGAGCTTAAATTAAAGTCCTCTTGATTATTGTTGCTTTGTCACACATGAATGGTTTTTTGCATAACCCTCCTTTTGTGAGTAGATGTTGCTTTTTTATAATTGCACATGCATGGATTTGTGACACTAGTACCCTTTCAGGGATGGTAATTGATTGCAGGGTTATATGAGAATGAATCTAAGATGTTGAGAGTTTTTATTTCTTCCCCTGAATGACAAATAAAAGTATTGCTTGAGGACAAGCAAGCTTAAGTATGGGGTGTTTGTTGTGAGCCGAATCTGTCATGTTTTACAGTAACTTTTATATCGTTTTCTGCATACATTTCATGCATCTGGGCTAGTATAATACAGAATCTATGTAGTTTATGTCTATTTGCCAAATTATGGAATCTACACCAGTTTCTGTTTAATTTCGCAGAATTCGAGGCAAATTACAGCAGTTTTGAGAAAGGTCGGAAAAGCTGGGAAATCAACTACAGAAATCCAAGGCCAAGAAGCAGCGGAACCAGTCGAATCAAGCTAGAAGCCCATGATTACTCGATCTAGAGTAATCTAACTCGATCTCGACGAAGGTGTCCGAGCTCAGGCCATGTCGACTGAGCACTGATCGAGAAACTGAGTCAGAGACAACCCGACTTCCGGAACCCTACTCGATCTCGAGTTCCCTTGTCTAGATCGACAACACCTCAACGCCAAGTCCGGATTCGACGAGCTGTGCCAAGACGAGAAGCCGAGGACGGAGACGCCAAGCCAACCCTACTCGATCTCGAGGAGCCTTGTCGAGATCGAGGACCACCATGGCGCCAATCCGAGTCCGTGACGAGCACCAGTTCCTCGACCACACCAGGCCACACATCCTCGATGACTTCCTAACTCGATCTCGAGTTGCTTAGTCGATATCGAGGAGCCAAGGAGCACAAGTCCGAGCCATGTCGAGCAGAGCAACCCGACCAAGTCCAGCCAGCCATGGTTGACGACAAACCCTAGTCGATCTCGAGGAGGCTTAGTTGAGATCGACGAGCCGCGTCCTGAAGCCGCGTTATGCGGTTTGACTATCCTACTTGGTTTGGGAATCCTTGGGGCCGAAGGAAGCCGAGTCTATCCGAGATCCATCAAGTTCTATCTATGGAAGACAAGATCTATCAACATGAGAAGACTTACCTATTTAGATATTATTTCCCCTTTTTAGATTTAATTCCTAAATTACATTTATTTATCTTTAAAGCTTTTTAGATATAGATAGATATCTTCGATCCTTGAATAGCAAGGAATAGAAGGCTATAAATAAAGTCCTAGGGGCTGGATTTTCATCATTCAATTTCAGTCAGAGACAAGTAGTTACACATAGAGAGAAGAGGTTGTAATTTGAGTTTATTTAATGCAAGTTAGTTCTTTTTCATCAAAGATGTCTACTATTGCGATGAGGCGCCAGTAGTCCACCCACCTCTGGGGCTGGGGTGAGCCCGACGGTGGCCATGTGAGGGGACGCGGTAAAGGTACAATCTTGTTATGCAATTCGTCTTCTATCCCTATGAGCATGATTCTTTTGCGAGAGTTGAAGGTGATTCTTGTTTGTGTTATTGAAGCGAAAGTGATATTAATCCAACTTGGATTAATTATGTGAAAAGGGTTAGTAACAAATAGGGTTTATGCGAAAGCCTCTACATGCCTATTTGTTAGTAACGAAAGTTATTTTGATGGAAAACATAATGTTTTATGCCTTTATGTGTTACTTTGCATGGTTATCGTTGTGGTGTTGATACCCTGGCTTTGGAAGTTCTTTCATATATTGAATTTATTTCTGTCGAAATTCTGAGTTTTGTGTTCGAATTGCAAGTTTACAGTTTTTTGTCTTTTTAGTCGATCTAAAGTAGTGTCTTGTCGATCTCGAGGAGTCAGTGGTCCAGATCGAGTAGAGTTTGGTCTAGATCGAGTTGATTGTTTGAGTTACTGCTTCTGTCGTCGAATATGAAATTTCTGTTTTAGTTGTCCTTTGTCGATCTCGAGTTGCTGTTGTCGAGACCGAGTAAAGTTTCTGTCTTTGCTTTATTTCTTGTCTTCGTTTGTTATTTCTTTCTTTGTTTCTGTCTTTTCTGCTTGCTTTTCTGTGAGATTTACAGCTGCCTAGGATCCGCTGACATGCTTCCTCGTGGATTCGATCCTGACTTTCTCTTACTACATTGGAGGGAGTCTTGTAATTATTTGCGTGGGCCTAAATCTAGTTTGATCTATTTCATTATATTTCATACTTGATTTCCTCTTTACAACAAATTGGCGCCGTTGCCGGGGAAGCTATCATTCGCGCCTTAGGTAGTCAGATCTCACTTTTTCTTTGAGTTACTTTACAGGTGTATGCGCCATTCTGGTCAACCACCTGAGTTTGACAGCTTAGACAAACCAGAGCGCCTTCTACACATCAGAGCTAAACTACAAAGAGCCATGACATCCGCTGAAACACAGGAGCAACTGATTGCAAGGCTTACAAGGGAATTGGCCGCTAAAGATGCTGCTATCGCCAATGAGAAAGCAGCAAGAGAACAAGCAGAGGCTGAGCTCGCCTAGTACCCAACCACGGCAGAGGATTATATGCACCCAACTCTCGTCGTGCCTAAATCGACGATTCTTATCCATGAAAACTCTTTTGAAATTCGCACTGAATTTCTTATAGAGCTTAAAAATAATGCCTTTTTTGGTAGATTTAATGAGTGTCCTCTTGAACATATTACCAATTTTTCTGACATGTGCCGTACTCTTGCTGAAGGTACAAATTTGGAATATGTCAAGATGAAGGCTTTTCGCTGGTCTCTCGTTGGACCTGCACTGAAGTGGCTTGAAGGGCTGAAACCAAGATCACTCACAATATGGGCCCAAGCAGAGCAAGAGTTTCTGAAAAAATTCTTCCCTCCTGCAAAGACAACACTCCTCCGCCAGAAAATCACCGCCTTCAAACAGAAGCTTGGGGAGCCGCTAGCAAAAGCATGGGAAAGGTACAAGGAACTGCTGCGATCTTTCCCTACTCATGGACTGCCACCCTACGTCATTCAGAAGATCTTCTTCAACTCTCTTGACCAAGTCACTAAGGACAGGATCAACCAGTATACTCGCTATGAGTATCTGACGATGCCACCAATTGACGCATGGGGAGTGCTCGACAAGCTCACTAACTATGACAACAAGTATGTGTCTACTGCAAACTATGAAGAGAACCCCTACGCCAGGCCAGCACCATCCATGCCCCTCTACGAGCCCCCTAAAGAGATTGATCCTGATGTAAGGGAGCAGTACTACAGAGATCAGAACAAGAAGCTCCTTAAGCAAGTAAAGTATCTTTCTGTCAACCAGCCTTGCATTGAGTGCGGATCGCAGCGGCACACCACTACTGAGTGCCCACACACAGAGTAAGTCAGGCTGACAGATCACCACGAAGAGGCAGCTTATGCAGGGGGTCCCAATCGCTACATGGGGGACCAAAGGTTTCAGCAACCACAATGGAACCAAGGTGCCCCTAGGAACCCCCTGCCCTATAGAGCTCCAAGACATCCAGAAAGGGACCAGAAAAGGGAAGATATACAAACAGTCCTAGAGGAAATACGGAGGAATCATTCATAAACTAAGCAATCCTTCAACTCCGTCTACACTCAGATGGAATGTGTCAACTCTAGGCTTGGGGAAATTGATATATGGCGGAAATCAGTTGATACCCAGATAGGCCAGCTAGCAGCAGGAATCCCTAGACACTTAGGTTCGCTCCCTGGATCTTCAGAACCAAATCCCAAGGGAAAGACCGGACACATCGCTGTTGTAAAACTCAGAAGCGGCCATCAACTACAAGAGCCAGAGGTCGGAAAGCAGCAGAACAAAGGAGAAAAGCAGGTCAACCAGCAGCAAGTCGACAAGAACCTAGTCGATCTCGACAAGGGCCAACTCGATCTCGAGGAACAATTAGGCCAGCCTTTGTCTGCACAACACATCAACTCGACACCACCCAATCTGGTCGAGATCGAGGAAGGCATGGTCGAGACCGAGGAAGAGCAACCCGAGATCGAGAAAACTGCAGCAAGTCCGACATCTGTTCTGGCTCCGAATCAGAAAAAGAAGTTGCCTTTCCCCACAAAATCTCCAAAGGACCCGGCAGAAAAGAAATTTTAGCGCTTCATCAAGATGCTTTAGAAGCTCAATGTTACCATCCCCTTCACAGAAGCTCTCAATGAAATGCCATCCTATGTCAAGTTCCTGAAAGAGATTCTGAGCAAAAAGCGGTCAATGGCTGAAATTACAGAGGAGTGCAACCACTTGGACATACTTGAGAAGAGGCCAGATCCAGGTAAGTTTGCTATATCCATTGGATTTGGTCCATACAAAATAAATGCTTTATGTGATCTTGGAGCTAGTGTGAGTATAATGCCTTTAACAATTTGGTCCAAGATTAAGATAGGTGCCCTAGAGCTTGTGGATGCTAGACTATACATGGCCAACAACACGGTGGTCATTCCAACAGGCATGGTGGACAATGTGCCATTACAAGTAGGTAAATTCTTTGTCCCTGCTGATTTCTTAGTTGTTGATATGCAAGAAGACCCTGCTTGTCCAATTATTCTAGGAAGACCCTTCTTGGCAACGGTTGATGCCAATATAAGCGTGAGGAAAGGAGTGCTCACCTTCAACATCAGCGATGAGGTAATTGAGTATTCCTTTAATAAAACTGAAAGGCATACAGGTCCCATGGAAGAGGTAAAATCTATCTCAGCTGGCTACATCACCTGCGGGGAACCCAAAGTAAGAAATAAGACCCCTAAGGAGCTGGAAAAGAGGGATATGGAGGCCCAGGTGGAGGAGATCATGGCAATCCTAAAGGAGGACACAGAGAATCCAATCGACACAGACCAAGGTATGTCGTTATGGACTAACTATTTTTCGGATGCCTTGACAGGAACCAAGTATGGGGTCAGAGTTGACCAAGATTCCTCGACATCGAGGACTCTAGTCGATCTCGACCAAAACCAGAAACCTCCACCAGCACCAGCATCGTCAAGCAGCCAGACAGAAGCCGAGCCCTCCTCGAGATCGAGTACACTACTCTAGATCGACCAAGACTTCGCTTCCTAGATTTCGCCTTCCTCGACATGTTGCATGATAAGAGGATGGAGGACTTTATATTTCCATATATAATGCGCATTGTTTAAATTCCTAGCCTTACCCATGCTTATGCATCACAAAAGCCATATTATGCCTTATTTCAAATATTGCTCCACATGATCTAAATATTGCCATTCTTTACCTTATCCGGGGATTATGTTGAGAATGATGTTACATTATGGAGTTATTATATGGTTGTTATTATCATTATTGGAGTTTGGTCGGAAGAAATGTTTGAAAATATGGAAAATTTAATGAGTGAGAAAAAATCCAATCACCTCAGGAGATAAAGGTAGATTGACCCTGCTCGCTGAGATAATAGTTTGGTGAGATGGGACACATTGTGAGCAGTCCAAAGCACTAAGTATCCGGGGTCATTCATGACACCCATGTTTGCAACTCACGAGAAGGCAGTGTTGAGGTTAGAGAGGTAAAAGCATTATTATTGAGAAAAGCATTATGAAAGGTGATGAATCTTATGAGAAAGAATGTGGTATGAAATTCAGTTTGGAAATACTCCATTTTTCCGGATCAAAAGCACCACATTGCCAAAAAATTGCCCACCTTTGGCCTTTTACCAATGTATTCCCTATTGAGCTTAAATTAAAGTCCTCTTGATTATTGTTGCTTTGTCACACATGAATGGTTTTTTGCATAACCCTCATTTTGTGAGTAGATGTTGCTTTTGTATAATTGCACATGCATGGATTTGTGACACTAGTACCCTTTCAAGGATGGTAATTGATTGCAGGGTTATATGAGAATGAATCTAAGATGTTGAGAGTTTTTATTTCTTCCCCTGAATGACAAATAAAAGTATTGCTTGAGGACAAGCAAATTTAAGTATGGGGTGTTTGTTGTGAGCCGAATCTGTCATGTTTTACAGTAACTTTTATATCGTTTTCTGCATACATTTCATGCATCTGGGCTAGTATAATACAGAATCTATGTAGTTTATGTCTATTTGCCAAATTATGGAATCTACACCAGTTTCTGTTTAATTTCGCAGAATTCGAGGCAAATTACAGCAGTTTTGAGAAAGGTCGAAAAAGCTGGGAAATCAACTACAGAAATCCAAGGACAAGAAGCAGCAGGACCAGTCGAATCAAGCTAGGAGCCCATGATTACTCGATCTAGAGTAATCTAACTCGATCTCGACGAAGGTGTCCGAGCTCAGGCTATGTCGACTGAGCACTGATCGAGAAACCGAGTCAGAGACAACCCGAGTTCTGGAACCCTACTCGATCTCGAGTTCCCTTGTCTAGATCGACAACACCTCAACGCCAAGTCCGGAGTCGACGAGCTGTGCCAAGACGAGAAGCCGAGGACGGAGACGCCGAGCCAACCCTACTCGATCTCGAGGAGCCTTGTCGAGATCGAGGACCACCATGGCGCCAATCCGAGTCCGTGACGAGCACCAGTTCCTCGACCACACCAGGCCACACATCCTCGACGACTTCCCAACTGGATCTCGAGTTGCTTAGTCGAGATCGAGGAGCCAAGGAGCACAAGTCCGAGCCATGTCGAGCAGAGCAACCCGACCAAGTCCAGCCAGCCATGGTCGACGACAAACCCTAGTCGATCTCGAGGAGGCTTAGTCGAGATCGACGAGCCGCGTCCCGAAGCCGCGTTACGCGGTTTAACTATCCTACTCGGTTTGGGAATCCTTGGGGCCGAAGGAAGCCGAGTCTATCCGAGATCCATCAAGTTCTATCTATGGAAGACAAGATCTATTAAAATGAGAAGACTTACCTGTTTAGATATTATTTCCCCTTTTTAGATTTAATTCCTAAATTACATTTGTTTATCTTTTAAGCTTTTTAGTAGGGGTGGGCACGGGACGAGACAAGATTGAGCCGGGACGGGACTCGTCCCGTGAAATTTTTACGGGACGGGATCGGGACGGGATTGATACTTTTTTTTCGGGACGGGATGGTGTCTGGACGGGACGGGACGGGCCTTGTCCCGCATATAAAAATAGTAAAATATTATATAAATTTACAAAGTGAAAAATGCTTTCATAATTCATTAATTTGTATAATATGTTGAATACGGTATTATTCTCAACTATATTATTCAATATTATTATTATTATTATTATTATTATTATACTATTATTAATTCATACAATGATTGTATAATTAGTTATAATGTTGAACATATTTGGCTACATTATCTTACTAGATCGGGACGGAAAAGGATTGAGACGAGATTCACCAGATATTGTCTCATTATCGATTGATAATTGGGAAGAATACCGTATTTAGCTATTTGCTTCTTGTAGCTCTAAATGGGTATAATAATAATAATAATAATAATAATAATAATAATAATAATAATAATAATAATAATAATAATAATGCCACATTATAATTAAAAAAATAAAATAATAATAATAATAATAATATACTTATTTCTATTGTTATTATTATAAAATAATTATACTTTACAGGAAAAAAATATAATATGATAATATAATAATAATAATAATTTTATTAAAAAGTAATATTATTATTTAATTATATTATAATATTATATATTATTATTATTATTATAATCAATTATTATTATAAATTAAAAACTATTATTATAATTATAAATAATATTTGCTCAAATAATAATAATATTATTATTATAAATGGAAGATTATGGTTATAATTATAATTATAATATTTTCTCAAAATAATAATACTACTAATATATTATTATTATTCTATAATATTATTATTATAAAAATTATTATTATTATTATCATCATTATTATTATTATTATTATTATTATTATTATTATTATTATTATTATTATTATTATTATTATTATTATTATATGCGGGACGAGACGGGATTTGCGGGATCCCACCGGGATCGTCTCGCGTTTCGTCCCGCATAACTTTTGCGGGACGGGATTTGCTATTTTGTCCTAAATCCCACCGGGATCGGGACGGGATCGGGACGGGATCGGGATTTGCGGGATTTGTGCCCACCCCTAGTTTTTAGATATAGATATATATCTTTTATCCTTGAATAGCAAGGAATAGAAGGCTATAAATAAAGCCTAGGGGCTGGATTTTCATCATTCAATTTCAGTCAGAGACAAGTAGTTACACATAGAGAGAAGAGGTTGTAAGTTGAGTTTATTTAATGCAAGTTAGTTCTTTTTCATCAAATATGTCTACTATTGCGATGAGGCGCGAGTAGTCCACCCACTTCTGGGGCTGGGGTGAGCCCGACAGTGGCCATGTGAGGTGACGCGGTAAAGGTACAATCTTGTTATGCAATTCGTCTTCTATCCCTATGAGCATGATTCTTTTGCGAGAGTTGAAGGTGATCCTTGTTTGTGTTATTGAAGCGAAAGTGATCTTAATGCAACTTGGATTAATTATGTGAAAAGGGTTAGTAACAATTGGGGATTATGCGAAAGCCTCTACATGCCTATTTGTTAGTAACGAAAGTTATTTTGATGGAAAGCATGATCTTTTATGCCTTTATGTGGTACTTTGCATGGTTATCGTTGTGGCGTTGATACCCTGGCTTTGGAAGTTCTTTCATATATTGAATTTATTTCTGTCGAAATTCTGAGTTCTGTGTTCGAATTGCAAGTTTATAGTTTTCTGTCTTTTTAGTCGATCTAGAGTAGTGTCTTGTTGATCTCGAGGAGTCAGTGGTCGAGATCGAGTAGGGTTTGGTCTAGACCGAGTTGATTGTCTGAGTTACTGCTTCTGTCATCGAATCTGAAATTTCTGTTTTAGTTGTCCTTTGTCGATCTCGAGTTGCTGTTGTCTAGATCGAGTAAAGTTTCTGTCTTTGCTTTATTTCTTGTCTTCGTTTGTTATTTCTTTCTTTGTTTCTGTCTTTTCTGCTTGCTTTTCTGTGAGATTTACAGCTGCCTAGGATCCGCTGACACGCTTCCTTGTGGATTCGATCTTGACTTTCTCTTACTACATTGGAGGGAGTCTTGTAATTATTTGCGTGGGCCTAAATCTGGTTTGATCTATTTCATTATATTTCATACTTGATTTTGATGTCTCCGAAGTAGCCATGTTTTTATGCATATTTTAGTTCCATATTCTTTACATTTTGCATATTTAAGGTTGGGAATATATCGAATTTATGTAGTATATGCTTATTTGTTAGAAATGGAGATCTACATAAGTTTCTGTTTAATATTGCAGAATATGGAAACATTTCGGGAGAAAACCAAGAAGCAAAGACGGAAGCAGCAAGTTTACTCGATCTCGACTAAGATCTCATCGATGTCGACAAGTGCCAGACCACATAGCCATGTCGAAGAGATGCTACTCGACAACACCAGGCCAAGCCATGATCTACTCGAGATCGACAAGACCCTTGTCGAGATCGAGGAAGCCCAGAAGCCTGTGTCCGAGCATGTCGACAAGAGGCCACTCGACAACACCAAGCTGGCCTAGTGGATGATCTGTTGTCGTCGAGATCGAGGAGCATCATCGATGTCGACAAGCCCACATCCGAGCATGTCGAGAAGGGTTGCTCGACAACCTCGGAAGACCAAGTCGATAACATAACACTCGTCGAGATCGAGGAGCTCTCCTCGAGATCGACTAAGACCAGGAGTCAAGACCGAGCCACGTCGAGGACCTGCTAGCCGAGACGACAAGCCAGGCCCAGTCGACAACTTTCCTACTCGAGATCGAGTACGCCGTACTCGAGATCGACGAAGATTCCCGAAGGCATTGATGCAGTCCTACTCGGAGTTGGAGTCCTTGGAGCCGAGGATAGCCTAGTCTATCCGAATTATCAACATCTATCATGAAGAAGAGAGTTCTATCCACTTGAGACACTTTATATATTATTTCCCTTTTTAGATTTAATTTCTTTGTTGCTTTTATTTATCATTAAAGTCTTAGATATAGTTTTAGATATAGATATAGATATTCTATCCTTGAGTAGTAAGGAATAGAAGGCTATAAATAAAGCCCATGGGGCTGAATTTAGATTCATTCACTTTCAGAGATACAGTTATACATAGAGATTTAGGAGTTCGAAGGTTTTAAGGTTTTGGCAGTTTACGAAAGTTGATTGCCGGGATTGTAAAGGCTTTGAATTTAGTTAATGCAAGTTATTTCTTTTAATTCAATGTCTGCGATTGCGATGAGGTGCGAGTAGTCCACCTACTTCTGGGGTTGGGGTGAGCCCAACGAGAGCCATGTCGGTGGATTAGCGATTACAAAAGGAGGTATTTTGTCGATATTTTAGTCTATTCCCTATGTGCTTCATCTTTGATTGAGAAATTAAAGAACTCATGTTGTGAAACTTGGGTAGTAATTAGGATTTTTATTCGAAAGATTATAAATGCTAATTATGAAAAGGAATAGATGCAATTAGGATTATTTGTCGCGAGATTTATATTCCTACTTGACGGATTAGGTGAAAGTCTTTTCCTTTATCGATGAAGTTACCGCCTTTTGTGATTTATTTTCCGCTTGCATGGTAATCGTTGTCGCAAACCCTAATCTTGGAAGTTTTCTAAATTCATAGAGTTACCGAAACTGCTTTTGTTTTTTACTTTTCTGCCCTCGTCGATCTCGACCAAGCCTGGTCGAACTCGACTACTGATTCCCGATCCCAGATCGTCGTAGCTTACTTGTGCAGGAACTCGACGAGCCCAACTCGAAGTCGACAAGGACTGTACTCGATATCGAGTAGCCCCTCGTTGATATCGAGTAGCCTCTGCCTGCGACTGCTACGCTGTTCGACTAGCCTGATCTCCTGTCGACTAACCCTAGTCGAGATCTAGCACCTGTTGTCGACTTCTGTCCGTGAGATTTCACCGCTTCCTAGGATCCGCTGACCAGCTTCCTCGAGGATTCGAACCTGACTTTCTCTTACTACATTGGAGGGAGTCTTGAACATTATTTGTTTGGATTCGATCAGTTTGCTTTACTTTATCTTCTTACTGTTTCGCATTCTCGATTTCCTCTTACAACAAATTGGCGCCGTTGCCGGGGAAGCTATCATTCGCGCCTTAGGTAGTTAAATCTCACATCTGCTTTGAGTTATTATACAGGTGTATGCGCCGTTCTGGTCTACCACCTGAGTTTGACAGCTTAGACGAACCAGAGCGTTACCTACACATCCACTCCAAACTCAAAAGGATCATGGCGGCCGCTGAAACACAAGAGCAATTGATCGCAAGGCTTACAAGGGAACTAGCCGCTAAAGATGCTGCTATCGCCACTGAGAAAGCAGCAAGGGAGCAAGCAGAAGCTGAGCTTGCCCAGTTCCCAACCACTGCAGAGGATTATATGCATCCCACTCTCGTCGTGCCTGAATCGGCGATTCTAATCCCTGATAACTCTTTTGAAATTCGCACTCAATTTCTTATAGAACTTAAAAACAATGCTTTTCATGGAAGATTTAATGAGTGTCCTCTTGAACATATTACCAATTTTCATGACATGTGCCGTACTCTTGCTGAAGGTACAACTCTGGAATATGTCAAGATGAAAGCTTTCCGCTGGTCTATCGCTGGACCCGCACTGAAGTGGCTTGAGGGGCTGAAACCAAGATCACTCACAACATGGGCCCAAGTAGAGCAAGAGTTTCTGAACAAATACTTCCCACCCGCCAAAACAGCACTTCTCCGCCAGAAAATCACCGCCTTCAAACAGAAGCAAGGGGAACCGCTGGCAAAGGCATGGGAACGCTACAAAGAACTGCTGCGATCTTGCCCCACTCATGGACAGCCACCCTATGTCATTTAGGAGATCTTCTTCAACTCTCTTGATCAAATCACTAAGGACAGGATCAACCATTATACTCGCTATGAGTATCTGATGATGCCACCAAACGACGCATGGGGTGTGCTAGACAAGCTCACTAACTACGACAACAAATATGGGGCTCCTACAAACTATGGTGAGAACACCTATGCCAGACCAGCCCCATCCATGCCTCTCTATGAGCCATCTAAGGAGATAGACCCTGATGTCAAGGAGCAGTACTACAGAGATCAGAATCGAAAGCTCCTCAAACAAGTCACGTATCTCTCTGTCAACCAACCCTGCATCGAATGTGGTTCACAACGGCACACCACTACTGAGTGCCCGCATACAGAGCAAGTCAGGATGGCAAAAATTTATGAAGAGGCAGCTTACGCAGGGGGTCCCAATCGCTATATGGGGGACCAAAGGTTCTATCAACCTCAACGGAACCAAGGTCCTCCTAGGAACCCCCAGCCTTATAGAGCTCCAGGACATCCAGAAAAGGGTCAGAAGAAGGATGATTTACAACTCATCTTTGAGGAGATGCGTCGGAATCAAGGCACCATCAACAATCAGTTCCAGAATATGAGTGCAAAATTTGGGGAGCTAGACATCTGGAAGAGAAACATCGAGACTCAGATGGGTCAGTTCGCGGCGCAGATTCCACAACCATCCGGGCAGCTCCCAGGACATACAGAACCAAATCCCAAGGGGCAGCACGGACATGTAGCTGCTGTAAAGTTACGGAGCGGTCACAAACTGCACGAGCCAGAAAACGGAGAAAGAAAGGACAAAACTGTCGTCGACATCGACAAGAGTCTAGTCGACATCGACAAAGCCCTTCTCGACACAGAGGAGAAAAGGACCTCGGACGCAGCTGCACAGCCAGGCGAGCCGAAGTCGACTACCCAACTCGAGATCGACGAGACCTACGTCGAGATCGACGAGACCGTTGTTGAGATTGAGAAAGAGCAAGCCAACGTTGATGAGTCCTCACCACCTTCGGAAGCTGTTCTGACTCAGAAAACTAAAAAGACGCTCCCATTCCCTTCCAAAAACCAAAGAGATCCAACAGACGGTAAGTTTCAGCGTTTTGTGAAATTGCTTCAGAGTCTGAACGTTACTATTCCTTTTACAGAAGCATTACATGAGATGCCTGCCTACGTCAAGTTCCTCAAGGAGATTCTCAGCCACAAGCGATCGATGACTGAGATTGCTAAGGAGTGCAAAAAGATGGATTTCCCTGAGAAACGACCTGACCCAGGTAAGTTTGCTATCACTGTTGGACTTGGTCGTCATAGATTTAAAGCATTGTGTGACCTAGGAGCAAGTGTCAGCATCATGCCCCTATCCATCTGGTCGAAGGTGAAGATAGGTGCCCTAGAACCAATTGATGCCAAACTCTACATGGCCAACAACACTGTGGTAATCCCTACAGGTATTGTTGATAATGTTCCTGTTAAAGTTGGTAGATTCTTTGTCCCTATAGATTTTCTTGTAGTAGAAATGGCAGAGGATCCAGCTTGCCCAATCATCCTAGGGCGACCTTTCTTGGCAACTGCTGATGCCAACATTGGAGTGAAAAGAGGAATCCTTACATTCACCATCGGAGATGAGATTATTGAATACTTCTTCAACCCAGACACAGAAGAGATAATGGAAATTAAAGCTATATATTCAAAATTTAATTTTATCTCCTGTGATGAACCTGCAGAACAACTCTTGATCCAAGAAGAAGGTAAGGCAGAATCTGTACTAGCAGAGGAGGAGATGGCTGCGGCAGAATTAAGCGAGGAGGAAATCTTCGACGAAGCATTATCGGCGGAGCTGAACGACTCACCTGACGCCGAACAGATCAAGTCGACCTCCACTGAGCTCCTCGATCTCGATGAACCCTCCTCGAGATCGACAAACACCAGCCATCCAGAAACTGTAAGTCCTCTAAACCTACTCGATATCGACCAGTCACCATCGATATCGACTACCTTGTCCCCTGCAGACACACCAGAAGCCGACGAAGCTAACTCGACGATCCTCCTCGAGATCGACGAGCCCAACCCGAAGTCGACAAGGACTGTACTCGATATCGAGTAGCCCCTCGTCGATATCGAGTAGCCTCTGCCTGCGACTACTACGCTGTTCGACTAGCCTGATCTCCTGTCGACTAACCCTAGTCGAGATCTAGAACCTGTTGTCGACTTCTGTCCGTGAGATTTCACCGCTTCCTATGATCCGCTGACCAGCTTCCTCGAGGATTCGAACCTGACTTTCTCTTACTACATTGGAGGGAGTCTTGAACATTATTTGCTGGGATTCGATCGGTTTGCTTTACTTTATCTGCTTACTGTTTTGCATTCTCGATTTCCTCTTACAACAAATTGGCGCCGTCCAATTTGTTGTCGAGTAGCTTCTTGCAGCAATACAGTCCTATGTCCAATTCAGCATTATCATCGATGTATGTCTGGTCGACGCCAACTCCTGTAGCTGATTTGGATGCTTCTTCTATGAGGATTGAGACGGATTACTTAGGGGAGATCATGAAGACGGAGGAAGTTAAGCCTATCTTGATTCCACAGGGCCCTTCTCCAGTGCTGAAACCCTTACCTGACACCCTTAGGTATGAATTTCTTGGTCCTAACTCTACTTTTCCTGTAATTATAAATGCTTCATTAAACCCACAGGAAGTAGACAGGTTAGTAGATGTCCTCCGCACTCATAGGAAGGCCATTGGCTATTCCCTAGAGGACATTAAAGGTATTTCACCCATTACTTGTATGCATAGAATTCTGTTGGAAGATGATCACAGGGCAACAATTGAGCATCAAAGGAAGCTTAACCCCAACATGAAGGAGGTTGTCAAGAAGGAGATCCATCGCATGCTGGATGCAGGAATCATTTATCCAATCTCCGACAGCAAGTGGGTTAGCCCTGTTCATGTTGTTCCTAAGAAGGGTGGAATGATCGTCGAGGAGAATGAGAAGGGAGAACTTGTTCCTAAAAGGGTCACTACCAGCTGGCGGATGTGCATAGATTACAGGAAGCTCAACACCGCCACCAGGAAGGATCATTTTCCACTCCCCTTCATTGACCAGGTACTCGAAAGGTTAGCTGAACATGATTACTTTTGTTACCTGGATGGATATTCTGGCTTTTGGCAGGTTCCCATTCATCCTGATGATCAGGAAAAGACCACCTTCACTTACCCCTATGGAACTTTCGCATATAGGAGGATGCCCTTTGGCCTTTGCAATGCCCCTGCTACTTTTCAGAGGTGCATGATGGCCATCTTCTCCGACATGATTGAGGACATAGTGGAGGTATTCATGGATGATTTCTCAGCTTATGGCACTACTTTCGATATTTGTCTCTCTAACCTACGCAGAGTACTCAAGCGCTGTGAAGAGACAAATTTGGTTCTTAACTGGGAAAAATGCCACTTTATGGTAAAGGAAGGGATCGTGCTAGGCCACAAGGTGTCCAACAAAGGAATTGAGGTGGACAGAGCAAAAATAGAGCTAGTGGAGAAATTGCCCCCACCTTCTTCCATTAAAGAGATAAGGAGTTTTCTTGGTCATGCTGGTTTTTATAGAAGGTTCATTCAAGATTTTTCTAAAATTGCCAAACCACTAACTAACCTGCTTATGAAGGATGTTAAGTTTGTATTTTCTAGCGAATGTCTTGAAGCTTTCAACAGGTTAAAAGAAGCTCTTATCTCAGCTCCAATCATTCAATCACCGGATTGGTCACTACCGTTTGAGATCATGTGTGATGCCAGCGATTATGCTGTGGGAGCAGTTCTAGGACAACGGAAGGACAAGAAACTGCATGCCATCTACTATGCAAGCAAGACTCTGGATGTGGTTCAGGCTAAGTACACCACAATAGAGAAGGAATTTTTGGCTGTGGTTTTTTCTTTTGAAAAATTTCGTTCCTATCTTGTTGGTTCTAAAGTTATTGTCCATACTGACCATGCTGCTCTTCGATATTTAATGACAAAGAAGGATGCAAAACCAAGGTTGCTACGATGGGTGCTCTTACTTCAAGAATTTGATGTGGAGCTAAGGGACAAGAAGGGCATAGAGAATTCAGTCGCCGATCACCTATCCAGGCTCCCCAAGGACATGCTAGAGGAAGCCCAGGACACCATACCAATCGACGACTCTCGCCCAGACGAGCACCTAATGCAGACTGACACTGTCTTCCTCGACATCGACGAAACCTCCTCGATCTCGACCAAAACAGGTGAGTTTTCCGTTGATCATTCTTCTTTGCATGGTTTGGAACTGCAGGGCTACTCGATCTCGAGTACACCTTCATCGAGATCGACAAGGGCCAAAGTCGAGGAGCACCAGGAATCGAGCACGGCACAGGCAGACACCACAACTGTACTCGAGATCGATGAACCCTCGTCGAGATTGAGTACGGTCGACCACCAAAAGCCGTGCCCATCACCAGTCAACACTGCAGCCTCCTCTATATCGAGTAGCTCTTCTCGATATCGACTAGCTCCAGGTGAGATTTCAGGTGAGGTTCTTCGATTAGATTCCGGTGACGATTTCTTCTTTACACCTCCTACTAGTCCTATTCATGATATATATGCTATAAAAGGACCAAAGGTACCCTGGTATGCGGATTTTGCTAACTACCTTGTAGGAAATGAGATTCCGTCAGGACTTTCCTCACAAGGAAAGAAGAAATTCCTCCACGACGTCAAACAATGCTATTGGGATGATCCTTACCTATTCAAACAAGGGAAGGACCATATTTTCAGACGTTGTATACCGGAGGAGGAGGTGGAAAGTGTCATTCGCCATTGCCATACTCTCCCTACAGGTGGACATGCCAAAGGCTTCAAAACTGCATCTAAGGTACTGCAATGTGGTTTTTACTGGCCTAATCTTTTCAGGGATGTGCAGGCTTATGTCACTTCATGCGATGAGTGCCAAAGATCAGGCAACATTACTTGGAGGAATGAGACACCACTCACAGGAATTTTGGAGGTCGAGCTATTTGATGTATGGGGAATTGACTTCATGGGACCATTCCCTGCTTCAGGACCTTACAAATACATCCTTGTGGCGGTTGACTATGTCTCTAAATGGGTTGAGGTTGTTGCAACTAGGACCAACGACGCGAAGGTAGTTTCAAAGTTTGTTAAAACTAACATATTTCCTCGCTTTGGTGTTCCTAGAGTTCTTATTTCAGATGGTGGCTCACATTTCATCGAGAGAGGATTTGAGGCTCTTTTGGCTAAGTATGGGGTGACACACAGGGTAGCAACACCTTATCATCCCCAAACCAGTGGTCAAGTGGAACTCTCTAATCGTCAAATCAAGGCCATCTTGGAGAAAACAGTCTCACGCTCTAGGAAGGATTGGTCATCTAAGCTTGATGATGCGCTATGGGCTTATAGGACAGCTTACAAAACACCGCTGAGAACAACTCCTTACAACTTAGTTTATGGCAAGTCTTGCCATTTACCTGTCGAACTGGAGCACAAGGCAATGTGGGCTCTCAAGGAGCTCAACATGGATCTCGATGAGGCAGGTAAGAAACGCTTTATTGATTTACAGGAGTTGGAGGAGTTGCGCTTAAAAGCCTATGAGAATGATGAGATCTACAAGGAGCGCACCAAGAGATGGCACGATAAGAAACTGGTGCCAAAAACATATGAGGTAGGTGATAAAGTGCTTTTATATAATTCTAGACTGCGTCTATTTCCAGGAAAGCTAAGGACAAGATGGAGTGGACCTTTCTTGGTTCACCACATATACCCTCATGGAGCAGTAGAGTTAATTGGCATTGACGGCACCACATTTAAAGTAAATGGGCACAGGGTAAAGAAATACTATGACAAAGAAGACCCGGAAGAGGAAATTTGCGCCACCCTGGCATTAGTCAAAGCCTAAAACAAGGAAGTAGGTCGAGCTAACGACTTAAACCTTAGCGCTTGCGGGAGGCAACCCGCTTTTTCACTCTTTCCTATTTTTCTTTATTTTCTTTCCTATTTTCATTTTCTTAAAACTCGTGCATAATCTCTTCTCATGGTTACATTCAGGCATTCAAGAGGAATCTATATCAGTTAGGTTCGTCTAAATCGAGTAAGCTACACAGGTAAGTGGGAGGTTTCAGGTAAGTTTTCTTTCTTTCTAAAAATAAAAATAATAAAAGTAATAAAAAAAAAATAGAATAAATAGATAATTTTTTTTAGATTTTTCTAGATTGTTATTCTATTTAATTCTCACTTTATTTTTTTTCGGAATATTTTTATATATATAAACTCCTTACCTTGTTGGAAGCCTTCCCCTTCCTTCCGCTTACTCGACCTCGACAAAAAGACCTAGCCGACACAGCCTCCATCTTCACCTTCCTCCTCTCGCTCCCCTCCTCCTCGAGCTCTCGCTGTCCCCAAGCCGGTTTTCCTCGAGTCCAGATCCGAGTCCACCAAGCCGAGACCGGGCGCCCACCAGCGCCGCCAACCACCCAGCAGTGCCAAGGTTCCCTCCGTTGTTCCCGGTCCAAGCCGAATCCAAACCTCCGGCTTCCCAGATCTCCCTCACCGAGCCGGATCTCGCCCCTCCAACCACCCAGCAGCACTGTCGACAGCCTCGCCTCCTCCCCTTTCTTGCTGCTGCCCAGATCCGCTTCGCCGATCACCTCCACACCTCAGTTCCGGCCTCCATCTCCCTGATTCCGGCCACCTTGCTGGATTCCCGGCCTCCTAAGCCCAGATCCGCCTCGCTACCGCCGCATCCGGCCTCCATCTCCCTGATTCCGGCCACCTTGCTGGATTCCCGGGCTCCTAAGCCCAGATCCGCCTCGCTACCGCCACATCCGGCCTCCATCTCCCTGATTCCGGCCACCTTGCTGGATTTCCGGCCACCATCGCGCCCAGATCTGAAACCCAGCGCCACCACCAAGCTCTCTTTGCGAAATTCCGAAAACAGCCCCCTAATTTTACTCTAATTATAGTTCCTACACTCTATTTTAATTCAAGGTATGATTTCTCCCTCTTTTCTCTCTAAATTTCAGATCTATATATTTTTGAGAACCTAGGTAGAGATTGGATCTTGAGTTATGTGTTGAATGTTTAGGGTTGGAAAATTTGTGTGGAAATTGTTATTTATGATTAGGGTTGCTATTTTTGGTAATATTTATTTTTGGTGGGCTGATTCTATATATGATTTCATATTCTCCATACTTAGTTCATTTATATTATCAAAAGGGATTCATGAAATTCATAGACCAATAACATGCTATATATGGAAATTTCATGAATTTTGTGTTTTTTTAATTAACATTCATATATATGTCATTTTATTGTTTCTTTATATGAATAATTTAATTATTTGATAATATAAGCTTCCATATATATATTTGGTACATCATTAGGATAGTTCATGAACTAAGTATGGGGTTATTTTATTTGAAGTGGTTATCTTATACGGGGTATTTATATATGGCAGGAATGGACCCTTACATATTCCGGACGCGGACAAGTTAGCTTTCGCCTGAGATATTGCAGGACGGGCTGAAAATGCCCGTTGGTATGACCAGCCTTCCATGGAACAACTGGGTATGCATTACTGGCCGTAGCAGGCATTTGGGTGGCTCGATGCAGAACGCTTATTACAGCCACTGGATGTTCATTACCCGGTCCTGACTGGGGAATTCCTGGCTACTCTCCGCCGGGTACCTAACTCGCAGGCCTCAGAACAGCGAGTCCATTTCCAGCTAGGCAACATTCCTTACACCAGAACTTTACAAGAGATCGGCGAGGCATTCAACTTTCCCCACAACACCGAGCCATTCAACATCCGCGACATAGCGGAGATGTGGCGATATTTGACTGGGGTTCTACATCCATCTAAGGAGACCACCCGCACCTCCTGCATCGCCAACCCTCTATTTGCTACCATTCTTAGGATTCTGGGTAGCACTATATGGGCCCGGCCAGAGCTGAGCCAACCTGTCCAGCCGGAGCTCGAGTGCCTCAAACGGATGCTATTCTTGTCTGACCCATTACAACTCACCCACGCTTGGCTCCGGCACTGCATTTCCCGCCAGAGAGACCTCACAGGAGCAATATATGATGGGTGCATGGTGGCTTTTCTGGCTCGCCACCTGGGTGTCCCAGTCGCGGCATACTCTTCATGGCCAGTAATGAGGATCGACATCGGGTCCCTACAGAGGGGACGTATCATAGCTCGCCGCAACAACACTTGGGTCCACTACACCCACAAAACAGCTATTCGGCAAGAGCTGATGAACCCTTACAGATTCCGCAACTGGTACACCACCTGGACAGGGATGGAGTATCACCCCACCATTAACCCGACTGCCGACCCGACACTGAGAGATGAGCCTATTTACACAGTAGACATGGACGAGGATGATGACGACGATGAGGCAGACAGTGTCCATACCTCCCACCACTCTCAGCACTCCCATCATCCCCAGTCCCCACAGCAGCTCCATTCCCAGCACTCCTATCACTCCCAGCAGCAGCATCATTCTGGCGGACTATCCGATACAGTGTTCGCAGAGTTGGCATTCCTCCGGGAACAGATGACCAACCTAACACTAAGCCATGACGCGATGAGGACAGAAATGAGAGAGAGTCATGATGCAACGAGGACAGAAATAAGGGAGCACTTTAACAGACTGGAACAACGGGCCTGGCCACACCCACATCAGTATTTCCAGCAAGGGCCCAACTATCAGCATGGCGGTCCTTCACAGCAGCAGCCTGATAGCTCTTCCGACGAAGGAGCTTCTGACTATCAAGCTGGCCCTCAGTTTCCACACTATGGTCCACCACCAGATCCCCCCCAGTGACACCTTTGTGAGTCTCTTTTTCCCTCCCTTTGATTTTCTTTATTTAACAGTGAGGACACTGTATATTTTAAGTATGGGGTGGGAGAAAGGACTGTACAGAGGACTTTTATGTGATTATAAGCTGCTAGTACTTTATATGTATCCTTTAAAAATCTTGTTTCATGGTTTGTAATAGATTTCTAAGACATGGCACAACTTTGGTATTTAAGTTATTAGTTGCATTTTATTTGTTGGTTTTTGCATGTTTAAGTTTTATGCATATTTTAGTCTTGTTCTCTTTGTAAGAAAAAAATAAAAAATATAGAAAATGTCGAAAAATGAAAAAAAATGCATGTTTAAATTTTTGCATTATTTTAGTTTTATACCCTAACTTAGATGTCCTATGATGATAAATAATGATTGACTTGATCATGTAAATCCTATGGCATGTTTGGAAAGTTTAGCCTAAGTCCTCAAAATGGTTTTTATATGGATTGTGAACTTGTGATGAAATTGAGCACATATGATCCTAAGCTAAAGGTTAAAATCCAACAAAAATTATCCCAGTGAGAATTTTGGCCTTATAGGGAGAACATTAAAAATCCCTCTGCTTTCTTGAGTGTATTTACTCTTCCTATGCATCTCTAAATGTTGCGATAGTTATTCAATACCAATGCATTTATATGTTTATGTTGATAAGAATTAAATGAAGGAGGCACCTTTTAAGCCAATTTTATCCTCTCTTTACCTACCCTACATTATCCCTGCTTGAAGCCAGAACATTAGCCTGAGACTTTTATTGTAAACTCCACAAAATTATCCTTAGTCAAATTGAGCCTGACCCCCATTTGGGAATTAAGACTTAGAGTTGGTTGGAATGATGATTTATGGAAAGAATGAGCTTATGTTGCATTATGGAAATTATTGAGATATGGGTTGGTTGTACATTTTTTTATCTTGCTAGACATATTATGTAAAAGGATTTTTGGCTCACATTATAAATGCACTAGTATTATTATATTTATTTTCGTTTCAAAAAAAAAAATTCCGAAAAAAGAAGAAGAAAAAGTATATATGTTTGTGAATAAAAGTGCATGAGCCAAAATTACCTTATTTCTTTCATTATTTGCAAGATACATATTTTGGGGAGATTTAGAAAGTTTGAAAGGTTATATACTTTATTGAGAAAAATTGGAGAGTTTGGTTGATGCATATGATTGGGAAGTTATGGTTTGGTTATGTTGGAAGATATAGGAGTCTTGATTCCCGAATTTTATTTAGCACAACATGGCCAAATAATTCCATACCTTATTATTTCTTACCAAGCCCCATTACAACCCCGCCGAATGGAATCTTCTTTGAAAACTTCTATTGAGCGAAGTCCTCCTGATAATTCTTGTTGCATTTTCATAATTGGTTGCGAAGTGGATGCATGTTTAAATTGCAATGTTTATGAGATTGTGTATGGAATTGAGTTGAGAGTTGATACACATAGCCTAAACACATTGAGAGTTGAGTTTAAACACATTATCCCTGTGAGGTTGGATTTATATTGCCTATGCCTATGGATCGCTCATATATGTGTGATGACGTTAAATTCACTTGTCTTACATTGCTACTACTTGAGATGTTGCTTTTGACAAAAGGCGAAGACTTGAAGGATGTGTTGTAGGTCTTGGTTATTGTTTGGTTATTGCTTGAGGACAAGCAAGTATAAGTATGGGGTGATTTGATGTCTCCAAATTAGCCATGTTTTTATGCATATTTTAGTTCCATATTCTTTACATTTTGCATATTTCGGGTTGGGAATATATCGAATTTATGTAGTATATGCTTATTTGTTAGAAATGGAGATCTACATAAGTTTCTGTTTAATATTGCAAAATATGGAAACATTTCGGGAGAAAACCAAGAAGCAAAGACGGAAGCAGCAAGTTTACTCGATCTCGACTAAGATCTCATCGATGTCGACAAGTGCCAGACCACATAGCCATGTCGAAGAGATGCTACTCGACAACACCAGGCCAAGCCATGATCTACTAGAGATCGACAAGACCCTTGTCGAGATCGAGGAAGCCCAGAAGCCTGTGTCCGAGCATGCCGACAAGAGGCCACTCGACAACACCAAGCTGGCCTAGTCGATGATCTGTTGTCGTCGAGATCGAGGAGCGTCATCGACGTCGACAAGCCCACATCCGAGCATGTCGAGAAGGGTTGCTCGACAACCTCGGAAGACCAAGTCGATAACACAACACTCGTCGAGATCGAGGAGCTCTCCTCGAGATCGACTAAGACCAGGAGTCAAGACCGAGCCACGTCGAGGACCTGCTAGCCGAGACGACAAGCCAGGCCCAGTCGACAACTTTCCTACTCGAGATCGAGTACGCCGTACTCGAGATCGACGAAGATTCCCGAAGGCATTGATGCAGTCCTACTCGGAGTTGGAGTCCTTGGAGCCAAGGATAGCCTAGTCTATCCGAATTATCAACATCTATCATGAAGAAGAGAGTTCTATCCACTTGAGACACTTTAGATTTAATTTCTTTGTTGCTTTTATTTATCATTAAAGTCTTAGATATAGTTTTAGATATAGATATAGATATTCTATCATTGAGTAGTAAGGAATAGAAGGCTATAAATAAAGCCCATGGGGCTGATTTTAGATTCATTCAATTTCAGAGATACAATTATACATAGAGATTTAGGAGTTCGAAGGTTTTAAGGTTTTGGCAGTTTACGAAAGTTGATTGCCGGGATTGTAAAGGCTTTGAATTTAGTTAATGCAAGTTATTTCTTTTAATTCAATGTCTGCGATTGCGATGAGGTGCGAGTAGTCCACCTACTTCTGGGGTTGGGGTGAGCCCAACGAGAGCCATGTCGGTGGATTAGCGATTACAAAAGGAGGTATTTTGTCGATATTTTAGTCTATTCCCTATGTGCTTCATCTTTGATTGAGAAATTAAAGAACTCATGTTGTGAAACTTGGGTAGTAATTAGGATTTTTATTCGAAAGATTATAAATGTTAATTATGAAAAGGAATAGATGCAATTAGGATTATTTGTCGCGAGATTTATATTCCTACTTGACGGATTAGGTGAAAGTCTTTTCCTTTATCGATGAAGTTACCGCCTTTTGTGATTTATTTTCCGCTTGCATGGTAATCGTTGTCGCAAACCCTAATCTTGGAAGTTTTCTAAATTCATAGAGTTACCGAAACTGCTTTTGTTTTTTACTTTTCTGCCCTCGTCGATCTCGACCAAGCCTGGTCGAACTCGACTACTGATTCTCGATCCCAGATCGTCGTAGCTTACTTGTGCAGGAACTCGACGAGCCCAACTCGAAGTCGACAAGGACTGTACTCGATATCGAGTAGCCCCTCGTTCATATCGAGTAGCCTCTGCCTGCGATTGCTACGCTGTTCGACTAGCCTGATCTCCTGTCGACTAACCCTAGTCGAGATCTAGCACCTGTTGTCGACTTCTGTCCGTGAGATTTCATCGCTTTCTAGGATCCGCTGACTAGCTTCCTCGAGGATTCGAACATGACTTTCTCTTACTACATTGGAGGGAATCTTGAACATTATTTGCTGGGATTCGATCGGTTTGCTTTACTTTATATGCTTACTGTTTTGCATTCTCGATTTCCTCTTACAACAGATTTCCTCCTTACAACATCGAGCATGCCGGACGCTGAGCAACACTCTTCGATGTCGAGGAAAGTCATCGAGATCGACAACCCCAGGAGCCCATATCCGAGCATGTCGAGAAGAACTGCCCGACCAGCCCAAGCCACATTAGTCGATGAGCCATCTTTACTCGATGTCGAGGAAGTTCTTCGAGATCGAGGACACCCAGTGAGCCTGTGTCCGAGCAAGGTCGAAGAAAGCTACCCGACATGAGTGAGCCAGCAAAGTCTACGACGCCACTCAACTCGAGATCGAGGAAACTTCCTCGAGATCGAGGAACCTTCTAGAAGCCGCGTAACGCGTTGAGCAATCCTACTCGGTTTGGGAATCCTTGGAGCCAAAGATTTCCGACTCTATACGATTTTATCAAGATCTATCATGAAGGAGAAGATTTATCCACTTGAAGACTTTTATATATAATTCCCTTTTTAGATTTATTATTGTTATTTCTTTTGTTTATCATTAAGCCTTTAGATATAGATTTAGATATAGATAGAGATATTCTATCCTTGAATAGCAAGGATTAGAAGGCTATAAATAAAGCCCATGGGGCTGATTTTAGGAATGATCCAATTCAATTCACAAGGTAGGGAAGTAGTTCACAGAGAAGGTTTAGGAGTTCGAAGGTTTTAGGGTTTTTGCGTTCAACGAGAGTTGGATCGCCGGGATTGTAAAGTCTTTGAATTTAGTTTAATGCAAGTTTCTTTTCATCAATCAATGTCTGAGGTTGCAATGAAGCGCGAGTAGTCCACCCACTTCTAGGGTTGGGGCGAGCCCGACGATAGCCCTGCGTGTTTCAGGTAAAGATCCGACTTTTTTCATGTTTTGAGCATCTACTACTTGTTATGTGTTTATTACCCATCTAATGGAGGTCCATGCTAACAACTTGGATTGTAAACATAAAATCGGTAGAGACAATTAGGGTTTCTTGAAAGAGTTGTCTAATTGTTGGAAAAGGCGAAAGCTTAGTCCTTCGATGCGAATTACATGATTATCTGTTTTATTTCTGCCTTATGTATGCTTGGTTATCGTTGTTGCAAACCCCAATCTTGGAAGTCCTTTTACATACAGTTTAGTTCGGAATCCCAAAGCATTTGTTTTACTTTATTTCGTTTTAGTTTTCTGTCTTCCTCGAGATCGACAAGCACTCCTCGATATCGAGTTACTGATTCTCAATCCAGCATCGTCGTAGCTTCTGTGTGCAGGTGATCGACAAGAGCCAAACCGACGTCGACAACCTTACTCGATCTCGAGTAAAGGTTACTCGATCTCGACCAAAATCGCCGGGAGTTGCTGCTGCGCTGTTCAAATGTCCGATCTTTTGTCGAGTAAGGGTACTCGAGATCTAGGACTCCTATTGTCGACTTTTGTGAGATTTCTCCGCTGCCTAGGATCCGCTGACACGCTTCCTCGTGGATCGATCCTGACTTTCCGCTGCTGCATCAGGAGGAGGTCTTGTAATTATTTGCGTGTGCAGAATCTGGTTTGATTTATATTTTATATTTTAAACTTGATTTCCTGCTACAACAAATTGGCGCCATTGCCGGGGAAGCAATCATCCGCGCCTTAGGTAGTTAAAATCTCACGTTTTCTTTGAGTTACTTTACAGGTGTATGCGTCGTTCTGGTCAACCACCTGAGTTTGACGGCTTAGATGAACCGGAACGCCTTTTACACATCAGAGCTAAACTACAAAGAGCCATGGCGGCCGCAGAAACACAAGAACAGCTGATTGAAAGGCTCACAAGGGAACTAGCCGCAAGGGATGTTACTATCGCCGCTGAGAGAGCAGGAAGGGAACAAGAAGCTGAACGCGCAAGGCAAGCAGAAGCTGAGCTTGCCCAATTCCCAACCACTGCAGAGGATTATATGCATCCAACTCTCGTCGTGCCTGAATCGGCGATTCTAATCCCTGAAAACTTTTTTGAAATTCGCACTCAATTTCTTATAGAGCTTAAAAATAATGCTTTTTATGATAAATTTAATGAGTGTCCTCTTGAACATATTACCAATTTTTCTAACATGTGTCGTACTCTTGCTGAAGGTACAACTCTGGAATATGTTAAGATAAAGGCTTTTTGCTGGTCTCTTACTGGACCTGCACTAAAATGGCTTGAAGAGCTGAAACCAAGATCACTCACAACATGGGCCCAAGTAGAGCAAGAGTTTCTGAACAAATTCTTCCCTCCCGCCAAAACAGCACTCCTCCGTCAGAAAATCATAGCCTTCAAACAGAAGCCTGGGAACCGCTAGCAAAGGCATGGGAACGCTACAAAGAACTGTTGCGATCTTGCCCTACTCATGGACAGCCACCCTACGTCATTCAGGAGATCTTCTTCAACTCTCTTGACCAAGTCACTAAGGACAGAATCAACTAGTATACTCGCTATGAGTATCTGACGGTGCCACCAATTGACGCCTGGGGTGTGCTAGACAAGCTCACCAATTATGACAACAAATATGGGTCTACTGCAAACTATAAGGAGAACTCCTATGCCAGGTCAGCACCATCTATGCCACTCTATGAGCCAGCAAAAGAGATTGACCCAGATGTCAGGGAGCAGTTCTACAAAGACCAGAATCACAAGCTCCTCAAGCAAGTCAAATATATGTCTGTCAATCAGCCTTGCATCGAATGCGGATCACAACGGCACACCACTACTGAGTGCCCACACACTGAGCAAGTCAGAATGGCAGAGACACATGAAGAGGTAGCCTACGCTGGGTTCCTAATCGCTTCACGGGAGATCAAAGGTTCTATCAACCACAGTGGAACCAAGGTCCCCCTAGGAAACCCCCACCCTATAGAGCTCCAGGACATCCAGAAAGGGATCAAAAGAAGGACGATCTGCAGCTAATCCTTGAGGAGATGCGTTGGAATCAAGGCACCATCAACAACCAATTCCAGAACATCACTACAAAATTTGGAGAACTGGACATCTGAAAAAGGGGGATAAAGACTCAGATGGGTCAAATCGCTGCACAGATCCCACGACCATCCGGACAGCTCCCTGGGCAAACATAACCAAATCCTAAGGGGAAGACCGGACACGTTGCAACTATCAAACTCAGGAGTGGGCATCAATTACACGAGCCAGAGGTCGGGAAACATCAAGACAAGGCAGAATAGCAACTCGACACAGAGCAGGACCAACTCGATCTCGAGGAACCTCTACTCGACCTCGACAAAACTCTACTCGACACAGACTAGAAGCTGAGCTGGGACTCCACTACACAACCAGACAACTCGAGGTCGACAACTGATGAGCGGTTTTTAGTCGCAAAAACCGTATCAAAATAAAACTCAAACCTACAAACTAGTATAGCAAGCAAGTAAGAGGTCGATCCCACAGAGAATCAAGTATTCCTTTGCAAAGTGTATTTACCAATTAGTGAAAGGGGGGTTTTTGGATGATTGAAACAAGAAAGAAAGCAAAATAAACTATAAACAGATTGATGCAAAACAATTTAGAGAAGATCGCTCTACCTACAACTATCCACTTTATTTGATTGAATTGATATTGTAACTTCCTCTTGTCCTTTTAGTCTTCCTATGAATGCCCTTGTCCCGACCTAATATAGTTACTAGTCCAATCAGTCCTAGAAACCCTTATCAATCGAACAGTCCCTAAAGAAGGATTTAACCCAATTGATAGCTTTAAGTTCAGAGATTAACCAAGGTATTTGCAGTCCCTAAAGAGAGATTTAACAACACATTCAACTTCCTACCCATCCAATTAGTTCAATCAGCCCTAAAGGGATAAGTTTGCCACTTGGGTTAAGGTTCACAATCAGGAATCTACAAAACCTTAGCGATTGAATTGATCTAACAAGTTGGCCAGACAAGATAGAACAAAACAATAAACAATCAAGCACAAAGAAGTCGAAGCATTCAATATAGGAAATAAGGAACAAGATTTAGAAACTCACAACTTAATCCAAATAAAGCTTCAAATTGCAAGTAGAACGAAGAGAGTTTAGTCGCCCATGGCGAACATCGCTCCCTCTCTAATTGTCTCTAATTGGAAGTAAGAATAAAATGGAAGTAATGAAAAACAACATAAAAGTGGCCTAATAAAACATCCAAGTCGGCCTCCAAAACAAACATAGAAAAACTAGGGTTTTTTCCTCTATGCGCTGACGGCAGCTGCGGCGGGCGCAGCAAATAAGCGGCGGGCGCAGCATGAATACCGCCCCTGGCGGCGGGCGCTGCATTGGTTTTTCCCGAAAATTCCGTCTCGAATTAGCTCTCGACGTCAACATGAAAGTTGTAGCTCTCTGAAAGAGCTTTCCAACGCATGGTCATAATAATCGATCGGACAACCGAGGCCTCCAGAAAGTGCAAAACAAGTTCAGCATGTCTGGCGACAACTTCTGCAGACTTGTTCTTCGTTTAGGTTCGCTTCTTCTTCTCAGGACCTATTGAGATCTTCATGTAAGCTTCTTCGATCAACTAGACATTCTCATCCAATGCGTTATCAACTCATGTCTTCTCCTCGGATCTACCATTACCTGAAATAATCAATAAAAGCGTGTAGATTCCGACTCCGACAACATAGAGAACTAATATGCAAATCATGCTTAATCCATCCATGAAATGCATCTTAACTAAGCTAAATGCAACCTATTATGCCTACCTAAATGCATGCTATCAACAACCCAGCTGGAGATCGAGGAACCTGTAGTCGAGATCGAGAAGAATCTGGCTGACGTCGACAACTCTGCAACACCTCCGACATCTGATCTGGCTCCAAAGCAGAAAAAGCCACTTCCTTTCCCTTCTAAAGCACAGAAAGATCCCACTGCAGGTAGGTTTAACCGTTTTGTTAATATGCTGCAAGAACTGAACGTCTCTATTCCTTTTACAGAAGCCCTGCAAGAGATGCCTGGATATGTCAAATTTCTGAAGGAAATCCTGAGCAAGAAGCGATCCATCTCAGAGATCGCAGGGAATGCAAAGTACTCCACTTCCCTGAAAAGAGACCCGACCTTGGTAAGTTTTCTGTTACTGTGGGTTTTGGACAATATAAATATGAGTCTCTGTGTGATTTAGGAGCAAGTGTGAGCATCATGCCTTTATCAATCTGGCGGAAGGTAAAGATAGGATGCATAGAGCTTGTAGATGCCAAACTATACATGGCAAACAATATAGTGGTCATCCCTACAGATATAGTTGAGAATGTCCCCGTCCAGGTTGGTAAATTCTTTGTTCCAGCAGATTTCCTTATTATAGACTGCGCTGAAGATCCTACTAGCCCTATTATTCTTGGTAGACCATTCTTAGCTACTGCAGATGCCAAAATTAGTGTTAAGAATCGATCGCTCACCTTCACCATAGGCGATGAGGTTTTGGATTTCTCTTTTGGCCCTGCAAAAGAGGAAATTTCATGGCTAGAGGTAAAAAGCATCAGCAACCACGGGACCAAGCAATCAACGGAGGAAAGCACCAGCCCTGTACTCGAGATCGAAAAAGGATACTCGAGATCGACAAAGGATACTCGAGATCGACTAAGACACTACTCGATCTCGACCAAAGTTCTTCGATGTCGACTTCCTCTGCTGAGCCACCGACTTGCCAAGAGCCTAAGTATGGGGTCCCTGTACTCGATATCGACCAGCCGTACTCGACATCGACTAACCCCAAGCCCGAAGATTTCTGTTTTGGGCCCGAAAAGGTAAGTTCAGGTATGAATTCTACTCCCCCTCAGTCCATTAAGAAAATTATCAATAATTTAAGGGGAGGTAAGACCCCGTGGAGAGAGAATCTGCGAAAACTAAGAGTTGAAAGGAAGAAGAAGAAAGAGAAGGAAGATTATGCAAGCAACCATCTGTTAGTTGAGCTTGCATACTACAATCAGGACCTAGATGATCCAGGATAAGGGCCAAGCATGAGAGGGCCCACACTAATGGTCCTTAAGCGCAAACGGAGAAGTCGGCCTAGCGACTCTAAAATCTAGAGCATGTATATAAGACTTTATGAATTTTGGGACTTTTGAACTTTTTGGTTTTCGTTTTTGGTTTTGGTTTTTTGGTTTAGAATACTTCATGTGGAAAGTATTGTTTTTGTGTGCAATCTAACACTTTTAGGTCGGCAAGCATAAAAGGATCGCGAAAAGTGGAATAAGAAGTCCCTGAAAAGCAGTCAGAATCGACGAAGGCCAAGTCGAGAATGACAAGGAGAAACAGCCCAGACACTCCTCGATATCGAGTAAGCCAACTCGATATCGACAAAGCCCAGAAGCTCCTCGACTTCAGAAGCCACTGGATGCAGAAGCCTCCTCGAGATCGAGTTTGGTACTCGAGATCAACAAAGACAATTTCCTCGACATGCCTGATCGGCCATCCTCGATGTGTTATTCTGTGAGTTCCTTCCTTTACTCTTGTTTTTATTTGATTTTTATACAGTGGGGACACTGTATATTTTAAGTATGGGGTGGGGGAAGGGATCATTATCATTACTATATGTTTTGGTCTTGCTTTTGGTTTTACATGGTGAAATTTTAATTTTTATGTTATGCATTCATGTTTAAATTTTATGCATTTTAGTCTTTTGTCATACTTTAATTTTGTTTTTAGTTGCATAAGAAAAAAAATAAAAAAAAATAATAAAATGTCGAAAAAAGAAAAAATATGCATGTTTAAATTTATGTATTGTTTTAGTTTTTATACCCTAACTTAGATGTCCTATGATGATGAATAATGATTGATTTGATCATATAAACCCTATGGCATGTTTGGAAGGTTTAGCCTAAGTCCTCGAAATTGTTTTTATGTGGATTGTGAACTTGTGATGGAATTGAGCACATATGATCCTAAGCTAAAGGTTAAAATCCAACAAAAATTGTGCCAGTGAGAATTTTGGCCTTATAGAGAGAACATTAAAAATCTTTATGCTTTCTTGAGTGTATTTACTCTTCCTATGCATATCTAAATGTTGTGATAGTTATTCAAAGTCAATGCATTTATATGTTTATGTGAATAAGGATTAAATGATGGAGGCACTTTTTAAGCCAATTTTATCCTCTCTTTACCTACCCTGCATTATCCCTGCTTGAAGCCAGAACATTAGCCTGAGACTTTTATTATAAACTCCACAAAATTATCCTTAGCCAAATTGAGCCTGACCCCCCATTTGGGAATTAAGACTTAGAGTTTGTTGAAATAATGGTTTGTGGAAGGAATGAACTTATGTTTCATTTCAAGTAGGAAGGATTGTTAAAATTATTAAGATATAGGTTGGTTTTAAATTTTTATCTTGCTATGCATATTATGTAAAAGGATTTTTGGCTCACCCTATAAATGCACCATTAGTTTTTATTTTATTTTTGCATCAAAAAAAATCGAAAAAATAAAAAAAAAAGAAAAAAAAATATAGTTTGCAAGTGTGAATAAAGTGCATGAGTCAAATTTACCTTATTTCTTTCATTATTCGCAAGATACATACTTTGGAGAGATTAAGGAAGTTTGAAAGGTTACATACTTCATTGAGATAAGTTGGAGAGTTAAAGGATAATTAGATGCGTTTAGCGGAATTTCAGATCATATCTAAACATCTAATCGTAGGATCTTCATGCATATTGATAGATCAATCATTGTTTAGAGGATACCTCTTGATGCGTGAACCGGATCTGAAAGGAGAGGATTCGGAAGATCAGAGTCCCACGTGTTACTCCTCTAATTGGTCCACACGAGCCCGGTCAAGATCTTCTTTGCCTTCGACTGCTAGGACGAAGGTCGAAAGGGGAGTAATCAAATTACACTGGATGGTGATGGTTAGCAAATCAACACTTTGATTTTCTCACTTTTGCTACTGTGCCTTCGTACAACCTCTTGAGAAAAATTGGCAACAACCTTGCCTCACTTTCTCTACGTACAAGTTCTTTCCAAAAGATTAGCACACCCACGGTGGAAGATTGTGTGTTTTATAAACAAAAACTGAAGTCTTAAATCAACCTTTTGATTTTCTAACGTCACTTGGGCGCATCAATCTCATAGACCATACATCCCACTTAATTAAGAAGAGTTACGTGCTAATACATTTATCAGCCGAAGCCCAACAACCATGTCCACACATCTCTTTAACTCCTTAATTGTGTAACTCCTCTAATTAACACATGTCAAAACTCCAATTGTTTATCTTCCTATTTATTTCAAAAATAAATAATATTTCTTATTAATAATATATCACTTATATATATATATATTAATAATTAACCATCAAACCCGTTGATCTATCCCGTCAACTCAATGTGTGTGACCTCATAGGACCCGTTTATAATAGTCATGGAGTTAAACCGTTTAACACCATTAATCGTAGTTGGCTTCTAGAAAAGCACTACGACTCCTAAAATAATCGGATTGTATATCTCTATCAATCGTCCTATCCCATGTTTAGTCATTGCACATTTAATTAAAGGACACAATTCCTTCAATCTCCCACTTGTCCTTAAACAAGTATGCAATATAAGATACATGTGTCTCTTAATGTCTTATTTGATGATATGGTGACATTCATACCTATTATCAAATATGTTTCTTGAACTCCGAGTTCGAACTGTCAAATAAACAGATGATTACAAATAATCCATCCGAGCATGGCCATGCATTTTCAGTTCTCGCTCTTCAAGTGGCCTAGACATCATTCCTTTTCGATGCATCACAATATGCATGAAGAAGGAGGACATCTCCAGCCTTGTATGACTATGACTCCCACTCAACTTTTGGCAATCCCAACTACGACCTTTATAACTCCCTGTTACGAAAAGCGTTTAGCCGTGTCAAAGAAATACCAATAATCAAGAGAGATCATAACATACTCATGTCTGAGGAATCTACTAATCATGGTTTAACTTAAAACTTTGCAATCCCTTTTGTAGAGTCTTAAGGTGGGTCTGTCCTATATGTATCATCCATACATATATATGTAATTGACTAGACATCTCCATGTCCCTATAGCCCATGAAACCTGGCGCTATCAGTCAACTTACAATATAGTCATTGATAAAATCACCTATGTCCAAGTTGGTGATTTCAGACTACGGACTTGAGATAATTCATAACTGCATTTCACTTAATGGGGTTTCATTTACCAGAACACTTAAGATAAGCCCATTTGCGAACTACGAATTATTTGGACATTTTATTTATTATCGTTCAACACAATATATAAATAAAGATGAAATATCATATATCATAAAATCATCCAGTCGAACATAAACTTAGTGTCTAACACTCTAAACATAAAATGTAATAGAAAGCAATCTCAAAGCCATTCTCCAATGTGTTTGAGACCCTTAGCCCTAGTGTGACCATCATGCTTGGGATAGACATAAGCTTCGTCAATGGATTTGCAATATTGTCATATGTATGCACCTTACACATCTTAATGTCAAATAAGGTGAAACATCCTCATCAATACGATCAATTTGTCATCACCCTTAAGAAATCATCCTTGGTTCTTCTCAAGAACTTTAGGATGTTCTTAGTTGCACATTAATGTGCCTCTCATGGAATCGATTGGTATTTGCTACATCTGCTCAAAGCAAATGCAACATTAGGTTGTGTACACACCATGACATAGGTAAAACCCTTTCTTGGAATCTTGCATATTGAATATATTAAGAATCTTATCTATACATAAGTTCCTTGATTCAATTTAAGCAATCTCTTAGATCTATCTCTATAGATCTTTATTCCAAGTATGTACAGTGCCTCCCTAAAGTCTTTCATTGAGAAACATGTCTTTAGTCATTCCTTAATGGACTCTAACATCGGAATGTCATTCCCCATAAGTAGTATGTCATCCACATACAAGGCTAGGAAGACCACTTTACTCCCACTAAACTTCTTGTATACACAAGGTTCCTCTTCACATCTGATGAAATCAAACTCTTTGATCTTTTCATCAAAGTTCCAACTTCTGGATGCTTGCTTAAGTCCACATATATACATCTCTTAAGCTTGCATACCTTCCCAACATCACTTGGATCTTCAAAACCCTCTGGTTGTGTCATATACACATCCTCTTCCAAGAATCCATTCAGGAAGGCGGTTTTGACATCCATTTGCCAAATCTCATAATCATAATATATAAGCGGCAATAGCAAGTATTATCCTAATGGATCTTATCATGACAACTAGTGAAAAGGTCTCATCGTAGTCTATACTATGAATCTGTTTAAAACCACTGGCAACTAATCTTGCCTTGTATACATATACCTTTTCATCCTTATCTGTCTTGATTTTGAAAATCCATTTGCTCCCTATGGGTTTTACCCCATCTAGCAAATCTATCAAGTCCCACACTTGATTTTCAAACATCGAATCCATTTCGGATCTGATGGCCTCAAGCCATTTCTTGGAGTCTAGACTCGTCGTTGCTTGCTTATAGGTATTAGGCTCATCATGTTCTAGCAAAAGAACATCAAGGTTCACATTCAAGATGAAATCATCATAACATCTTGGTTGTACCCTTGGCCTATCTGATCTACGGGTGGGTTCAACTGGTACAACAACTGGAGCTAGAACAGTTTCCACAACTACTTGTGGTTTTTGGATCCTCTTGTTCCGGTTCTTGGATGATTTGGGGCCATTGGCCTTCCAAAACCATCAACTCGTCCTCGACATCATCTATGTCATCTCTTTGTTGAGTTTGTTGCTCTTCATCATGAATTGGTTCAAGATGAATATTTCTCCCACTTGACTTATTGGAAATGAACTCTCTTTCCAAAAAGACATTATCCCTTGCAACAAACACCTTTTTTTCAGCGGGACTGTAGAAGTAATATCCAAAACTACCTTTTGGATACCCTATAAAATAGCATTTATCTAATTTAGGGGCAAGCGTATCTGTTTGTAAACGGTTTACATAAGCTTCACATCCCCATATCTTCATAAAAGACAATTTTGGAACCTTTCCAGTCCAAATCTCATATGGAGTTTTGTCTACAGCTCTAGACGTAGTCCTGTTTAGTGTAAGTACAACAGTTGTGAGGGCATATCCCCAGAAGGATACCGGAAGGTCAGCAAAACTCATCATTGATCGGACGTCTAACAAGGTCCTGTTTCTCCTTTCAGATACACCGTTAAGCTGTGGTGTTCCCGGAGTAGACAATTGTGTTACAATCCTACAGTTTTTCAAATGATGATCAAATTCATGGCTCAAGTACTCACCACCACGATCTGATCGAAGTGCTTTTATTTTCTTGCCAGTTTGAGTCTCTACCTCATTTTGAAATTCCTTGAACTTTTCAAAGGATTCCGATTTATGTGACATAAGGTAAATATATCCATATCTACTCATATCATCAGTAAATGTGATGAAGTATCTATAACCACCTCTAGCTTCTGTACTCATTGGCCCACATACATCAGTATGTATAATGCCCAATAGCTCAGTCGCCCTTTCATTTGTTCCTTTGAAAGGTGACCTTGTCATCTTGCCCATCAAACATGACTCACATGTATCAATGGATTCACAATCCACGTCTTTTAGAAGTCCATCTTTATGGAGCTTCTTCATGCGATCTAAACTGATGTGACCCAAACGACAGTGCCATTGGTAGGCTTCACTCAACTTACTTGATTTTTGCATTTTGTATTTATGTTATAAGATGCTGTTGTAAGGTCGAATACAAATATTCCATTAATATTTTGAGCACGAGCGTAGAAGATATCATTCTTGCGAATAATTATACCTTCATCTGTAGTGCTAAAATTAAAACCTTCAGCATAAATTACTGCAGCCGAAACAAGGTTCTTTGTAATACTAAGAACGAAATAACAATTATTCAGTTCTAAGGTTAAACCAGAAGGAAGAGATAAACTAAAATCTCATACGGCAAGTGCAGCAACACTTGCTCCATTTCCGACGCGTAGGTCTATCTCCCCTTTCTTCACTTGTCTCCTATTTCTTAGTCCCTGCACATTTGAAATAATGTGAGCACCACATGTGGTATCTAATACCCAAGTAGGACCATTATCTAATGTGAGGACATTGGTTGACAGTAATTCAATAACATAAATACCTGAAGTGTTGGAACTCAAAGTCCCATTCTTCTTGTCTTCCAGGTACTTGGGACAGTTTCATTTCCAGTGTCCCTTAGCCTTACAGTGGAAACAATCATGGTCTGCAGCCACCCTTGGCTTCTCACCACCCTTAGGTTTTGCAACTTCCTTGCTCTTCCCTTGGGTATTGTTCTTGTTCTTGGCTACCTTCTTGAACCCTTTCCCTCTGTTGACGTTAAGAACTTCCTTCTTGTTGTCAGTGGGAGTATTCTGCTCAGCAGCTTTGAGCATACCATGGAGTTCGTTCAGGTTTTTCTTAATACCATGCATATGGTAGTTCATCCTGAATGAGGCAAAGCCATCATGTAAGGAGTGCAAGACGATATCTGTGGCCAACTCTTGGTCATATGGGGTGCCTAGTGTCTCCATACGGCTAAAAAGACCGATCATGTTGAACACATGGGGACCTACTGGCTTTCCCTTCACAAGTTTGCTATCCAGTATAGCCTTGTGAGTTTCATATCGTTCAATCCTTGCCTGTTCCTGAAACAGCATTTTCAGGTTGGAGATGATAGTGTAGGCATCCTGGTGTTCAAACCTCTTTTGAAGGTCAGGTTCCATGTCTGCTAGCATCAGACAAGTGACAGACAAAGACTCACTCTTTAACTCCATCACTCTCCCCTTCTCCTCATCTGATGAGTTGTCGGTGATAGTAGGGATAGGGGTGTTTAGGACGTCCTCACGTCCTTCGGACATGAGAACAATTCTCAGATTCCTTTCCCAATTGAGAAAATTCATTCCATTCAATTTGTTCTTCTCAACTATTGAGCGCAGGGTGAATTTCAAGTTATCGTTCGACATAATGCCTATATATAAAAGAAAATGACATGCAAATCAGTATATGTTCGAAATGCAAATTACTTAATATTAAACACCTTTAAAATAAGTAAATGCGCATTTTATTCAAATTGTTATTGTTCCTTGTGAATAAAATGATTCCAAGATCCCATTATAGACAAGACTTAACGTACTTTTGCACTGCCTTAAGTCTTGTGTGTTCAAGGTAAGTAACAATTACTAATTATAACTCCTTATAATTCTTGGTTGACGATCCACATCCAATGTAAAATCATCTTCATGCCTCAAGATCTAAAACTTTGCCTTTTGGTCTCTCGTTGGGTACAGCCATATCAAGGTTTATGAACCCCCATATAGATTCACCCTCATTAGCCTAAGATTATGGAAAGACACCCTCACTTTTGTGAAGCCCGTCTAACCAAAAATCCAGAGCTGAATGGGTTATGATGTGGAAAGGCATTGCCCCAATTTACCTTTGGAACTTAAGTATTTTATTTGTCTTTTATTTATAAGTGAAAAAAATGGCATAAATAAAGACAATATAAAAACTTAAAAGAAAGCATTCAAAATGCAATAATTGTGATCCCAGTATGGCCCCTACGATGCAAAATTTTAAAGATCTAATCTTCATGGGTCTCCACCCCCGCACCCTTCATGGATCTCCATCCTTGAACTTCTTATGTCTTCTTCTTCTTGTATTACAATATTTCCTAATAATCTAATTACCAAAATTAAAATACAAAAATACATAACGATACGCAGATCGTGTACAAAAAAACATAACGATGCGCATATCGTATTTATGGGCCATACTGATCACTTTATATATGCAAGCAATATATCATAATATAAAACAAGCATAATAATTAATCTCAATTTAAAATTAAATCCTTATATGGCATTAATCAATATTAACCATAAAATGTAATAATTGGATTAAATTGTATGAAAAAGATATAATATCAAATATTAATCTTAAGTGGGATTTCCTAACTTTTAGGAAATAATTAAAATAAACAATATCATAATATTATCCATCTTAATTTTATGGGCAAAATCTCAATTCACCGATAAATATTTTACAACCAAATATTTTACGGCAAATCTGTTATATCAAATATATTTTGAGATCTAGCCAAATATTCACTCGGAAATCATCCACCGTTTCGGTTCCATCATCGAATCCGACTCGGATCGGTGGTATTCTATTTCCATTTCAATTCATACAATTTCATTTCTCAATTCATCAAAATCTCAATTTCAATTTTACATTTTATCCATATAGAATTTACAATCAATTTAAATCAAGATCCGCATAAAAAATTAACAATTGATCTATTGATCGTATCAATTTATGCAATCAAAAATTAACAATTAATCTATTGATCGTGTCAATTTATGGAAGATGGCTCTGATACCAAATGAAGGATAATTAGATGCGTTTAGCGGAATTTCAGATCATATCTAAACATCTAATCGTAGGATCTTCATGCATATTGATAGATCAATTATTGTTTAGAGGATACCTCTTGATGCGTGAACCGGATCTGAACGGAGAGGATTCGGAAGATCAGAGCCCCACGTGTTGCTCCTCTAATTGGTCCACACGAGCCCGGTCAAGATCTCCTTTGCCTTCGACTGCTAGGACGAAGGTCGAAAGGGGAGTAATCAAATTACACTGGATGGTGATGGTGAGCAAATCAACACTTTGATTTTCTCACTTTTGCTATTGTGCCTTCGTACAACCTCTTGAGAAAAATTGGCAACAACCTTGTCTCACTTTCTCTACGTACAAGTTCTTTCCAAAAGATTAGCACACCCACGGTGGAAGCTTGTGTGTTTTATAAACAAAAACTGAAGTCTTAAATCAACCTTTTGATTTTCTAACGTCACTTGGGTGCATCAATCTCATAGACCATACATCCCACTTAATTAAGAAGAGCTACGTGCTAATACATTTATCAGCTGAAGCCCAACAGCCATGTCCACACATCTCTTTAACTCCTTAATTGTGTAACTTCTCTAATTAACACATGTCAAAACTCCAATTGTTTATCTTCCTATTTATTTCAAAAATAAATAATATTTCTTATTAATAATATATCACTTATATATATATATATATATATATATATATATATATATATATATATATATTAATAATTAACCATCAAACCCGTTGATCTATCCCATCAACTCAATGTGGGTGACCTTATAGGACCCGTTTATAATAGTCATGGAGTTAAACCGTTTAACACCATTAATCGTAGTTGGCTTCTAGCAAAGCACTACGACTCCTAAAATAATCGGATTGTATATCTCTATCAATCGTCTTATCCCATGTTTAGTCATTGCACATTTAATTAAAGGACACAATTCCTTCAAGAGTTTGATTGATGCACACATTGAGAGTTATGGTTTGGTTGAGTTGTGTTGGAGATTTAGGAGTCTTGATTCCCGAATTTTATTAAGCACCACATGGCCAAATAATTTCATACCCTTATATTTCTTACCAAGCCCCATTACAACCCCGCCGAATGGAATCTTCCTTGAAGACTTCTATTGAGCGAAGTCCTCCTAATAATTCTTGTTGCATTTTCATAATTGGTTGCGAAGTGGATTCATATTTAAATTGCAATGTTTATGAGATTGTATATGGAATTGAGTTGAGAGATGATCTACATAGCCTAAACACATTGAGAGCTGAGTGTAAACACATTATTCCTGTGAGGTTGGATTTATATTGCCTATGCCTATGGATCGCTCATATATGTGTGATGATGTTAAATTCACTTGTCTTACATTGCTACTACTTTAGATGTTGCTTTTGACAAAAGGCGAAGACTTGAAGGATGTGTTGTAGGTATTGGTTATTGTTTAGTTATTGCTTGAGGACAAGGAAGTCTAAGTATGGGGTGATTTGATGTCTCTAAAGTAGCCATGTCTTTATGCATATTTTAGTTCCATATTCTATACACTTTGCATATTTCGGGTTGGGAATATGTCGAATTTATGTAGTTTATGTTAATTTGTCAGAAATAGAGATCTACATAAGTTTCTGTTTAATATTTCAGAATATGGAGCCATTTCGAGGGAAAACCAAGAAGTCAAGACGGAGGACACATTTTACTCTATATCGACTAGTCTTCGTCGATATCGACAAAGACATGTCCGGACACTGCACTGATCGAGGAGCCTATGTCGAGAAGTTGAAGACGAAGTAACCCGACTCCAGCAAGTTACTCGAGATCGACAAAGCACCAAAGCCCATGCCCGGAGTCGAGGAGAAGCCCACCCGAGGAGCGCTACCCGACCTGGTCGAGCATGCCGGACGCTGAGCAACACTCTTCGATGTCGAGGAAAGTCATCGAGATCGACAACCCCAGGAGCCCATATCCGAGCATGTCGAGAAGAACTGCCCGACTAGCCAAAGCCACATTAGTCGATGAGCCATCTTTACTCGATGTCGAGGAAGTTCTTCGAGATCGAGGACACCCTGTGAGCCTATGTCCGAGCAAGGTCGAAGAAAGCTACATGACATGAGTGAGCCAGCAAAGTCGACGACGCCACTCAACTCGAGATCGAGGAACCTTCCAGAAGCCACGTAACGCGTTGAGCAATCCTACTCGGTTTGGGAATCCTTGGAGCCGAAGATTTCCAAGTCTATCCGATTTTATCAAGATCTATCATGAAGGAGAAGATTTATCCACTTGAAGACTTTTAGATATAATTCCCTTTTTCGATTTATTATTGTTATTTCTTTTGTTTATCATTAAGCCTTTAGATATAGATAGAGATATTCTATTCTTGAATAGCGAGGATTAGAAGGCTATAAATAAAGCCCATGGGGCTGATTTTAGGAATGATCCAATTCAATTCACAAGGTAGAGAAGTAGTTCACAGAGAAGGTTTAGGAGTTCGAAGGTTTTAGAGTTTTGGCGTTCAACGAGAGTTGGATCGACGGGATTGTAAAGTCTTTGAATTTAGTTTAATGCAAGTTTCTTTTCATCAATCAATGTCTGAGTTTGCAAGAAAGCACGAGTAGTCCACCCACTTCTAGGGTTGGGGCGAGCCCGACGATAGCCCTGCGTATTTGAGGTAAAGATCCGACTTTTATCATGTTTTGAGCATCTACTACTTGTTATGTGTTTATTACCCATCTAATGGAGGTCCATGCTAACAACTTGGATTGTAAACATAAAATCGGTAGAGACAATTAGGGTTTCTTGAAAGAGTTGTCTAATTGTTGGAAATGGCGAAAGCTTAGTCCTTCGATGCGAATTACATGATTATCTGTTTTATTTTTGCCTTATGTATGCTTGGTTATCGTTGTTGCAAACCCCAATCTTGGAAGTCTTTTTACATACAGTTTAGTTTGGAATCCCAAAGCATTTGTTTTACTTTATTTCGTTTTAGTTTTCTGTCTTCCTCGAGATCGACTAGCACTCCTCGATCTCGAGTTACTGATTCTCGATCCAGCATCGCCGTAGCTTCTGTGTGCAGGTGATCGACAAGAGCCAAACCGACGTCGACAACCTTATTCGATCTCGAGTAAATGTTACTCGATCTCGACCAAAATCGTCGGGAGTTGCTACTGCGCTGTTCGACTGTCTGATCTTCTGTCGAGTAATTGTACTCGAGATCTAGGACTCATGTTATCGACTTCTGTGAGATTTCTCCGCTGCCTAGGATCCGCTGACACGCTTCTTCGTGGATCGATCCTGACTTCCCGCTACTGCATCAGGAGGAGGTCTTGTAATTATTTGCGTGGGCAGAATCTGGTTTGATTCATATTTTATATTTTAAACTCGATTTCCTCCTACAACAACATGGTGTACTCGACGTCGACCAGACTCCTCGACGTCGAGTGGAGTTCTTCGTCTCGAGTGATTTCTGCTCAAATCCGTGTGGTTTTGTCGTCCAAAGCTACTCGACGTCGACCAGTGTTACTCGACGTCGAGCTGAATCGTCAACTTCCAGCATTCTGTTATGTTCTTAAAACGCACTTTCCTGAGTCCTCGTTCGTCGGATTGATGCATATGAGCATGTGTGGAAAGCTCTTTTTAAGGACTACAACTCTCACGAAGACATCAAAGCTTGATTCAGAATGATAAATGGTGAAAAGTGGCGTTTTCTCCAGCTGCAACATCCTTAGCTTCTTCATGACTTTACTTTAAGCTCCAAAGTGCGTCCGATTTCTGCGAAATTAAACAAAACTAGTGTAGACCTCCATAATTGGCTAATAAGTGTAAACTACATAGAATCTGTACTATTCTAAACCCAATGATATGAAATGTATGCAGAAATCGATATAAAAGTAAGTGTAAAACATGACAAATTAGGCTCACAACAATAAGTAGTCTCTTCATTAAGTTTATGAGAAGAATGTGCCACAAAAATAAGTACATCTTCCTGTAAAAATGATTGTATCCCCACCGCTATCTAAATGAACAGGGGAGAATTCAATCGTATGTGTGACTGTGGTGTTTAGAGGATGATGGGCTTTTGAAGGGGGCACTTGGGTCTTCAAGGGGTCACGGAGCCAGAAGGTTGTGTTGGTGGACGAACGTATCGACTACGTCGCACTGAAGAAACATGTGATGGAAAAGTTTAACATTGATGGGAGGAGGCACGAGGTGGAGCTCACATGTGTCAAGCCGAAGAAGGAGAGATGCGGGTCGTTTGCAATAGGAGCTGACGAAGACCTGCAGGCCTTCAAGTTTGTAAATGGTATAACTGGAGAACGATCATGGCATATTGACCTCCATGTCTCTCTGCGAAGCAAGCTTGCTTGGGATGTGGCACATACACAAGGATCAACAACGGGTGACTTAGTCGGGGTGGGTATCTCTGCGTCGAAAGGCGAGGATTGTATAGTACCGTTAACTGGGCCGCCGATGACCTAAGAAGATCACGCACATACGACTCCTGATTGGCTGGTGGTGAAGAAGACGAAGTAGTGGTAGCCGGAGGTATCCAGGGATTCCAGGCAAACCAAACCAGCGTCTAGTTAGATAAGCAGTGCATCGAGTTAGATCAAAGTACTGACGAGTTAGGGATAAATGAAGAGTTGGAGTTGAAGTTGGCGCAGAAGGCAAAGAAAGTTGAGACAATTAGACGTTGGAAATAGGTCATTTATGTGAGCAGTGACCCCGAAGATGGAGTCATCCCACCTGGTAGGGATGGACGGGTGCCCATTGACATCAGCAGCTCCTCCTCCGACGATGAAGTACTCCCAAATGCGGTGAAACTGGAGCTCGGGTGCGCAGTTCCGACGACCCACCCTTGAATGTAATTGCGGGGATCCTTCCCATAGAGACCCCCTCTCCTCCAGCATCAGCATCGTATACTTAAATCTCTTGGCGGGCGAACGCTCTCCGCCTTTCATTTCCACTAGGAAGTCCACCTCGAACTCGTCCACCCTGAGCTTCTCCACCCCGAAGAAGTCCTTGACGGTCGACTTGTCCCCATCATTCTCCTTGGGCAGGAACACAAATGAGCACTTCAGTGCGGTGACCACTGCAAACTTTTGGATGGAGAACCGAGCTATTTTGTCGTGGATCATGTACTGGGTCTCATTCTCTTTTCTCGTCCGCAACTGCCGCTGCAGGACGTAATGGACCAGCTGGGCTGATAACTGGACACGCAAACCAAGCCTTGCGATTGCGTCTGATAAGACATATTTAGATAGGCATTATAGAGTAGTTTTAGTTGCGTTTCATAGGTGTTTGGTTATGTTTTAGGGTTAATTGCATATTATACTCTTTTAGTGGTAGAGATCGGAAACTACACTATTTTATTGGTTTTATGCAGATTTGTAGTGCCGACATGGTGAGGAGCTTGGGAAGAGACCAAAGAGGATGTCAAAAGATCAAGGAACAAGTCAAGGAAGGATTAGAAGGCGATTTGGGAAGAAAATGAGCACAAGAACAAGAGCGAAAACAGAGCACATGGAGAAATCATCTCTTTAAGGTTCTGAGAAGTTGGATTCAGCTTCTGAGTTCTTCATGAGAGTTGTAGTCTTTGAAAAGAGCTTTTCAACGCATATTCATATGCGTCAATCAGACAAACGAAGACTCCAGAAAGTGCATTACAAGTTCAGTATGTGAAGTTGTCAAGGCGGCACCCGCCGTGGTTTAGGCGGCGCCCGCCGTCCCATCAGAGCCGGATCTGCGCGAGCGGCCCAATTACTTTCTTTATGGAAACTCTATTCTAGGGTTTTTCCGACCTCTTTAGGTTATATATGAGGTTTTTCTGATCCGTTAGAGGCAGACTAACGTTAACATTCAACCACTTTTCTCTATTCGATTCATTAGTTTAGTTTAGTTTTCCATTCAAGAGAAGGGATTTAGGTAAGCCATGCTTGGCTAATTCTCCGTTGTTTTCATCTACACTTTCGAGACATGGTTGGTTGTTTGTGAGTTTCTAATGAAGTATTGTTTCTCTCTTTAATATCTTTCGATCTCCCTTGCGATTATTGGTGATATTATTGTCATTAGCTACCATGATAGTATCTTGCTAGGTATTTGTTCTTTTTTCATTGAATGAATTCCGTAGTAGCATGCTTAGGATTGTGAGAACCTTCGTTTGATCATGACTAAGTAGGGATTTCGACATATGTCTTAAACATCGGTTACCTTGCACACTTGGTGTTATTCATATGCCTAGATTCTTAGGAACTTGTGCTATCTTTATGTTAAATCTTTGTCTGTGCTTAGATTGCATAAAGGTGTAAGAGATTAATTGTGATATTTGTGCTTTAATCTATTTAAACTAAGATGGGAGGAATTCGTAGAGAACACTTCAATTGGATTCAACGACCAATAAAGCCAACCAATGTCGAGAATTTGTGGATGAAAACATCTCTTTTATCTATCCTTTGCATTAGTTTAGATTAGTTTCTTCTATTTAACTTATTCCCATATTTTGCCTTTCAATCAATAATTGCACAGTTCTTGGAAATACTTTTTTCTCTGTGGGATCGACCCCTTACTTGCATTCTATACTAGTTTGTTTGTTTGGGAATTATTTTGATAAGGGAAACCAACGACTTTCCCTCCGTCAGCAGCCAACGGGCTTGCCATCAAACGCTTCCAATCCCCCTCACTCAGGTAATTGTCGAGGTTGGCAAGTAACTGGGGCCGCCCGTACTGGTTGACCCGATCCTTGTAATGGCGGTACAGTCCTCGGGGACATCATAAATGGCCTGCACAATGGGGTGAAAATGGTAGTCGCGCATCGACAATACGAATTTTCGGTGATCCACACTACGCAAACCATACCTCGCCTGTTGTTTGTGAATGGAGAATCCTTTTTATAGAGCGGTTAGTCGACATGTTCTCCTTTGCTGGATATTTTGTAGAATTGGGAAGCAAAACCTTAGGACGCTCCATACAAAGCTTGTATATAATGACACCAATCACAATGCACATGACAATAAGGTTATCTAACACAACACCACTTTCAATGCACATGACAATAAAGACACTGCAAACCATTTCCCACCGTACACATACCAATTGCCGCATGCATGTCACCCTTAAACATATCAAATGTCTCTCCTTTGTTGGATATACGTCGAGGTAGTTTCGAATTTCACATGATAGGAAGAGTTATAAACATGACAGAAATCAAAGTGTCGACAAATCCATTAAATGTTCAAATGTATCTCAAGATTAAACATATCCAAGTCGCCCTACTCTTGGTATTTCATATTCCACATAGTCATTTCCCAATTCCCCCAAAATCCCCAATTCCTTCAATTTCGCCAATTCCCCCATCTAACTACAACCAATATATCCATTTTCCTCCATTTCACCCCACCTATCCCCAATTTTACCCAATGTTCAAGACCAACTGTTAATTTCCCCCAATTTCCCTTCTATCCCCCTCGTCAAAACCTCTGTTCTGAAACTTTCCATCCCTTGATCTTTATATGCCGATGGTTACTTCTTACATGACAGAAGGGAAGCTGGAATAGAAATTTTGTTCTTCATCCTATTTCAAACAATAAGAAACACATTTGGTTCTTCCACTCGATTCCTCGCCTTATCAATTGATGTCCACTAAAATAGCCATGTTGAAATACACATTTTAGCTCCATGTTCTATATACTTTGCATATTTCGGGCTGAGAATATGTTGAATTTATGTAATATATGCTTATTTGCAAGAAATAGAGGTCTACATAAGTTTTGGTTTAATATTACAGTATTTGGAGCCATTCCGGGACAAAACCAAGAAGCAAAGACGGAAGCTAAGCCTTACTCGATATCGAGTACTTTTCCTTGATATCGACTAAAGAAGTCTAAGCAAAGCATGATCGAGGAGAAGCCTGATTGAGAAACATAGTAGAAAAGCCAACTCGAGTTGCAGTTTTACTCGATGTCGAGGAATCTCCTCGATATCGACTAAGTCCAGCACCAAACCTGATCGAGGATTCGAGGAAGCAACACCATATCGAGAACTGAAGACAAAGTCAACTGAGTTCAGAACTTTACTCGATATTGATAACATTACTCGATATCGACAAGACCTGAAGCCACACCTGGACTCGAGGAAGGAAATCTGATCGAGAAGTTGAAGAGCAAGACACGTCGAGCACCATTTACTCGATATCGACAACATTACTTGATGTCGAGTAAACCCAGAACCATATGTCCGAGCCAGATCGGGGAGAGGTTGCTCGAGCAAGCCAGACGAGCCAATATCGACGACACATTTCCTCAATATCAAGGAAATTACTCGATATCGAGCAGAAAGTTTCTGGGCCGCGTTACGTTGTGGACTGTCCGAGTCGAGTTGGGCTTGCTTGGGAGCAAAAGAGTCCGAGTCTATCAAGTCTATCAAGGTTTATCCATGGAGAGAGGATTTATCCACACATGAAGATATTTAGATATTTCCTTTTAAGATAAATGTTCCTTTTATTTAAGTTTTATCTTTAGATATTAGATATACTTTCTTTCCTTGATTAGCAAGGATTGGAGGCCTATAAATAAAGCCCATGGGGCTGAGTTTTATTCATTCAATTTCAGAGATACAATTCCACATAGAGTTTTAGGAGTTCAAAGGTTTTAGGGTTTTGGCATTCTACGAAAGTTGAGTGCCGGGATTGTAAAGATTTTGAATATAGTTTATTGCAAGTTATTTCTTTTCAATCAATGTCTGCAATTGCAATGAGGCGCGAGTAGTTCACCTACTTCTGGGGTTGGGGTGAGCTCAACGAGAGCCATGTCTGTGGATTAGCGATTGCAAAAGGAGGTATTTTGTCGTTATTTTATTCTACTCCCTATGTGCTTCATCTTTGATTGAGAAATTGAAGAACTCATGTTGTGAAACTTGGGTAGTAATTAGGATTTCTATTCGAAAGATTATAAATTCTAGTTATGAAAAGGAATAGATACAATTAGGGTTATTTATCGCGAGATTTATATTCCTACTTGTCGGATTAGGTGAAAGCCTTCTCCTTTATCGATAAAGTCACCGCCTTTTATGATTTATTTTCTGCTTGCATGGTAATCGTTGTCGCAAACCCTAATATTGGAAGTTCTCTTTCATTCATCAAGTTAAGATTCAAAATTTGCTTGTTCTTTACTTTCTATTTCTCCTCGATATCGACTACTGACCTTCGATTCTAGATCGCTGTAGCATCTAGTTTGCAGGAACTCGACCAAGGCTAATTCAACGTCGACAAAGTTTACTCGATATCGAGTAAATCTACTCGATATCGACAACATCCAGTGACTGTTGCTGCTCTGTTCGACTTGTCCGATCTTCTGTCGACTAAACCCTAGTCGAGATCGAGCAATCTGTAGTCGACTTCTATCCGTGAGATTTCTCTGTTGCCTAGGATCCGCTGACCAGCTTCCCCGAGGATCGAACCTGACTTTCTCTTGCTACACCGGGAGGGAGTCTTGAACATTATTTGCTGGGATCCAATCAGTTTGCTTTACTTATTTCGTATTTTATTTGCAATCTCGATTTTCTCTTACAACAAATTGGCTCCATTGCCGGGGAAGCAATCATTCGCGCCTTAGGTAGTTAAATCTCACGTCTGCTTTGAGTTACTTCACAGGTGTATGCGCCGTTCTGGTCAACCACCTGAGTTTGACAGCTTAAACGAACCAGAACGCCTTCTACACGTCCACGCTAAACTAAAAAGAGTCATGGCGGCCACATAAACACAAGAACAGCTGATTGAGAGGCTTCGGAGGGAACTAGCCGCCAACAATGCTGCTCTCGCCACGGAGAGAGCAGGCAGGGAACATGAAACTGAGCGGAGGAGGCAAGCAGAAGCTGAGCTTGCCCAATACCCTACCACTACAGAGGATTACATGCACCCGACTCTCGTCGTGCCTGAATCGGCTATTCTAATCCCTGAAAATAGCTTTGAAATTCGCACTCACTTCCTTATTGAACTTAAAAATAATGCTTTTCATGGAAGATTTAATGAATGCCCTCTTGAACATATTACCAATTTTTCTGACATGTGTCGTACTCTTGCTGAAGGTACAACTCTTGAATATGTCAACATGAAGGCTTTCGTTGGTCGCTTGCCGGTCCTGCATTGAAGTGGCTTAAAGGACTGAAACCACGATCCCTCACAACATGGGCTCAAATAGAGAAAGAATTTCTCAACAAATTCTTTCCTCCTGCCAAGACAGCACTCCTCCGCTAGAAGATTACAGCTTTCAAACAGAAGTCTGGGGAGCCGCTGGCAAAAGCATGGGAACGATATAAGGAACTGCTGCGATCTTTCCCTACTCATGGACAGCCACCCTATGTCATGCAGAATATCTTCTTCAATTCTCTTAACTAGACCACTAAGGATAGGATCAATCAGTATACTCGATATGAGTATTTGACGATGCCATCAGTTGACGCATGGGGTGTACTCGACAAGCTCACCAACTACGATAACAAATATGGGGCTTCTACAAACTACGATGAAGTTGTCTATGCCAGGCCAGCCTCATCCACGCCCCTCTATGAGCCTTCCAAGGAGATTGACCCAGATGTTAGGGAGCAGTACTACAGAGATAAAAATCGCAAGCTCCTCAAGAAAATCAAGTATCTCTCTGTCAACCAGCCTTGCAATGAATGCGGATCACAGCGGCACACCACTACCGAGTGCCCACACACAGAACAAGTCAGGATGGCAGAAAACCGCGAAGAGGTAGCTTATGCAAGGGGGTCCCAATTGCTATATGGGGGACCAAAGGTTTCAAGAACCACAATGGAGCCAAGGTGCCCCTAGGAAGCCCCCACCATACAGAGCTCCAGGACATCCAGAAAGAGATCAACGGAAGGGGATCTACAGATAATCCTTGATGAGATGCGCCGAAATCATGCACAGCAGCAGTAGTCTACAAGCGCCATCAATAATCAGCTCCAGAATTTCAACACAAGATTTGGAGAGCTGGATATCTAGAAGAAGAGCATAGAGACCCAGATGGGTCAATTCCCGGCACAGATTCAACGACCAACCGGGCAACTCCTTGGGCAAACAGAACCAAATCCCAAGGGGAAGACGGGACACGTCGCAATTGTAAAGCTCAGAAACGGGCACCAATTACATGAGCCAGAGGTCGGAAAACAGCAGGACACAGCGGAGCAGCAACTCGACATCGACCAAACACAACTCAATGTCGACCAAGGTTTGGTCGATATCGATAAAATTCAACTTGATGTCGAGGAGAATCCAGGCCCAGAGTCGTCTGCGCAGTACATCAACTCGAAATCGACAACAATGGTCGATATCGAGGAAACTCAAGTCGATATCGACAAAAATCTTGTCGATGTCGACGACTCTGCAATACCTCCGATGTCTGTTCTAGCTCCGAAGAAGAAAAAGACACTACCTTTCCCTTCCAAAGCGCTAAAAGATCCCACTGCAGGTAAGTTTAAACGTTTTGTTAATATGCTTCGAGAACTGAATGTCTCTATTCCTTTTACAGAAGCTCTTCAAGAGATGCCTGCGTATGTCAAATTCCTGAAGGAGATTCTGAGCAACAAGCGATCCATCTTAGAAATCGCAAGCGAATGCAAAGTGCTCCACTTCCCTGAGAAGAGACCTGACCCTGGTAAGTTTTCTGTTACTGTGGGATTTGGACAATATAAATATGAGTCCTTGTGTGATTTAGAAGCAACTGTGAGTATCATACCCTTATCAATCCGGCGAAGGGTGAAGATAGGGTATATAGAGCCTGTGGATGCCAAGCTATACATGTCAAACAATACAGTAGTCATCCCTACCGGTATGGTCGAGAATGTCCCCGACCAGGTTGGTAAGTTCTTTATTCCCGCTGATTTCTTTATTATAGATTGTGCTGAAGATCCTACTAGCCCTATTATTCTTGGTAGACCATTCCTAGCTACTGCAGATGCCAGGATTAGTGTCAAACAGCGATTGCTCACCTTCACAATAAGCGACGAGGTCTTAGATTTCTCTTTTGGCCCTGAAAAAGAGGAAATTTCATGGCTGGAGGTGAAGAGCATCAGCAACCACGAGATCGAGCAAACGACAGGGGAAAACACCAGAAATCAACTTGACATCGACAAAGGCTCCTCGATGTCGACCAAAGTGTTACTCGATGTCGACCAATATTCCTCGACACCGACTTCCCATGCTGAGCACCAGACTTGCCAAGAGCCTAAGTATGGGGTCCTTGTACTCGATGTCGATCAACATTACTCGACATCAACCAACCCTAAGCCCGAAGATTTCTGTTTTGGGCCCGAAAAGGTAAGTTCAGGTATAAGTTCTACTCCTCCTCAGTCCATTAAGAAAATTATAAATAATTTAAGAGAAGGTAAGGCCCCGTGGCGAGAGAATCTGTGGAAAATGAGAGCTGGAAATAAAAGGAAGGGAGAAAAGGGAGACTCTGCAAGCAACCACCTATCAGCTGAGCTTGCATACTACAATCAGGACCTAGATGATCCAGGAGAAGGGCCAAGCACAAGCGGGCCCCACATTGACGGTCATTGAGCACAAACGGAAAAGTCGGCCTAGCGACTCTAAAATCTAGAGCATGTATATAAAACTTTTTAATTTTGGGACTTTGGAACTTTTGATTTTGGTTTTTGGTTTTTGTTCTTTAGTTTAGAATACTTCATGTGGAAAGTCTTGTCTTCGTGTGCAATCTAACACTTTTAGGTCGGCAAGCATAAAAGGATCGCGAAAGGTGAAATAAGAAGTCCCTGAAAGATAGTCGAAATCGACTAGGCCAGTCGAGAACGGCCAAGAGAAGCAGCCCAGTTTTACTCGATATCGAGTAGGCCAACTCGACATCGACCAAGTAAGAAAGCTCCTCGACTTCAGCATTCCACTCGACGCTGAACATTTACTCGATATCGACAATATTCCTCGATATCGACCAACCCAGTTCCTCGACAGCTTCTGTTTTACTTTCCTCGACGCATTAATCGGTGAGTTCCTTCCTTTACTCTTGTTTTTTATTTGATTTTCATACATTGGGGACACTATATATTTTAAGTATGGGGTGGGGAAAGAGCTCATTATCATTATTATATGTTTTATTCTTGTTTTTGGTTTTACATGGTGAATTTTTTAGTAAAATTTTAAATTTTTATGTTTAATTGCTAAACTCAAAATTATATGAGACATCTCTCATTGCATGTAAATTGTTCAAGAAATAGTGTCATGAAAGCTTTAATTGAACTCGACGATGCAAAATTGGATTCATTAGAGATATAGCGTGAAATTGCCTAGTAAAGGGAAGTCACAATGAAATGCATATTTTCTTGAAAACCATGAAAAGAGGTAAAATTTGAAGTTGCTTTTGACATGTTGCATGATAAGAGGATGGAGGACTTTATATTTCCATATAATGCTCACATGTTGTTAAATCCCAGCCTTACCTATGCTTATGCATCACAAAAAGCCATATTATGCCTTATTTCATATTATTGCTCCACATGATCTAAATATTGTCATTCTTTACCTTATTTCCTATCTGGGGATTATGTTGAGAATGATGTTATATTATGGAGATTATCATATGGTGTTTGTGTTGTGGTTATCATTATTGGAGTTTGGTAGGAAAAAGTTTGAATGCACATGACAATAACGACGCTGCAAACCATTTCCCACCGTACACATACCAATTGCCGCATGCATGTCACCCCTAAACATATCAAATGTCTCTCCTTTTTTGGATATACGTCGAGGTAGTTTCGAATTTCACATGATAGGAAGAGTTATAAACATGACAGAAATCAAAGTGTCGATAAATCCATTAAATGTTCAAATGTATCTCAAGATTAAACATATCCAAGTCGCCCTACTCTTGGTATTTCATATTCCACATAGTTGATTCCCAATTCCCCCAAAATCCCCAATTCCTTCAATTTCGCCAATTCCCCCATCTAACTACAACCAATATATCCATTTTCCTCCATTTCACCCCATCAATCCCCAATTTTACCCAATGTTCAAGACCAACTGTTAATTTCCCCCAATTTCCCTTCTATCCCCCTCGTCAAAACCCCTGTTCCGAAACTTTCCATCCCTTGATCTTTATATGCCGATGGTTACTTCTTACATGACAGAAGGGAACCTGGAATAGAAATTACGTTCTTCATCCCATTTCAAACAATAAGAAACACATTTGGTTCTTCCACTCGATTCCTCGCCCCATCAATTTGTGCAATCGGTAAATAATCGGTGGCGTTAGGGTTTACTTACTTGAAAACCGAAGGTCTATCACTTGTATTCAGTGTTTGTGGCTGGCCTATTTGATGTCAGCTTCTTCTTCTCCTCTACAGACTTTCTCTTGTTCTTCTTCAAACTCCTTCCTCTTCTTCCTTCCGTTTTCGATTTTCTGAGAGAGAGAGAGAGAGAGAGAGAGAGAGAGAGACTCTAGGCCTCCCCCTTCCCCTTTATTAACCCTCTCTTATCGGCAGTTGAGTTGGCATGTTTTTTAAAAACCTGTCAATTTTCTCCCCATCCACACGTCTCACTCTCTCTCCACCATAACTGTAGTCGGTCTCTCCCTCTATTGTAACCAGTTGGGATGCAATTTTGTAAGGGGTTAGGGTTAAGTTTTTGCAATTAATGTGGATAGGGGATATGGAGTGCAAACCCAACCGGGTTTTTGGGTTAGTTTTGCAAAAAGCCCATAATGATAAATTAATTCCGATAAATCATTATCTAACTCCACAAATTCTAATAAAATTCCAAAAAATCTTAATGTATTCCCGTTAAATTAGATTACAAAAAATAAGGCTCTGTTTGGATTCTCAATTACTTGTGATTATAATACAAGATTTTAGATTATAATGAATTTAACAAATAAGTAATGTTTTGGGTAGTGATTTTACAAATAGATTATAATCTATTGGTATAGGAGAGAGAGAGAGAGAGATCTGATGTGGCAGCAAGATGCAAACCCTACCGTTGTTGTCGTCGTATCCACCGCCGGCGTAGGTCTCCAATTGCATTTGGGTGTCTCTGGAGGTGTTGAATCTCAAATCCTCATACGCACAAGGTGATTTCTTCCAATTGAATACACAGATCGAGAGAGACCACCTTCTGAAACCCTAATTTTTTTGGGGGGAATACAATAGCAACAATAAGAAGCTTGAGATGACGGTGAAGGTTGGGAGATCAGCCAGTATAGATGTGGAGATGAACAACGCGGGTGAGAATGACGTAGAGGACGAAGAAGATGATTGTGTGGATGAAGATTTCTTTGTCGTTGGTCTTCATGCCGCTGAACTTAAGCGGGCGATTGTAGCCAAGAATCTGGAGGAGAATCCCGGGCTGGAGAATGACGAACAACACCATCCCGACCAGAACTGATCCCCAGTCCGCTATTGTTAATTGTTATGCTCCGAATCTGCCAATTTGTGTTCTTAATTTGCTATGCTCAGAATCTACCGATTTGTGTTCTTAGCAGATCAGCTGCCTTCGAAGTCGAACCGTCGCTGCCTCCATCGTTGTCGAGCATTTGGTAGCCACTACATTCAGGCAAGTGGCTTCAAGTTCCCAGATCTGAGAGAGGTGTAATCCGAATATGAGAGAAGACAATGGGGATGGCTCAATGAGTTGATGTCGAGGAGGTGCAGAGAAGGTGAAGCGGCTATCAGAATTTAGAGTCACCTGAGAAAAATCAGAGAATATGAGGCCGAGAAACGGAGATGTGTGCTTCAAATATGGGTGGGAGGAGATTGGTGCTTCAAATCCGCTACGAAATCGATCGAATATGTTGGCTGCGATGGGGGGAGGAGTTGTTGGTGGCTGGGGTCGGCGGCAACGGGATGAGGGGGGTAGGGATGGCGGTGGTGTGTGGAAGGTGATAATATATGTGTATTTTAATTATAAGTAACTTTTGAGTATAATACATATATTTTACTTATAATCATAATTCAGTGGGAATCCAAACAGACTCTAAATAAATGTGTGTGTATTGGGTGTGCCTTAATTCCGATGGAGTGCGCCTCAATTTGTTTTATAATGCAATTATAAATATAAACACTTTGATAGTGTTTGTTTAACCTTATTTATAATGTGTTTAAAATAGCTTGAATTTAAAATTAAATACCATATAAATTGTGTTAACTCAATTTGGACTATTACGTGAAGTTTATAATTATATTTAAAGCTTAATATACTTATATAACACAAATTTTAAGATATTTTATTTTAAATTTATGTTATTTAAAATATATTATAAATTGTTTTAATCAAACACTTTAAAAATATTTATGTTTATAAATAGAAGTTTAATTGATTTGGAATCCAAAACGTTAATCCAAATAGTAGTTAGGGCATTCTCATTAGATGGCCTTTAGGCTCTTGAAGTTGCCAAGCAAGCAAAAAAAGAAAAGAAAAAGCGAAAATGCTATGAGCCCGAGTTAGTGAGATCTTACAGATGAGAATGGGAAAAAGGAGGCCCACATGAGCTTTTCCTTGAACATGTGTAGGCGTGTGGACAGTGGGATGAGGGGAGCTGAAGCGCGTCGTTTGATAGGAGGGAGGAGTAACGTTTTGTGTTTTGCAATTAAAACCCATGGCAGCAGGAGCTGCCGCATGACCCTATCACTGGACGCCACATGTCGCTATGACACCACTTATAATTGCACAGTTACACCACATAAAATGTGTTTTATGACATATTTTGTAATAAAAAATAAAAAAAAATGATATTCAAGTGTGAAATAATTTTATTTACAAATAGACACCCATTTTGGATATGCTTTTTTTATAAAAAATTATGCAAATAATATACATATACTACTAATACTAGTATTTTTACCAAATAAAAAGCTATGTTTTCTTTTTTTCTTTTTCCATTTTACAATTTACTAAAAATCTAATACTAGTAATAATAATAATAATAATAATTGAGTAGATGAAAAAGATAAATAATAAAAAGCAAATTAAGAGTTTTAGAATGAAGCTTACGAAAGAGGGTGTAAAACTGTAAATAATAAAAATTTGAAATGCGACTTAAAATGATGTTGTAAAGAAAAAATAAGTTAAACCCGAGTCACGAATGAACCTGAGCTTACATTCGTGTAAAAATCTATATATAATATACTAAAACAGAGGCCGATGACGCGACCTCGCTGCCACGGAATTTTCTGGATTAAAACGGAATTATATTTTGCCTATGTGGCATTTTCTGGATTAAAGTGGTATTATATTTCTGGCCCACATCAATTAATAAACGAATATAGTTAGCGAAAAACTTATCTTTTAATTTTCTAGATTAGAACGAGATTATTTTTGCTTGCATGACATTTTCTGGATTGAATTAGTATTATATTTTTGGACCCACATCAATTAATAAACCAATATAGTTAGGTAAAAAATTTATCTTTCTAGATCACTGAAATTAATTATAACTATATTTCAAAAGAAATCTATATAAAATATATATTAATATATGTACCATCTTAATTTGATGATAAAATTTGTGAGCGAAAATATACCCATAATACTTATATAAAATATATATATCATGCCGTCCAATCTATATACATACACTAAAACCGATGCATTGGTGTTTGCGTGTCGGCGCGTGAGTGCATCTGCATACGTGGCGGCGCGTGAGTGTATCTCGCAAAACTCTCTCCCGTCAAAAAGGAAATCTCATAAAAATAATTATTTTATTTTACCATTAACACATATAATTGGATAGATAGAAAATCTTATAAAAGAGTAAATATTATATAAGGAAAAAACTATATCAATATAATTAATTGTTATTTTATATCTATCTGTATTATTTTTTGAGGCCAAAATAAATAATTAAAATATTATATATATAGCCATATATGTAGTCACAATCCATCCGTAAATAGATATTTTAGTAAACAAATGTAATAAATATATACTACATATTTAATAAAAAAAAATATTAAAATATTTTTAAAAATCAACTATCTAATTAAATTAAATGAGATTTAATATATTAAAATATTTTTAAAAATCAACTATCTAATTAAATTAAATGAGATTTAATTAACCATAGATTAGAAAAAAAAACTTTTACGTAGTACCTTATAAATGTAAATTTTATTTATATTTTGAGAGAATCTAATTAAAAGATATTTAGATTATATATAATCCGTTGAACTAATTTTATTTATATTTATATTATTTTTTGGAGAAAAAAATAATTTATATTTAGATTAACGCATTCTCCGTCCATGGGACGGGATCTACACTAGTATATATATAAATCTGTAGTTCTGTAGCATGCATGCTGATAATGTGAATCAAAACCGAAAATCAAAAAAATATAACGCCATATGTACCTAAAGATGACTTGGATTTGTATGATAAGGAAACATTGATGGTAATCCAAAGGAAAGTCTTTGGAAATTTGAGCAACCGGGTTGATGGAAATTTACCCCATATTTTTCAGTCTATGATAATGGACGCGATATAATAGAAATGTTAAAAAATATTATATAAAAATCAAATTAAAAAATACCATATCTATCTATCTATCTATATACATATACTAAAACCGATGCATTGTTGCCTGCGTGGCGGCTAGTGAGTGAATCTGCTTACGTGGCGGCACGTGAGTGCATCTCGCAAAACTTTCTCCCGTCAAAAAGGAAATCTAATAAAAATAACAAGATAGTTCTAATCTATATAATTAAAAATAATTATTTATTTTACCATTAACTCATATAATTGAATAGATGAAATATCTTATAAAAGAGTAAATATTATATAAGGAAATAACTATATCAATATAATTAAATGCAATAATAGTAATAAATTTGGCATATACCGATATACAAATTGTCATATAAGTGTATCTCCATCTGGATTATAAATAATCTATCCAATGGACGGTTTATATATAAATTACACCATATGGACGGGACCTAAAAAAGACATTAGGTTCACCAAGTTGCCATATAGACGAATTTTATGGCGGGTCTTTGGGGTCTAGGCGGGTCTTGGTGACCTTGAAGGCCTTGGTGGAAGGATGAGGTAAGGGGTTTAGGCGGGAGTCTAGGCGGGCATTGAAGGGTTTTTTTAGAACAGTGATCATAATTACCAAAAATATTAATAGATACATAGTAGTAAATATTTGATAGGTGTTATCGATTATTTTTGGTGGAAATAATTAATTATTTCATAGTTATTTTATTTATATATATACAATTGTTCAAGAGAATGAGTTATTTAGATCTAGATTAATTTTAATCTTATATTTTCATTTATTATTTTAATTATCATAATGTAATTCATATTTATTTATTTATTTTCATATTTATAATAGGATTTATTTTTATAGATAATAAATGTAAATTTATAATATTGTGTTAAAATATTCCCGTGCAGGGGACGGGGCATACACTAGTATCTATATATAAATCTACATCTATCTATCTATCTATCTATCTATCTATCTATCTATCTAAAATACTAAAGTAGAGGCCGCTGGTGCGATCTCACGTCCACGGAATTTTCTGGATTAAACGAGATTATTTTTGCTTACATGTCATATTCTGGATTAAAATGCTATTATATTTTTGGGCCACATCAATTAATAAGTCAATATAGTTAGGTAGAAAACTTATCTTTTTAGATCAAATAATCTATCTAATATAACCTTATATCTTAATTCGATTAAATAATTAATTGATCATTCAAGGTAAAATAATTAACAATAAACCAAAATCTTTCAACTTGATAAAATCCACCAAATAGTTTTTATTAAAAATAATTATATTTAGAACTACGTACAACATATAGTTTAGCGTTCGGTAAGTTGTTAGTATATTCAAATAAAAATAATTATATTCAAATAAGTTACAAAATATTATAAAAAAACGTAATATTGTAAAGGCTTGGATTTTCAAATCCTAATGTTTTGGAAAAAGGGAATAAAAAAATAGAATGGATTCCGACCGGAATATAAAATTTGACGAATAATTTCCATCCTTTTTTTCCTCGAAAATTCAAAATAATTATCGTATCGCGATATCCTTGTCGATTTTTAAAATCTAATTGATCGAAAGGGCGATAGTCAGAAAAACTAACATTTGAGAACTAATTGCGAGATTCAAAATTTAAGTATTCGGGATTTATTTTCAAGTATTAATTTAACCAAATTCACACTCAACTCAATTCTCACCTTACCCTGCAAACTGAACCCCTCTCCCCGTCATTGTTCATTCACATCACCCTCATTACCATCACTTTCATCTACTCCCTCTCCCTCCATTCCCTGGCTGATCATCACCACCACCGTCACATTCACCATCACCTAAAACCTCCACCGTCACCTCCATTGTCGCCTCCAGGCTCCAGCCCACCTCTTTCTCCTTCGTTCTCCTTCCACCCAAGGATCATCGACAACCCTCGACACCTTCTCGGAGTCACCAGCAACATCCCTAGGAGCCACCCACAGCAGCAGAGCCCCCACCGGATCCGCCACGAGAGCCACCACCGGCCCCCGAAGCAACCCCGAGCCCTAGCGCCACCACCAAGGTCGCCGCCCGACTCGTTCTCGAACCAAACTTCCGGTAAGCCGTTCTCACTCGTTTTCGATCGGAATCGCCCTCGGACTTCATCGTCACGCTCACACACATCCGGTGCAGGTCCGACGAGCCATCGCGAGCCACCGACGAAGCCCAGAACTCCGATCGAGAGCTCCGAAGTCGCGAAAAATCCATCTCGGTGAGCTTCGAATTTATCCCCGTTTCGATTCCTTTTTAGTCTTTTTCGATGTCTAGACTAGTCGGTAGTGAGAGAGGGATGAGTGCGGGATGATTGGGCGAGGTCGAGAGCTCCGACAGCTCGAGAGCGAGACCGAGGGTGCAAGACGAGAGCAGAGACGAGCGCATCGAGGCCGAGCAGCGGCGGAAGCAGCTGGGCATGGGAGTGTGAGCGAGGAGGAGGCCGTGAGTCCGAGCACTGGGCAGCTAGCGGGTGAGGCGGAGGAGCTCAGCTCGAGAGCTCCGGTCGCCGGCGGGAGCGAGGCCGAGCTGAGCCATGGCGCATGCGGGCTTCCTTCATTTGAATTAGGGAGGAAGAAGATGCAGCGTGGCCTTGTGGGTCCCCCTACCAACATATTTATATAATTGTTATTTGGTTAACCGGTTGGGATTTGTCGGTTCGGTTCGATTCGGGTTTATCCGTTCATTAAATTATTTAATGAGATTTAAAATAAAATATAATCTTATTGGGGGTTTAAAATATATTTTTAGACTTGAAGATTTAAAAGAAATTTGGAAAAGAATTTCAAGATAGATCGGAAAGCAATTTAATAAATAAATTGAAAAAGGATTTTAGCGAGTATTTTCAAGGGTCGGAATTCTTAATTGTTTAATTCGAATTTTGAAACGGTTTTGGAATTAACCTGGGAGTTATACTTGTTCGGTGACTAACTAGCATGATAATATGATCGTTTGACTAACGGTATGAGATGTGTGACTAATAGCATGAATTGTGGTGATTTATTATAAGAAGTTATATGTTAGTTACTTATTATGATGATATACATATTTATATATGGAAATGAAATGGTAATATGCGAATTCGACTAAGTATGATATGGAGATTGTCTAAGCTAATGAGTTGGCAAGTTATGATGAAAGCGATATGAGGTGACGAAACGAGATGAGAAATTGAATTGAGACATTAATGTTGTTGATGATGGGATGGTTAGCTTATATATGTTTTATGTGAATCTTGTGTGTGTTATTTGATATGCTTTGTGTAAGTTAGACTTAGACTTATTATGTTACTTATCTTCTAGGTGAGCTCTAATCTGCCTGGATTTGCTTGATTGCTATATTGCTTGGATTCTGCGCTTCTCCAAGTAAGTTCTTTGAACTTACTCATGATGGGCGCTCTATGCACTGGGTGTTATATAGTAGGCTAGTGTTCATGCAACATACGACTTAGAATCACGCTTAAGATCTAAAATGGAAACCATATGACTTGCTATATGTCTTTGCTAGAAAACGGTTGTTATAGGTGTTTATTGGATGTGGCATTTTTCTCTATTCTTGTCATCTTAGTTGGGCTTATTATAGAAAGTTGCTTGCACTTGATGGGTGAGGTAGGCTTTTTGGTAATTAGTCGCCATAGGACTCTTAGAGCATTATGCCTTATATGGGTGTCGTTGTTTGCCTTCCCTTCATAGTTAGTAGGCTCCTTACGTAGGGACGGCCTGCACCGTGGGTGAGGTAGTTCCCTTTGAAGGGAGTTGCTAGAGGATTCCTTATGAGCCTAGAGGGGCATGCTATTTGGCATTTCTTGTAACTGCGCGCCTCTTTATTTATGTCCGCACTTAATTATTCGTATGCTTATATGTTTAAGTTCCGCTTTGCATTACGCATTTCATTTTAGGAATATGATGCTTATTATATGCCTATCAGAGTGTGTTTACACACGCGCATGAGTGACCTGATGATTGACCCTGACCCCCCTCATTTTTTTTAGATTCAGGTAACCGCTAGCCGCTATCTTTGCTTATATGGATGCTTGGCGGGTTTAGACTTTTGGCGTTAGATTGAGAGCTCGAGAGACCACTAGATTTCCTCTCTTTTACTTTGTTTTGTCCCGGCTCTGCCGTGGCACCTTTGGGATTGTATTTTGCTTTAACTTCACTTATGCTGGTTGCATGCCTAAATGGATTTTCCGCGTTGTAGACTTAGGACAGGCACAGGGGTTTACCCCGGGGTCTCCGATGGACCTTACGGATTTGGGTGAGAAATCCCGCTTTAAACTACAAATCTTCGGTTTCAAACCTTCAACCTGTACTCGGAGCGCAAGATCCTAACGAGGGGTTTTATCCCTCGAAACGTAACTCGGGAATCATAATCCCGGGCCGTTACAAATATAGACACTACGTACAACATATAGCCATAAAAAATTGTTAGTATTCCAACCAATTTTATTAAAAAATAAATAAATTGAAGTGAATATTCCTAGAACTTGAAATATTGGATTAACGTTGAGTATTAGCTAGGGACCTAGGAAATGAATACGGAAAGCTATCTTTTAAATTCATATCAATATACTTTACAAAGTTTAAACAAATTAACATAATACAATATAATTTATTAACAAAACGCGCAAACGCGCGGGTACCAAATACTAGTGTACTGTAAAATTGCCATCCCAATTTTGACCCTCCCAACATGATTCCCCATATGGATCATAGAATTCCCACCTATTATTGCCATGGAAGTTAAAACTCTGCAGAAGAGTGTGTACGAACGGTAACGTGTGGGGGCGCAGTAGCTGATTACCACCCACCGGACAAGAAAAAGCAACCCATCAAAATTCAAAGCATATGGTCTCCACTCCACACACACCAAATCAATCGTTACACTTCACCACTCTCTCTCGACTCTCCCATTCAAACCCATCTCAATTTTCAATTTCAAATACCTTAATTTCAAATTCCAATTCCAGAGAGAGAGAGAGACCGAGTAGATTTCGCAACCATAAACCCTACTCCCATAATTTCCTCGGCGGATTCGCCCGCAAAATCACCAACAACCTCCCTCCACCTTAATTTTCTCTCTGCCGACTTTTCATTATTCCAAGCTGATCGACATTTGATTTCTCTGAGGTTTGGAGTTAGGGTTCGTAACTGCCACCGCTCCATGCTCTGCTCCTTCTGAAGGTGCTGTTACTTTTTTAGTTTTTATCTTGTGTAAGATCGAGTTGTTTTGTTGCAAGCAACTTCCCATTTTGCTGGTAGATGAACGAGTCAACAAATGTTGATTACCTGCTCTTCGGATTCCGAGCAGTTGAGAATGTATTTTTTCGGCCTTTGATTTTTTCAATTGTCTGTTGAATTGATCAAGCTTACCTCGTAATTCTTCGCCTTTCCGCCCAAAATTACTAGATATGTTATTCCATATTCATAAATTTCGCTTCTTGTCGCCTTCCAAAATAAATTAAAAATTGTTGGAATGTTTATATTCTGTTTTAGTATCCTTTCATGTGTGTCAACATGGGCCGTTTCGTTCCCTTTTAGGTTTGAAGTGAGGTCCGTGAGGATGAAGCCATAACTGTTTTGGGCGATATTGAATGGTCATACCAGCACCCACTTGCAGCTAGGATATTTGGAACCTTTGTAGGAAACATTTGGCTTCTGGTTGAATTGACTTGGTATATTTTTTTGTTTGAACATAATGTGATTCTTTTAACTAGGGAACGGGATCATTCAAGGTGTCATCGGTTTGAAACATTTATTTCAATATCCTTCCCATATGTTTTACATTCTAGTCAACTCAAAATATTAATTACCGTGTGGTTGCTGATCTAGATTCGTAGATGTCATTTTGCAGATTATAAGTGTTTACAATAGCAGGGTAGGGTGCATTGGATGCTTAATTTTTTTTTTCATATCTAAATTCTGAAAATGCATTTTGTTTCAACTTAATTTTCAAACATCAAGTTTCTACCCTTGCAGAATTGCGCTTTGGGGAGCTAGATAAACTGAATTTCATGAGTGTGTGAATATCTTGTTTTGGGGGCATTGCTGCTTCTAAACTGGTAGTTCTCCGGTACTTATCGTGCAATAAAGATGGCAGGTCCTTCTCGCAGGTTGTATTCCATTATCTTCTAGCTCATAGTTTTCTCATAAATAACTACAAATTATACTCAGGTCTTACACAATCTTCGGGGATTAAAGTTTCATTTTCTTGCCTCTGAAAAACTCCAGCATCAAGTCAATAGGAAATGACGTTCACATGCATTCCCACCATTTTTTTTGCATCATTTTTACAATTTTATCCTTAAAATTTATTGCAGTTCAAACTTGAGAAAATCAAATGACACAATGAGGCTTGTTATAACAACTTTTGTTGGGGTTGTTCTTGGATTCTTCTTGGGATTATCTTTTCCATCAGTCACGTTGCCCAAGGTAGGTTATTGTTTCAATTGTGATTTGCTTTTTGAATTAACCTATCTTTTGTTTTAATAATTTAAGTCCCTTATATATTCAATGGTTGTATGATATTTTGTATGACATCAATAGATGAACATTCCTACCACACTGCTTCCAGCAGTTGACTTGACATACATTGAAGATAAGTATTCTGGCCTCTCAACGCAAGCTTGGCTGAATGCTTGGTCAACCTTGAAAGGAAGAAAAGCAGGCCCATCAGAAGCACAGAAGTTCAATGAGACCAGCGTATGGATTCTTCTGTCAGTTTCTAAATTTGTTGATCAGTGCCCAGTTTCTTTAGTTGATGCTGCTGGAATGAGTATAATTACTAGGATCTTGGATGAATATAGATTGTACTACAGAATAACATCATCAGCAGTTCCAACTTTATCCGAAATTTTGTTTAGTCAATAATAGCCCTCCATCAAAGTTTGTGTGATCCTATCTTAGATAGATTAGCTAGTAATGATATGGATATTATTAAAACCCAATTAGGCATAGCCATGAGCAAGTACCAACTAGATTAAGGAGGAAAGGGCCATAGCCTGCTGCTGGGCATTGTTTTTGCTCAGGGCTTACATATTGTGCCAGCTATGTGTTTTGTATGAAGAATCTTTGATGCTGCTACAAGGGTTGATTAAACTTCAACTTAGCTGTATGCTTTGATCTCTGGACTTTGGTTTAATTTTGATCCTGCTACAAGGGTTGATTAAACTTCAACTTCGCTGTATGCTTTGACCTCTGGACTTTGGTTTGAGTTTCAGATCCACAAGTTATGTTGGGTGTTATAATATGTATACTGGATTGTGCGAGATTGTGGCACATCATCTCCATTAGAATTTTAATATAATAAGTTGTTAGGAATAGAAATGTTCAGAGAAGTTTCTCTCTTCTTCCTTGCTCCCGTCCTTGCTCATGCACTCAAGCTTAACACAGAGACATGAACAAGAACAAAGCTGTTGGAATTTGGTTAATGTTGTGTGATTTGATAAACAGCCTTAACTCTTAGCCTAGTGACTCAAAACTCAGAAGTCAAGTGTGTGAAGATGTGGTTTATTTCCAGAGTCCATGACAGTATGACACTATTTGACATACGTGCCTTGGATTGTTGCTATTCATGTGTATTGTATGCCAATTGTCTTGAAAAGCATAAATTATGATCCGAGCCATGAACAGTTATCAACAGCTAATATTTATGGGTAATTAAAATAATTGTAAAGGAATTTGCATCCAAAGAGGGAGCTGAAATGTTGAGTTATTTTTATGTCAATAATTCAACCTATTTAAGAACAATCTTCCATTCTGAGGTGCTGGCCATGTTGTCTATCATGATAATATATACTCTTTTGTATTTCTATATGTAGATTTGGATCAAGAGCAATCCTCGAGGTGCTGAGAGCCTGCCCCCGAATATTCTTCAATCTGAATCCGATTTCTATCTTCGCAGACTCTGGGGTAACCCTGAAGAGGTATGTCCCTTGTAACTTTACTTAATATCTTTCTCATTGGTATAAAAATGTATTTGTTTTCTACATATAAGGAATGTTTCTTTCAACTTTCAACAAATTTGAATGGTGTTGCTTCTTGCTGGAGCGTGGCCCAATTCCTATTCATGTTTTTTTTGTGTTCAACTTTAGAACATGAATGTTCTATATTATGCAGAAGAAATAGTTCTCTGAGACTCTGACTCTGCGACTACCTTCTTTTTAAAACCTATTATACTCATTCTACAAAGCTCATATGATTACACTATCGAGGTCTCCTGTAGGAGCATAAAGAATGTTATTCATTCTCGGTGTTGTCTTCTGGGTTTCCTGCTGCTTTTACAATTCCTTTCTGAGAACGCTTCTACAATTCCTACCCTTAAAAATTTTGATAAACTTTTTAGTTTATCAGCAATCATGGGTTTTGCAAGGTGTAACTCAAACCTCTGTTGTACAATAGCTGAAACTTTGTAGGCTGCGAGTATAATAGGTTTAATTAGGAGTTTTGATCTTAGATGTAAATTTAGGAATTTCAAGTTTTGCTCTTAGAAGTATAATAGGTTTAACGGATTTGATTTGAATATTTATTCTCATTTTTCTTGTTTGTAATTTTTTAATTTAATGAGTGAACATACTTCAGGACTTTACTCGCACACCGAAATACCTCGTTACTTTCACTGTTGGATTTGAACAGAGGGCTAATATTGATGCATGTGTTAAAAAGGTACAATCCTTGAACATCCTCCTTTCACCCCCACTACTATACACACACAAAGAAAGAAAGAAAGAAAAATACCAAAAAAGGAAGGAAAAAAAAACTCTCTCAATTTCCATTTTCCCATTTAATGTGTTTGTGATGACAGTTTTCAGAGAATTTTACAATTTTGCTCTTCCATTATGATGGGCGGACAAGTGAATGGGATGAATTTGAGTGGTCAAAGCGGGCAATTCATGTTAGTGTTGTGAAACAAACTAAATGGTGAGCACTGTGGGTTACATTCTTCTTGGTTTTGACATAATTTCTGATTTGCTTACAGATTGTTCAACAAAATATGATAATATTAAGTTCATTTTCTATTTGCTGGAAGGGAATATTCTGAGACCTCTCTGATTATGTATGCAGGTGGTATGCTAAACGGTTTCTACATCCTGACATAATTGCTCCTTATGATTACATCTTTATCTGGGACGAGGACCTTGGAGTGGAGCATTTTAATGCTGAGGAGTAAGTTACAAATCCTAGCATATGTTTCTGATATTCGCATTTAGATCCTTGACCTTGAGCTTATAAAATTGTTTCGATCCAGATACCTCAAGCTCGTCAAAAAGCATGGTCTAGAGATCTCACAGCCTGGTCTAGAACCAAACAAAGGTTTAACATGGCAGATGACAAAGAGAAGGGGAGACAGCGAGGTCCACATGTGAGATTAATCTGTTTCAATTTATCCCTTTTGCCTAAATGTTGCTCTGGATGGCCTTTTGTTTAGCTTCTAGCATCATGCTTCTTTATTTCAATTGACAGGACAACAGAGGAAAAACCTGGATGGTGTGCGGATCCACTATTGCCTCCGTGTGCAGCGTATGAATTCCACTATCATGCTTCATTTCCTGCACGCTAAACAAGTTTTTCCATGAGCTATTGTTTGAACTTACCACTTCTGTCAACAGGTTCATTGAAATTATGGCACCAGTCTTCTCAAAAAGTGCATGGCGATGTGTTTGGCATATGATACAGGTTGGATTCCTTATTACTATTTTTATTGATACTGCACATTTACTAAAGAAACAGCACATTTACCAGTAAGTGTTCCGTATGGAAATATATATAATTTTTTTTTCCCAATTATTTCTAGAATGACTTGGTCCATGGATGGGGTCTGGATTTCGCTCTTAGGAGGTGTGTTGAGGTTTGTGACTGTTTCCGAGTTCTTTCGTATTCCTTGATTTGTCCACTGGTGCTCTACTCTGAATTGATTTCATTTAAATTATGACTTCACAGCCTGCTCATGAGAAGATAGGTGTTATAGATTCTCAATGGATAATTCATCAAACTGTGCCTTCGCTAGGGAACCAGGTAATGAAAGAGAGACTCAGAGGCCATCTGGTTAATGATGATATTTCAATCAACTCCTGAATTAATCTCTTTCCATTTAATTTCATGTACAGGGCCACTCTGAAAATGGGAAGGCTCCATGGGAAGGGGTAATATTCGCATTCTCATCTCTTTCACTCTTTCTTATTCACCTTGATGTATTTGCGGTTTCCAAGACTTGTGGAGCATGTCCGCAACCATTTTATGCATATTTTTCCATCATATGCAATGGCTTAGCATCTCTTTATTTGGTATCTTTATCAGGTAAGGGATAGGTGTAGAAGAGAGTGGACAACGTTTCAAGACCGCATGGCTAATGCGGAAAAGTCATATTACGAAGCACTCGGATACACCTACCATCCATCGCACTAGGGTCTAGGGTGTACACCTGTAGATGCAAATGCTCCGAGACTAACACATGTGAGTAGAGCGTCAACTTGGGGGATTTGAAAAAGTAAGAACATCTGTTGAACTAGAACTTGTGCCTCTGGTTCTTCTTTCTTCAGCTTGAGACTGTTGTGACTTGGTGTGTTAGCTAGTGTTCTTGCCATGTTCCTTCTTCCTCCTTTTAGATTAGCTTTCAGACTGCTGTGCAGCTCAGTCATGTTATTGTCGAAGAACGAGATCATGTGTATAGCCTGAAAATTTATGCAAATTTTCAGATGTTTCCCCTACAATATGAATTTGAGTAGTTACTATTCAAATTTTACCCAACTAAACTTGAACTGACATAGAAATATTGTAAATGGGGTTATTCTGATTCCCCATGCAGTTTTGTGCTCTGATTTTAGGGTGTTTTGGTATATGAAGTTTCCAGACATACTATAAACGTTCAAAGACACCCAGCTTCAGCACTTAAAGGATACATGTAGAAGTTTCAGATGCATAATTTGCATCTTTTTACTTCCCTGTTGGCTCTAATATTTCACTTCTGTTTTATTTGCCCCTGCTGTTGGGTTTCATATGGTGCTGAAAGTTAATTTTTGTACTATTGTTATCAAATATCAAATCCACCTAATTTTATTAATCGTATTTGATGAAATTAATTGAATGCTTCCATATCGTTTCATTTGTTCTATATCTTATCTGTGTAAAAAGGGAAATCTGGAGGATTGGAGGGATAATAATGTGTATTTTGTGGCTGGATTAGTTAGTTGTGATGTGTTATATAGGAGGAAGCAATAATCCACCACACCACAAATCTTTGCGACGCAGCAGAAGCCTTGTGCGATGCTCATGAAGACAATGTGAAGTAATGGTTGCTTGATCTTCCAGTCTGGGAATCTCCACTTGCGCTCATGGCTTCGTTGTCAACTGCATTGCCCAAGAGAGACTGTGAAACTATATTGAGTTTACTTGTCCAAGAGAGACTAGCAGATTTGCGCCAAAGCGCAGTGGCTGGGTCCTTATAACATCAAGGCACCTAAAAGCCTAATATCGCCCAAACTAATCCCACAAAAAGCCAAACAAATGCACACAAAGCCATCAGTTTGCATTTTGCACGACTACGATCTTTACAAGCAAAAAACCGCAAGATTTCTGGCTTTCCAAGTGAAGCAAATCAAATGAACACAAAACCATCAGTCTGGCATTGAAACCCTAACCTGCGCCAACCAAGCCGAGTGACGTTCCATCCTAAAACCAAAACCAATTGGTGTTCACCTACGTACAAGGCTTAGATTCACTCTATAATCAATGTCGTATTCTCAACAATCCACGCATCAAGAGAAGTTTCTTTATGGTTGATGTGTATCCAAGCAAGAACCCTATCAAGGAAGGACCTGTTGCACATAAGGGCACGCTGACCATAAATGCTCTTCTCTTGGGTCTCAAGTCCATTCCCACATAGCACACACCTTGGGGTTGGGTCAATGTCCATGCCCCTATAATATCAACAATCCTCCGTTTACTTGTAAGCCTCTCCTTCGATGCCAATTAACCGCACAACAAACCCATCTGTTCCATTCCATCTGCATCAACCCTTTCTTCCCCTTGCAGAGCACCATTAACCAGAATTCAGAACGTGGTAGAAGAGAGGCACTCTCCAGTCTCCATCATCAGTCTAATAAGTTGCCCATCAAAAATTTCCAGCTAATTCTACTTAGATCAACTTTAATGATACCAACAACAAGCTCGATCATTTGCCACCACATTGTTATGAGCAATAGAGAACGTCCCAGAATATACGCCCCTTGATCGAGAATCACACACAATTTTAACCCTCTCGGCAACAAGTAAGAACCTTTATTATCATAGTATTCATGAACGTGTTGCAACAAGATAGACGCCTCAAATCCTTCACATTTGTTGGCCTTTGGTATAAGACTGATAAAGGTCGCGTTATGTTGTTTTAGAAGCTTTCAAGTCCAGAAAAACTCCTCGGTGGTTCGAACCGGGACTCTATAACTAACTACTCCCTCCGTTCAACAAAACTTATCGTTTACTATTCACGCACGCTTTTTTAGAATGATAAAAACTATATGAAATATTCATTTTTAAAAAAAAAAATTTTAACAAGTTTGTCCTTATTAATAATAACTACGAAATTGTTAAAAAAAATTATTTAAAAAGTCGATATTTTATATAGTTTTTAGCTCCTAAAAAAGCGTGCATGAATAGTAAAACGTCAAGTTTTGTTGAACGGAGGGAGTATAAAAGAGAATCATTTTTTTTAATTAGTTGTCACCTGTTGAGATGTGAATGAGACCAAGAGTACTCGAAAGTTGAACCTAACAAGCGGGTACTCTGTCAATTGGTTTTAGAATGAAACCTTACTCGGCTTGTGTGATAGGCTAAGCGTGGCCATGGGTCTGACCCGGCGGGTCGACGGGTTCGACCCGCCGGGTCAAGGGTCGGGGAAGGGCGACCCGGACCCTAACCCGGGAATTCCATGGGTTGGCGGGTTCGGGTCACCCGGCGGGTCAAAGGGTCGACCCGACGGGTTTGGCCCAGGTTGGACGGGTTTGCACTTGTTCGGGATTGTCAGAATTGTCGAAAACGGGTATTGAACGCATATATGTTTGAAAAATATCCTTTCGTGTTGACAAATCAGAACTTTAGGTACAAAATACAATATTACATATTATAATTTTCAAGACTACAAGTTTACAACTATAACTATAAGTTTTACAATACAATCGTACAATTTGTGTATTAGTGAGTGAGGGGGGGGGGGGGGGAGGAAGAAGGGCTTGAATCGGTTTCCCGATTGCCTATGTATCCTCCCGGGGGTGAGGAATCAAAGCCCACGTAGTTCTTTTACCTGTGTATGTCTGAACCTCGGCCCGGTTAGCTACTCTTCTAGTCTTCTTGATCGTCGGACCCTCCACCTCCTGAGCCATCTGTGCCCGCGCCGTCAATGGAGCTCCCAACGGACTATGTATCTACTCCGTCATCATCCTCGGAATCAGTCCCCAAGATGTTCTTCTGCATCCGCATCTCCGCCTTCTTCCAATCTGCAAGGCAAACTTGGGCTTCGAGGTTCTCGGGAAGCAACCTTGATCTCTTCTCCGAAAGAATCTGACCTCTGCGACTGAAAAGCTGCTCGACGGCTACGGTGGAGCAAGGTGTCCCAAGTATTTGTTGGGCGATTACCTACAACGTCGGGAATCTTTGTCTTTCGGGACGGCTCCACCACTCAAGGACATCGAAATCTTCTTCTTCATCGTTGAGAAAATCAAAGTTAGTGGACAAATATTCGTCGAGCTCCGAGTGGGGGCTCGACGAAGATCTTGACTTCTTTGACCCAAAGATAACTCGGGCAAGTGCCTTAGTTCTAGCGGTGATGCTAGTTCGTGACCCGCTTGAACTGGAAGGCACGGGAGGACAACCGGAGGGCGCTCTATCGCCTGTCAAATATTCAGTATATAATTGTTCTAATAATCTTCTAACTCTAGCAACTATAATTGGAACATTGCAATCGGGATCTTCCTCAATTCCTAAAGTCGGAAAATAGTTTTCTAAAAACAATTTAACCCCGTTTAATTTATATCTAGGGTCGAAACAACACGCTACGAGGAAAATGTCGGGTATAACTTTGTAATATGCGACCCATTTCTGCCGCATCTCCAAAGTGGCTTGGGAAATGGATCGCACGTTAATCCCGTCTTGAAGGGCTATTTCTACGTTCATTGCAATAAAACAAAAAAGGTTTGATGTAGGCATGTAAACGTGGCGAAAGTCCAAGTTGCGTCGTAAAAAACTTTGAAAACCTCAACAACATCTCGGGCCTGAGTCCAAACCTCCGCAAAGATGTTTGACCCTTCGATGTTTTGTGTTGCAAAACCGGAAAGAAGTTCCTTGTAAGCGATGGAATCATAAATCATTGTGTAAGTCGAGTTCCACCGAGTGCAAACGTCCTTGGGGAACGTTTTTGGGCGAGTTTGGTGAGCGCGAAAATAAGCGCTCCACTGTTGGCGAAGCTGTTTGCTTCGCCAAAGTGCCCGCAAAACAAATCGAATTGGTTCAACAACACCTTGTAAATAGGTTAAACCATCTTGCACACATAAGTTTAAAATATGAGGGGTGCAACGGATGTGGAAAAATTGCCGCCTATCCCGGCCTGACAGTTTTGGATTAATTCCGGGATAGATGCGGTGTTGGCAGAAGCGTTGTCAAAACCGATACTAAAAACTCTTTTAGTCAATCTATATTCTTGTAAAAAGGTTAAAAGGACACGTGCTATGTTTCGTGTCATGTGTGCTTCGTCGAAAACTCGAAAAGCTAAAACACGTTTGTGCAATTGAAAACGTTGATCAACCCAATGGTAAGTAACACCCATGTATGAGTGATGTTGCCAATGGTCGGTCCAAATGTCACTACAAATCGAAACATGTAAATCTTGGTTTTTTTTAAATATTCGATTAATTCATTTTTACGGGTGTTATACCGTCTAAGTATTTTCCTCTTAACCATGTTTCGACTAATACCTTGCCATGCAGGTTGAACATTTTGTGTAATAAAATCATTGAAACATAAACGTTGGGAAAAACTATAAGCTAAACCCTTGGCAGCTATCATTTCCGCATAATGATCATGACAACTACGATAATCATAAGACCATAAACCAGCGGGTTGAGAGGAAGAAGATGTGTACCCGGTTAGTTGAGTTTGTCCTTTGGCGAGGCCGAGCTTCTCGGGATGCTTCGACCGGATATGGCGACCATAGTTCCCATATCCACCTCCCTTCTTGTGCTTGTAGACCGTGCCGCAGAAGTTGCACTTGGCGGCGCAACTCGTTTCCTCCCAAGCCGGCTCCCTAGGCCCCTTCGTGAACCAATACTTGAAAGTAGCGGCTCGAACTACCTCCGTAGTAATAGGGTCGCCATCGGCAGAAGTTCCTTGGCTCCCTTCGGCGGGGAACCCGGACTCTTGGGTCGGAATCGTCAGAGTTTCGGCTTGGGGGGTCCCCTCGGGCTCGGCCTCCTCCTCCTCCATGATCTCGTCGACGTGGTCGGCTAGAAGAGCATCATCTCGACGACGTCAGGATCCGCTCGTCGTCGAGACCGATGCACTTCGCCGAAGGCTTGGTGCCGCCGCCGCCGCCGGATCCGCCTCCAACACTCGGGGTCGATGAAGTTGGGGCTCCACTTACACTCTTGCGACCCCGGGTAATTCGGTTGAAGACACCCGACATTTTGAATTTTAGAGATTTAGGAGATGTAAGAGAGAGAGATTAGGAAACCGGGATTACGAGAGACAAGATCGAGCAGAGAGCGATTAGAGAGATGAAGATGAGATTAGAGGAGATGAGTGAGGTGTGGGTTGAAAATGGGAGGGAAAAGGGGTATTTATAGGGCCAAACCGAGCCAATTGGCTCGTTACCGACCGTTGGAAACTAGTCGTTGCCCTTGAATTATTATTTTTTTGGGTGTTGTTTGGCTACTTGTTAACTATCTTAACTTGTAATTAAATTTATATGTCAAGTTTCCAATTAATTTTATTGAGTTTTTTATTTTTTGAACATTTTAAATGTAATATATAATGTTTAGGTAATTTTTTCTAAGTTGTTAGGTAATTAGTAAAAAAATTATCTTATAAAACACAATTCTTTGAATCATTCAAACACAAGTTTATTGTAAACCGAAAGACGAATACAAGTTCACAAATCACGACTCACATTCACCGATTCACATAACATAAAAACTTAAAAACATAAAACATAAACTTACTACATTACTACAATACTCACTACTTAGGATTAAGACTTAGGACTTAGGAATACTAGACTAGTTACCACCACTCGTCCCACTCGAGCCCAGAGCGCCATCGTTCTTCATCTTTTCGGGGTGCTTGTAGGTGATGTGAAGCTTCAAATTACCATATCCAAGGTTATTTTTCACCTTGTACCTTTTAGCACAATGACGACAAACGGCTTCGAATGTTCCATCGGCTTGCTCCACCTTCTCGTAATGATCTCGGAACAACGCCGCCCGAAGGTTGTCACCGAATCTAGTTGCGTCGGACATGATTTCGACTTACGAGCTTATGAAATCAAATTGATAGGTAATTGATGGATTGGATGGGAATATATGTGATTTGTGACATGAAGGAGCGGGTATTTATAGCCACGAGCACTCAACTAGCCGTTACAGCGGCTACATTTAAAAAAAAAAAAATCCTCCGACCTGTGGGCCCCACGGCAACGACTCTATTTTTCAAAACAGGTCGACCTGCCGGGTCACCAGGTTACAAATCCCTGACCCTAACCCTAACCCGCTACCCATCCCCACCCGCCTACCCGTCAACCCGGACCCGCCAGGTCACGGATTGACCCGTGACCCGTGGCCACGCCTATGATAGGCTACTAGCGCCCATGCACACCCCCAGTCATCGGTCGGACTTTGATATCACCATCGGCTACCATAATTATAGGGTTTTCAACCAATCATATTAAACTAGATTTTTTAAAATATTTTCTTAACATATTCTACATTTTCTAATAAGTTGGTTTAATTCAAAACATTGAATCAATGAATTTTCAACCAATTAAATGGAAATAGAGTTTTTCTTTATTTTTCAACCAATTAAACTAGATTTTTCTTTATTCAAAACCCGGCCCAAGCCCGCATTTGCCCAAGTCTAGCTACCATCTATCTATATACTCCGTATATTTTAGTTAATCGGTACAGTAAATAACATATAAATCAAAACTATTTCATAGCCATACTTATCAAAAAATATTAAGATAAATATTTGATAGATATTATTTTATTTCTAATTATTTATATCAAAATTAATTATTTGCTAGATGTTATTTTATTTATATCTATATTAATTTTTATTTTATATATTTCGCACATTTTGATCATTACTAGTTTAACTCTCACATTGTAATTCAAATTTATTGTTTTTTTCCATATTTTTAATACTCCCTCCGTTTCAAAATAGATGTCCTTTTGCTTTTCGACACGCTTTTTAAGGAGCAAAAAACACTATAAAATATTATTTTTTTAATTGATTTTTTTTATAATTTTCATACTTATTAGTAATAAGTATAAAATTAATTAAAAAAATAATATTTTATAGAGTTTTTCACTTCTTAAAAAAACACGTCATAAAGAAAAAAGACATGTATTGTGGAACGGAGGTAGTAGTTTTTTTTATATAAATAACAGATGTAATTTTAAAATATTGTATTAATATATTTCCATACATAAGACAAGACACACACTAGTATTAGTATATATGTAATTTTTTTTTGAACCGAAAAGAATTTGACAAGCCCAATCCTAGAATTGTCACTTGTCAAGCGCATCCCTAAGGATGATAGAACGAAGCTCTATATCGTCGTGCGAGGAACCGGAAAAAGCTAAGCTAAAGTGCGATAGAAGATCCGCAGGTTGGTTAGCTTCACGGTATATATGATAGACATGAGAGGAGCTTAAATAGCTCAAGGAGAAAAGAGTGTAGATACGATCATTTCAATTTCTCCTGGTGGGGACCAAATGCCTTTAAGGCTATTTATGACGGTGAGGTTATCGCCTTCGATTATGATATTTTGAAGGTGCATTTTCATTGCCATGTTAAGGCCTCGCTACATCACATAGCCTTCAGCTCCCACAACAGAGTTAATAGGGGAAGGGCCTGAAGCCATGTGGATCGGCGCACCATTATTATCCCTGATTATGTATTCATAAGAGGCTTTCCTAGAATCAGAAAAAGCACCGTCAAAGTTTAGTTTGTAGCTTCCTTCCGAAGGTTTTTTCCATTTCGATGTTTTCCTCGGCATTATTGTTGGTGTACTTTTATCACGGGTTGAGGTAGTTTCCTCATCTATCTTAGCTAATTTCCAGTAATAGATCTGGTTTTGGGCGAAAGCCGATATGTTACGAATATCTGGTTTGACGTTTTCAAATAGTGTTTTGTTCCGGAACATCCAAATGCCCACCAAGTCCATGTTAACTTTGAAAATTGGTCTTTGCTGATTTAGGTGTTTATAGTCTTTAGGGTTGTGTTTACACCTTGCCCAGTATTTCTGATTGCTTCTATTGTTTTGTATATTTTTGGGTCCATTAATTTTATAGTGGCTAACATTATTGGGCAATGCCACAGAAGGTGGGGGACGTCCTCATAACAGGAGTCACAAAGGGGCAGTTGGACGGGATACCAAACCCCCTATTCGCGAGAACGGCTGATGTTGGAATGCCTTTCTTTGTGATTTTCCAAAGGAAGGTAGTATATATGTATATGGAATGTAAAACTCTAGGAATTATTTTTGAAAAATATTATTTCTAGTGACCACGAATGTAAAACTCTAGTAGTATATATGTACATGAGATTTTGACAAATTTCGTGTAATAACTATGAGATTTTTAAATTTTATAAAATTGGGGGGTTTTCAAAAAAATCTATACAAAATACGTATATTATTATACGTACATGATTCAGGAAAACACTTGAAAATGTTATGAACTGATTTGGATTTTTTAAAATTAATTTTATACATATAAAAACATTTTCTTACCCACAATCCAACCGTTTTAAATCTCTTTTCATTTTAAAAACCTCGTTTATTTAATTTTGATCCATTCTTAATATTTTATTTTTATTTTTAATACAAACCATGTTGCACAGGAACTTTACAAAATTATTTTTTTAGGACGGCTGCGCTTTTTATGTCTGTTTTGTTTTTCATTGTAATGTTTTATGATGATCATCCATCTGTCGATCCGGTCGTCAGTTTATCGATGATCAGATTTTGTCATTCTCTCAAATGGTTTCCTACATAAAAAACGATTTTTTTATACAAAAAATTGTGTACAAAGATGGAATTGTTGGTGGCTATGTTGGAGTCCAATGTCCGCTAGTGATTCTCAGAGTTCTCTATGTGCGTTTCCATTTTGAGCAGTCATTTGTTTGTTCGGCTAGATTGTAGTTTTCGGTGTAGAGTGACTTGCACGTTCGTTTTGCATTTTCTTCATGTCACGTGTTTCGTGTTTTTTTCTTTATGTCATTTGCTTCTTTTATTTGTTTCCGCTTTCTGATTGTACATGATAATTGATCCATCTACCGACTTGTACGAAGAACCGAATTTCTTTCCTAATTTTTTCTTAAAAAAAAGTGTTAATATAATTGGTAGAAAATTTCAAAGCACCCGGGGTGGGGAGCACACTGGGTGCAGGCGAGCTTATGTCGACCTAGTTTGTACAACTAATCAATGTTGTTGATTTTGGTCTGAAGAAGTCTCCTTTCATAATTAAAAACACTACATACAATACAATCCAGTCTCATATATATACAAGTACCTCTTTGATTTCTTTCTGTATAAATACAAATTCTTCAAAACCCATCATCAGTTCATCACCACCACTTCTCCCCGACCTCCATTTTCGACGCCCTCCTCCTGTTATTCTCTGCAACCAAACGGTGGTAACAGTTCAACTCCGGCGTAGGAGACCCTTTTCTCTCTCCCCCCCAAACCTCGCAGATACTTACTTTAAGCCGTTTCATCTGGTTTTTTTGGGGGTTTCGACGATCTAGATTCCAGGTTGCTCTGTTTCGGCAATTGGCAATCTGGTTCTTCTGTCTAGTCTCCGGACACAATCATGTCTGAAGGGTATTACAACTCCAAGAAAACGGACGCCATTTCTGATGGATATTGCGGCCAGGTCTGTCTCAATCAGTTTCTACCCCCAATTCCTTTTTCTGCAACGTCAATTTCACGGTTAATTTGATTTTGGTTAAACCCTAAAATAGTAAAATTGCCTCTTTTAATGCCCAAATTCGTGTGCTTGACTTCCGACACAACCCTAAATTGTTCGATTGTGGTTGCAGGGATCCATGGGAGCATTAAACATGGCCAGATTGAGATGCATCCTGCAAGGGATCGACTTCAAAGTTATCATCTTTATGCTGTTTTTCGTCCCGGGGCTCGTCTTCGGCATCTATGTCCATGGCCAAAAGATCACATACTTCTTAAGGCCTCTATGGGATTCACCTCCGAAGCCCTTCACTGAACTCACCCACTACTACAACGACAACGTCACCATGGAAACTCTGTGCAGACTCCACGGCTGGGGCATCCGAGACTACCCGAGGCGAGTTTTCGATGCCGTCCTCTTCAACAATGAGGTCGACATGCTCCAAATCCGGTGGAAGGAGTTGTATCCTTATGTGACTCAGTTTGTCCTCCTCGAGTCCAACTCCACTTTCACCGCGATTCCAAAACCTACCTTCTTCGGGATCAACCGCCGGAAATTCGAGTTCGTTGAGCCTAGACTGACCTACGGGAAGATCGGAGGGCGGTTCAAAAAAGGCGAAAACCCCTTCGTCGAAGAGGCGTATCAGAGGCTGGCACTCGATCAGCTGCTGAGGCTCGCAGGGATCCAAGAGGATGATCTGCTAATCATGTCGGATGTCGATGAGATCCCAAGCGCGCACACGGTTAACTTGCTGAGGTGGTGCGATGACGTTCCTCAGATCCTTCATCTTCGGATGAGGAACTATTTGTACTCCTTCGAGTTCATGCTCGATGACAGCAGCTGGAGAGCTTCGATTCATAAGTACCAACCAGGGAAGACGAGATACGCCCACTTTCGGCAGTCCGATCACCTTCTGGCGGATGCTGGGTGGCATTGCAGCTTCTGCTTTCGGTACATTGAAGACTTCGTCTTTAAGATGAAAGCTTATAGTCACAATGACAGGGTGAGGTTTTCGCATTTCCTTAAGCCGCAAAGGATTCAGGACGTCATCTGCAAAGGGACCGACCTCTTCGACATGATTCCGGAAGAGTACACATTCAGAGAGATCATCGGGAAAATGGGGCCGATTCCTCGGTCTTATTCGGGTGTTCATCTTCCTTGGTATCTGTTAGAGAACGCGGATGACTACAAATACCTTTTGCCGGGAAACTGCGTACGAGAAAGTAGCTGACTTTTTCGAGTTCTTTAGATCAATTAGATCGATTTATTTATACAGAGATTCTTTTTCTACCATTACTCGTATCCATTGATCGGTTAATTTTGCGTTTGTAAAGGTCGATTGATTCCCATATAAATACAATTGATTCCCGACTAATTGCAGTTGCAGGCCTTATATGTAGTACTCCCTCCGTTTCCTATTAAGTGACTTTTTCAAGTCATGCACGTAGTTTTAGAACGATAAAAACTATATTAAATATTAATATTTTAATAATATTTTTTTCATAATATTATACTTATCACCAATAAGTATGAGATTATCGAAAAAAATATTTTAAAAAGTTATTATTTCATATAGTTTTTCACACCTTAAAAAACGTGCATGAATAGTAAAAAGTCATTTAAAAGGAAACGGAGGGAGTATTAAACAAACTGGTCAAGGGGAAACTGGTATCGTAGCTGGAGGACATTGGTTGGTTGGGGTTGGGCTGTCATCCAGATGTGATAAGGAAATTGTGATTAAGGATTTGAAAGTGATTCATTTGATTGAAATTTGTTGGTGGACGAATCGGTCAAGGGAGGGCGTGGACTTGTGAAAGTTGGGAATGCAGCGAAAAGCAGATGAACTTTTGGTTGTTCTGATTCCGATTGAAAGGGAATAACGTGATAGGATGAGGATGATCGAGGAGGAACTGGATTCCTGAATCTTCAAGGACGTAGCTTGTGTGAATTGTTGTCTAACAAAAAGGATCATTATTGTAAATTACTGGATAGTTTGATTAAAAAGCGTGAATTGAGTTTTCGTAAAACATGAAAGAAAGAAGACCAAGATCGGTCGTTTTCTATGGGAATTGGGAAGGACAAATAATGAATGGAAACAGTATCAGTATGTATCCGCGTTATATTTGGAGGTTTATGATTGTTTCTCTTACAACCTAGTCCTACAATGTGTTTACCTTACAAGTTGACCTTCCATACTCTTGTACCACATGCTTTCCACAATAATAGCCTAGTAGCAATATACCTATTCAAACGGCAGCATCTCTTTAAATATAACCAGTTAGAGCAAGTTCAATAAATAAGAGAAAATGAGATATTTTAAAGAAAAAAAATCATTTTTTCTCTCCAGCAGCTTTCTTATACTATCTCTAAAATAGAGAAATTGATGGAGAGAGGGAAGAAATCTCTAAATTTAGAGAAATGGTTAGAATATGTAAAATATAATGTGTTCACCCGTTTCAATGCCTACCTATTTGTTCATTGGTGGTTCCCTATTGATTTAATAATGTTATTAGAATTTTATTTATTAAATTATGAATTTATGCATCTATTATAGTGTATAATAAATGTAGCAATTTGTATAATAGATAATCTGTTGGAGTTGTGGTGTAATTTTTTTAGAGATTTTGTTATTTTGTTCTCTATTTTAGAGATTTTTTAAAGAAGTCGTTGGGATGCTCTTATGTACCCGCATAAGTGTGCGGTTTTTGTAATATTAATTCTTCTTTCATATCCTTATCGGTATGAATACGGCAAGCGGGATGAGCAATTCAATAGTCACTTCCCTGAAAACACGACGAGAGGACAAAAACAAAGAAAAATAAAAGGTGATTAATGTCAGACATTAAAATTTCAATATTTCAAGTGCATTTTCAATCGTTCAAAAGGGTATTGATAACCGTAATGTTATCCCGGCCCCTTCGATGAGGATATCATTAATGTCTAACGGTTTAGCTCGTAGCAGCACGTTACGAAAGCCAAGAGCTTTTGCAAAACCCACTGGCATACCATCACAGAGACCAACCCCAAAGACACAAGATGAGCATTATGGTCCTGGATTACAATCCAAACGATGGCTTGCCACAAGACAATTTTGATCCGTCAATGTTAAGTTTAAACGAATTAGGGTAGGTGTAATGTCTATTTAATCTAAACATTAGTTCTAGGAATATTGGATGGCCCTAAGCTTAAATTAATGGGTAGATTAGGGTATAAGACTAGAATATATATTATATTTAATTATATCATAGCATATATTAGAAGTGTGGGTTTTTACCTATGCTCATATATGTTACATATCTATAAGTATAATATATATTATACCGGACATATTATGTATGTGTGTATGATTGCTTGATCTGATATTTGGGCTCGGCCCAAACCGAGGCCCATGTCCAGCTCCGTTGGAACCTTGCCCAACTCTTTCACTTGTGAGGCTCATTTGTGAAACACTACGTTTTGCTTGTAGAGCTCACCTCTATATAAAGGAAGCTAGGGTTTGGAGTTGGACACTTCGGCAGACGCTCCATCAGGTAATACAAAAGAGAAACAGAGAGAAGAGAGCGAGGTGACGCAAGGGTTTTGAGATCCCTAGCTCCGGCGAAGTTCAGGTGGCCGATCTTGAGTGTATCTCCCTCGGAGACTCTAGATCCGGTGCTTAGGAAGAAGAAGAAGGGGAACGTCCTCAGCGCTAGCGAATGTCTTCTTCTCCGGTTCACTCCGATGACGATCTGACTCTGATCTTCAGATCTAGGGTGTATTCTTCCTTTGTTTACTTCGTTCTTTCTTCGTTTGTGCATATGTCTCTTGTTTCTCTATGTTCTTGCATGTATTTGCCTTAGCTTGAGTTTAGGGTAACCTATTCTGTAAACCTTCTTACCGATTAGTGGATTTTTGTTCTCAAGTCGTTCGGCTGAGGCTCCATGGAGGTAGGCTCCGGCTGAACCACGTAAAATCTTGTGTGTTGGTTATTCTGGTTTTCGAACAATTCATATTCTCAACTCCGTTCTTGATTCCCAATCGGTGGAATCGAGATTGACTAGGAATTACTATCCCATTTTGAATTTTTACAACGCACAGTCCTTGGCGAATTGCATTAATAGTTCGACCACCAGGGTCGATTACTCGATGGGGCTGCCCAATCATCTAAAAGGAGACTAACCCTCGTTTGTTTTTAGGTAAGGAAAGGTAATGATTTCCCTTCCAAATCTATTCCATTTTTAATTTAAAATCCATTGATCATTATTCTAATCATTACACCCTGCCTCATTTTACACACAAAATCTATTTGCTTTCCCCCCATTTGATTACCTCTTTGAGGATAACGTAACCGTATCCCCTCGGATGCTCTAACTATTACTCTCTCCCCTTCTCTAGACTCACAAAAAAGTGTTTGATTATACAAATTTTTCATATAAAATTTGATTAATTACTTTCCCTTCTATTCGTTTCTACTCAACCTTATCGTATAAATTAGGTCCCCAGGCAAAAGCCACGATGTACCATGTAAATTGGTTTACGCTGACTGACTCGACCCACTGATAAAGAGCAAGACAAACCTTAAATTTAAAAAAAAAAAAAAAAAGATAAAAATCGAATCCGAGACCTTCTAGTAAAAATTATATACTCCGTGTACAAAAAAAACATCAAGCCCTCGAGCCACCCCATACCCGTGAGCGTGACCCACCACTACCCATAAACGCAAAATTAAAAAACTGATTTAAGTAATAGGATTCCCTCCTCCATTCCATGGTGTTGGTTTATTTCCCACCTGATTTGTCGTCATTTGCTTATCATCATCTAAGATTTAGTACACTTAAGATACACACTCTAACCTAATAAAAACTTGTTTAGGTTAGGTGGATTTGTGAATCTAACGCAAACCCTGAGTTTCTGAATCGATTGCAGTTTGATGGGAATTAAATTGAGTTGGCTTAATTAATTAATTTGTAGCCTCTTGTTGAATCTTGATGATGCAGTTGTTACTTGTCGAGATCGTCCATTTTCGTCTACTGTCGTGTGTCTCTACTCACAAACGATTTAGCTTTAGCCTTTAGCTGGTATTTTCAGTTTACCTACAGTACACCAAAATTAAACAGGTTCAATTTATCCCATTTTTCCACACCGCCCATTTTCTGCTAATTATTGTCAACCACGGATAATTTTAATAATTAACTTACATTTGGCCGGTACGCGTTGTTTGGAAGTTTATATTAATTACAGGTGTATAGTTCGCATTGGTCGACATAGAAAGGGGGAGTATACTTTATATCGGTTTAGGAATCAACCCTAACAATTTAATTAAAAAAATTAAACTAATTAAAATTTGAAAATTATTTTCAAATTAGCTAGTACTATGATAAGACCTTGGACTAGCATAAAAACCGAATTTATATATATATAAATTATAATAGACCATTAAAACTCACTAGCATACCATTTTTTTTTTTTGATATAAAAACTCACTAGCATACTTGGTGAGAAGAAGAAAGTTTTTTTTTTATAAAATAAGAATTCGAGATCAGATAAATTAATAGTAATATGAATACTCATTGATTTAAAAAAACACATTTAATCGTATAACTAATTAGCATTCATATTTAATAGCAAGTATTTTTTTGATTAAGTAAGAATTCGAGATTAGGCAAGCCAGATTGTCGAGAGGCCGACGAATCGACAAGCGGAAACCACATAAATATACAATAAAAACAAAAAACAGCACTATGAAACAAGCAAAAATAATTATATATTAAATATGAATACTCATTGGTGTAATTGTATCTTTAAATATAAATAGTAATATGCAATAGCAAATTTGTATTAGTTTATAAAGGGTGTCACTATATACACCGCAAATCCGGATTAAGGATTTGCACGTCCTTAAGGACGTGCAAGTCTGGGACGGTGCACATCCGCTAAAAACGTCTTGCACGTCCTTAAGGACGTGCAATGCTTGCACGTTGTTAAGGACGTGCAAACCCTAGTTAGGGTTTTGCAGGGTTTAGGGTTTAGGGTTAGGGTTTAGGTTTTCCGACAGTTTTGTAATGTTAATTGATAAAATTGTGTTTAGCTAGTGGATTTGATGGATTTAGGGTCAAATTAAACAGAACACAAGAATTGTTAAGGTTTTCATTCAAATAATATGCGAATAACGTTACAAGGAACGGAAAAAAAGGTTTACATTCATAATTTTAATAAAGTTGTGGAATACAATCTAGGAAAATAGTAAAGGACGGCCGGAATCGGCACGCAAGGCTCTAAATCTCTCAATCTGAGCTTGAAACGGAGCATCCCATCCTTCGACGCTCGGATGATGATGTTCGACCCATTCTAGTGGAGGCGGCGGAAGAGGAGCGTTAGGACGCAACCAGATCTATGAGAATAAAAATTTAGAGTTAGAGTATTGACATATGTATGAAAAGCATGAATAGGTAATAAAAAAGACGTTTGAAGTCGTACCGCGGCAAAATGGTCTTGGTTTCCGATGCAGGCTACACCAAGAGTTGCTGATTGGGGAGGGTTGTTAGCAGATGTCGGCGAGATCATGGGGAGACATGTGAACAGATGATGCCAAGCTAGGACGACGAGAGGAATCTGATATACCGTCGCAAATACTAAACCCATGATGGGTAGCTCTATCCACCGTCTCCTATCACCATGTGTGGCTCCGGCCCATCTCTGGTAGTCGACGAACTGCTGGAATGGGTACTCTCCCGTATAACAACCGGCGTACAGAACGGCGTGATCCTCCAAATGATTGCATAGTAACGTTTTGAGTTCCGGGAAAGCAGTCTCGCCGATCGGTGATGTCAAAGCCGCCAAAGCACGGTAGCCACAATGACCATCTCCAACAGTGTCCCTCACCGTCTCAATATGACCGAGCATGAAGGGATCAACGTTGTTTCGACCCCAGTTGAACCCTCCGAACACATCATCACGTCCACGTCGAGTTGAGGTCTCTTGTGGACGAGGTCGAGCAACATTTCGAGCAGCACACGCTTCTTCTATCTCAAACCTTTCCCTTACCTCCTCGTATGGCAATGGGTTGGTTCTGCAGGCATTCCTCGACCCCCGAGGCCTCCCCTTCCTTCGGACGCTTGCTGATAAGGGTGGGTGCAACTCATCCTCCCATACATCGTTGGAAGCCGTGTATGAAGATGACAGCTCATACGGTAGTGGGGTGTCGTCGAGGTCAGTCCATGTCAAATCCATCCAGAACGGGTGGATGTCCTCGGCGGGTATCGGAGTACCGGAGTTGACGTATGCCTGAATCTCATGGACACAAGGGATCCCGTAACAAACCCTCCAATGTCGGTCTGTGCATACCGGAGGAACCTTTTGGTTCACGACGTCCTGCCACATCTTGTACAGATAATCGAAGCACTTTTTGGAGATTAAAGTCTTTACCTCATCGAAAAGGTTGACTTTATACGCCGTTGTTGGCCATTTGAAGCGGTCGATCTCCAAAGCAGTTTGCAGCTCATGCAGTTGACAATCGTTGACTCTATGGATTGCATCGATCACGATGCGGAAGTCACCAGTCGATGAGTGAAGTGCCTCCTTCAGAACCTTATGTTGACCCTCAACTCTGTACACATTAAAGTGCATACCACTAAATATTCGATAATATATCATATTGTAATGGGAGATATGAAGTAAGGTTGTACCTGTTTGTCGTACGGGTGTCGAGATGGAAGACATTATCTACGTAGCACCGTACTATGCTCCTGCTGTATGGAAGCCAAACCGACTCCAAATACGCCACCACACCTGGGAATGGGTGCCATGCAGCTCGTAGCGCCCGACGACGTCGGTTGAATGATTCCTCCGACCTCAATTCGAACAGCCCCCAACAGTTGCCCTTAAAGATGCCAGCGTGGTTTAAATTCTTCGTGATCTTCAGAGCTTCTTCCTCGCATCTTCTCGTCACGTGTAACCAACAAAGGAGATGCTGGACGTCGGGGAAGACAACATTCAGTGCCGCCAAGAGACCTAGCTCTCGATCAGTCATGATAGCTTGAGGCTGAACCGTCCCAAGCAAGATCTGAAGCTGTCGCAACACCCAGACGTATGTGTCTTCGTTCTCTTGCGACATGAAGGCATAGGCGATGCAGTAAGTATTGCCTGAGGGTGTGAACCCGACCCAAAGGAATCCCATATCTGCAAGTGTAAATATGTTACATACAAAATACTTTATAATTGGCTATATGTGCAATAATGTAATCGTAATTAAGTAACTTACGCATTTGTTTTGTATGTGTTGTCCATTATGATGATGTAATGGAACCTTCGGAGAAGGCGTATCCCGTCGGGATGCGCCAGGAAGAGGTCGCTCAAGACGTTGTCGTCATCCGGATGTCGTCTGAAGTCGTAGTAGTACCTTCTTTCCCGCAGATGGTGCAAGGTATCCTGGGTCATCGTCCGACTACCTCTTTCTTCGGCGACCATCATGGCGAGCGTGTTGGTAAGGCTCTTCCTTGACGTGACACTGGTCTCATCCAACTGTCTCAATCCGTACCCAATGGATTTTGGAGGAGTGCCAACTTCCTTCATCCACCTCGCCATCTTCTTTTCCCCCTCTGTCATATGTCCGGCGATGGCGTGACCCTTCAAGCTCGTGGAAAGCCCGTGGTTATGAACACCATGGGTTACCGTCATGCGCCACTGACCCAGCGAAGCTTCGTGTCAGTGTAGAGAGAATGGACAACCACTTATCTTCGACTGTGTGCTTCGGAGCTTCCTCCCGTGTGGTCGGTACTCTCCAAACTGCTCGCAAGCAAGGAGAACCCCGCCTGGACGATTCGACGCCCCCGTCCAAGACCGCTTGATTACTAAAATCATGCAGTGTCTCCGACCCAAGTCCTTGAAATGTGTAACCATTTCGTCACGGTCATTCCAAACCCTTGGGTCCGAGAACTCAGATGTAAAGTCTCGAAACTGTATTCACATAATTGGAAATATAAACAAAACGGAAGGAATACGAAATATGTTGACTCTACGAAACCTATCCGTACCTGGGATACTTGGAGAAGAGGATTGCTTTGCGGCTCGGCCATAACGATTCTAACGGCGAAAGAATATATCGAAAGAAGTCGGACTTTGTTTTGGAGTGTGGAATGAAGCTGTCCTTCATCGCTTCAAATAGGCACTGTTGCGTTAATTGTAAGCAGAACCCTAGCACGTCCTTAAGGACGTGCTGCACGTTCTTAATGACGTGCTAGGGTTTAGGGTTTGGCTAGGGTTTTAGGGTTTGGGTAGGCTAGGGTTTTAGGGTAAGGAAACTGCACGTCCTTAAGGACGTGCAGTTTCCTTACCCTAAAACCCCAGCCAAAATTTGACTATGAAGAAAACATTATAAACAAAATAGCCCTCGACCTTATCATATTAACGTTTTTGTTTTCGTTATCGGGCAACCTTATCATATTAACGTTTTCGTTTTTGATGTTTACGTTCAATATGACTCTGAAGAAATGAGAAGAGTCTAATAGAAATATAGAGATAGATACAAAATCCGTAATATAAAAGTATAATATCAAGATAGAAACTGCAAAAGTACATCACTGGTCTACAGGATGGCGTACAACATGATCCAAAATACCCGTCACCTCGTCTAATAGCTCCTCAAGGCGAGGGTCGGTAGACAGGGCCCTCCAATAGCCCTCCATCTCGTGCAAGCGGGCCGCCAACGCCGGAGGGATGACGGGAGGCTGAGGGAGGTCCACCCATGGGTCCATGCCGATCAGGTAGACGGGCGCCGGCGGGTCGGGATGGGGTGGCGTGGTCGGCAGAACGTACGGCCGGCTCTGCAACGCGTACCAAGGCAAGTAATCTGCAGTGACACCGGCCTCGCAATCCTCGCTGGTACGCCTGTGCTCGGCCAGCCTGTAGAAGCGACCCTCGTCCTGCAGGTCCCACCACCTGTTGTGGCCCGGGGCAAACACGGCGATGTACCGCGCGTTCTTCAGGGTCGTGTCGCGGCAGACCTGATCCGGCACGATGACAGCCTGCGGGATCCTCTGGACCCGTCCGAACTGACGGAGGCACCTATCGGGCATGTACGACTCCTCCTCCCCGCAAAAGGTGATGGTGCCCCGGTAGGTGGACTGACGGTACTGGCCGTCGAAATCCAGATCACGCCCAAAAGGCATCCACCAGACCTACAATTAAACAAATCAGATGTAATTCACAGCTAAGAATTATAAGTGATATAGATAGAGTTTCGAATACATACATCATCGACGGTAAGACGGTCCACCTCGTCCCGCAGCTCCCGCATCTTCTTCAGCTTCGCGTCGTCCTTCATGCGCGTTGGCTGCTTCGGACCGATGAACTTCGCGTAGAAGCGAGGGTCATCCTTCCTAGCCGGGTCGCTGGAGAAATCACCTCGGAAGCGAGGGAAGTACGCCCATATCCAAGCCTTGACACAAAAAAATATGTTGTTAGCATATAATTTAAATAATTGTAAACTAAAACTCTAATTCAACGGTCTCGTACCTGTAGGATCGGCGTGCAGCTGTCTATGCCCTTTGCGCCTGAGCGGGTAGCCTCGCCTAGGCCCCTGTAGAGACATGCGAGGGCACCTGCAGCCCATGCAAGGGTGGCCGTCCGTGGGATGTCCCAAATGAGGCCGAATATCCTCCATGGGATCCGGCTCTGCGACTTGTCCACAAACAAAGTCGCGGCGAGAGCGATGGCCATGTAGGTCCTGTGCAGAAACAGACGTTGTGCAGGGTCATCATCGGGCTGCCCCCCTCCCACATGCGTGCGCAGCCGAATCTGCTCAGGATCAGTCGCGGCCTCTGGGTCATCCTCGGGGGCGGGGTCGATGAGCGGCCCGTGTCTCTGCTGCCACAGGGCAGTAAACCCAGTCACCAGAGGGCCGCCGGCGTGTCTGTACGACTTCAGAGTCGCAAGGGTGAGCTGGTAGTACTCCGCGATGGCGGGGACCAAACCGCCCGCGGGCAGATGTGACGTGCAGGGCTGGCCATCAATCGGAAGTCCCATCAGACACGCAACATCGTGGAGTGTGATGGTCATCTCGCCCCATGGAAAGTGGAAGGAGTTCGTCTCCGGGTGCCAATGCTCCAAGAAGCCCGTGCAGGTGAACTCGTCCACACACTGCCAGTGGAGGGACCGCAGCTGTGGGATGCCGGATGGGAGCAGATCCTGCACCCAGGTCCCCGGGCCCTCAAATATGTACGGCTCGAAAGGCTGCAAGTGAGTCGCCCGGTGGTGGAACTTCAGCAGCGGCAGCTCCACCGTAGGATCTCTCCACACCTGGTACGCACGGTGATGCCTGTAAGACACAAGCAGCTCTCTCGGCGGCAACAAAGGGTGACCTGCACAGCCGGTGCGGCAGCCTGCGCAGGGATGGGCTCGGGCTCTACCTGTGGCCCCCCCGACCCTGAGCCTGCCCCTCCTGACCGTCGCCAGCCTCCTCAACGACGTCAGGGATCACATCATCTGCAGAGCCCAAAGAGATCGCCGTTGGTGTGGCGGATGTAGAAGCCTCTGGGACGGCTGAAGTAGAAGCCTCTAGCGGCACGACTGAAGCAGAAGTCTCCGGAATGGCTGAAGAAGATGCCTCCGGGATGGTGGGTGGAACACGAGTAGGAGGTCTACCCATGTCGGCCCGTCGCCCAGCGACTACGTCGGTGATGCAGCTACTCAAAACCTTAGGGGGCTCTAAAGAAGGTTGCAACCCCATCATCGCATCGCCAGAAGGATCCCAACCTGGCATACCCCGACCAGAAGGTATCGTGCTCGTCGGCCTGGGGGTCCCCATCGACTGCTCGTACCGCTCTGCAGACGCAAGCAGATCGTCGACTGTCTGATCGGGAGGTGCCGTAGACTCCTGTACCTGGCTGACCGCTGACCGTTGCCCGGTCGTCGAACCTAATAGGCCGAAGGGTACCATCACCCCTCATGAGCCTCCCTGCCTGTTATTATGATCCAGTTGAATATATTTAAATATATTTTAATGTAAATTAAATAATTTTGAAGTATTTTAATATTTGTTAATGTTTTTTATTATCTTTCAATATAAATTTATTTTTATGTATTTGAATATATTTAAATATATTTTAATGTAAATTAAATAATTTTGAAGTATTATAATAATTTTTAATGTTTTTTATTATCTTTCAATATAAATTTATTTTCATGTATTTGAATATATTTGAATATATTTTAATGTAAATGAAATAATTTTGAAGTATTTTAATATTTTTTTAATGTTTTTTATTATCTTTCAATATAATTTTATTTTTATGTATTTGAATATATTTTAATATATTCAAATATATTTTAATGTTAATTAAATAGTTTTGAAGTATTATAATATATTTTAATGTTTTTTATTGTCTTTCAATTGTAATTTTTTTCTATGTATTATATTTTATCAAATTACAATTATATTCTTTTCTATCAAACTATATACTATAAAAAAACATTATAATATATAAATAAATCAAAAAATATATTTTCAATTATATTCTATCAAACAATATATATTATCAATCATATATTCTATAAACTTCTATTATAAAACTATATTATCTATCAAATTATATTTTAAAACTCTAAAAATAAAACAAAAAGTAATTCAAATAACATACCGGTGGAGTCGGGATCGGGGACACCTCAATAGTCCGACGCTTCCGCGGCGGTTCCGCCTCCTCCTCGGCCACTGCTCGGCCTCCGTCGCCGGCGCCAGACGCCGCCCCACCACCACTACCCTCCTCCTCGGCCACTGTTCGGGCTCCATCGTCGCCGTCAGACGCCGCCCCACCACCACCACCCTCCTCCGCCGCCATAGCCGCCAGCACCACCAGACCCTCAGCCACCGGCTCCACCGCCACCGCCTCCCCCGATGCTCCACCCCCACCACCACCCTCCACCTCCATCGCTGTCGCCTCCGCCTCCAAGGCCGCCACCGCCGCCCCGAGCTCTCTCTCTCTTTCTGTCTCCATCTCTCTCGGTCTCTCTCTCTCTTTCTGGGTCTCTCTCTCTCTCGGTCTCGGTCTCTCTCTCTCGGTGCTCCGGCAGACCTGCTCTCTCTCTCTTTCTGAAGACGATGAAGACGAAGACGAAGAGGCACGTCCTCTTCGTGTTTAAGGGACGGGCTTGCACGTCCTTAAGCACGTGCCCTATTGCACCTCCTTAAGGACGTGCAAGCACGTCCCCAAGGACGTGCAAGCACGTTATTAAAAAAAAAACGTGCTTGCACGTCCGGGTTTGGGTGGCTCTCACCCAACTTGCACTTCCTTAAGGACGTGGGGATTTGCGGTGTATATAGCCGAAACGTTTATAAAATATGAATACTTAATATTTTATATTTGGATAATTATGTCATTAAATAAGAATATTAACATATTTGGTGAAATAGTTGATGGTTACCCATTTTAATTGTTTAACCAATTAGTATTCATATTCATATTTAACATTAAATGTGAATACTAGTTAGTTACACACTTTTTTTTTAGATTAAATGACTCAAATTTGTCCTCCAATATTACATAGTATATGTGTGTCATTTTTTTCCAAAAAAAAAATAAAAAAATTATAAACCCCATTCTATGCTTTATTTTCCCATTCACAAGAAGTTTCAAAGGAATAAGGATGGGGAGTAGACTTTTTTTTTTTTATATAAGGTAAGAATTTGAGAGTCAGACAGAAAGACCTGACACCTCAAAATGCCGATAAAGTTGGCAGACGACGAGCCGTTAAAACATACAATCAAACAAACAAAAGGTGCAATCCAGGCAGAGACAAGCAAACAATTTCGAACGACCTAGCAAACATAATCCTAGCAAGTTGGGGACAACATTGACTACGACCTGAAGCCAAGCGCCACCAGATATCGACATTCCCCTTTTTCGACTGTTACCCATCTTTATCTTTTCTTTTCTTTTCATTTTTTAAAAGGGGGTTTTACATTTTTAATTAATCAATTTTACCACCAACAAAGACCTTGACGGGTTCAAACAAGACTTGGGCTTTTATTAAGTAAACGTGGATTTTAATTTTTAAGCCAATCAAGTAGTGGCTTAATAATTTCCCTTCTACTTTTCACGAACCAAAAATAATGGAGTATGCATCATTTATTCATTTTGATTTTGCTTACTCTCCCCATCTCTTGATCGAGTTTCTCTTGTTTTCCATTCTCGATTTTATTGGTTTTTCTTTTAGATTTTGACGCTATTTGGTAATTTATAGTTGATGTGTAATAGCAAGGGGTGTTTATAATTCGGGTTGGTCCTAGAATATGAGTGTTTGACCCTTATGATCTAAGTAAAGAAGTCCGGCTAGTAATTTTTACCATGCAATTTTAGAGAGACGCAAAAGCATAAGCCTATAAAGTCGTTTTTGTAACCGGATAACCAACACATAAAACCATCTTTACATTAGATGGTTTGGCATTTTGATGTGTATGAACCTGTTTCTAGATCTCACCCCAAACCCATTTCGTTAGCCATTCCTTCATCGCATCCTCACCTAGTCATCCACCACGCTACAACCGCCGACATAAGCGTTGCCCCCTGCTGTTGCATCCCCGCCGCCTAATCATCCACCACTCACAACGAAGAAGATAAACTAAATTCAACATCAAACATCAAATTAAGGTATTAGCTAATTTTAAGAACCAAATCTCAATTTCATCATTCCCCATTGGTCCTTACATCAACCCATCAATTCTGATTTGTACCACATCGGAGATATGATAAACCACAAACCTAGTATATAAGTCGGTACATCGTTGATGGCAAAATATTCCACATTTAAGAAGTTACAAACAAGCGCATGAAACCAAACATCAAGGTATTAACATAACCCTCGGCCGAAAATACATCAACAGCATTAGTCACCATGGTGTCGAATCCATCTCCATGGTCTGTTGCTGACCTGCGAAACTCGGCAACTGGTGGACCCGATCCACCAGCCGAGGAAAGATCCACAATCAAGTTAATAGAGTAGAAGGAATTGGAAAGAAGAATTCATGAATTATAAAGAGCTTGCATAGTTTCAGGCAACACCACAAATTACACAGAACTGGGATTCAGAACGATGCGTGTTTACCAAAGTATAGCTGGAGCCCAAGAATTCCAGCCAAACAGTTGAAAATTTAAGCTTTCCAATCAAACATCTCGCACCTTCAGCTTCATTTCAGGATGGATATGCATCTTGGGACTTGAGCTTGAGGGAACACTACTAAATTTCCGAATGAGAAGCTTGAAACATGGCTGGAGTATCACGTAAAGCAGAGCCATGATAAAGGGTGCCGCAACCAACCATCCTAACAACTGCAGTTGAACATTACATCATTCATTCATGCATTGCTGAGCTATTTTTAACTTTTCAAGTAAAAATTGCAGAAAACAATGACAAGGCACAAATTGGATTGAAAATGCTACTGCTACAAACAACCCATGTTGCAGTTGTACTTGGTTCCCAACTGCAGAATAACATATTAAATCAACCTCAAAAATCTGTGCAAAGCAAACACCCTGATATCTGATTATGATTACGTGTCAGACTCCCTTCAAGTTTACACTCAAATCAGAGTGTATTCTTGTGATTGAGCTAAGATCCAGAGATTCCAGACTGAGCCTATCAAAATAAACATATTCTCATTTTCTCAATCCATAAGCTACAACTCCCTTCCGCTTAAACTGTCTCGACTACCACCAGATTAGGAAGAGAGAAGCAAAACAAAAGGAAAGGGTAGGCTATGAATAAAATGGGAAAAAGAGTTGTCTAAAAAGGGTTAGGGGTGTGCAGAAAAACCCGAAACCGAAAACACGACACGGAAAAACCCGAAACCGAAAAAACACGACACGATAATGACACGAACCGAGAAAACACGGTTGTAAACGGTTCATGTTCGGGTCGGGCAAATCACCTTGTCGGGTACCCGACACGAACCGTTTAATTTTTTTTTTTTTTTTTTTATAGCTATGCTAATACATTACTAGTATAAACTTAATTACCAAGGATCACAAAGTCCCGCTAGCTCAGTTGGTAAAGCTCTATCATTCTCCGTGTCTCCAAAACGAGATACCCAGGTTCGAATCCTAGTGCTCCCGCCTCCTCAATCTCTTCTTTTCTTCCCTTCAACCTCAGTTCAGTCGATCCCCTTCAAACATCTCGAGAGGAGCGGAAGCCGACGTTCGCTCTCACCCGCGCCTCCGGCCTCGTCGTGCCCAGCCTAAGGCGTTTGGAAGGAAAGGCAGCGGCTCGGTCGAGCATCAAAGGACAGAAATTACACCGAATTTCTCGTTACTCCCGCCTCCTCAATCTCTTCTTCCCTTCCCTTCAACCTCAGTTCAGTCGATCCCCTTCAAAGTTCAAACAACTCGAGAGGAGCAGAAGCCGACGTTCGCTCTCACCCGCGCCTCCGACCTCGTCTGCCTAAGGCGTCTAGAAGAAATGGCGGCGGCTCGGTCGAGTGTCAAAGGGCTCCTCAATAGGCGGCGGCTCGGTCGAGCGTCAAAGGACAGGAATTACACCGAATTGTTTTTCTTTTCTTTTTTCACGGTTCGTGGCGTGTTACCCAGTATCCGACACAAAACCGAATACCTCAACCGTGTCGGGTATCCGGGTTAAGATGGTTCGGATACGGTTCGACCATTTTGGGCTTATCGATTTCGGGTACCCGACACGATTATCCGGTTCGTGTCGGGTACCTGGATATGCACACCCCTAAAAAGGGTGAAATGTCATCTCCTATCTTACAAACCCCCCCCCCCCCTTTTTTTTTTACGGTATGCAAACATTCGGAGCTATTACAAAGAATGTAAACGCGCTCCGGGATCATCCCGACGGATGATGGTACAAAGATCCCTATTAAAAGGGATAGTAGATCTATCACTAATGATGCCCTTCGTGGCTATATAATCTGCAACTTTGTTAGCTTCTCTATAGATGTGTCTGTATTCGACCGTTTCAAAGTCTGCTTCCATAATCTTGATTTCTTCTGTATGACGCATAATTCCCCATCTGCTGCTTTTTTCTTTAGTAAGAGTTCTCATCAGCTCTTGGTTATCTCCCTCTATGACAATCTTGCGTAATCCCAATCTTCGAGCTATCTTCATACCTGTCATGACAGCTGCCGCTTCCAAACTGTACCTTGATCGACTTCCTGGTAGAAGATCTCAAGTACATGGCCCCTAGAATCACGAATGACTCCCCCCACCTGACTTACGCCAGTGGGTTTTACAGAACCATCTACGTTAATCTTGTAGATGGCTCCAGCCGGTCTAGTCCGCTTAGATCTGGACCTTTTCTTCCTTTTACTGTTTTCTTTATTATTTTTCCCTGTATTTGCCTCTCTCCGGTCTTGGATATTTATTTTAATGCGCCTAATCATGTTCCCAAAGGAGTCAGGGCTTGTTTGTTTAAAGATTAAATTGTTTCTAGTTTCCCAGATCATTTTCCAGATGAACACTAGATCTTCAAATTGATGGTTTGCTTGTTTGATTAAACATATGTTGTCGCAAAGGGAACCTTGCATAGAGAGGTTGTTGAAGAATTTAACTGTTGTTTGTTCAAACTGAGCTATTAGCTCCTTTACAAAGGAGCACTCCAAAAAACGTTGAGTGGCATCCTCGTTACCATGGTTACAAAGGGAGCATGTGCTTGGAACTCTATTGATGTACCTATTAAGCCTTTTGGTTGTTGGGAGAGCGTGACTCTAATTTTCCAAACTAGATTTTTGAGTCGAGGTGGGGGGTTAAGATTCCAAATCCAGCAATGGTTATCTATGTTGTGGTTTTGGATATTAGTAATTTTCTTTGCAGATTTAGTGGTAAAATTTCCTGAAGGATCAGGCATCCAGACCAGCTTATCCTGAGTTTGCCATGTTGGGATGTTGAGAGAGAATATTATGTTGGCTATATTTTGAGGGAATAGGCTCTCAATGAGAGACTTATTCCAAAGCTTTTGAGCCGTAAAGAGATGGCTAACTTCCATGTTCGGATCATTGTTTCCCATGAAAGTTTTGAGATTTATGTTGGGAATCCAAGGGTCACTCCAAATATTTATGAGGTTACCATCTCCTATAAACCAAAGGAGACCGTTTTCAAATTTTTCTCTAAGAGATAAAAGTCTGTCAAATTGCCAAGAGGTTGCTTGATTTGGTTTGTCCTTGATGTCGTTATTTTGCAAATATTTTTCTTTAATGACTCTGACTCATATGTTATCTTCATTAGAGTAGAGTTTCCACAATAATTTGACTTGAAGGTTTATGTTTAAATCTTCTGCTTTTCTAATACCCAAACCAACCTGGGCTTTAGTCTTGCAGATGTTATCCCAACTTATAAGAGGGGTATATCTCTCCAAGTGAAGTTTATTCCAGAAGAAGTTCTTGTTGATCTGATCTATTTGGTTAAGAATTCCTTTCGGGAGCAAGAAGTTTTGAATTAGATAGTTGGTTTTGGAGCTTAGGTTGGCTTGAATTAGAGTAGCTCTACCTACCTGAGACAGATTTGAAGCTTTCCATTTGGAGAGTTGCTTTTTCAGATTTTGGATGGCCTCCTCAAAAACCGAGTTTCTAATCCGACCATTAATAATCGGAATTCCTAGATATTTTTCTAGAGTGCTAGAGATTGGAATTCCCATACTCTGGGCAAGATCTCTGGCTAGGTTATGGTTAACATTCTTAGAGCATTGGAGAGAGCTTTTACTATAGTTAATAGTAAGGCCCGAGAGGTTTGAGAAATTATTAATTATGTTCTGAATGGTATTTAGGCTAGTATGAGCAGCTTTTGCAAAAATAATTGTGTCATCTGCAAAAGAAAGGAATGGTATAGGATTACCATTTTTGGTGAGTCTGATTCCGATTAGCACATCTTTTTGCAAAGCTTCCTTGTGCATTTCTCTTGCTAGACCTTCCATTACTAAAACAAAGATGTAAGGTGCAAGCGGGTCTTCTTGGCGGATACCCCTATTAGGCTTAAACTGTTTCACCTGGACAATTGTTTACTAAAATCGAGAAGGAGGAGGTCGTTAGACAAGTCATAACCCAGTTGATCCATATAGGATGGAAATCTAATCTTTGAAGAACCGCTTTGATATAACTCCACTTGATTTTATCATAGGCTTTTTCCATGTCGAGTTTTAAAGCTATCCAACCAGTTTTTCCTTTTTTCTTATGAAAGCTATGGAAAATTTCATGAGCGATCAAGGTATTATCCTGAATTGATCTACCTTCTACGAAGGCTCCTTGAAAAGGGTTGATGAGTTTAGGAAGAATAGGTTTTAGTCTGCTTGCTAAAATTTTTGTAATAACTTTGTAGATAGTGTTACATAAACTAATCGGTCTGTAGTGGTTGACTGTGGTAGAGTTCTTAGTTTTGGGGATTAAGGCAATGAAAGTCTTATTTATTTCCGATAACAATTGTCCTAAGTGGAAGAAGGCTTTTATGGCTTTCCAGCATGAGGGTCCTACTATATAATAGTATTTTTTGTAAATTTCAGGAGGGAATCCATCTGGGCCGGGAGATTTATCTTCTGCCATTTCGAATATAGTATTTTTAATTTCAACTATCGTAGATTGGGATATGAGGATTCTATTTTCCTCTGACGTTACTTGAGGTTGAATATTCCAAACCTCCCCTGGATCTACTTGATTCTCGTGAGTACCAATAAATCTTTCTGAAAGCTCGTGTGTGATTTGATCTGAAATGATATCGCTATCAAAGAGGATATTGCCTTGTTTTGTTGTAAAAGATTTAATTGGTCTTTTCGAATTTCTAATTCTAGCAGTTACTTGAAAAAATTGTGTTCCTGTGTGAAAATTGAAGGTGGTTTATTTTGGCCCTTTGTTTCCAAAACTTATGGTTGTATTCTAAAAGTCTGTATCTTTTGAGTTCTAATCCGGCTAGCTTTTCTTCATCATGTTTGCTGATGTTACCCCACGGTAAACGACTTTGGAATTTCAAAATCTGACTCTCAACTTGGGAAAGTTGCCTAGCAATATTACTAGTTTGAGATTTGCACCAGTTTTTGGTATTTAGTTTAAAGCCATGAGATCCGGTAAAATTATTATGCCAAACTTGTCGAACCATAGTTTCATAGATAGGATTTGTAGTCCAAGCCATTTCAAATCTAAAAGGAGCTCCCTTATTAAGATCTCGCGATCCTATTTCTAGAGAGATTGGGCAATGGTCAGAGTTAGAGAAAGAATGATGCTTTGTGTGAATCTTTGGAAACCAATTGAAGATTTGTCGACTTGCAAGAGCTCTATCCAAACGTTCATATGTATTGTTCTTGTGAACAGAAAATAACTATTATGTCTTGAGTGTTAATCATTGAAGCAAATCCTTAAAAAAAATCCAACCTCAAACACACCGGATAGGATAACTATAATGTCATTGATGCTCCACTCTGACTAGGTATTTGTTAAGAAATCCAGTTGATTTGGTAATGGATAGCTTGAACAATGTACAAAAATGCTAAGAGACGGATGAAATGTGATAGTTGGTAGCCAAGCATATTGTTGTACCCACACACCGGCGGAACCAGCCATGGGCAAGAGATGGCCCTGGCCCCACAATCAATTTTTTCAAGGTAATATATATGTAATTATATGTATAGTATTTTTATATATATGAGTATTTAGTAATAAAATAGTAAAATGATAAATAATTTGTCACTTTAGTTGATAAAAGGTGAACACTTGTTAACATAGATATCAGAGATTTTGAGGTTCAAATACCTCTGATTTGGGGAAAAAAATTCTTTTGACCGATTTTTTGTTAAAAAAATTACACATTTAAACTAAACTAGTACGAGTGGGAGGAGGTGAACACTTGTTAACATAGATATCAGAGAAAATGCATTAATTGAGTGGGAGGAGGGGTTTGAGAATAAGGTCTTGGATTCTTCTTATAAACGTTTTGTTATTTTTTACCAGGGGAAATATTTGTTTGTCTGGTGATTCAACTCTTAGTGGTTTGAGTACATAAGTGTTCTGGCACATTATTCCCCTTTTCAAGCAATTTGTGCATGATTCCCATTGCTGACATATGGAACAAATCCTCATTATGAGCTCTCTAGTTATCATATTCGAGAAACAACTAAGCAAGTTACCATCTACAAGTCAGTAATAATCAATGGGAGAACTAAGATCATGAAGACTCCACTTCACCCGATGGCAAGTATATGCATACTTAAATTCCTAATTTATAGCTAAACCTTAGTTTCAAAGAATTTATATTGAAAAGCTCTTATCTCTTAACTGAACTTTGATTTGATATCATTGAAGAAAAGTCCAAATTCTTCGCAGACTTCTAGATAATTAGTATGTCAACATTCTACTAGTATTAAACAAGAGAACTATCAGAACGTGTGTAGCAAATAAACATGTAAACTACAAGAGAGAGGATCCTTACTGCATGAACAACACTTAATATAAGTGTGTGAGAGGCTTGGCCAGTCAACACTTGTTTTAAGGCATCCGACGTTAGTGAAAAATGAGGACCCCCACATATGGCTTCACCCAGGCGTAGAAATGGTACCACCAGACTTCAAAGAAAAAGCGTTATAGTTTAGTATTAGCACAATACAAAAGCAAAAGTATCACTTGAACACATGCAATACAAAATTATCTTGAAAATTGGCACTGGCAGCTGTACTGCAAATAGTCCAATAGCTCACTGCATACAGATGTGAAACTCTTGATTTTGATTTTGATTTTGATTTTTTTGAAAACGGAAAGCAATTAGGATGAACTATGACCGATCAATGGTCCATCAAAGGGCATCTTTTCGGATGAGAAGCTTGTAATTATGAAACTCTTGAAATATGATAAATGAAATAAAGAGTAGGCAAAAACTGAATTTCTATCTAGCTTAGAGATATCAATTATGTACAAATTTTGAAGGTTAAGAGGTGTTGCTAGTAAGAATCAACACAAATTTTGATACAAGCTAATATATTTAGTAGATGTATGAGATCTTTTAGCATGGACACTAGTTCAATATTTTTTGGCCTTATCCCAATACATAATGATAATCAAAGTCCAAGAAATATAACAAATCTCAAAAACAAGACAAGCTCATCAGTTGAGACAATTTGATTTAGGTAAGGGCCAAATTATTTCATTCATCATTATCTGAAAAACACAACTAATGCTAACTGGACATGGAAATCTAAACAAGAAGATAAAGCGTAATAATCTTATAAGGACCTCTAGCCTAAATATCTTTAAAGTGCACAGATGGCATCACAAGCACAAGGATCTATGCTTGATAATCATAATGACCTATCATTAATAAAGAAGGCAATCTATGCTTCACTTTCAAAGAATAATGACCTAACACACATTGTTACCTAATAACTACCCAAGATCACCAATGCAAATGGATCGGACCTAGACCTGTTGATCGAGTGGGGTTCAGTACTGATTATTTCAGATTTTAGATCATTTGGTTCACTTGTCGTTCTGGGTTAAGAGCGCTGTTTTTCTAAGGATGTTTTGGGATGAATAAAATAAATTATAACATCAATATATCAAATTAAACATATTATTGATTATTGATGGTTAAATCAATAATTTTTCCAGCAAGTCAGATGGGTCCATTTCAGACCTAATTAAAGTTAACCTTGTAACTGAAATTACACAAGCTTAAAATTACCCAATTTCAAAACAATCCAAACAAGAAACAACCAAACGTGAAACATGCCCACTTATAATACACCTGAACCCAAAATATATCCGATTTCAGTACAAGATTAAAATTGTATGTAACTAGACGCGTATGCGTAACAAATTATTTAAGATTGTGCTCTTTTCATTCCTTCTGAATTTCCCTCAAAGTACACCCACTCATGTAGCTCAATTGGTTGAAGAACAGCAAAACTGTGGAACTCCAATTGAGAAAACATACAAAGATAAATATTTTGAAGTACATATGATTTACATGAATAGAAAGAAAAGATTACCTCAATTCTATAGGAGTAGCAACAAAATTAGCGAGCAGTACAGTAGGAGAATGGCAATGAGATCCCAGAAGCGCAATAGCCAGCCCACATAAGAATACAGTGACTCCTGTTCAGATAAAACTGACATTGAAGATGCACCATTTTTCCCTGAGCATATCTATCATCTATCATCTATCATCTATCATCTATCATCTATCAAACAAAAAAGGCAATGAGAGGATATAATTCATAGGCATAACTGGTCAATGGAGCATACCTGATAGTACTGCAGAAGTACTTATGGTTGTACATTTGTACCAACAAGAGAGGACTTAGTATTGATACTCAGCAACAATAAAATAGAATTTAGGCCGAGAAGGGCTCGGACAAAGAAGAGAGAACATACCACAAATGGGAAAAATTCCCAAGGTAAGGCCAACAGCTGCAGAGAATGCCAACTGTTTGGGTTCTGTTCCTCTTTTAGAATTGAGAGAGCGAATTAGCAATATATGAGCAATCATTGAAATTAATGTGGAGAGTGGATCAGGAAATGCAATACCTTCTGAGAATTTGAAGGAGTGGATCGAATACCTTCCTCTCCAACCAAGAAATGGGGCCATTTATGGAAGTCGACATTTGGTATTCTTTGTAGGCAAATCAACTTTATTTATTATGGATAGATCGGCCTTCGATACTCGAGGGTTCAATCTGATCACAGTGAAACGAACACCGACAACTTCTACAGATGACTCCGACTCTCAAAATCAATCACCATCTTCGTTTTACAACCTCGAGCTCTGCAAACTAACTCAAGTTGAATTCGTGGTACGCCCTATAGTTTTTCGCTTCGGGAATGTCGAACCGAAATTGGGTGGGAACTCAGAACCAGATCAACGATTGCAGCGAACCGAATCGGCGTGGTATCAGAGCGCAGTGAAGAACAGAGATCTGAGGAGAGGGAGATGAACAGGTTACCGAGAACAAGTGAAGAACAGAAGAACGACAGGTGAAGCACGGAAAGGGTCTCTCTATGGCTTCAGAGTTGGTGTCGGTGGCCGCACAGAGAACAAGATCGCAATTCACAAGAGGATAAGGGTTGGCGAATAAGGGCTCGTTTGGTTGAATTTTGGAAAGGCAAAGAAAATGAAATTGAGGTATTTTTTATTTTTTTTTGAACCGGAAAGAATTCGACTACCGGACATGCCCAGTGAGTCGAGAGGTCGAAAGATCGGCAACGGACAAACCGTTATGAAAAGAAACGAAAAATAGAAGACTAAACACAGGGCCGATCCTAATATTATAGAGGTCCAGGGCAGATAAAATTTTTGGGCCCCAATAATTTAAACCGTAATTAATTAATAGAAGAAAAAAAAGCATTCCATCTATAAAAAAAAACTAGTAAATCATTAAAACATTTACTATTTTCGACCACTGTATTTTCGAATAATAAAATGCAATTCTAACAAGCACCTAGTGTAATAGTAATGCAATATGCATCAACATTATAAATTATACTCTGAATGGAGTATAATTGAAAAGATTATTATAAGCAAACAAACATTATAAGAGAAACTCAAAAATATTTATGCATGAAACAATTTTGAAATAACATTTAATTAATTTTATTAAACGTAAAAAATAATTATGCTAAAATTTAGGAATGAACCCATTTTTTAACATAAATTTAAAGAATGAACTGTGCAACACTCGCTCATTTTTTTTTTTTTAATTTTAGTGGACTGTTGAAATTTTAATTGCATTTTGGGCTCTTTTTTTTAATTTTAGTGGACTGTTGAAATTTTAATTGCATTTATTTCCAAATTCCTACAACTTTATATAGCATTATACGGAATACTAGCATGAATGGTTCAAATGTGGGCCCATTTTAAAAAAATTTTTATCGTACTTTCATCTCTCCATGTGGGCCTATTTGTTGTTGCTGTTATTTAGAAGGCATATAAAGAAATTTGGGCCAAAAATATGGATCAAATATACTGTATATATACATAGCTATTTTTTTACTATTGAGCCCCATAATTATTTGGCCCTGGGCCATCTCCCAGCCTGTCCTTGCCTCTGGGCCAGGCCTGACTAAACAACAGAGACCAAGCACTACAAACAAACTAGAGAAAGAAGCCCATAGGGACAATGTGCATCATCACTCCGGACGGTTGGTAGAGGCAACGCAGGGGCACCTTGAGGAACAAAAGTGGAGACCTCAGATTTGGACTCAGTCGACAACGAGCCATCAGATCTCGATCACGTCCAAGACCTCTCGCGCGGTTGCAGAAGAAAGACCACAAAGCTCAATGAGATACCACCGTTAGAAATAAGCAAGCATAACTCTAGAAAATGTCGGAGTAAATCTCTGAGAAGGTTAATATAAGTCATTATGGGTGTGTATGGGCACTGGTTTTTTATTTATTAACAGTTAAAATTTTGAGGTTTTTATTTTAACTCTGTAAGGAGAGGAGTTAATTTAGTAGATTTTAGCTTATTTGGGGGTTTATTTAAGAAGCTATTTTTGATAGCTTTTTGGGAGTTTATTTGGTTTATTTGATTTGCAAATACCATAATACCCCTAATAATAACAAAATAAACTACACTTTTTACAAATAAACTGTTTTTCACCTCATACGGAGTTTATATTTTTTCACAAATTTTTAACTACTTTTACCAACAGTTTATAAATTTTACCCTGTTTATAATTTTAGTCAATTTATTAACTCCGTCCCATACGATCCCTATGTCAAAGAATTATAAATTAACATAATCCGATTTTGTTTAGGATTAAAAATGATTTTGGGCCCAAAACAAATGAGAAAAGAAGAAAATGGGCCAACTTGGAGTTGTGTTGGTAGTTGAAGCTACTGGCTCCGATTTTTTTTATTTTGGTAAATCACGTTATTGGCGTGCAAGGATGAACAAAAACCCCTACACGCAAAAGGCTGCAACACGGAACCCATGGAATCTCTGGAAAACCAAGCCTCCTTGGAGCCCAAGGGAAGCCGGAAGCCGAAGAGGCCATCGGCGCAGCTTGAAGCGGAGAAGGCCGGTTGGAGCGGATGAAAGCGATAGGTTAGACGATGAACAGGTCGACTCTTAGCCCTCCGGCCGAGCGAAATCGACAGCGGGAGCTGCAGACAGGCCGGAGGCGACAGAGGTGAGGGAGTATTGGGGTCGGCGGCGAACCAGAGAACCAGCGAAAACCGAGCCCGGCGACAACGGAGGTGAGGGACTACGGAGGAGAAAGGATAGGAGCAGTAGTCCATCCCAAACCGAAGCGAAGGTACGATTCAAGATGAGGTGCTGGTATCCGGCGCACAAACCGACCGCAGGCGAAGGCCCGAGACAGACCCAGGCGCAACCGGCAAAGGAGGATCCGAGGAGTAATTGGAAAGATCTGGTGCACCACCAACGAGACAACAGCGAGTCCGAAACAGAACGAGGTGAGACCCATCGAAACCGGAACAAGACTCATTGTGAACAGGGGGTGACAAGGTGAAGATGGCATGACCAGCGGCAGCCGGACGGAATGAGGCTGGTGGACGGGGTCAGAAATTTGGGATTCAAGATGAGGTGTTGGTGGAAGCCGCAACCAGTCCACCGATCACAACTTAAAATTGGGGGTCCACAATAAGTAAGGACTTAAATTTGGTGGATCACCGATCTTGAATGGCAACAACAATTGGAGAATGAAGAGTGTTTTGCACTGTTGCAGTAGCCAAACGGTGAGGGTCGAGATTTGATTTTATTCCATTTTGATTTTGAGGTCGAGATTAGATCTCCGTTTTTCCCCATTGTTTGAGTATGGGGTCGAGATTAGATCTCTGTTTTTCCCCGAGGTTTGAGTATGGGGTCGAGATTAGATCTCCGTTTTTCCCCAATGTTTGAGTATGGGGTCGAGATTAGATCTCTGTTTTTCCCCGAGGTTTGAGTATGGGGTCGAAATTAGATCTCCGTTTTTCCTCGAAGTTTGAGTATGGGTCGAGATTAGATCTCTATTTTTCCCCGAGGTTTGATTTTTGGGCAAATCCCCAAACTCACCAAAAGTGAGATAAAATCTGCAGTGTATTTGAAACCATAAATTTAGAGGCAAAGAAAATGAAATTGAGGTACTTTATTTATAGTTTAAGACATACGTAGTATTGTTAAAATTTATAATTATAAGTCTTTTTTTTAACTTTTCATTCAAAATTGGTTTTATTCGTAAAATGATTCACTTACACATGAGTAAGCATACCCACCCACATTTTTGGTATAATTAATGGGAAAAAACAATCACACAAAACTAAGTCAATCATTGTAATTTTTTTTTTCTAACAACTAGCATTAATGCTTTATTCTCTTCTTTTGATGTAAATAATACACCATATTTTAACAAATTACAAACCCTAACTACATTCTCATGCAATATGCATACAAATTACATATATGTATTTAGCTTATACTTAATTTTATGCGTTAATTTTTTTGTAACTAGTCTATTTATCATTTTTTTTTAAAAAAATTATACTTTCATCCGTTATATAATGTTAAGTCCCCAACTACTTAATCCGTTATTTTTTTAGGGTTAATCCGTTATTTTTTTTAACAAAGGGTTAGTAAGTGTTGTATAATTTACATAGATCATATATATAATATAAGTTTATAGGCACCTAATTTATTACGATATGAACTTAACTAAATATAGGTTAGATCATACATATAATATTTTTTGGTAATAATATCATATAGCAAGATTCTTATATCTACATAGAAAGACCATATATCTCAAAGAAAGATTGTTTACAGAAAATAAATTGAAGAAAGATATTAATATATGAAGGGAGATTAAGATCACGGCTCTTCCACTTCCACATTCATTATTGCGTTTGAAGTACATTGCACAAATCTTTTCCTCTTCCGGCTCTTCCACTTCCACATCCATTATTGCGTTTGAAGTACATTGCACAAATCTTTTCCTCTTCCGCCGGCAGTTACGTTGCACATTCTCCCTTGCATTGTTCTTCATATATAGATTGATCTCATCCTCCCTTACCATCGATAGTACTAGAACCGAAATTGAGATAGTAAGTTGCAATTGATCAAGGTAGATATGTTAGGGCAAGGAAATCAGAGGTATTTACCCTAAAAACACTACCATTCGATCTCATATTGGAGATTGTCGGTCGAGTCGCAAGTGAATCTATAGTGGATGTCTTCAACTTACGGTTGAGGTATTGTCTATAGTCGATGAAATTGCCTCCGCTTTTTATTTCGTTATTTGATGCATTTGCAAAAAATTTGATTTACTTAATTGTGATGCAGTCGCAAAAGTTTTGGTTTGGTTGGAAAACATAATTATGTGCTTGAGAAGATGGCAATTGGAAACCTGGATGAATTGGGAATTTCTCTTATAGCCGCATCGAGAAATGATAGTCATGCTAGAAGTTTTTTAAAACAATGCATCAATGCGGGAAACCCGGAGGCACTCTTTCAGCAAGGAATGGTAAGACGTTCTATAGTTCCTCATAGCTTGATTGTGAATCATTGGTTCAGTGTGTGTGCTTGATCATAGGTAGAGAACTCACATTGTCTAATATATTTGATTCATAAACTTGTTATATAGATTGAATATTTCATTTCAAATTGCAGGTTAAATTCTTCACATAATGCGATCACGATGCAGGCATTCAAGATCTTCTAAAGGCGGCAGAGTTGGGACACGACGTGGCAAGTTATGCTTGTGGCATACTTATGTATTGTTGGGGATCTGAAGAGCTCAAACCCAAAGGCTTTGCATTACTTAATAGTGTGAAACATAAGTTGGGCTATAAAATAATTTTGTGTCGCCTGAGAGTTGTTGATCTATTTAACAATGTCGTAATTAGTCAAAGACTTCCCTTCATCTGGAAGCAGGACACATTCACAAATATCACCAATGGAACATCACTTCGGAGTTGTCGAAAGATCATGCCCTTGGAAAGCAATGCAACTCCTTGTTGAACATAAAGAAGATGGTCTTGCTTGTGAGATGTGCACGTGCAGAATTGAATGTACAGTGATCGAGGTTATTATTCGGTGGATTACACGAAATATGGTGGAATAACAAATTGCTTAAGCTTGGTGGATAGTTTTGAACCTATTGCTTAAGTTTGGTGTTGGACTTGGAATATCAATTTTAAAAATAAATTAATGTGTTATTATAACATATAAAGAGTGATGTATTGAAGGTAGTCTATATGATATTTTATTATGATATATACTTTTATATAGAGAGAGATATTTTATACACATTACTTTGTTTAGCGATAAAATAATTTTGTTTGATGAAAAAAAAACTAGGAGGACCTAAAGATTATCACAAATATATGATCAATTGAGATTGTTTACCAAAAATAAATTGAAGAAGATGGTTAGTAAGTGTTAATCCGTTATTTTTTGTAGGGTTAATCCATTATTTTTTTTAACAAAGGGTTAGTAAGTGTTGTATAGGGTTAATCCGTTATACATATAATATTTTTTGGTAAGAATATCACATAGCAAGATTCTTATATCTACGTAGAAAGACCTTATATCTCAAAGAAAGATTGTTTACCGAAAATAAATTGAAGAAATATATTAATCATATGAAGTAAGGGAGATTAAGACCACGACAGTTACGATTGAAAATCTTTTGTTCTTCCTCTTCCACTTCCACATCCATTACTGCGTTTGAAAATCTTTTGCTCTTCCTCTTTCACTTCCACGCACCCCTAGTTGTAGGTAGGCTGAAAAGTGAAGATTCCCCTGCGTAAACCTAGATTCAAAGTATGATGGAAGGGTTGAAGATACTCTGATTCAAAGTATCGATTCCCCTGCACACGTCTTTTCCTCTTCTGGTGGCAGTTACGGTATGATGGAAGGGTTGAAGATGCCCTGATTCAAAGTATCACACCTCAACCCCTTGTATAAAATGAATGCCTACCCTACTCAGTCCTCCTTCCTTTTGATTCCATCACTGCATCGCCCTAAATTATCACTCACAAATTCAAAATCACTCACAAATTCTCAATGGAAGGGATGATCAACAAACCTTACCCATGGAGCAATTGGACAACCGAGGAGACAAATAACCTTTTGGTGTTGTGCGATCAGTATAGGGCCATCGAAGGAGTAATTGGTGTTATCCGGAGGAGACTTCTCCACCAATATGGGATAGTTGCAAGCGAATTTGTCATCAAACAAAAGATCATGCACATTAGAGAGGATTACATGGTGTGGTTGTCTATCTGTGAAGACACAGAAGTGGATGTACAACTCCACAACTGTGAGGTGAGGGCACCGGACTCCTGGTGGATTGGCAAGCTGGAGAAGGCAAACAAGGTAATGTTCTGGACTTTTCCCATTGTAAGTTCCATTGTAAATTCAAACCACACAACCTTGATTAGGGAGTTCAATAACAACTCAATGAGAAATGTTGTATTTCATACCGGAATAATGGATTACAATTGAGTTTTTATACTTGGTTTTGTGGTTTAGTTACAAAACAGTTTACATATTCGACAAAACACTTTGACTGTAAGATTCCTCAAAACAAAATTACACTTTATGAGTTTACAGATTGGTTGGGCCAAATGCCCCATTTAGGCGGCCCATTATTGAATGCAGTTAGAAGGAGGCTAAGCACTATTAGGAGAGTTAGTTAAGCTAAGGAGAGTGTAACCCGAGCATAAAAGCTTGGTTGTATACATCATTTGTCAATTAAATCAACTTATATAGTTATATTCTTTTAACTTCGTGTTTCACATTTTTTTTGTAGCAACACCACTCATACAAGTTGATCAAGGAAGGGGGTATGACGGGAGAGATTGTTGTAGGAGGAAATCAAGTTTAAAATATAATGAAATATAAATCAAACCAGATTCGTGCCCCAGCAAATAATTACAAGACCTAGCTCCTCCCTATGCAGTAGTGGGAAGTCAGGATCGATCCACGAGGAAGTGTGTCAGCAGATCCTAGGTAGCTGTAAATCTCACAAAAAAGCAAACAAAAGACAGAAACAAAGAAACAAAGACAGAAATAACAAACGAAAGCAGAAACAAAAGCAAACATAGAAGCTGCTCGATCTCGACAAAGCACCTACTTGAGATTGACTAAAAACAGTGACGACAGAAACTTCAGAATCGACAACAGAAACTCGATCTAGACTAGCCCTACTCGATCTCGACTAAGCAGTACTCGAGATCGACAACAACTGCTCTAGATCGACAAAAAAAAAACAGAAACTTTAAATTGCAAACTCGAACACAGAATCGCAGATTTCAGAAGAAATAAATCAATATACTAAAGAACTTCCAAAGCTAGGGTATCAATGCCACAACGATAACCATGCAAAGTAACACATAAAGGCATAAAAGATCATGCTTTCCATCAAAATAACTTTCGTTATTAACAAATATGCATATAGAGGCTTTCGCATAAACCCTAATTGTTACTAACCCTTTTCACATAATTAATCCAAGTTGCATTAAGATCACTTTCGCTTCAATAACACAAACAAGGATCACCTTCAACTCTCGCAAAAGAACCATGCTCATAGGGATAGAAGATGAATTGCATAAAAAGATTGTACCTTTACCGCATCACCTCACATGGCCACTGTCGGGCTCACCCCAGCCCTAGAAGTGGGTGGACTACTCGCTCTTCATTGCAACCTCAGACATAACGCCAAAACCCTAAAACCTTTGAACTCCTAAACCGTCTATGTGGAACTACTTCTGTAACTTGTGAATTGAATGATTCCTAAAATCAGCCACATGGGCTTTATTTATAGCCTTCTAATCCTTGCTATTCAAGGATAGAAATATCTATCTATATCTAAATCTATATCTAAAAGCTTTAAAGATAAATAAATGCAATAAAAGAATTAAATCCATAAAGGGAAATTATATCTAAAATAGGTAAATCTCTTCTTGTGTTGATAGGTCTTCTCTCCATAGATAGATGTTGATAGATCTCGACAATCTTCGGATCCCTTCGGCTCCAAGAACTCCCAATCCGCGTAGGACAGCAAACCGCGTAACGCGGCTTCGGACACGGTTTCCCCGAGATCGAGTAAGATGCTCGAGATCGAGTAACGTTGACGTCGATTATGGGTAGCTCGGTAATGTCGGGCAACCTCTCCTCGACAGGCTCGAACATATGGTTTATGAAGTTGTCGAGATCGAGTAACCTCCTCGAGATCGAGTAGCTTGGGTGCTCGGTGTCTTCAGTCCTCGGCTCCTCGACACGGTACAACTCTTCGACTCCGGACATGGCATCAGGGTTTGTCGATCTCGACCAGGTTCCTCGAGATCGAGTAAGGCTTCCGGAGTCGGGTTGATCTGGCTCTCAGTTTCCTCGATCATGCTCTGCTCGACCAGGCTCAGCTCGGACACCTTTTGTCGAGATCGAGTAAAGGAACTCGAGATCGAGTAAAGTTGGGTTTCCAGCTTGATTCGTCCTGGTTCCGCTGCTTCTTGATTTTGGATTTTTGTAGTTGATTTCCGAGCTTTTCCAACTTTTCTCAAAATTGCTGTAATTTGTCTCGAATTCTGCGAAATTAAACAAAAACTGGTGTAGATTCCATAATTTGGCAAATAAGCATAAACTACATAGATTCTGTATTATCTTAGCCCAAATGCATGAGATGTATGCAGAAAACGATATAAAAGCAACTGTAAAACATGGCAGATTCAGCTCACAACAGAGACCGTGGACCTTTGCGCCACCTTGTTCTCTGAATAGGAAGAGTCAGACGATCTGTCATATGGTCACTACACGTACATGGGTGAGAGCGCTGTCGAAAGACATTTTGAAGACACCGACAGCTCGGTGCATGGGGGAGGTGGCATGGACGGTTCACCATGAAGATCTGCAAAGGGGCAGGCTTCTAAAGTTTATTTATGCATGTTATGGATGTTTAGTTTCATGGCAGAACAATGAGGTTTGTGGTTTCCAAAATTGTTGTTGATGTTTATGACTTTTATGACTGTTTTATGAGGAAGTTTTATGATGTCGTTTTATGAAGTACTTATTTGAATAATCTTGCATTACCTTGAAGGTCGTTAAATCCTGCTGTTTTATGAATGTGTTGTTAGTTGAATAATCTTGCATCACTTCTATATTTAAAAGATATATTTAAAAGGTAGTTGATCAAATACATGTATGCAGAAAATTTGAAGCCCACCTTAAGCATTATGCTAAGCCATTACAAAACACAACATCCGGCCCATTAATTCCCCGCCCATTAGTGTATCCGGAAGTACAAACCCTTACAAGATGTCACAAGCTTTTCACCAGCAGATTACAAACCATTAACAAGTCATTAGATTAGAAGTCCTTACAAAATGCACTTACTAAACAAGTCATTAGATTAGAAGTACAAACCATTACAAGTTGTCACAAGCTTTTCACCAGCAGTTTACAAACCATTACAAACCATTAACAAGTCATTAGATTAGAAGTCCTTACAAAATGCAGTTACTAAACAAGTCATTAGATTAGAAGTCGTTATAAAATTAACAAGTCATTAGATTAGAAGTCCTTACAAAATGCAAACTATCACAATCTTTAGAGCAGCAGATTTCCACATTAGAAGTTACTAAACATCCCACAAGAAGGCATATTTGTCTTGGCAATACCACCTTGCATCCCCGGTGTAATACTCCAAATGCGGTCGCAGATAATAGACAGGATAACGCTTTCTATCACCAGTCAATGGAAAGAAAACTTCAAACCTCTTGGTCTCCTCTTGACCTCGACAAGTAGTGGGTCTGCCAGTACCTCTCGACGATATAGCCAGGGTAGTAGGATCCCAAAAAGTCTTTATGCGCACCTATCACTTCTATCCATGATCCATCAAATAAATGCTAGTCTTGGAATTCTGCAACTGATAAAGAATTCCAATTTTTTTTATCTATACTCTAATTTGGTACTAAAAGTGCCTATGAACTAACTTTAACCAACACATCACTCACCTTCAGGAACTTCGATTTCCTCGGAGCTGTCTAACTCCAAGCATCAGATTCAAAATCTATGTTGATTGGTTGGTCTGGTGTTGCCATATCAAAGATGTTGTAGTGCGGCAAGATAAAAAAAATATGTCGATTACGAATCAAACAATTTGATTGAAAACACAAACGTGAAGCAAACAACAAATGGATAAATAAGAACATACCACATATGAAGTGAAAAAGCATAAAATGGATCTTAGTATGAATGACATGCTCTATCATGAGGTTTATGGTTTTAAAACCCTAATAAAGCATTGTACAGTTTGTGTTATAACCTTATAATAACCCTTAACATTTATAACTGATCTGTATAATTCATAAGTTACATTTGAGTCTAGGGTGTGGTTTAGGGAGTAGCTATATAACATTTTTAACATCCTCAACTGATGATCATCATCAGTTGAACTCTAATTTCACAGTATAAGATATCATTAAATTGATCTCCAACAAACCTCAACCAAATGAACTCTAATTTCACCAAAGAATTCTAAAATAAACTGGATCTCAAGAAATGTAACCCAAAATTAGATTGATTCTCAACAAACCTCAAGCAATAGAACTTTAATTTCACCAAAGACAAAACTATAAACTGCAATTGAACTCTACTTTCACCAAAGACAAAACTATAAACTGCAATTGAACTCTACTTTCACCAAACACAAAACTATAAACTGCAATTGAACTCTACTTTCACCAAACACAAAACTATAAACTGCAATTGAACTCTACTTTCACCAAAGACAAAACTATAAAGTGTAGTATGTCACAGAAAATACACCAAAGACAAATCTGGAAAAAAAAATCGAAATCCCTTACAATCCAAATGTCAATATATGCCTAATGAAATCCAACCCAAAACAATATGTCCCCAAATCCTCTATTAATCCAATTGCCAATACCTAATGCAAAATCCTCAATCCAAATGCCAATATATTCCCAAATCACTAAATTTACAAATCCTAAACTTGAAATATAACCCAAACATAATATGATTCTACTAATCTAAACTGGTTCTCAACTGAAGAAACTGCAATTAAAAACAAATTAGAAGTTCAAACACATAATTTATAACTTGGAGAAGAAGCGCTGAAGAGGTGTGGCTGTGTGGCAGCCGACGACGGTGATGCTATGTAGTCGGATGTAGAGTTCGTCGGCGACGATGATAGCGGATAGGAGAGGAAGCAACCCCAAATCGCCTTCAAACCCTAATCGCCCCATTTTTCTCGCCCTCCCTTGCAATACGCGGTTTGTATCGACCCCCTTTTCCGTTTTACCTTTAATGGTTTTTTAATTTAAAAAGAAAAAAGAAATGAAAATAATTAAAAAACACATAAAACCCTGCCGGGAAATTGCATTCCGAAAAGAATCACTGCAAGCTTGTTGCTCAGACATACTGACGACAATTGTGAATTTGCACTCCGAGAAGAAACAATTGTGAATCCCTGCAAGGTTGTTGTTTAATAGGGTGAATTTGCTCAAATTATATAAAAAAAAAACAAGTTTGCCTAATTATATTGATCGTAGATGTTGTTTAATCCAACGGTCAATATGGTGATTCAACGGTCAATATTGCCTGATTAGAATCAATGAGCCACTGCTCATTTATAGACCTGAGCAAACATGGGCCAACCCTCCCGGGAAAATATGCAGGCTTGGACAAAGTAGTTGGCCCAAGCGGGCCGTCGGGCCCGGTCCGGTTTTACATTAATATTATATATAATTATAATTATATAAGTTATATATAGTATTATATATATTATTAATATAATAAAAATACAATAGCAATAGATTTATATTACAAATTCAATTTCCATAAATATTCTTATATATTAGCAAATAGTAAATTACAATTACAGTAGTTATAGTGAGTATGAGAATTATATATAGCAAATCGTATAAGTACATTATAATTAAATGTATATTCAACAATTACAGTAGCACCTTACAAGTTTACAACTTAATTTATTTAGTTTATTCAACTTAATTATATACATTCTTTGATGTTTTATTAATTTTATTTTTTCATATAAATAAAAATACTATATATACATGGGACGGGACGGGATTTGCGGGACGATGACTCTTCGTCCCGCGTGTCGCCTGAAAGTATTGGTACAATATAACGTTGATTTGCATTTGTTAGTAAGCTAATATGAGCCATTTAATATGAGTTTTTTAATTTCCTTTTATTTTCCACACCTTTTGTTTCAATTTTGATTTTCACATATTTTGTGACAAATGTGAATTTATATTTCATTCCTTTTGTTTAAAATTAAACTTAAGTTTAAAATTAATGTGTTATAACGTTGGTATGGAAATTGAAGTTTAAAATTAAACTTAAGTTTATTTTCATTTGATGTTAAAAAAAAATCTCAAATGACTAAAAAAAAGGAGTATTTAATATGAATATAAGTTTAAAATTAATATAAATATAAGTTTAAAATTAAGTTGGTCTCAATTACTTAGTTTGATTCTTGTCTGTCTCAATTTTTTTTTTTTGCATTTCACTCAATTTGGCTAAATCTTTTTTTTTTTCACTCAATTGGTTTTTGCATTAAAAAAAAAATGGAATATGAATATTAGGTAGAGATATAACAAAGTGACATTCATATTTTAGTATCTTCTCTCTTTTTTTGGATGGAATATATATTGACATTATCTATAAATGTAGTGCATATATACTATATCTATACTATATCTTGTATTAATATGAGTGTTAATGAGATCGTGACTCTAGGATCGAATCATAGCCCAATGCTCATCCGCGAACCATAAGATCATATATCACTCATCCGTGAACCTTAAGATCACTCGTACCTAAACCCTAACACTTGTTTGAGTTGATATTAGTGGTCGGAATCCTCGTTCGACACAATCTCGGGCATCAAACCTCTTACCCTACAACCTTTATCCAAATAACCAAAGTGGCTTAATTCGACATTTTCACTATCAAACTCAAATGTGTAATTTTAAACTTACCCATAAAAGTTAAAACATACTGAAAATAAATTATTATAATATCATTCCAACCCAGGCCCGTGCCTTAGCATGTGCAAGTAGCCCAACCGAATAGGGCCCCCAAAATTTTGGAGCCCAATATTATAATTTTCATGCATATATCTAAAGTTGTTTACAAAAGAAACGAACAACTCCCGTGGCCTACTGGTAGGGGTGGGCATATCCGGGTACCCGACACGAACCGGATAATCGTGTCGGGTACCCGAAACCGTTTAGTCCAAAATGCCCGAACTGTACACGAACCATCTTAAGCCGGGTATCCGACACGGTTAAGCTATTCGGATCCGTGTCGGATACCGGGTAATCCGACACGAACCGTTACTTTTTTTTTCTCCCGTCTGTATGGTTACTGCAGAGTACATATACACATTTAACAAAGATCCAGATTGAGGTGTCAAAGTAATTGCTAGAAATTGCCCTTGAAAGCTGTCGGATCTGGAGAGAGAACAAAGAGATTCGGCGCTTGAGGTGGAGAATAGCGGAGAAAATGTCGTCGGAGTTGTAGATCTGATGAATGTTGAAACCTCGTCGGCAAATTGGAGAGAACCAGACTCGCATCCGGAGAGAACCAGACTCGCAGCCGGAGAGAACAACCAAGGAGATGTAGTTGGAGTTATAGATTTTGCCGGATATGGAGAAGATTCACCGGGAAAGACTTTGACAGAGACGATGAGAACCAGAGATGTGAGAGAGAGAGAGAGAGACGAGGCGCTGCTAAAGTGCTAAATGACATCGACGTTCGAACATTAGGGTTATTGATTTGGATTTGGGCAATTAATTGGGTTTGGACAATTGGGCTTGCTTTAACATTAAATGTATTTTTAAAAACAAAAAAAAAAGGGTGAGAAAAAAAATGGAAAAGAAAAAAAATAGAGGGCCGCGCCTCGAACACGGGTTTATTTACCCAGCCCAGCACTTACCTTCCCCATGAACCAACTAGGCTAGCGGAACGTATTGTTGCATAGGAGAATCTATCTATACTAGCACTATAATACTTTATTTAAAAATTAAAAAAAATAAACGGTTCGTGTCGGGTATCCGACAAGGTGATATGTCTTATCCGAACACGAACCGTTTAAAGTCCTGTTTTCCCGGTCCGTGTCATTTTCGTGTCGTGTCTTTTTGGTTTCGTGTTTTTTCGTGTCGTGTTGCCGTGTTTTCGTGTCGTGTCGGTCGTACGTGTCGGGTTTTTTTGCACACCCCTACCTACTGGTTGGCAGAACCTTTGCATGCATTGGGAATATGGGCCCCATTAATTTTTCTATTCCACCAGGGTTCGAACCTCTCTCTTTCATAATTTATTTCACTTCTTCAGTTTTTCTAACTTTTTTTTAAAAATCATTCCGATTTTCCTTTTTTTTTTTAATATTCTACTGTTTTCTTTTCTTTTTTCTTCCTTTGTCTTTTTTGAATTTTTTCCATTAACAACTTTTTTCTGAAACTAATTACAAAAATATACAAAATCATGCATGTTTTTTTTAAGAAACATCTACAACCTTTTTATCCTAAACATATTTAGAAACATTTAATTATCAAATTATTTCTAAATATTTAGATTAATTTAATCTAAATTTTGATAAATATATTAGTATTTAAATATTTTTTAACATTTTGCAATATGCGATAGAAGAGGGAGAGGTAGGCCGAAAAAGAGCTGGATGGAGGTTATCCGTCAGGACCTCAATTTGTTGAACCTCTCGGAGGATATGACTTTGGATAGAAACCACTGGAGGAGGCGCATCCGGGTTTCTGATGTTTAGTAGTTGGTGTCAGGGTGCTGAGTCTTGTTGTTACCTTTGGCCTCCTTTTCTAGTGTCTATCTTGCTCATTGTGATTTCTGTGACTTTTTATTTTGGGTCTATCAGAAACACTCTCCCGACTTGTTCGGGGAAAGAGTGTGTACATCCTGACCCCCAGACCCTGCTTTATCGCGGGATTGACTGGGTGGTGGTTGTTGTTGTTGCAATTTGGTCAATTTTTTACAGGAAAAAAAAATATTTATGTGTTATTTATAGTAATATTTAAATTTTGTTGTTGATTTTTAGATGTTTTTTATCCAAGTAATTGTGTTATTCCTCATTTTTCATTATTTAAATTTCAGTAGGATTAACTCATAAATTTAAAATAATTTAATTTTACTAATATAATTTTTCTTTTGAAAAAATTGTACAGGGCCCCCAAAATGATTGGCACGGTTTTTCTAAACTTACTAATTTAAATTAAAGTTGTATCACATCTAAACTTATACCTATATAAGATAAAAAAAACTTAAGTGGCCAATATATGACCATCTTATATATGTGAGTTTTCATACACAAACACATTTTGGTAGAGGGAGTTTAATTTAGGGTTTAGGGTTTAGGGTTTACGGTTTAGGGTTTATGGTTTATGGGTGGTATGGGATATATATAAAAAGTTGTTGAACAAATCAATGTAATCTATCATAACTCCATTGGTAAAACCTCTGTCCAAACATGCAATTGCCCTAGGTTTGAACCTCTATCCCTTCATTTTTTGAAACAAATTAACCACTTTTAAATTTTTGTTTAACCCGGATTTGGGATTTCATTTTGAATTTGGCCGGATGGATATGGAGGGAGGGAGGGAGGCAGACGGCTTGAGGGATCCAATCTTCCATCATAATTTTTGTTTAACCCGAATTTGGGATTTCATTTTGAATTTGGCCGGATGGATATGGAGGGAGGGAGGCAGGCGGCTTGAGGGATCCAATCTTCCATCATGGATGGATATATGGACGGAGGGATATGATTCAACATTGAAGTAATTAATAATTAAGTGAATTAAAAATTAATTAAGTTGATTAACTTTTTATTAGATTAGGTTTTTAGTTCTAAAATTAAGTTGTTTAACTATTTATTAGATTAGGTTTTTATTAGATTAGGTTTTTAATCTATGGAGGGATATATGGATGGAGGGATATGATTCAAATATTATCCCTCCATGTGCTCCATGTGTGTGTGTATCAACATAATTATGAATGATTCTTTCCATAATGTAGAATGATAATTAATTAATAATTAAGTGAATTAAAAATTAATTAAGTTGATTAACTTTTTATTAGATTAGGTTTTTACTTCTAAAATTAAGTTGATTAACTATTTATTAGTTAAGATTTCCATGGCGGGAAATCTAATCTATGGAGGGATATATGGATGGAGGGATATGATTCCCTCCGTGTGTGTGTGTGTGTGTATCAACATAATTATGAATGATTCTTTCCATAATGTAGAATGATTCTCTTACCATAATTCTTATTAATATCCAATTTTTGGTAATGGAAATTGGGATTATGTTAAGAAAAATCCGGATTTATAGAGTACGCCAATTATTTTAAGTGATTTGTTATTATAATAATTATATCATTGTATGGATATATATATATATATTAAAAGAAAAGAAAAATCCGGGGGATCGACTCTTCGGAAAAACCTCCATGGCGTCGGCAACCAGCACGGGTGTAATACTGGAATTACTCCCAATCGCACGGATCCCCATGGTGGTGGCATTAACTTGGTGGTTGCGCCTCCTCACCATCTGGTTACGTTGATGAACCCAACATATCCATTCTATTTAATGAGATGAGAATCCTGTAGGTATGGCCACACATACTCCTTTGATCTTGCACTCACTCACCCCTCTGTAATCTCGATCTCTTTCTCCCTCAATCAACAATGGCAAGAACACCAAAGGGCTCTCAAAACACCACAACCCCTAAAGCCCCAAAAACCACCAAAACCCTACCAACCCCGAGGTTCTCCCCCGTCTTATCCAAGCAAGCCCTAAAGAAATAACTCATACACACATACTCCCGAAGAGCCCCATTGGTATGTTTTACTACAACGAAAGCGTTTCCATTGTAAAGGCCTGAATTTTCGAATCTCGATCTTCCGGGAAAAAAATCAAAAATGAATTTAAATCGGATTTAAAATCTCGTTTAGCGGATTCCGACCGAAATATAAAATTTATCGAACGATTTCTGTCCTTATACCTCGAAATTTCAAAATAATTATCGGATGGCGATATCCTTGTTGATTTTAAAAATCTAATTGATTGAGAAAGCGAGAGGCGGGGAAACTAACATTCGAAAACTAATTTCGGGATTCGAAATTCGCATATTCGGAATTTATTTCCGAGTATTGGTTAGCCAATTCAACACACAATCTTCAACCACTCCCTTACCTCACCATACCCTTTCAAATCCATCCCTCTCCCTCCATCCATATTTCTGATGATCGCCCTCACCATCACGCTCTACCATGTCCGACGCAGGTCCGACGAGCCATCGAGAGCCTCCGACGATGTCCAGAACTCCGATCGAGAGCTCCGCAGTCGCGAACATCCTCGATGAGCGTTCGAACCTCATTCATTTTCCTTGGTTGTTTCGATTCTTTTCTTGTCCTCGGGTGGTCGAAGAGTGCATGAGGGTTGAGTATGGAGAGGGTGGGTGAGATCAAGAGCTCCGGAGAGCATCGAGGGTCTGTAACTCGGGAATCATAATCCCGGGCCGTTATATCCACCAAGTGTCGCAACCTGGAATTCGAACTGACCGTGCTGCTTCAGAGTTTTATAAATAGAGGATATACCCCCCTCATGAAGGACATTCTCGTCGGCAATGTCCCATTGGTGAACATCCTTTGGATGTTCAACAAAATTTCAGATAATCGAGCGGGTACGTGTGACAATGCAACGCCGAGAACCACCCCGATCCGTAGTGGTATCCAAAAGCAGCTCACGCTTGAGCAATCTCCGGTCTATACAATCAAGCTAGAGCAGATGTTTGGAGAGGAGGTGGATCAAACCACGACTGGGCCGAAGAAGGATAAAGTGGTGATCAACCTTGATGATGAATTAAGCCTCTAGTTAATGGCATGTTTCTTATGTTTATTTCAATTCCAAGGAGAGACAACCTCCCTTATGTTTATTTCAATTCCAGGGAGAGACAACCTCCCTTATGTTTAATTATTTCAATTCCAGGGAGAGACAACTTCCCTTAGTTATGTTTGTTTAAATTTCCAATCGAATATCAATGAATGACAATTGCTTTAATCGATTTTCAATCAAGTTTTATTTCTATATTATGTTACACTAAGGTAAATAATGGGAGATTAATTATCTAGCATGAGTTAATTAAGGAACACATGCAATTATACATATAATTTAGAGATATAAGTCGACATCCAAAGCCAAGAGCTAAGATTAAAAATATTAATTAATATTATGTTGATGTACATATCTAATCGATATCGAGAGACATATCGAGAGACATTCAAAGCCAAGAGCTAAGATTATACATATAATGATTGATGGTATAGTTAATTATTTTTTGTTGTTGTACATATCTAATCGAGATGGTATAGTTATTTCAAGTGTTAATTGTTATAAAGTTTGTAAGCATTGATTAAAAATATTAATATTATGACTAAAAACATAAAATATTGTTATAAAGTTTGTAACATAAAATATTAATATTATATTGAATAATATTGAAATAATAATAAAACCAAATATTGAAATAATATTGAACTAGTATTTATGTATTTCAAAGTACCTAGTTAGTTTTATATGTTTATAATCATAATGGGCTGAAAACAAACACTTTGGGCCCAAGTGTAAAAATGTCGAACAAGGCTTGTATGCCAAAAATAAACACTGATCCAAATATCAGGCCATTTTAATGCATTCGGAATTCAAACACACCCTTACAATATTGAACAACGGTTGTGTAAGAAGATAAATCATAGTGGAAAAATGTACTTCGGAACTTGGTTTGCTTGTAAAGCATGAGAATGACATCAACTTGATGCTTAAGTTTGGGGATGTCTCATAAATGGGCCGAAGCTAACTGTGCCCCCCCCCCCCCTGCGTAATCTGTAGTGGTGGAGTAACCTGACCATAGTGTCGACCATAAGCAAGTGGCGGTAGCATCTAAGGAATCAAAGAAGTAAACAACATAAATATGTATTTCTTCTCCTGAATTGTAAGAAAGCATCTTGGAAGCATTAAAACTTGAAAGATAACATACCGGTGAATAAACTATGTTCGGATGGTGGTGAAGTGTGTTAGCTAGATGGTTGACCAAACTTGTTTGCGCGGTACTCTGCGAAGGCTGCTCTCCGGTGACAGATTCGGTGTTCCTTCTCTTGGACTTACGAGTACGAGCACTTGAGCTTGCAAACCCTTTCCTCTTTGTTGAGGTTTTACCCCTGCCCCTCTGGTCTACTGGCTCCTTCACCAGCCTGTTGCAAGTACTCTCCGCCAGCCCGTCTTCGGTAGATTGATTGTTTTTTGGTGGAGGAGCTTGTCTCCTCCCATATACCTTCCCAATGTTGTCCATGGTGTGAAATCGCAAACCATGCTTTTCCCGTGCCATGTTATTAATCTCGATGTTAAGGGCCTTGAGTGTCTCCATCACCTTAGCATACAATTCGGGATCATTCATTGCGATCCCTGAACATTCATCTAAAATTTCGTGCATCTTCGCAATTTGTTGGCTCCTCTTCGGTCTCTTCTCAAGCAATTTGTAGTAGGGAACTAACACCTTCAAGTGCTCCCTAGGCAAGTCTTTCCTCCACCTATCCAAAATATATCTCTCAGGGACAAACTTCAACTGTTCTTCAATGAAGACGCGCAATATATGGGAGCACAAAATCCCCCTGAATTCAAAGTTCTTGCACTGGCATTTCATATCCTTCATCGTGTTGTCAACTTCGACTCTAAAAGTTTGGCAGTGGGGTCGTCCGTACCGGAGCTTCTTGACGACAATGTCGTAGTGGGATGTAGTTCCGTCGTCGAGAACCTTTGTGGCATTGTTGTACACAAGATTTCTAACCTCGTGCTGAAACTCCGTAAACTTCACTGTTGTGTACAACCGTTGGAACATGAGCTCAAACACGTGATCAGCCATACAATGCCGTGGGGAGTTCAAGGATTCGAAATTCACCTTAATCTCAGCAGTAACACTATCCGATAGTGCTGGTCCATATTGCTCCATGAACATCGTAAGGGTAGTGTTAATATTGACGTACCTTTTGAAGAAATGGTTCATTTATTCACTCCTTTGGGTGCTGGACAATCCACCCCAAAAAGTATCCTTGAAATAGATGGGAACCCATCGCTCGCGATCACGGTACATCTTCTTAATCCATGTATACCGTGATAGATCGAACTTATCTACCATCTCCGACTAAGCAGCCTCAAACTCATCCACACTATATGATTCGTGTAGGGCGCTTTGGAGCGCCTTATGGATGTGATACGGGGTTGGCCGTAGGTTGGTCCGATCTTCGACAACAAGCAAGAATAATCAAGAACTAATAAAGAAACTCAAGAACTTAATCAAGAACGATCAAGAACTCAAAGAACGCAGCAAGAAATAACAAGAAAGATGCAAGATTTATGCAAGACTCAACAAGAAAGCAAAGAAACGCAGCAAGACTCTCAAGAATCGATCAAGATAGGACAAGATCGACCAAGAAACACCAAGAACAGAGGCTGTCCTCAATGTCGACTCAAAGAAGTTGAATAAGACTCGATAAAGACTCGAAATTGCAACAAAGAACGAAAAGACACGACCGATAAGGACTGAGTCGATCTATGCAGAACAAGATAAAGACCCCAGGCCTCCTCAGAGGGTAGGAACCAATACCAATGACTACACAACCCGCCTCTACAACCCTACACAATCAAGCGGACAACTTGAAGGCACAAGGAGGGGGCTTGTGGATACTAGATTCACAAAGTCTTGCGAAGTTGATGAACGGCAAAGCAAACCAAGCTGATATTATCAATCAATTCGAGATCACGAAGAGCACAACTCAATCCGGCCTGATCTCTCTCTCTCTATGTGTTTCACACGTTTGAGAAGAATACTTTTTGTATTATGAATGTTCCAATTTGTTTACAAGGAAAACTCGGCATTATAAAGGCCTTAGGGGCTGTTCTAGCCGGCCTAACTAGATAGAAAGATAAAACTAATAACTAATGGGCTTAATGAAATAAACCTAAGAACATAAGTAAATAAGGTTTTAAAAAGACGAATTAAGAAAAGCCCAATTCAGCCCACTAATGTTCATAAGCTGAAATTAGACATTAACACTTAATGAAATTCGGCCCAAGCATGTTAAGGTGGCTCGGCCTCCACTTGTGCTCCAATGCACATGTATGTCTTCAATGTTGGCTCGGGGAGTTGAACCTTGCTTGAGAACAAAGCATGACCCACAAAGTTGAATGAGTCTCTCTGAAGCTTCTTAGCTCTAGCTCGAGTCATTGGTCCTTCTCCAAGTATGATGGGTGTGTCTGGAGTTGTAGAAGATGGTCCTGCATCAACCTCCCCTTCTTGAAAAGGATTCGACCATGAATCCAAGTCTTCATCCACAGCGAAGTAAGGGATTAGATCTGCGACGTTGAATGTAGCGCTCACGCCCATGTCTCCAGGAAGCTCCAATTGGTAGGCATTGTCGCCCACTCTCTTCTTGATCCGAAATGGTCCATCACCACGAGGCGACAACTTGTTCTTCCGGGCTTCTGGAAACCGCTCCTTCCTCAAGTGCACCCATACAAGATCTCCAGGCTGAAATGTGACCAAGCGACGTCCCTTGTTGGCCTTGTTAGCGTTGTATTCAGCCTTGAGCTTCAGCTTCTCTCGAGTTCGTTCATGTAGCTCCTTGATGAACTCGACATGCTTACCTGCCTCAAATGATTCTTTGTCTCTCATAGGATATGGAGTAAGATCAAAAGGGGTTAGTGGATTAACACCATACACACATTCAAATGGACTGATTTTAGTAGCTGAATGCATGGTTCGATTATAAGCAAATTCCACATGAGGTAAGGCTTCTTCCCAAAGTTTCAAATTCTTCCTAATAATGGCTCTTAGGACAGTAGCAAGGGTTCTATTAGTCACCTCAGTTTGGCCATCAGTTTGGGGGTGGCTAGAAGTAGAGAATAGCAATCTAGTTCCCAATTTATTCCATAAGGTACGCCAAAAATGACTTAAGAATTTTACATCCCTATCACTAACAATGGTTTTAGGCACACCATGCAACCTAACTACTTCTCTAAAGAATAAATTAGCAACATTGGTAGCATCATCAGTTTTGTGGCATGCAATGAAATGAGCCATTTTAGAGAATCTATCAACCACTACAAAGATTGAATCCCTCCCCTTCTTAGTTCTAGGCAACCCAACTATAAAATCCATAGAAATGTCTTCCCACGGGGCTGAGGGTATCGGCAGTGGTGTATAAAGGCCATGGGGCATAAGCTTAGCTTTGGCTTTAATGCAATCGATGCATCTCTTAAGGCAATGTTCTACATCCCTAAGCATATGTGGCCAATAAAAATGTGATTTCAGTGTGTTATATGTCTTATCCCTACCAAAATGTCCCATTAATCCACCACTATGGGCTTCACCAACAAGTAATAATCGTAGAGAACATCTAGGAATGCACACTTGATCTTTTCGAAATAAGAATCCTTGATGTATATAAAAGCTGTCATTAGGACCCTTTTCTAAGCATTTTCGAAATATATCTCCAAAATCCAAATCAGATTCATATAATTCCTTTATGTAAACAAAGCCTAAGACTCTAGAATCCAAAGTGGTTAAAAAAACATGTCTTCTAGATAAGGCATCAGCAACCACATTGTCTTTGCCTTTCTTATACTTAATCACATAAGGAAATGTTTCAATGAATTCCATCCATCTACCATGTCTCCTATCAAGTTTATCTTGGCTTTTAAAGTGTTTTAAAGATTCATGATCAGTTCTAAGAATAAACTCGCTAGGCCATAGATAGTGAGACCATGTCTTAAGTACTCTAAACAAAGCATACAATTCCTTATCATAGGTAGAGTAATTAAGACAAGCACCTTTCAACTTCTCAGAAAAGAAAGCAATAGGCTTACCTCCCTGCATAAGGACTCCACCAATTCCAACTCCGCTAGCATCACACTCTACCTCAAAAGGCTGAGTAAAGTCCGGCAAAGCTAATAGAGGTGCGTGAGTGAGCTTGTCCTTAAGTGTGTTGAATGCTTCCTCCTGAGCTGCTCCCCATGTGAACTCACTCCTTTTCTTTGTAAGCTCTGTTAGTGGGGCTGAGATGGTGCTGAAGTCTCGCACAAAGCGTCGGTAGAAGCTCGCCAATCCTTGGAAACTGCGCACATGGCCGATGTTGGTGGGTGTTGGCCACTCTTGGATCGCCTTGATCTTAGCCTCATCGACACGTAGTCCATTCGAACTTACTACAAATCCAAGAAAAGACACTTGTTCATTACATAATTCGCATTTCTTTAAATTAGCATACAAGCGTTCAATTCTCAGCGTTTTAAGCACTTCTCTAAGATGTGATTCATGTTCATTAGAAGACTTGCTATAAATCAGAATATCATCAAAGTAAACAACAACAAACTTTCCAATGAAATCTCGAAGCACATGATTCATTAAGCGCATAAAAGTACTAGGAGCATTAGTTAAACCAAAAGGCATAACCAACCACTCATATAAGCCTAGCTTAGTCTTAAAGGCTGTTTTCCATTCATCACCTTCTTTCATTCTAATTTGATGATAGCCACTCCTAAGATCAATTTTAGAGAATATAGAAGCTCCATGTAACTCATCTAGCATATCATCTAATCTAGGAATAAGGTGACGATATTTAATAGTAATGTTGTTAATAGCCCTACAATCTACACACATTCTCCATGATCCATCTTTCTTAGGGACTAATAAAACAGGCACAACACTAGGACTTAAGCTAATTCGAATGTAACCCTTATCCAACAGTTCCTGGACTTGGGTTTGGACCTCTTGGGTCTCAGTGGGATTCATACGATACGCAGGTCTATTAGGCAATGCAGCCCCTGGAATAAGATCAATTTGATGCTCGATTCCACGAATAGGGGGTAGACCTGGGGGTATTTCATCGGGAAACACATCCTTAAACTCCTCAAGAAGAGCGAGAATGTTCGATGGAAGAGAAGCTTTAAGCTCTTCACTCAACATGCTCAAGCTCTTGCAAAGGCGCATAAGAATAGTTCCATCATTCGCAAATTCGTCCAGGAATGTGCTTTTGGAGACCAAGAACACACTCTTAGCTCGAGTTTGAGGATCCACTTGGCTCGACTGAGCCTCCTGATCTAACTCACCTTTACTTACCTTCCGCTTCTCAATCTCATCAGCTACTTGTGTAGGCGTCATAGGTTTGAGAATGACATTCTTTCCCTGAAAAGTAAAGGTATAGCGATTAGTAAACCCATCATGAATAACCTTTCGATCAGATTGCCAAGGACGGCCTAATAGAATATGACAAGCTTGCATAGGCACAATATCACATAAAACATCATCTTCATAATGTCCTAGTTTAATATGCACTTTAACTTGTCTATGAACTTTTAATAAGCCACAATCATTCATCCAATGCAATTTGTAAGGTCTAGGGTGTTGGACAGTAGGTAAATGCAATTTGTCAACCATTTCTTGACTAGCTAAATTACAGCAACTACCTCCATCAATGATCACATTTACAACCTTTTCTTTAACTAGACAACGAGTATGAAATAAGTTTTCTCTTTGATTATCTTCACATGGTGTAGGAACAACACTTAAAACTCTTCTAACAATCAAAGATTCTCCATGTTCATATTCAACCTCATTATCATCATTTTCATAGCAAACAAGGTTTAGGTTTTGATCATTATCATTATTAGCATTCTCATCATGTTCATCACAAGAGTTTTCAGATTCATATTCTCCAAATTGATTAACCATGAGAGTTTTCTTATTAGGGCAATCCTTCATATAATGTCCTCTACCTTGGCATTTAAAGCATACAATATCTCTAGAACGAGTGGTAGAAGGGTTAGGATTACTCCCTTTGGGACCAGTAGATGTCCCAGACGATTCTCGTCCATTCCATGGGCCTTTACCCTTGTCGAGGGGCTGTTGGGGCTGTCGACCTTCACTCCTCCATTGGGGCTGCTGAGCTCGCTCCCTAGAGCCCATCTCCGAGCGCCCTTGGGGCTGTTGGGGCCGAGATTGGCGCCAGCCTTGTTGCTGGCCACTCGACACCCTATTGCCTTGGCTTTTGTAGCGTTGTCCCTTTTCTACTTTCATAGCTAGATGTAAAAGTTCAGTAGGAGTAGTATAGGGAAAATAATCAATTTCATGAGCTAAAGCAGGATGTAAGATTCGAAGATATCTAACATTAGTTTTCTCATGAGTTTCGACTATATTAGCTCTAGCCATGGCTTCTTGCATAACATTAAATGTTTCCTCAACAGTTTTACTACCTTGTTTAAGGTTTTCTAATCTGTTTAATAGCTCTCTATTATAATGTTGAGGTACAAATCTATTTCTCATGACCACTTTCAATTGTTCCCAAGAAGCAATAGGTGCATCAAGGGATCTTCTTCTTTCCTTAACAAGATTATCCCACCAGATTAATGCAAAACCTTGAAACTCTAGGGAAGCTAGTTGTACTTTCTTAGGTTCTGAGAAATTATGACAATTCCAGATTTGCTCCATTTTAATTTCCCAATCAATATAAGCATCTGGATCAGTTTTACCATCAAAAGGAGGAATCTTTACCTTAACCTTACCCATACCGTCGTCGTCATTGAACCTAGGTGGTCGGTTCGGATTTCCCCTTTGATTCCGTCTCGGGCGTCGCTCCCAATACTCCTCTTCTTGGAAGTCGTCATCTTGCTCCGAGTAATAGAATTGCTCTTGATACCCACGTCCTCTTCCCCTTCCCTGTCCTTGACCTTGCACATTAACAAACCCATTATTCCGATCATTTCTCCCACCTTGTGGAGAGTTGTTTTCATTGAATAAAGGATTATCTAAATTAACATTGACATGAGGATTAGGATTAGGAATAGGGTTAGGATTAACGATCTCTCTTTCATCATTAGGTATCTCAACTCGCTCTTGCTGACCTATGGTGTTCGAACCACTAGGCCTAGAGCTCTCTAATGCAGCCACCCTTGCTGTTAGCGCAGCCAATGATTCAGGAACACCCGTTGTGTTGTTCATGATAGTCGCCATGTTGTTCATCATGGTCTGAAATTGCTCGGGCGTCACTGTTGCACTTGAGTTAGTGGCATTGTTACCACCATTGTTTCCCTGATTAGTAGACATTATAACAAAGACCAAAGAAACAAGGAACTAAGTTAAAGGTTAGTAAAACTTATAAACACCTCACAATTGTGTTTCGCTCACACTCCCTCTCTGATTGATATATCACGCTTGCTAGGGCAATCCGCTTTGGGCAAATCAACTACCAAGCAAAGAACAAAGCAATCCAAGTATATGAATCAAGAGAATGAATGAAACAACACACAAGAGTACTCAACAAGGGGCTGTAGTACTCGACAAACTCAAGAGAGAACTCGACAGGGGTCAAGATCACTCGACTCAAGCAAATACAACTCGATAAAAGCAATAATCAATTTGATCCAAGCAACAATCAGCAAGAATCAACTCGAAATAGACTAATGAGTACTCGAACAGCAAACAAGCACTCGACTCAAACAAAAGAGAACTCGACCAGGGGGAGATCTCTTCGACACACACACACAATAGCACTTCAAGAGAATAGAAGTACTCGACACACCTAGCAAACAACTTCGAAAAAGCTGTAAACAAAGAGAACGAATAGAAAAACTCAAGAAAGAATGGAAATTCACCTCTTTTGATTGAAAACCTTAAGTTATGATGTTGTAGTTGCAAGGTAGGGTTTCAATTTTGTGGAGGTGTATGTGTTTAGGGATAGGTATGTTGATTAGGGCTGAGAAGAGGGTTCACCAATGATGTCCTTGGGAGCTTTCTTGCACTAGATCAACAACTAACAAACACTTTCTCTTTCTTTTGAATTTTCGGACCTTAATTTACTGTTTTTTTTTTTTTTAAAAAAAAATGTGAAACTAATGCAAGAAAAGACTCAAATTAATGTATAGGACTCGAAAATCTGGTATAGATGGTGATAAAAGATGAAAATTCAGCCCTAATGTAAAGATATAGATAGAATGGCTAATTTAGGTAATAGGATCTATCTTGTGCCTTTTTAGATAGTTGATAGATACAATGGAAATTAATATCCAACAACTTAAAATTTCTGATTTTTGATAGGCAATAGATAAATGGAATTAGATAAAAGATAAATCAAAATTCCAAAGATAGAATAGATAAACAAAAGGATAGAAAAGATAGAACAAACTAGGGTTTGCTTTGTGTGGTATGTAGAATCGGCCAAGCAAGGCTATGGGGACAGAAATTGCCGTCGGCTCTAGGGTGTTCACAAAGGCTGTGTTCACCACTTGGTCGACTCCACGGTCTCGGCTAGGCTTTGTGTTTAGGCTATGCAACCACAAACAATCACAAACTCAAGATTAGTGCAATAATCAATAAAGAATGCAAGAAGTAAAAGACCAAATAAAGAAAAGACTCTATATTTTTTTTTTTGGTTTTTGTGTTTAGGAAAAGAAAAGACTCAATCTTGATGTCGGAAACCTGGCTCTGATGCCAATTTGATACGGGGTTGGCCGTAGGTTGGTCCGATCTTCGACAACAAGCAAGAATAATCAAGAACTAATAAAGAAACTCAAGAATTTAATCAAGAACGATCAAGAACTCAAAGAACGCAGCAAGAAATAACAAGAAAGATGCAAGATTTATGCAAGACTCAACAAGAAAGCAAAGAAACGCAGCAAGACTCTCAAGAATCGATCAAGATAGGACAAGATCGACCAAGAAACACCAAGAACAGAGGCTGTCCTCAATGTCGACTCAAAGAAGTTGAACAAGACTCGATAAAGACTCGAAATTGCAACAAAGAACGAAAAGACACGACCGATAAGGACTGAGTCGATCTATGCAGAACCAGCCTCTACAACCCTACACAATCAAGCGGACAACTTGAAGGCACAAGGAGGGGGCTTGTGGATACTAGATTCACCAAGTCTTGCGAAGTTGATGAACGGCAAAGCAAACCAAGCTGAGATTATCAATCAATTCGAGATCACGAAGAGCACAACTCAATCCGGCCTGATCTCTCTCTCTCTCTATGTGTTTCACACGTTTGAGAAGAATACTTTCTGTATTATGAATGTTCCAATTTGTTTACAAGGAAAAATCGGCATTATAAAGGCCTTAGGGGCTGTTCTGGCCGACCTAACTAGATAGAAAGATAAAACTAATAACTAACGGGCTTAATGAAATAAACCTAAGAACATAAGTAAATAAGGTTTTAAAAAGACGAATTAAGAAAAGCCCAATTCAGCCCAATAATGTTCATAAGCTGAAATTAGACATTAACACTTAATGAAATTCGGCCCAAGCATGTTAAGGTGGCTCGGCCTCCACTTGTGCTCCAATGCACATGTATGTCTTCAATGTTGGCTCGGGGAGTTGAACCTTGCTTGAGAACAAAGCATGACCTACAAAGTTGAATGAGTCTCTCTGAAGCTTCTTAGCTCTAGCTCGAGTCATTGGTCCTTCTCCAAGTATGATGGGTGTGTCTGGAGTTGTAGAAGATGGTCCCGCATCAGGATGTCTTTCCAGTCCTCCTGTCTACCCATATGGTTGTGCGCATTTTGCATCACATGCCAAATACACTCCCAGTGTGGAGTGTTAGGGAACACTTGTGCAACTGCCCCCAGCAAATATCATAGACCACACACAATATGTTATGACACAAATTAAACAAATAGACTGATCCTAGGTGACTCGCCAATCAACTCAAACTGATCCTAGGATAATGGAATTATATTTCAACACAATCAACTCAGATTTGGCAAAAAAAAAGAAGCTAGTAATTAACAACTAATCATTTACATACTATTATAGATTAAGAGGGGAAGGAAGGAGGGATGGAGGGACACACCTATGGAACGGCATTGGTCGGTTATGATTGCTTTGGGCGCATTCCCCGACATGCGTGTGAGTCATGTACGAAACAACCACACAAAGTTCCGGGTCTCTTCTCGAGAAAGTAACGCACAACCGAACAACACGAATTGCCCGTGATTGTTGATTCCTATGAATGGAGCAAATGGCATCTTGTATCTATTAGATACATAAGTCGTATCAAAGGACAAGACATCGCCGAACTCCTCGTAAGTCCCCCTACTCCTTCCATCGACCCAAAAGACGTTCCCCAATCTCCCCTCGTCATCCACATCGTAAGAGTAAAAGAAATTTGAATTGCTCTCTTTGCTCATTTCATCAAAGTGAGCCTGGATTGCAGCAAAGTCACCTTTCTCCATGAGGTGTCGTTTAGTCTTGGTGATTAAGTTACGACAATCCTTGTGGGTGAACGGAACAGAAGCATGGCAACCATGTTCTACCACAAAAGTCCCGAAGTTCTTGGCTATAGGAACTCCTGCCCTATACGAGTTCAAAATCCGGATCTTGTTCCGTTCGCTGATCACTCTATAGTTCGGTAGGAGCGTCAAATTTTCAGGCACACACTCATAGTTGTGCTCTAAATGAACCCTACCAATAACCCATTGTCCGTTTTTATGAAGTGCAGCATTCATTCCGAACTTACATCATGTAATACAAGAGGTCGATCCTGTCCTTGGCTTCTTTGAGGTCGAATCAAATTTGCCATGCTTTGAGAAAGCCAACATCAGCCTTTTGTACTTGTCAGGTGCATTGAGATCACTAGGTTTCTCCGAACTCCTGGTCATATACTGGAATCCTATTGCCATCGCATACGCATGCATGTAATCCAAAATTTATTTTGAATGTGAAAATATCATACCGGTCTCTAGAGGTTTTAGTTGCACATAGCCTTCCCGATCAGCACCTTCACCAACCTGAACCTCGTCTTGGTGGTTCTCACCATGGACCTCGTCTTGTGCATTTTCGTCAGCTTCATCATTGAGGTCGATTTGGTTGTTCTGAACCTCGTCTTCGCTATTTTCATCGTCCGTAATGAGGTTATCATCTCCATCACCGAAATTGTCACCGTATTCCCCAACAAAAGGAACCCCGTCAGATCCATTATCTGTTACAAAACAAGCATCAACTTATATACTAATTTCAGTTATATGTATATATAATTATCCAAACTAATGAATGAACGACAAATCATACCTTCTTGTTCGGTTTCATACATGACGTTTAGGTCAAATTCATTATCATCCATTTACACTTTATTGATAAGGACCAAAATTCTTGGATATACATTACACACATAAGATGAATCCAAGTCAAGGGATACTACAATTTTGATAAGGACCAAAATTAACAAGCTGCTACAATTTCAAAGTCAGAAGTATAGTAGCATATAATAAGTGGCCAAATCAAACATCATTTAAGAGTTTGTAATCAAACATTATTTAAGATTGCTAGATATCTTTGAATCCAAATACACATCAAACATCATTTAAGAGTTTATAATCAAATATTTTTTAAGATTGCTAAATATCTTAGAATTTTAATCCAAATACATCCAAAGAGTGTTTAATTATAATTGCATCATTGTTGATCACTGTTGAGATTTGTGGAAAAAAAATGGATTGGAATTACTCCTTGATGAAATTCGAACCCTAAATCCTAAATCAAGAAAGATTTTGGGTCCAACCCAAACTCAAATTAGATGAATCAAATTCAAACCTTGGATGCTAAGGTCGCTGGTGGTTTCTTGTGATCTATGAAACACCAAATATGAGCTTTATCTCCTGCTACCGCTGCTTGGAATTGTATACAGGTGCTCTTAAATATTAAATCAATCAAATTGGGTCCAACCCTAAATCAATCAAATTCAATACCTAAATCCTTGATGAAATTCGAACCCTAAATCCCAAATCAAGAAAGATTTTGGGTCCAACCCAAAATCAAATTAGATGAATCAAATTTGAACCCTAAATCCTAAATCGAATTCGAATTCGAACCCTAAATCCTAAATCAAATTGAAAAGATTAAATTTTGTAAGTAAAACTAAGAGGGAGAAAACACTGACCTGATCGAGATCGTTTTCCAGTGTTGAATGGGGATTGATTTGGCAGAGGTTGAAGAAGAAGATAGCCATTGGGCGTTGGTTCCGGCGTTGGGTATATAGACGTTGAGGGCAGCGCGCAGTAGGGAGTTGGCCTTCTTCATCTTCAAGGCAGGTATGGGGATTAGGGAGGAGAGCGCCATTAATTAGAGGAGAGAGAGGAGGGTTTAATTTGGCCTGATTTTTTGCTTTTGCTTTTTGACTGCTTTTTTATGGGTTTTTGCTAATTTTCCCCCCGGGTATGCATACCCATGTGTAAGTGTAGCAACCTCCGTTTTATTCCTCCGCTTTCAATTATTCATTTGAATAAGGATAACTCTATCTTTTATATACTCATCCAATTATTATTATTCCTCTTATCTTATTCTTCATACAACAACAACAACCCAGTATATCCCGCAAAAGGAGGGTATGTGGGTCAGTATGTACGCACTCTTTCCCCGAACGATTCGGGATAGTGGTTCCAATAGACCCAGAACAATAGGGAATAAGAGCTACAAGAAAGCAGAACTCACAAAGTGGCCCAAGGTTTTGCCTTGGGTCCAAAGTGGCCCGAAAAAGAATAAAAATTAAAAATAAAAATCCGGTTAAGGGTTTCGAACCGCTCGTATAAACGTGTACTCAATTCCATTAAGGTTGACTAAATTCCGTCAGGGTTTTTAGGTGCTCTTTTCTCAGACGTTATGCGACTCTACTTTGGCGTGGCTTTGCGATCTTCTCCTTGGATTTGGATTTGACTGTCGGAGTCGGGATAGGTTGGGGTCGTGGTGGTGTGTATTGTGACGTCTTCGCTACCTGGGTTGACTACTTCCCTAGAGTTCGTTCTCACTGCCCACAGGGTGATCGAGTTCTGATGTACCGCCGGCCTACGGTTCTGCTTCTTGTGGGGCTTGGCTTCGTCCGTCTTTTTCGTTCTCATCTAGTTTGGTTTTGGTCTGCTTTGTTTCACTTTTTTGTAGGTTGTGTGTGTCTGAGTTTGCACCATATGTATTGTTGTATGTTTTTCTTTAGACGGTTCTCCCGTCTACCGGCCTGACCGGCCCTCGAGTTTCAGATATGTCTGAACTCAAATTCTTACCTAATTAAAAAAAATATGCTTTTGATACTCATCCAATTATTATTCCTCTTATCTTATTATTCATGCAAAAACAACAACCTAGTATATCTCGCAAAAGCAGGGTCTGGGGGGTGAGGATGTATGCACTCTTTCCTCGAACGAGTCGGGAGAGTGTTTCCAATAGACCCAGAACAATAGGGAATAAGAGCTACAAGAAAGCAGAACTCACAAAGGGACAACAGAATCAGAAAATAAGCAAAGAAGAAGACAGAAAGAAAACACGGACACAAGGACAAATCATGACGGTCCAGAACTCTATACATCAGCAGCCCGAATGCACCTCCTCCAGTGGTCCCTATCTGCAGTCATATCTTCCGACAGGTTCAGAAGATTGAGATCATGCCCGAATGCACCTCCTCGGTCTACCTCTCCCCCTACGGATATCTCCAAGATCCAAACTCTCATACCTACGAACCGGAGCCGAAGGCGGTCTCCTACGCACGTGTCCAAACCAACGTAGTCTATACTCCCACAGCTTGTCCACTATACTCGCAACTCCAACCTTGCTCCTAATGTCTTCGTTTCTGATTTTGTCGAGTCTCATGAGTCCACTCATCCATCGCAACATTCTCATCTCAGCCACTGCCAGTTTATGTTATTGCGCTTTAGTTGTAGGCCCGCACTCAGAGCCATAAAGTACGGTAGGTCTAACAACCATCTTGTGGAATTTCCCTTTCAGTTTTGCAGGCACTTTCCTGTCGCACAACACTCCCGAAGCTCTTCTCCATCTTTTCCACCCCGCCTGGATTCGATGTTCGATGTCCCTGTCGATACCCCCACTACTTTGAACGTACGAGCCAAGGTACTTGAAAAACTCTTTTCTAGGGACAAGATCTTCCCCTAATAAAACAGATGTCTCTGCCTCCCTACCCTCTCCAAATATGAACTGAACATACTCGGTCTTGGTGATACTCAATCTGAAACCCTTTGACTCCATTACCCTTCTTCATACAAAAAATAATATTTTTCCTTCATCTAGATATATTTTCATGTAAAAAATTTGTTTTCTTTCGGTTTACCTTACATACTTATATCACCAATAATTTGAATATAAAATACCCTATCTAATTATATATCAATGTTCTTTGATCAAATTTGATCAAACATTTTGCCAAAAAAAGATTGATTCTCTTAATTTTCCAATCAAAATGAGTTTGATCAACCATGATCTAATAAAATTTTCTCAATCTTAATGTGTCCTTCCAATTAATATTCCATTTTTTAGAGGTATTCTTATTCAATAATCAATAGACAGATTATCTATAATTTTCTTCAATTGCCACTCTACGCAAGAAGATCATAATAATTAGTTCTAATATTATCATATTCTTTTCTTATTATATAATACTTGTTGCCATTTTAGATTTGTCTATTCAACGGTCCTCTAATGGTTATTCTTTTGTTTTCTTAAATACTCCGTATTTCTTTAGTCATTATTGTGAGAAACCTAGGAAGGTTGCTCCTCAAATCCCCCAAATTCCCCCAAACCCTAACTTAATCAGTTTTGACTCCCCTCCGTGACTTTGTCCAACATCTTCTTTCACCATCTCTCTCCCCTATGATTGCTAAGGGTGGATCCAATGGATGTGTAACAGAATTTTCTGTTTTAACAAATTTACACTTAACCACTCGTTAAATACAAAATTATAAAAAACCACCCATTAAATGGTTTTTGTTAACAAATCATTTAATGTGGAATAGTATTGATTTTATGGTAGGTATAAAAAAAATTAATATATTAGGGGCCAAAAATGTGTGAAAATTTTAAATTCTATATTTATTTGGAGGATAGATGTTCGAAATGTGGAACAGTATTGAATTTTATTTAAAAATTTAAGAAAACTTTAAAAAGTTACTTTTAATAAATTAAAAAAAAACTTTTGAGCCTGAAAAATATATTTTTTAAAAAATATTTAGATAATTTGTTTTTCATTTTTAGTATATGCTGAAGGTGTTTACAAATGGAAGAAAATGAGTCATTAATTATTAGTATCAAAAATATTATTAAATTTAAACAATGCTAATGACTTATAAACTTATTTTTTGATTAAAAAGTAGTCTATAAAATATTTTTAAAAGTTATAACCATTTTTAGGAATAAAATGGTTGAATTTGTTCATATATACATCAAGTTTTTTTTAAATATTCTATCATAGTTGTTCATGCTCTCAAGTCTCGAAGACAGTAAACTTTCAAATGCATGTCCTCTTTTCATATGCATTTTCAAATGAATGCCCTCTTTTCAGATATAAATGTATTTGAGGCAAGCCTTCTCAATAAGTGCAAAAAGAATCCAATTTCTTGAAATTTTTGCATACTTAAGATTGTTTTTCAAACTTTTATCGTGACCGATGGTTTCTTACTTTAAATAGGGACTTATGTTGTAAGAGTGAAGGTGGAGTTATCGGACATAATACTCTCTTTATCCACAAAACTCCTCACTATCGTTGATACTTTATGAATTTCTAAATCGCCTTTCCCATTATGTTACGTCATTGTTTGTTATATGTTTTTTTGTTGTGCATCTCATAGTCGGAAAGATCGCGCCAGTCCGGTGAATGCTCTGAATGTGAGGTTTTAGCTTACTCTATTTTTGGAATATTAGGGTTTTGTCTTGTGGCTTTTTTTTTTTCATTTTGCGATGTTGAGTTTGCGGTTATGTTTGCAAAGTAAGTTGTAGGATCTGGCTGGGGGTTCTGCCAATGTCATGGAAGCACTTATGTTGAAGGTTCGGAAGTGTGTTGATGTATTAAGACAGGTGAAGGCAATGTTCTAAAAAACGTTTGGCAGATGCTTGGCGGAGAGGTACCGCCAAGCGCCAAGACGGTTTAGCGGCCTTATTAGCAGATTCTCGACGGACAAAACGGTTTGTTATTTTTTTCTTCATATTTACCTCCTAAACTATGATTAGAATTAATGCATATCTCATATATTATAATAACAATACATTTTCAATTTCTAATGGAATGAAATTAAACAAGGGGTAATTTGTAAAATATCCAAAAAAGTTGCTCTAATTAGGGGAGTGTCCAAAAATTTGTAAAAATTGGTGGAGTGTCCATCCCCCTGCCCCCCTCCCTACATCCTCAGTGCCTCCCATGCCCCCCTCGCGTGTCCGATTTTTTTTTTAATTTTTTACATGTCATCACTTTCTGTTATGCAAATATTCAAATATAACCCGATGTTATGCACACATAATATTATGTTATGCAAATACAATATTATGTTATGTAAGCTTAAACAACCTTAAGAAAGAATATGCACATGCATTTGTATTTTAAAATTGCATTAATATATCTTATTTGCACATAAACACATTGCTCTACCATTGACATAAGAGGCTTTTAAAATTGCATTAATGTCAACGTCGATGTTGCTGACGTCGACATCCGAGATGCTGACGCTAATAACACCGACATTCGAGATGCTGATATTGCTGACGCCGACATCCGAGATGCTAACGGCTATGCTGACATTGGAGATGTTGACGCTGATGACGCCAACATCTGAGCTACTGACACTGACGGTGACGTTGCTAACGCCGACATCGGAGATGTTGACGCTGACATTGGAGATGTTGATGCTGACATCGGAGATGTCGGCATACGGCGACATCGATGCTGCCGACGCTGACATCGAAGATGCTTTTTTTTTCGTTTCAACGCTTCTTTTTTCGTGTTAACACTGACATAGACATTGCTGAAGCCAACATCCGAGATGTTGACGTTGCTGACGCCGACATCGGAGATGCTGACACTGACGCTAACATTGCTGACGTCGACATCCGAGATGCTGACACTGACGTTAATGTTGCTTACATCAACATCGGAGATGCTGACGCTGGCATCGGAGATGTCGGCTGACGCTGACATCGATGTTGCCGACACTGTTGACGTCGACGTCGAAGATGCTTTTCTTCATGTCGGCACTTTTTTTCCGTGTCAGCATTGACGCTGACATTGCTGATGTCGACATCGAAGAAGCTGATGTCTATTCCTCTTTTTCAAACTAAAATTGCAGTTTTCATATTTGAATTATAAAATTATACTTTTCCAAACTAAAATTGCACATTTATGTTCTAAATTGTACATTCAAACTAAAATTACATTTTTTTTTCCTCATGTGAACACGTTTTGAAATTTTATATTGGTGTGCAAATATAAGGTTACGTTGTGCAAATATAATATTGTGTTGTGCAAATATAACTTTATGTTGTGCATATATAAATTTATAAAATTTCACTTTTTAGTTTTGTATTTGAGTTATAAAATTGCACTTTTCAGGTTTATATTTGCACTTTTTCAAACTAAAATTGCACATTCAAACTACAATTGCAGGGGTTTTTTTCCCGTGCCATCACTTTTTGAAATTTTATATTGATGTGCAAATATAAGTTTATGTTGTGCAAATATAATATTGTGTTGTGCAAATATAACCTGATGTTGTGCAAATATAATATTGTGTTGTGCAAATGTAACTTTATGGGTCACGGAGGCCGTCATAACAGCACGAAATCAAGCAGTGAAACGGGTACCTGAAACTATACCACAAAGTCAGGCCAAGAGTCCGCCCGCGGGTCCTCTGACCATGCTGAGGACATATAATACGCCTATACCTAGAATAAAGGATGCCTTCATGCAATACTGAAATATTAACCACACTATCATGCTCCTAATTCATATACGCATAATATTAAGTAAGGCCTTAACAAATAATACCAAGTGGTATATCCCTCTTCTACCACCACCCCTCTTCCAGATAGGGTGGAGACTGGCCAGTTCGATTTTGTAGCATATCCAATCTCATCATCATATCGTGGATCTTGCATAAAGAAAATAATAATGTTGATAATAGCAAAGGTGTTCCAACGACTCGAATCGCTCAGGACGAAACCCGATGGAGCTGGGCTGTCCTATGACCCTAGCAAGGACTCTAGGACTCATAAATAATGATCGTTCTGTATTCAAACGCAAACAGAATAAAGATGCTCATTCGTAAGTGCAGTTCCTAAGCATGATACTACATGACATGCTTTTATGCATATGCAACACCTACATACTATATGACACATCAGGCAGAAGGTACTGGTTACTGAGTAAGCCCCGGAGGACTTACTTGGCTAGCAGATCGACAAAAGAAGAATCCAGCACACAGTAGTCACGATCACAGAGTATCACCTAATCACATAGCGAGAATATACTGAGTTTACGTCTCTAGCCACTCTGAACACGTATCACACATTCATACAAGCAAATAATTAACAAGCTCGCATAACCACACTTTCAGTTCATCACGATCAACCATCTCTTATCTCATACCATTCATCACAACTTGCCCACTCATCAACTTAAAATAACCTCTATCTCATACTTAGCCAAATTTTCATATTACTATTTCATACTCGTACTTTTCATAAGTATATATATCATCATCATCATTGGTAACAAATATTTATCCCATTATAATAAATCACCAAAAGTCATGCTATTAGTCACACATATCATGCCGTTAGTCAAACACTCATTTTATCATGCTAGTTAGTCATCGAGTAAGTCTTATTCCCAAGGTAGTTTCAAAACCATTTCAAATTCGAATTAAATAGTTAAAAATCCCGACTCTTGAAAATACTCGCTAAATTCCTTTTTAAATTTATTTATTAGATTACTTTTCAACCTTGAAATTCTTTTCCAACTTCTTTTTAAATCTTCATGTCCAAATAATATATTTTAAACCCCCAATAATATTATATGATATTTTAAATACTATATATTTTTTAAACACTTCCATAAAATATTTCCAAGTCCCTTAAAATTCCATCCATTTTTATTTAATAAAACCAACCCTTTATAAAATCTCCAAAATAATATTTTATATTTTAATCCTCAAAAATATCATATAACATTTTAAATACCAATTATTAAACCCTTTCATAAAATATATCCAAATCCATTTTTTTTTGTAAACAAATCCCAACCAAAACCAAGATCCCCTTTAAAATCTGAAGCGGACCAGCCCTATTTGCTTTAAAAGAAAACGAAACCGAACCCATTTTAATAAAACAAAAACTGAACCGGACCCATTTTAATAAAACAAAAACCGAACCGGATGAGCACTGTTCATCATCACCATCAACCCCCGCTGCTGCATTCGAAAATGGAGGAAAATGAAGGGAGAGGAGAGGCTCGCTGGCGAGGCTGAGTTCCGACCACCCATTCCCGACACCTACACACACAAGGCAAGAAGCAATGTAAGAAGGAGGAAGGAGAACCTCACCGAGGGGATCCGAAATCGTCGGGCTTCGATTCGACTCGTCGGAGTTACGATTAGGGCCTGTCGAGGATAAGGAAAGTGCTGAGGACCTGGTTCGGGGTAAATGGTTACAAAGAAGGCCCCTTTAAGTGATTTTGAGAGAGAGATGGAGTGAGGGTGAGCTTACCGACCTGAAATAGAGAGAACAGAGGAAGAGGAGGAGGTAATGAGCTCGGCGGCGGCTCCTGGTTGCTGCTCAGCTCGCCTGGGACGTCGGAGGCCCCGAGAGATATCGAGGATGCTGCTACTGTTCTCTCAGGGAAGAGGGAGGGTGCAAGGAGGAAGAGATGAGACGTGGGAGCCCTCGACAAGGCAGGGGAAGAAAAGAGGTGGGGCTGCGGTGGTGATGATCGACGACGATGAAGGACGATGGTTTCAGTGGTGGTGACGGTGGTAAGGGCTGCTGGAATGGTGAATGAAGAATAGGAGATGGTGATGGTGTGTAGGAGGAGATGGTGAGCAGGAGATGGTGAGGGTGATGGGAAAGGTGAAGACAGTAATTGGTGCGGGACCATCTTCTACAGCTCCACCTAACACACCTATCATTCTTGGAGAAGGACCAATGACTCGAGCTAGAGCTAAGAAGCTTCAGAGAGACTCTTTCAACTTTGTGAGTCATGCTTTGTTCTCGAGCAAGGTTCAACTACCCGAGCCTACATTGAAGACATACATGTGCATTGGGATTGATGAAGAGGCCGAGCCACCTTAGATCCCATGAATGTCGATTGGGGCTCCCACTTATTTCCATTTTTAGTAACTTCCTACTTAAAGCTATTTTAGAAAACTTTAGAGGTTATTTTTATTATTTCTTTAAAGCCTTATTTTTATCTCTTTACTTAAGAAATCCGGCCCAAACAGCCTTGTAAAGGCTATATAATGCTGATCCATCAGTTGAACAACTTGGAACATATTGAATAGAATTACTTTCTCAAAAACATGTGAAACACATTGAGAGTTGTCGATTGAATAGAGCAGCGCTCTTCAATTGTCGAATTGGTATCTTGTCTCAGCTTGGTTTGCTTTGTGTTCGTCAAATTCGCAAGACTTGGTGATCCTAGTATCCATGAGCCCCCTCCTTGTGCCTCTAAGTTGTCCGCTTGGTTGTGTAGGGTTGTAGAGGCGGGTTATATAGTCATTGGTATTGGTTCCTACCCTCTTAGGAGGCATGTGGTCTTTATCTTGTTCTATATAGATCGACTCAGTCCTTATCGGTCGTGTCTTTCAATTCTTGCATTCAATTTCGAGTCTTTCTTGTTCTTGTTGCTGTCGACATTGAGATCTCTTGGGTTCTTGATGTTCTTTGTCGAGTCTTGATCGATCTTGGTGTTTCTTGATCGATTTCTTTGAGTTTCTTTGATGCGTTCTTGAGTCTTTATTATTCTTGCTTCCGTTTCTTTAGTTTCTTGCTTGTTGTCGAAGATCGGACCATCTCACGGCTAACCCCGTATCAGTAATGGTGAATGGACCGAATGATATTGGTGAGGGTGACAGGGTAAGGGGGGGTGGGGCTTGAAGGAGGTATGGTAAGGGTGGAGTGTGAATTTGGGTAAACAAATACCCGGAAATAAATCCCGAATACGCGAATTTAGAATCCTAAAATTAGTTCTCGAATGTTAGTTTCCCCGAATCCCGCTTTACGAGTTTTAAATCCGATTTAAATTCATTTTTAATTCTCTTTTTTCGAAAAATTAGGATTTTAAAATCTGAGTCCTTACAATGAATCCCCCTCTTTATGGCTTCCACAAGCCCGAGTCGCAACCCAACTGTCTCAGCTTGATTCACCGACAGCTTCCCACATCCTATAGCATCGCAAGCGATCAACCCTACATCGTCATTTTTAATCACGAAACCTACAGAAGCACAACCAGACAAAGATTTAGCACCATCAAAGTTGAGTTTAAAAACCCTTTCCTCGGGCTTTCTCCATCTAATGATATTCCTTTGGCGAGGGTTGCTCCTAGGTTTGATTATTCTTGTGTTGTCGTCGTCTTCATCTAGCTCCTGTTTGTGTATAATGCATTTGAACAACCAGATTTTCCAAAGACAATAACCGGATATTCGGACCGAGTTATATAGGTACCTAAGAAATGAGAGTTATCCGAGTTGTAATGAGTTAAATCAGAGGGTCTCAATATTCCTTTTAATTACATTAAAAAGGTAGTTCGCATCTTCACAGTCACAGACATGTCTATTTCATCGAGCCTTTTTTCGAGATAATTATATTTCACTTTTAGTGAGAGAGATAACGTACGTACGATTGCAATGGTTTAATAAACAAGACATTACATCTAAAATTGCAAAAGAACATCAATACTATAAAATACATATAAAAAAAATTGCAACATGCCAAAGATTTTCAAGCACCACATCCTGTGTTTATTAAAGTGATTAATTCAATTTTAATAATAAGCTTAAATCAAACGCACATAAACCCTGGCTTCCTTGTAAACCTTCCCATGCCTACAAAAGTACCCTTTCCAAGGGGAACAATGTATGTCCTTTGAGCACACACATAACCCTTCAAGAGCACACCCTTCCTTATCACTAGTAACTCCTCCCCTCAATCCCAAAACTTGATCTGTCCACTCGCTTGAGAACAATCCCATAGGATCATACCTCTTCTTCGCCCTAAGAAACTTCGCAACATTCAAGTACTTCTTCTCAACTCCATCAAAAGCCAAATTGCGATTCTTGCCCCAATGGGGCAACCCACTATATTTGAACAATCCCATTTGTTCTACCTCCTCGAGTATATCCTCGTAGAGCCTTGGGGCCATTGGGTCCTTGCTCCTATAGTATGTGATGTCGAAGTCTATCGAGTCTTCATCCTTTCCCATGTACATTGTTGAGGCTTTAACTTACCTCATTAGGACCCCTGTGTAGAGCTCTAGACCGCAAAGGGATTGGGGCGACAAAGAGACTAGGGTTCGGACATCCCCGATGAAGTATTTGACCTTCGATAGGGAAATGGTAAAGGCAGTTTGATGGTAAAAGGTGGCCTTCAATACTCTTGGATCCCATGGGCATGCGGTCATCATTAAATCTTGTATGTTGTTAAGGCAACTTCCGGAAGATTGGAGCTTTTTTTGGTATCCAACAACCAGGTATCCAGTAAAAGTGAGACCTGGTTTTACAATTGTTTGAAATGAGTTAAGTCTTGCAAACTTAGCCGGTAAGGATGACATGTAGTGACTAATAGGTCACAAGTTCGAATCTCCCTATCCATATTGTAATGGCCTAAGTGCCTATCTATGAACAAAAAAAAAATTGTTTGAAATGAGGTTTTTTACAACGAAAAAATGATTGAAATCTATATCTATATATCTTTATATACTACGAAGTATTAATTTAGAATACTTAATGTTTATGTGTCATCTTTTAATTAGTCATCTCCTTTCCACCAATCAAGGTTTTTACCTTTTTTAACCATTTATTTCTTTTAATTATTTTTTTATTCTTCCCTTTATCTCTTTAAACCAATCACATTTTTTTTATTCTTAATAGATTTACTAACTATTGGACTTAACTTAAAACATTGAATTCAATCTAATATAAATATAAATTTGAGCTTAACTCAAATTTATTTACTAATTCAAAACATTGAATATATATAACTATTGGTTATGACACATCATATTTAAACAAAGTTACAATAATATTGTTATTATTATTACCGAGTTATTTAAAATATCTATATTTATGTATTATACTTTGCATGAGATTTAAAAAAAAAAAATTTTCTTCGAGAATTATAAGATACATAAAGTTTTGTATGATTTTTATCTTAACGTTCTTTTATTAATATTTTATTAGTTGTATATCATGTCCATATATATATATATATATATAGGGATGCGCTCCGGTGAAAACCAAAATTGCGGTAGAAACCCGTGAGGATCGGCTTTTTAGCTCGGTTAACTTGCTTTATAGCCCGGTTATGAATAGAACCGATCTATAAAGGCATAAATTTTAGCCCGGTTTTGAATAAAATTGAGCTATAAAGTCACTATGTAATTTTAAAACATGAGTTTTTTAGCACGATTTTTAGGCTTGACCGAGCTATAAAGTCATGTGTTATTTTAAAATTGGAGTTTTTAGCACGGTTTTTAGGTTGAAACGAGTTGTAAAGTCACCGTGTGATTGAGGTTTTTAGCACGGGTTTCAAAAAAACCAAGATATAAAGTAGTCCTCACAGGTTTTTACCACAATTTGAGGTTTTCACCGGAGTCAATCCATATATATATAGGGAGTGGTTCCATTGTGCACACCCTTTATAGTGTATCTAGTGCACAAATACTAGCCATAGATCTGGATGGATTGAATGGACTAGATTATGCCACGTGTGCGTGTTTAAAAAAAAAAAAGAGACACCAGCAACTACATAGAGGAAGTGGGGCGCGTGCAACCTAACGCTTAATTAAAACCCTAAAAGACCAAAAACTACAGTCGACCGTCTCCCCATCTCCTCCTCGTCTTCATTCACAGGTTCTTAGCGTCGACCGTCTCGCCGTCTCCCGGAGCCGCCCTCGCACAGCCGCACGTCGACCAGTCTCTTTTAGCCCTCGCCTGCTCCTGCTGCTCCTCAGGTTCTCATCGCTTACCCTCTCCCCGGCTCCTATAAACATCAACGCCGACCTTTTCGACCCCGTCTCCCGGAGCTGCCCCCACATAGTCGCACGTCGACCAGGTCGCTCGCCTTTTGCCCGTGCCTGCTGCTCTCCTTCTCAGGTTTTCAGTTAGTCAATGTATTCCTTCGTCATTCGTTCGTCCTCCGCAACTTCATAGAAATTTGTAATTGGAAATTGATTATTAGTAATTAAATTATGAATCATTATTCAATAAAATAGGTGTATTTTGTAATTGGAATTTGATGTTTAGGAAAATTTGAATAATTAGTTGAATTTTGAATAATTATTCAATGAAATGTGTATACTTTGTCATTGAGATATGAGATAGTCAATATTATTCGTTGAATTCTGAATAATTATTCAATGAATCAATGGAATGTATGTATTTTGTGATCGAGATATGAGATTGTAGAAATTATTCGTTGAATTCTAAATAATTATTCAACGGAATGTGTATATTTTGTAAGGCAAATTTGCACGAGTATACCATAAATATAGGGGTTTGGCAAAACTAGCATTGCTAGTGCAAAATTTGCAAAGGAGGGGAGAAATGATATTTTTGAAAAAAAAAAATTGACCCTCTTAACCGGTTTAAGGTTACCATAAAAAAAAAAAAGAGGTGTAGAGGTGAGCAACATGAAAAAAAAAAGAGGATAAAATTGCATGAAAAAGTACATAAGAGAAGAAGTTTATTTGATGGGCATTAAATGCACCCAAAGCAACCTAAACAAAAGGACAAAAGTTGTATGGAAAAGCAAAGGAGAGAGGGGATAATTTCATGGGCATTTGAAGGTTCGATAATATAAAACAAGGTAATATAGAAATACTCTAGAAGGGGGGTTGAATAAAGTATGCCCGTTTCTCGCAGAAAGTCTCAAGACTTTTGGAGCTCGTATAAAACCCTTTGAGATTAAACCTGAATCTCAAAGTTAGACAATCGAACCAAGTGCGGAAATAAGGTAAAGCAATAGATAAAGGACACGAGTAATTATTTACGAGGTTCGGCACGAACTTGGTCTACGTCCCCGCCTAAGGTTCTTCCACAACCCTAGGATTCAAAAGACTTTATTGATTCGCAAAGCTTAGGATCCTAATAGCTCACCGAGAAGCCTCTCTCCTATACAATTGCAATCTAGTCAACTCACGTTCCCTTGGAGTCCTAGACCAATCTAGAAGAGCCCCACCTCTCTCAGCTATCTAGTACAATCCTCTTACTCTCACAAATCAATAGCCTAGTGCTTACTTCCCGAGTTACAAACTCTCGAGTAACACTATAAATGAATATATCATATAAGCTCACAGTGTAACTCTCAAAGGCTTTGAAATGAAAACACAAACTCTTGAGCGCTAGCAGAGAGTACACTTGGAAGACAGATCTCGCTTGAATGAATGAAAGCTTGTGTTCAACCGGTGTGTTATGTCTTCTTATTCCTTTCCTTTATATAGAAGCAACATGGCGCCTAAGGATCTTCAACAACGGCTAGTTCGGATCATGGCGTGCCCAAGGATCTTCTATTTTTGGACACTTCGAAGACATGATCTCTCCAATTTGGATCTCCTCAATATGCACCATAAGGAAAGAAGTAATTCGAATAATACTTCCTGAAAGGTTAGTTAGGCATATAATATAATGGAAGTATATAATATTAAATAATATTCGGATATAATAATATATATAACAGGTTTTGGATTTCATCAACTGTTAGAGCTCCAAGACCTTTGACACAGACATCCTGTCAAGGCCTTTGAAACCTATTCCGATTTTCATCAAGGGAGGGAGTTATCAATCCCCCCCTTGATGAAAGACAAAACCTGTGCATCCCTGCAACTTAGTCAAACATAAATAATATAAGTGAAATCGGACTAAGTACCTGCATGGGTTAGACAAATGTTGGATCAAAATTTTTAAAGCATGAAAAAGCCATCCAACCGAAAACCAAAAATCAAAAACCAAGGTCTTCCAAGACCTTCAAGCAGAAAGGTTTTCAAGTCTAAACAACCACATATCATCTCCCCCTTTTTGTCTTTCAACAACGGGAGGAGGTAAAACAGTCACCAAAAGTTTTGAAAATGTTTCCAAAAACCAGCAATGTATCAGATTTCAGGGATGGGATAGGGTAGGGTAGGGTAGGGTTTAAGCTTTGCGTCCGGAGCATCATCAGTGAGCCTCGTCCACAGACCTTGCAGCATCTTGATTATCCCGCTCATCTCCGTCATAACCTCCTTGTGCAGCTCCTTGATATCCATGCGAACTTCCTCCAAGCCCAACTCCAGGTTGTCCATGCGTTCATCAACGGCTGAAGTAGTGGGAAGAGCTTTTGAATGAGTGGCAAGACTCAAGGTCCCTTTGGGAGACCGAGTGATGCCAATCTTTTCAAGGCTCTTAGAGTCGAACTTACCCATAAGACGCTGATGTCCTTCATTTTTGAAATCAATTCCAGAAGCTTTGAAGAGTGGGGTCAAAAGGGTAGCAAATGGGAGGGGGGTTCCTTTCCTGGCTTTTCTTATGTGAGCCATGGATCCTAAAATGGTGTTGGCCAGATCAAGATCAAGGTCATTGAGGATACGGTAAAGGAGGACCATGGCATTGTCAGTAAGGAGCGAGCCTGAGTTAAGATGGGGTAAGAGGCATCGAACAATGATGTTAAATATGATTTTTGCCTCAAGGGTAAGGGATGAGTGGGTGAGTTGCTTTGAGGTGCTGTTGGATTCTTCGGGTAGGAGGTACTTGGCTCGGGCAAGGATGATGCAGTTTTCTTTTGAGGGGTGTATTTCAGAGGGTGGACATGGGCTAGGTAGGCCAAGGAAATCTGCAAAGTCATTGGAGTTGAAGGAGATTCTAACCCCTTTGACAACAGATTCCAAAGACCAACCATTGGCGTCGTGTTTGGCTTTTAGGTTTATGTAAAACAGGCGGGTAAGTTGGGGATAGTAAACGGTTTCAAGATTGAGAAGGGTCCAGGCTGGGGATTTTTTGAGAAGATCAATGCAGGGTAGCTTCAAAGCTTCGAAGAACTCAATATCCAAAAAATCAGAACAGCAAATCCTACGAGTTCGAAACTCATCTACCCACTTACCAGCAGTCTCAGCATTTTCAAACCAAGAGGAAGGCAGGGATTGGTTTACCTGGATGTAGGCAGATGGATCGGCGTTCTTCCTGCGAGCAATCGTTGGAGCAGCTCTCTTGGCAGGCGCCTCAAGACCTCTGAGGGTGCCCTTCGTGGTGCGCTTGGGGGATGGAGGCTTGACTGCAATTGGGGCTTTCCGCTTCTTTGGAGACGGGGGAGGAGGAGAAGGAGAAGGAGATTCTTCCTCCTCTTCCTCAGACCCCGAGTCCTCACCGGACCCCGCTTCATCTCCTTCAGCGTCCTCGTCTTCTCCAGATTCGTCTTGCTCTTCGTCTTCTTCCTCAGGCTCCTCTTCAGATGGAACCTCCTCGGCTTCGGCTTTCTTCCGAATCCTCTCAGCTTCTTCCTCGGCAAGTTTCTTTGCAAGCTCGGCCTCCTCCTCGACCTTTTTCTTCTTCAAGGCTTCCTCTTCGGCTTCCTTGGCAGCATCTCTTTTCAGAATAGCGTCGAGATCATCTTCCTCCTCTTCCTCGTCCTCATCCTCAGCTAAGATCTTCTTTTTCCCTTTCTGTTTCGCACTGAGGGGCTTCTTAGCAGAGCGTTTTAGAGAGCCCTTGGTAACAATGGCCGTGCTCTCAGCGATGGTGCTCTGGACAACAGTTGGGACAATGGCTTGAGGAGTGGGTTCAGGTGTGGGAGAGGTGGCAGTGACCTGACGTCCCTTGGGGGTAGCGCCAAGTCTTTTGGGTGTGGAAACTTTCTTTGATTTGGGTGCCATGGAGGAAATCGGCTAGGGTTTTCTTAGAACAAGTTGAGAGGTTGAAGAAGGAGAAGGTGAAAGGGTTTGGATAAGTTCTGAGTTTGTGATGGAATCGAGTACATAATTGGGTTTAAGTAGAGAGAGATGATGGAGTGATGGCAACATCCTGATGTGCTCTTCCTATCCACCTTATACCCTGCAAAATCTGCATCAGAATATCCAATTAATGTGAAATCCTTTTGCTTCGGGTACCATAGTCCAAGCTCCTTAGTGCCATTGAGATATCGAAAGATCCTCTTCACAGCCACGAGGTGAGATTCTTTAGGATCAGCTTGAAACCTATCACACATGCAAACACTAAACATGATGTCAGGTCTACTAACCGTGAGATATAATAACGATCCAATCATTCCTCGATACTCCTTTTGATTGACACTTTTCCCAGTCTTGTCTTGATCTAGAGATAATGTTGAGCTCATGGGAGTCTTGGCTGCTTTGGATTGATCTATTTTGAACTTCTTCAAGAGATCCTTAGTGTATTTGCTTTGGTTGACAAAGATCCCTTTCTTGGATTGATGAACTTGTAATCCCAAAAAGAAGTTGAGTTCACCCATCAAGCTCATCTCAAATTCACTGCACATAATGTCAGAAAATTCCTTGCACAAAGATGTGTTAGTAGCACCAAATAATATATCATCAACATAAATTTGAATAACCAAAATGTCATTTCCTTTGGTCTTGATAAAAAAGAGTCTTGTTGATCAACCCCCTTTTAAAATCATTTTCTAAAAGTTATTTTGACAAGCGCTCATACCAAGCTCTTGAGGCTTGTTTCAAACCATAAAGTGCTTTGTCAAGTTTATAAACATGATTGGGAAATTCCAAACTTTCAAATCCTGCAGGTTGAACCACATATACTTCTTCCTCTAAGAAACCATTAAGAAAAGCACACTTGACATCCATTTGATATAACTTTATGCTCATAAAAGATGCAAATGCTAATAAAATGTGAATGGCTTCAAGCCTGGCTACGGGAGCAAAGGTCTCCTCGTAGTCAATACCTTCCTCTTGATTGTAGCCTTGAGCAACAAGCCTTGCCTTGTTCCTCATGATCTTACCATTCTCATCTAGCTTGTTTCGAAATACCCATCGTGTGTCAATGACTGATTGATGCTTTGGCCTTGGCTTCAAGGTCCAGACTTTGTTTCTTTCAAATTCGTTAAGCTTGCTTTGCATACACTACTAAAAACGCAGGGTTTAGCCACAGAAATAGCCACGGATGGGCCTTCCGTAGCCATATGCCTCGTGACTAATAGCGACGACTGTTTAGCAATGGATTTAGCAACGAATTGTCAGGTCGTGGCTAAGCCCGTGGCTAGTGATGGACATTTGAATCTCGTGGCTGAGGCAACGAATTCAGCTTCGGAATTAGGCCATTGCTGAATTCGTGGCTATGTTTGTTGCCAATTTCGTTGATGGTTTCGTTGCTGCAAATAGGCCATCGGTCTGGATGCGTGTCTTATTCCGTGGCTGGGACGTGGCTAATTCCGTGGCTGATTCCATGGCTATTGTGGTTGCTAGTTTCGTTGCTTATTTCGTTGGTAATGTTGTTGCTGAGGTTGTTGCTATGATTGTTAATGTTGTTGCTAGGGTTGTTGCTAACGCCAGGTCTCGTGTCATTCCTACTTTTGAGGCTAAAGTCGTGATTGATGGTTTCCATTTAATTTGTAATTTTATTTCACATTTTGTATTCCCATATTTTTGATGCATTGCATATATGATATGGAAGATATGATTAAACCATAATGTCATATATAGTTACTGCATGTGCATAACCAAAACGAAACACCATGCACATAATTGTTCTACCTAGCTTGTCCACAGTTCTAGCTAACTTGTCCACATAACTGTTCTACAACATACACGTACGTACACACACGTACGTACCAAGCTTGTCCACATAGTTCGACAATCCAAAATATATACCTCCCAACAGTTTTGTTAACCAAAATAAAACAGTCCAAACCACCACCACATACTGCACATTAAAGAACCATGCTTACTTTGATGGGCGTTTGCCCTTGTAGAGCTCCTTCATGGTGCTGATAAGCTTCTCCTGCATTCGATCTCCAAAGGAAGACATTTCTTGTCTGAGGTTCGTGGCCACCTGAGTCTGCACTTGATCCCCCAAATCTACCATTTCTTTCCTCAAGTCTTCCTTGATGGTCAACAGTTCAGACATCATGTAGTCCTTCAAACTGCCACTACCACCAGTTGCAGAACTCTGGGCACCAGTTTGTGTGCAAGGTGCTGACTGCAAGATAGGTTGAGACTCAGATCCCATGCCCACAACCCGGCCTTTCTTCGAACCACCTGTTGCCTTGAGCCAAAGAGCGTTCGTGTCAACCGAATGAGATCCATCCTCTGAGACAGCATCATCTAAGATTTCATCCTCAAGCAACTGGTCATACTTGTCCTAGAAGTGGAAAGAAAATGAATTCAACAACTCAGAACACAAAAACGAAAATGAAAACCAAAAAGCAAGCTCAGAACAGCAAAACCAAAAGCTGAAAATAACAGATCCCAACAACAGAAAAATGAAAAGAAATGAACATAGGAACAGAACTAGACATAGGAAAATAAAAGAAATAAAAATAAATGAACATAGGAACTGAGCGTAGGAACAGAAGAAAAGGCTAGGGAAAAAAACAAAACCAATACATAAATTATAACAGATCACAACACAAGAGTGAAGAACACCAAAACCAAAACCAAAACCAATCCGTAACCAATACCAAAAACAAGATATAAAAGACCACAACATATAAACACTTGAAACATCAGATCCATAACCAATACCAAAAGCAAGATATAGAAATTAAAAATACAGATCCCAACACATGAGTAAAGAACACCAAAACCATAACCAAAACCAATCCATAACCAATACCAAAAGCAAGATATAAAAGACCACATCACATAACCAATACCAAAAGCAAGAACAGTTGAATGCACATTTTAATTTCTAAGGCATAAAAGTCCCAGTTCAAATCATGCACATCACACAATCAAAGGCATTAAGTAGTTAAAGGGTAATTTCAAATACTAACTTACCACAGTTTCTTGGCACTGAGCGCCCGCCCAAGAACCATCTTTTTTTCTATGACAGCGTTCAAAGGTTTCCTTTGGTGTGGGATCTTTTCCAAGCTCCTCCCTCTGTGGAAAATATTGTATTAGTTTAATTAATTAGATATATATACTGAATAGAGAGTAAATGGTAAACAAAATGATGTCAGAGGAGAGCTAAGGTGTGCATACAAGTCGCTTCTTGATTACGGTTGTGGAAACCGAACCACCACTGAAAATTGGTGTGCCCTTCTCTGTTGCTACAGCTCTGTTTTGCTTGTTCACCTCAGATTGGTGTAGAAATCTGTCCTCCTTTTTCCATTTCTCACACATTTTGACCCATATGACTTGCTGCACCCACGAAGGCTTTTTCTTTGTTCTCCCCGTGCGAGCCTTCCCGAAGACGTTCCTTAGGTGATCCCCCCCCTTAGTGTTGAATGCTTTGCGAATTTCTGACTCTGGGAATACAGTTTCATCCCAAGTTGCTCGTGCCTGAATATATTGAACAAACATATTAACTAGGGGCATTATATATTCAGACATACATCTAATTAATCAAAGTAAAAATCTTATTGAATTATTTTATACCTTGAACATTTCCCACCATAACTCCAAGGTGATGGCAGGAACATCACTCCACCGTATGTAGGGGCCATCAAAATGGGAGTGAATAACCTGTGTGAGGACTCCAAATGCATGATTGCTTACATCAAAGCTTCATAAGGTACATATCAAAAAAAAATTAGGAATGTATTAGACACTAAGGTTTGAAGAGTAGACACTTGATTTATAATCTAATATCAAAGCTTCATAAAGGACAAATAACAAAAAAATGGGAATGTAATTGACAGTTGATTTATAATTTAACATCATGATCAAATTCAAAACCATCTATTAGACACAAAGATTTGAAGAGTTTATGTTCATTATATTGGATATGTCATTCGATGCAAATCAAATTTCATAACTACATGAACTTTCACACATGAAACAGAACGTCTATCCATTTGAATTAACCACACATGAATAAATTGAAAATAACATAAACTATCTCTCTTCACTTTGAAGAAAGAAATTCAAACACACAAAACATAAACTACTTGCTTTATAATGTAACATCATGATCTTTTGAATTAACCACACATGAAACAGAAACTAAATCAATTTGAATTAACATCAGAAACAGAAAGTATAACCACACATGGAACAAAATCAGATTTCAGTGCCATGGATATCTCCAGCATCAACATCAGATTTTTTAAAACAACTAGTACAAAATAAAGGAACTTGCAATCTATGAAATTAAAACAACTTGTAAAAAATAAATCTAACATCAACATCAACATCAGATTTCATAAATAAAGAAACTTTCACAAATTGCAGTATATGAAATTAAAACAACTTGTACAAAATCAGATAAGAAACTAAAAGGGATCTTACGTTCCATTAACCAGTTCAATGTAGACTTGTTTGTTCCACCGGGCATACTCTTCTTCATTTCCTTCCTCAGTTCCGTCCTCAGTTCCGTCCTCATTTCCTTGGGAGTCGTTCTGTTTATGAGAACCTGTAGTCTTCCTTGAAGCTGAAGATGCATCCGCTTCATTATTGGTTGACACCACTGCAGGTTGAGATTGGGTTGAGGCCTCAGCGTGTATAGAAGACGTGGAGTGGCAAGGCTGAGAGGCGTTGGGTTCGGAGGCCGCAGAAGGTCCCCCCGATTGGGAAGGAGACGGCACCGGTGGGGAGGGGCGGGTGGGTTGATGCCGTGACCATGGTTTCTAGGAGATCTTCCTAGTGGGGAGGGCTTAGTGGGAGGAGAGAAGATCGGTGTGGTGCGACCAGTGGATTGAGCTCTCCGGGGTGATGACCGAGTAGGAGGGTTAGGGTTCGGAGCAGGTACAGTTGGGGATGACCGAGTAGGAGGGTTAGGGTTCGAAGCGGGTACAGTTGGGGATGCAGCGGTCACCGGTAGAGAAAGGGGAGCCGGGGGAGGTGGGTTAGGGTTTGGAGAGGGTACGGCTGAGGATGGAGCGGCCGTCGGTGGAGAGAAGGCAGCCGAGGGAGGTGGGGCTTTGGGAGTTGGTCTCCAGGGGGATGACCGGGTATGAGAGGTAGGGTTTGGAGAGGGTATAGATGGGGATGGAGCGGTCAGCGGTGGAGAGAGGGCAGTCGGGGGAGAGGGCGCCGCTTGAGGCTTCGTCCTTGGTCGGGTTGGAGGCAATGGTGGTCTCGCGGCTACAGTACTCCGACTTGATCTCCTTGGTCCTCCTCCTCGCATGATTGGAGCCAGGGGTGGTTTCAATTGGATTCAGAGAGGGTGTCGATTGGATTCAGAGAGGAGAGAGGAGAGGTGAGAGGAGAGAGTGAGGGTTTGGATTGGAGGCGATTAGAATGAAAGGAAAGAGTTAGGGTTTGGATAAAAATTTCTGAAAATTTGGATTTCCCTCCCAAGTTTTAACTTTCCCTCTAAAAATTTCACATTCCCTCTCACAAATCTGAAGGAATAAAAAAAACGAAATTGAATCTCGGGCTCAAAATGAGAGGAGAGAGTTAGGCCCAAATTATTTTGATTGGGAAAGGCCCAAATGTGAAAAGGCCCATCCTGGAAACCATTTAGGTTTTCGTTTCAACAGATGTTCATCTCTAACCTATGATTCAACAGAGGAAGTCGTTGGTGCGAAAAAAATCTCGGGCTCAAGTGCTTGTGCGAAGTAGCTGGTGCGAACGGGTCGTCATTCATCTCCTCGCCCTCTATTGGTAATTTCTGTATTCCAATTTTGTATAGTTGCTCAATTTTTTTCCAAACCCAGTGGATTTTAATGTGGTTTTCATTTAGGGTTGTTTTGATCCAATCACCCTCTATTGGTAGTTTCTGTCTGTGTTTCCCTATCGATTGGAGGCGGTTTTGTTGATCAGATTTCAATTTATATGGTTATGCCTCTATTTACTAATCTGTCCATTTTTTTATCCAAGTTGGTTATCAGTGAGTGATCAGTGACTGTATATGTTGCTCAGTTTTTTTTATAGTTGCTCAATTTTTATAGTTGAAATCTCAACATATGCTTTAGCAGTGAGTGATCTAGAAATCTAAAGTTGAAATCAATGCATTAGCAGTGAGTGATCAGTGCATATAAATTGAATTCTACAATTGAAACAATCTATAAATCAATGCTTTAGCAGTGGAATAAAGAGTGCCAATTGAAATCTGAATAGATGCGAGTGTCATCAGTGTAGTGAGTGTGAATTTTTTGTACATAAAGTCTGATATGTGCAGAGACAACATGAATCAGACATTTGAAGTCTAATATGTGTGATGAGGGCCAATATGGTTCTCTGTTGGTGAAATTGTCTGGTCATACAATTGACATATGTAGTTGAAGTTGAAAAAGATAGTTCAAGTTGACATAATTAAACACAGTAGACATAGTCAATGAATCAATGAAAAAGATAGTTCAAGTTGAAATTGTTTTTAGGCCTATTAGCTCAATGGAAGAGCGTTGTGTGTGACACAAAGATGGGGGTTCGATTCCCTCATAGGCCAAATGTATAAAATATTAGCTCCATTCTTAATCAGGCAGTTTATGCTACGAATTGAACACCTGTCAGAAAACAAGCACACGAATCAGAAGGTCGGAAAGGGAGGTACGTACAAATCCATATTCAGCCAGAATTATGGTAAACTAATTTTACCTTGGCATGAACAGCTAGCTTAATTCCCGGGGTTAGTCAGAGCCTTCTTGACCGCTTGTGGAGGCCTCACAATCGTCCTCTTCGAGATCATCAACTCCAACATGATCTATGTCATCGCAGATTTCGTACACACCAGAAGGATCTCGCAAGGTTGTTGGTGAGTCGTCCACTCCTATGCCGATGGAGATTTCCGACGTGATGACTTCATCAGACTGATAAGCATCCATGAAGGCTGCACCTGTGGATACCCATTGCTACTCTATCCGGTTCCGAGGCCTTGTCTTGCACACATGCCACCAATCCATCCGATCACGTGAGGCCCCTGGATATTGAACATAGTACACTTGCACAGCTTGTTGCGCGAGGACGAAGGGCTCATACCTTCTATACAATTTCTTTTGATTGATTTCAACGAACGGGTATACTGGATGTATTTGTGTTCCTCGTATCGTTGGATCAAACCATCGGCACTTGAACAAGATAACCTTCAGCGGATGCCCAAGTGCACTTGGGTACTCAAGCTCGACGATTTCTTCAAGTAGCCCAAAGAAATCCGATTCATTTGTTGCGTAGTTGGTCCCTCGAACACAAACCCCACTGTTCATTGTAGATTTCCCAACACCATGGTCTAGAGTATGGAACTTATAGCCGTTGACAAAGTATTGTGGCCAAGAAACTCCTTTCACACTAGGACCCCAAGCCAAACTCCACAAGAGATCTGTTGGACCAATTCCGTTTCCTTTGTCTGCGAACTACATGAAAAAATAATTGAACATTAAGATATGTTATATGTATACAAATTAAGAAATATATATAATTAAGATTTCTAGAAAGATGAACATACGTAATTCTTAAACCAACCCGCAAATTCGTTTTCAATGAGCTCATCTCCAACATTATCCCCCATTGCACTCTGAAATAGCCTGCACCATAGTAAAGTAATGAATAATGTACGTAACATTAAGGACAATATATCGCAAATAAAATGTATGTGCGATTAGGTTTCCTTACTCAATGTATGGTTGGACTTTCGGACAGTTAAGCAACACGTATGTGTGTGCGGCCCTCCACTCGTCCTCTTCGGTCAACCACCTTATTGTCTTCTTCCCACTACCCCCACCCGGATAATTGAAAATAGACAAGGCACAACCGTCACTTCCATCGACGTCGTTTCTCGCGGGTCGCCTTAACTTGGAAGGAACATGTGAAGGGAAGTAGTGGACGGAGAAATGAGCTATCTCTTCCCGTAAGTACACCATCACAATCGACCCTTCTACATTACTCTTTTGGACAATCTTCCTTTTCGGCTGAAATAAAGATCTCTCGAATGGATACATCCATCGATAATGAACCGGACCACCCACTTGGGCCTCATAGGGCAAATGGACAATGAGATGCTCCATTGAGTCAAAAAAGGATGGCGGGAAGATAAGCTTCAACTTGCAGACCAACAGAGGAATCATGGAATTAAGCTGCTCCATGACAGAAACTGACAAGCTCGACGAACAAATTGTCTGGAAGAAGATACTCAACTCAGTTACAGGACCCCAAACGGATGGATGCAATAACTCTTTGAAAGCAATCGGCAATAGTCTCTCCATAAACACGTGACAATCGTGGCTCTTCATCCCACTTAGACTACAATCGTCACTCTCAACACATCCGCTTATATTGGAAGCATAACCATCAGGAAATTTGACGGTCCTCAACCATTGGCCCACCTTTCTCTTCGCCTCTCTTGCCAAAGTATATATTGCTTTAGGTTTCGCACCGCTGTAATCATCAGCTACCTCCAACTCAGGTCGATGACAATATAGGCGAAGGTCCTTTCGGGCATTCAAGTTATCCTTTGTCTTCCCAGGGATATCCATCACAGTGTTGAAAACATTGTCAAACACATTTTTCTCAATATGCATAACATCGAGATTGTGTCAGACTAGAAGGTCCTTCCAATATGGAAGTCTCGAAAAAATGCTTTGTTTTGTCCACTTATGAGAAATGCCATAGTCATCCGACTTGTAGAAGGGATCCTCCATGACCGTTGGCAAATGACGAACCCGCTCCAATATCTGCTCCCCCGATAGCAATGGAGGTGGCAATCCTGTTTCCACGTGCCCTTTGCAGAAGTCTTTCTTGTTCCTACGGAAGGGGTGATCAATCTCTAAAAACTTCCGATGACAATCGAACCAACAAGCCTTCCGACCATTTTGAAGGCGAAAAGCATCAGACCCTGATTCCATGCAAATCGGACAAGCCAATTGTCCTTCAGTGCTCCATCCAAACAACATAGCATATGCAGGGAAATCACTGATAGTCCAAAGTAAAGCTGCACGCATAAGAAAGTTTTCCCTCCTCGAGGCATCATAGCTGATGACACCGACATCCCACAACTGCATCAACTCGTCAATAAGAGGTTGGAGGCAAATATCAATCAACTTCTTCGGGTTTCGAGGACCTAGCACTATCAACGACATGAACATGTGCTCGTTCCTCATGCAAAAATGAGGTGGAAGATTGTAAGGAGTGACAATCACTGGCCAACATGAATAATTCTGACCAGATTTGTTGAAAGTAGCAAAACCATCCGTGCATAAACCCAAACGAACATTACAAGGCTCACAAGCAAAATCAGGATGCTTCGTGTCCAACCTCTTCCATGCATCTCCATCTGAAGGATGGCACATCATTCCCTCCTCTGTTACGTGTTCTGCATGCCAAGTCATGTTGCTGGCTGTCACTTCAGAAGCATATAGTCTCTGTAGCCTCGGAATTAGAGGAAAGTGGATTAAAACTTTATGTGGCTTGCGCTTCCCTGAAGCACCCACGACATATCTTGCATGACCACAGAACTTACATGAATCTTCATTGACATCATTCTTCCAATACAACCGTTGGGACACATGGCTATTCTTTCTACCGGTAGACCCAAATTTCGGACTATCTTCTCAGTTTCATAGTAACTGGTGGGAATCTTGTGGGCATCAGGCAACACTTCATCATACAATTGCACGAACCCATTGAAGAGGCTTTGAGGAACATTATATTCACACTTCAAGCTCATAAGTCGGCTCACAAAGGACAACTGTGTATGTGTAGTACACCCAGGAAACACAGGTTCATCAGCTGTTCTTAGCACATCTTCAAACCGCGTGGACAAGAGATTAATATCCTCCTCGGCTGCTACCGGATCTTTGCTCATTCCATCGACCTCATTAACTTCAGCTGGTTGGAATTCAACATCAACTCCATTATTCGGAACACCATCGACATTATATGGACTAAACCATGTAGGAGGAACAAAGTTTGGCCCAGCAACATCGAACACCATCCTCTGTTCTGCAGTTAACTGATCATACATAGCCCACTGGTTGCCCCCTACCATTTGCTCATGGTTTGGATGTGCAATAGATTCGCCATGTGCCGTCCAATGATAATAACCATACATAAACCCACGGTGGTATAAATGATCCTTCACATCATCTACTTTCTCGAAATAACAATTCTCACATCTCCGACATGGACATTTTATCTTACCTTCATCAACATAATAAGTTTGAGCACAAACAAATTCGATAAACTTATCCACCCCTTGGTAGTATTCGGGCTTTAATCCTCTACGATTTGACAAGTACATATCATACATCCATGTACGATCGTCCATATTTTATCAAATTCGATCAATCTGTACAGTAGATATATAATAGCTAGAGCACATTACTCTATATTTAAACAAATTGAATATTCCTAAATATAATTCTTAATAAAAAGCCCATTACTAAATTTCTAAATAATTACACATAATATTGAATAAAATTGAAATACTTAGCATATAGTGTCAACTTACAACCAATTTTTAAAAGTACATCACATATATTTGTACATATAAACATTGTCAAACACATATTCTTCCAAAACCCCCAAAATGTTTTTCAAAAACAAATTACCAACCAATTTAACATTACCGATCTATAATCATAATATAACCATTTCTACTCTTCTACCTCTATATATAATCTTATATACATACTACTTTCCTTTTTCTAATTAAAGTAAATATGTGTAAAACAAAATGAAAACTTACCTTGGTCGTACACGACAATTGGGAGTTAACACGTTCTGATAGATGGAGCTTACAATTCTCAAATGGCCAATAGATGTCCAAGCTAGAAGACAACACAAATGGGCCGGCCCCATTTAATGCAACCAACCATAAAGTAGGTGAAGTACAAAATCGCTTTAATGACCTCATCCGTAATAGCAACGGAATTTAGCCACGGATTAAATCGTCGCTAAATAACCCCTTCATTCTATGGGCTAAAAAAACATTGGGCCTCCACGTACTAGATTCTAATGGGCCGAGCCCAGAAAATTAATTGGGAGACCCGGTTTCAGCCACAGATGGTGTATATTTCATATCGGATCATAGCCCAAGTATATGATAATATCCCGCCCGCCTACAACTAGTGAGCCAAGGCCCACTCACCCATGTTCAATTCATTTGATTTCCGATGACGAATAGCCACTAATTTAGCCACGTCTATTGTGTTGTGGCCAGATCAACGTCGAAAACGGCCACGGCAATTAGCTTCGTGGCTAAAGTCGTGGCTATTTACTGACATTGACAAAAATCGAGCCACAAAATCAGCTACGGACATCTGGTTCATTACGATTAGCCACGAATGATCTGACATGTCATTCCTGGATGAGTATTAGCCACGAATATAGCCACGGTCAGAACAGTCGTGGCCAATTTCATCGCTAGTGGACACGAAGATAGGGTCGCCTATAATCCGTGGCTAACCATCTGTAGCTATTTTCTGTTTTTTTAGTAGTGATAGCAATGATCCAGTCTGGCTCTTGAAGTGCCTCTTCTACCTTCTTTGGTTCAATAAGAGAAACAAACACGTGAAAAGCACAAAGATCTTTAAGTTTAGAACGAGTTTGAACACTAGAAGTAGGGTCAGAAATGATATCCTTTAATGAGTGTGATGAGGAGTATTTGAATTTCCTTTTGCTAGTCTCAGCTCCTTGATTCGTCACACCAGTAGGATTGACTTGTGGTACATCTGACTCCGTGGTTCTGTTAGGTTCAGTTACAGTAGTTTCTGACGTCTCAACACTGTTGGATTGGACACCAAGGGCTTTGGACGAATCTTCAACACCTTGGGCCAATTCTTCAGTGTTAAGAATATGTTCCTGCATGTTCCTCTTCTCTGTGTTCTTGGTAGCAGCATCATCACCTTCCTCGTTCTCTGTATGGATGTTAAGATCTATATCTGCAACACTTTCACTCAAAGAACCGTCATTGCATTCATCAAATATAACATGTATACTTTCTTCAACTAACTGGGTCCTTTTATTGAAGATTCTATAAGCTTTGCTACTTGTGGAGTAGCCAAGAAATATACCTTCATCACTACGCGCATCAAATTTCCCAAGGTTATCTTTTCCATTGTTATGAACAAAACAAGTACAGCCAAAGGGTTTAAAATAAGATATAAGTGGTTTGCGGCCTTTGAAAAGTTCATAAGGAGTTTTCTTTAAGAGTGAACGAATAAGACAACGATTCAAAATGTAGTTAGCTGTGTTAACAGCTTCAGCCCAATAGGTTTTAGGTAATGCATTTTCTAAAAGCATAGTCCTGGCCATATCCTCTAAGGTGCGATTCTTGGGTTCCACAACCCCGTTTTGTTGAGGTGTCCTAGGAGCAGAAAAGTTATGGGAGATGCCATATTTAGCATAAAACAAATCAAACTGAAGTTGATCAAACTCCCTACCATGATCACTCCGAATTGACACTATGGGCTCGTTTCTTAAAGTTTGCAACTCCTTACAAAGTTTTGAAAACTCAAATAAGGCCTCTGATTTTTCTTTTAAAAAAGCAACCCAAGTATATCTAGAGAAATCATCAACAACAACTAGCATGTACTTTTTACCATTGAGAGATTTGACTCGCATAGGACCACATAAATCCATATGTAAAAGTTCAAGGGGTCTAGAAGAACTTACAACCTTTTTGGGTTTGAAAGAGCTATGTGTTTGTTTACCTCGTGTGCATGCATTGCACATATCAATACCTTTGAAGTCCATCTCAGGTAGCCCTCTTACAAGCCCTTAATTTGGACACAAGCTTCTGTAGTGTATGTGGACTCACATGACCGAGTCTCCTGTGCCAGAGCTTTGGATCGTCCGTCAAAGCCTTTAGACAGGTTAAGCTTCCTTGTGCCACTTGATCAGCATTTACAGCGTATATATTGTTGTAACGATATGCAGTCAATATAACTTCACCTGTATCTTCTCTGCACACTAGACATCTTTTCTTGTTAAAACTGACATAGTTGCCACTATTACATAGTTGAGAGACACTAAACAAATTATACTTTAAACCATTAACAAGATAGACATTTTTAATACTATGGCTGGAATCACTTCCAACACTACCAATACCAACGATGTCACATTTTCCTTTGTCACCAATAGTGATTGTTCCCGTGGATTGCTCCTTTAGATCATGAAAGAGAGAACTCTTTCCACTCATATGCCTCGAGCACCCACTATCAATGATCCATTTATGTTCCTTCACCTTGGTGTTCTTCTGCAAGACAAACATCAACCTTTGTGGCTAGACCAATAAGCAAATTTGGATCCATTGTTGGGGTAAACCATGTTTGGTAAAATAGTGCCTTTTGGAACCCAAACTTGTGTTATCCATTCTTTTCTCAAATGAACAGGAAATGTATTGCGAATAATATATGGATTCTTTCTTCTATAAGGGCAGGTCTCTTTTACATATCCCTTTCTAGCACAGTGGTGACATATAGGAGAGGTTCTGCTTCCTTTTGCCTTTACAAAGGTAGTAATGTGCTGCTTCTTTAAAAACCTTGGATTGTAACCAATACCACTTTTGTTTAGAGAACTTTGTTGCTCACCCAACATCCTATCAAGAGTGCCTTTGGATTTGATAAAATTTATGAGGGATGTCTGTTGATCTTGAATCTTATTATTCAGGGAGATCTTCTCGTTCTCTAAGTCATGATGCTCATTTCTTAGAGAGGAGAGATCTTCCTTGATTTCAGATTTCTCTGAGTCAAGCGTCTTGACTTTAATGTCAAGACCTGAATAAGAAGCTTCAAGACTTTTAACCCTCATAGACAAATCCTCAATAGTTCTTTCCTAATCCACAGTTCTCTTAATAAGAATGTTAGTCTGGACAATAAGTTTCTCTTCATTGGCAATCATATTGGAAAGGAATTCCGATAATACCTCTTTTGGACTTGCCATAAGTTCTCTTATAGTAGCTTCAAGCTTTTCATCGTGGGATTCATCTTCTGAGACCATGAGACAAATATTGGCCTTCTCATCATCGGAGTCAGAGTCAGAATCGCTCCAAGTTGCCACTATGGCTTTCTTCTTCCATTTGTCACCCTTCTTGGACTGACTCTTTGTCTTTTGAGGACAGTCCTTCACAAGATGATCTGTTTCACCACATTCAAAACAAGACAATGGTTTAGTCTTCTTTTCATACTTATTGTATTGAGACTTACCTCGAAATTTTGAAGACTCTGATCCATCCTTGTTGTTGAATTGCTTCTTCATTTTGAGAATTCGAGCAAGGCCTCTTGAGATAAGAGCAAAAGGATCATCCTCATCGTCATCCTCATCTTCGGAATCAGATCCATCTTTAGGCTCATCCTTCTTAGACTTGAGTCCAAGTTCTTAGTGCTAGCTGGAAGTTCTCCATCGTCTTCATTAAGGATCATCTCATGCGTGATCAGCTTCCCAAGAAGGTCATCAAGGGGTAGAGTGGTGAGGTCCTGTGCTTCCTCTATAGCTGTTACTTTTGGGCCCCATTTTTCTTTTGGGAGGCACCTCAATATCTTCCTCACTTTCTCAACGTTGGTAAAGCTCTTGTCGAGAGAGTCAAGGTTGTTGATGATTTTTGTGAATCGTGTGAACATGGCCTTGATTGACTTATCAGACTTCATTTTGAAAAGCTCATACTTTCGAAGGAAGATGCTGATCTTAGTGTCTTTCACTTGACTCATTCCTTCATAGGTGACGACCAGTTTGTCCCAAATCTCTTTAGCTGACCTACAAGATGAAATATGGTTAAACTCATCAGTGCTAAGACCACAATAAAGTAAGTTAATAGCATTGTAGTTTTTGGAGACGAGTTCAAGATCCGCTTGGATGTATTCAGACTCCTTATTTGCGACTTTGGTTCCATTTGGTCCGTCTTTCTCTGGAATCTTCGGACCATTCTCTATAATGTTCCAAAGTTCCAGATCTTGATCTATAATGAACATTTTCATCAAGGATCTCCAGTGGACAAAGTTATTTCCTACAAAGAGTGGTGGTCTGCTCGTGGACCTTCCCTGTGCAAATCCTCCGCTTGCTTCGCAAGATTGTTAGATCAAAAACAGTGAGTAAAGCTCTGATACCAATTGAAGGTTCGATAATATAAAACAAGGTAATATAGAAATACTCTAGAAGGGGGGTTGAATAGAGTATGCCCGTTTTTCGCAGAAAGTCTCAAGACTTTAGGAGCTCATATAAAACCCTTTGAGATTATACCTGAATCACAAAGTTAGACAATCGAACCAAGTGCGGAAATAAGGTAAAGCAATAGATAAAGGACACGAGTAATTGTTTACGAGGTTTGGCACGAACTTGGCCTACGTCCCCGACTAGGGTTCTTCCACAACCCTAGGATTCAAAAGGCTTTATTGATTCGCAAAGCTTAGGATCCTAATAGCTCACCGAGAAGCCTCTCTCCTATACAATTGCAATCTAGTCAACTCACGTTCCCTTGGAGTCCTAGACTAATCTAGAAGAGCCTCAACTCTCTTAGCTATCTAGTACAATCCTCTTACTCTCACAAATCAATAGCCTAGTGCTTACTTCCCGAGTTACAAACTCTTGAGTAACACTATAAATGAATATATCCTATAAGCTCACAGTGTAACTCTCAAAGGCTTTGAAATGAAAAGACAAACTCTTGAGCGCTAGCAGAGAGTACACTTGGAAGACAGATCTCGCTTGAATGAATGAAAGCTTGTGTTCAACCGGTGTGTTCTGTCTTCTTATTCCTTTCCTTTATATAGAAGCAACATGGCGCCTAAGGATCTTCAACAACGGCTAGTTCCGATCATGGCGCGCCCAAGGATCTTCTATTTTTGGACACTTCGAAGACATGATCTCTCCAATTTGGATCTTCTCAATATGTACCATAAGGAAAGAAGTAATTCGAATAATACTTCCTGAAAGGTTAGTTAGGCATATAATATAATGGAAGTATATAATATTAAATAATATTCGGATATAATAATATATAGAACAGGTTTTGGATTTCATCAACTGTTAGAGCTCCAAGACCTTTGACACAGACATCCTGTCAAGGCCTTTGAAACCTATTCCGATTTTCATCAAGGGAGGGAGTTATCAGCATTAAATGCACTCAAAGTTCCCGCCCAAAAAAAGAGGGGACGCGTCATTGTAGATGATCGAGAAACAAATATAGACCCAATTACTAGTTATACGTCAGACAATAATAAATACGGGACAACAATTGATTATTACATGCCAGACGAAGGGTAACATGTGCCATCAACGGCTAACCGTGTGCCATAAAAGATTGGAACTCCGCAACTAAGTCCAGACATACGTGTCAGATAAAATTTACATGCCAGTTATTATGGTTTACGTGCCACCAACAACTGAACTCGTGCCATAAAAATGAATTTTCATGTCGATGATGTTTCGATGCCTACAACCAACATCAAAGTGCAGTCCTAAAAACAACAAAAGCGAGCCAAGTCTAGAACAAGCAAGGCCAGATTTTTATGAGTCCTAAAATCGACTAAAACCAACATACTTCTACAATTATAAAAACAACAATAGGGAGTTTCTTATGAGTCCTAAAACCATCAAAAGCGAGCAAATGTACAAGTCCTAGGACAACCAAAAAACCTGCAGACCTAAAACAAAATACGTAACAAGCACATTCCCCCCAAGATGGCTATCCAGGAGCCTCTTCCAATCTGCAGCGGCAAGGGCGTTGTCCATAGGGGCGTAGGGAGGGGGGGCATGCGATGGCTCAAGCCCCCCCCCCCCCCCCGGAAAAATATAAATTTTTTATATATATATATATATAGTATAAGAGGTGCTTTAAGAACAAGAATGCCTTGTGGTGCAAGTGGCAGGAGGTTTGTATGAGGAAGTGAAGGTTGGGAGTTCAATTCCCCTTCGGCCCACCTTTTCAATTTTTCTTTTATTTATTTATACCTCCTTGTCTCCTTCTAAATCCTATAAGTTTGCCCTCATTTTTATTTTTTTACATTTCCCCTTTCATAACTCCCATTTTTACTTCTTACATTTCCCCTTTCATAACTCACAGGCGGCGATTCCCCTTCTGTCATGAACTTCTTTATGTGGATCAATGTCTTCACACCAATGCCTTCTCTCACGATCTAAGAAACATCTATTGTAAAAAAAAATTGAGCCCCCCCCCCCCCCCCGGGAATATTCCTGGCTCCGCCCCTGGTTGTCCATAAGGCGAAGGAGCACCATCTTGGAGAAATGGTTGGCCCTCCCAAAGTTGGAGAAACGGTTGACCCTTCCTGCTCGACGGCGTCGGCACAACCTTCCCTCCTTTAATGCTAACCACGACTCACTTGTTTTTATACCTGAGATACAAGTGTGTACACTAAAGGTTACAAGTTGCTAAAGCAAGTGTCAGTAATTACAAAATCTGTCCCAATAAAGAAAAAATATGTGTCAGTAAAGAAAAAATACGTGACAAAAAAATGCATGACAGTAAAAGGTGTGTGACAGTAAAAATTTCTCCAATTCCAAAATCCACTAATTAATCGAGATTTTCAGTTCGATTTACACACGTTCAGACATTCAATTTCAACTTCTTCCTATCCCCGATGACTTCCATGACCATTTGCACATCACAACTTCCTTAATTCCTCAATGGTTACTTCCTCTAAACCTTCCAACTCCCACAAAGTTAGGGTTTAAAAAAAATTTCAACCCGATTTCTCCCCCAACCTGGCTGACTACCTTCAATAGGACAATCTACAATGTTTTCGGGTTCAAGAGAGGGAGGATGAGTACTTACTTGCTTTCTACATGGGAAGGGGATTGTTCTTCTTCAAACGCCTCCAATAGATCTTCCATTGTCGTCTTCTTCATTTTTTAAACTTCTCATTCTCTCTCTCTCTCGGTAGAACTGTCTCGCAGTCGAAAGGGAGTTCAGTTGCTTCTCTTCCAATCGTCTTCAATCCCTCTCAGCTCGTCTGAACTTCCTTGCAAGGGCATGATACTGTGATAATTGTAATTACCTTGAATAGCCAGTTGGGGCACCTGTTACTTCTGCAATTTTTTAGCCCAATTGCTAGTTTTGCAAAATATGGAGGGGGAGAGTCATTTTTGCAAATGGGCTAATTTTTGGTATATTGAATTCTATATTCTCATTTTGTAATTCGAAATAAATGTGTGATTGAATTGGGATCTGAGAATGTCGATATTATTCATTGAATTTTGAATAATTATTCAATGGAATATGTGTATTTTGTAATTTAAAATCAATGTTTGAATGAGATATGACAACTGAATAATCTCCAAATTGCGGTTCAATATACGTATAAAAGCGATCGATTGAACCGAATAAAAAAAATTGTTAAATTTACTTAATTAGTTACTTATTCACGGCAATGTGACCGAGTGATGAACATACCAATTCCACGGACGGGTAAATATAACGATTCTCCTGAAAATTCTCCATATTACCTGTCTATGCAATCTTGAAAACGGTCGATTAAACCGAAACAAATTGTTAAGAATGCATCACAGTCATTTTGTGAATGAATTTAATGATTCGTGGTCATCTCAATATAAATCTTTACAGAAAAAAAAATGGATATGTATTATCTTGATTTTGGGTTCATCCATATCCTTTAACTATCGTTAATTAAAAAAAAATCTAACAAACACATATCGTTTACTTAAAAAAAAAGTCAAACAAAAATCACAACATATAATTTTATCTTATTCATACGAGATTTCACCACTCACATTTTCAAAAACCAATGGCAATTCATTCTACATCAAATTAATACAAAAATCAAGATGGCAGTTGCGGCAATTAATTCTCACCACTCACATCTTCAAATCAAATCTCCCCCTTCACACGCGCCACGCACTATCCGGCGGAGGGTGGGATCAGAATTGCCTTTTTTGTACGCAGGACCCACCATAATTTATTTTTAAAAAATGGAAAAAAAACATTTTAATCTCATCCATCCATCCACAACCGATCAACGGCCCACAGTTGTGCACAAAGTACACCCTAAGAGGTGTGCACAATTTATCTATTCCCTATATATATATTAAAAAAAATCGGATACTTACCAACTGAAGTGGGAAAGGGCACGCTCGGAAAAAAAAGGAATGGAAACGCTGCGTTGCAAGAATTAAAAAAAGAACGATGAACATTTATTCGACATGAGGGAGGGTTTAGCAGGGTGATTCGCAAGAGAAAGTCGCAGGGCCGAAAACGATTCACCGACCGGAAATCCGGCATCCAGGCTCCCCTCCCGGCGTCGGCCTCTCCCTCCAACCGCATCCCGCATCGCCTGAGCGCTATGAGCCAAGTCTTCACTCTTTTGTCTTCGGCTCTTCGAAATCGCATCGCTTGCGGCCTACCCTAGCTAACACCTTCTCGGCTCCCTCTTGTCTCTTGAAGTGAATGGTTGAAGACGAAATCAGGTATAATTTCTCAATTTCATCCTATGTTGGTCGAATTATTTGGATTTGAATTCATTTTGGATTTAAGAGTGCGAAATTAGGGTTTTGGAATTAGGAATTCGGAATTGAATTTGTATGATTTAGGATTTGAATTTGTTTTGGATATAGGATTGATTTTGTTTTGGATATAGGATTGAATTTGTAGGGTTGTAGAATTAAATTTGTATGATTTAGGATTTGGATTTGGATTTGGATTGTGTCTGACAAATAGCATTTACAACTTGTAAGGTAGTGCATATGGGAAAGCAATTGTCTGGAGCTAAGAAGAGGAAATTGAAGGAGCAACGAGATGCATTAACTCGAAGTCAAGTAGGTAATATCAAGAAGTATTTTACTAGTAATCAAATTGTTAGCAATGAGTTGAATGAAGAGGTTGAGCAAACCGTTGAAGCGGGTGTTGATCAAAATGCTAATCTTGAGGTCACTCGAGCTGTCAGTAATGAGGTTGATCAAGATGCTACTGAAGTTGATCAAGATGCTATTGAAGTTGATCAAGATGCTACTAAAAAGTTTACTCAAACTGTCAATGAAGAACTTGATGAGGCTGCCAATGAAGAGGTTGATCAGGCTACCCATGAAGAAGTTAGACAAGGTGGCAATGAAGATATAGATCAAGAGAATGGAGAGTGTGAAGCCTATATAAGAGCAAGTTGCGCAGATTGTGGATGCTTTAGTTGAATTGGCAACAACAAGTGAAGATCCGAAATCCAAAAGTGAAGCTGAAGGCCGAATAGAACTTGAACTTGCAAATTTTGAGTTTTTGCTTGGAATGGGGATCCAGTACAAGTTGTTGCATCAGATTAACATTGTAAGTAAGTTTCTTCAAGGAGAGGATATGGACATCGATGTTGCTATTAGCCAATTAAAAGGGCTTATTTCTTCTCTTCAAGAGTATAGAGAATGTGGATTTGATGAGGCTATGGCTGAAGCGGAACAAATAGCAATCGAAATGGGAATTGAAGCCATCTTTCAACAAAAACGCATCATTCGGCGAAAGAGACAATATGATGAGATCAACAATGAAGAGGTAATCCAGTCACCAAAAGAATCTTTTCGGGTGAACTACTTCTTATTTATAATCGATCAGGCTCTATCCTCACTTCAATCTCGTTTTGTGCAATTTCAAAAGTACGAGGAGATCTTTGGCTTTTTATTTAGTATGGAGAAGTTACAATCTGCTGATCATTCTAGCCTTTTGAGATCTTGTAACAATCTTCAAAAAAAATTGACACATGATGAGCACTCTGATATTGAAGCATCAGATTTATGTTCAGAATTGCAATTGCTAAGGCACTCATTGCCACCAGAAACTAGCAGAGCAATAGATGTAGTGTTGAATTACTTGAAGAAGATGGATGAATGTTATCCAAATGCATATGTTGCCTATCGAATTTTGTTGACCGTGCCAGTTACAATAGCATCTGATGAAAGGAGTTTTTCCAAGTTGAAGTTGATCAAAACTCATCTCCGGTCTACTATGAGACAAGAGAGGCTAAATGACTTGGCTATGTTATCGATTGAAAAGAAGGTGGTTGAGAAGGTTAATTATGTCAAACTAATTGATACTTTTGCCTCCAAAACTGCGAGACGGGTGGTATTTAAGTAAAGGCATGTCCTAATATTATAATTTTTTGCTCGAGATTTGATGTATATTGTTTTTTTTATCAATACTCTTGAGGTTTGATATATTTTTGAAACTGAAATGTAACTACACTTATATAACATATATTAAATAACTATATGTTTTTTTGATGCCTTGTTTTTTATTTATTTATCGTGAGGGGCACAAGTTTTGTAATTCGCCTCAGGCGGTTAATTTCTCAGGTTCGACCCTGCTTATGTTTTCAGCAGTACATTTGGGTTCATGCATCCAATCAAAGAAGCATCGAGTCATACCAGAAAGTATCAAGGATGAGGATCTAAAGTCAGCTAAGGATAAAAGCAAGGAAGGCTGCAAACTTATCTCCATTTTATTTTGTCGCGTTTGATTTCGCAACTAGTTCATACATGGCTCTTCAAGCCTTTGTCTAGGTTTGTTGTCTGAGGATGGTTCCCAATGAGCAACCCACCACCACTTATCAAAACTTCAAAGTTGATCAACAACTTGTGCGTATTTGTTTCTTAGCATGTCAAAGGGTTAACAAATTAAGGAGTTCACAAAGTAACAATTTTCTGTAATTGCATTTCTATGGAAGGCTTGTTGTCAAAAAAATCCCTTAAAGCCATAGGTACAAAAATTCACACACAGTATAGTTTTTTTTTTTTCTCACATAGATCAATGAAGACACTTCAAGGAACATTGTTTCATTTTTCTGCTTTGGTTCAAATGTGGTCGGCTTGGACTCGAGGGTCCGGAGATCATTTTATCCATGTCGGTGTGGTTTTCGATTTTGGTCCTCTTGGGATATTTGTTCAATGCAAGTTTCATGAGTGAGACTCAAAGCAATATCTCACAAGTTCAAGCAAGCAATATCACACAAGTTCAAGCAAGGAAATTTAATTGACCTCATCAGATCATCATTCACACGAACACAAACCCAAAGAAGAGGACTGCAACATGCCCAAGAGTGAATAGAAGATGCTAAATCATCAAGTTTGTTCTTGAATTCACATCATATTTCAAGGAAACTGATAAAACTAGGCTCAAAAGAAAATTCATGAAGACTTCTGTAGATCGTTCTAGTGCAACAACTGATTTCAAGGGAACGAGGGTACTTGATTTGCAGTTGTTACTCCTTCCCAATTCGGTTTCTTATATTGGGTTTTTCCATTCTCGTTTTCCGCTCATGATTCATTGGATCAAAAAGATGGCTGAGAGGATTCAAATTTAGCCCCCTCATGTCTTTTCTCTGCTTTGTTCCGCCAATGGGTTCTTCATTTTCTTGTTCGACTTTCGTTTGTTTATTTATGATCTTCCTGCTTTGGATTCCATTCCTTTGAGGGATCTTCACCATATAGTTCTTTTGAATCCAGGGGTTCCCTTTCGTTCTGCTAGATTCAAAGTTAGAGTGTTCAATTGGGTTTTGTAGTATTTCAAACCAAAAGCATATCATAGAGAGAAACTGTAACATTACATAAGCAGTTTTCAGAATTGAGATCTTTTGTTCAAAGCAATCAGATTTGGCAACATCTTTTCTTCTTGGTTCAAGAGTGGTCATCTTTGACCCAGGGGTCAGGAGGTTGTGCTTTTCATTTCGGTGTAGATTCCTGATTTTGTCATTGTGGATTGTTTTTTCAGGGCAAAACACTTGCTTGGGGCTCAAACACAGAACACACAAATTCAGGCAAAAAGAACATTTTTTGCAAAACCAAATCATATGTAGAGTGTGTTTCTTTCCGCAATCAATAGGTTTTTCTAGGCTTTCCATTTTAATCTTGGAATTACAGACAGTAGGCACCACAGACAGAGTACAAGCCTTCCGACAGAGATGATTGAACTTATCAAGCTAAAAAATTTTCTCAGATTCGCATATTTTTTCAAGGGTATGTAGGAGATTATGCACAGATAATTTTTCATTAGGTTGACAGTAAACCTGACAGATATCGTTGTAAAGATTAAAAGGGAGAGAAAACCTGATACAGGCAATCCAGAACACACGCGTCGGAATAGAACCCGAGGCCGATTGAAGTGAGCCGAAACCGCACCCCAAAACCCCGCGCCACCAGGACCGGGAATGGAATTCACCGTCCAACGGAAGCCTTTCGCCTCCAACGGCGACAACCAACACCGCCAGACCCGGAAGGACCTCCACCGGCAGCAACACGTTTTTTTTTTCTTTTGTTGGGTCTCCATCATCTTCTTCTTTTGTTTATGTATCTCTTTGCTTGAGTTTGGATGGCTTTAGTTCATCTGATCTCCTTATCCCTCTTGTTTGTGAATCTTTCCTGGATGGGATTTGTGAAGGATTTTGTTTTTTTTTTCTCCCCCAAATTTGGTGATTATGGCTTTTGAATAGGGGCTGAATCTGGCTCGATTTTTTATGCTGGTGGCGGAACCGGTGGATTTTTGGGCGAAATTGGGCTGTCGGAGTTCAAGCTGACGACTAGGTTTCAGGCTTGCTTGGAGGCGGTGGGGATCCGGGGTAGGGTTTCCATGGTCGGCTTTCTCTTTAATTTCTTGTTTACTTAACGCTCTCAATTAATTAACTCGTAGTTCTTTCTTGTGTAACCCGTGGAAACTTGTATTACTTATACCATATATTTTTTTACAATTTTAAATTAAAAAAATATATAATCGTGTCGTATCGGGTATCCGATAAATAAAAAACCCCGATCCGTATCTGACACGTTTATTACCGTGTTTTAGCGTTTCATGTTATATTCGCGTCGTATCTTTTTCGTTTCGTGTTTTTTTCGTGTCGTTTTGTCCCGTTTTCGTGTCGTGTTAGTCGCAGGGCCAACCTTGAGATTCCAACGGCCGGAGGCAAGATAGGAAACAGGGCCCCAACTTCCATATATATACTTCTCACACCGTCAAGACCCAGTTCACTCTTCCTTGGACTGAACGTCCAAACACGTCGTTTTTTTCCAAGAGAAACCTGAGATCACAAAAACCCAATGATAAATAAATAACTAATTTTAAAAGAGATGAGAAATTGAAATTAAAACCCCCAAAAGAAGAGATTTTTCCTAAATCAAAACCCAGTCGAATTAGGGGTGTGCAGAAAAACCCAAAACTGAAAACGCAACACGAAAACAAGACACGAAAAAACCCGAAACCGAAAAAATACGACACGATAATGACACGAACCGAGAAAACACGGCTCTAAACGGTTCGTGTTCGGGTCAGGCAAATCGCCTTGTCTGATACCCGACACGAAGCGTTTAATTTTTTTTAATTATTTATAGGTACGGTAATATATTTATTAGTATATATACAATCCCTAAAATATCAACAAAGACGGATAGCTCAGTTGGTATTGTCTTCAGACGCGTCATGTATTCAATCCATAGCCCTGTATTCGAATCGCATTAGGTGGTTTTTTTTTCATTTCAATGTTTAGATAGGCTTTTTTTTTTAATTTGCCTTCAGCACTCAGCAGGCCCAGCCCAACAAACCACTCACCACTTGCCAGCCCAACCAAACAAACCCTAAAATTAAAATAAAGCACATACGACTCAATCTCTCCTTGAAGCAATTCATCAGTCTCTGCCCTCGCCTCTCGCCTCTCGCTCACGCAGGGCTCTCTCTCTCTCTCTCTCTCTCTCTCTCTCTCTCTCTCTCAACGCACCGGCGGTCGGGGAGGACGACAAGGGCGGAGGGGTGGCACTAGAGGGCGGAGATCTGGTCAAGGGTTACTGAGTGAGGGAGGCGGAGAATTACCGGTGGGAATTGCCTTGATTTCAACATCTGATTTAAGTTAGAATTGCTTTGATTTCCTTTGATTTAATTTTGATGATTTTGGATTTGGAATTTGGGGCAACAGTACGGGTTAGGGTTTTCATTATCTTTGTGTATTGTACATTTTCCTTCTAATTTTGATTTCCTTTTCTTTAATTCATATATTAATGCAAGAATCAAATTTCTACTGCAAGTGCAACTCTACAAGAAACTAAGTGAGAAACCCATAAAGAATTAATCGGATCGTGGCGGGTAACCCGGTATCCGACACGGAACCGTTTTGTATATTCGTGTCGGATACCCACCATTAATCGGATCGTGTTCGGATCGGGACTTTTAACCGAAACAGTTTCGGGTATCTGACACGGATAACCGGTTCGTGTCGGATACCCGGATATGCCCACCCCTAAGTCGAATAGAATCAATGATTTCCTCCAATAACATCTAGCTAGCCCATCAAACTACGAATTGGATGCAGTAGAAATTTCTTCTATGAATTGGATGCAATTGCGAAAGATACGGTCTCTTAATTCTTCTACCGTCGACTTCGGAGTTTTTTGAAAATATCTAAGGAAATTAGGACCCTTGTTCGTAGGGTTTCATCAAAAGAGCTTTATGGGTTTCTAATTTGAAAGGTCTGATGGTTTTTGAAGCACCGAGATGTGGGGTAGTGAAAACATGGAGGCGCCGACTTCCATTGTTCGAGCATGAGACAAAACTCAAAAGGGAGAAAGTACTTGAAGGAGGAGAAGAAAATAGTTTAATTTTAAAAAAATTATACTCCCCCCGATCTATAATAATTGACGTTTAGCTAATTAACACACAAATTAAGAAACTCTACAGGAACATTTATTACCTCCCAAAACACTCTGCATCTTCCCCTATTCTCTCTCTCTCTCTCTCTCTCTCTCTCTTTTTTAATTTATTGAACATACAACACTCACATTGAATTCATTTTAAATATTTTCAATTACACAAATTGAAAGAAAAATGAAATAGGACCCATAGCTTTGTACAAACGATACTTAATTTGCATAATTGTTAAAACCTCAAAACGTCAAACATATCCAAACGGAGGGAGTATTAGTTTAATTACAATTTTGTCCTTGAAATTTTAAAGTAATTTCTAAATTGGCCAGCCAATCCGGCCCACTTTTTTTTAACCTAATAAAGAGAGACCATTACTATACTTATGGGCCCCATACCATATTCGGCCTGATTGGGCCTCGCCTCAGGTCTCGCCTTAGGCCCGACTCTGATTAGTCGTATCGTGTTTTTCTGCACACCCCTACGAATAACACCCCTATAAGCAGCAGTGTCAGGCACTTTGTTGACTGTGGTGATCATGATAGTGTTCGTGATGTTCGAAGATCCTTCATCTAGGTACGAGGAACATTGCTAATCCACACTCACTCAGAGATATCTTCTCCCGTGGTGGACTTTTGCGCTTGTGTTCCCGACGTCGGGGAGCACAACGTCAATTTCAAAACTTATCCGTATTCTTGGCATTCACTTTCCGCCTCATCTTCGTCCCATGCTTCCACGTGGACTAATGTGCTTGACTGTTTAGTGCCATGTGAACAATGCTGGAGACTCGAAATCCTTTATGTAGTATGCAACCGAGGCAGTGGTTTGTTCTGCCGTTGTATCTTCTCATGTTGTTCGTTCGCCGTTTCGGTTTCTCGATTTCTCAGACAATGACGTTGCCTGATATTTCGAATTATTAACTTGATAAAAAAAAATCACTCAAAAAAAAAAGAAAAAAAAAAGAATGGGGCCGGCCCATAGTTTGAGACGGCGAAGGCCAAGGCCTGGATTGTGCATCATGGCCCAGTTGAGTTTGCACGTTGGTCCATTGAAACGTATACATTATTAAAAGAGAAAAAAAAGAAGAAAAAATGGACGACAGGTTTTTAGGGTTTAATACAAAAGCCCGCAAACAAACGGAGGCTTAATTCCGTTGCTCCTCTCACCTTCTGCCTCCAGCAGCCATTCTCCATCCACCGCCATGCCGAAGCACTACAGGCCTGCTGTAATTTTCCTCTTCTGATTGTTTTTGTAGCTTGTGAAATCTCTCTAATTTTGTATTAATGGCAACAAATTGGTGGTGCAGGGCAAGAAGAAAGAAGGGAACGCGGCAAAATACGCAACTCGTTCTCAGGCTATCAAGCAGCTCCAAGTTACCCTCCCTCTCTTCAGGTCCTTACCGGCTCCTTTTCCTTTAATTTCGATTTTCTTTTTGTCTCTTTTTCTATTTTTGACTGGTTACCAAGTTTATAGTTTCCCCCTAATTTAGGTGTAATTCGTAGTGTTTTAGCGACTGGAGAATATATATACATATATATTAGATTAGGTTGACGAATATATTATACCAGAGGAAGTAGAGGATGATATACATTGCAATTTATATTTCTCGAGTTTCATTTCCCAAAAGAAAAAGAAAAAAGGTTTGCTAAGTGTAAAAAATAGTTTGATTAGAAACTGCTTTCTTATGTTTATGATTTAAGCTCCATCTTTATTCCAGATGTTCTCCTCATTGTATCCAATTCGGCAGTCGAGCTTTGCTTTTTTCAGCTGTTGTTTATTTATATACTGTGCTGCCTTGTTCTAAAGTGTTGTTATTCTGATGCTTGTTCCGCTTTCTATTACAGGAGGCTCTGTATTCTTAAGGGAATATTTCCCCGGGACCCAAAGAAGAAGGTCAAGGGAACTCATCAGACTTACTACCATGTGAAAGATATATCCTTTCTTAGACATGAGCCCCTTTTGGAGACCTTTAGAGACATAAGGGTACACGAAAAGAAGGTTAAGAAAGCTCGAGCCAAGAAGAATAAAGAGCTTGCAAAGAGTCTTGAGACTCGCAAACCAGGCTACTCATTAGATAGACTCATCCGTGACAGGTAAAGTTTCATTATCTTTTGCATTCTACCTTTAGCTAATCCATAAGCTTATTTGTCCTGCCTTGTGACATGCAGGTATCCAAGGTTTGTTGATGCTCTTGGGGATTTAGATGACTGCCTCTCCATGGTGCACTTGTTTGCAGCCTTGCCAGCATCCGCTGAAGAGAAAATTGGAGTACAACGCATTCATAATTGTCGGAGGTTGGTGGATTGAATAACTGTTTTTATATATTTTTTAGCATGGATTCTCTTTATCCTGGTTATGGGATGAGCCTTGAACTTTAAAGTTTTCATTTCCGCTTCTTATTCATTCACTATGTGTGGTATATTCAGGTTGTGTCATGAATGGCAAGCTTACATTACACGAACTCATAAACTACGCAAAACTTTCATTTCGGTGAAAGGCATGTATTATGAGGTAACTTTTATGTATAATTTGATATTGATAAATATCCAATCTGAAAATAATGTTGGTATTTCGTGCCATTTTTTTCCGTTCCTATTGCTGACTTATATCTGGATTTTTATGGTATGACACATTTTGATGATCATCTTTATAGGTGGAGATTGAAGGGCAAAAGATAAGATGGATAACCCCTCACAAGCTGCAACAAGTGGTGCCTGATGATATCGATTTTGGCATTATGTTGACCTTTCTGGAGTTTTATGAGGTAATCATTTAGATGCATGTGTATCTGTTATTTTATACTGACTGCTCTGGCTACTTCAAATGTTTTTTATAACATCCTTTTAATACTAATGAAATCGCTTCCTGCAGACTCTTCTAGAATTTGTCAATTTTAAACTTTATCAGTCACTAAATGTGAAGTATCCACCAATTCTTGATCATCGACTAGAAGCTTCAGCAGAAGGTACTTCCTTGTCTTACAATTTATCTATATGACCCTCAGAAAAATACAGTGTTGGTCCAAAAACTTTGTTGTTATTTAGTCTAATTACGTGGATTTGCAGAGCTATATGCTCTCTCAAGGCATGTTGCTGCCCAATCAGCACTCTCTCGTAATGGTCAGTCAACCTCTGACCAACAACTCCCTTCACATGAGCATGGTTCGCTGATGAGTCTTGTTGAAGAAGTCGATGATGATGATGATGATGCTGATGAAGATACAAAAAAATGCAAGTCGCTTTTTAAGAATATGAAGTTCTTCTTAAGCCGTGAGGTTAGATATCAGTTTACCACTCAGTTAGTTATGTCTGTTTAGTGAATTGATTAAATTATGAGTTAGTTTTTTAACCACTATAATATAATATACAAAATGACAACATCTGCCTAGTATATCCCGGATAAATGAAAAAGGAAAGCCCACAATCTATGTACATATAAAATGAATCAAGAGTGTTTTTTGCTTTCACCATAGTGTAAGCCTTGCGTTTATAATGTATTCCTGCTTGTCCAAGCTTCTAAACTTAGGCCCTGTTTTCCTTCCCACCCCCTCCACCTCCCCTACCTCCTCTCACAAGGTGGGAAAATTTCCCCCACCTCCACCCACCTCCACCCCCACTCCACCTCCTCCACCCCTTAAAAAGGGTTGCAAGAAAACAGGCCCTTAAGGATGGCCTTTTTGTTTCTCTCCAAAGGGGAGGGATTAATGTATTTTTGCAATTATTTTGGAAAAATGTACGAAGCAAAAGGTATTCAAAATTCTCTTTCTATAGGAGATCTTCCTCATTATGGTGTTAATATATACCTTTCATTGTAATAAAATTGTTTTGAGTTTTGATTGTTAGAAACAGGTTCTCTCCAATCTAAACTCCAAATTGAATTTGAGGAAGAAACCAATTTACTAAGCTTTTAACTTTTAGCCTTCTAATTGAGAGAAATCTGTTAGAAATCTTCTCATAAGTTCGCCTGCCAAAATTCTTTGGAATTGGGTGAAAGGTGAAAAATTAAATAGGAGGGTAATACGGTAAAAAATATTATGGGTTAGCGTCTCTTTCGGTCTTTCCTCCCACTTAGCCTAAGCTGGGGTATAGTCTTTAGCTGTAAAGGGCTTGGTTCGACCCTGGAGGTCATTAACTCTGCTTTTAAGTTAGTTGATTTCGGTCTTTGGACTCCTTTGGTTCCCCAAGTTTGTTATGTGTTTGTGTGCTATTTTTGCTTTCAGGGATCTTAAGAATTTTGTAATTTTGAAATGAAGCCAGCAAGTAGTGGTTGGTTACCTCTGTCCTTTTCCTTGAAATGAAAACAAAGTTCTGTTTTTTGGAAAAGTCATTCAAATTCCATTTTGAGCAAAATATTGCATGAATAAATCAGGTATTTTCAGGAGAATAGAAAATAGAACACATCCCCACTTTTTCTAACCTTTTCTACTAAAATTATATCTTGGTTTCCCTAATTTAGCTGTCACTCGCCTTTCAGGTACCCAGAGAGTCTTTACTTTTTGTCATTCAGGCCTTCGGTGGCATGGTTTCATGGGAGGGAGAAGGCGCTCCATTTGCTGAGACAGATCAAAGCATCACTTATCAGGTAAACATTATGTGCAGAGATAGAAGAGATGCATACTATAACATAGCTTGTGTGTACACTTTTGATTGTTGTTTCATCAGTTTATTTTCATGGGCTAAAATTTAAAGTTTCTGCTATCTAAAAAGTCTTCAATTGATTTATCCTCTTCCAACTTGAATTCATTGTCTTAATTTTACCCTCTTCCCAGATTATTGATCGTCCTATGGTGGGCCACAAAATTCTTTCTAGGGAGTATGTTCAGCCTCAGTGGATATATGACTGTGTAAATGCACAGATTATACTGCCAACTGAGCAGTATTTGTTAGGCAGGTATGGATACTTTTAACAGAAATGCTAATTAACGTCATGCATTCTGCCTGCTATATATTTTTTGTTGTTCTTGGTCACGGAAATTATGAAGCACTACTTAATTTTGCAGTCATCTTATTACACTCTTTGCTTACGTGATTTTTAAAGGTGATTTCACTTTGATGCACTATAATTGTTAATACTACTATTATTATATATATACTTTTGCAGTTGTACTCATCTCAGTTGATCAGTGTTTTGCTTGACCTTTCTGATTGCTTCTCTTTAATCTTGATGGATGAAGGCAAGCCATATTTTGCAAAGAAAAATTAAAAAATGTGAAATGTAACTAGAATGTGCCTGAACTTTGTCGGTTGATGTATGTTTCAAGTTTTGTATCGAGGGTGATAACGTAATATTTTTTTTAACAGTACTTGTCCTCCCCACTTGTCACCGTTTGTTGACAATGAGGCAGAAGGCTGGGTCCCTGAGTATGCAGAAAACATTAAACGGCTGCAGGCTGCAGTCAATAATGAAATCCTTCCTATGCCGGGTGCAGGAACTGAAGATATTAATGATCCTCAAAATTTACTAGCAGAAGCTGTTATGAGTCGTGTTGAAGCCAATGACAATGCTGATCGGAAGAGAAAGGTACAGACTGCATAATTGAACTTATTTAACTATTGTTGCTTAGTAGTAGAATCTTGAGATGTGTAACTAAAATTTTTACAAACTACTTGAAAATTGAAGTTACCCAGCGCATAATTCTTGAATTGGTAAATAAAGAGCGGCCATTCCAGGGTTCGAACCGGGGACCTATGGGTACTACCCACAAGTCCTTTCCGGTGAGCCATTCCGGAATGGTTACCCAGCCCATAATTCATAAACACTAAAAATCCCAGCAAAATGCGTTTTCTACTATTGGACTAAGTATATGCTAAAAAAATGGCAATTATTATTTCTCCTGATAAAGACACTTGTGCCTTTATCTATGGTTTTGAAAATGTGTTTTGGGGATGCCTTGCTCTACTTGAGCACTTCTTTTGAAATGTTCCAACTGTGTCTCGGATATGAGATCCCTCTTAGCAAATTGGCATGGAGTTGCATTGGCTGTCGTGTACATACTATCACTCCCATCGTCTTGATGTCTGGCTTAGCTTGTGTCCTGACTACTGTCGTCTGTGTGTTATACAGCTGATGGAGCACGAGAAGAAGTACCTCGAGGATCGGAACAAGGAATTACAACGCATCCAGGGTGCGCAATCACCTGTCGTTGAGGCGGTTGTCGAGGAAATGCAAGCCGACGATGAACCCCTGCCCAACCCTGACCAGATTGCAGAGGATGCAGCTAGGATGGAGAGGGTTGGTTTGTCACGTAAGCAGCGGGGACTCATTGAGGCCATTGAGATTAACCAGAAGAGGAAGAAGGCGAGCAGTGAACTACTCAGGCAACGCAAGAAAAGGATCGAACAGGCCAAAGCTTCTGGCAAGTGATCACTCCAAGCGTAGGGTGCCACCCGGACGATTACCTTTGCCCGCATTTAATTTGGAGAGTTATATAGTATTTTACCTTGAGTGAGTTGTGGCTGTTGTGTAATGCCCGGCTTTTGTTGTCTTTAGGTGTTAACACTTGTTAAGGACTATAATTTAGCAAATGAGTTTTTATGGGCCCTTCTTTTTTTGATAAAGAAAGAATTCCGGAGGTTGGACCTACCCGAGATCATTCTTACCGATGAGGTTAAGAAGACCTGGATCATTTATAATGACTCTCCATAACAGACTGGTAAAAATGTGCAATCTTATTCATCACTTTGTTACAATTTCGGGGCACACGTATGAGTGAAATGTCCCTGATATCCGAGCAAATGATTTTGTGTTTTTGTTTAGGCGATTAATGATTGAAAGCGGAAGGGATCTATCGTAATCCAGTATCTTCCCAGAATTTTATTGATTTATCATTACCAACTAACCAAATAAGTCCCGTTTTAAACTTATCAATAAGTTGCTGCAACTTAGACCATGCCTTGAATAGGTAAGCCATTGCCATGATGTAGACAAGCATCTCTTATACTCCAATAGGGGGATGACTTCAGGTATTTATGGGCAACTATCTAGACCTAGGTATTATTTGGTTTTGTATGGATTTTCCATAGTAGTTTAATTTGCAATGCCTCATTCATTTCCCACGGCTTTCTAATTCCCAAGCCCCCACTTGCCTTTGGGTTACATATTTTGCTCCAACTTATCATGAGCTTAGCTTATACCGAAGTCTTTATTGCAAAAGAACATTCTATTAAGCTGATCAAGCTGTTTATGTATTAAGATTAGGAGCATGAATCTTTGCAATCTCTCATGTTCGAGATTTGGATATGCCCATAGTAGTTTGGAAGGAGGACTTATGGTAATTGACTTTTTGCCCTGATATTTGACAATATTCCCGTATGATGGTTTTAACATGTTGGAAAGACATGTTCTCTTTTGCGATAATTATTATATCGTCTGCAAATGGTAAAAATGGTATTTGTGGTCCACCCATGTCGAAAGTGAAACCAACAGGGCCAGTAGGTAAAGAAGATTCCCGAGCAAGCTTACGAGCTCGAACCTCTGCTCCGAGGATGAATAGAAAAGGTGACAGTGGATCCCCCGGATGAAGCCCCCGAGAAGGCCAGAAAAGATCAACCAAGCCATTATTAACGAGGACTGAGAAGGAGACAGTAGAAATGCATTCTTTAATCCAGTCAATAAATTTGTCAAGGAAACCAAACTTTTGTAGGACTTTAAACGTAAATTCCCAATCCACACGGTCATAGACCTTTTCCATATCTAGTATCACAACAATCCAACCATCAAGGCCCCTTCTTATTTTTAAAAAGATCATAAACATTCTTTAAGGATCCATTCTCAACGTTCATATCAATTGTAATGAAGTTCGTACAACCTTTTTTTGTTGTTGTAATTGTAAGTTGTAACTAACCAAATAATAATCGATTTTTTTTATTAGGAAAATTTTTTGGCGAGTGAGCTCTACCTGGCAGCATCCTTACGGATGAGGTCTAAAAGACCAAAATCGTTATAAATATCGACACCCAAGGCAGAGTGACAAAGATGTGCAACCTTATCCGCCACTCTAAGAGTTTAACATCAGACAAGATCATCTCAATTTCCAAAGGACATTTAGATGTATTGTTCAGATGATTTATGATTATAATGGAATCGCCTTCAATGTGTATTTTATTGATACGGAGTTGTAGCGCATATTGGATTCCCAACTTAAGAGCAAGTGCTTCTGCTTTCAGTGGGCTTTGTTTACCAAGTTTCTGGTAACAAATGTTTATCGGCCGTCCTTCCCAGTCCCGAATTATTGCTCCAGCTGAGCTGTCATTGCTTGCGATTGTGGACCTGTCAAAATTTAACTTGAGGGTACCCCTCGGGGGTTTACGCCATGTAATCTTATCATGATTCTTTTTCTTCCTTGGGTGATTAGATTTTTTGTGTGTGTAAGGGGGGATCCTCATCAAGACTACACTAAAAGTCCAAGGTTTTATTCCAATTATCCTTATGAGTTTTAATAGTGCGTAAAGAGTAGTCATTGTGAGGGATGGGGACCTGCCTAAACACATATTGGTTCCGAATGTCCCAAGTCATCCACCAAGAGAAAGCAAGCTCGACCTTGGTCGCAGGGGTAAGGTTGTTTCCGATGAAAGTCATGATATATTTTATATCTCGTGATTGATTTATGATACTGCATATTTTTAAGTTTGTGTGTGTAAGGAGACGATAGAGAGAGTGCACATATTTACATTCAAACAGGAGGTGTACATCGTCTTCTACCGTGCCGTTGCAAAAGCTACGAGTGGAAGGAACAGATGTCCCTAGTTGGGCGATCCTAGAAGCAGTCGGGAGACCATTCTGGCAGACTTTCCATAAGAAATTTTTGACCTTCGGTGGAACATCCAAATTCCAAATCCAGACGTTATTGTCTAAGTTTAGAGAGGACTGGGCAGTGATTAGTTTATATGTACTCAAAGTGGTGAACCAATTAAACCTCTCTGTCGGGCCACCAATACAACCGATCCTCAAAGGGAGAAACGGGAAGTGGAATGACCAAGATTTCTTTGACTATGTCATTTGGTAGCACATTGCTAAGCTTTTCCTTCCACCATTTGCCACCCAAAATGTAATCACTAACAGTTTCCTCAATGTTATTAATTTGGGGGCAATCTTCACTAGCCTGTAGAGATGAAGTTATTATCCAATTATCCATCTAGAATTTGATAGAAGTCCCATTTCTGACTGACCAAATTAGCACCAACTTAAATTTATCAATAAGAGTTGCCAGTTTGACCCATTGCCACGAGGAGTCACCTCTTTTTTTGTACTCAAGGATGTTAGCTGAGCGAAGATACTTGTGTTTGATTAGTGTAACCCAGACATTATCAGGTTCAACCAATATTTTCCATAGTAGTTTTATTTTGAAGGGTTTCATTCATCTCTTTTGATTTCCTAAGTCATATTCTCCTATATTTTTTCAGCCTGCAGATCCGATCCCAGCTAATAAGCGGACGGTGTTGAAGATCTTTGTTCCAGAAAGCAACCGATTAATCTGATCTAGTTCTTTATGTATCGATGAGGGTAATAGAAGGTTTTGCATTGTATATAACGGTTTGGCTTATAAGTTTGTGTTAGTTAGGATTGCACGTCCCTATTGTGATAAGGCATTGGCTCGCCAGTGACTTAATTGTTCTTTAGATTTGCAAATGATGTCTTCAAAAATGTGTTTCTTTACTCTGCCATTAATAATCGTACATCCGAGATATTTTTCCAACGAGTTCTCATTTGTAATATTTAGACAACTGCTAAGTTCTGATATCCAAGTTCGGAATGCCTTTTGTAGCTTGGAAGCTAGATTTATGATAATTCACTTTTTGGCCAGAAACTTTACAATATGTATCAATTATTGATCGAACTTTATGCGTTGCGGCGATACTGCCTTTTGTAAGTATTATGATGTCATCGGCAAATGATAGGAAAGGAACCCGAGGGCCGTTTCTACCAAAAGAAAAACCAATTGGACAATTGTCCACTTTTGTTTCTGTTGAGAGTTTCCGAGTTGGGATTTATGCTCCTAGGATAAACAAGAATGGAGATAGAGGATCTCCTTGGAGAAGACCATGAGAGGGGAAGAACATGTCTATAGGGCCATTGTTAACTAGCACTGAGAAGGAAACAGATTTATCTAGAATCTTTTTAATGAAATTCCAATTACTCTATCGTATGCTTTCTCCATATCCAGTTCCAAATAATAATCGATGGTTAATCTTAGAAGGGGAAGTAAAAAATTTGAATAAGGGATTTTTTTGGTAAAGTTGTGGGGGATTCACAAAATGGATGTAACAGCAACCAGAAAATCCATTTTAATAAAAGGACCATTAAAACTTTGAAAGCATTTGATCTTCGTTCAAAGTGAATATTTCGAAAGCATGGGTCCACATCTAGACCTTCCTCTTTCTTTTTGCAACCATTTGTTCTACTCATCAAGTCACCTGAATTATCTGTTTGAGGAATATGCTCAACAAGCCCAACTCTAGGCTCCAACTCATAAATGAAATCATGAACTCGTGGCCCTAGTTCAAGAAGCATCTTGGGATCCATATCAACTGAATATACAAATTTAGGACTCCTTATCAAACGATGGTGGAGGAAAGAGGGCCAGTAACGCGCAAATTTGCAGTCTGACGGAGGAGGACAACTAGCTAGTAATAATTGAATCGTCAAAGTGAAGTGCGATAATAACGCAGGTCTGAGTGGAGCTTGTGATCGGATTCGAAGAACATGTTTTCGGATGATTAGAAATGAAGCTCGCCAATGAATGATAATCGGTCAATGCCGGTGAATAGTTTCCGGCAAACACCTGAAGGGGTTTGACTTTCAAAGTTGCAAGGCTCGATCTGTCCGCTGTGGACTGACATTCGGCGATCTTGTGCTTGCATTCGGCGAGTCTGAACACCTCCTTCGCGTAAGTCCACTGGTGGCGAATGATTGCTCACAAGCATTGCATGACTTTTAGATCAAGCTAAAGAGAGATTGGGGAGGACGACAGAGGAAACCAGGGGAGTGTAGGATGAGTTGTGTAACTGTGTTTAATTAAAACAGGATAAAAGTGTGAAATTAAGACACTCACTTAAATCCCTAATGAAAATGAATGAGTAAAAAATGGTAAGAAAAAAGCTGCTGAAAAAAACGCTCTCTCAAAACCCAAAATACACCCCCTAACCCTAGCTGCCACCAAGGCACCAACCAACCAGAAAATCCTTCGGCGCCACCCCCGGTTGGCTCCATGCCGACCTCAATCTTCAACCCCAACTACTCCTCCCTTCTTGGCCACATCTCTCAGGCCTTGGCCATGGTGTTTCCCGACGGCGCCGGAGTGGCGATCCTTCTCGTGCTCCTGTGCACCGGTTCATTCTCACCATCCACCACCTTCCTCCTCAAGTCCTCCACTTTCGCCGCCCTATCCATACATTGCAAATCTCCGACGGCGGCCCTCTTTTCGTCGGCTCACTCCCGCCCTCTTCAGTCGAGTTCCCTGTCCTCGGACTCCTGGCGCTGCAGATCTCCTTCTCCGCCGCTGCTCTGTGACTTGTAGCCCCTCCACCTTCTAGATCTTCCCCATCGTCGTCGGCTCAGCAGTCTCCGCCTTAGCCCTCCTGGGTCATGGCCTTTCCTACTCCCCCGAAGGCTCACGCAGCCTCCCTCTTCCAAGTGCAAGCTCCTGCAACTTCGGCCTCGCCGTCAGCGCCTTCGTCCTCCTGGGCCATGGCTTTTCAGCCTCTCTCGACAACGCCGGCTGTGTTGGCCTCTCCACCGTGGATTCACCGCATATTGCACCCCTCCCACTTGAAATCCCAAATCCCAAAACCAAACACCCCGATCCAACCAGCATTATCAACATGCAAACCTAAATCTCCCTCAACAAATTTGATTTATTCCTCAATCCACAAAATCGTATATCCCAAAATCTATTTTTATCCCCCCCAAGTTGATACATCCAATAAAAATCAAAAACCCACAAAGTTGAAAAACTCAAATTAGCCCGTTGATGGGTGTTTGGATCCACGACCTCTGGGTCTAGATCCGGCATCACCACCATCATAATACCAAGAGTATTATTGTGCAACGTCAGATCTCAAGTTTCCGAATCCAGGTCATCACATGCAACAGTCCTGCTAAGGCCGTATCCACCATCAACACAGCAACCATCGCCTCTCTCCTACCCACAAGAACATAAATCAAGAATCAAGGGCTCCAGTTATTGATAAGAAGAATTTAGGGTTTTAATTTCTAGACATCTTTAATTTTAAATTTTTGTAATTGTAATCCTTAGATAATTTTTTTTTTCTTTTTAACTAGTGACCCTCTGCGTAGGGTCATCCAAGCCATCTTTTGATGACTTTAAGTTCACTGTGTCAATCTACTTCTTGCCCACTGTAAAAAAAAAAAAAAAGTAAAAAATGGTATCTCAAATGGAGTACATATAATGATGTTTCTTTGAATTCCCTAAATGTTATAAATTAACCAAAACAATATTTTTTTTTAATTTCTAAGAATTATAATTCATAAGAATTGCACTTATGAGAAATAAAAATTCTTAATTGAAAAGTATAGTTTTTATATTGGGACATTTACCATATAGGACACGAAATTGGGCTATATTAGGAATCCGTCTCCCACCCTCTCCATATTTGGGATTTGTCCACCGAATTTTTCATCATGCTGAAATTTTTGTTTTCAGCAAAAAAAAAAAAATTCCACGAAATTTAGTTTTTTTTTTTTCCCCGTGTTGCAGAAACTGCTGAAACCGAAGTTGCTGAAATTGAATTCTTTTTTTCCACGTTGCCGAAATTACCGAAACCGAAATTGCTGAAATTGAGGTTTTTTTTTCTCCATCTTACCTTGTTTTTTCCACGTTTCTTGGGTTGCTGAAACACATGTCCCCCTCTGTTTCAGCGGTTTTTTTTCTTTTTGCATTACTGTTTTTTTTCACGTTGCCGAAACCGGATTTGCTGAAACCCCGATTTCAGCAACGTTAATGCTAAACCCACGGTTTCAGCAATGTTGTTGATGTTGAAACCCCGATTTCAGCAACGTTGTTGATGCTGAAATTGTTGCTGAAATCGTGCTTTTAAAGGAGATTTAAATCAAGTTCAACAACAACAATTTCAGCTAATTCTAGTTTTAAAGCAAGTTCAGCAACAACAATTTCAGCAAAAAAAAATTCCACATTTTAGAAATTGTTCAAACTACCGTCCGCATTTCAGCAATTGCGGAAATAGTCAATATCCATGAAAGGCCTAAATTTCTCTTAACTTTATATATATCTATAAATTAATCTAAGAATTCACGAGGAAATTAATCTAGAAAGAAATTGAAACAGTCAAATCTAGAAGTCACGAGGAGAGTGAAGGAATTTTATGAGCCCTCTCACCATGAAAGTGAAATGGCGTTACAACAAAGTGCTGAAATAGGCGGAAATGGCGGAAGAGTGCGGAACTATCCCACTTTCCTCCTTCGCTCTCAAATCTCTGTAGCCATTCGGTCGATCGTCATCAACCACGCAGTTGCTTCTGTCCATCGAGGAACTTGAAGCCCTCCGGCACGACGGCGTCGCGGTTGTGGGGAAGGCAAAGCGCAGGCAGATGCCGTTTCCCTCACCTCGCTCCCAGATCGAGCACAAGTACCTCTCTCTCTCCTCTGACCACTCTAGCCTCGAAGCTCGCTCCTCCGACCACTTTAGCCTCTAATCTGTCATCTGTTTCGAGCAAAGTGCTGAAATCGGCGGAATCGGCGAAGCTTCAAGAACCTGAACACGAAATCACTGAAAAATTTCCAGTTGGTGACGGCGGGATCTGCTTGCAATCCACTACGACCATCGAAGCCGTTTCCCGATCTGATGGCACCGAATTCGCAAGCCAGATCGTCTTCCTCCGCGATCGGCGATCGTTGCTCCCATGGAAACTCGCGCAGAGCAGGCCAGCCAGTTGACAAGGTCTTCTTCCTCTGCGGCAGTGCGCTGGGAGATGACGGAATCGACGGGAAGGAGATCTCGGAATTGGATCTGATTGCAAAGACGAAGATGCGCGGAATCCACCACCGCCGTCGCCGCCGCCGCCTCCTATGCGAAGTAAACTAGACCTCCGCCGTCGAGGTCGGGGCACAAGCCGCAGGTCGCCGTCGAGGTCGCCGTTGGTCGCCGGATCTCGAACGAGGCGTTGAATGCTGGCGAGAGAGGGCTAAGAGGGTGAAGATTGGGGATGGAGAGCGGGAGAGGGAAGAAGGTGGCGGTTCACCTCCGTCGTTTCCTCACAGATAGAATGAAGGGCGAGGAAGAGAGCGAGAGAGTGTTGCTGAAACCCTAAAAATCTCTCAGATTTAGTTAAGATTTCAAGGGCAATTTTGTCCAAAAAATTAAAGGTGGACAAAAACCTAATTTGACGGACTTGGGAGACACTCCCTCAATAAGGCCCAAAAAATAGGCCTGTTGGGCAAATTTTCTCTTTTATATTCAACCAAACAAGACATAAGATATTTAAATTTTGAACCTCTTATGAGGGAGATGTTCAATCCTTTACATAATTCATATATTATCCGATTTGAATGTAATACGTTTGATCTAAATCGGATTTAATTGGACTTAATCTTAGAACAAAAAAAATTTCAAAATATGTACGGGAGCAAAAAACTCTTGAAGATCCGCCTAGATTCCCCGTTTAAATCCTTGAACTCACCCTGTTGTCAAGACTGTCAAAACCCACTTAATTAGACTATAAAGACACGTTATGAAACCCACCTAAACCCCAGCCTCACCTACATCGTTTGACTCTATTCTACCACCAAGCATTGCAAAATATTTTTTAAAACATGGGATAAACATGACCAACCTATTATACCTGTATGTATGAGCATGTGCACGGTCAATTTCGCTTGCAGTTGCAGGCCTTAAAAAAAATGATCCTCATTGCTTTTTTAAAACATCATATCGATGATGAGTGCACCTTTTTTTTTTTTAAAGCAAGATAATAATTCGATTCTCTAGACAAGCCTAGAGCAACCGAGAGACCGGACAAGCCGGTAGATGGACTAACCATCATGTACAAACTGAAAGCAAATGACTGAAGCAAATGACAGAAAAAATTTTTTACAGAAGCAAATGACAGAAATAAAAATACAGAATAAAGGTACAAGCCATCATACACTAAAATCACAAGCTGAAGAGACAAAAGAAGCGATCGATCAAAGGGACAACGTACACAGAGAACTCTGGGAACATCAGCGAGCACCTCAGATTATGGACTCAAAGGAGCCGTCAGGTGTCAACGCACATCCACGACATCATCGAAGATGATAAATCAAACAATGCTACAAGAAGCCTGCAACAAAGAAAGAACAACAGAGCACAACACCTCGCAAATCCAACTCAAAGCCAAACCATTATTTAGAGAAATCCCCAAGACCCATCCCATACCCTCAAAGACGATAACAAGATCATAGAAGACTACTAGATAGTCAACATAGAGGCGAATAAAACGGGTCAAAACAGAAACATGAACAACAATAAAAAAGGCAACGAGGCAGAAGAACGAAATGAGAAAGGTCCGAAGGCCAAAAAATCGAATAAAACAAATGGCACACAGACCATCCTTATTCAATTTGACTTCCAAATAAACCACGAAACAATTTGATTAACCACGGTGGGATCAACCCAATGAAGCGGAGCGAGCAACAACGGCAATAAGAGGTTGAGGAAAGACCGGACGCGAAGGCGGTAGCGGCAACCAATTAGCGAGAGGCGGCAGGCTACGCAGGTGGGTCTTTGTGAGAACCGGGAGAGGCCGGCAGGGGGCGATGGTGAGCCAAGGTCGAAGGCGGAACCAAGGATGGTTGATGGAGAGCCATGGTAGGTGGCAGCGTTTGGTGGAAACCGGTGGACGAGGGCGGCGACAAGAAACGCCGAGAGAACTCGGACCAGACGGAAACCAAAACGAAGGCGGAGACCAAGGTGGCATCGAGATGGGGGCTAAACGGGCGAGAACCCTGCATAACAAGGGGGAAGAAACCGAAGGAAGGAGGCGGCGATGAGCGGTGGTGTGAAGTCATGGAAGGTGTGAAGCCAGAGCTATTGGATATGGAAGGGGAGATGGAGTCAATGATGATGAACTCGGTGAAGTGAAAGAGAGAAAGCCATGGAAGGCAAGAAAGAGGCGGCGGCGGAAAACCGAGAAGCTCAATCAGGGAGATGGTGGTCATTGAAGGTGCAGGGGTGAAGATTGTCCGGCGGCGGCGGCGGCAAACCTCTCACTTGCTTTGCTTTGTTATGAAAGCACGAGTGCACCTTTAAACTAACTTGTATAGCATCTGATCGGATATACAATTGCAAAAGTAATTAAACTAGATTATTATTATTATTATTTTAAAAAAAAAATTCGAATCCGGCCTGTACGGGAGCATTTTATCTACGTCAAAAAAAATAATAATAAAAAAAATTCATGAACGTGAAGAACATAAATGTAGGCTGGTGTAAGCATGTGCACAGTCAATTTCATATTTTCAGGCCAAGAAAAAAGAAGAAGGATGATTCCCATTGCTCTATTCTCAGCACCGGCCTCTTCCTCCTCCTTGGAGTAGCCTTCTCCAGCCCACCCGGAGACACGGTGAGGTGCCTAGGCGGCACCTATGGCTGCACCGTCACAAACTACCTCGGAGCGTTCCCTGACCGGACCACTTGCTGTTAAAATGTAATCAAATTCTCTAGTTATGTTAGCCTCTAAGTCATGTTAGCTTAGCAAATCAGTTATGTAATGTAGGACTAGCTGTTAGTTGGCAGTTAGGGAGTCTAAGTTTCGAAGTTTAGTGTGGCTGCAGTTATGCAGTTAAGTATTAGTGGTGTAGTGCTTAAGGTAGTGGAAGAAGCAGTTATGAAGTGTATGGAGTATGTATTCAGTTTTCAATTCAATCAAAGGTGTGAGGCTATTGTTGAATGTGTTATGTGTGTGTTCTTCCCTTGTCTGTGCTCTTCTGTCGACAAAGATCAACAGCTGCAGGTGTCTTGTGTGTGTGTGTTTAAGACCTTGATTCTCAATTGTATTCTAACAATTGGTATCAGAGCAAACAAAGTGTTTGCACTCGGGTTCTGTCCAGGGAAAAGAGTGGTGTGAGTTTATAAACACAAAGGGAAACACAAGAGTGAACACTTCATTGTATCTTGATCAAAATGCAGAACAATGGAAGTGGAAATGTTGGCAAACCACAATTGCCAATGTTTAAAGGGATTAACTATCATTTTTGGAGTCTAAAAATGACTACTCTCTTCAAATCTCAAGAGATTTGGAGTCTTGTGGATCAAGGATTTGAGGATGCAAAGCCTGCATCGCCAGACCAGCAGTTGAGAGAGAAAAGAAAGAAAGATTCTAAGGCCTTGTTTATGATTCAGTCGGCCTTAGATGATGAAGTCTTCCCAAGAATTGCAGCATCAACAACATCTCACCAAGCATGGGAAGTTCTCAAGCAAGAGTATATGGGTGACAAGAAAGTCATAACTGTGAAGCTACATGCTCTCAAAAAAGACTTTAAAACCTTGAATATGCAGGAGAAAGAGACAGTTCAAACTTTCTTATCTCGTGTGTCAGGGTTGGTGAACCATATGAGAACTTATGGTGAAGAGATGAGCACTGAGAAGGTTGTGAGTAAGGTGCTCAGAAGTCTCACAAAGAAGTATGATCATGTTGTGGCTGCAATAGAAGAGTCCAAAGATCTCTCTACCTACAGGTTTGAAGAGTTAGCCAGTTCACTACAAGCTCATGAGGATAGGCTCAGTAGAGGTAGTGAAGTGAAAGATGAGAAGTTGCTTCAGGTCAAGGAAGAAACTTCCAAGAGTAAAGGTGACAGCTCTTCTAGTAGAGGAGGTCACAGGGGTGCTACAGAGGTAGAGGTAGAGGGAGTTGGAGAGGACGTGGTGGTAGTGGTCAAGGAAGAGGAGGTTCAAATGGCCAAGGAAGGGGCCAATGCAGTGATCAAGGAAGAGATCAAGGAAGAGAATCTGGCCGAGGACAAGGCAGTGATTCAAGATCTTATAAAAGTAACATCAAATGTTACTACTGTAAAAGATATGGTCACAAAGAAGTTCAATGTTGGGATAAGAAAGAGAATGAAGGTAAGCCTGCAAATTACTCTGAAAGTGTGGGAAATGAGGACAGGTTATTCATGGCCTTAACCTCAACTGCAGACTCTATGAAGGACATGTGGTATCTAGACAGTGGATGCTCTAACCATATGTCTAGCTCTAGGAAGTTATTCAAAGAGCTTGATGAGTCAAAGAAGAGTAGAGTGAGACTTGGTGATGACAAGGTATTGCAAGTTGAAGGCAAAGGAACTGTTGCAATCAAGACTGTGCAAGGCAGTGAGAAAGTGTTGACTGATGTGCAGTTTGTACCAGGTCTAGCTCATAATTTGCTAAGTGTTGGGCAATTACATCAAACAGGTTATTCTCTTTTGTTTGATGATGATTTGTGTGTGATCAGAGAGAAGAAAAGTGGTCAGATAGTAGTCAGTGTATCAATGACTAAGAACAGGATGTTCCCACTTGATCTTGCCTCAAACATGAGCAGTGCAATGACTGCTAAAGCAAGTGATGAAGCACAACTATGGCACCAGAGATATGGTCATCTCAATGTTCAGAGTATGAAGATGTTGAGCACCAAGAGTATGGTGCATGGGTTGCCTAGAATTGATGAGCTAGAGTTTTGTGAAGGGTGTGTCTATGGAAAGCAGTTCAAAGGGTCATTTCCTAGTGGCTTAGCCTGGAGAGCAAGTGAGTGCTTGGAGCTACTTCATGCAGATCTATGTGGTCCAATGCAGGTTGAGTCAATGGGAGGAAGTAAATACTTTCTTCTTATTATAGATGATTTTAGCAGGCTGAGCTGGGTGGCATTCTTAAGGCTTAAGTCAGAGGCCTTTGAAAACTTTAAGAAGTTCAAGACATTTGCTGAGAATCAGTTGGGAAAGAAAGTGAAAGCACTGAGAACAGACAGAGGTGGAGAATTTCTTTCAACTGAATTTTGTAAATTCTGTGATGAGCATGGAATTAGAAGAGAAATGACTGCACCCTACACTCCTGAACAAAATGGAGTGGCTGAGAGGAAGAATAGAACAGTGGTAGAGATGGCACGAAGTATGATGAAGGCAAAGAAGGTGCCTAACACACTTTGGTGTGAAGCTGTAGCAACAGCTGTATACTTGTTGAACATCTCACCGACTAAAGCTGTGCAAGACATGACTCCACATGAGGTGTGGAGAGGAGAGAAGCCAGGAGTGAGCCATCTAAAAGTGTTTGGATGCATTGCATATGCATTGGTGAATCTAAGACAGAAGCTTGATGATAAGGCTGAGAAATGTGTTTTTATAGGATATGCTTTGCAGTCAAAAGCATATAAATTGTATAATCCTATAAGTGGCAAGATTGTCATAAGTAGGAATGTGATTTTTGATGAAGAAAGTGAGTGGAAATGGGAAGGTGATACAGCTAAGGACAATGCAAGTCAGCCTATGGTTGTGGATGGTTCAAGCACAGATTCTGAAACTAAAAGTAGTGATGATGATGATCATGGTAATGGCTCACCAGCAACTCCAGTGCATCAGTCAAGTGCATCAAGCAGTAATCACTCATCTCCCTCAAGCTCTTCAGATGAGTCACCTCCTAGAAAGTTTAGATCATTGACAGATGTCTATGATAGGAGTGTGAGATGTGAATTTGCTTTGCTAGCATCTGATCCAGAGAGTTATGAAGATGCTAAGACAGAAAAGCAATGGCAATTGGCAATGAAAGAAGAGATGAAGTGCATACAGAAAAATGATACTTGGGAGTTAGTTAGTCTACCTTCAGATAAGAATTTGATAGGTTTGAAATGGGTGTTTAGAACCAAGTATAACACAGATGGGAGTGTTCAAAAGTTCAAGGCAAGACTAGATGCAAAGGGGTATGCACAGCAAGAGGGAGTGGATTTTGAAAAAACTTTCTCACCTGTGGCCAGACTTGAAACAGTTAGAGTGGTGCTAGCTCTAGTTGCACAGTGAGGTTTGCCAATCTTTCAACTTGATGTGAAGTCTGCTTTTCTCAATGGAGAATTACAGAAAGAGGTGTTTGTAGAACAACCTCAAGGTTTTGTCAAATCTGGTGAGGAGGGGAAGGTGTACAAGCTGAAAAAGGCACTCTATGGCTTAAAACAGGCTCCTAGAGCTTGGTATAGCAAAATTGATGAGTTCTTCTTGAAGAATGGATTTCAAAGGAGTGAGAATGAGCCCACCTTGTATGTGAAAAAGAAGAACAAGGACTGGCTTGTGGTCTGTTTGTATGTAGACGACATAATCTATTTCAGTTCCTCACCAGATATGTTGGAAGAGTTCAAGCAAGCCATGATGTGCAAGTTTGAAATGACTGATCTGCATTTGTTACAGTACTTTCTTGGGCTTGAGGTGAAGCAGAGAAAAGAGGGCATATTCTTATGCCAAGAAAAGTATGCAAGAGACATGTTGAAGAAGTTTAAAATGGAGGAATGTGCAGTTGCTCAAACACCTATGAACTCAAATGAAAAGTTGCAGAGAATTGATGGAACTAAGCCAGCTGATCAGAAGTTGTATAGAAGCCTTGTAGGAGGCTTGAATTATCTTACACACTCAAGGCCTGATTATAGTGTAAGTGTTGTCTCAAGGTATATGCACAATCCTACAAAGCAATATCTAGGTGTTTCTAAGAGGATTTTGAGATATGTGGCAGGAACTCTCAGATTTGGCATATGGTATGGGAGTGTTAAGGAGTTTAAGTTGGTGGGATACACTGACAGTGACTGGGCTGGTTGCCTAGATGACAGGAGAAGTACATCTGGCTCAGTGTTTGGGCTAGGATCAGGGGCAGTGACTTGGAGTTCAAAGAAACAGGACACTGTGGCCTTGTCTTCATCTGAGGCTGAGTATGTTGCAGCTGGAGCAGCTGTGAGGCAAGCTTTGTGGCTAAAGAAATTAATGCTAGATGTGGGATGTGATCATACAGAAGCAGTGGAGGTGTGGTGTGACAACAAGTCAGCCATAGCAATGACCAAGAATCCTACATTTCATGCAAGGACAAAGCACATAGACGTGCAGCATCATTTCATAAGAAGGCTAGTAGCTGAAGACAAGGTGAAGTTGAAGTTTTGTGGAACAAATGAGCAACATGCTGATTTGTTCACTAAGTCACTGAGTTATGTGAAGCATATGTTCTTCCTAGAGAAGATTGGAGTGAGAGAATTTGAATTAAGGGGTGGTGTTAAAATGTAATCAAATTCTCTAGTTATGTTAGCCTCTAAGTCATGTTAGTTTAGCAAATCAGTTATGTAATGTAGGACTAGCTGTTAGTTGGCAGTTAGGGAGTCTAAGTTTCGAAGTTTAGTGTGGCTGCAGTTATGCAGTTAAGTGTTAGTGGTGTAGTGCTTAAGGTAGTGGAAAAAGCAGTTATGAAGTGTATGGAGTATGTATTCAGTTTTCAATTCAGTCAAAGGTGTGAGGCTATTGTTGAATGTGTTGTGTGTGTGTTCTTCCCTTGTCTGTGCTCTTCTGTTGACAAAGATCAACAGCTGCAGGTGTCTTGTGTGTGTGTGTGTGTTTAAGACCTTGATTCTCAATTGTATTCTAACACTTGCAAGGTGGCGGAGGTGTCGTATCCAACCTCCGAGGAAGGCCTCATCGAGCTGGTTGCAAGGGCAACCAAGAACAAATTAAAAGAAAGATGAAGGTCGTGATGCGGTACCATCATAGTATCCCTAAGCTGGCTTGTCTTGATGGAGACGAAGGTCTCCTCATCAGCACAAAGCACCTTAACAACATAGTGATCATTGACGAACGTGCCAGGACCATCACGGTTCAGAGTGGAGTCACCCTCGAGCAACTCATCAAGGAGGCCGCTAAAGCCGGGCTTGCCTTGCCCTAAACGCCCTATTGGTGGGGTGTGACTATAGGAGGTTTGTTGAGCACCGGTGCCCATGGTAGCTCGTTGTGGGACCGGGGTGGTGCAGTTCATGAGTATGTCGTTGAGCTTCGACTCATTAGTCCAGGTTCTCGAAGAGATGGATATGTTAGGGTTACGAGGCTGAATTCGACTACTGATGAAGATCTTAATGCGGCTAAGGTCTCGCTTGGAGTTCTTGGTGTTATTTCACAAGTAAGATCTGTTTTCTTCTTATATACTCTCTGTTCGACAAAACATGTCATTTTAAAGTATTAATGATATATGGATCATGAACTTGAAAATTGCAAAGGTTACTCTGCAATTACAATCGATATTCAAGCGATCCATATCATACGAGACAAGGAAGGACGACGACCTGGCTGATCGAGCAGTGGACTTCGGCAACAAACATGAGTTTGCGGACATGACTTGGTTCCCGAGCCATCGACTGGTTGCTTATAGGATCGATGATCGTGTGTCCTCCAACGTCCCTGGAGATGGTCTTTATGACTTCATTGGGTTCAGGGCACTACCAACAGCTGCAATAACTGCCGTCAGAATCCCTGGTATACATACATACATATATACACACAATCTTGTATAGTATATTTTGCTGACCGCTCTCGATCGATCGCCTCTACGCACCTTATATATTTCTTTGGATTGGATGATATATTAACTCTATGTACGTTCTTCGATCGGCATTCTGCAGAAGAGATTCAAGAACTAATGGGAAATTATAGTGGTAAGTGCATTGATGGGGAACTGTCAGCCACAACGATGAGAACCGTTGCTTATGGTCTCACAAACAATGGTATGTACATATTTCTCCTAACCGTTGCTTATGGTCTCACAAACAATGGTATGTACATAATTCTCCTAATTAACATCATGTTGTGAATTATATATGAAGGGGGCATTTAATTAAATCTAATTTCCCACATTTCATAGGTTGAGTTGAGGATAACATATCTCTAACTTCAAACGTTCAAACAAATATTGTGATCCTTTTAATTTACGGAATTTTCGCCTGATACCCCTGAGGTAAGGGTAAATTCGCCGGGTGTACAAAAGTTTGGGATAGTTCGCCAAATGCCCCCGAGGTTTCGTTTTTTTTTTTCGCGAAATACCCCTCCTTTAAATCAGAAGGGGGCGACTACTAGGGAGCGATTAGTTTCATTCTTCCAATGGAGAGGAGGGAGGAGGTCAGCAATTTCGAAAGATCTTATGTCGATGGAGACACACTAGGAGGCCAACAACGACAATTTCCCCAAAGGTAAGTTCCCCATCTTAATTTCGGCGATGGGGTTGGGGATTTAGAGGTTTTGGGAATTGGGGATTCCACAATTCAATTTGGGGCTTTTGAGTAAAGTCATTTGATGGTTGTAGTGGTGAGATTTATTGATCATTGGAAGTTCTAAAATTGCTATCAATTCATTTCGTGTATGCTCTATGGATGAAACAACAAAAAGAAAAAAATCCGACTTTGCAGGGGATCAATCCGACTCAGGTTGTTTGATATTTTTTCTGAATTACAGTAGAGGTGAGCCTATTGATCCTTGAAAGTTCTAAGTTGGCTATCAACTTTGATTTCTACACAGTTTGATTGCTTGCTTTTTCTACAAGGTTTGATGGTTGTCAATATTCATTGCAAATCTAATTCTTGCATTTTTGGTAAATGTGTGGTTTTGCTTTACGAATGAGATTGACATTATCTTTGAATTTTAAGATTGAAAAATAGCCTATTAGCTTAATTGGTAAAGCGATGTGTTTGCGCACAATTATGTGGGTTCGACTCTCACATAGGCTTACTTGATATTATGATTCTATCACTGCTTCCAACATATATCCCTTCAAAGTAATTGAAAGTCTAGTTTTGAGTGACTATCCCATTTATAGCTTGTTTCAGTCGGGATGAACTTAATTTCTTAATCTCTTGACAATCAATTGGACTGAACATTGTTGGCTTGTTGCATTAAACAGGTTCTTAACAAGGAACTCTCTAATTCGATTGATAAAAAAAAAAACCAAACAGATGTGTTTTAATTCGATTGATTTAATTTGGTCTAGATGTTCCTCTTACAACTCTATAATTCCAATCTAACATATATATAAGTCTTGGTTATTTGATTACAACACACGAGTAACAGTGATCTGTTTGCTATGGTGTTCAACGGGTTGTTTTTGCTATTGTGCTCTTGCTGTCATGAGTATTGACGCTCTTACTGTCAAAGATTGGATCATTATTATAAGTTGTACTTTTCATGGGGTATGCATATGTTTTATATAGATTTGTCTTAACCTGGAATTTATAATTTAATCTTCATATATTTTGGGTTAAGATTCATTTATATAAACATGCAAAAGTGGGTTGGGTTCCCTAAATGTACGGTGATTGAAGATTCATTTATATGAACATTCAGAAGTGGGTTGTTAGCATGTGTAATTTCGTAGTATTGCCTAGTAATTTAGTATGACCTTTTACATGGAACTCTTGGTATGGTTTCATCTTCTATTTTTCAACTCTGTTACACCATCTATATATTTGCCGCTTCAAAAATCATAAATTCAGCTGCAAACTTAAATAAAAATATGAGTAGCCACATGAATTTCATACGAATCCAACTAAGTAATGAGTAATGACAACTACAAAACTTGAAAATTCAGCCGCAAATCTAAAAATTCACAAATCAGCCTATGTGAGACTTGAACTCACACCATGTGTTACCACATTGCTCTACCCTTTGAGCTAATAGACTATAACACCAACACTCATCCAGTTTTACTGAATTTTTATAAAATGAATTACAGGAAATGAATTACAGAACTGAACCGAGTTAAAGAAATAAAATTTAGAACAGAGTTACAATTGCTAAATTTCAGAAATATAATTTTATACAATGAATTACAGAACTAAAACTGAGTTAAAGAACTGAAATTTAGGATAGATTTACATTTGCTGAATTTCAGAAACAGAATTAGGGAACTAAATCGCAGAGATGATGAAACTGAATTGCAGAAGTGGATTTTTTAACAAAATTACAAAACTGAATCACAGAGTGTGTAATTTATACAAGAATCAAGGAAACTAAATTAGCTAAGTTGATTTACTAAATTACAGAAAATGAATTTTAGACACAAACTGAATTACGAAACTGATTTTTAGAACAAGAGTATACACCCTGAATAATTTCAACATGTTTTCATTATTCAATTAATTGATTTTAGCAAGACAAAAAATAACTACATATATCTAGCAAAACTTTCTAGAAATTGTCCTTATTGATATGTATAGATATATCTCAACAGAACAACATTTAACTCGTATAAATCGAAAAACTCATAAAGCCCCAAATTCCCAAACCCTAAATCCCATAATTTAGAAGGGAGTCAAAATCAAATACATGCCACAAAATTAGATACCTTTTGATCCATAAAACCAACCAATAAACCCCAATTCAAAGATCCTACAACGACAATCCCCCAAAAATCCCAAATCGAAAAACCTAAATCCTAAAATTGTAAATCCCTAAAGTTGAAATTGAGAGGAAAGACTTACCTCAAGAGCACTGGATGTCGTCCGCCGCCGCCTCCCTTCTAGCGTAGGGCGATCTCAGGCAGTGAACCTGGCTCCAAACTCCATCGGAAGGTTCGATAATGTATAACAAAGTAATATAAAGATACTCTAGAAGGGGGGGTTGAATAGAGTATGCCGGATTTTCGCAGATAATCTCAAGACTTTTGAAGCTCTTGCAAAACCCTTTGAGATTAGAAGTAATCTTTCTTCTTGCAAACCCGAATCACAACAGAGTTATACAGATCGAAACAAGTGCGGAAATATGGTAAAGCAGTAAGTAAAGGATGCAACGAATTGTTAACGAGGTTCGGCACGAACTTGGCCTACGTCCCCGCCTAGGGTTCTTCCACAACCCTAGGATTCAACCGACTTTTATTGATTCACAAGACTTAGGATCCTAATAGCTCACCAAGAAGCCTCTCTCATATACAATTGCAATCTAGTCAACTCACGTTCCCTTGGAGTCCTAGACCAATCTAGAAGAGCCTCACCTCTCTATGCTATCTAGTACAATCCTCTTACACTTCGTGAATCAATCGCCTAGTGTTCACTTCCTGAGTTATAAACTCTCGAGTATAACACTCTCTCTGAATATATCCTATAAGCTCACTGTGTATCTCTCAAATGCTTTGAAACAAAATATAAGACTCTTAAGAACAAGCAGAGAGAACACGCTGAAGAGAGATCGTAAACTTGAGGGCTGATTGTGCAATGATATTCGTGAATGTACGTTAGTCCTCTCTCTCTCTCCTTCATCTCTTTTATATAGTGAAGATCATCGACGCCACTTGAGGAAGGAATCTTCTCCAACGTCTAGGCTGATCATGGCTATCTTCGAGATCTTCTATACTTGGAAACTTTGAAGCCATGATCTCTAATTGTGTCCTTCTCAACTTCAAGCATTAAGGAAAGAGATGATATTCGAAAAGCTTCCTGAAATGTTAGAATATAATATCTGAAAGCATATAATAATATATAATAATATTCGGACATAATATAATAAAGTACAGGTTTTGTGTTTCATCAACATAGTTATCAATATCCGATTTTCATCAAAGGGAGTGGAGTTATCAATATCCCCCTTGACGAAAGACAAAACCTGTGCATCCCTGCAACTTAGTCAAGTAATAATATCATAAGCAAAATCGGACTAAGTACCTGCATGGGTTAGACAAATGTTGGATCATAAGTTTTCAAAGTCAACGAGAAACATCCAACAAGGTAAAACAAAACAAGGTCTTCCAAGACCCTTGGTTCACAGCAGTTTTAAAGTCTAAACCATCAAACCATCTCCCCCTTTTTGTCTTTCAACAAAGGGAGGAGCGTGAAAATAGTCACCAAAATTTTTGAAACAGTTTCCAAAAACCAGCAATGTATCAAGTTTGGGGTAGGGATGGGGTAGGATAGGGTTAAGCTTCGTCATCCGGAGCATCATCAGTGAGCCTCGTCCACAGACCTTGCAGCATCTTGGTTATCCCGCTCATCTCCGTCATGAACTCCTTGTGCAGCTCCTTGATATCCATGCGAACTTCCTCCAAGCCCAACTCCAGGTTGTCTATGCGCTCATCAACGGTTGAGGCAGTGGGAAGAGCTTTTGAAGGAGAGGCAAGACTCAAGGTCCCTTGGGGAGACCGAGTTATGCCTATCTTTTCAAGGCTCTTGGAGTCGAACTTACCCATATGAGGCTATTGTTCTTCATTTTTGAAATCAATTCCAAAAGCTTTGAAGATTTGGGTCAAAAGGGTGGCAAAGGGGAGGGGAGTTCCTTTCTTGGCTTTTCTTATGTGAGCCATGGATCCTAAAATGGTGTTGGCCAGATCAAGATCAAGGCCATTGAGGATTCGGTAAAGTAGGACCATGGCATTGTCGGTAAGGAGCGAGCCAGAGTTAAGACAGGGTAAGAGGCAACGAACAATGATGTTGAATATGATTTTTGCCTCTAGGGTAAGGGATGAGTGGGTGAGCTGTTTTGAGGTGCTGTTAGATGCTTCGGGTAGGAGGTATTTGGATCGGGTGAGGATAATACAATTTCTTTAGAGGGGTGTACTTCAGAGGGTGGACAGAGGCTAGGTAGGCCAAGGAAATCTGCAAAGTCAGTGGAGTTGAAAGAGATTCTAACTCCCTTGACAACAGATTCCAAAGACCAACCATTGACATCGTGTTTGGCTTTTAGGTTTATGTAGAACGGGCGGGTTAGCTGGGGATAGTAGACGGTTTCAAGATTGAGAAGGGTCCAGGCTGGGGATTTTTTTAGAAGTGCAATGCAGGGTAACTTCAAAGCTTCAAAGAACTCGATATCCAAAAAATCAGAACAGTATATCCTACGAGTTCAAAACTCATCTACCCACTTTCCAGTCGTTTCAGCATTTTCAAACCATGAAGAGGGTAAGGATTGGTTTACCTGGATGTAGGCAGGTGGATCAGCATTCTTCCTTCGAGCATGTGTTGGAGCAGTTCTCTTGATAGGCGCCTCAAGACCTTTGAGGGTGCCCTTCCTGGTACGCTTGGGAGATGGAGGCTTGATAGCAGTTGGGGCTTTCCGCTTCTTTGGAGACGGGGGAGGAGGAGAAGGAGAAAGAGAGGCAACAGGTTCTGGCTCCTCTTCCTCCTCATCCTCAGACCCCGAGTTCTCACCGGACCCTGCGTCGTCTCCATCAGCTTCCTCGTCTTCTCCAGATCCGTCTTGCTCCTCGCCCTCTTCCTCAGGCTCCTCTTCAGAAGGAACCTCCTCGGCCTCGGCTTCCTTCCGAATTCTCTCAGCTTTCTCCTCGACAAGTTTCCTTGCAAGCTCGACCTCCTCCTCGGCCTTCTTCTTCTTTAAAGCTTCCTCTTCGGCTTCCTTGGCTGCATCCCTTTCCAGAATGGCGTCGAGATCGTCTTCCTCCTCTTCCTCGTCCACCTCCTCAGCGATGACCTTCTTTTTCCCTTTCTGCTTCGCATTGAGAGGCTTCTTAGCAGATCGTTTTTTAGAGACCTTGGTAACAGTAGTCGTGCTCTCAGCGATGGTGCTCTGGACAACAACAGGGACAATGGCTTGAGGAGTGGGTTCAGGTGTAGGGGAGGTGGCAGTGGCCTGGCGTCCCTTGGGGGTAGCGCCAAGTCTTTTGGGTGTGGAAGCTTTCTTTGATTTGGGAGCCATAGAGGAAATCGGCTAGGGTTTTTAGAACAGTTTGAGAGGTTGAAGAAAGAGAAGTTGGAAGGGTTTGGATAAGTATGAGTTTGTGATGGAATCGAGTACAGAATTGGGCTTAAGTAGAGAGAGATGATGGAGTGATTTGACGGGTTTAGAGTTCCAAGGATAGTAATCATAACATTGCTATTTTGAAAAAAATTCCAATTCAAAATTCAAATCCTTTTCTTAACCAAAAATAAGAGGGAAAAATATCCGAAATTATTTTGGTCCAAAAATATCTCAACGGATAAAAATATAACATAAATAAAAGATTTTGAAATCCGATAAAAATATACTTGATTAAATATCTTAACAAGATATTAACCAAATATATGTGATCCGATATATGTAATCTAACATTTAGTTCACAAACCTTGAAATAATTCTCAAAGGTCTTGACACTAAGTAGAGTTTTATCTTTCGTAAAGGGAAAGCTCCCCTTACGAAAGTGCATCCTTGTTAAGCATCCCAATCTCTCGTCTAATGAAGGTGAACCTGTCCTCTGCCAAAGGCTTAGTAAAAATGTCAGCCCATTGATAATCAGTTGAAATAATCGAAATGGACACATCACCTTTTTCAACATGGTCTCTAATGAAATGATGCCTTACATCAATATGTTTGGTCCTTAAATGCTGAACAGGATTCTTTGTGATGGAGATGACACTTGTATTGTCATATTTAATGGTAATGCCTTTGAGGTTGATGCCAAAATCTCGCATTTGTTGAGCTATCCAAAGGATTTGGGAGCAACAGGCTCCAGCGGCTATGTATTCGGCTTCTGTAGTGGATAGAGCAACTGAGTTTTGTTTCTTTGAGTGCCAACTGATCAAGGATGCTCCTAGGAATTGACAGCATCCTGATGTGCTCTTCCTATCCACCTTATAGCCTGCAAAATCTGCATAAGAATACCCAATTAATGTGAAATCCTTTTGCTTTGGGTACCATAGTCCAAGCTCCTTAGTGCCATTGAGATATCGAAAGATCCTCTTCACGGCCACGAGGTGAGATTCTTTAGGATCAGCTTGAAACCTAGCACACATGCAAACACTAAACATGATGTCAGGTCTACTAGCTGTGAGATATAGTAAAGATCCAATCATTCCTCGATACTCCTTCTGATTGACACTTTTCCCAGTCTTGTCTTGATCTAGAGATAATGTTGAGCTCATTGGAGTTTTGGCTGCTTTGGATTGATCCATCTTGAACTTCTTCAAGAGATCCTTAGTGTACTTGATTTGGTTGACAAAGATCCCTTTCTTGGATTGATGAACTTGTAATCCCAAAAAAAAGTTGAGTTCACCCATCAAGCTCATCTCAAATTCACTGCACATGATGTCAGAAAATTCCTTGCACAAAGATGTGTTAGTAGAACCAAATAATATATCATCAACATAAATTTGAATAACCAAAATGTCCTTTCCTTTGGTCTTGATAAAAAGAGTCTTGTCGATCAACCCCCTTTTAAAATCATTTTCTAAAAGATATTTTGACAAGCGCTCATACCAAGCTCTTGGGGCTTGTTTCAAACCATAAAGCATTTTGTCAAGTTTATAAACATGATTAGGAAATTCCAAACTTTCAAAACCTGGGGGTTGAGCCACATATACTTCTTCTTCTAAGAAACCATTAAGAAAAGCACACTTGACATCCATTTGATATAACTTTATGCTCATAAAAGATGCAAATGCTAATAAAATGCGAATAGCTTCAAGCTTGGCTACGGGAGCAAAGGTCTCCTCGTAGTCAATATCTTCCTCTTGATTGTAGCCTTGAGCAACAAGCCTTGCCTTGTTCCTCACGATCTTACCATTCTCATCTAGCTTGTTTCGAAATACCCATCGTGTGTCAATGACTGATTGATGCTTTGGCCTTGGCTTCAAGGTCCAGACTTTGTTCCTTTCAAATTCGTTAAGCTCACTTTGCATAGCAATGATCCAGTCATGCTCTTGAAGGACCTCATCTACCTTCTTTGGTTCAATAAGAGAAATAAACGCGTGAAAAGCACAAAGATCTTTAAGTTTAGAACGAGTTTGAACACTAGAAGTAGGGTCAGAAATGATATCCTTTAATGAGTGTGATGAGAAGTATTTGAATTTTCTTTTGCTAGTCTCAGCTCCTTGATTCGTCACACCAGCAGGATTGACTTATGGTACATCTGACTCCGTGGTCCTGTTGGATTGGACACCAAGGGCTGTTGGATTGGACGAAGGGCTTTGGACGAGTTTGAACACTAGTTACAGCAGTTTCTGACGTCTCAACACTGTTGGATTGGACACCAAGGGCTTTGGACGAATCTTCAACACCTTGGGCCAATTCTTCGATCAGTGTTAGGAATTTGTTTCTGCATGTTCCTCTTCTCTGTGTTCTTGGTAGCAGCATCATCACCTTCCTCGTTCTAAACTTTTTAGGTTTGAAAGAGGTACGTGTTTATTTACCTCGTGTGCATGCATTGCACATATCAATACCTTTGAAGTCCATCTCAGGTAGCCCTCTTACAAGCCATTTGGTCACAAGCTTCTGGAGTGTATGTGGACTCACATGACCGAGTCTCCTATGCCAGAGCTTTGGATCGTCCGTCAAAGCCTTTAGACAGGTTAAGCTTCCTTGTGCCACTTTATCAGCATTTACAGCGTATATATTGTTGTAACGATATGCAGTCAGTATAACTTCACATGTATCTTCTCTGCACACTAGACATCTTTTCTTGTTAAATCTGACATTGTTGCCACTATCACATAATTGAGAAACACTAAGCAAATTATACTTTAAACCATTAACAAGATAGACATTTTTAATACTATGGTTGGAATCACTTCCAACGCTACCAATACCAACGATGTCACATTTTCCTTTGTCACCAAGAGTGATTGTTCCCGTGGATTGCTCCTTTAGATCATGAAAGAGAGAACTCTTCCCACTCATATGCCTCGAGAATCCACTATCAATAATCCATTTGTGCTCTTTCACCTTGGTGATCTCCTGCAAGACAAACATCAACCTTTGTGGCTAGACCAATAAGCAAATTTGGATCCATTATTGGGATAAACCATATTTGGTAAAATAGTGCATTTTGGAACCCAAACTTGTGTTATCCGTTCTTTTCTCAAATGAACAGGAAACATATTGCGAATGATATATGGATCCTTTCTTCTATAGGGGCATGTCTCTTTTACATGTCCCTTTCTAGCACAATGGTGACATATAGGAGAGGTTCTGCTTTCTTTTGCCTTCACAAAGGTGGTAATGTGCTGCTTCTTTAAAAACCTTGGATTGTAACCAATACCACTTTTGTTTAAAGAACTTTGTTGCTCACCCAACATCCTATCAAGAGTGCCTTTGGATTTGGTAAAACTTACGAGGACTGTCTGTTGGTCTTGAATCTTATTATTCAGGGAGATCTTCTCGTTCTCTAAGTCATGATGCTCATTTCTTAGAGAGGAGAGATCTTGCTTGAGTTCAGATTTCTCTGAGTCAAGCGTCTTGACTTTAATGTCAAGACCTGAATAAGAAGCTTCAAGACTTTTGACCCTCATAGACAGATCCTCAATAGTTCTTTCCTAGTCCACAGCTCTCTTGATAAGAGTGTTAGTCTGGGCAATAAGTTTCTCTTCATTGGCAATCATATTAGAAAGGAATTCCGATAATACCTCTTTTGGACTTGCCATAAGTTCTCTTACAGTTGCTTCAAGCTTCTCATCGTGGGATTCATCTTCTGAGGCCATAAGACAAATATTGGCCTTCTCATCATCGGAGTCAGAGTCAGAATCGCTCCAAGTTGCCACCATGGCTTTCTTTTTCCATTTGTCACCCTTCTTGGACCAGCTCTTTGTCTTTTGAGGGCAATCCTTCACAAGATGATCTGTTTCACCACATTCAAAACAAGACAAAGGTTTAGCCTTCTTATCATACTTGTTGTATTGAGACTTACCTCGAAATTTAGAAGACTCTGATCCGTCCTTGTTGTTGAATTGTTTCTTCATTTTGAGGATTCGAGCAAGGCCTCTTGTGATAAGACCAAAATCATCATCCTCATCGTCGTCCTCATCTTCGGAATCAGATCCATCTTTGGGTTCATCCTTCTTAGACTTGAGCGCCAAGTTCTTAGTGCTTGCTGGAAGTTCTCCATCGTCTTCGTTAAGGATCATCTCATGCGTGATCAGTTTCCCAAGCAGGTCATCAAGGGGCAGAGTAGTGAGGTCTTGTGCTTCCTCTATAGCTTTTACTTTAGGACCCCACTTTTCTTTTGAGAGACACCTTAGTATCTTCCTTACTTTCTCAACGTTTGTAAAGCTCTTGCCGAGAGAGTCAAGGTTATTGGTGATTTCTGTGAATCGTGTGAACATGGCTTTGATTGACTCATCAGACTTCATTTTGAAAAGCTCATAATTTCGAAGGAAGATGCTGATCTTGGTGTCTTTTACTTGGCTAGTTCCCTCATAGGTGACGACCAGCTTGTCCCAAATCTCTTTAGCTGTCCTAGACCAATCTAGAAGAGCCCCACCTCTCTATGCTATCTAGTACAATCCTCTTACACTTCGTGAATCAATCGCCTAGTGTTCACTTCTTGAGTTATAAACTCTCGAGTATAACACTCTCTCTGAATATATCCTATAAGCTCACTGTGTATCTCTCAAATGCTTTGAAACAAAATATAAGACTCTTAAGAACAAGCAGAAAGAACACGCTGAAGAGAGATCGTAAACTTGAGAGCTGATTGTGCAATGATATTCATGAATGTACGTTAGTCCTCTCTCTCTTCTTCATCTCCTTTATATAGTGAAGATCATCGACGCCACTTGAGGAAGGAATCTTCTCCAACGGCTAGGCTTATCAGTGCTATCTTCGAGATCTTCTATACTTGGAAACTTTGAAGCCATGATCTCCGATTGTGTCCTTCTAAACTTCAAGCTTCAAGGAAAGAGATGATATTCGAAAAGCTTCCTGAAATGTTAGAATATAATATCTGGAAGCATATAATAATATATAATAATATTCGGACATAATATAATAAAGTACAGGTTTTGTATTTCATCAACACAGTTGTCGCTTCAAGACCTTTGACACAAACTGTCTATCAAAGCCTTTGAAACTAATTCCGATTTTCATCAAAGGGAGTGGAGTTATCACCATCCGTTCTCTCCCTCCCGATGTCGATGGAATCGAAGCTCTGTCTAGTCGGGGCCTTCTTTTGTTTCTTTCTTATCCCTCTCCAATTAACTTAACTCCGTTATAACACTTTTTCTTAAAAATTAGACGGAGGGGTATTTCGCGGAAAAAAACGAAACCTCAGGGGTATTTGGCGAATTATCCCAAACTTTTGTACACCCGGCGAATTTACATGTATATCAGGGGAACCAGGCAAAAATTCCGTTTAATTTATATATACAGCTATATATATATATGTGTGTGTGTGTGTGTGTGTGTGTGTGAGAGGTTAGGTCTAGTGTAAACAATCCTTAATGTGTTTTGTGTTGAATTATTTTTCAAAATATTCACGAAAAAATAATTAATTAACAAAATATTCAAACGTTTAAAGTATTTACAAAAATATTCATTTTTTCAGGTTTGACAGAAAAACGCGGTCTGAGACCGCGTTTTATTCAAAGGGTGGAAATTTTGAAATTAAAAGAAAAGGTAACAAAAAATTAACAAAAGAAACGCGGTCTCAGACCGCGTTTCTTTTGTTATATTTTATTTGGGTTAAATTATGTAATTGTGAAAAAAAAAAATTAGGTAGAGACGCGGTCTGAGACCGCGTCTCTCTCTCTCTCTGTTTTTTTTTTTTAAAGTGAAAATAGGGCAGAGCCAGAGAGGCTCGGGAAGGAGGAGGAAGGATGAGAGGCCGGAGACAGGGGCAGAACCAGGATTGAAAGGTTGGGTGTGCTGGATTCCCTTATAACATAAAGAAAAAGTATTGTGAGAAATTTTTTTTTTTGAATGAAAGTAGAGAAATATAGCAATGAAATTAATATAATTAGATTTATTATCTCATATATAATTTATTGTGTATATAGTATAAAAATTATTGGGAAAATTTTTGAACTAAAATAGAGATATATAGAAGTAGATGCACAAATTGATAAAAGGAATGAAAAAGGGGATTGACATTGGGCTGTTACGGGTGGGATTCGAACTTGGGTCTTGAGATTTGTAGTGCAAGGCTAATACCACTTAGACGTTTCGTACTTCGTGCTTGGTAGTTCAGCTACTATATAGATATTCTAGGCTAAAATTGGGGTGGGCTGCAGCAAACCTCAGCCCACCCCTCCTTCCGTGCCTGGCCGGAGGTCGTAGCCCCGAGGAAGGAGAAGAGGCCGGAGGTCGCGCTCTCCCCGAAGGTTGTCTCCATGGCTTCGCCCCTCTCTGTCCTCCTTCGGATCCGACGTCGATGGCTCGGGAAGGAGAGAAAAGGCGAGGCGATGGCGGCTCGCGAATCCGAGGCTCCGTCTTCCTTCGGATCCGGCGTCGACGGCTCAGGAGGGAGAGGAAAGGCGAGGCGATGGCGGCCATTGGGAGCCCCCATTTTCGGATCCAGGCGCCTCCGGCTGGATCTCCGGCGCCGCTCGCGATACCCCACGCCCCTGCCTCCGCCTCCGCCTCTTCCTCCACCTTCTGTTCATCTTTGGCACCGGGGCGCCTCTCTCCCCCAGATCTCCGTCGGCCTCCTCTCTTTCCTCCGGCCTGACCTCCTCTCTCTCCTCCGGCCTGGCCTCCTCTCTGTTTCAATTTTTTTAAGGGAAGTGCGATTCCGGCCTCCAAGGTGGCGAATCTCCTCCGGCCTCCGGCCCTCCTCCGTCCTCCTTCCTCCTTCGGCCTCCCATCCTTCCTCCTCTGGTCTTCCTCCTCCTTCCGAGGAATCCGAGCCTCTCTGCCCTTTTTTCACTTTCCCTTAAAAAAAAATTAAAAAACACAAGAGACGCGGTCTAAGACCGCATCTTTACCTAAATTTTTTTCCACAATTACATAATTTAACCCAAATAAAATATAACAAAAGAAACGCGGTCTTAGACCGCGTTTCTTTTGTTAATTTTTTGTTACCTTTTCTTTTAATTTCAAATTTTCCACCCTTTGAATAAAACGCGGTCTCAGACCGCGTTTTTCTGTTATACCTGCAAAAAATGAATATTTTTGTAAATATTTTAAATATTTGAATATTTTGATAATTAATTATTTTTTCGTGAATAGTTTGAAAAAAAATTCTTTTGTGTTAACAAATCACAGCCATATATTGAGGGAAAATGGATGGATGGGATTATTCCCCTTTTTAATTAAATATATTATTAAAATAAAAAAATCCCCACTAACTGGGTTTCATAAGTGCGTGTTCTCTCTCCTGGCTGGGGTGCTTGCGATTTTTGCCTTCCTCTTGCGTAATTCATTATTAGCAAATCCTCACGATTTGCCTTTAAAATTTGAGATTGGTATCCTCACGAACCACTCTGTGATTGGTGTTGGTGTTTTTGTGGAATTTCAATTGAATTTTGCTTCGGGCAATTCGATTCTTATTTTTATAAAAGTTAACTGTTTGAGTTTGATTTCGAATTGCTCACCCAATTGGTGTTTGATCTAGCCTAGATTAATTAATATTGGTCGGAATTAATTGTAATTGAGGGCCGTGCGATTTTAATTATTTGATGAATTTTTGGTAAATACTATTTGCAACATTGATGAATAATTGATTGAAAGTGATGAATATATACAAAATTTTGCCGAATATTGATGACAGCAACTTAGAAAATGGTGAAGATAAAAAACTTTGATGAATAATTGTGAGATTTTGATGAATATTTCTTGAATTTTACTGAATACTGATGAATACTTTGAATACTATGATTACTCTGTGATGAATATGGCTACGGTTGATGAATAATTATTCATGGTTTTGATGAATAATTGAGTGACTGAGGTGCATATTTCATAAATTTTGCCGAATATTAATGAATAATTGTTGATGCCAATTAATCCAAAATTTCACAATTAATTGAGTGACTGTGGTGCATATTTCACAATTAATTGACTGTGGTGCATATTTCACAATTATTGATGAATAATTGAGTGACTGTGGTGCACATTTCACAATTGTTGTTGATGCCAATTAATCCAAAAAATAGTTACGTCCATGTGTTTTTGCATCTAACAACCGCTCTCAGCAGCAAAAATTTCATAGTTACAACGAATACTTGCTTCCCAACATCGAATAGTTCAATTGCAAATTACGTTTTCCAACTTATTACCTGTATCCATCACTGAGTTTCCATCCGATTTTCTTCTTCCTCTTCTTCACCGTCCTCTGATGAAAATCGTCGATATGATTTTCAAAGATTTCAAATAGCAGATTAATTGGTGCAAATTGGCAAAAAAAAAAAATCAACGTTTTCTCACACCCAGTTTTAAGATATAATTGTCTGTTTGCATCACACGCTCTACAATTGTGAGAGTGGAGCAGTTATATGGCTGGCCACTTTTTTAATAAAAATAAAACATTAAAATCTTTGATTAATCACAACCTTCCATCTTCATTCAATCAACGACTATTATTTGTTAACACAAAACACATTAAGAGTTGTAAACATTTTATCTGTCCTCACATATATATACATATATATAGGGGGTGGTTCCATAGTGCACACCTCTTAGGGTGTACTTTGTGCACAAATCCGGACCATTAATGGAGAGAAAATGGAGAACTATGATTAAATAAACTTTTTTTTTTATTTTAGTGTAATTAATTCTGAGACCCACCTAGAAAAAACCACCCACGGCCCTTCTTGCCTCTTGCTTGGAGCGTGGTGCTCAAACCCACACCCCTCTTGTTTTTTTTTAATATACATACTTTTTTTTCAAAGTAAATCCCTTTTGCTTTAAAAAAAATATACAGACTATTTTCTAAAGCAAATGGGCCGGATTTTGATAATTACATAAAATCACCCATAAAATAGATTAGATTTTACAAAATTACTTTTAAAATAAAAGTTCTAATTTTTCTTTCAAATAACCATACATGAACCTTTTTATGCGTAAAAAGTTATATAAAAAATGTTAATCTCATTGTATTTTCTTTCATTGAAAGAAAAATAAATTTATGTTTTTGTGAAAAATAAATAAGTATGAGTGATTCGTTGGTGAGACCCACCTGATTTCGTTTGTTTTAAAATTTTAACAATTCCACTGAATAATGTTTCAAAAGCTACCGAATAATTTTATGTTATCTTTTTCCATCTAGTTTATATCAAAATTTACCAATTCCACCGAATAATTTGTCATATGCTACCGAATAATTTTATGTTATCTTATTCTATTTGGTTTATATCAAAATTTACCAACTCCACCGAATAATTTTGTCACATGATACTGAATAATATTTTTTTTCATTAATTTCAGAGAAAAGAAACCCCAAATCCCTAAACTATACTTACGATTTATACGAATAATTCTTCATATTTCACCTAATAATGTTTCATATTTAACTGAATAATGTTTTTTGTGTAGTTATACTCGTGTGATGAATGCTTTTTTATTTTGTTTGTCAGACCGAAAACTCCATATACTGACGAATAATGAGTCAGGTTTCACTGAATAATTGACTAAAAATCGACACATACATCTGAATAATTGATGAATAATGAATAAAATTATGAATCTAAAAAACTCAACACTAAATTCAACACATATATCTGAATAATTCTTCGTTTTTTCTTTAATAACGCGAAAATCACGTTGACTAAGCAACAAATTTCAGCCATAACCCGATTTCGCCGATACCCCTAACACAAAGACAAACCACCCCCCACCGACCCCTAACCACCCACCCACCGAACGACCCACCCCACCCACCCACCCCGAACAAAACACACCGCTGCATCAGACCCCATTGAGCCATCGACCACCATAGCCGTCGACCATTCTTCGACTTTGAATATTACCATGAGGTTTGGATCCGAATCCGAATTGGGGCCCGAATAAAAATCATCGTCTTGCACAATGAATTGGGGCTCAACCCTCGTTGTTTTGATCAATAAAAAAACCAAAAAAATAAAATAAAATCAGAATTCCAAACAAACATATATCGCCTAGAAAGTCCGCAATTGGAATACAAATGCTACATGTGGCAAGTCACAAGTTCTACATGTGATAGTGATAGAAAAAAAGAAAGATGCATTTAGCAGGGGTAATCAAAGTAAAAGATGAATCATCACCTTCAAATTACAACGACTCATTAGAGAGGTAGTGCTCAGCGGTGCTAATCGATCAACAGTGTCGCTCTTTGTGCCTCTTGCGACAAGCTTCGATTTGTCTTATTTTTGACAATCTCGCCGTGCTAATCGACCGATTTATGCCTCTTGTGAACCATGGATTGCGCTTCAAAGCTTCGATTGAGATCCGTTAGGTTAGATTTTGAACCTGCATCTTTCCTTCCTCGCTCTCTGTTGTTTGAGAAACAAGTCCCTAACGATTTCAGATGGCCGGAGATGGGGCCGTGGTGAAGCGCCGACGGTTTCAGATGGCCGGAGTGGTGGTCGGTCAGACTGAAGATTCTATCGCCCTTCTCTCCTGTGCATATGTGCATCTCAAGAAGAGAGTGAGGAGTATTTCTCACGCACACACGGGGGAGATTGGAGGAGTTTGTATATGTGGGACCCATTATTTTTTATTTTAAAAAACCAGAAAATCCGAATTAATTATATCCTTTGATTTCATTTCATTCAATGGTCCAGATTTGTGCACAAGGTACATCCTAAGCCTTGTGCACAATATATCTATCCTCTCTCTCTCTCTCTCTCTCTCTCTCTATATATATATATATATATATATATATATATATATATATATATACACACACACACACACGCCCCCCCGGCCTGTATTCAGGTCCGGCCATGGCCGCTTCGATTCGTCTATATTTATCTATCGCAGAGGTACATACATGACTTTTATGTTACTTTATGTCGACGACATCATTCTCATCACCTCCTCCGATGCTCTACGAACCTCCATCATCGCCCAGTTGAGCTCCAAGTTCGCCATGTCCGATCTTGGACCCTTGACTTATTTCTTGGGGGTCTCAGTGCATCGTCATGCGTTTGGGTTGTTTCTTTCTCAAAGTAAGTATGATGCAGAAATTGTTGCTCGGGCCAAGATGAGCAACTACAAGCATGTCTCCACCCCTGTTGATTCCTCCAATAAGCTCAGTGCTACCACTAGTCCTCTGTTTGATGATCCTACACTGTATCGGAGTCTTGCTGGTGCTTTATAGTATCTTACCTTTACTCGGCCAGACATCAGCTATGCCGTTCAGCAGATCTGCCTCTTCATCCATGCGCCTAAGGAGCCGCATTTTCAGGCCTTGAAGCGGATCATTCGGTACATCAGTGGTACGCTGGATATGGGCACCACGATCTCCCCTTCCTCTCGGCATGACCTCATCGCCTATACTGATGCGGATTGGGGTGGGTGTCCTGACACGCGGCCTCTACGTCTGGTTACCGTGTCTTCCTCAATGACACACTTGTGCCCTGGTCGGCGAAGCGTCAGTCTGTGGTGTCTCGATCTAGCGAGGAGGCTGAGTACAAGGGTGTCGCCAACGTTGTCTCCGAGTGCTCCTGGCTGCGTAATTTCCTGCTTGAGCTCCGCTGCCCTCTTCAGAAGGCCACCCTGGTCTACACAGACAACGTTTCTACCGTATATCTCGCGAGCAACCCGGTCAAACATCAGCGCGCCAAGCACATTTGATGATGTCCGAAATATAAATAATGATATTCACAAATATCATAAATAAATAAGGTTCCCCTCTATATAAATAGAACCTTATAAACATGAAAAATGGGTGAGTGCAAGTCAAGATAGAGACTCAAGACGTCCGCGGACGATAAACCGTCTGCGGCTCTCACATGCATGCCGGGACACATGGCATCCATGCCACCATCACACGTGTCATGGAGCACGTGACATGTGGCGACAAACGGGTTGCATGTAGACGTACGTTTGCACTATAAATAGAGGTGGAAGCCTCATAAATAAGGGTCGGTTCCCATTTTATTCTTAGGAGCGTAGGCCGGAAATATGGAGCTCTACGAGCCTATCTGAGCGGGTTCGTCTCGACTCAGCAATGAGCCGACAGTTGGTGAGACTATCGTCCGTGAAGTGGAACGAGCTGAGCACTAGGCTCAGCGGCACTGGAAAGGATCACCTGCCACTCGTGGTGGTCATGTCCGGGTAAGACCGTCCGAACGACTCTGGTCTCCGTGGCACAGGTCGAGACCCCCACTTAGGATAGACGGTAGGAGGGTGGGGGCTCTAGGTAAGACCGCCGACCAACTAAAAATCGACACGCGGCTCACCTCCCCCGCGGTGACGTGGAAGGATGTCCGCTTTTCAAATGTGGTTTCATCAACATTGAGCTCGATCTCCACTTTGTTCGGGACAAAGTTTCTCTTGGACATGTTCGTGTTCTTCGTGTCCCCTCCTCATATAAGTACGCTGATATATTCACAAAGGGTTTACCTCGTCAATTGTTCCTTGATTTTCGATCCAGTCTCACTGTTCGGGACCCTCCACTTTCGATTGCGGTGGTTTGATAGATTATATATTGTATAGTGTACGAACCTATTGGCTCAGGGCCCAGTCTTACTCACTTGTAATCTATATATATGAACATTGTGAGGAATGAAATCATGAGGAGGATTTTATATTGATCAATACAATTCTACACCTACGAATAATGTAACTCTTCACAACCAACACCCACCAAACTATGGGAGCTAATACTACAACCAACCCATAAATAATTAAAGCTTCCATAAAAGCCAAATTCAACAATACCGCCCGTCACACTATGTGAGCTGGCCATGCCCGAAGTCGTTACCTTACCCACAAGAAGGGGGATGCCGAAGGCAGGGCTAGTGACTGGAATGAAGTCGTAACAAGGTAGTCATATTGGAAGGTGGGGTTGGATCACCTCCTTTTCAAGAAGAACTATTGTTTGTTGGATATTTTGATTTGTGAATCTTGCTAGTTGGGTCACACACCTGAAATTTACCATCAAATGATGGATTTCCTCGTTATTGAAAAAATCACGTTATCAATCACAAGTTGGTGTATCCCATGTCAAGAGGTTCGAAGTTCAAATCTCCTTAGAAATATGAAGTCGCAGGGTCAACCCTTCAAATAAGTTATACAATACCAGAAACGTGGAGTCGCATGGTCAACCCTTTAAATGGGTCATACAGTACCTCTTAAATGGGCCATACAGTACCCAAAACATGGAGTCGCAAGATCAACCCCTTAAATAGGTCATACAATACTCGATTCAGATATGGAGCGATTAAATCGATCGAACTTTACTTCAATATATTTTAAAAAAATCACGTTACAATTTCGTCCCACATTGGACAACTCCTATCCCGCTCCCACTCTACTATAGATACCGATGGCACCCACTTTTCAATTTTCCCTGAATCTTGTTACAGCGAAGTTACTTCAACTTTGGGCTTTATTGGCATTCCGTCTTCACTCGGCAACGAAACCAGGGAGAAGCAATTGTGGTGGCGCCGGGAAAAGGATTAGGATTAGGGTTAGGGTTTGCACAAATTGGAAAAGCAGTCACCCTGAGTTTCGTCCTGCGTCCAACTCTTCATCTTCGTCTACGTCCTGCTGGCCGTGCTTTTTCTCCCTTCGCCATCGTGTCGTCTTTCACTGGCTCTACCTCATTTACGCCTTTCTCCCGCTTCTTCTAGTTTCTTTTGCCCGAGCTTCTTCCGTGGTCTGATTTCCTCGGAGGCAGAAAGTTTTCGACAACGGATTTGGTCGTAGTGGCAGATTGGTGGATCGTTGCCTGAAGGTGGTGGCGGCGTTGTTACGAAGCCAACTGAGGCGATGTCGCTAACGGAGCTTGACGATGGTATCGTTCGGAGCATGTCAATGGCGGCCGTCTTTTCCGATTTTGTGAGTTCCCCTCTATCCATCCCTTCCGTTGGTTAATTTTTGTCCATCCGCTTGAAGCTCTACTTCTTTGTCTTACGAAACTACGCAGCTAGGTTTTAACCGATTTTTGTTCTTTCTGAATAACTTGGCAAGATTTCATTCAATAAGTGCATCACACCTGCAGGCTGCAGGGGCCCTAGAAAGGGAAATATGTGGAATATCATTCTAATTGCTGTCATTGTTCTGCTACTTCACCATTCTGTGGGATATTCCCTCCACTCCATATTACTTGCGTTGTAGAGAGTTTTTTTTTCCCCAATTATTTGTAGTTTTAGATTACGAATGCCCCAAAATGGTTTAATACACTTGTTATTCTACTTTTGAATGGGTTGATTTCTGAAACTACCCTTTCTAACTGCAGAGTTTTTGCATTTCAGCCACAAAAGCTCATGTAATTAAGCAATTCTTAATATGAAAATGAAAAGTATTATGAAACAGACGGAGGATTCTTTGATTGATTTTTGTCCATGGTGGCGTTGTTCCATTGTCATCTATCTAGCTTCCTTTTGTACTTTAATTTCCTTTTGTTGTGCTGGATTTGGATCAAGGCTCTTTATTAGTTTATGTGCTCTTCACTTTGTTTATTTGCACTTTAGCATTATTTCCCTTGAAAAAATGCAATTTATCTGTCGAGATAATTCTGAAGTTAGCATCATGTTATGATAAGATGGCAAGCTGTTTGTTTTCCTTGAATGTTATCTTGATTTTAGTATGAGCTGGGGGTATTTGGGTTTGTTTGGTGCAAAAGTAGTTTATTTGTGCAAGGAGCTTATTTATTTGTGCGGATAAGGAGCTGATAATGTGTAATCTCCCCTGCACCAAACGAACCCTAAGTTGTGTTGACTTCTTTGAGAATGGTTTTTGGTTGCTCTCCTTTGGACAATTATAAACATCTGCTAGTAAGGAAGATCCAATTTAATGAGCATGGGCCAAAACAAAAGTTTTTTGGATTATGCTCATCGTTCATCAGATTAAGACTTTTAAGTTTACCACCAGGATGGGAAGATAAACTCACTTGATTTCCACCGGACAAATGATCTACTTGTTACAACTAGTGATGATGATTCTGTACGGCTATATGACATTGCAAATGCCAGGTGAGTCTTCTTTGACTGCCCCATCCTTCAATTTATATAGAAGGATGTTACATCTTATAGGGTAGTCCTGTATTGTATGATTTATGTCCAAGTAACAGATCCTGTCTTGAAAGTGCCTCCAACTTGTTGATGATGCAGATTTTGCTCTGTCAATTAACTATGCCTTTTTGTGGCTTTTCAGACTGTTGAAAACTACATTCCACAAGAAACATGGTGCTGATCGTATTTGTTTCACTCATCACCCAAGCTCCGTTATATGCTCTTCAAAATACAATCTTGATTCAACTGGAGGTTAATATCTAATCAGTTACATACTAAATTGATGCCTTGAATAGTATTCTGAGAATATCTCCCCAAGATTGAGCAATTCTTCTCCTTGTTATGTTGCCAGAATCCCTTCGGTATCTGTCTATGTATGACAATAGATGTCTTCGCTATTTCAAAGGACACAAGCAAAGGTTTGTAGCGCCTTTCCCCCCCTAACAATGACATATACCTCAGCAATAGCTTGGTTTTAAGTGTAAGCATATGTAGTAATGCTTTTGAAGAGCATTACCCCAATCATTAGCTGATGTTCATTAGCTTCATGTATTGACTAAGCAATACAGTATGAGTATGATTTACTTATGCACTCCACTACCCCAGGTGCAAAATTTATTGCCAGCTGTGACTAACGCTTGATTTTCTGTGTTGTTTGTAGAATTGTTTCCTTGTGCATGTCCCCAATTAATGACAGCTTCATGTCAGGTTCTCTTGATCATAGTGTAAGAATATGGGATCTTCGAGTAAATGCGTGCCAGGTCAGTTTATTTCTTGCTATCTGTAATATGTATGGGCAGTACATGAATTTCTTCCAAGGAAATGTGGTATTATAAATAACTGTCTCCATTGAATTTTTGCGTGTTTAATAATGCTGTAAAGTACTCCGTATAATATTGCTATCCATATTCTGCACATAAGCTTCTTCAGGATATCTGGTAGTGTATATAAATAAGTATCAAGTTTGTGTTCTTACAGTATTGAATGGTGGTGCTTAATAATGCAGTAAAATATTGTATTTCGAGTACTGCCAACCTCGTTAGCCTTATTGTTTTGTCTAATGGATGTTATTGCTGAGATGGACCTGAAAAGATTGTGCTCCATTGTTACCAATAGTTGTTTAGGCCTTGGAAAATTTGGTATACATCCATGAATATTTTTGTTAAAACATGTTGCTGCTGTTCTATGCTGACTTTCATAATGTTCAGGGGATCTTACGATTGCGTGGAAGGCCAGCTGTTGCATATGATCAACAAGGCCTTGTATTTGCTGTATCAATGGAAGGAGGTGCTGTTAAGTTGTTTGATTCACGTTCCTATGACAAGGTTTTGGCACAAATTTAATGCTTTCCCTGCATAGTAATCTTTATTTCTATCTTGGTTTTCATCTTTTGTTCTAAAATTGTAGGGCCCTTTTGATACTTTTCTTGTGGGTGGAGATACAGCTGAGGTCTGTGATATAAAATTCAGTAATGATGGTAAATCTATGCTCTTGACAACCTCAACCAACAATGTATACATTCTTGATGCATATGCTGGACAGAAGGTTCGGTTACCAACTAATTTCCATTTTACTGTTTCTTTAAGCAGTTGTTGTTGCCATACAAAGCACAGATCATCTAATTGATCTACCCAAGATACCTTAAAGCAGATTTGTAGTATTAGTTTGTGAAATTTTGATTTCATGCAGCGTTTTGGATTTAGTTTGGAGCCAGCACCTAATACAGCTACGGAGGCTACTTTCACCCCAGATGGAAAATATGTTATTGCAGGTATCAAATACTGTATGTTTTTTCTTCTTTTTATTGCGGTTACACAGTAAGGCTTCGTTTGGATAGCCTTCATTATAATGACATTATGCATTATTGATGTTTATTTTTCGAAAAGCATTGTTAGAAACATAAATTAGGGTTCGTTTGGATAGCCGTCATTATAATGACATTATGCATTATTGATGTTTATTAATTTATGAAACATAAATTAAAATAAAAATAAAAATGACGGTTCATCTTCCCCTTCCCCTCCTTCATTATCTCCTAATTTTCCTGTAACTTGCCTCCATCTACCATCACCATCACAATTGTCCTATTCAAATTAAAAGGAAGGAATTCAATTCCAATTACATAGATCTAAGCTTCATCCAAATCAAATGCTGGAAAGGGGGGAAATTAATTTAGAACTTAGGGGTTAGACTAATTGAAACAGAGGGGGAATCAAATCCTTTCGAGCAGGGAAGGGCGGTGATCGAGCCAGTGACCTTTCGATCGGCGACAATAGCAGCGGTGCTCTCCTTTTGCTTCTCTTCGATCTGATCTAGTTTCCTTGAATTGGTAAATAAAGAGCGGTCATTCCGGGGTTCGAACTGGGGACCTATGGGTACTACCCACAAGTCCTTTCCAGTGAGCCATTCCGGAATGGTTGATCTAGTTTCCTTTTCTGTGTTTGATGACATAGTCTAGAATGTACGGGAGATAAAAGCATAAAATTTGTTTTAATTATTTTTTCATCCCAAACACCTTTTATAAATACTCCTTTTTATAATATATAATGAGGCATTATAATTAAATCATTAAACATCCAAACGAAGCCTAATACTTATTAAGAGTTTATACTTTATATGATAGAACGTGTCCTACCATTCGATCGACTGTTTTAAAATTTTGACATGCCATCGTGTTAAAAGTAAGTTACAGATTCTGTTCTGATCTTTAGCTATTTGAATTTTAGGATCAGGAGATGGAAACTTGCACGCTTGGAATATTGAGATGCAGACAGAGGTCAGCGTATCCTTCACCTTTTCATCCTGCTTTTAATTCCTTTTCTCTTCTTTCATGTTGGGTTGATTGCCTTGCCAAGCATTTCGGTTTCCATTGATGCATGAAGGTGACTAGGAGATCCCAATTTCTTCACACCCTTCCGTTATAGTGTTTTAAGTTATAGCTTTTGTTAACTACTTAACCTTGGGCAAAGAATGTTATGAAGTTGGAAGCTATAAGTCTTTATCTTTTCTCTCAAAATACTTGCAAATATTGTATTAATATTTAGCCAGTCGAATATTTCGATTGTCAAATAGGATCTAGATGAAAGGTGCTGAGATAGTCAGAATGACCAACCGTCTCACTCAATACGGCAGATATGAACTCTTTTATGCTGGATTGAAACATTGTTTTTATGTCAGAGTTGGGATTATTTACCTTTTTCAAGATCTTTTTCTTTTGAGAGGTGGAATCATAATTTTGTTTTGTTCTTATTTCTCCTGTCTCGTCCATTTAGCCACTGAGAATTTGAGTTAAGAACAAATCCCATAAACTCGTACCTGCCTGAGCAACTAGGGTTAAAGCAAGGGTAGACCCTGCTAGCCAAATGCAACTCATCTTGTATTGTTGCACTTGAAACACACTTGAATCATGTTGTTGTACTTGAACTTGACAAGAGCAGTACATTTTGAAATCTATATATTTCATTCAACCTTCGTATAAATGTTGTCACCCATCTTTCAGTAGAATGATCTGTTCATTTTGACGTATCCAACAGGTGGCACAGTGGAGCAGCAACATCGAAGTGGTGTCATGCCTGAAGTGGGCGCCTCGCAGGGCGATGTTTGCTGCGGCTTCATCCGTTCTCACTTTTTGGATACCAAACCTTAACTCCAACGGTGATCCCTCCCCTGATGCTGAATCCCCACCCAACAAGTCTAATAATAACATCTCTTGATGTTAAACCACATCAAGATTGTTTATCCTGGTTCTTTTTACCCTCTCGAGAAACTCTAGGAAAACAGCTCGGCTACACACAATGTTTTCAAGTTTGAGCTGCTTCTGCTGCGCCATTCTTAGCGCACCAATTTTGTTGTGATTCTTGTGAACATGTGACGTGGCGCTGCACATCATAATGGCACTGGCGGGTGACTCTATGGCGCACTAGAGGTGAGCTTTATCCCCTCATATGATGCACCCTTTGTTGGCCCGAAATGCTCTCTATGACGACATTGAATAAATGAATAATAGTCGAGTTGAGTGTCAGTTTTCCGGGCTAAACTAATGCAGGAAATAGATCTCCATTGGGTTCCCTAACACAGTATAGCATCTTTCCGCATGGATTCACATTTTGCTAGCTTGTAAGAGCATCTTTAATAGTGTTACTTCAAGAACTCATAAAGAAAAGTGAGCTCAAGTATCTTGTGTGATGCGGGATCATCTTCTACACCGTCATCTACATCTCCGGATGCGCCGATCATACTCGGAGAAGGACCGATGACTAGAGCTCGAGCTAAGAAGCTCCAACGCGACTCATTCCTCTTTGTGAGTCACTTCTTATTCTCTAGCGCGGTTCAACTCCCGGAGCCACCGATGAAGGCATACATGTGCATTGGAACCCGGATTACCGACGCTGGAAGCCAGCAGCAAGGCGCCTAGGCCAGCAGCCTGGTGCGCGGGCGTGTGGCCATGGTGCGCGGGCGTGTGGCCATGGTGCGCGACTTCGCTGTTGGGAGCGGCCGCCATTGATTTCCATTTGCCGTATTTAGTTTCCTTTTGATTGTTAACTTAGAAATTTAATGACATATTATTCTAAGTGCTTTTAGGCTTATTTTACTACGTTAGTATTTTTTTATTATTTTAATTATTATTTCGGCCAAATAGAATTGTTAGGGTTATATTAGATCGGCCGACCCTTGTAGAACATTCATGTCTTCCATTATTGAAATTTACAGTTCTTGTGTGAAACACATCTATGAGAAAATCAATCGATTCATAGCATTGCTCATCGATTGCAAATTGGTTATAGATCCTGCTTGGTTTGCTTTGAGTTCGTCAACCTCGCGAGAGCTTGGTGATCCAAGCAAAGACCCCTCCTTGTACCTCCAAGTTGTCCACTTGGTTGTGTAAGGTTGTAGATGCGGGCTTTATAGTCGTTGGTATTTGGTTCCTACTCTCTTAGGAGGCCTGGGGTCTTTGCCTCGTTCTATTTTAGTTCGAATCACCCATCTATCGGACTTTAATTCATTACTTTTGTCGAGTTTCTATTGCTGCGTTTTGAGTCTTTGTTCTTGTTCTTGAGTCGTTTGTTTCCGTTCTTGTCTTTGAGTCTTGATTGTCGAAGATCGGGCCACCCTACGGCTAACCCCGTATCAAATTGGCATCAGAGTTTTGGTTTCCGACATCAAAAGTTGTGTCTTTTGTTTCCCTAAACACAAAACCTACAAAAATAGAGTCTTTCTTGTTCTTGGTTTTTACTTCTCGAATTTTTGAATTGATTGCTACTAATCATTTGTTTGTGATTGTTGTGTTGCACATTAGCCCAAACACAACCTTAAGCCGAGACCCTCCTTTGTATAGCCGACAATAGTAGTACGTGATATCAATTTGCAATTGCAAATTTGCAATCAAATCCTAGTCGGCACCTTAGTTGTTTCAATCCTAGTCGGCATACACACACAAATTCACAAACCCTAGTTTGCTTTTTATCTTTGACTATCTTGTTTTATCCTAGATTTATCTATTTAATTGCCTTATTTAATTTGTTGAAATTTGTGGTAGATATATCTCATAGTTTCTATCATAAATTATCAAAGGCATAGATAGATTTATTTACCATATTTAGCCACACCATCACCTATATATATATTTCATTAGGGCTTCATAAATTTTATTTTTCTTTCACCATAACTTAAATTTTCAAGAGTCCTTTATTTCATTGTTAGTTTCTTGCATAAAAAAAAATTGCATTCAAAGCTTAGTCCTAGGAGGATAAAATTCACTAGGGGCAAAAGTAAGCTTTCAAAAAAAAAAAGAAAAAAAGAAGGATTGTCGAGTCTAGTGCAAGAACTTCAAGGACCACTTTTGGTGAAAATCCAATAGCCCTAGTCGAAATTCTCAAACACATACCTCCCAAACCATAATTTTTTTTAAGCCCTACCTTGCAACTACAACGTCCTTGCTAAGGGTTTGAATCAAAACAAGAGGTAAAAGTCCAAGTTTTCTTGTGTGTCGAGTTGTTTACATAGCTGTGTCGAGTGATCTTTGCAAGTGTCGAGTGCCCTTGAGCCTAACTCGAGTTTCACCACATACCGAGTCGACACCTGCTCATACCGAGTCGATACCTTCGACTACCGAGTCGATACTTGCTCCCTATTGGATTTCTGCCGAGTCACATACCGAGTCGACAGTCCCACATACCGAGTCGATACTTCCAAGTACCGACTCGATACTTTTCCACTGTTGGAAATTTTCGTGTCTTGTTTCTTGCTCATTCTTTTGTTCTCTTACCTTGTGTTGCTAAGTCTTTGCTTGAGTGTTGATTTGCCCAAAGCGGATTGCCCCAACAAGCTTATCATATCAATTAGAGAGAAGAGTGTGAGAGAAACACATAGTGAGGTTGTTTTATTTTGCTAATCTTGACATAGTTCTGTGTTTGTTTAGTTGCGATGTCTCAGCAGGTTAACAACCCGAACAATGCCAACAATGGCAACGATAACAACAATTCCGAAGCAAATATATCCGTCGCAATGTTCAATAACACAATGAACACTCTCAACGCCACCTTGGCGGCAATGATGGATAAGCTGACGGCCTTGGAGGCTAGACCAACGGGTTCTAATAACCTTGGTGGTCAAGGTCATCAAAGGCGTAACGAGCCGCCTAATGATGAAAGGGAAGTCCGAAATCCTAACCCTAATTTCAATAATCCTATTTTTGAAGAGAACCACTCTCCACGAGGGGAGAGAAATGGTCGAAATAACGGATTTGTTAATGCGCAGGGGCAAGGACGGGGAAAAGGAAGAGGCCGTGGCTTCCAGGAGGAGTTCTACTACTCGGAGCGTGATGATGACTTCCAAGAGGAGGACTATTGGGATCAACGCCCGAGGCGGAACGACAGAGGAGGGCATTACCAATACCGGGAGCCTAGAGATCCTGATCAGGACGGCATAGGTAAGGTTAAGGTAAAAATTCCTTCCTTTGATGGCAAGACAGATCCAAATGCATATATAGACTGGGAAACTAAAATGGAACAAATATGGAACTGTCACAACTTTTCTGAACCTAAGAAAGTTCAATTGGCTTCTTTAAAATTTCAAGGGTTTGCTTTTATTTGGTGGGATAATTTGATTAAGGAAAGAAGAAGAGCCCTTGATGCGCCTATCGCGTCTTGGAACCAATTGAAACGTTTAATGAGAAATAGGTCTGTCCCTCAACACTATGCTAGAGAGCTTAGGCAACGCCTAGAGAACCTTAAGCAAGGTAATAAATCTGTTTAGGAAACCTTTAATATTATTCAAGAAACCATGGCACGAGCAAATGTTGTTGAACATCATGAGGATACAAATGCTAGGTTTCTTCGCATTTTGCATCCCGCCTTAGCTCAGGACATTGATTGCTTTCCTTACTCTACTCCTACTGAATTATTGCATTTGGCTATTAAAGTTGAATGTGGAGCTAGATACAGGAACCAAGGCGGAAGATGGACGAGCGGACATCCCCAACCTTGGCGCCAAAACAGCCCCAAGGGCAGTCTGACGGCAGTTACACCTCTCGGCCAAACCAAGCCCCTGGGAGAGGAGATGGCCGAACCAACCCTACAGCTGCTGACAAGGGTAAGGCGTCTTGGACAGGACGAGATTCGTCTGGGACATCTACTGGTCCCAAAGGGAGTAATCCTAACCCCTCTACTGCTAGATCTAGGGACATTGTGTGCTTTAAATGTCAGGGTAGAGGCATACTATGAAGGATTGTCCCAATAAGAAAACTCTCATGATTAATCACTTGGGTGAATATGTGTCTGACAATTCTTGTGATGAAAATGAAGAGCATGCTAATGATAATGATCAAAACCTTAATCTGCTTACCTATGATGAGGATGATGACGAAATTGATTATGAACATGGAGAATCACTTATTGTTAGGAGAGTCTTAAGTGTTGTTCCTGCACCATGTGATGACAATCAACGTGAGAATCTTTTTCATACTAGATGCTTAGTTAAGGGTAAAGTGGTTAATATGATCATTGATGGGGGAAGTTGTTGTAACTTAGCTAGTCAAGAGATGATTGATAAATTACACCTTCCTACTATTCAGCATCCTAGGCCTTATAGATTGCATTGGATGAACGACTGTGGTAATTTGAAAGTGAATAGGCAAGTCAAAGTGCATATCAAATTGGGACATTATGAAGATGATGTGTTATGTGATATAGTACCTATGCAAGCCTGTCATATTTTATTAGGTCGTCCTTAGCAGTTTGATCGTAAGGTCTTGCATGATGGCTTTACTAACAGGTATTCCTTTACTTTTCAGGGCAAAAATGTAGTTCTCAAGCCTATGACGCCAACCCAGGTGGTTGATGAGATTGAGAAGTGGAAGGTAAGTAAAGGTGAGTTAGAGAAGGAGGCTCAGTCGAGCCATGTGTCTACCCCTACTCGGCCTAAGGGTGTATTTTTGGCTTCCAAGAGTACATTTTTAGACGATTTTGCAGATGGGGAAACAACTCGCATGCTCCTATGCAAAGGCTTGAATATGTTGAGTGAGGAGCTTCGAGCTACCCTCCCTCCTCGCATCCTATCTCTTCTTGAAGAATATAAGGATGTTTTTCCCGAGGACATACCAGCAAGTCTACCCCCTGTCAGAGGAATTGAGCATCAAATCGATCTCATTCCAGGAGCTGCATTGCCTAATCGGCCTGCTTATAGAATGAATCCCACTGAAACCCAAGAGTTTCAATCCCAAGTCCAGGAACTGTTGGACAAGGGATACATTAGGGAAAGTTTGAGTCCTAGTGTTGTGCCTGTGTTGTTAGTGCCTAAGAAAGATGGTTCTTGGAGAATGTGCATAGACTATAGGGCAATTAACAACATAATTGTGAAATATCGCCATCCTATACCCTGCTTAGATGACATATTAGATGAGTTGCATGATTCTTCTATCTTTTCTAAAATCGATTTAAAAAGCGGCTACCATCAGATTAGGATGAAGGAAGGCGATGAATGGAAAACAGCCTTTAAGACAAAATTTGGACTCTATGAATGGTTGGTTATGCCTTTTGGCTTGACTAACGCACCTAGTACTTTCATGAGACTAATGAATCATGTGCTTAGGAATTTCATAGGTAAATTTGTTGTTGTTTATTTTGACGACATTCTTATCTATAGTAAATCACCTGAGGAGCATGAAGCACATTTGAGAGAAGTATTTTATACTCTTAGATTAGAACACTTGTATGCCAATCTTAAGAAATGTGAGCTTTGTAATGATCAAGTGTCTTTTCTGGGTTTTGTAGTGAGTTCAAGCGGATTGCGAGTCGACGATGCTAAGATCAAGGCAATCCAGGACTGGCCGACACCTACCAATATCGGCCATGTGAGGAGTTTCCAGGGCCTAGCAAGCTTCTATCGGATATTTGTGCGTGACTTCGGCTCCATCGCAGCCCCTCTCACAGAGCTCACAAAGAAGCGATGTGAGTTCAAGTGGGGTCCAACTCAGGAGGAGGCGTTCTGCAAGCTCAAGGAGAAGCTCACTCATGCGCCATTGCTGGCTCTGCCTGACTTCACTCGGCCTTTCGAGGTTGAATGTGATGCTAGCGGAGTTGGGATTGGAGGAGTCCTCGTGCAAGGAGGTAAGCCTATAGCCTTCTTTTATGAGAAATTAAAATGTGCATGTCTTAATTACTCTACGTATGACAAAGAACTTTATGCATTGTTTAGAGTCCTTAAGACATGGTCCCATTACCTTTGGCCTAGTGAGTTTATACTTAGGACTGATCATGAATCTCTAAAACATTTTAAGAGCCAAGATAAACTTGATAGGAGGCATGGTAGATGGATGGAATTTATTGAGACATTTCCTTATGTTATAAAGTATAAGAAAGGGAAAGACAATGTGGTTGCTGATGCTTTATCTAGGAGACATGTCCTTTTGACCACTTTGGATTCTAGAGTCTTAGGCTTTGTATACATTAAGGAATTGTATGCTAATGATGCTGATTTTGGGGACGTTTTTGGGAAGTGCCTAGATAAGGGTCCTACCGACCAATTTTATATCTTTGATGGATTCTTGTTTAAGAAAGACCAAGTGTGTATACCTAGGTGTTCTCTTCGGTTATTATTGGTGACTGAAGCCCATAGTGGAGGTTTAATGGGTCATTTTGGGAGAGATAAGACATATCATACACTTAAGTCGCACTTTTATTGGCCACATATGCTTAGGGATGTAGAACATTGCCTTAAGAGATGTATTGACTGTTTAAAGGCCAAGTCTAAGCTTATGCCCCATGGATTGTACACCCCACTCCCTATACCCTCAGCCCTTTGGGAAGATATTTTTATGGACTTTATTGTGGGATTCCCTAGAACTAAGAAGGGGAGGGATTCTATCTTTGTGGTGGTGGATAGATTTTCTAAGATGGCTCACTTTATAGCATGCCATAAGACTGATGATGCTACCAATGTTGCGAATTTGTTCTTTAGAGAGGTAGTTAGGTTGCATGGAGTGTCGAAAACCATAGTGAGTGATAGGGATGTTAAGTTTTTGAGTCATTTTTGGCGGACTTTATGGAATAAATTGGGAACTAGATTGTTATTCTCTACCTCTAGTCACCCCCAAACAGATGGCCAAACTGAGGTGACCAATAGGACCTTAACCACTATCCTTAGAGCCATTTTACGGAAAAATTTGAAGCTTTGGGAAGAAGCCTTACCTCATGTGGAGTTTGCTTACAATAGGACAATGCATTCCTCAACTAAAATAACTCCTTTTGAATGTGTATACGGTGTTAATCCACTAACCCCCTTTGATCTTACTCCATATCCTATGAGAGAGAATGAGTCTTTTGACGCAGGTAAGCATGTTGAGTTCATCAAGGAGCTACATGAACGGACGCGTCAGCAGCTCAAGCTGAAGGCAGAGTACAACGCCAACAAGGCCAACAAGGGCCGCCGTTTGGTGACATTCCAGCCTGGGGATCTAGTGTGGGTGCACCTGAGGAAGGAGAGGTTTCCCAACGAGCGGAAGAGCAAGCTTGCACCGCGAGGAGATGGACCTTTCAAGGTTCTACAGAAGGTGGGCGACAATGCCTACAAGCTGGAGCTTCCCGGAACATATGGCGTGAGTGCTACCTTCAACGTCGCGGATCTCATTCCATATCTTGCCGTGGACGAGGACTTGGATTCGTGGTCGAATCCTTTCCAAGAAGAGAAGGTTGATGCGGGACCATCTTCTACACCGTCATCTACATCTCCGGATGCGCCGATCATACTTGGAGACGGACCGATGACTAGAGCTCAAGCTAAGAAGCTCCAACACGACTCATTCCTCTTTGTGAGTCACTCCTTATTCTCGAGCGCGGTTCAACTCCCGGAGCCACCGATGAAGGCATACATGTGCATTGGAACTCGAATTACCGACGCCGGAAGCCAGCAGCAAGGCGCCTAGGCCAGCAGCCTGGTGCGCAGGCGTGTGGCCATGGTGCGCGGGCGTGTGGCCATGGTGCACGGGCGTGCGCGACTTCGCTGTTGGGAGCGGCCGCCATTGATTTCCATTTGCCGTGTTTAGTTTCCTTTTGATTGTTAACTTAGAAATTTAATGACATATTATTCTAAGTGCTTTATTTTTTTTATTATTTTAATTATTATTTCGGCCAAATAGAATTGTTAGGGTTATATTAGATCGGCCGACCCTTGTAGAACATTCACGTCTTCCATTATTGAAATTTACAGTTCTTGTGTGAAACACATCCGTGAGAAAGTCAATCGATTCATAACATTGCTCATCGATTGCAAATTGGTTATAGATCCTGCTTGGTTTGCTTTGAGTTCGTCAACCTCGCGAGAGCTTGGTGATCCAGGCAAAGACCCCTCCTTGTGCCTCCAAGTTGTCCGCTTGGTTGTGTAAGGTTGTAGATGCGGGCTTTATAATCGTTGGTATTTGGTTCCTACCCCCTTAGGAGGCCTGGGGTCTTTGCCTCGTTCTGTTTTAGTTCGAATCACCCATCTATCAGACTTTAATTCATTACTTTTGTCGAGTTTCTATTGCTGCGTTTTGAGTCTTTGTTCTTGTTCTTGAGTCGTTTGCTTCCGTTCTTGTCTTTGAGTCTTGATTGTCGAAGATCGGGCCACCCTACGGCTAACCCCGTATCATTGTGTATGATACTCATTCTTACACAATATCGTAGAATATTACCCAATTAAAAATTAATAGTGGGTTCCATTTGAGTCATTTGATTTTTACTTTAAAAAAAATTGTAAAAAACAATTTTGATGTAAAAAGCGAATTAAGATACTCATGTTAAGTATCATGGTTGTGAAGTACCAAATATTAAAATGAGGTGGATGGGATGACAAAAGGCAAGTTATGGTACTCAAAATGAGTACCGTGGTTAAAGATGCTCTAAGCAATCTCAATTCTCAAGGCATCATCAAAACCTTCTCACAATTAATCGTGAAAACTATGTCATTGAAAAAACGTAACAAAATTGCAGATTTGTCCAAAAACTGATTTAAAAAATTAAGTCGGCACTTAATTTGCTAGCTATTTTGGGTATACTCAAGCATCCAGTGTGGTTAAAACAACTCGTTCGGATGGCCTTTTGCTTGCGTGGTATATTTTCCTAACTTTGTGTTGGAGTTGTTGTATTAACACAATGTGCTTATTTATATGGATGTAGTACTCTTGCGGATGAATGCCATTTTTTGTTATCTAGCCACATGATATGTATATATGCAATTATGGTCAATTGGGTAGGCATTAGGTTCTATATATTAATCCAACCCCCTAAAAAATTAACATATAAAAAAAATCATGTTAGAATAAACATTGTGAGACAAAAAAAGAATCAAAGTAAATTGTCAGACAAAAAAAATTGGACGGAATCAAAAAGTATAAACAAAATCAATTTATATTTAGATAAGATACACCCCACATCAAGATATTGTCAAACACATTTTTTCCATCCACCTGGAAAACTGGTTGCAAACTTTCAAGTATGAACATGATATAAGTGAAGAAGATGATATAAGCGAAGCCGGAAATTAGGCTAAGGAATTTGCCCACCGAAGCAATGGAAAATCAAAACAAAAATAAATTAAATGGAAAACCCTTCCCTTAGGGAAGCTCAAACTTAATTTTGATGGATCAATACTTACGAATAATGATAGCATGACTGGTTTCGTCATACGAGACAAGGAGGGCCGCCCTATTCATATTAGTTATGGCAAAATTGGTCACCAAACACTGCTAAAGGAGGAGGCCTTGACATTGATACAAGGCATCATACAAATTCTGCAACTAGGCATGAATAAAATACAAATTCAAGGAGATTTCCTTACAGTCATAAACCATATGCAGAATAGGAGTAAATGTCCATGGAAAATCGAATTAATTATTTTCAACATCAAAACTATGTTGTCGAAAGTGAGAGAAGTATCTTTCTTTTACATACCCCGTAATGACATTAGAGTAACTGATAGAGTTGCACACCTTTACCGCTCTGTCAAGAACATCGTCATTCACAATGATATAGGTCTTCAGGATCTTATGTGCAAGGATGCTGTCGGATAGGATCATGCCACCCGGATTCTTTCCTAATAAAAAAAAAGTATAATTGGGGTTTGATTACAGAGAGGAGTTTTTTTTTATTAGGTAATAATTCGGATGGGAATACCCTATTCGAAAGCATCCTGTCGAATGAGGCCTAGAAGACCTGTATCAAGGTATAAATCTGACCCCCGGTAGAGTAGCAAATGTGTGCAACCTTATCCGCTACCCCGTTACCAATACGGGGAATATGGGATATATCAACATTATTTACTCCTTGGAGAAGAGCTTGGATATCTGACATAATCATTTCTATTTCCCATGGACATCCGACTTGTGTACTTAGGTAGCTTGTGATGATTTTTTAGTCTCCTTCTATTATTAGATATGTTATGTTTAAGTCCTTAACTTTTTTCACCCCAAGACGAAGGGCTAGCGCTTCCGTCATAAGGGGGGATTGTCCACCAATAGCATTACCACCAATGCTGATAGAATCGCTACACCAATCCCTGATAATGTATCCAATAGAGTTGTTGGATGTTGAAATAAAGGATCTGTCAAAGATTAACTTGTATTTGCTAGCATGAGGCTTCCTCTAGCGGTAGGCCTTTCTATTGTTTTTAGGGAGATCTTTTTCCCGTTCTATTTCACCAAGCCCTCTTTTTCAATCACGTTCCATCTGCTAGCTTTTTCCAGTTTTCAATATTATCCATGATCAATTTCTTGAAACCCTTTTCCGAGGGGATGTTTTTATTTCTAAAGATAGTTTAATTCCTAAAAAACCATATAGTCCACCATCTGATTGCTATATTTTATCTCTTCTCCATCGGGAGAGTGGAGCCAAATATTTGTAAAATTTGGTCCATGTCTCTATTTTCAGATAGAATAGTGTGAACTCTTTGAGATATTTCTTCGGGAAATTGTTGTTGGAAATTATTGACGGGGCATTCTATGAATAGGTGAATATGATCTTCCGCAAACTGGGTGCAAAAGATACACGTATTTGGCACCGCCACCCCCTTTTGGGATAAACAGGTAGCAGTGGCAAGGCCCTTTTGCTTTATTTTCCATATAAAGTTTTTAACTTTTGGAGGGTCGTGAAGTCTCCAAATCCACGAAAATTCATCCGATGATCTTTGTGATGTGTGGATGAGATTAAATTGTAAGCACTTGACGTTGTGAACCATCCCTTTTTGGCGGGCCACCAATACAGTCTGTCTGCAAATGGGGTGATTGGGAGTACAAAAAGAAGTTTCTCCCTCCACCATTGTCCTCCTATGATGAAATCGCTTACAGAATCATGTGGATTTATGTTATGTTGAGAGTCTATTATGTCCATAAGGGGTTTCGTTGTTACCCAATTGTCTTTCCAAAACATAATTGATTTTCCATCCCCCACTAGCTAGATGAGCCCCGATTTAAACTTCGGCAGCAGAGAACTCGATTTCAACCATTGCCAAGAGGCATTGCCTTTTCTATAATAGGTAAGGATGTGGCTCTCTTTTAAATATTTGTATTGTATGATTTTGATCCAAATATTCTCCTGTTATGCCAGAGTTTTCCATAAGAGTTTTAGTTGGAGTGCTTCGTTCATGTCTCTGGCTTTTCTTATTCCCAATCCTCCACCCTTTTTTTGCTTCAGACGAGTCAGATCGATCTCGGGTCGGACGTTTCAGTTTTGGGTTGTTTCAACTTGGGTTCTTAAATTCGGTTTGTATCATATCAAGTTGGGTCAACTTGGAGTTTGACTAGATTGGATAATTTGGTGAATCAATTATTTTGATGAATATATATATAAGTTTATTGAACAGTAATGCCCAAAATTCTAATGAGAAACCTTTTGAGTTGAGCTAGTGTAGAGAAGAAGAAGTACACAAAAAATTAACCAGAAAAGAGCCGAAGGTTTCTCTATATAAAAAAATTAAATAAGAGATTTCAGACATTAATTAATTTTACATCTCTTATTCCCAAGATAGATAATAATTACGCATGATTGTTTTTTAAACACCCGTCATTAATTTTTCGTTGTACTGTATTCCAGATCATTAATTAGTACTCCATTGCATTTGTAGCACTCCGTAGCTTTTTGATGACTTGGCAAGGTGGTGGAGGAGGGTGGCAGGCTACCACCCCGGTATGCCAAACACCCTCCCTTTTTACCGGGGTGGTAGCCTGCCACCCTGCCCCACCACCTTGCCAAGTCATAAAAAAACTATGGTGTACTGCAAGTGCAATGGAGTACTAATTAATGATCTTATTTTGTTAGTTTTCTTTTCTTCGACTATTTAATTTAATTATTTATATTTCTTTATATTCTTAATGGAGAAAAAATATCATAGTTTTATCATAAATCGAAGTGATGTAATTTCAGAGTTCTTCCCTTCCGGAGTACGCGCGTCACGCGCTGTGAGAAAAAACCCCTTTGCTTCCTCCAAAAGCGATAAAAAGCCTAATGGCGATTACAACTTCTGAATCCCTAAGTTATGGCCTATCTATCTCAAATCCAAAATCCCAGCCTCCTCTATTCTGTGTTAACAATGATTACACTACTTCTACCCCTAATTTCGCAACCGGGTACCAGCAGGGGTCCTGCGATGGCGATTTTCAATTGGAGGGTTGTATGAGTTCTAAGAAAGCGATTTAGTGCGGGATTAGGCATAATCCCCTAATCTTATCTCTGAGTTCCTGGGATTGCTTAAGGTTGATCCAAGGTGCGATGATCGGTGCCGAGATGTCTAATCGGCCTCCTCCTTGGCCTGATTTCCTTTGTACGGATCGTGAATTGGGGGTTTTCTGGGCACTTACGATTGGCCGATCGTACTATGCCGAAGAGGATATCGAAAGGGGGCTCTGCAACATGGATGGTTTCTCAGCCTGCAAACGTGTGTGGATTTGGAAGTGTGATTTTCCTGATCCTTAGAAGTGTGAGTTTTCTGATCTTTCTCCTTCTCTCTTTCAACAAAATTTTTTCTATAAATTCCGCCCTTTGGTTGTGCTTGTTCTGCACACCTCTCTTCTCTTCTCATCTCTTTCTAAGTACTACAGAGCACTTGTTCTAATAAAAGTTCTCCTTGTGTTTTCGGTGATGGCTCCAACAATTGTTGATAAGGGCAAAAGCCCCATGATTGCAGAAGATCCTGCTCCAAAAGTATGCCAAATTGCCATGTCTAAAGGCAAGCCGAAGGGATCTAAACTTGCTGAGGAGACTCCCATCTCCAATGATGGTGGTGACGGGCTTGCTGTGAAGGCCAAGAAGAAATTCAGGAAGTCGACTATGAACACGGAAAAGCTGTTGGCTCTACAAGGCAAAGTGCAGGAGAATATCACTATGCTCCATCAATCATCCATCTTTGCCACCATCATCGGGGACCCTATGGAGGCAAGGGAAGTCGGGAAAAGAATGAGGTATGTTTGGAAATCCCTCTCTGGTGGTTTTCAGCTTATTCCAATTGTAAACAATTGGTTTGAGCTTAGATTTGATTTATCTGAGGATCGGGCTTGGGTTTAGGAAAATCGCCCCTTCCATGTTGCTGGGCAATTGATCATGCTGTGCCCATGGAGGCTGGATTTCGATCCATGGTCTGAATCTGTCACTTTGCTTGATATGTGGATTCGATTTCCTTGCCTGCCGGCTAAGTATGTAAATGAGGAGCTTTTAAGGGATATTGTGAAAACTAACCACTTGGGTGAGATTATTAAGGTGTCGGCTTTCAACGCCAAAGGAGCTTGTTTCAGGTATCCAAGAGTATGTGTCTCGGTGGACATCACCAAGATTGCAGGAAGGGAGATTTTCGTGGTGAATGAACATGGAGAAGTAGAGTCTTTCCCAATGTGGTTTGAGGATTTCCCACAGGGTTGTGGTGGCTATGGTGACAGTGAGCACCTATTTGACGAGTGTCCAAAAAGAAATTCTTGCAACTTGGCTGCTGGCTTTGGTTTGCAACCTCCTGTGATGCCTACATCACCTGTTGAGGAGCCTGCACATGTGCCAGGAGATGGGGAGTGGGTGCGTGTAGCTGCTCGGAGATCCATTGTGCGCCCTCCTCCTATGTTTGGTCACTCCAAGGATGAGCTCCTCAAATGTTTCGGTAAGAATGTTACCATTTCTTCAGACTCCTCCTCCAAATCTCCTGGTGGATCAGCATGCAATGCTTCCTCTGCCACCCATGTATCTGTTGCTGATGTGGTGCTTGCTCCAGAACCAATTTCTATATTGGTGGCCACACTCCTTGCTGTGACTGAGCCAACTATGCTTCCCTTGTCCGAGGCTCCCCCAAGTGATGAGAAACTGAATTATGAGCTTGAATTGCAACCCGATCTTCATCTTCATGCTGCCGACGATGATGATTACCTGGAGTTCGATGAAGACGAATTTATGGAGGAGTGTTTGGTCGACGAGGGGCTTGCTGACCCTGGTCTCACTCAGGCCGACTACGAGGTGATTTTTAGGGATATGCCACCATCCATTGAGTTCAACCTGCCCAACCTTGATGTGCCTGAGCGCCTTGAGCAGTCCCTCTTGGGAGCTTTTGTGGCTCCCTTTGATTCACCAGCTACAGCCAACCGACACTCCCCGGCTGAAGCATCAGGTACTGAGTCTGCGAAGCGGAAGATGAAGATCGAGGAAGGGGATTCAGCATGCTCCACCATGACTCTGATGGGTGGTAGCACCAAAAAGGGGAAGCATGTGTAGGCTGCACAAGAATTGGCACTTGGGAGTCCTCGGTGATGGCTCTGAGTCCCTCCCTGCCATGATGCGAATAAGGCCATTGTTTGGTAAGTCATTTAGGTGTCTAATTTTTAAGCTTGTAGGTTGCCTGTTTCCAGTAGTATGGTGTAAAGTATTGTTAATCTATATTATCAAATGTATGACAATGTCTAGTGCTAGCGATAAGGAATTATGTGAAGGGAAAACTTATCTGTTGAAAATCCAGGATTATGAATGCTTGTATTTGGACTTTTGGAGAAAGCTATTCAGTTATTATAAATATTACTATGATATGTGTACATCTCTGTGTGATTGGATTCATGGTGCAACCTTTGTAAAGAAGATTCGACAGGGACCTAGTTATTGGTTAATAACCAAGAATGGTAATCACATTATAAAAATCACATTCTTAGTTCATGTATATGACTACTCGAGTCAACAGAAATGGTCAGATGAAAAGGGAAAATTCACTCACAGGGTAATAATCATATGTGCACAGATGTGGGTAGTCAGTATGTTGTTTGCATACATGTATAGGGTATATGCTTGGTTTGAGATGAGCAAAACTAATTTGTCCAAGTGTTATGGTCAAGAATCTAAGTTGGAAGGTCCTCTTTTGTATACTGAGTATGATTGTAGCTGCAAGAACTATGGTTTGGTTCTTCTTTCTTACATCTGCTGGCAAAAACCCCAATTTTGGATGACATCTTCCGTCACAAGATCAAACCTGCTGCAAAGTGGATTGGGCAAACCTGTGCTCTGTGTGAACATAAATGAAAATTCTACCGTGCCTAAATCTGCGATTAACCCATCAAAGTATTTTAAGGGACTATCTAGGTGCAAGCTTGTGGTGGTTAAGTGGTTGATTAATGTTATTATTTTATGGAATGATCGACTAAGTTCTGAGATGGTTTGGCATCTCCTTATCCATGGTAATGGTAGTTATCATGGACAAATACATTTATACTGTAAGATTGTCTTAAATGGTGCAAATTGTTTGGGGTATTGTGTATTCTCGGTATGGGAGTCTAGCTTGCTTACAAGTCTGTTCATCTGTGTGATAAAGTCACGAGTGAAGATGAATAGTAATCAAAGACAAAGCCACAAAATAGCTAGGTTGGATTGTGAAGTTAAGAAGTTCAATGATGATGCTAAGACTAGTTGTGTAACTCTCTACGTATGCATTTTGATGAGTGAAGTAAAGCTCAGTGAAAATTATGGGTTAAACAAATTGATTATCACTACCAAGTCGTGGATTGGATTGAGCCTAGACAAATTTACATATTTAGTTACAAGTAGCTTAAACTCATATCATGATAAATGGTTCGGAAAAACTAAAGGGGTCATACAACTAGGAGTTATTATATGTGTAAATATGTTTCTGCTATTAGAAGTTCCACACCCTCGGCTTCTAATGGATCGAACAATTATTAAATGAAAGTCGGGTTTTGGAACATTAGAGGAGTGGGAAAGGGAAATATCTGGTTAGATCTAAAGGCAATGAGGATAAACGACCACATCAATCTAATGGCAATTGTAGAGACCAGAACACGCACAATTCCACAAGAGAAAACCTGGAAAGCTACAGGGTTTAATAATGCCATCTGGTCGATAGGGGAGGATAGAACGGGAGGAATCGGATTATTGTGGAACGAGAATGCTTTCACTAACGAGACAATAGAAGCTGAGGTGATTCTTCCAAGAATAATCCGTGTACAATATAAGTGTAGTGATAAAAACTTTATAGGAGTGATCTTCTTTGTCTATCCACCCCCGCATGAAAGTGACAAAGACGCTTTCTGGTCAGAATTGTCAAATATAATCATCAATGAAACTCTACCGTGCTTAGTCATTGGGGATTTGAACGAAATAAGCAGCACCAATGAGAAGGCTGGTGGAGTGTCAAATAATATATCTAGATATACTAGATTAAACCACTTCAAAGACCAGTGTGCTCTATCTGAAATTCCGTCTTCAGGAAATCAATTCACCTGAAGGAAAAAAAGGGAAGGGGAGGACAATATATGAGAAAAACTTGATCGAGTCCTAGTTCAGCATGAGTTCCTTAGCACCTTTCCAGAGTTAGCTACTTTTAATGGGGCTTTTTCGGGTTCGGATCACTGCCCTATTTCAATCTGCCTAGATTCTGGGCGAAAATTTACTCCACCACCGTTCAAATTTGAGAATATGTGGTTACACAGGATGGACTTTAGGAATATTGTTAAGCAAGCTTGGAGAGTAAGATGTTCGGGGTCTGCAATGTATAGATTAATCTATAAAACAAAAGTTTTGAAAAATAAAACCAAAACTTGGAACAAAAACACCTTTGGGAATGTTTTCCATCAAATACAACTAGTTGAGAATGAGTTGATCGCTTTACAATCTAAAAATTCTCCAAGAACGAGTAAGGAAATAACGGTGGAGAAGCAACTAATTAAGAAAAAAGAACAATTGTTAAAATTTTAAAAAGAGTATTGGGGACAAAGGGCGAAATCTAAGCATATTAAGTTAGCAGACTCTAATACGGGCTATTTTCACAGAATAGCGTTTGGAAGGCGAAATAGGAAGATAATCCGAAGCATCACTTCGGCTTCAAGGACACAAATCTTGGGTGAAGATAATATAAAGGAAGAAGTGAAAAATGATTTTGATAGGCGGTTCTCCAAAGAGCAGATAAATATGAACTTACTTAACTAGTACCTTGAATTAATACCCACGTCTATCATTGAAGAGGAAAATAACAGCCTCAAACAGCAACCGACCAACTGCGAAATAAAGAATGTTGTCTGGGCTTGGGGCAGAAACAAATCCCCAGGCCCGGATGGTATGACAGCTGAATTCTACAAAGCGTACTGGGATATAGTCGGATGTGATGTCATTAAAGCAGTCAAAGCATTTTTTCATTCTGGGAAACTGCTTAGGCAGATCAACCACACATTCATAACACTACTACCCAAGTGTGAAAATCCCTCTAAGACTGCAGACTATAGACCCATTAGCCTATGCTCGACGATATATAAGATAATCTCAAGAATTCTTAATGAGAGACTTAAAAGAGTGATAGGGAAACTAATTCACCCGTTTCAAGGTGCCTTTGTGTCTGATAGAGCCATACAGGATAATATTCTTATTGCACATGAGATTTTCCACTCTTTCAAAACACGGAAAGGAACAGAAGGTTGCCTAGCAATTAAACTTGATATGGAAAAGACATATGATAGAGTTGATTGGACGTTCACGAAGACAGTTTTGAGGAATTCGGGTTTAGTGATCAAGTTATTAGGCTAATCATGGAATGTATTACAACTGTGTCCTTCTCTGTTCTTGTCAACAATGGGCCCACGAAAGTGTTCAAACCTTCGCGAGGGCTGAGACAAGGAGACCCCATGTCCCCATTTTTGTTTATTATTGGTGCAGAAATCCTCGTTAGGAAACTTAATGTGGAATCCAACCTTACTCGTTTTGGTATTGGATTCCGGTTTGGGCATTCAAGTCCAAAAATCCCGTTTCTTGCCTTTGCTGATGATATCATTATCTTCGCTAAAGGCAACCAAACAAGTTGCGAAAGAGTAACTAAAATCATCGACGATTACTGTAATCTCTCTGGCCAAAAAGTGAACTACAATAAATCTGCTTTCCATGCTTCCCTAGGGATACCTTCTGCACGAATTGCTACCATTGAAGGGTGTCTCAATATTGCAAAGCAAGTGAAACTAGACAAGTATCTTGGATGTCCGATTGTCAATGGTAGAGTGAATAAAGATACATTCGAAGAATTAATTGGAAAAGATACATGTCAACTATCAAAATGGAAGGCAGATTCTCTTTCACAACATGGTAGGTCAGTGCTAATAAACTCAAACCTAGCAGCTAAACCACTTTTCGCAATGCAAAGTTTCATGCTTCCTATGTCAATACATTCAACACTTGATAAAGTTAATAGAACTTTTTTCTAGAATAAAGATTTACAGTATAATCCATTAATTGGATGGGGCAGAGTGTGCAGACCTAAAGCGAAAGGAGGAATGGGGCTACGCAAAACAAAAGAAATGAATGAGGCCCTTCAGATGAAACTCATTTGGAAAATTCTGGCGGAACCAGACAATGTTTGGGTAAGAATTATTAACCACAAATATTTAAAATCTGAGTTCATTCTCAATTATGATAAGAGAGGAAATGCTTCATGGCAATGGACACAACTCAGGAAAATCATTAAGCCATTCAAGGAAGGATTAGCATGGTCAGTAGGGGATGGAAAAACGATTAAGTTCTGGAAGGATAAGTGGGCGCCCATTAAGGATATCAATTCAGCTTGCCTTGACCTGACAGGTATTAATAAAGATAAAGTTGTTGAACAATATATCACGAATGGTGTTTGGAACAGGACAAAGCTAGAATCAATTCTGGAATACGAGATGGCACAACAAATTGCAGACATCTCTCTACCGGTAAGTCAAATCCAAGATAGAATGTATTGGTGGCCGGATAAAAAAGGGTGGTTCACAACGTCAAGTGCATATAAATTGAATACAAAATCAATAGATTTGACTAACGACATCAATGCATGGATCTGGAAACTCAACGTCCCACCAAAGATCAAGAATTTTATGTGGAAAGTCTGCCACAATGGACTACCAACCGCTGCCCGACTATCTAGAAGAGGAATTGACATCCCACCTTATTGTGCGGTCTGTGACCATCATGAAGAAGATACTGCTCATCTTCTATTCGGATGCAAGTATTCGTTGTGTTGCCCAAATTTGCCCAATGTAGTAAAAACAAAAATCGGTGATAAGATTAGAGAGTCGAGGAACATTGAATCACTAATGGCCTTCACTGCAGGACTACTTGATGACCAACAAAGAACACGACTGGCTTTTCACCGGTGGACCACCTGGTTATGTCGGAATAAATTAATCTTCCAACAACAAAAGCTTCCGAATACGGAGGGATTCCTACAAATGGTTAATTCATTCTTCACCGAATGGGAAAAGGCAGACAGATTCATAGAAGGGGAAAACACTGCTATCAGAAACAACGGAAATAGGATACCAAATAATATAAGGACAAAGCAAAAAGGCAAATGGAAAATGCCACCTCCGGGTAAATGGAAACTAAATTTCGACGGATCAGCGTCCGGCCACAGACAAAGCTCTGTAGGGTATATTATCCGTGACAATAAGGGTGATGTCTCTGCCATAGGGGGAAAAATCATTGGGCTACACAAACCATTAATCTCTGAAGCACTAGCACTGAGAGAGGGAATCCTCAGGGCCCGCGAAATGAGAATACCCAGTCTCGTTATTGAAGGCGACTCCCTAATAATCATAGACCATCTAAGATCCAAAACGAAATGTCCTTGGGAAATAGAGCTAATAATGTCTGATATTAGCTCTCTCACTTATGGGTTCTGGGAAGTGTCGTTCTCCCGCGTCCTTCGTAGTGGTAACGCTGTAGCAGATAAGGTTGCACACCTTGCTCTTGTTGCCCCCAACAAATGTTTTCACAATGATCCAGGTCTTCTTGACCTCATCCGTAAGGATGCTATCGGGTAGCATTATGCTCCCGAATTCTTACCCAATCAAAAAAAAATAATCGAAGTGATGTTATCTTAAAATAACATCAATTAAAATCAAAATCCCCTCATGGGAGGCTAGTGACAGGCTAATCTGGGGGCTAAATGCGGATGGTCAATTTACGACCAAATCGGTCAAACAAATCATAAACACTCCTAATCAGGATGAACAAAGTGGAAAATGAATTTGGAAATTAAACCTCCCTCCCCGTGTTAAGAATCTCATATGGAAAATAGCACAAGATGGATTAGCGACAAAAGAAAGGTTAAACCGTTATTTCAATAGAGTTCCCTCCCAATGTTGCCTTTGCAACGACAAAGAGGAAGATAACGATCATCTGTTTCATCACTGCTCTATAACCAAGAGAATTATAGCGGCCTACGAGCAACTAACAGACAAATCGGTAAACTATAATAGTGATCATATCACTTCTATTAAGGAACTTTTACAAACAAAACCACTTACACCAAATTTTAAGGACCTTTGTTTCATTTGGCAAGCAATTTGGGAAACTAGGAACAATGTCATTTTTAAGAACAAAAAGGTTGAATCAATTTCACAAATTGCTACTAGATCTTTTGTTCAGGTGAGAGACTCTCTGAATGCCAATCCTAATAAAAGCTCAAAACAAGAAAGACGGCGGATTGTTATCCGATGGAAAAAACCGCCTAGGGCCACTTACAAGATTAATGTAGATGGCTCAACCAAACCTACTGGTAGCTGCCAAGTAGGTGGGATTCTCAGGGACTGTGATGGAAATGTGACTGATATTTTTCAACAGCAGGTCAATAGTGGTTCAGCTATCCAAACCGAAGCAGCTGCATTTTTGTGCAGGTACAAAAATGGCTTTGAGAAAAGGTCTACGCAGAGTCATAATTGAAGGTGATTGTCTGGAAAAAATCAAGGTTATAAATGGCGACACAAGACCTAGATGGGAAATTTGGTGGCAGATCGAGTTAATCAAGAAGATGCAAGCGGATTTTGAGCACATAGAGTTCAAGCATTGCTTCCGTGGAGCTAATGGGGCAGCAGATTACATAGCTAGATCTAATGTCAGTTGTAAAATGGATAATCTCCCTTATAACAGGGATTTCTGTAACATCATCCGAAAGGATGACCAGAGTGGCGTTCTGTCTTAAGAACCACCCCCTTTTTCCCTACTAAAAAAAACAAACAAAAAACATCAATTAATTTATAATTATCATATTATATAGAAATCGTTATACTACTTTAATTTAAAACGACATTGTATATATACAATCGTTCCCCCACTAAAAAATTTCTGCTTCGTCCCTGCTTATATATAGAACCTCCTTTATCAATGATACTTAATTATGTAACTTATATACTCCCTCCGTTCACAATTATAAGTCGTTTGACTTTCTGACACGTTTTTTTAAGGAGCTAAAGACTATATAAAATATTAATTTTTTTATTAAAATTTTAAAATAATATTAGAATTAATATTAATAAGTATAATATTATTTTTGAAAAATAATAAAAAAGTTCATATTTTATATATTTTTTTACCTCTTTAAAAAACGTGTCAGAAAGCTAAACGATTTATATTTATGAACGGAGGGAGTAGATAAAATATGTAACTTAATTACATGGTCAGATAAAGATGAATCCATGTTTAAGACCTTTATCAATGTAAAGGTTAAATTTATATGTTTTTCCTTTATTATTTAAGTATTTATATTTATTTGACTACCTTTATATACAATTACAAACTCACCCGTTAGGGTAGATAAAATCCCGAAAGGGCTCGATTAAAATCTCGAAAGGGTTTTCAGGTGCTTGGTTCTTGGGTGGTTCTCGTCTGCTCTTCTGGTTGATCTCGACGTTCCTTTTCGTAGTTGGGGCTCTGGCGTCTCGGAGTCGGGTCTGGCTGGGGTCGTGGCAGTGTGCATCGAGGCGTCTCCGTGATCCGGAAATTTCCTTGGAGGTTCGTCTTCACTGCCTACAGGGACTCCTGATGTACCGCTGGCCAGCGGTGTTGCTGTTTAGTGGCGCTTGGCTTCGGTTCTTAGTCTATGTTGTCCCCAACGTATTAGGTTTAGGTTTGATAGGTCGCTCGGAATTGTATGTTTTTGCACTGCCTGATTTGCACCTTTTGTTATTTTTATTGTATGATTGACGGTTTACCGTCTGCCGACTTTGTCGGCCACTCGAGGTGTCGGGCTTCTCCGACCCTCGAATTCTTACCTTATCAAAATATATATATATATATATATATATATATATATATATATATATATATATATATATATATATATATATATATATATATATATATATATATATATATATATATATATATATATATATTTGTTTGTTTGTTTGTTTGTGTGTTTGTTTGTGTGTGTGTGTGTGTGTGTGTGAACCACTAAACCCATATTCAAATGCTTTTTTTTGGGAAACAGGAAAACAATTAGAATAAATAAACAGAAACACCGTTATCCATCCTAGAGCGTTCTTGTGGACGAGAACACGCAGTTCTTGACCATTCTCCAAACTTCCGTCGGCATGGATATTGTAAGCCAGACGTGCAATCCTATCGGCCACAGTATTAGCTTCCCTGAAAATATGACGAACACCAGTATTAGTGTCCCTGTATTGCACTATTGCTTTTTATGACCTAAATACATACAGATTATATTAAAAATAAAATAAAATACGTAGTACATTACTTTACTACTCCAGTAATAATGTAATTTTTTAAATTAGTGTCATTGGAACTCTACAAACTGGAAAGGATTTTTTTTTGGGTGATTTTGGTTGATAGACTATTTTGAATATTCAATTGGGTACTTAGACCCCAAACTAATTTAATTAGTTTTGGTAGACCTCATCCAAATAGGGGTCAATGGTCAACGTTGACCAACCAGTTTGGTTTTTTTTTATGCCATTTTTTTTTATCATTTTAATACCAAAATTTTATTATATTTTGTTTTCACTTTGATGCCACTTTTCTAATGAAATGATTGGATGACAATTTTTTAATGCCACTTTTTTTAAACCTTGATGACATTTTTTGTTTACTGTAATGTCACGTTGACCAATGATGCTATTTTTTTTTACTGTTAACGAATGATGCCACTTTTTTTTATGTTAATTTTGTGATGATATTTTTTTACCGTGATGCCATATTTTTTATGATATTTTTTCAAAGTAGTATTTTGATGATATTTTTTCAGAGTAGTATTTTTATGACATTTTTTCCTTTAATACAACTTTTTCAAAATGGTGTTTTGATGTCATTTTTATAATGATCTGATGCCACTTTTTTAATCAAATCGATTGATGCCACATGTTTTTAATTTAATCAATTGTATATCGATTTATTTTCATCGATTATACTTTAATTTACTGATGACACGTTTGTGATTACACTTCATTGATGCAATCACTTGTGGTGACATGTTCATTAAATTTTTATTCATTGATGACATTTGTTATTACGCTTCATTAATCACAATTGTTTATGGTGGCAATTTTATATAATTGATGACATAAGAGCTTAAAGCGTGGAATCAAAATATTGTCACCTTATTGCACATATAAACATCTATTATAACATGGCATCAACTCAAAAATATGCATCAATTATTGCCTACTGTAAAAAAAAAAACTCAAAAACATGCATCAATGTAAGTAATATAATATGGAATCAATAAAATCAATGCAAGGTGACATCAATGTAACAATCCAAGAATTATATAAAAATATAATATCAAACAATCTCTTTTCATATCTCACAATCAATATACAACGTGCAACTAATAATCTATCATCAAGAAGCTCTCTTCATCAACAAAATTAGATCGAACCGTTTGCTCTAGTAGCTGAATTTGCTTTTTGAATTTGTGACCTACACAAGAAGTAAAAGCAATGATTAAATCATGGATTATAATTAAGTAGCTAATATGCAATTGCCAATCAACCGGTTCGATTCATAAACAATCTAAAAAACTGGCCCTGACCATCCAAGAGTGTTTTCAGCTATGCTGATTAAAATTACAAGCCAACTCCATTGCATCAAATAAACTTTCAAATAACCAAAGGACCGCATGATTTGAAGTCTATTTATTAACATTCATATTCTGGAAAAGGGAAAAAAAAACACAATTTTCATAAATATGAACAATGAACAACTCAAGCAAGAAGAAAGTGGGAAGAAAATGGACCCAATTCTAGAATTTGATCAAGTCTACACTTGATAAAGAAAAATGAAAGGTGGTGATGCAAAATGAATGACGAGCACTTCATGGAATTCTATTTCTATCTACACGTTGAACAATTAATTCTTATTCTGCTTCTATAATAAACTAGTATGTGTAATGTATAGTGCCTTCCTTCATCTCCTTTCATTGCCATAGAAGCAACATGGTTTTATAAAACAATTTCTTACTTATTGGATAAGACGATTGTTAATAACTAATACGGTGGAATAACCATAATAATGAAATGCTTCTCAGCAAGCAACATGTATAAATCCTTATCAACAACTTTGTTTCTTAAACATGGTTTCAAAGTTCGCATCTGAGGCAATATGTTCAATTTCGTGGCCATTTTGCAAAATCGTGACTATTTCACAAATGCTTCTTACTTATTGGATAAGACGATTGTTAATAACTTTTTTTTATATTGCGTCTATTTCACTAAATTGTCCCAAATCATGACTATTTCACAAATTATGTCCAATTTCGTGGGCCATTATATGATTGTATACACTATTACCTGTCTTTGTGGCCAAACCCGAAGCAAGCTGGCCCACATCAACCGCAGCCCCACCTCAATCTCTCATTCTCCCGCAAGCTACAGGCGCCCAGATTTATTTTTCAAAAATCATTTTCTTTCAGAAACGTATACACAGAAACGTATACACAAGTGATCTTCTTGCCTTATTTGCAAGCACACAATCCGACAATCACGGGATTTGATTTTGTAAGATATGAAGGTCACGCTGCAACCTTCCCTTAGACCTCTTACGCTTATTCTAAATCTCTCTCAGTCATCCTCTTCACCAGCCCCAAAGAACTCATCGCCACACACGATCTCCGTTCGTTCCGATCGTGCTCGATCACGAATCCGGCGACAACAGAGCCTACGACCACAACCACAGGTCTCCTTCAACACCCAGGAGACGACCTTGAAAGCCCCTACACAGCAGCTCGTCGGGAAGTGGCCGGAATTGCCGCCGGAAGTTGCTGCCGAACAGTGTTCGACAGCCCACCTGTCGGGCCTTTCCACCGCCACCACAGTGCTCCGAAGCCTTCTATTTCAACATATACGTGCTCTCTGCATCACCGACTATCGACCCCAACTTTTCCTCTTGCCCAGAAACATTTAGAGGCACTCACACTACAGCCCCGAAGTTGACTGGTGAGCAGTTTTTCTGTAGTGCAGAAAAACGGGTTTTGTGTTCGTTTTTCTTTCTTTCCTTCAATCCAAGGGCTGTTGACTCATAAAAATCCTTCCTTTACAGATCCATACCATACCAAGGGATTGTCGACTCGAAACTTGGACGTTTTCGAGTCCCGTTTGGGTAAGATCCGCTCCGTTCCTCGCGTTTTCTCGAGTTTTGATTGAGCCGACGACCTTACACTAATCTTTATGTCATCTTGAATCAGTTGGCATTCATTTACGCTCCTGAGATTTGCTTGGTTTCAGATTTAGGTTTCTTTCGGAAGAAATCAAGGGTAAGTTTTCACTTTTTAAAAGTTACGGGGCCGTTTCCGTAATTTATGAAAAGTTACTGTAAAATCTCAGGTAGCTTATCAAATTATTATACTCAGCCTCGTTGACCATTTCTTTGAGTTAAGGCAAGTGGTTTGGTCCAATTAGTGCATTTCTGCAATTTCGTGCCTTTATCAAATATTATCTTGTTTTTCGTGTCTTTTATTCCATGCTATGAATTTGTGATAAATATGCAAGTTAGATCTGTTTATTGCTATTTATCAACTCCTTAATCTCACATAGCATGACAACTCGGGTAATTATAATTTGTTCCCATGACTTGAGAAAATTATACTAAATGCCCGAACTTCCCCAAAGCATGATTTGCCCATTTTGTTCCCTTCATGCAAGTTAAGTATGGTATATTAATTGTCTTGAACATCCATGCTTGTCATTTATATTATTTTGTGCACCTTATAGTTTTAAAGTGCACAACATGCCTTTTGTGGTCACCTATGATGGAATTGTGAATTAATGTTATTGTGTATTGTGTATTACTATCGTAGTATTATTATTGTTGAGTTGTGTTAAATAAATGAAAAATGGTAAAGTCGGGTCAAGGTTGAGTATACCTTGCTCTATAAACTTCTCATGAGATGCCCCTTCGAAATTGCAAATCTCTCGAATGGGTACATCTACCTACGGGTAGTAGGTCGTCTGCCCGTTATATGCGGCCGAGACCGGTATCACTTGTCCTAAGTAAATGATAACGTTGTGTATAATTGTATTATTACTATGGTGATGTACATTATTTTATTAGGTGACCCATTTTCAGTGACATTATATCATATTCTTTCCGTACTCGGAATATGATTCCTTAGGATCTTCGGATCCGCATCCCATTCAAACACTCGGTCCTTTTTTTATCATCCTGTTATTTTATTTTATTTTAATTTATTTCAACGAGTCAGGTTCCACATAAATATTTACTCCTAATTTATATTTCTAGTCTACAAGCACCAATACCCTTTTATGGTCAATGGGTGGTAGACGGAGTCTTGGACATTTTACTTTCTGCCATTTGCTAGTCGTGAAAAGACTAACCGTCCTATTTTTCTTTCCTTGGACGACTGGGGTCCCTGGTTTGCATACTATACCTCATCCACTAATCCGCAGGTTTAGGTAAACGGTCTTGAGGCGCCGAAGAATAAAGAAGTCTAATATTTTTGTTCAAGTTTTGTTTTAAGGTATAAATTCCTAAAATTTATTGTATTAAAGTTTATTATTTCCGTTGTAACTCTTTTAACTATATTTCCGCTGCTATTATTTAAACTAATTAAATATTAAGATTGGACCCGTTACTTTGGGTTACTTTATTTTACATGATTGATTTTTATTTAAGTCTTCCGCTAATTTCATATCTATTATAATTTACTTTATATCATCTTGTTTATTGGAGTATGGTTGCATGTCCCTATAAGCCTAAGGCGGTTACAAAGACATTAAAGTCTGAGTAATTGCTGGCGCTGCAACATCTCTTCAGTGTTCTAAGAAGGGGTGTTACAAGGGGGCTCCTAAATCTGCGTTACCAGAAACTCAATCAAAGGCAAGCGTGTGCCTGAGAGGAGAATAACATAAGAGGAGAGGAGAGAGTGGGAGAGGACAAACCCTAGGAGCATCGAGGGGATGGGCGAAGGGGAGATTAACCCTTGCGAGCGGCGGAGCTTCGAGCTTCGAGATCGCCCAATCTTCAGATTCTGAGAGGAAGAGAGAGAGGAGTCGCCCAAATCTTCATATCTGCTGGTAAATGAAGGAGAAGAGTGGGAAGGATCTGTATACTGAATAAACGATTAATAAGGTTTACGCCAGCTAAAAAACAATTAATGGGCCTAACTACCTAATGAAGCATGCTTAAAGGTCTAAATCACCAAATTCCCTCTTTTTTTTTTGGTAAATAAATTATTATTTTATAGCTCATTTAATTGTCAACTAAGATGTCACATGGTGGTAGATAGGGCTGTGCATAAACGAATACCTGACACGACACAGTTAACCGTGTCGGGTATCCGAAACCGTTAACGTCAAAAAGGTCGATCCGAACACGATCCGATTACTACCGGATACCCGACACGAAAACCTAAACGGTTTCGTGTCGGATATCCGTGTAACCCGAAACGAACCGTTTGCAAGGAGGAAGAGAGAACGAAAAGCACATTACGACAAGTCAAACCGCTCAAATCCATTTACTTGGACGGAATGCAACAAATTACATGAATCAATCGAAGAACAAGAGAAAAATAAATATGTATATCGCATAACAAAACAATCATATTCAGGGGTATTGGGTCATCACTGACTCACCAGGGCGTCGGAGATGGTTGGAAGAATCCAGATCTAGATGAATATTGGCTAAATCTGGAGATTTAGAGAGGATAGAGAGAGAGGAGAGAGTTCAATCGTCCTTATCGCCGACCTATATAGTTTATAGTTTAACACCGCTCGGTATTGGGTCGTCACCGACTCACAGGCCGCCGGAGATTACTGGGAGAAGCCAGATTTGGATACTTGGAGAGGATTGAAAGAGAGTCACCAATCGGCAACTCACTAGGCCGTCAATTAGGCTACCGTCAACTCGTTAGGCCGCTGGAAATAGTTGGGAGAAGCCGCATCCGGAGACTTGGAGAGGATTGACGGAGAGAGACCTTCTATCGCCATTCACTTCTGTTGTGAGCTGAATTTGCCATATTTTACAGTAACTTTAATATCGTTTTCTGCATACTTTGCATACATTTGGGTTAGCTAGTACAGAATCTATGTAGTTTATGTTTATTTGCCAAATTATGGAATCTACACCAGTTTCTGTTTAAATTCGCAGAATTCGAGACGTTTTACAGCAATTCTAAGGAAGGTCAGAAAAGCTAGGAAAACAACTACAGAAGTCCAGAATCCGAGAGTACAGAACCAGGACAAACCGAGCTAAAGCCAGGGCTACTCTATGTCGAGTACATCTTACTCGATGTCGAATAGAGAGCCCAGGCGGACTTGGTCGACAAAGCCTGTTCGAGAAAGCTGAGCCAGACCAACCCGACTCCCGGAAAACAACCCGATCTCGACAAGCCCTAGTCGAGATCGATGACACCTCAGCGCCACACCCGGAGTCGACGAGAAGAGGAGACAAGCCGAGGACGAAGACGACCAGGCAGCATTCGCTGCCAGCGAGCCACTAGCTGCCGCGGAAAACCTCGCTGCCAGCGGGATGCACCAAGACGACGGAGCTCGCCAACTCGATCCAGCGAAAGGGGTGCCTCGCACCTGCGGATCGACGAACTCGCTGCAGCGGAAGAAGCGGCTCGCGGAAGCGGAAAGGAAGAACCCAACTCGATGTCGATGAGCCCTTATCGAGATCGACTAGACTTGTGAGCCAAGTCCGAGCCACATCGAGCACCGGCTAGCCGAGACAACGAAGCTGAGCCAGTCGACAACACTCCTACTCGATGTCGACAAGACCCTAGTCGACATCGACGACGAATCCAGAAGTTGTGTGACGTGGCTTGACGAATCCTACTCGGTGTGGGATTACTTGGGCTCGAAGAAGGCCGAGAATCTATCCAATCTATCAAGATACATCATGGAAGAGAGTTTTATCCACTTGAGACAATTTAGATATATTTAGATTTAATTTCTTTATCGCTTTTATTTATCCTTAAGCATTTTAGATATAGTTTTAGATATAGATATAGATATTCTATCCTTGAGTAGCAAGGAATAAAAGGCTATAAATAAAGCCCATGGGACTGATTTTAAAGGAATTCAATTTCAGTTAGAGAGGTAGTTCCAAAGAGACGGTTTAGGGAGTTCAGAGGTTTTAGGGTTTTGGCGTTCAACGAGAGTTGGATCGCCGGAATTGTAAAGTCTTTGAATTTAGTTTAATGCAAGTTATTTCCTTTCAATCAATGTCTGAGTTTGCGATGAGGCGTGAGTAGTCCACCCACTTCTAGGGTTGGGGCGAGCCCAACGATAGCCATGCGTGCTTGAGGTAAAGATCCGACCTTTATCATGTTTTGAGCATTTTCCTACTTGTTTATGTGTTTATTACCCGTCTAATGGAGATCATGTTACCAACTTGGATTATAAACATAAAATTAGTAGAGACAATTAGGGTTTCTTGAGAGAGTTGTCTAATTGTTGGAAAAGGCAAAAGCTTAGTCCTTTGATGCGATTTACATGATAATTTGTTTGGTTCTGCCTTATGCATGCTTGGTTATCGTTGTTGCAAACCCCAATCTTGGAAGCTTTTTATATTAAGTTTAGTTCGAAGTCCCAAAGCAAATTGTTTTTACTTTCTTTCGTTTCGTTTTAATTTCTGCCCTCATCGATCTCGACTACTGATTTTCGACCCAAAGTCGCTGTAGCTTACTTGTGCAGGTACTCGACTAGACGAAGCGAAGTCGAGTAAGACTCTACTCGACATCGAGTAGGCCTTGTCGACATCGACGAGCCCCTGTGACTACCGCTGCGCTGTGTTCGACTGTGCCTAACCCCTGTCGACTAACCCTTAGTCGAGGTCGAGTACCACTGTTGTCGACGTTCGTGAGATTCCATCGCTGCCTAGGATCCGCTGACACGCTTCCTCGTGGATCGATCCTGACTTCCCGCTGCTGCATCAGGAGGAGGTCTTGTAATTATTTACAAGGGACAGAATCTGGTTTGCTATGATTTATTTATATTTTATTATTGCAAGTCTCGATTTCCTCCTATACAACAAATTGGCGTCGTTGCCGGGGAAGCTATCATTCGCGCCTTAGGTAGTTAAATCTCACATCTGCTTTGAGTTATTATACAGGTGTATGCGCCGTTCTGGTCTACCACCTGAGTTTGACGCCTTAGACGAACCAGAGCGTTACCTACACATCCACTCTAAACTCAAAAGGATCATGGCGGCCGTTGAAACACAAGAGCAAATGATCGAAAGGCTTACAAGGGAACTAGCCGCAAAGGATACCATTATCGCCAATGAAAGGGCGGCGAGGGAACAAGAAGTTGAGCGCGCAAGGCAAGCAGAAGCTGAGCTTGCCCAATATCCAACTACTGCTGAGGATTATATGCATCCAGCTCTCGTGGTGCCTGAATCGGCGATTCTAATCACTGATAACTCTTTTGAAATTCGCACTCAATTTTTGATAGAGCTTAAAAATAATGCTTTTTATGGCAAATTTAATGAGTGCCCTCTAGAACATATTACTAACTTCCATGATATGTGTCGTACTCTTGCCGAAGGTACAACTCTGGAATATGTCAAGATGAAATCTTTTCGCTGGTCGCTCGCTGGACCTGCACTGAAGTGGCTTGAAGGACTGAAGCCGAGATCTCTCACCACCTGGGCCCAAGTAGAGCAAGAGTTCCTGAACAAATACTTCCCACCCGCCAAAACAGCACTTCTCCGTCAGAAAATCACCGCCTTCAAACAGAAGCAAGGGGAACCGCTGGCAAAGGCATGGGAACGCTACAAAGAACTACTGCGATCTTGCCCCACTCATGGACAACCACCCTACGTCATTCAGGAGATCTTCTTCAACTCTCTTGATCAAATCACTAAGGATAGGATCAACCATTATACTCGTTATGAGTATCTGACGATGCCACCAAGCGACGCATGGGGTGTGCTAGAAAAGCTCACTAACTACGACAACAAATATAGGGCTCCTACAAACTATGAGGAGAACTCCTACGCCAGGCCAGCACCATCAATGCCACTCTATGAACCAGCAAAGGAGATTGACCCAGATGTCAGGGAGCAGTTCTACAGAGACCAGAATCGCAAGCTCCTCAAGCAAGTCAAATATCTATCTGTCAACCAGTCTTGCATCGAATGCGGATCACAGCGGCACACCACTACTGAGTGCCCACACACTGAGAAAGTCAGGATGGCAGAAACACATGAAGAGGCAGCCTACGCTAGGGGTCCAAATCGACACATGGGAGATCAAAGGTTCTATCAACCACAGTGGAACCAAGGCCCTCCTAGGAATCCCCCACCATACAGAGCTCCAGGACATCCAGAGAGGGATCAAAAGAAGGATGATCTGCAGCTGATCCTTGAGGAGATGCGTCGGAATCAGGGCACCATCAACAACCAATTCCAGAACATCACTATAAAATTTGGAGAATTAGACATCTGGAAAAGGGATATAGAGACGCAGATGGGTCAGATCGCTGCACAGATCCCACGACCGTCCGGACAACTCCCTGGGCAAACAGAACCAAATCCTAAAGGGAAGATCGGACACGTCGCAGCTATCAAACTCAGGAGTGGACATCAATTACACGAGCCAGAGGTCGGAAAACAGCAAAGCAAGGCGAAGCAGCAACTCGATCTCGAGGAAGGTGTACTCGACATCGACAAGCCGCTACTCGACACAGACCAGAAGCTGAGCTCGGACTCCGCTGCGCAGACCAGCAACTCCAGGTCGACCACCCTACTCGATGTCGAGGAGCCCGTGGTCGAAGTCGAGGAGCAGCATCTAGCCGACGTCGACGACTCCGTAGCACCTCCGACGGCTGATCAGGCTCCGAAACTGAAAAAGCCACTGCCTTTCCCTTCAAAAGCACAGAAAGATCCCATTGCAGGTAGGTTTACCAGATTTGTTAATATGCTGCAAGAACTAAATGTTTCTATTCCTTTTACAGAAGTCCTGCAGGAGATGCCTGGATATGTCAAATTTCTCAAGGAAATCCTAAGCAAAAAGCGATCCATCTCAGAGATCGCAGGCGAATGCAAAGTACTCCACTTCCCTGAAAAGTGACCTGACCCTGGTAAGTTTTCTGTTACTGTGGGTTTTGGACAATATAAATATGATTCTCTATGCGATTTAGGAGCAAGTGTGAGCATCATCCCTTTATCAATCTGGCGGAAAGTAAAGATAGGATGCATAGAACCTGTGGATGTCAAGCTATACATGGCAAACAATACAGTAGTCATCCCTACAGTTATAGTTGAGAACGTCCCGGTCCAGGTTGGTAAATTCTTTGTTCCAGCTGATTTCCTTATCATTGACTGTGCTGAAGATCCTACTAGCCCTATTATTCTTGGTAGACCATTCTTAGCTACTGCAGATGCCAAAATAAGTGTCAAGAATAGATCGCTCACCTTCACCATAGGCGATGAGGTTTTGGATTTCTCTTTTGGCCCTGCAAAAGAGGAAATTTCATGGCTAGAGGTGAAAAGCATCAGCAACCACGGGACCAAGCAAACAGCGAGGGAAGGTGCTGACGTTGTACTCGAGATCGAAAAGCCCAACTCGATCTCGACAAGAGACGTACTCGATGTCGACAAGACTTTGTCTACCTCGACAACTACTGCAAAGCCAGAAACTTGCCAGGAGCCTAAGTATGGGGTCCTTGTACTCGAAGTCGACCAGCTGTACTCGATGTCGACTAGCCCCAAGCCCAAAGATTCCTGTTTTGGGTCCGAAAAGGCATGTTCAGGTATGAATCCTACTCCTCCTCAGTCCATAAAGAAAATTATAAATGATTTAAGGGGAGATAAGGCACCATGGCAAGAGAATCTGCGAAAACTGAGATCTGGAAGGAAAAGGGAGAAAGAAAAGGGAGATGATGCAAGCAACAACCTGTCAGCTGAGCTTGCATACTACCAGCAGGACCTAGATGATCCAGGAGAAGGGCCAAGCATGAGCGGGCCCCACAATAAGGGTCCTTGAGCGCAAATGGAGAAGTCGGCCCAGCGACTCTAAATCTAGAGCATGTATATAAAACTTTATGAATTTTTGGGACTTTTTGAACTTTTTGTTTTTGGTTTTTGTTTTTGGTTTTAGGATTTTATGTCTTTTAGAATGTTTTATGTGGATAGTCTTGTTTTGTGTGCAATCTAACACTTTTAGGTCGGCAAGCATAAAAGGATCGCGAAAAGTGGAGTAAGAAGTCCCTGAAAAACAGTCAAAATCGACGAAGGCCAAGTCGACGGCGACAAGGAGGAGCAGCCCAGACACTACTCGATCTCGAGTAGGCCAACTCGACATCGACAAGCCCAGACGCTCCTCGACTTCAGAAAACCACTAGACGCAGACGAGGCTCCTCGAGATCGACTACCATGTACTCGAGATCGACAAGCCTACCTCTACTCGACATGCACTAATCCGCCTTCCTCGATGTTTTATCCTGTGAGTTCCTTCCTTTACTCTTGTTTTTATTTAATTTTTATACAGTGGGGACACTGTAAATTTTAAGTATGGGGTGGGGGAAGGGCTTACTTTATGCATATTTGCTATATTGTGACATTATGTGTTCATGCTTAGAATTTATTTCTTGAATTGCTACATGGCTATTTCGGAATGCATTATTTATTTATGTGCTTATATGCATGTTTTCCAAAAAAAGTTTGAAAAATGACCCCCATTGAAATTTTTTGAATAATGTCATGGAAGCTTATATTGAACTCGACGATGCAAAATTGGATTCATTAGAGATATAGCATGAAATTGCCTAGTAAAGGGAAGTCATAATGAAGTGCATATTTTTATGGAAACCATAAAAGGAGGTAAAATTTGAAGTTGCTTTTGACATGTTGCATGATAAGATGATGGAGGACTTTATATTTCCATATAATGCTCATTGTTTGAAATCCTAGCCATACCTATGCTTATGCATCACAAAAGCCATAATATGCCTTATTTCAATTATTGCTCCACATAACCTAAACATTTGCTATTCTTTACCTTATCCGGGGATTATGTTGAGAATGATGTTACATTATGGAGATGTTATATGGTGTTTGTTTGGAAGGAAATTGTTTGAAATATATGGAAAATTTAATGAGTGAAAGAAAATCCAATCACCTCAGGAAATAAAGGTAGATTGACCCTGCTCTCTGAGATAATAGTTTGGAGAGATGGGACACATTGTGAGGAGTCCAAAGCACTAAGTATCCGGGGCCATTCATGACACCCATGTTTGCGACTCGCGAGAAGGCAGTGCTGAGGTCAGAGAGGTAAAAGCATTATTGTTGATAAAAGCATTATGAAAGGTGATGAATATTATGGAGAAGGAATGTGGAAATTCAAATTTTGGAAATACTCCATTTCCCCGGATCATTAACACCACATTGCCAGAAACTGCCCACCTTTTAGCCTTTTACCAAATCTACTCCTCATTTGAGCTTAAATTGAAGTCCTCTTGATTATCAATGCTTTGTCACTAATGAATGTTTTTGCTTAACCCTCCTTTCGTGAGTAGATGTTGCTTTGATATAATTGCACATGCATGGATTTGTGACACTAGTACCTTTTCAAGGATGGTAATTGACTGCTGGGTTATATAAGAATGAATCTGATATGTTGAGAGTTTTGATTTCTTCCCCTGAATAACAGATAAAGGTATTGCTTGAGGACAAGCAAGCTTAAGTATGGGGTGTTTGTTGTGAGCTGAATTTGCCATATTTTACAGTAACTTTAATATCGTTTTCTGCATACTTTGCATACATTTGGGTTAGCTAGTACAGAATATGTTTAATTGCCAAATTATGGAATCTACATCAGTTTCTGTTTAAATTCGCAGAATTCGAGACGTTTTACAGCAATTCTAAGGAAGGTCAGAAAAGCTCGGAAAACAACTACAGAAGTCCAGAATCCGAGAGTACAGAACCAGGACAAACCGAGCTAAAGCCAGGGCTACTCTATGTCGAGTACATCTTACTCGATGTCGAGTAGAGAGCCCAGGCGGACTTGGTCGACAAAGCCTGTTCGAGAAAGCTGAGCCAGACCAACCCGACTCTCGGAAAGCAACCCGATCTCGACAAGCCCTAGTCGAGATCGATGACACCTCAGCGCCACACCCGGAGTCGACGAGAAGAGGAGACAAGCTGAGGACGAAGACGACCAGGCAGCATTTGCTGCCAGCGACTAGACTCGCTGCAGCGAGCCACTCGCTGCCGCGGAAAACCTCGCTGCCAGCGGGATGCACCAAGACGATGGAGCTCGCCAACTCGCTCCAGCGAAAGGGGTGCCTCGCACCTGCGGATCGACGAACTCGCTGCAGCGGAAGAAGCGGCTCGCGGAAGCGGAAAGGAAAAACCCAACTCGATGTCGATGAGCCCTTATCGAGATCGACTAGACCCGTGAGCCAAGTCCGAGCCACATCGAGCACCAGCTAGCCGAGACGACGAAGCTGGGCCAGTCGACAACACTCCTACTCGATGTCGACAAGACCCTAGTCGACATCGACGACGAATCCAGAAGCTGTGTGACGTGGCTTGACGAATCCTACTCGGTGTGGGATTACTTGGGCTCGAAGAAGGCCGAGAATCTATCCAATCTATCAAGATACATCATGGAAGAGAGTTTTATCCACTTGAGACAATTTAGATATATTTAGATTTAATTTCTTTATCGCTTTTATTTATCCTTAAGCATTTTAGATATAGTTTTAGATATAGATATAGATATTCTATCCTTGAGTAGCAAGGAATAGAAGGCTATAAATAAAGCCCATGGGGCTGATTTTAAAGGAATTCAATTTCAGTTAGAGAGGTAGTTCCAAAGAGACGGTTTAGGGAGTTCAGAGGTTTTAGGGTTTTGGCGTTCAACGAGAGTTGGATCGCCGGGATTGTAAAGTCTTTGAATTTAGTTTAATGCAAGTTATTTCCTTTCAATCAATGTCTGAGTTTGCGATGAGGCGTGAGTAGTCCACCCACTTCTAGGGTTGGGGCGAGCCCAACGATAGCCATGCGTGCTTGAGGTAAAGATCCGACCTTTATCATGTTTTGAGCATTTTCCTACTTGTTTATGTGTTTATTACCCGTCTAATGGAGATCCATGTTACCAACTTGGATTATAAACATAAAATTAGTAGAGACAATTAGGGTTTCTTGAGAGAGTTGTCTAATTGTTGGAAAAGGCAAAAGCTTAGTCCTTTGATGCGATTTACATGATAATTTGTTTGTTTCTGCCTTATGCATGCTTGTTTATCGTTGTTGCAAACCCCAATCTTGGAAGCTTTTTATATTAAGTTTAGTTCGAAGTCCCAAAGCAAATTGTTTTTACTTTCTTTCGTTTCGTTTTAATTTCTGCCCTCGTCGATCTCGACCAAGACTGGTCGATCTCGACTACTGATTTTCGACCCAATGTCGTTGTAGCTTACTTGTGCAGGTACTCGACGAGACGAAGCGAAGTCGAGTAAGACTCTACTCGACATCGAGTAGGCCTTGTCGACATCGACGAGCCCCTGTGACTACCGTTGCGCTGTGTTCGACTGTGCCTGACCCCTGTCGACTAACCCTTAGTCGAGGTCAAGTACCACTGTTGTCGACGTTCGTGAGATTCCATCGCTGCCTAGGATCCGCTCACACGCTTCCTCGTCGATCGATCCTGACTTCCCGCTGCTGCATCAGGAGGAGGTCTTGTAATTATTTGCAAGGGACGGAATCTGGTTTGCTGTGATTTATTTATATTTTATTATTGCAAGTCTCGATTTCCTCCTATACAACAAATTGGTTCCCTTGAGACTTGAGAGTCTTCAATCGCCCTTTTCATCGCCGCTCTACGGAGTTTTTAATTTTAGGGTTTGGTTGGGAAGGAAAGTGGAAAGGTGACTTAAAAAAAAAAAAGTAAAGAAAGAGAAAAGGGTGGGAATCGATCCCAGGATCTGATGAGCAGTTAATGGAAAATGTAAAGGCGTTAACCAACTGGGCAACCTCACCACCTTGAGGAGACTATATAATACTAATCCTATAATATTTACATATTTAAATTTTAAAAAAACTTAAACGTGTCGTGTCGGGTATCCGATAAGTAAAATAGCCCGATCCGAACACGACACAGATATTACCGTGTTTTAACGGTTCGTGTCATTATCGTGTCGTATCCTTTTCGTTTCGTGTTTTTTCGTGTCGTATTGTCGTGTTTTCGTGTCGGGTCAGTCGTGTCGTGTTTTTTTGCACACCCCTAGTGGTAGACCACCAGGATGGTATATTAGACATTCTCCTTGAGAAAGGTAGGAGGGGATTGAAAAAGTTTATTAAAAGGAGGGTATATTTACTTTAGTATTGGAGTAATATATTTTACATTAATTATAAAAATTCTACTTTACATGTGGCTATTTTTAAGTGGTAGAGTAAGATTTGATATTTTACCTAGTGTAAATCTAGACTTTTTCTTTTTTTAAATACCCATTTTTATCAAAAAAGCACAAATTTTAAATTACCCATAAACATTTAATAGTTTAATCTCTTAATTTTAAATACCCATTTTTATCAAAAAAGCACAAATTTTAAATTACCCATACACATTTAATAATTTAATCTCTTAATTTTCTCTTAATTTTACTAGTTAATCTAGTTTATTAACTAGATGCCTTTATTAATTTTCTTTTCAGTGCGTTTTTTAAGATGTTAAAAACTTTATAAAATATTATTTTTTAATCAAAATTTTTATATAATTTCACAGTTATTAGTATAAAACTTTATTTTTTAATTAAAATTTTTATATAATTTCATAGATATAAGTATAAAACTTTATTTTTTAATCAAAATTATCAAATATTTAATTCATTGAAAAACGTGCACTAAATAACTTTGGAATGACCGTTTCACGGTCAGATCGTGAAATACCAAATAACTTTATTTACCTGCAAAAGTTGCCTGGAATTCAAAACAAACCATGAAGCTTGATCCAAATCCAAAACACAACTGAAATTTGAAATTGTTTTAACATTACACACATAATTAAACCCGAAATTAAGCACTTAACATATTTCCCGAAACAGAAACTCCCCACAGACTCTAAATTCAAGTAGTAGTCCTGCCGCCGGTTTCGTGGGCCTTGTGCTGGATGGTACGGCCGGCCTCCTCCGTCTTCTTCCCCGCGAACGCCGCCACGTCCGCCGCCTTCCTCTTGGCCAGCTCCATCTGCTCCGGAACCTCCCACCGGAGGCACTCGAGGGCCCGCGACAGCGAGAACATCCCCGTCACCCCGAACGCCCCCGACGCCAAGAACGCCGCCACCGCCATCCCGGTGGCGAGGGCTGCCGGCACCAGCACCGGGCTAAACAGGACGAAGAGCGGGGCGGCGACGGCCAGCGCGATGAGGGTCCCGATCACGGTGATGCCCGCCAGGGCCAGGAGGGTCCCGCTCACCGGCAGGAGGGTGACTACTGCTACCACTTGGCCAGCGGAGGGGCCGTCGCTCCGGCCGCCGCCCAGCTGCGAGTGGACTTGGAGCTGGTGGGCTGGGCGGTCGCGGTTGTAGTCGGCCATATTTGGCGGTTGCCGGTGGTGAGTGGAAGATTGGATGCTACTGTTGGGGAATCGAGATGAAGTGTTGGATCGATCTAGAGAGACGTTCAGATGAATCAGATTTATGGAGGGAGGGAGGGGGGCGGTGGGGGCGCCACGTGTCTGGCACGTGTACAGGGTTCATCTTTGCATGACAAACAGGTTTCAATGTGCTCTGTTGGGTCATCCATTGAGATTAGAAATCACCTGCCATTTGCCATATCTCTGCCTTGCCTTGCTGACAATCAGGTTTCAATGTGTTGTTGCTCTATATTGTCTTTGATACAAGTGGATTCTAGATCCATTCGAACCAAAGTATGACACGTGTTCAACATTAAATGTGTCTAATGTTATTAAATACATCCGACGTTAAAATAATTACAAACAGATCATGGATTCGTTTCACATGAAACGGGTCCTTAATTTGTTCGTAGCGTTTTTTTAATGTCACGTCCTTAAACGGATCTACATTCTAGAATCCGTTCGTGTTGGGTACATAGCACGTATACAAAGTGTACAATAATCATATTAAACTGAGTCGTTTTCTAGTTGGATTATAATCTGAAAATCTAACATTTTATAGTTTCAAAACTCGTTCTTGAACTACCAAAAAGCAAACCATGTTATTTTTATTTTTGAATTGGGTCATCTTTGTAAATTTAGTTATGCAAGGAGCCAAGGAATGGATATACCCTTTTGGCAAGTACAAATAGGAATTAAATATAACCAAGCCAAACATTGATGTACACTGAACCATGGACTACATTGCCAGCAGCCAGCAATGTGTCATGTAACCTTTCCGGAGCACAGAAAAATCTTTTTGCAAAATCTAACCTGTTATGAATCGGATGTAATAAACAGTTCACCAGTTCCATCAGTACTGCAATCTTCTACAAGTGCAATGCCAATATAAATTCAATCAAAAGATGCAAAAAACAGCAACTGGTATCCCAAATCCGAATTTTGGTCCGAAAAAGGCATTTCAAGTGCGGTATCTGCTGTACATTTCCTGCATTCAGAAATAGCAAAACATGGTTTTTGGTAAATCCAACTGCAGAGACTTTGATGGAGAGCCAATTAACTTGAAAGTTTTTTAGTCCTGTAATGGCTAGGAAGATTGGAGGGTGCTTACTTTGACTGCTGGCAAAAATGGGATTTATATACGGTGTAGTTTCCTCTCTCCTTGAACAAGCTTTCATGGAGCTCCTAGGAAGTAATCTCTGATTGTTTTTTTCTTGATGGATGAAGGAGGGAAGAGAACAGAAGAAGGGCTTCTTAATGCTGATTCCGGGATTTTGTCGATAGTTTCCCTGATATTGAAGCTTGATAGCTTTCTCTTGTGAGATTCTGGTGTGCTTATCTCAGGCATTTCTTCTGAAGGATGAGGTGGGTTATCGTTGCAGCTCACTTCATTAGAACTGCTTGGACCTTTGCAAGGACTTTCTAGAACATCAGCCTTTAGTGCATCTGGGTTCAGCTTTCTTACTTCAGAGCTTCGGGGTGCCACTGTCCGTCTCCTGGTGAAAGACCTTGGTGATGCTAAACTGCTGTGTGTACTCCAAAATCGAACCTGAAGCACAATGTGAACTTACTATCTCTAGATATTTGGAAAATGAGGCCTTTGAATTGAAGGTAACTAGAAGCAAGAGCTCTGATTTAAGATTTAGCTTTTGCTTACCGTGAGATCATCAGAAGACGTAGCAAACTTTTCGGAATCATGTAGGCACCTGCAGAAGCAAGAGACCTTGAGAATCAATTCAACTTCTGTGGATAAAAAATTCAATGCACTTGGAAGAATTAGCCTACCAATCAACTGCAGTAACTTCTCCGTCATGGGTTTCCAACACAACAGGATCTGCATCAGGTCTATCCACCTAGCTCCAGTGCAACATTGATAAGCAAATGAGATTAATGCTGCTTCATATGATCTAAATTAGGCAAGTGGGCTAGCCAAGTAGATACATAGTAAGACCCTAACCTGCCATACATAGGCATTTCCATCACTGGATCCACTAAGTATGTGTGATGCATCAGGACTAATGGCAGACTGCAAATTATTCGTTTGAATTATTACATGAAGAAGGAAAACAGGAATTGAATATTCATGAATAAAAATAGAGTTTGATGATTGCCTTTACAAAAAATGATTCTATTTGGCCGCCCGAGAAGGAACTTACAGGACCCTTGTCTAGTTGGAGTACGTTATACAAGTATATCCTGCAATAAATAAGTTATGAGTTATATTTTGAGCTTTCAGTAAGATGGCACCATTTATGGTGAAAAATACTATGCTTGAGTTAGAATTTTGAGCTTTTAATATTCCATTACCTGTTGTCTCTGCATGAAGCCGAGAGCAGCACTCCATTTAGATCTTGAGAGAGGCTAGTAATGCCATGCAATCTGCCTTTCTGGAACATAATTGCAAATGTAGTGAACAACTGAATTAAATCTTAAAGCCTAGTAAATTTATATGGTACAAACATTCAATTTAGCCAAGTCACGAGCCTGAAATAGCAAATAATCCTAAAATCACAAGGCGCATGGTTTAGGATGACCCGTGAATTGAGCAACATCTTAGGGCATTCATTTGGATGAGAAATATTAGCTCATGTTTAGAAGAGGCATAAAAGTTGCTTTCTTGTTTGCCGGTCATTAAACTGAAGAGATGTACATAATTGAGTTTTACAATTACATAGTGCTGATAAAGAACTTCAACTTACCGGTGCTTTTGCTGACTCTATGTAAGGGCATGTCTGAGTTACTTGAGCTTTAAGATTTCTCGTGTCCCAAAACTTCACAATGCTGGATTGAACCAAGAGATTAAACATAACGAAATTAACACAACAGCAAATATGATCAATTTTTTAACTGTACTGCGAGTTAACTGTGTTTTATGGCTCCTTAGATGTATGATATGAGTGAGTACCTGTCAACTGCTCCTGCAGTAGCAATTGAAACTCCATCTTTGAGGTAAAGAACTGACGTGATGCTCATGGAGGCAGCCTGACAAGACAGGCTTTAGTAACAACAAACAAGAATGAACTCAATGAAGATTCATCCAGGATACAAACCTTGCAATTCCTAACTCGTTTTCCCTTTGCTGAGGCATGTGCTCCAGTGACCACTCCATTTGAGCTATATAAGCAATAACATTCCATCATAAACGTGAATCAGTCAGTGAGAACACCAGAAGACACCACTCAATAAATAAAGGAAAAGGTTAAACTTACTTTATTCTACTATTCTGACCATGGCCAGCCTTGCATCTTAAATCCCATACTGCAAAGGACCCGTCTCTTGAGCCAGAAACAACCAGATCTATTCAACATCAAAGATAATGAGGAAAAAGTTACTTTTTTTTTGGTCCGTTGAGGAAAAAGTTACTAATGTTGGAATATTAACAACATGATACATGAAGAAACAGAAAATATCTTACCAGAATTCGTAGGATGTGAACACATAGATTTTACACTTCCTCTATGTCCTGTCAATACCCCAACACATTTCTTTTCCTGTACATCCCACATCTTCATCTGCCAGCGGAAGTAAGATAATAAGCAATACTGGTAAAGAGTGAAACTTCAAGATCTGGTCAATTTATTTGCAGTGAGTATGAAACTTGCAAGACCGATAGTCCATAATAATTTTTATGCACTACTATCCTTACAAACGCAAAACCACACGTGAATGCAGTTTGAAACTTGCAATAAAAAAAATTTGAGCATGGTCTTAAAAATACAAAGCATAATTCTTCCCCTTCATATACCATGACATGGAAAGAATTTGTTTGAAGTAGGGATTATCTGATTAAGCACTAGGACTCGTCTTTCCAGTTACTCAATAAGCATGTTCTTTATCCATCGGTAAATTATACTGGCAAAGATGGATTCAAGCTACTTACAGTCTGATCACCCGAAGCTGTCAGAATGTTGTTATCATCCTGCGAAAGAATTCCAACTTAGCCATCATGATCTATACAAAATCTATACAACAGGAATGATTACACATCATGATCTGCAACAAAATTACTCTAGATTGTCTAAGAAAATCTGATATTCAAGTCATATAGTTTAACATAGGTTTACTTATATGAACACATATACGTAAACCTGTTTGATATCACATGTTCAATAGGCATTTACTAAATCAATCAACTAGAGTTAAACACTTAATGAACCAACCAGCTTCCAGAAATAAAGAGATTCTTAGGTGCCATTTAAAGGGGAAAAAAAGATAAAAATTTGACGATAATATTCTTAGATACTGCATCAAAACTTTCATTAGGAAAAGAGGGGAACTTTAGGAAATAAAAAGGATTCAGCAGACACAAAAAAATAGGAATCGGCTTGGCTAACCTTAATCCAGCATATGTCAAAAACAGCATTTTCATGAGCGCACCAATTCAAAACCATAGCTTTTTCTGAAACAAGGGAGAGGGGAAAATTAAATCCATCAATTACTGAGTTAGACAACAAGCAGAAAAAATCATAGTCAGTTCAGAAAAGACCAAGCTGCAGGGAGGAAACAAGCCAAACCTGCATTTTCTTGAGAAGTTGCCATAGTGGAGAACCTGTAACGCGTGTTGAACAAGCTCACAAATCCTTCCTCATCCGATACGGCCAGAGTATGTGAATTCTTAATCGTCTGAAGTGAAAACATGATTCCAACCATCAATTGAGCCATTTTACAAAACCAAATCAAGTCCAAATTGAAAATAAGAAGAATAGCTTGAAGTACCTTGCAGAAGGAAATGGCGAGCGGCGGAATCTCAGAGTCTCCGTGGCCCACGGTCACAGCTTGGCTGGTCGGCTCAGTTGGACTGGCGAATTCGTCGCAGGAGAAGGGTCTCCTTCTAGCTGGAAAGGCAAAATTGCCAAACTCAGCACGAATGAAAGAGAGGAAGAGGGACGCGGAGAGTGGAGGAGGAGAGAAGGTTTACCTTTCCAGCCATTGAGCTCTCTGGATCTGATGTCATGAAAAATCGACTGGGAATCGAAGGCCGCCATTGACGATCACTGAGCAGTAAATCACGAGGGAGAGGGAGAGGGAGAGATGAGAGAGGAGAGAGGAGTTGAGAGATGGAGGGTTTCTGTGGATCTGAAAAATGGAGGGTTAAGGTGAGGATTGCAGGGGAAGGCGGGGCTGTTTCAGTGTGGCGGGAAATCATTATAAAATTTTGAAATGGCGCCCGATTTCCGCTTCCGTCCCATTTTGGGGCGGCCAAACCATGGCGACCAAATTAGCCGGTTCGACTTACCCGGATTTTGACTCGAACCGGACCGGTTAAGGGAAATGTGAATGCCATGCAAATAAGCAAATTTTCCAAATTCATCGTTTTACCGGTTTTTTTTTATGAGATGAGGAAAGAAATTAGGAACGGAGCTTTTGTCTTCTAGCAGTACAGTAGTACTCTCTTCTAGAGCGTCCTTCTGGATGTGCTGATAGGAATATTATAAGTCAGATGTGTAATTCTATCTGCCATAACATTCGTTTCGTTGAAAATATGCCGAATGAAAACATTAGAGAAATTAGTCAAGAGTAATGTTGTATCTGACGGTAGCAACTCAAATTACGCGTTACTTCAATGACACAACAAAATTATTATCACACACACCCCAATCGAACACATTAGATGATGTTGCTGGATCCCGGATGACGAATCCATGCATTGCTTTTTCCATTATAGATTCTTGATCCGTCAAGGTTCAATTTAAAGTAGCCCATCATAGGTTTTTCTCAAAGGGCATGTATCCTTGTTTTCTTGGCCTTGGAGAGCTTTGTATTTCCTATATTATCGCCCAACATCCCCCAATCCTAATCATCCAATCCATATTTGTGAGCGCGTTGTCAAGCCTGTTTAGCCTCCTAGAGAAGCCTTTAATAGTACTCATCGTGGTCATGTCAATCACCCCAAACACGAGTCGATTACAGAAATACCAAATATATCACTATGTCCACATAAAATCCTTCATACATTGCAAGCCACTGTTACCCTAATATTATTTAAAACCTTATCAGGATTTAAAAACTCAAATATACAGTTCGGGTTTGAAACCAACGGTAGTCTCATTTCTGAACTTAGTTGTCTGATCATTACGCAATCCTGCAATAGATGAGAGATTGTCTCGACTGTGTTATTCCGAAATTTATACTACGTTTGTACAAAAATATGGGATCGTCGAAGTTGATCTTTCGTCACAAGGCCATCATCCCCAACAATTTTTCAGAGAAAATGTCAAACATTTGGTGGGACATCCAGCCTCCAAATCCACTCACAATTGAACTCCAAATCATACGTCCCATTAGGCACGATGGAGGACGCATATTTCATTATAAACCATCCTGAAGACGTTTGACCAATAGAGTCGGTTTGAGAACTTCATTTGGAATATTTCACTAGACGGAATCCCAACAAATACCAAACTCACAAACAAAGACATTGATATTCCTCTTAACTGCTCGTTGTGTGACCGAACAGATGAAAGTTTATCCCATCTCTTTATCCAATGCAACCACACACTACAACTAATTAATAAAATAAACTCGGACATCGACACTAGAAACAAATCGATCAAAAACATCATTTGTGAAATATTCAACAAACTTAATATCGAGCAAAAAGAAAGACTATCTATGATATGGTGGTGCTTATGGACAAGCTGGAGTCAAAAAAATTTCGAAAACATAAATACAACATCCATCCAAAATATAGATAATTATACCAATCAACAACCATATAATTGGGCAACCTCCAAGTTGACCTTTGAAGATGAGCCCAATATCAACAAAAACTACAAACAAATGTACTAAGAAGAAGAGGAAATCTGAAATGGAGCAAACCGATTGATGAATTATTCAAGATTAATTTTGATGGATCCAAACTAACTTCTAGTGAGGCGGTTGTAGGTTTCACCGGGAGTACCACAAGTTGGTCGGCCATTGATTGTGAAGGTATCCAATGCGAGCAAATTTCCAGGTTAACAGACGAGGCTCTTTCCCTGAAAGGTGGTGTCACCAAGACAAAAGAGCTTGGTCTTTCCAACATCTTGGTTCAAGGTGACTACCTGATTGCCATCAACTTCATGTGAAGACAATGGAGTTGCCCATGGGAGATCGATATACTAATCTTTGACATCCAGTTCCTCCTCCAACATTTTGAAAGAGTGCAATTCAGTCACACTTTGAGATCAACTCGATCGGTTATAGGATCAGAGTCTCCTCCCCACAATATCCACACAAGACCTCCTCGCCAACTTGGCCTTGCCCGTCCTCGTCTACAATGATGTCATTGGGTGTCAGTCCGACAGGGCCTACCTTATCAAAAAAGAAAAAGGAAAAAAAATTGCTTCCTCATTAACCATATATATTAACGTAGGACAAACGAGAGGAATTAACATTACTTGACTAAACAAAAACGCCTCTAACAAAACACCATCATCTGATACCGTCCGGTTCAAATGTTATATTTTTACATATTGAGGATTGAGAATTTTAACTACAACAAACCTTACAACCTTATGAAAAGGCCCGGCTAATTTAGACACACTGCCAATAACTTTAACGAATTCTCCAAAACTAGATGAAGTTAATTCCATTTCAAACTCTCTTTCCTCCACCATCTAGTTCTTTTTCCCACCATAAGCACGGATTATTTTGTAAGCATAACCACTATTAATGTCTCGTTGAAGAGTACCACCATAGTTATCGCTTCCATCTATACCCATGAGATCCACCGCCATCAGCATGCCCATCACTACCATCTCCATGTGCTCTTGTCTCCATAACAATTTTCTCTTTTACATTACTACGATTAAACCTCATAGAAACAAAATTATCTCTGCCGACACCAACTGAAGGGGTGTAAGGATCGTTGTTCCCGGTCAAAAATAAATAATAATAACCCAAACTGACAAACTTAGTATAACGTGTAAGTAAGAGGTCGAACCCACATAGAGATACTGTTTAGATGTGTTCTTATGCCCACTAAAATAATTAAATAACGAGATTGACAGGTAATAAATAACACAAAGAAAATAAAGAAAGGAAAAATTGCAAATTGGTTACCAATATGGGTAAAACGTTCACCTGTAATTCTCAACAATGATTGGTGTTTAAGATCATTGGTTTGATTTATAGTTATTCTGATTCAATTTAATGTTATTCCGACTTTATAGATTGACATTCCTCATGTCATGCCAATCCCTTACACCTACAAGCAACCCTAGCTCTGCATGGATTTAGCATACAAATAGCACAAATTCCCAAAGTACTTGATAGAATGACAGTACCAACCCTCATAAGCAACCTGTGTGATGTTAAGAAGTTGTCACTCCCCTTAACCCTAGCAACTTAGGAACCGATATTTAACCAAACAATGAGTTTAGTTGCTCATAACTTGAGAAAACTCTCTTCAATCATAAAGTATGTTATGTATATGAAAATTACTTAAAACCAACATATATAGGCTTAGAAGTCGCCCTCCATAAACCCTAAAAATATAATAATAATTTCCTAATTAAAAGATTCGTAGTAACCATGCAGCTGTTGAATCTGCCAGATTGACGAGTGCCAGTTGAATAGCAACGGGCGCCGCTAATTTCCTGTGTCGTGCTTTCTTCCTTTGTCTTCGATTCTCTTCCTCTTGGATCCTCTTGTGACAACTGACTCCTCTTAGCTCCTTTTAAGCTCCAAACCAAGCTCTTCTCATGTCTTTTACTCCAACCTCAGCCCCTCTTCAAGCTCAAATTGTAAATCTGCACAATAAGCACAAAATAACGTAGATTCTGAACTCGAATGCCCAAATGAGTAACAATGCAAATTAACTAATAAACATGCAATAAACCTACTATAAATGAAACTAAAACTACCAATAATGCTTATATAAAATATGCATTATCACCAACCTCCGTATCTAGTAACCATTGTCACGCCTTTCCCACTTTGCCTCATACCCTTTACATCACCATCGTTTCGTGTGTGATGGTAAAAAACCCTAATTCAAAAATCAATTATAACAACATTTGGGATGAAATTGGCATAGAGTTTGTTGGTTAAGGTGCAAATGAGTAGTTACTTGTGTGTGATTATTGTGTGTTTTTTGGAAAAACTTGGTGAATTTGTGCCATATATCTGAGTGTTTTTTTTTTGTGGCCCATATAAGGGGTTGACCTATGTATTGTCTGGCCTATATAAAGGGTTGACCCACAATATATAACGGTAGGCACACAGACAACTTATCGTCATGGTACACTAAATTCCACAATTATAATACATGTGTACTTGATGATTATAGGTGAAGCGTTTTTAAAAAATCATCGACATTTATTACCTCACCTTGATGACGTATTCCCTATTTTATAAGAATATGGCGGATAATACCTATATAAATATATCGTAGTTGGAAGCTTCAAGATGTTTCCTGGATTAAGAACTCGACGTGCGATCTAGTGGTGGCTTCGCGATAGGCCTTCTTCGCGATGACTACTTTGCAATAGGTTTTTAGTTCTATTTTTACTATTAAATCGTTGTATTTGAAGTAACTTTGAGATGATTGGTTTATTCTAAAATTGATTCTTTCTCGTTCAAGAAAGATACTTGAGAACTCAACTTCGAGGGTTTTAATTATGGGAGATAGCTGCAGAGCTCGTCGTATTCTCTCAGAAAACCAATCCCGAACTATGAAGTGGATGGGGGTATTTATAGTATTATGTGCGGGCTGTCGGTGAGACCCTGTAGGGAAAACATAATACATGGGCCAATGGGATGTTGTTAGCGAGATGGTGCGTGAGGCCCACGCCTGCCAGCACGATTTAGTGTCGACATAGTAAGAAAGACGTCGTTTGATATGGTGGGTTCCACGCATGGTAAACAAGTGGTTATCTGACATCGAGACATACATGTGGTCTCTTGGCTGGTCTCAGTTCATCCGATCACGAATCCTATGATTGTGAAGGTTTATAGGATAAATGAAGCATCCGTGTTTACTAATACAAAAATATTTACTCGATCGTAATAGATCAACAAGTGAAATAAGTATATTGATCGCGAATGAATCTTTATATACCTGCTATATTCTGCGTTAGGTGACATATTTATGGTGTATAAAGGAACATTCTGATATGACTATTTATTGGGATATCGTCAATAGGTGACCTTTGTGAATTAAAAAAACTAAAGCCAAGATATCATCATTACAAGGCTACCAGCTTTATATATTTCAGTATTAATTAACGTCGTGCTTTAGGTGGTGCAACTGGTGTTACAACAAACTTTTCAATGGGGAATGGTATTTTGCACTATATGCACTATCATCGTCATAAAAAACAAAGGTTAAAAAATCTATATTTACCTCGACAAGTTAATAAATACTCAAAAAATCGCAAGTAGATGATTCGAAACTTGCTCTTGAAGCCTCCGTGCTTCTGGAGCAAGGAAATGATTTGAAATCTGCATAACTTGAATTTATTGGAAAACCAATTTTGCCTCGCAAGACTAATATTAGAGAAATGAAAATGTCTTACCCGTTCATCAAGTATATAGAGTAAAGAAAAGTTGTTATTAAAAAGAAAAAGGAAAAAGGAAAAACCGTCATTAAAAAGAAAATTGAAAAGAGATTTGAATAAAAATTAAAATTTGAGTAAAAGACAAGAAAGTAGAAAATTAAAGTCTCTTAGGCCATATTTATCAACGAATACTGGGGATACTATGAATACTAATACAATTTTATTCATCTCTTTCCACCACATCATCCTAGCATACCATTCTCATTTTTTCCACTTTATCAATAGCATCTCTAGTATCCCAAAACTCATCTTTTCCTACCAACTCAATTTACAAATATACCACTCTTCAACAATTATTTTCATTCTCGATTATATTATTATATTAATTTTTTTATTGTTACAATATTAATATAAAATTAATATTATTTATAAACGAAAATACGAAATAGTACGAACTATATATAACTAAAAAAAATAAGCAATATTAAATTTTCGGATCATTTTTTGCATATTTATAATCAACGAGAAATATTTTAAAAAAATATAGTTAAACATACTCAAAATTGATGTCTATAGGTAGATAAAATTAATCTAGTATTGTGGTAATTTTTTTTACATATTTAATACCAAAATTGGGATTTTAACATGTAAAATAAATTTGCAAGGTAAATAATCACAACCGTCTACCATGCGCCAAATGTTAGCCATGCAGATGGGCAAGCGGTAGGCGAATCCCTTCTTGACACGTGTCAGATTCCTCTAGTATCTCATACACCACTATTTGATTTTTTTAATATTAATTTGCCTAGTATCAGTGCATAGTAACGGCTCGTTAAATATGGCCTTAGGTACTTTCACGAGCTCGAACTTGGCTCAAGCAAAAAACGAGTAATTCGAGCTCGAGCTCCATGTAAAACTTGCGAGCCGAATACGAGCAGGATCTTAGGCTCGAAAAAAAAAATGAGGCTCGGCTTGAACTCGACTCAATAAAAAATGAGTTGAACATAAACACCTAGGTACTCGGCTCGCTCGGCTCGAATAACTAGGGTTATGCATAAATGGGTATCCGACACTACACGGCACGACACGACACGGTATGTCGGATACACAAAACCGATAACATGAAAAAAGCCGATCCAAACACGACACGATATATACCGGGTATTCGACACGAAAACACGAAACGATTTTGTGTCGGATACATGTGTAAAACGACACGAACCGTTTTTAAAAACTTTTTTTCCCTGAATTTTTTGAGCTGCCCGTACCATCAAGCTTGAAATGTCAGTTCTCAGCTCTAGAACAAATTGATTGCCGACAATGGCTATAACACGAATATAATTTCGAATTAAGAAGAGGGAGGGGGAGAAAGGCTGCAATGTTTTCTTCCAACAGTGGCGATTTAAGAAAAAGGAGGAGTGACAATGGCCATAGAAATGAAACTAGGAGCGTAGAATAAAGGGTCGTCGATGTCGGAGGGCCCGACGTCTTTGTACAGTGCAACGAGGCCGTTGCAGAAGCCCATGACCCTTATCGGGACATCGTTGAAGCCGCAAGGAAGAGGCCCTTGGGCTGACCTGCCAGCCGGGCAACGGGATCGAGCCGTCGATTTCGATGGAGAAGGCGGAAAGGAGAGAGCTTGAGGGCGCCAGATCCTTCATGTGTGACACTGAATGGGCGGCGGAGTACTGGTTTAGGATTTTGATTTGTAAAATTAAAAAAGTAAAAAGTTAAATAAATAAATAAAAAGTTGGGGGAAAAATGGAAAAAGGATGGACGCTAATATGGGGAGTCAAATAAAACCCCAAACACTTAACACAATACCCCGGAGGCAAAGGCGATAGGTAACCTGACCATCTCAACTAGTTTTTTTTTTTTTTTTTGGATACATGCGAGAATTCGGGGATGTCAACTATGGTTGTACCACCACCCAAGAGCGTCTCATGTGCCTTTTTTCATTATTTCTACAAGAATTTTGGCAATTGCTTTGTAAATAGTTGAACACAGGCTAATTGGTCTATAGTTGCCTGCTGTGGATGGGTTTTCGCATTTTGGTATTAGGGTGATAAATTTATGGTTTATTTGGCGCAACATCTTCCCCGAAGAGAAGAAGCTTTTGATGGCCTTGGTTATCGATGGTCCAACAATATCCCAATATTTTTTGTAGAACTCTGTTGTCATCCCATCAGGTCCCGGGGGTTTGTCTTTACCGATGGAGAAAAAAGCGGATTTTATTTCATAATTGGATACCGATTTGGTTTGTTCTTTGTTATCATCCGTAGTTATCTCTTTGTCTATCAATGTTAAATAGTTCTATAATAGTCGTTCATTGATATTTTCTTTCCTGAATATTTTTTCGAAATCGTCTTTAATTCTCTTCTAATATTTTCTTCCCCAATTACTTCTGTGCCCTCTTGCGTTCTAATTTGCCTTATAATCTTTATGTTTCGTCTGCCTGAGGCAACTCTATGGTAGTAACCGGTGTTTGAGTCCGAAAGTTTTAACTGTTTCGTTTTCGCTCGTTGACTCCAGTATTGCTTATGATACTGCAGAAGTTGATCCTTTTTCTTTATTAATTGTATTTGAAGTGTGCCATTGTCTTGTTGCTGGCCTTGATTGCTATTCATTTGCAGTTCAAGTAATTTTTCTTTTGTTTCTCGTAATTGTCTAAAGATATTTCCGAAGGTTCTTTTATTCCACTCTTTCGTTAGTCGTTTTAGAAGTTGTACGTCTTTTTCATAACGTTAAACATGTGAGATTCTTGGTATTGTGTTCTCAACGCTTGAGTCACTGGGTTCTTGTAATCTTTCCTCGTTAGCCACATTTTTTCAAATTTGAAAGGTCGCACCTTTCTTCTCTCGTCTACATCAAGCTGTACAGAGATTGGATGGTGATCTGATGTCGAGAAGGCATGGTTTCTAGTTGCGATGTTTGGAAACCATTGGATTATTTCGTCTTGGACGAGGGTTCTGTCAAGTTTCTCATAAATGCTATTCACATCGGTTTTGTTTTTCATCCAAGTAAATTCGTTACCAATGGTTGGAGCGTCAAGTAGGTTGCATACTAGCAATCGCTCAAATCGGGAGAAGTTTTGATCATTACCACCACTCTTTTCACTTGTACTTTGGATCTCATTAAGATCACCCAACAAAATGACAGGAATTGTTAGAGTTTGGATGTGGGTAGTTAAAAGCTGCCAGAAAGATGCCTTAGACGCCTCCTGGGGAGGAGCATAGACAAAACAAACTACAAATGTTGTTCCTTTTCCAATATTTTCAAATTTTAAGGTAATGAAATGCTCTTCTTTAGTCAAAACAGAGACTAAACAATCCCGCATAATGTAGTTTTTCCATAGCACGCAAATCCCCCAGCCCTACCAGAAGCCGGGATGAAGCATATAGCGTCGAGCCCAGCATCCTTCCATAGGACATCTGGGGGGTTGGGTCTCCGCTTTGGTTTCCAATAGCGCTAAGATTTGAATGTTCTCTATTTTACATAATGTTTCAATGTCTGTCCATTTGTTTCGGTTTCTAATCTCACAACAATTCCATGAAATTTTTTTCATTTTAGACATAAATAAAAGATATTTATCATGTTCGGTCATTTCCTATTTTCTAAGGTCTTTTCTTTTTGTTTGACATACCATTTGAATATTTTGAACTTTGTCCATGCTTTCGGATTGCGTTTAATGTAATCATTACTTTCTTTTTTTCTTGTTTTCCTGAATTCTCTTGTTCTGCTCTTATATTTCCTGTTTTTGTTATTCTTTTATCTTTTATGATTTTGGCTTGTATGTTGTTCTTGTTCTTGTAGTCTATATATAAGAAGGGGCAGAGGTACATATGTAATCCTTCCTCCAAGTCTCACTTTATGGCTCCTTTGTTCTTTATAAGGTTTTCTAGGCAAGCAGCGAGCTTGCTTGAATATGTTCTTCATTTTCTTTGTCAGGGTTAGGGGGCATTTGGGTGCAAGGTAGAGTGGGTTCAAAGATTTGTTAGAGTTGCTTATGTTCAGGGTCGGACCTGAATACAGGCCCAAGAGGCCTTGGCCTCTGGCACTATAGGCCTAGGGGGCCCGTATATATATATATTAAAAAATCGGATACTTACCAACTGAAGTGAGAAGGGCACACTCGAAAAAAAAAGAAAGGAAAAGGAATGAAAACGCTGCGTTGCAAGAATTAAAAAAAAGAACGATGAACAGTTCTTTTATAGGAGGGAGGGTTTAGCAGGGCGATTCGCAAGAGAACGCCACAGGTCCGGAAATGATTCACCGACCGGAAATCCGGCATCCAGGCTCCCCTCCCGGCGTCGGCCTCTCCCTCCCGGCGTCAGCCTCCCTCTCCAACCGCATCCCGCATCGCCTGAGCATTGTGAGTCAAGTCTTCACTCTTCCGTCTTCGGCTCTTCGCAAATCGCATCGCTTGCGGCCTGCCCTGGTTGACAGCTTCTCAGCTCCCTCTTGATTCTTGAAGTGAATGGTTGAAGACGAAATCAGGTATAATTTCTCAATTTCATCCTATGTTGGTCGAAGTATTTGGATTTGAATTCGTTTTGGATTTAAGAGTGCGAAATTAGGGTTTTGGAATTAGGAATTCGGAATTGAATTTATTTGATTTAGGATTTGAATTTGTTTTGGATATAGGATTAATTTTGTTTTGGATATAGGATTGAATTTGTAGGGTTGTAGAATTGAATTTGTAGGATTTTGGATTTGGATTTGGATTGAGTCTGACAAATAGCATTTACAACTTGTAAGGTAGTGCATATGGGAAAGCAATTGTCTGGAGCTAAGAAGAGGAATATTGAAGGAGCAACGAGATGCATTAACTCGAAGTCAATTAGGTAATATTAAGAAGCATTTCGCTAGTAATCAAATTGTTAGCAATGAGTTGAATGAAGAGGTTGAGCAAACTGTTGAAGCGGATGTTGATCAAGATGCTAATCTTGAGGTCACTCGAGCTGTCAGTAATGAGGTTGATCAAGATGCTACTGAAGTTGGTCAAGATGCTATTGAAGTTGATCAAGATGCTACTGAAAAGTTTACTAAAAATGTCTATGAAGAACTTGATGAGGCTGCCAATGAAGAGGTTGATCGGGCTACCCATGAAGAAGTTAGACAAGGTGGCAATGAAGATATAGATCAAGAGAATAGAGAGTTCACTACTTTGCCTGAGAATGTTGATGATCCTGGAAATTAGGACGGAATTGGACAAAACATTAGAGATTTTCTTGTTGAAAGAGGTCCTAAAAGGGATGATGATGTATTGTTTTCTCTTGATAGTTCTAGATGACATTTTGAGAAGAAACATTATGTTCGGCAGCTTGTTAAGGGTGAGAAGATGGATGGAAGGTGGCTTTTGTATTCTGTTTCATTGGATATGATCTTTTGCTTTTGTTGCAAATTGTTCAAGACACAGAAGACGATGAATTTACTTGGGAAGTTGGGAAATGAAGGGTATTCTGATTGGAAGAACCTTAGCCGGACTCTCAACTCTCATGAAACTAGTAAGTATCATATGAATTGCATGGTTGAATGGCTTAAATTAGAAAGAAGGCTCCAGCTTAAGAAGACGATTGATGAAAGTCTGCAGCTTGCTATCAATAAAGAGAAAGAACACTGGAAATAGGTTTTGAAGAGGATAATTGCTATTATCCAGAGAATTGAAAAGAATAACTTGGCATTAAGAGGTGATTGCGAGAAGCTCTTTGTTGATAATAATGGGATTTTTTTGCAACTGGTTGAAATGATTGATGAGTTTGATTCAGTAATGGCAGAGCATCTGCATCGTGTTCAAGCAAAGAAGACTCATTATTCGTATATTGGCCCTAAGATTCAAAATTAGTTGATACATATGTTAGCGGCTGATGTAAAGGGTTCAATTCTTGCGAAAATTAAAAATGCCAAGTATTTCTCAGTCATACTTGATTGTACCCCTGATACAAGCCATGAGGAGCAAATGTCCCTTATAGTTCGTTGTGTGGATGTTTCAGGAACTAATGTATTAGTGGAAGAATTTTGGCTTGAGTTTATGAAGGTTGATGATACATCAGGCAATGGGCTTTTTCAGGAGCTGCAGGCTGTTCTAAGTAGACTTGACCTCGACATAAATGACATAAGAGGTCAAGGATATGACAATGGGGCCAATATGAAAGGTAGGCACAAAGGTGTACAAAGTAGATTGATTGAAGTTAATCCTAGAGCTTTCTACACTCCTTATGGATGTCATTCTCTCAACTTGGCATTATGTGATATGGTGACTTGTTGTTCTAAGAATCTAAGGCAATGTCATTTTTTGGAGTTGTACAACGCATCTACACTTTATTTGTTTCTTCTACTAAGAGATGGCATATTTTTAAAAAACATGTGAAGGGACTTACGGTCAAGCCGCTCTCACAAACACGTTGGGAAAGCCATGTTGAGAGTGTGAAGCCTATAAAAGAGCAAGCTGCGCAGATTGTGGATGCTTTAGTTGAATTGGCAACAACAGGTGAAGATCCGAAATCCAAAAGTGAAGCTGAAGGCCTAATAGAACTTGAACTTGCAAATTTTGAGTTTTTGCTTGAAATGGTGATCTGGTACAGGCTGTTGCATCATATTAACATTGTAAGTAAGTTTCTTCAAGGAGAGAATATGGACATCGATGTTGCTATTAGACAATTAAAAGGGCTTATTTCTTCTCTTCAAGAGTATAGAGAATGTGGATTTGATGAGGCTATGGCTGAAGCAGAACAAATAGCAATCGAAATGGGAATTGAAGCCGTCTTTCAACAAAAACGCATCATTCGGCGAAAGAGACGATATGATGAGATCAACAATGAAGAGGTAATCCAATCACCAAAAGAATCTTTTCGGGTGAACTACTTCTTATTTATAATCGATCAGGCTCTATCCTCACTTCAATCTCATTTTGTGCAATTTCAAAAGTATGAGGAGATCTTTGGCGTTTTATTTAGTATGGAGAAGTTACAATCTGCTGATCATTCTAGCCTTTTGAGATCTTGTAACAATCTTCAAAAAATTTTGACACATGATGAGCACTCTGATATTGAAGCATCAGGTTTATGTCCAGAATTGCAATTGCTAAGGCACTCATTGCCACCAGAAACTAACTGAGCAATAGATGTATTGAATTACTTGAAGAAGATGGATGAATGTTATCCAAATGCATATGTTGCCTATCGAATTTTGTTGACCGTGCCAATTACAGTAGCATCTGCTGAAAGGAGTTTTTCCAAGTTGAAGTTGATCAAAACTTATCTTCGGTTAAACCTATAACTAGTATAGCAATAAGCAAGAGGTCAATCCCACAGGAAAATTACTATTCAAGTGTGATTTAGATGCCAATTAAGTAACCAAAGAGGGGGGTTTTGAGTGTGAAAGTTCCGCCTTTTATCAAAGCAGATTGAAGCAAACAAAAGTAAATAATTGTATTTCAGACAATTAGGAGAAGCAATTCTACCTACAATTTTTCACTTTATTTGGTTGAAGCGATCCTTGTAACTACTTCTCGTCCTATTAAGTTTCCTATGAATGCCCTTGTCCCGACCTAATATAGTTACTAGTCCAATCAGTCCTGGCAACCCTTATCAATCGAACAGTCCCTAAAGAAGGATTTAACCCAATTGATAGCTTTAAGTCCAGATATTAGCCAAGGTATTTGCAGTCCCTAAAGAGGGATTTAACAACACATCCAACTTCCTACATATCCAATTAGTTCAATCAGCCCTAAAGGGACAAGTTTGCTACTTAGGTTAAGGTTCACAATCAGGAATCTACAAAACCTTAGCAATTGAATTGATCTAATAAGTTGGCCAGACAAGATAGAACAAATCAATAAACAAACAAGCACAAAGAAGTTGAAGCATTCAAATATAGGAAACAAGGTACAAGATTCAGATACTCACAATCAATCCAAATAAAGCTTCAAATTGCAAGTAGAACAAAGAGAGTTTAGCCGCCCATGGCGAACATCGCTCTCTCTCCAATTGTCTGATGAACGTAATAATAGAATAGAAGTCTGAAAATAACATAAAAGTTGGCCTTTTAAAACATCCAAAGTCGGCCACAAAATAAACAAATAGATCTAGGGTTTTTCATTAATCAAAACGCAGAGCATAATCGCTGACGACAAATGCGGCGGCGGCCGCATGGATGCTGCGGCCGCAGCATCAGCATTTCCTCGCAGCCCTGCAGCATCAGCCCTGGCGGCGGCCGCGACATACATGTTGCGGCCGCTGCATCGGTCTTTCCCGGAAAATCCGTCTCGAATTTGCTCTTCTTCTCAACAGGAAAGTTGTAGCTCTTTGAAAGAGCTTTCCAACGCATAGTCATAATAGTCAATCGGACAACTGAGGCCTCCGGAAAGTGCAAAACAAGTTCAGCATGTCTGGCGACAACTTCTACAGACTTGTTCTTCGTTTAGGCTCGCTTCTTCTTCTCAGGACCTCTTGAGATCTTCATGTAAGCTTCTTCGATCAACTAGACATTCTCATCCAATGCGTTATCAACTCATGTCTCCTCCTCGGATCTACCATTACCTGAAATAATCAATAAAAGCGTGTAGATTCCGACAACATAGAGAACTAATATGCAAATCATACTTAAACCATGCATGATATGCATCATAACTAAGCTAAATGCAACCTATTATGCCTACCTAAATGCATGCTATCAGCTGGTCAAGGAGGAAGTGCGGGAAGGGAGACTCCGATTCAGACGGGGAGATAGTAAGTTTGGGAGAGGGGAGAGGAGGTAAAGAGAAGGGAAAGCGGGACTCATCAAAAGTAACATGATGCGACAGTATAAGCCTATGGCTTTGAAGATTCAGACAAAGGTAACCACGATGATCAGACGGATAACCGATTAACTACACATATGGAGTGGAGCGCCGGTGAAGTTTGTGTGGGGCGGTGAAGGACTAGTTTGGGAAGCACAAGCACCCAAAGGTACGAGAGTGATCATACCTAGGCAGGGTGCAATATAATGCATGAGTTGGCGAGCGATGCTAGAGGGTAGTGGAAGGGAGGATGTTGAGTAGATAATATGTTGTTGGTAAGGCGTGAGGCCAATAGTCAAGGGGAATGGATGCGTGAAAAAGGAGAGAACACATCATGTTGGTTATTGTTCAAATGATTCGTTCGGCCTTGCCATTTTATTGAGATGTATAGGGTCATGACAGCCGATATGAGATGCCATTTTTGGTGAAGAATGAGTGAAAGTCCTTGCTATCGAATTCACAACCATTGTCACATTGGAAGCATTTGATGGAAGTATGAAACGGTGTTTTAGTGTAAGCATGAAACTTGACAAAAATAGGAAATACTTGGGACTTGAATTGCAATGGGAAAACCCATAAAAATTGAGTGTAATCATTAAGAAATAAAAGGTAGTACTTGTGACCATCCTTGCTAGGCACATGAGAGGTTCAAATGTCACTATGAATGATATCAAAAGGTGCAAAGGTTGAGTTCAAAGACCGTTGAAACGACAGTCTTGCATGTTTGCCTAACTGACAGGAAGAGCATAAACTAAAGCGAAGCTCTTTATTACAGTTGGCAAGACTCTGAGAACGAAGGAAATCTAAAATGGTAGCATTGGGATGGTCAAGGCGTGCATGCATGCCACAGACGGACGACGATACCGAGAGGGCAACCGGACACGGCTGACGGGATGGAGATGGCGGTGTGACAGGATAGAGCTCCCCGGTGCTGTTACATCTCAAGCGAGTAACCCCCATAGTACGATCATTCACAGAGAAACCAAAAGGATCAAACACAAGAGAAACGTTATTGTCAGTAGTGAACCGACGGACAAAAATAAGATTTTTGACAAGCTTTGGGCAATGAGGACATTATTAAGGTGTAGAGGGTGAGTGGGGGTCTGTAATTTGGGGTGGCAAATCCCTGAAGTAGCAAGGCGACCACCATTGCCGACGATAATAGAGTGTGCAGGACCTTTAAAGGAAATAGAAGAGAGTGTACCTAATGAGTTCGCCATATAAGAGGTAGCACTAGTGTCCATGTACCAAGAGGAGTCGGGAGGTGTCAGCTGCATATATAGAGGAGAAGGCGTGATGCACATCAGTTGAAACATAGCACTGATCAGACGATGATAGATATGCTTGATAACCGGCATGCCGAGGAGCCGGACCCAGCAAGCCCGCTCCCTACTGGCTGTTGGGGTACAGGCATGGAGGGGGTGGTATGTCGGGGGCGGATAGCCGTAAGACATCCACTGTGGGCTGAAGCCAGACACCGGGGACTAGCTAGGGCGAGGGCCACCCTCCAACCCATGTTGCGGCCGCTGCCGCGGTCGCAATAGGCGGTGGGTAGGGGGAGTTGTCCAGATCACTTGAGGAGACCAGAGCGGTTTTCTCATTGGCGGCGTCAGCTGTCTGACAGTGAAGACGAGTCTCCTCCAGGATCAATTGAGAGTGGATTTTCTCGAAAAAAAGCAGTGGTTCGGTCTGCTGAATATGGGTGGCAGCAACATTGTATTCAGAAGGGAGACTCGAAAGTACCTGGAGGACGAGTCGAGTAGCACTAGGTTTGGAGTCGACGACGGCCAATTGATCAGACAAGGTTTTGAGTTGCTGACAATATGTGGTAATTAACGGGAAAGATGCAAGCTTGCAACTTGAGAACTCGTGCTCTAGGTAGACGACACGGGTTGACATGTTGTCTTGAAAGAGGTTCCAAAGCTTGTTTCAGGCACCGATGGCGTCGTCGCCGGATGCGAGGACGCCATCGACGACACAAAAAAAATCTTATTCGAAATGAGCTTGAAATAGCACACACCCCCAAATTGGGGAGCTATTTGGGATGTCCGATCATTGAAGGACGAGTGACGAAGGATGAATTTAAAGACTTATTAACAAGCACTAAGTCAAAGCTATACAGATGGAAGGCGAATTATTTCTCACAAGCGGTCAATAGATCTTTGGAGATGGTGTTGTAGATCCATTGAAGAACAATGGTGTCGAGTTGAGCGAAGAGATAATCGTCTTCGGTGGTAGGGCGGTTGATTGTGGAATTGTTGATAGGAGGAAATCGAGTATGCAATAATAAAATAGAAATAAATCACAGCAAACCAGATTCCGTCCCTTGCAAATAATTACAAGACCTCCTCCTGATGCAGCAGCGGGAAGTCAGGATCGATCCACGAGGAAGCGTGTCAGCGGATCTTAGGCAGCGGATAAATCTCACGGTCAGAAGTCGACAACAGGGTCCTCGATCTCGAGTACAGCAACTCGACAGAAGATCGGACAGTCGAACACAGCGCAGTAGCAAGCACAGGGTCTCGTCGATATCGACCAGGGGCTACTCGATATCGAGTAGAGTCCTCCTCGACTTCGAGTTGTCTTGTCGAGTACCTGCACAGGAAAAGCTACGGCGATGCTAGATCGAGAATCAGTAACTCGAGATCGACCAGGCTTGGTCGAGATCGAGTAGACAGAGAATAAAACGAAACAAAGAAATAGAGTAAAGGCAAATGCTTTGGGGTTTCGACTAAACTTAATGTAAAAGGACTTCCAAGATTGGGGTTTGTAACAACGATAACCAAGCATGCATAAGGTAGAGATAAACAGATAATCATGTGAATTGCATCAAGGACAAGCTTTCGCCTTTTCCAACAATTAGACAACTCTTTCAAGAAACCCTAATTGTCTCTACCGATTTTATGTTTATAATCCAAGTTGTTAGCATGGATCTCCATTAGACGGGTAATAAACACATAAACAAGTAGTAGATGCTCAAAACATGATAAAAGTCGGATCTTTACCTCAAACACGCATGGCTATCGTTGGGCTTGCCCCAACCCTAGAAGTGGGTGGACTACTCGTGCTTCATCGCAACCTCAGACATTGATTGATTGGAAAGAAATAACAACTTGCATTAAACTAAATTCAAAGACTTTACAATCCCGGCGATCCAACTCTCGTTGAACGCCAAAACCCTAAAACCTCTGAACTCCTAAACTGTCTCTGTGAACTACTTCTCTACTTTTGAAATTGAATGAATCTAAAATCAGCCCCATGGGCTTTATTTATAGCCTTCTATTCCTTGCTACTCAAGGATAGAATATCTATATCTATATCTAAAACTATATCTAAAATGCTTAAGGATAAATAAAAGCAACAAGGAAATTAAATCTAAATATATCTAAATGTCTTTAATGGATAGATCTTCTCTTCCATGATGTGTCTTGATAGATTGGATAGATTCGGCAAACTTCGAGCCCAAGTAATCCCACACCGAGTAGAATTGGTCAATCCGCGTCACTTGGTTTCTGGAGGTCCCCTCGATCTCGACAAAGGTCTTGTCAATCTCGAGTAGGGGTGTTGGTCGACTGGCTCGGCTTCGTCGTCTCGGCTAGCTGGTGCTCGACAAGCTCGGGTGTGGCTCACAGGTGTACTCGATCTCGACGACAGTCTTGTCGACATCGAGTAGGAATGTTCGTCGACTAGGTCTGGCTTGACTGGTCGGGCAAGTCTCTTGTCGACATGCTCGGACATGGATCTACGTCTTGTCGACCTCGAGTACCCGTACTCGATCTCGAGTAGGGTGTGGAGTCGGGTTCTTCGTCTTCAGTTTCTCAACGTAGGCTCCTCGATGCTGGCTGGTGTCTAGGCATGTCTTGTCGAGATCGACTAGGTTTAGTCGATGTCGAGTAGCTTTGTGCTCCGGTTCTTGCTTCTTGGTTTTCTCCCGAAATGGTTCCATATTCTGTGATATTAAACAGAAACTTATGTAGATCTCCATTTCTGACAAATAAGCGTATACTACATAATTTCAATATATTCCCAACCCGAAATATGCAAAATGTAAAGAATATGGAATAAAAATATGCATAAAGACATGGCTACTTTTGAGACATCAGGAATCAATATGATGGAGGATCTTATGAGCTTTCACATGAGTCTTGAAGAGGTGAGACCATGTGGTGTAGGAGCTAGAGTCTTGATCAAGGATGATCGGGATACAATTTTTGATATTGGAGATTGTAAGGGGAGAGTGGAATGGGGGCTTCGGGTTGCCGGTCATAGTTCCGAGAGGGAGAGGGGCGGCCGAAGGGGAGGAGGGCGATGGTTAGGGTGAGAGGGTTGATGTCTCCAAAGTAGCCACGTCTTTATGCATATTTTAGTTCCATATTTTATACATTTCGCATATTTCGGGTTGGGAATATGTCGAATTTATGTAGTATATGCTTATTTGTCAGAAATGGAGATCTACATAATTTTTGGTTTAATATTACAGAATATGGAACCATTTCGAGAGAAAATCAAGAAGCGAGAAACGGAGCTCAAGGTTACTTGATGTCGACTACCCTTAGTCGATCTCGACAAGCCATGTCTAGACACCTGCCAGGATCGAGGAGTTGATCGAGAAGTCGAAGACGAAAACATGCCGGCTTACACTCTACTCGAGATCGAGTAAACCTACTCGAGATCGAAGAACCCGGAAGCCCATGTCCGAGCATGTCGAGAAGATCTACCCGACACTGCCGAGCACACTAGTCGACGAGCCACCTTTACTCGAGATCGAGTAAGGTCCTCGAGCCTGTCGAGGACCAGCAACCCAAGACGCCGAGCCAAGCCCAGTCGACTACAATTCTACTCGAGATCGAGTAGCCTTACTCGAGATCGAGGAGCCCTCCAGAAGCCGCGTAACGCGTTTTGATCTATCCTACTCGGATTGGGATTCCTTAGGGACGAAGATTGTCGAGTTCTATCCGATTCTATCAAGTTACATCATGAAGGAGAAGATTTATCCACTTGAAGACACTTTAGATATATTTTCCTTTTTAGATTTAATTCTTTTGTTGCTTTTTTTTTTATCATTAAGCCTTTTAGATATAGTTTTAGATATAGATAGATATTTCTATCCTTGAATAGCAAGGTTTAGAAGCCTATAAATAAAGCCCATGGGGCTGAGATTTAATAATTCAATTTCAGTTCCAAAGAGAAGTTTTAGGAGTTCGAAGGTTTTAGGGTTTTGGCGTTCAACGAGAGTTGGATCGCCGAGATTGTAAAGTCTTTTGAATTTAGTTTAAATGCAAGTTGTTATTTCCTTTCAATCAATGTCTGAGGTTACGATGAAGCGCGAGCAGTCCACCCACTTCTAGGGTTGGGGCGAGCCCGACGATAGGCATGTGTGTTTGAGGTAAAGATCCGACTTTTATCATGTTTTGAGCATCTACTACTTGTTATGTGTTTATTACCCATCTAATGGAGGTCCATGCTAACAACTTGGATTGTAAACATAAAATCAGTAGATACAATTAGGGTTTCTTGAAAGAGTTGTCTTATTGTTGGAAAAGGCGAAAGCTTGTCCTTTGATGCAATTCACATGATTATATGTTTTATCTATGCCTTATGCATGCTTGGTTATCGTTGTTGCAAACCCCAATCTTGGAAGTCTTTTACATACAGTTTAGTTCGAAATCCCAAAGCAATTGTTTTTATTTTCTTTCGTTTTATTCTCTGTCTTTCTCGAGATCGAATAGCACTCGTCGATCTCGACTACTGATCTTCAACCCAAAGTCGCTGTAGCTTCTGTGTGCAGGTGCTCGACCAAGACAATCCGACGTCGACCAGGACCCTACTCGATCTCGAGTAAGGGCTTGTCGAGATCGACCACCAGTGCATGTGCTTGCTGCTGCGCCGCTCGACTTGTCTGATCTTCTGTCGAGTTGCTGTACTCGAGATCTAGGACCACTGTTGTCGACTTCTGACCGTGAGACTCCACCGCTGCCTAGGATCCGCTGACACGCTTCCTCGTGGATCGATCCTGTCTTTCCGCTGCTACATCAGGAGGAGGTCTTGTAATTATTTGCAAGGGACGGAATCTGGTTTGCTGTACTTCATTCATATTTTTAATTTGCATTCTCGATTTCCTCCTACCAACAAATTGGCGTCGTTGCCGGGGAAGCTATCATTCGCGCCTTAGGTAGTTAGTTCTCACGTCTGCTTTGAGTTACTTTACAGGTGTATGCGCCGTTCTGGTCAACCACCTGAGTTTAACGGCTTAGACAACCCAGAACGTCTTATACAAGCCCACGCTAGACTGAAAAGAGCCATGGCTGCCGCAGAAACCAAGGAACAGCTGATACTAACGCTTACAAGGGAACTGGCCACAAAAGATGCTGCTATCGCCGCTGAGAAAGCAACAAGGGAGCAAGCAGAAGCTGAGCTTGCCCAATATCCAACCAATGTAGAGGATTATATGCATCCAACGCTCGTCGTGCCTGAATCGGCGATTCTAATCCCTGATAACTCTTTTGAAATTCGCACTCAATTTCTTATAGAGCTTAAAAATAATGCTTTTTATGGCAAATTTAATGAGTGCCCTCTTGAACATATTACCAATTTTTCTGACATGTGTCTTACTCTTGCTAAAGGTACAACTCTGGAATATGTTAAGATGAAAGCTTTTCGCTGGTCTCTCGCTGGGCCTGCACTGAAGTGGCTTGAAGGGCTGAAACCAAGATCACTCACAACATGGGCCCAAGTAGAGCAAGAGTTTCTGAATAAATTCTTCCCACCTGCCAAGACAGCACTCCTCCCCCAGAAAATAACTGCCTTTAAACAGAAGTCTGGGGAACCGCTAGCAAAGGCATGGGAACGCTACAAAGAACTGCTGCGATCTTGCCCTACTCATGGACAACCACCCTACGTCATTCAGGAGATCTTCTTCAACTCTCTTGATCAATTCACTAAGGACAGAATCAACCATTATACTCGTTATGAGTATCTGACGATGCCGCCAATTGACGCCTGGGGTGTCCTGGACAAGCTCACCAATTATGACAACAAATATGGGTCTACTGCAAACTATGAAGATAACTCATATGCAAGGCCAGCACCATCTATGCCGCTCTATGAGCCAGCAAAGGAGATTGACCCAGATGTCAGGGAGCAGTTCTACAGAGACCAGAATCGCAAGCTCCTCAAGCAAGTCAAATACTTATCTGTCAACCAGCCTTGCATAGAATGCGGATCACAGAGGCACACCACTACTGAGTGCCCACACACTGAGCAAGTCAGAATGGTAGAGACACATGAAGAGGCAGCCTACGCTGGGGGTCCCAATTGCTACATGGGGGATCAACGGTTCTATCAACCACAGTGGAACCAAGGTCCTCCTAGGAACCCCCAACCCTACAGAGCTCCAGGACATCCAGAAAGGGATCAAAAGAAGGATGATCTGCAGCTGATCCTTGAGGAGATGCGTCGAAATTAGGGCACCATCAACAACCAGTTCCAGAACATCACTACAAAATTTGGAGAACTGGACATCTGGAAAAGAGGAATAGAGACTCAGATGGGTCAAATCGCTGCACAGATCCCACGACCATCCGGACAACTCCCTGGACAAACAGAACCAAATCCTAAGGGCAAGACCGGACACGTCGCAGCTATCAAACTCAGAAGTGGGCATCAATTACATGAGCCAGAGGTCGGTAAACAGCAAGTAAAGGCAGAGCAGCAACTCGACATAGAGCAAGATCAACTTGATCTCGAGGACACCCTACTCAACCTCGACAAGAAACTGCTCGACACAGACCAGAAGCTGAGCTCAGACTCCACTGCGCAGCCCAGCAAATCGAAGTCGACCACCCCACTCGATCTCGAGGACCCCCTAGTCGAGATCGAGGAACAGCAAGCTGAGGTCGACGACTCTGCAACGCCTCCGACAACTGATCTGGCTCTGAAGCAGAAAAAGTCACTGTCTTTTCCTTCTAAAGCACAGAAAGATCCCACTGCTGGTAGGTTTACCAGATTTATTAATATGCTGCAAGAACTAAATGTTTCTATTCCTTTTACAGAAGCCTTGCAAGAGATGCCTGGATATGTCAAGTTTCTGAAGGAAATCCTTAGCAAGAAGCGATCCATCTCAGAGATCGCAGGTGAATGCAAAGTACTCCACTTCCTTGAAAAGAGACCTGACCCTGGTAAGTTTTCTGTTATTGTGGGTTTTGTACAATATAAATATGAGTCTCTGTGTGATTTAGGAGCAAGTGTGAGCATCATGCCTTTATCAATCTGGCGAAAGGTAAAGATAGGATGCATAGAACCTGTGGATGCCAAGCTATACATGGCAAACAATACAGTGGTCATCCCTACAGGTATAGTTGAGAATGTCCCCGTCCAGGTTGGTGAATTCTTTGTTCCAGCAGATTTCCTTATTATAGACTGTGCTGAAGATCCTACTAGCCCTATTATTCTTGGTAGACCATTCTTAGCTACTGCAGATGCCAGAATTAGTGTCAAGAATCGATCGCTCACCTTCACCATAGGCGATGAGGTTTTAGATTTCTCTTTTGGCCCTACAAAGGAGGAAATTTCATGGTTGGAGGTGAAAAGCATCAACAACCACGGGACCAAGCAATCAACGGAGGAAAGCACTATAGTTGAGATCGACAAGGACAACTCGAGATCGACAAGGGAGTTCCTCGATCTCGACCAAGATTTGTCGAGGTCGACAACCTATGCTGAGCTAATGACTTGCCCAGAGCCTAAGTATGGGGTCCCTGTACTCGATCTCGACCAACAGTACTCGACATCGAGTAGCCCTAAACCCAAAGATTTATGTTTTGGGTCCGAAAAGGTAAGTTCAGGTATGAATTCTACTCCCCCTCAGTCCATAAAGAAAATTTTCAATAAATTAAGGGGAGGTAAGGCCCCGTGGCGAGAAAATCTGCGGAAGCTAAGAGCTGGAAAGAAGAAGAAGAAAGAGAAGGGAGATGATGCAAGCAACCCCCTGTCAGCTGAGCTTGCATACTACCATCGGGACCTAGATGATCCAGGAGAAGGGCCAAGCATGAGCGGGCCCCACACTAATGGTCCTTGAGCGCAAACGGAGAAGTCGGCCTAGCGACTCTAAAATCTAGAGCATGTATATAAAATTGTATGAATTTTGGGACTCTTGAACTTTTTGGTTTTTGGTTTTTGGTTTTGGTTTTATGTCTTTTAGAATACTTTATGAGGATAATCTTGTTTTTATGTGCAACCTAACACTTTTAGGACGGCAAGCATATAAGGATCACGAAAAGTGGAATAAAGAAGTCCCTGAAAAGCAGTCAGAATCGACGAAGGCCAAGTCGACGACGACCAGGAGGAGCAGCCCAGACACTCGTCGATGTCGAGTAGGCCAACTCGATATCGACAAGCCCAGAAGCTCCTCGACTTCGAAAACCACTGGACGCAGACGAAGCTCCTAGAGTACACTGTACTCGAGATCGACAAGCATATCTACTCAACATGCACTGATCTGCCATCCTCGATGTGTTATCCTGTGAGTTCCTTCCTTTACTCTGTTTTTATTTGATTTTATACAGTGGGGACACTTAAATTTTAAGTACGGGGTGGGGGAAGGGCTCATTATCATTATCATATGTTTTAGTCTTGCTTTTGGTTTTACATGGTGAAATTTTAATTTTTATGTTATGCATTCATGTTTAAATTTTATGCATTTAAGTTTTTTTTGTCATACTTTAGTCTTGTTTTTTTTAAGAAAAAAAAATGTCAAAAAAAGAAAAAAAATGCATGTTTAAATTTTTTTCATTGTTCTAGTTTTTATACCCTAACTTAGATGTCCTATGATGATAAATAATGATTGACTTGATCATGTAAATCCTATGGCATGTTTGGAAGGTTTAGCCTAAATCCTCGAATTTTTTTTTATGTGGATTATGAACTTGTGATGAAATTGAGCACATATGATCCTAAGCTAAAGGTTAAAATCCAACAAAAATTGTCCCAGTGAGAATTTCGGCCTTATAGGGAGAACACTAAAAATCCCTCTGCTTTCTTGAGTGTATTTACTCTTCCTATGCATCTCTAAATGTTGTGATAGTTATTCAACGCCAATGCATTTATATGTTTATGTTGATGAGAATTAAATGATGGAGACACCTTTTTAGCCAATTTTATCCTCTCTTTACCTACCCTGCATTATTCCTGCTTGAAGCCAGAACATTAGCCTGAGACTTTTATTGTAAACTCCACAAAAATATCCTTAGCCAAATTGAGCCTGACCCCCATTTGAGAATTAAGACTTAGAGTTGGTTGAAATAATGATTTGTGGAAAGAATGAGCTTATGTTGCATTTCAAGTACGAAGGATTGTTGAAATTATTGAGATATGGGTTGGTTTTATATTTTTATCTTGCTATGTATATTATGTAAAAGGACTTTTGGTTCACCCTATGAATGCACTAGTGATATTTTATGTTATTTTCGTTTCAGAAAAAAAAAATTTCGAAAAAAAAGGAGAAAAATTACATATGTTTGTGAATAAAGTGCATGAGCCAAATTTACCTTATTTTCCTTATTATTTGCAAGATACATACTTTGGAGAGGTTTAGGAAGTTTGAAAGGTTACATACTTCATTAAGATAAATTGGAGAGTTTGGTTGATGCATATAACTGAGAAGTTATGGTTTGGTTGTGTTGGAGATTTAGGAGTCTTGATTCCCGAATATTATTAAGCACCACATGGCCAAATAATTCCATACCTTATTATTTCTTACCAAGCCCCATTACAACCCCGCCGAATGGAATCTTCTTTGAAGACTTCTATTGAGCGAAGTCCTCTTGATAATTTTTGTTGCAATTTCATAATTGGTTGCGAAGTGGATTCATATTTAAATTGCAATGTTTATGAGATTGTATATGGAATCGAGTTGAGAGTTGATCTTCATAGCCTAAACACATTGAGAGCTGAGTGTATACACATTATTCCTGTGAGGTTGGATTTATATTGCCTATGCCTATGGATCGCTCATATATGTGTGATGACGTTAAATTCACTTGTCTTACATTGCTACTACTTGAGATGTTGCTTTTGACAAAAGGCGAAGACTTGAAGGACGTGTTGTAGGTCTTGGTTATTGTTTGGTTATTGCTTGAGGACAAGCAAGTTTAAGTATGGGGTGATTTGATGTCTCCAAAGTAGCCACGTCTTTATGCATATTTTAGTTCCATATTTTATACATTTCGCATATTTCGGGTTGGGAATATGTCGAATTTATGTAGTATATGCTTATTTGTCAGAAATGGAGATCTACATAATTTCTGGTTTAATATTACAGAATATGGAACCATTTCGAGAGAAAATCAAGAAGCGAGAAACGGAGCTCAAGGTTACTTGATGTCGACTACCCTTAGTCGATCTCGACAAGCCATGTCTAGACACCTGCCAGGATCGAGGAGCTGATCGAGAAGCCGAAGACGAAGACATGCCGGGTTACACTCTACTCGAGATCGAGTAAACCTACTTGAGATCGAGTAAACCTACTCGAGATCGAGGAACCCGGAAGCCCATGACCGAGCATGTTGAGAAGATCTACCCGACACTCCCGAGCACACTAGTCGACGAGCCACCTTTACTCGAGATCGAGTAAGGTCCTCGAGATCGAGTACACCTGTGAGCCAAGTCCGAGCCTGTCGAGGATCAGCAACCCGAGACGCCGAGCCAAGCCCAGTCGACTACAATACTACTCGAGATCGAGTAGCCTTACTCGAGATCGAGGAGCCCTCCAGAAGCCGCGTAACGCGTTTTGATCTATCCTACTCGAATTGGGATTCCTTGGGGTCGAAGATTGCCGAGTTCTATCCGATTCTATCAAGTTACATCATGAAGGAGAAGATTTATCCACTTGAAGACACTTTAGATATATTTTCCTTTTTAGATTTAATTCTTTTGTTGCTTTTATTTATCATTAAGCCTTTTAGATATAGTTTTAGATATAGATAGATATTTCTATCCTTGAATAGCAAGGTTTAGAAGCCTATAAATAAAGCCCATGGGGCTGAGATTTAATAATTCGATTTCAGTTCCAAAGAGAAGTTTTAGGAGTTCAAAGGTTTTAGGGTTTTGGCGTTCAACGAGAGTTGGATCGCCGGGATTGTAAAGTCTTTTGAATTTAGTTTAAATGCAAGTTGTTATTTCCTTTCAATCAATGTCTAAGGTTGCGAGCAGTCCACCCACGTCTAGGGTTGGGGCGAGCCCGACGATAGCCATGCGTGTTTGAGGTAAAGATCCGACTTTTATCATGTTTTGAGCATCTACTACTTGTTATGTGTTTATTACCCATCTAATGGAGGTCCATACTAACAACTTGGATTGTAAACATAAAATCAGTAGATACAATTAGGGTTTCTTGAAAGAGTTGTCTAATTGATGGAAAAGGCGAAAGCTTGTCCTTTGATGCAATTCACATGATTATCTGTTTTATCTATGCCTTATGCATGCTTGGTTATCGTTGTTGCAAACCCCAATCTTGGAAGTCTTTTACATACAGTTTAGTTCAAAATCCCAAAGCAATTGTTTTTATTTTCTTTCGTTTTATTCTCTGTCTTTCTCGAGATCGAATAGCACTCGTCGATCTCGACTACTGATCTTCGACCCAAAGTTGTTGTAGCTTCTGTGTGCAGGTGCTCGATCAAGACAAGCCGACGTCGACCAGGACCCTACTGGATCTCGAGTAAGGGCTTATCGAGATCAACCACCAGTGCATGTGCTTGCTGCTGCGCCGCTCGACTTGCCTGATCTTCTGTCGAGTTGTTGTACTCGAGATCTAGGACCACTGTTGTCGACTTCTGATCATGAGACTCCACTGCTGGCTTGGATCCGCTGACACGCTTCCTCGTGGATCGATCCTGACTTCCCGCTGCTACATCAGGAGGAGGTCTTGTAATTATTTGCAAGTGACGGAATCTGGTTTGCTGTACTTCATTCATATTTTTAATTTGCAATCTTGATTTCCTCCTACCAACAAGGGCGAGGTGTGGGTGCGGCGGCAAGGACTGCCGAGAGGGAGAAGGGCGACGACGGGGGACTATCGAGAGAGAGAGGGGCAGCGGCTAAGGCGGCGGATCGATTAGGGTTTTGCGAGGAAGAAAAAGTCTGATACCATGTAGAATTGTATTGATTGATATAAAACCCTCCTTAGGATTTCGTTCCTCACAATGTTCACATATATAGATTACAAGTGAGTAAGACTGGGCCTGAGCCAATAGGCCCGTACAGTCGTACACTATACAATATATAATCTATCAGTTGGTACCATGTGATTATTCGTATGTATATACATACGAATAATTCTTTAGTACCTATGAATAATTTCATTTGTTGGTACATCCGAACAATTACATTATTATACTAAAGTAAAAATTTATCATATTGTTGAATTACTAATTAACAATGAGCTCACACTTAAATTTCTAATTAATTATCATGCATACATTTATATAGTCATGCGAACTCAAAATGGAATTAATTAGGATTTTCAAAGTAATAGTGTGGATAGTATAGTGAGTAGGTAGCTAAAGTGATGATGGCATGTACATTTTGAAGATAAATTGGACAAGACTATAACATGCAAATACACTATGTAGACATGTATATTAATATCATGACTTGTAAAAAACAAAATCAATGATGGCATGTATAGTAGCAAATATGAAGTGAGCATACGGGAAAAAAAATTGTAGGGTAGAGAGATGTTTAACTTTTGAACATTGCAAGTGAAGGGTGTATGTTCACTTCACTCATTGATCAAATTACTAGCTAGCTATCTATCTATTTATTTTTTCACTCCTCCTTTTTATACCACTTACTCTACCCCGCTTCAGTCACTTCCATCTCCCTCATCCCTCTGTTTCCCAACGCCACCACCACACCCATTTTCCGATCCGGCGAAAAAAATGACCGAGATTGGATGAGTTTTACTAAAGATATTGGCTAGTGGGGGCGACGATAGCGGTTTTGGTGGTTTCCTACGTTGTATAGGTGGTTAAAAACTGTCGGTGCTACTAAGAGTTCTGAAGATGGTTCGGGTGAGGCGAGGCACAAAGACAGAGTTCAAAACCTTATGTAATTTTTTTAGCAAATCTCTTGTAATAACTTTAAATCTACTAATTTTGTTTTGAAGTGAAGGGTTTAAAAATCGATGATGAAACTTTCCGTATTTTATTTCCGAAAATCTTCGATTTTATATAAAAACTCATGAAACTGTGTTGAACCTTTTATGTGTTCCATGTTATATGAGTTTTGAAAACGGATCTGAACAAAAATGATCTTAAACGGGAAGATCTGAGAGTTTTTATGAGTTTCTAGTGTAGAAGATCTCAATTTAGGCGACTATAAAGCATACTTATCCGAAAATCGATTTTGGTAAAACACTTTTCTTAATTAATTAAAGAGTTTCGATATGAGGGTTTTACCTTAAGATATAAAAAACTCAGTTGATTTTTAGATCTCGTGCGACAATTATAGTGGTAAGGCTTGTTATGTTCCATTCTAAAACCAGTTGGCAATAGAAGGAGTAGTACACCGACTCATATACTAGATAACACTTGGACAAGTGGCAACCCAGACCAGGATCGAAAGACGGGCTGTTAGGCTAGCCGCTCTGATATCATATATCAAAGTTCGACTCAGACCGATGGTTGGGGGTCGTGTGCACGGGCGTACATGTGGCAATAGCCTAACACACAAGACGAGTGAGGTTCCATTCTAAAACCAATTAGAAATAAAAGAAGTAGCCCACCGACTCATATCCTAAGGCTTGTTATGTTCAACCTTCGATGTGGGACACTTTTGGTCTCATTGACATCTCTAACAGAATCCCCGACCTACAAGCTTCCAACAGGCCAAGCTGCAACCAACTACTTCAACTTGGATCGTAGACACCGCCCCACATCTTCTGGCATCGGACGCAATCACCCTACCATCATCATCTCTAATAACAAACCCTGTAGAAGCTGAACCAGATAGAGATTTTGCACCATCAAAATTAAGTTTAAAAACACCAGTCTCGGGTTTATACCATCTAATGGTATTTCTTTTGCGAGGGTTGTCTCTAGGTTTGACTATCATTGTCTTTCCGTCTTCTTCATCTAAGTCATCTTCTTTCGTTTTTTTTTCCAATTTTTCATGTCGTATTTGAATGTAGCTATCAATTCATCTATTGTTTGTAAGTTATGGTGGTCGAATATAATCTTATTTCTTTTCGTCCAAATACACCACCATGAGAAGGCCAAGATAGCCTTTTTTTCTTGGTTCAACCGTCGAAATATTTGATTAGTTATGATCTTTATACTTTGATTACTTTTGTCAGCATTTGCTATTTTTCATTCAATATCTCTATCCAGAGCTCCAATGGTTCTCAAAGTTGTCGGGCACTCCATGAGAAGATGGATAGCGTCTTCCTCCCTAGAGTTACAGAAAATACAATCCATGGGCGTATGTATCCCTTTGTTTCAGAGTCTAGCTTTAGTAGGTAATCCGTCCAATCCTACTTTCCATAAGAAATTTCTTATCTTTGGTGGGCATTCAAGGTTGATTTTTTTTTTTGGCGTTTTTTTGCCTCTAGGCCTCGTCCTTTCGTCTCCCCTTCCGTCACTGCTTAAGCCTTAGTCTCCCTCTCCCTCTTCACCCCTCAGCCTCTTCGCTTCTGCATGCGCTAGCCTTCTGAGCATCTCCTATCCCCTTCGGTGTTTCGGTCTTTCTTCTCTCTGCTTGAAGCTCTTTGGATTCTAGGAGTTTTTTTTTTTGGCTCGGTCCTTGTCTTTGCTTCCGTTTCAAGCTTTGTTTCCCCTTCTTTCTCCCGTTTTTAATTTTTTTTTTGTTGATTGCCTTCCTATTTCCGATTCCCCCAATTTCTAGGGTCTTCCTGTTTAGGGGCTTTCGGATTTTCTTTCATTTCCTCCTTCTTTTGTGTGTTTTCCTTTCCCTTGTTTTCTACCTATCCCCAATTTTTCGGTTTCTTCTGATTTTCGGTAAGCTTCTGTGTTTTTCATTGATGTGTTGTTTTGTTGCTTTCCCTTTTTTTGGGGTTTCGCCGTTTGGTTTTACTGTGGTTTGTTTTGCCTTTATTTGCAACTGGGTTCCCCTCCTTCCCTTTTTATTTTCTCTTCTTATTCATTTTCTTCTGCTTTCTTTTGTTTCTATGTTTCCTTTTTTTAGCTTGTTCTTGCCTTTTTTAGTTTTTCTAAAGGTTTATGCGAAGCAGATGATCTGTATTGCCCATTTAGCCGTCACCCTAATCCAACATAGGGCAAATGAACTCCAATCTCAAATAATAAAGAGAAGAAGAAGAACAAGAACAAGACGGAAAATGGGAGGTTCGTGACAACCTGCAGCCTCCATACCAAATGATGGGGAACAACGGAGATTCTATTTTCGACCCCAATCAAAACTATGAGAAAAAAATCATTTGGGATTTTCTCCCACTATATCATTGGGATAACCTCCCAACATTACCACCACCACCACAAGCACATCACGGTGACAAACTCCTAACCTCCCACCAACATCCGACCTGGGAGTCCCCAAACCCCTTTGAACCTGTGTCTCTAGCCGAACATCCCCTTCTTTGTGAGGGCCGTCTTGTTCTTCTTTCCCCCGCTTTCGTTTTTTTGTTCTTTCTTCCTCTTTTCGAATGCCAAAATTTCTAGGGATTTCATGTTTTAGGTGTTCGAATTTTGTTTCATTTTCTTCTTCATTTGTGTGAATCTTGTTCCCTATTTCTCTTAAATGTGGCTCTTTCGGGTTTGCCTCGGTTTTAATGTGTTTTTTGTTTCGTTTTTATGTGTTTCGTTTTCTTTCTCCCCTCCCTTTTGTTATGTTGTTTTGCCTTTCTCTTTTGCTGCTTCTTTCTAGTCCTTTTTCTTTGGTTTGTTGCTTAGTGTCTCAAGGTTGTTTTTTATTCATTTTAAGCGTTTCTTTTTTCTGGCTCTTTCGGGTTTTCCTCTTGGTTTTTTCCCTTTTCCTTTGTTCTTTCAGGTGGATAGGTTATTTGGTTTTTTTTTCTTCGCCTTTCGACCGCGTTTCGGTTTCTTTGTTCTTTTGTTGTTTTTGTTTATTGTTTTGGAGAAAGAATGACTACAAGCTCTGTCTTCTCTCTTATTTCTTGAGAGAGAAGTAGACACGCCACCACCAACGTACCATCAAAAATCTAACACCATCCTATCACCACCACTAACTCTATCTCCGTCACCATCATAACAACTTTCGTGAAAAATACGAAATTAACAATCTCAACCCCAAATCCAAAAAACAACATTAACTAATACTTGGGCAATCCCCACCATCACTAACTACAATTCTAACAAACACCACCACCATAAAATAAATAAACAACAACAACTTATTGATGATCAATTGAGATTTATTTTCCACCCCATTATGGCCTTCTATTTGTGGTTGGCTAATTTGGACCGTATCTCATTGAAGAACAACATTGTAAAAAATCCTAATCTGATTCTTGTTGTTGTAGGAGGATGGTCAAGTATGAAATAAATATAGAATAAAGATCAGACTGACTTCCCTGTCTCAGCAAATAAATACAAGACTTCCTCCCGTTCTAGTAGAAGGTTGTCAGGATCGAATCCACGAGGAAGCACGTCAGCAATTCTTAGGTAGCAACAGATCTCACAAACAAGCAGCAAAAAAGACAGAAACAGAAAAGACAAAGCAAAACAGAAACAAAAGTAAAGACAGAAAATAGCGAAAGAAAGTAAAGAACAAAGCAAGACAACAGACGTACTCGATCTCGACAACTACCTACTCGAGATCGACTACCAACAGTGAAGACAGAAACTGCAAAATCGACAACAAAAGCAGAAACTCTACTCGACCTAGACAAGACCGTACTCGAGATCGACTAAGGCCTACTCGATCTCGACGAGCTCCTCCTCTGTATCGACTGGAAAGACAGAAAACTTAAATTGCAAATTTCGAACCCAAAACTCAGATTTTCGACGAAATAAATAAATATAATAAACGACTTCCAATACCAGGGTATCAACACCACAACGATAACCATGCAAAGTAACACATAAAGGCATAAAAGATCATGTTTTCCATCAAAATAACTTTCGTTACTAACAAATAGGCATATAGAGGCTTTCGCATAAACCCTAATTGTTACTAACCCTTTTCACATAATTAACCCAAGTTGCATTAAGATCACTTTCGCTTCAATAACACAAACAAGGATCACCTTCAACTCTCGCAAAAGAATCATGCTCATAGGGATAGAAGACGAATTGCATGACAAGATCTGACCTTTACCGCATCACCTCACATGGCCACCGTCGGGCTCACCCCAGCCCCAGAAGTGGGTGGACTACTCGCGCCTCATCGCAATAGCAGACATTGATTGATGAAAAGAAACTTGCATTAAACTATATTCAAAGCCTTTACAATCCCGGCAATCAACCTTCGCAGAATGCCAAAACCCTAAAAATTTTAGAACTCCTGAAACTTCTCTGTGGAACTACTTGTTTCTCTCACTGAAAATTCCTTTTTTGAAAAACCAGCCCCTAGGGCTTTATTTATAGCCTTCTATTCCTTGCTATTCAAGGATAGAATCTCCTATCTATATCTAAAATTATATCTAAAAGCTTTAATGATAAATAAATGCAATTTAGGAATTAAATCTAAAAGGAAAAGATAAATCTAAACTAGGTAAGATGTCTTCATGTTGATAGATCTCCCTTCCATGGATAGATGATGATAGATTTCGGCCTTCTTGACTTCCTTCGTGCCCAAGGAATCCCAGCTCGACTCGGACTGCTTACGGCGACGCGTTTCCAGAACCTGGTCTACTCGACATCGACAAGGGCTCGTCGACATCGACTAGGATTCGTCGTCGACTGATCTTCTCGGGTGACTCTGCCCGACATGGCTCGGATCTGGGCTCCTGGGTGTCGTCGATCTCGACTAGGGCTCCTCGAGATCGACTAGGGGTGTGGTCGAAGACGGCTCTCTGGTGATGTCGAGGACTCCTCCTCGGCATGGACTCTGACTAGGGCATGGTGGCTCCTCGATCTCGACAAGGCCTCCTCGAGATCGAGTAGGGTTGCTCAGCGCCTTCGTCCTCGGCTTCTCGATCAGCTCCTCTTCTCGACTCCGGATGTGGCGTCTAGGCTTAGTCGATCTCGACTAGTGGTACTCGAGATCGAGTAGGGTTCCTGAGTCAGGTTGCCTCGGACTTGGTTTCCTCGACCAGGCTTTGTCGACCAAGTCTGCTCGGGCTCTCTACTCGAGATCGAGTAAGGTGTACTCGACATAGAGTAGCTTTGGCTTCAGCTCGGTTTGTCCTGGTTCTGTACTCTCGGATTCTGGACTTCTGTAGTTGTTTTCCGAGCTTTTCTGACCTTCCTTAAAATTGCTGTAAAACGTCTCGAATTCTGCGAATTTAAACAGAAACTGGTGTAGATTCCATAATTTGGCAAATAAACATAAACTACATAGATTCTGTACTATCTTGGCCCAAATGAATAAAATGTATGCAGAAATTGACATAAAAGTTATTGTAAAACATGGCAGATTCGGCTTACAACAATTCTATTTACGATTGTGGACCGAAATCCAAAATTAATTTTGGGCCTTTGATGATTGTGAGTCTTTGTTCTCTTTTTCATCAATTCTCTTACAAGCTGGCCCCCCGCTTTTGGTTCTCGCCTCCTACTGACCTCGGCAGTTCGTGCTCATACCCGGCCCAACATCTGTCGTGCTGCGTCTGGTGTGGTGGGTGTGACCATGCCTGCCGTTCTAAGCCACTGCCATCTCGACTTTGATCTATGCATTACCCCTCGATCTGGGTTCTGTCTACCCTTACGCCTCACCAACGATGACCTTTGTTTCGTTGTTGCCTCCCTCCTTGGCTCGTCCATGGTTTCGTGGGAGCTGGTCGATCTTCCATCTTATATCGGTTGTGTTTGGTGACGCTTTGGCCTGCTAGCCGTCGCCAGTGGTTTTCTATCGGGGGTCCTCCTCGGCGTGTTCACCTGGCTTATAAGGTCTTACCCTCCTGACATCAGTGGCGTGCAAGGTCTTCCTCTCTCCTTGCATGCCAAGGTTACAATTATTTTATTAAAAAACAATAATTTCATAAAATATACCTGTTTATGTGAGATAACTTCTCCATTTCAATATTTGGGATAACCTCCTTCTTGTTCGCCTTTTCTGATCACGATTGGTGTTGCCATTCCGTTTGAGGTCGTTCTCCGATGTTTCTGTGTCTAGTTTCCGAATGAGGTTCAGTCTTGGGCGCCCTGTTCATCGTGTTGATTGTGGCAGTGTTCGTTGTTTTCGAAGATCCCTCATTGAGGTGGGGGGAAATTCGGTGATCCACACTTCCCCAGGTGACGTCTCTTTCCCTTAGTGGGCTTCTGTTCTCGTCTCCCCGACGTCAAGACACCCTATTAGTCTATAGACTCTCCCGTGCTCTCGGCATTCACAGTCTTTCTTTGGGCCTCCTCGACTTCCTTGCTGGTTGGGTTGATTTTTTGTGATCGGTTGTGAGCGAGTTCTTCTTCTTTGTTTTTTGTTATTTTTGGATTCTTTTCTTTCCTTTTCAAAAAAAAAGGTTGATATGTTTTTTTAAAACAGATAAAGATTAGGCTGGACGATCCCGCAACACCGTCCTTCCTAACGCATCCTTCCTAATGAGAACCCCAAGTTCTTGATCATCTTCCAAGCAGACGCCGGTAGGGAAACTGTAGGCTAGATAAGCAAGTCGATCAGCAACAACATTAGATTCCCTGAAAATATGATGTATCACAAAATTAGAAAATGACAACAAATCAAGAAGAATATCATATTGTAGGAGCTCAATGTTCCAAGGGCACTTCTAGTCCCCCAGTAGAGCCCTAACAACCATAAGTTTATCTCCTTCGATAAGCAAGTTAGTAAAGCGAACTTGTTTAGCTTGAAGAATTCCCATTTTCAGTCCCAGAGTCTCTGCAAACAGGACCGAAGTCCCATTAGACAGCCTCGCACCGTTAGCCATGGGTACGCCTGAAGAGTAAGACGCGAAACCATAAGACGCGAACCCATCCGATCGTACAGACCCATCAAAGTTTAACTTGTACACGTTGTCCGGGGGCTTCCCCCACACCCCGTTACACTTTTTGTTTCTAGTTTTGGGTATGTTAGGAGCAGATGGTGAGCTAGAACAAAACAACTAACTCGGACCATACGAAGAAGTGCTGAACGGATCCTTAGCCACATAGTCATCTTCATTAAAAGATTTAGCTTCCTTCCAGGCTTGGTAAAACAGCAATGTAAAAGATTTCCATTTGATGAATGGAAACAGATGTAATATGGTCGAAAGACAACTTATTCCCGTGAAACCAAATGGTCCAGCAGCTAGGGGTGTTATCTGGCCGAACAGCTTGAGCTCGGCTCGGACTCGGCTCGAAAAAGCTCGAGCTCGGCTCGTTCGAATATGCAAAACAAGCCGAGCTTGAACAAGGTTTTGGGCTCGAACCGAGCCCGAGACGAGCCCAAAAGCTCGCCACTTTGACGAAATTTCCTCTAGGGTAAATAAAACCCATTCTAAAGTTCTAAACCCTAAATAGAAGAGACGCCGCCACCTGTACATTCTCTCTCCAACTCTTCCCCCATCTGCTCTCTCTCTTTCCCCCCTCTCTATGGCCGACTCTTCCCAATCTACGTTGACGAGTGACGACTCTTCCCGACGAACGACTCTTCTCTGACGAGGCTCTCTCTCTCTCTCTCTCCCCACTACAAACGACTCTTCCCCATCTACATTCAATTGTTGTCGAGTCTTTTCGACGACCGGATGTTCTCTGACGAGGGTAGTACATCTGCCTCTCTTTCAATTGATGTAGTGATGGGGTTTCAGTGTCACCGTTATTTTCAATTTATCATGAACAAATGGATCTTTCATATTCTTTCTCTGCATCCCTCTCTCAACGAGTCAGCGTTCATTCATTCGAAATTTTGGATCTGAAATTTGCTCAAGCAGCTCCAAATCAACTATAGGTATGAATTTCGTTTTTCTCCAATTGAAGTTGTAATTAGGTTTCTAGCTCTAATCTTCGGTGGTTGTAATTTGTTTGTTTTTTACAGATCTCAGATTTCTACTAGCTCTCCTCCTAGGTTCTTCGTTTCTCTCTCAACTGGGTTACTCCTACTCTTTGTCTCCGACGAACTCAGTGCCCATTACTCCCTCTTCAGATCCTCGTGGTTCCTCACTTCATCCTTCTTCATCCTTTTGTTAGAACTTGAAATTTTGCCTAGATTGAATTTTTTTTATATGTTGTTCAATTGCGACAGCCTCCTGTTGTTCTTTGTTCATCTGTTGTTCATTGTTCATCTCGAGTGTGATTCAAATTTGCCCAGCTTAATTAATAAATATTCATCTTCCTGTGTAAATTGGTAAATCTCATCTTCCTATGTAATCATCTTCGTTAGGTAAAATGTTGTTTTTTTTTATAAGAAATTTGTAATTTGGGATACAAACCGAGCCGAACGAGCCCAACCGACGAGCTCAAACGAGCTCAGGCTCGTTCGTTCCGCTTGTTCGAGCTCAAACAAGCCGAGCTCGAGTTTCACCCTGGGCTCACGAGCCGAGCTTGAGCACAAAAAAAAGTTCGAATAATTTTGAGCTCGAGCTCGGCTCGGCTCGTTTCCTGTTCGAGCCAAGCTTAAACATGTCAAGCTCGACTCGTTCGGCTCGAATACCACCCTTACCAGCAGCAGATGGCCAATCTGGCCATCTCTTTAAGACCAATGAGGTCTTTAATTGTGGTAAGAGGGATGGGTTCGTCATATTGGTTCGTGAGACCGACGGATGTAGGAAAATGTAAACGAATATTATTCCTAAACTTACAGACAGTATGACAGTTAATGAATAAATGTTGTTGCATTTCATTGGTATTATTGCAGAAAACACATCCCTGCGGCACCGACATATGCGACCTCTGAAGACGGACCTTAGTTGGAAGACCATGGTCCTTAGTGAGGAACTTGGTTGCCGAGCTAGTTGAGAACCAACCATCTTTACTTTGACCCCAGTAAAGTCGATCAGAAAGATCATTGGTGGGAAGAGTGATATGTGAAATATCTCTTGGTGATAAATAGTCATGAAGGATGGGCCAAAGGTTGATATGCTTATAATATAATAGCAGTAATAAATAATAGATAATTTGTATATGTTTTTTTTTGGTGTAATTTGTATATGTTTTTTAAATTAGGAAATAATTCAAGGGTTAGACTGACACAGACCGACAAAGTTAGTAGACGACGAACCATTAAGTATACAACGTAAAATAAAAAAATGGTACAATACAAAAAGTGGCAAGCAAACCAACCTAGACGAACAAACAAGTCTAACCCTAAAACATCGGACAACGTAGAGTAAGACCTGAAGTCAATCACTGCTTGACAAGATAATTTGTATATGTTGGCAGACGGATAGAACTAAACAAGTAAACAACCCAATCAAGAATTTTTGTATATTTTTTTTCCCAAATAAGAAATTAACCAGTGGCCAAGTTAGAAAAATATTCATAGCCAAAAAATACGCACAGGTGGACTTGGGTTCTCCAGCTAATGGTTTTGAGAAATTGGAAGCCCCGCTCATCGGACTTAATAAGAGGTTTTGAGAAACATACAGGACAACACAAAATTGCCAGAGAGCCTCATTCATAAAAATTGCAGATTTCTGAACACAAACCTTCGGTTTGCTTCATTTTTCTCATCATCATGCACAAGAATCGCTGAAGAGATCTGCTGACACACTACTTTCTGCGCTCTTTTCTAAGCTGAACGACGAATGAAACTCAGAACCAAATACATATAGATCCGTGTATTTCCTTAGAGTGCTGTGAGACTCCTGGCAGTGAGCAGTCCTAACAAAAGCTTATGCAAAACATAAAAATGTATTAATATAGTGAACTATAGGACAATGTATTTTAATTGACAAGTAAATGACTCTTTTCGGTGCACTAACCAACATGGAACTTATTAATTAGGTATAGGGCTAATCCTAGTCTTGATGATTTGGCATCTCAGTAATGGGAGTATGGCAGAACAGAACATTCATTATGGAGATAAAAAGGGGACTTTTCTGTAAGATCTTTCCACACAAAAATGCAAAGCTAAAAGCATTGAGTTACCTTTCTGAAGTTCCAATCAGCTTATGGCAACCCCATCCTGCCGGAGCTTCTTTCGGATGATCAATACTCTTTCCTCAGTGGTTGAAAGAGAATCAACCTTTGGGTTGAACTCTACAACCCAGTCATTCCACAGCAAGGATGCCAGGTATTTCTTGACATACTTGATGGCCGAGGGAATGTCTCTTATGATAACAAATCCCTCAGGACGTAATATTCGATCCATTTCAATTAATAGATCCTCTATGCTGCAGCCACGCTGTTCAATTTCCGAAAACACCATCCAAGCATGAAGTAGATCATAAGTACGTGGGTATGTAGAAAAGGATTCACACCTGTAAGAAAAAATGTAGCAAGACTCATTTTCAGCTTGGGAATAAAACTTCAACAATATTCTCCTACAAACTTAAGCTGACTGGTAGAACTTTTGCATACTCAGTAGATGCATGACACAAAAGTGTATGTCCCGGCATGAATAGTGTTGGATGAACTTGCAGCCCAGCCACACAACATGACATTATAAAAAAGTGTAGCTCATTTACTTCGTTTTCCATAAACGAGGGTATAGACTTCTTACCAGTCATGTACTGTTCCAATGAGACCTCGATCATATATGATCTTCAACCTAGAAGATGCACTAACTGGAGCAACATTCATCACCCAAACATCCTTTTCCTTGAAAGCAGCAGTAAATCCACCCAAATTTGAGTTCATATCCATGACATTTCTGAATGTGTTTCGCTCTGTAACAAACTTCATCTGGTTCCAGTATTCACCAACTCTAAAATGCCATATGCTCTGTCAATACTGACATTCTTTAAGCCAACAACCATGCAAAAGTATATAGTTCATATTTACTCCAGCAGAAGTTTTCATATAAAGCTTAAATATCTTTGTAGGTTACAGTTGTGTCAATCAAGATACTTACAGTGTCTTCTTCGAATTCATCTGCACTTGAACCAATTTCTTCCAGTCGAGGAGGTGGTGCAGTGAGTCTTTGAGGCCAGGGAAGTAGTCCAGTTCCTCTTATTTTGTGCATCTCTATTTCCATAAAAGAAGGAAGAAACGAGGCAAACCTTTAAATGAACTTGTTTGCAGGTAATATAGTTAGGCAATTAATGGGGATCTGTGAGTATAAGTCCATTTTTTATGATGCTTATTCTGTCACATCTTTCCTATAAGTTCATCAGAAATAGCTTAGTAATTCATAGAAAATATTAAAATAAGCATACCAAGTAGAACTATAATGACAAAGCTGTGAATTTTTATGATACGTCCATATTAGCTTAGTTGCAAAAGCATCAATATAGACTGGCCTACAAATCAAAGCTGGATACTTAACAATTAACATCCTTCTAAGAGAGCAATGTCATTTTGTCCTTCTGTTGTTCTTTCAGCAAGGCATAACATGAAGAGAGTATATAAGTTACTTACTAGGTGAATATGAGGTGATGCATGCCTTCATAGAGACATTCCAAGTTTCATCTGGGTCATTAGCTGAACTGCAAAGGCTGGGTTGAGTTCCAAGGTCTCTTTTAAAGTAACAACTGTTGCTCAACGGTTTAGCCCATATAACAGTCTGATCCTTCTTTGAGACAACCCTCCAGCACATCCTCTTCAGAAGGTCATACATTGAGTACCATATTTTCCGATTCTCGGGATCAATTGCATATGCTTCAGGAGATGAATATGCAAAATACCCACCCGGCCTGAGGACTCTGTCAAGCTCCAATAGAAGAATCCCATCCCTTTGGAGCCAATCTATTCTACACCGAGAACAGTGTGCCAAATCGAAAGATCTACTTGGGTATGGAAGTCTCTTAGTTGCCAGTACTCCTAGAGTAGATGGAATTCCCCTTTCTAGTGCAAACTGTATTTGATTCTCATGCACATCATTAGGTGCAAGAGACATAGCAATTACGTCATGGTTGAGAAGATAAGCTCCAAAACTTGCCACCCCACATCCCACATCAAGAACTGTCCGTAAATTACCACCATTGTTGAATTTCTCCCTAGGAAACCTGAGCATCTGTGTACATTAAGAGAAAATAATCAAGGTGTACAACCTACAGGGTTGGCAACTGGTATCTCTATAGCCGGAACAGAGTACAGTACAAGAAATTATAGCAGTGTTTCATACCCTTGCAAGAGCTATAATATACTTGTCAGCTCCATCATGAAAATGAGTTCCACCACCTGGAAAATTTATCTTATCTCCATTGACAACCATCCAATTCTGATCCGATTTCTCTTGTGCCAGGTGTGTATGTGGTATATTTGCCTTCCAGACTTCATCTCTACTGGCTGGCCACCTTATTGGTATCTGAATTCCCCAAAGAAGAGACATTGGGAATTTGTGTCCAGATCAGATTGAAATGAAAAATACAAAGGCAGCAAGAGAATGAGAAACACCAACCCACCCTGTAGCCAACTGGTGGTGGAATAAGGCAATTGTAACGGCGATCAGGAGGTGGGCAGTGCCGCTCATAGTGCTCCATCAATGTCAAGTTAAGCTTCAATTTCATTTGGTAAGTTAAGTTTCTGTCAAGACAAGGTATCAATTCCGAGTATCTCTTATCACAAATCTGCATAATTGATTGAGCAATAAAAATAACATTATCCAACAAGACACAATACAGAGAATGCAAAAAACATACAGTTCAAAAGACTAATTGCAGTTTGATTGTGGCAGCCGACCGATATATCCCAAATTAAGCAACAATGGACAATTCAACAGCTCGCTAAACGAAACTGGTAACCAGTACTACAACTTCCAAATTCAACATCGACAGCGTAGAGTGAGCCCCTTATTCTTGGCAAATAAGGGAGAATGACATCGATATCAAGTAGTTATCCAACCGATACCTAATCGAAAGTTTCTCTATTTCTCAACCCGACGCAAAACAGCTAATAAAAGCAATGAAACTAGAAACGAAATGAATGAACAGGAATCGAACCGGAATACTCTTCGGAACGAAAGAATCAAGCTCGAGATCCTCCAATTTCCTGCCACGATCTTCTTCCTTGAGAATGACGCTACCGAAAACCGGATCCTCGCCGGAGTCATCCTCCAGACGTGGCGAACGAGGAGCGAAGGAGGATCCGTAGTAGAGACAAAGCAGTCCGAAAAAGATGATCAATCCGATCAACAAGTGCTTGATCGTCGTAGAGCCATGGCGAATGTCGCTCCTCGGCCTCATATCCTCCTTTCCACTCCTCTCGTCCAGCTACAGAAGCGGTTTTCTACCGACGAACCAAAGTCAGCAGAAGATCATCGTCGACGCCAGGTCAACTCCGGTCGACTTTCCGGACGGAGGGGGGAGAGGGGGTGAAACGGCGGCGTTTCGTTGACGATGCTGTCGATAAGCTTTCAAGGCCTGAACCTGGTCAGAGCGAGTGCTCCTTCGGTCCTTCAGGACACAATTGCATTGTCTCAGATTTTTCTCGTTGTCCGGGTCGATGGATAACAGTGGACTGGGGTCGGCTGGGGTGTGATTCAGTGCGGTCGAGTCCACATGCAACTAATGAAGGAGTGGTAGGCCAATAGCCACTTTGTCCAGGGACACCGGAAAACATTTTTTTAAGAACTACTTCACTTTGGTTTTTTGTTTTTTTTTTTTTTTTTTTGTTAAACGGAAAGAATTTGACCATAGAGCTAAGCTCTATAAGCCAAGAGCATCCTTGCGGATGAGACTACGCAACAGAGAATCATCAGGAGTCATAGATCTGTTAGAACCAAAGACAATACGCGACAAGCGGTCAACCACCAGATTTGCCTCACGGAAGACATTACGAATCTCAACAGAACCAAAGAAACCCAGCGAGACTAGACTGTCCGAGACAATCATTTCAGAGTCTCCAGTAGGCCTCCCCATACCTTTTAGACTTTTGATAATCGTTAAGTTATCTCCTTCAATGATTAGGTTCATGATTTTCAGTTCTTTTGCGGCTTGCAGGCCCTTCCAAAGGCCCACGCTTTCATATCCACAAACCGAGGTGATTGGTGAGGTTCCTGAGCCACTGAAAATAGGAGCACCAACGGAATCCCGAAGGATGAAGCCATACGTGCCCCTACCATCAGGGGAGAGAGAACCGTCAAAATTCATTTAATAAGTTCCATTTGAAGGTAGGGGTGGGCTTATCCGGGTATCCGACAGGAACCGGATAACCGTGTCGGATACCCGAAACCGTTTATGTCCAAATCGCTGAACCGTATACGAACCATTTCGAACCGGGTATCCGAAACGGTAAGCCTAATCGGTTCCGTGTCGAATATCGGATTATCCGACACAAACCATCTGTTTTTTTTTAAATAAATAAATTCATACAATAGGATATATGTACTCTGTAATACACTGAGAGAGAATGAAAATACCCTAAATCCCTAATCGAAATGTTGCCCCAAATTTCAAATTGAAAATCATCAAAGTAAATCAAAGTGTAGCTTAGATCCAACCTCCTCAATAAAAATTAAAGCTATTGGGCTTCACTCTTCAAATATTTGAAGGGAGAGGATTTTGAAGGGAGAAGATGAGGGATTTGCCATATCTGAAACGAAAACGAGAGGGCTCGAGAGGGAGACTTGTAAGGACCGAGATTTTCTAAATATTATTTATGTAAATAATAGATTTTATCCTAAATCAAAATTCATTTAAGTTCTAAGACTCCGAATTTTTTTTCAAAATTTGCGTATTCAATAAATCAAATTATTTTATTTCTCGAGACCACTCCCGATATAAATTTGTTATTCGAATTTGAAAATATTTTCGGAACTTGTTATTTATCTCGGGTTTGGATATTTAATTTAATCGCGTCGGGTTAAGATCAGAAAGTAAAAGGTTCAGGATTTTTTTATTGGATAATTAGGATTTGACAATTCCACTTATTACCTCCCATCAAGCCACCCTACACCTAACCCCCTGCAACACCCCGGAACTCTTTCCCTTACTCCTAGCTGTACACCCGCCCCTCCTTTGTCTATAAACCCATCTCCATCCCTGTCATTCTTTCACATCCCAACTCTCTCAAGTCTCAACCCGTCTGGTCTGCTCTCCCTGCTCCTCATCTCATCACAGTCACCGTACACCATCATCCTTCACCCATCGTTGCACCTTCGTCACCTTCACGCATCCACCACAACCTCTTCCTCCTCGCTTCATCAACGCCACACACCACGCCTCGTTGCTCCATCACCGTCATCACCACCATCGTCTTCCCCTCTTTCATCGAAGGCCAACAGTGGCAGCCCCGGAGCACTCAACGTCACCGCCGAGCCACCAGAAGTCCACCGCTCTTCTCAATCGCGAAATCACCTTCCGGTAACTCATTCTCCTTCATTTCCGATCCAAACCACTCTCGAGCCCTACCATCACACTCACCCACATTCGACGCAGGTCCGAGGAACCATCGAGAGCCTCCGACGATACCCAGAACTCCGATCGAAGCTCCGACACCCGCGAACATCTCGGTGAGCTTCATCCCCTTACTTCCGTTAGCCCATTTCATTCCTTTCGTTCTTCGGGGTCGGGAAGGGAGTGTGTGGGCTGAGAGTGGATAGCGGGGGGGGGGGGGGGGGGGGGCGAGCTCGAGAGCGGCGAGGTCGGGCGCGACTTTGTGGGCGTGTACGGGGGACTGCTAACGAGGGCTGTGAACAGGCGAGAGAGCGGACGTGTGGGAGCAGGGGGGTGTGAGCGTGGTCGGAGAGGAGGGTCTGAGTGAACAAGGTTGAGGCGGAGCTGAGAGGCGCAAGCCCGGCACCATCGATCTCCATGGCAAGCGAGCAGGCGGGAGCATGATTTCACAAGGAGGAAGAAGAGCCAGGCGGGGCCCCTGCCCAGTCAGCTTCGTGTGGGTCCACTTCCGTTCTTTTAAATTTTATTTCGTACCGGTTGAGATTTAGCGGGTTCGGTTCGGTTCGGTTCGGTTTGAGTTAAAGCGTTGGTTCGATTTGGGTTATTCGTTATTTATTTATTTATTTAATTTATTAATTAATTGTTTAACCGATTTCCGATAATTGATTATTTAGAAATCGATTTATGTGTCAATATTTAAAGAGGGTCGGTTTTAAAATATATAAATTGAATTATTTAGTAACGATTGAAAGTTAGTTAAGTCCCTAGAATGACGATTTTAAGTAAAGTAAAGTATGTCGGAATTATTTAATTGTATTTTTGAAGTATTTTTAAAGATTAAATATTTTATGAATTAGAAATGGCTAAGTATAAATTTGAAGAAACTGTTTTGACTAACAACTGGACTAGCTAGTGAGATTATATGGATTGAAGTATGACTGAGCCAGTTATGGAAATGACAATGGAATAAGATGTTGAGATAAAGGATGCTGATGATGCTATGATTAATGGATTGATGAGCATGTTATGTAGCGGTAAATGGATCCCGTTGTGTGCAGTTTACTTATGCATATTTATTAATAATTGCTAGGTGATCTGTAACCTGCTTGCTTATATCTTGCTGCTTTTCATCTTGTCGATCTGCTACTCCAGGTAAGTTCTTTGAACTTACTCATGATGGGCGCTCTATGCACTGGGTGTTATATAGTAGGCTAGTGTCCATGCACCATACGACTTAGAATCATGCTTAGGAGCTAAAATGAAAATCATATGATTGCTATATGTCCTTGTAAGAGAACGGCCGTTATCTGTGAAGTAACTAGAGTCTTTGTTAGGGTCATAGAACGACCCAGTCTCATCGGGTCTCGTCCTGAGTCAATCGAGTCATGGAACTTCTTTTACTTATATTATGAGCATGATTGCGAAAGCTGCCTGTGGGCTTTATTAATTCCTATGGAGCGGGTTGGGCATGCGTGCCGCCCGATTATTATGGAATGCATTTACGAGCTGGCCAGTCTCCACCCTATCGGAAGGGGGTGGAGGTAAGAGAGGGACATGCCACTTGGCATTCTGTGTGGATCCATTTATCGCTTTCTGCATTATATTAAACTGTCAGTATATATATGTGATTTAATTTACGCAGTGCATTACACATTTCATCTTAAGAATAGGATGCTTATTATATGCCTCTCAGAGTGTGTTTACATACGCGCATGAGTGACCTGATGATTGACCCAGATCCCCCTCATTTTCTTAGATTCAGGTAATCGCTAGCCGTTATCGTTGCTTATGTGGATGCTTGGCGGGTTCAGACTTTTGGCGTTAGATCGAGAGGTTGAGAGACCACCACACTTCCTCTCTTTTATACTCCTTTTCGGATTGTATTTAAACTCAACTTTATTTTTGCTTTCGCTCGATTTCACGATTAGACTAAGGCAGGTGTTTGGTCCCTAATGGATCCGCGATCTTTAAGGGTTCGAAATCCATTCTTTTAGTACAAATATTTTGTTTTAAAACTCAACCCGTACCTGGATTGCAAGATCCGAACAAGGGGGTTTATCCCTTGAAACATAACCCAGAAATCATAATTCTAGGCCGTTACAAAGATGGTATCAGAGCTCAGGTTGTGCAATTCGGGTACACAAGGGTCGAGTGTATGTTTTGAAAACTGCCCACGAGTTTCAAGGACTTTTGAAAAGGATTTAAAAGGGCAAAATGAACTTAAGATGCCTAACCCAAATTTGACTAAGTAATGAACTCGACTTGTAATGAATAAGGAAAATCGACCAAACGGGGACACGAGTGGGTAGTAAAGGCGCTAAACCACCCCTATTGGGAGTAGTTGGGAATGGTAGGCAAAATACTAGCTTTCTCTTTACAGAGGGTCTGGAAGACTCCAAGGAGATTGCACCAAGGTGGTTGGAGTGGCGAGTTAGGTAGGATCGCGAGGTTTTTGCCCCTCCGATCAGTCGCTCCTTGACAGGCCTAAGGTCGTTATGCCTAATCAAAGTAAATTCCTAAGATGCAAACTATAACAAGTATAGTAGGTAAGTTAGGGTCGAACCCACAGGGAAACAGAATCAATTGTAAGAGCAAGTATTATTACCCAAAAGTAACCAATTCAAGGGGAGTTTTGTGTATAAGCAAATGGTGACAGAACAAGTTGCAATAAGAGGTTGCGAATATATGATGGAAAAGTATCACACTAGGTAATTATCCGCACAACAATTTAGATGGTTCATCATCGCATTCTATGAATCTCAAGTTCTAATGTCCAGTAATTGTTCTCAATTCAGATCGTGTAATAGCTTTTAGTCCTACCAGTCCTAAAAGCACTTATCACCAAATTACAAGGGGAAACCTTCACCGAATAATAAAGCGATAGCATTCAAACATGAATTATAATGAGATACAAGCGATTCTAATAACCCGTTAAAATAGCCTGTAATCGAATCTCCTTCACAATCTACCACAAGCAACCCGCGTATGGTGATTGTGTTTGCTACAATGAATCTACAACCCCAAACCTGGAATTGGAAACCCTAGCAATATGACTAGTATCGATAAACCTAGGTGATCAATCCAGATTAACCAATAATAAGCAATCAAGCAATAAGCTCAGGAGATCGAAACAATTAACAAAGGACAAACAAGAGTAGAATACTCACAACCAAATCAATTGAAGGCTTCAAAGAACCAAGTGCAACAACGGAGAGTTAGTTCTCCATAGGGTTTGTGAGATGAAGAAAAGGAAACTACGTCTCTGGAATATATCTCCCTTCTCCTGCCTTTTCGGCCATAATATATAACCTAATAAAATCGGGTTTAACATCCCGTAAAAATATAAAATATAATATTAAAACTAATAAGATAGGGAAAATCGGATAAGAATCCGTCTTCAGGGACCAACGCGGGCGCGCCATGTAGCAGCGCGGGCGCGCCAGCCTTTGACTTGCTTCTTGTCTGGTGAATCGACGCGGCCACTTCCTCCTAGCAGCGTGGGCGCTCCGGGTAGCAGCGCGGGCGCGTCAGGGGTCAGCGCGGGCGCGCCAGACTCACCAGCCTTCCAGCTGCTTCCGAACTTCTTCACTTCAGCTCTTCTGTAACTTGCCTGATTTCTTCAACAGGTCCCGAATCACCAAGTTCACACAAATACCTCTCACAATGACATGTAAATGATGACAAAAACTACTAAATGCGCTATAGAATATATCGCCTATCAAATTCCCCCATACTTAAACCTTTACTCGTCCCGAGTAAGCATAGAAGTTAAGCCTACTCTCACCATAAATCTCAAAGGTTCACAGACAGTACAAGGAAAATGAACACTAAGTACTAGTAGTTTTCACCATCTCAACAATCAGCCCAAAAGACAATCAAAATAGAAAATGAGATCTATAATTGTATCTCAACCATCTACACCTTATGGCTCCCAGTGGCCTACCCGAAAACCTCCTTATCACTCCACTTCTTATGTCGCCTTCGCCAAGAGATCAATCCTAAACACTCAAAGTAAACGCTCATCTTGCCAAGGCGCCCTTTCGGGTTTTCACCAAGCCACTCATTTTTTTTTTTTTTCAAAGATGGTACTCACATAAACATTCTCACTTTCCTCAAGTCTCATATTGCCAAGTCTAAGGCTCGCCAGACTACCTGCTTTTTGCCTGAGTCGCCCTTTCGGGTTTTCAACTCATCCCAGGATTTTGATTGCTTTTTTTTTTTTTTTTTTTTTTTTTTTTTAGAATAACAAGTGCAGAATCTGTACAAAAATAATGCGGAAATGAAATATGTACAAGATATGTAAGTCCTTTCCCTCCCCCATACTTGAATGAAGCATTGTCCTCAATGTGAAAGAAGACAGAAATAAGTAGAGAGAAAGGGACCAGAAGGACTCACTGAGGGGGTGGATAGTGGCGAAAGTAATCCTCTCGCATGCGGCGAAGCTCTTCCCTCATCTCTCTGAACTCGCCAAAGCCTTCTAGGATGTCGGCCTGCTGGTGGAGAATCTGGTTCGTCACTGTCGTCAAACTCCCCACGTCTTGGCGCAGAAGGCCAATCTGATCAACCAGGTAGCCCCACTGATGAGGCTGCTGATGGGCATCCTGAAAAGCTTGTGGGGGCCAAGGGGCCCACTGATGTGAATCCTGCTGGCTCTGATATGTCGGTTGAGAATCCCAACCGTGAGAGGGGGTCTGATAAGCAGGCATCTCCTGCTGTGGGTTCTGTGCGAAACCCTGTGTATCTGTCTGAACAAACGCCTGCGGAGCCACAGGCGCATCCTCGTCCGTGGCAGCTCTAGCTGTGCCACTACTGCTACCCACCTCAAGGCGACGCCGTCTACCTAGAACCGACGTCGGAAAATAATCAGCCTCAATATACCAATCCGTCCAAGTCTCAGACCAAGGAAGGGGCTTAGGGAGCCTGAACTGATGCTCTTTCTTCTTGCCTGTACACCAAATGGCTCCCCCATCCGGTGCAGTATCAAGCATCAAACACCTTCGCAGATACTCCTCTGTATAGGTCCTCGCTATGACCTGCTCCTCCAGTGCCTGCAAACCATTTTGCCCAACGCCTGCAGCAATGGCTACCCGAGTAATAAGTCCGCTCTGGACCATTTCTGGTCCAGCGGCACTGCGATCCTTTCTGATCCTGTCGAGGCCATCGAAAAAGAGTCTAACCCAGTCAGGCGTATAATCTGCAGTAGGCACAGCGCTGTAAGCAAACCGCAGGTGCGTCATGGAAAGCTTTGTATCTGTGATCAGCCCATAATATGTTCCAGAAACGATCTTGCACAACATACGGAAGACAGGATGAGTAATCCTGCTGTTGTACTCGTTACTGGTCAAGAATTCCTCTCCAGACACCACTCTAAAGAATGCAACAAGGTCTGCGTCGGTCGCGGCTGTTACCCATCCATCAGTTGGGGCTTTAGTGACTCCCAAAGCTTTTCGCAACCTTGTTGCAGAAGCCCTGTAGGTAGTGCCATTGTATCTGAAAGCAACCCCTCTAATTCTGTTCTCCCCAAGGTAAAGCTGATATGTTGCGAGGAACTGCTTGCACAGTTCCGGGTATCCTACCGCTCTCAATTCCAAAAAGTCACTAATACCAGCGTGAGCTAGACACTTCTGCATACAATCTAGCATCTGAAGTCTCTGAAGTGTCTCTCCATGCAAATACTTCGTAGAACTGACACAGCCAACCTTATTGTAAATAGCCCATTCCTCATCAGACATTTCTAATCCATTATCAGATCGACTCGCCTCCTCCTCCGATGAACTCATACTCGATAGATAATAGGACTAAATCGGAATCGAAATAAGGACAGCGGGAGTAACTCACGAAGAACAGCGGAGTCTCGGCGCAGGAGGCAGACGCGGGCAGGTTGGAGCACAGAGCGGGCGCGTCAAGGAGCAGCGCGGGCGCGTCGAGTGGCAGCGCGGCCGCGTCGGTTGTGTCAGCTGTTTGGTGGTTTTCTCTGACAGGCGCGGGCGCGTTAGGGGTGGCGCGGCCGCGTCGGCGATTTCTGCAGATCCGGAAGTCGTCGAAAGCAGCTTGTCGATGTGGAGCCCGCCGATGTGTTGAAGGAGGGGAGGGGGACGGGGTGTGGGGACCCTGGTGGGGGGTGTTTGAGTGGAGTGTGGAGGAGATTGGGTGTGAGAGGAGAGGGTGTGGGGAAGGTGAGAGAGTGTGGGGGATGTAGGGTTTTGGTGGTATTTGAGGGGATGGTGATGGGTAGTAATGATGGGGCTTGAAAATGGCGGGCTGGCCCGAAGCGGGTTTTCCAGCCCGTGGGGCTTTTTTTTTTTTTTTTTTTTTTTTTGACGAAAATTAACACTGTGGAAGCAGTGGGTCCGAAATGCGGGTGCAATTCGTCGCTAAAAACTCCGTCTTTATTACCTACAAGTTACAATAAAATCGAGTTAAGGGAAAGAATGCAATACCTTGGGTTGCCTCCCAAGCAGCGCCTTTGTTTCATGTCGCTGGCTCGACTAAGCCTTTTCGATTATTCTAACTCTGCATTTGGCTCCTCCAAAGCTAACTCATCCATAGCCTCCTTTGGGAACCCTTCATAGTATGTCTTAAGCCTTTGACCATTTACCTTAAACTTCTTGTGGCTATTCGGGTCATATAACTCTACAGCTCCGTGTGGGAAAACTTCAGCAACAATGTATGGTCCCCCCCCACTTTGACCTGAGCTTCCCAGCGAAGAGTTTCAGGCGAGACTGAAAGAGTAGGACTTTGTCACCAGCTTTAAAGTCCTTCCTATGGATGTGCTTGTCATGCCATGCCTTGGTCTTCGCCTTGTAGATTGCCGCATTATCATAGGCGTCCAACCGTAACTCCTCGAGCTCGCCTAACTGTAGCTTCCTGTGTTCTCCGACCCCGTCACTCTGCATATTGCATTGTTTCACTGCCCACCAAGCCTTGTGCTCCAGCTCAACAGGAAGATGACATGCTTTACCATAGACAAGTCTGAAAGGAGACATCCCAATTGGAGTTTTGTAAGCAGTGCGATAAGCCCACAACGCATCATCAAGTCTCAAACTCCAATCCTTCCTGTTAGGATTCACAGTCTTCTCGAGAATGGCTTTGATTTCTCTATTGGACACCTCTGCTTGGCCATTCGTCTGTGGATGGTATGCGGTGGAAACTCTATGTGTGACATGATATTTTTTTAGCACGGCAGTCACAGTTTTGTTGCAGAAATGGGTACCCCTGTCACTAATCAGCGCTCTAGGAATACCATGCCTGGCAAAAATATTGCTTTTCAAGAACCCTGCCACAACTTTAGAATCATCAGTTCTGGTGGCCTTCGCTTCCACCCACTTGGAAACGTAGTCCACCGCAAGTAAAATATACAAGTTCCCACAAGAACTAGGAAAAGGTCCCATAAAGTCAATGCCCCAAACATCAAAGATTTCGCAGAAAATCATTGGTGATTGTTGCATTTCATTCCTTTGAGAGATATTCCCTAATCTTTGACACCTATCACATGCCTTGCAGAAAGAGTAAGCATCTTTAAAAATATGTGGCCAATAAAATCCAGCTTCAAGTACCTTTCTAGCAGTTTTATTGGCACCAAAATGTCCCCCACATGCTTGAGAATGACAAAATTCAAGAACAGATCGTACCTCATTATCTGGAAGACAACGACGAATTACCTGATCAGCACAATGTTTCCAAAGGTATGGGTCATCCCAAACATAGTGGTTTGCTTCTCTTCGAATCTTCTCCGTCTGGGTCCTGGTATGATCCGGAGGAAATTCCCCACAAACTAAGTAGTTCACAATGTCCCGGTACCAAGGGCTTACAGAGTGGAGTCTCAGAACGGGCTGAGATGGGCTGAGAAGCAACAGCGTGGGCGCGTCAGGGGTCAGCGCGGGCGCTCCATGGAGCAGCGCGGGCGCGTCAGATGTCAGCGCGGGCGCGTCAGCTGTTGACGTGGGCACGCCAAACTCTGGCGTGCCTTTGTGCTCGATTCTGCATAATGTGTCATCCGGAAACGTGCCTAAGATGGGTTTCTGTGACTCCGGCTTGTCCTCCTCATTCACCAATCTGCTTAAGTGGTCAGCCACCAGATTCTCCGCTCCTTTCTTATCCTTAATCTCCACATCAAATTCGCTGAGCAACAAGACCCATCGAATTAATCTTGGCTTTGTCTCCTTCTTTGTCATCAAGTAGCGGAGAGCTGCGTGATCTGTGTAGATAATCACTTTGACCCCAAGCAGATACTGTCGAAACTTCTCTAGTGCAAACACCACAGCTAGCATTTCTTTCTCAGTGGTGGAGTAGTTGCGCTGCGCTCCATTCAGAGTCATGGAAGCATAATGGATCACATGAGAGGCTCTTCCCTCTTTTTGGCCTAGCACTGCTCCCACTGCATAGTCGCTCGCATCACACATGATCTCAAATGGGCGAGACCAGTCTGGTGCCTGAATGATTGGTGCACTAGTGAGGCGTCCTTTCAGCTGGTCGAACGCCTCTTTGCACTCTTGTGTGAGTGCAAAGGTCACATCTTTCTTCAGAAGGTCGCACAAGGGTGAGGATATCTTTGAAAAGTCTTTGATAAACCTGCGATAAAAACCTGCATGGCCTAGGAAAGAACGAATTTCGCGCACATTAGTAGGATAAGGCAGAGATTGAATTACATCAATCTTCGCCTTATCGACCTCAATACCCTTTGCAGAGACTATGTGACCTAAAACAATTCCCTGTTCTACCATAAAATGACACTTTTCAGAGTTTAAAACCAGATTAGTTTCAACACATCTTTTCAACACTAGTGTCAAATGGCTCAAACAAGTATCAAAGCTATCCCCATGTACTGTGAAATCATCCATGAATACTTCAATGAAATTCTCAATGTACTCAGAGAAGATACTAACCATACATCGTTGAAATGTCCCGGGTGCGTTACATAGTCCAAATGGCATTCTGCGATATGCAAAAGTACCGAAAGGACATGTGAATGTAGTCTTTTCCTGGTCCTCTGGCGCTATGGCCACCTGAAAATATCCAGAATATCCATCCAAAAAACAATAATAGGGGCGCCCAGCAAGGCGTTCTAGCATCTGATCAATAAAGGGGAGGGGGAAGTGATCCTTCCTGGTTACTGTATTCAGCTTGCGATAGTCTATGCATACCCTCCAACCTGTTTATGTCCGGGTAGGGACCAACTCACCTTGTTGATTCTCCACGACTGTAATCCCTCCTTTCTTAGGGACAACTTGTGTAGGACTTACCCATTGACTGTCAGAAATTGGGAAAATCATGTTTGCTGATAGCAATTTCAGCACTTCCTTCTTCACCACATCCATCATGGGAGGATTGAGCCTTCTCTGTGGTTGGCGTGATGGCTTAGCTCCATCCTCCAGCAGGATCCTGTGCATGCATGTAGATGGACTAATTCCCTTGATGTCAGCGATGGTCCATCCCAATGCAGTTTTGTACTCCTTTAGAACCTCCACTAACTTTTCCTCCTGCTCCGCTGAGAGCTTACTTGACACAATAACTGGTAAAGTGTCATCAACTCCTAGGAAAGCATACTTGAGATGACTAGGGAGTTGTTTGAGTTCAATTTTAGGTGCCTGCACAACAGATGGAACAAGCACTTCGCTTGGAGTCAGTAGATTGGGGCCAATGCCCAAAAGAGTAGGGGAATTACCTTCTACATCCATCAGGGCTACTAATTCCTGCATGTTAGATGAAATTGAAAACTCTGTATAGGACTCGTCAATATCATTCTCAATAATTGACTGCAACTCATCTTCCCTAGAAATATCAAATAGATCTTGAGCTAATGGTTCAATCACATCAATAGAGCACAGAGAATGGTCATCAACAGGATGTTTCATAGCCTTGTATAAATCGAATTCAATCTTTTCTCCATCAAATTCCATTGTTAGTGTCTCAGAGACACAATCAATTTTTGTCCTAGCTGTTTTAATAAAAGGTCTACCTAACAGAATAGGCGCATCATGCTTATCATGTTCCATATCTAGGACAAAGAAATCTGCAGGAAAAATCAGTTTATCGACCATAACTAATACGTCTTCCACTACTCCTTTAGGGTATTTATTAGACCTGTCAGCTAGTTGCACAATTACTCCAGTTTCATGCAAAGGTCCTAAGTCTAGCGATTTGTAAAGTGAGTAGGGAAGCACATTTATGGAAGCACCCAAATCAAGCATAGCTCTATCAAATTTGACATCTCCAATGACACAAGGGATAGTAACCATACCTGGGTCAGTGCACTTTTTCGGCATTCTCCTCTGAAACATAGCGGATACTTGCTCACTTACTTTCACTTTCTTTTTTCCTTTCAGCTTCTGATTCCTCTTCACTGTGCAAAGCTCCTTCAAGAACTTGGCGTACTTGGGCACAGTTTTTAACATTTTCAGCAGAGGAATGTTCACCTGACACTTGCTAAATGTCTCGAAAAGCTCTGAATCATCGATTATCCTCCTCTCATTGAGTGCCTCAGGGAACGGAGGTTTTGGTTTCTCCGACCCGAGAGGGGGAAAATTCGGTCGTACATATGTATCGACATAGGACTCAGATTCAGGCGAGATCGGACTCGCCGTGGGCGCGTCAGCAGGCAGCGCGGGCGCGTCATCAGGCAGCGCGGGCGCGTCATAAGGCAGCGCGGGCGCGTCATACTGTGGCGCGGGCGCGCCAGTGTTAGGCGTGGTTACGTCGGAGATTGGCGTGCTTTCCTCCTCATCTTCCTGACCTTTCAGCTCTTTTCCATTCCGAAGAGTTATAGCACTGACGTTTTCCTTTGGATTGACCACCGTTTGAGATGGTAGACCCCCTGACGTCCTTGCCTCCATTCTCGTGATTGCTTCAGCCATTTGCCCCATTTGTTTCTGTATATCCTTTATGCTCGATTCAGTTGTCTGAACATGCGCAGTAAAGTGCTGTGTCAGCGTATTGAGCATGGACTCAGTAGAGGGAGCGTTACCCTGCTGCCTCTGATTGTAGGGAGGTGGCTGTTGCTGATGTGGTTGGTTCGGTGGGTCCCTCCATCTGAAATTTGGGTGATCCCGCCAACCTGGGTTGTAGGAGTTTGAGTAGGGGTCATGTCTGGGTCTCTGAGGTCCATTTCCACCTATAGCGCTTACTTCAGCGGTGTCTTCCTGGAGTGTAGGACACGCATCAGTTGGGTGGAAGTTATCATTGCAGATTCCACAAGCCTTGATTTGTTGAGGAGTCCCTTGCAGAGTGAGCCTCCTAACCATATCCTTCAATTCAGCAATATCCTTGGCTTGGTTAGAGTCTACCGAGTTGACCCCTTTCTTTCTGGTGGACTTCCCAAAATTTCTAGTCCCCTCGGCCATTTCCTGAATCTTCTCCATAGCTCCCTCTGGCGTGGCATTCAGAATATTTCCTCCGCAGGCGGCATCAATCATCCTTCTATCAGATTCCAGCAATCCCCCATAGATGTATAAGACTAGGTCCTTCGTGCTGTAGCCATGGAAAGGGCAATTAGCACAAAGCTTCTTGAACCTTTCATTGTAATCATAGAGGGTTTCATCATCTTCTTGCTCTATATTGCTGATTGCCTTCTTCAAGGTGTTCTCCTTCTTAGCAGGGAAGAATTTCTCCAGGAAGGCCTTGTGGAGCTTAGGCCAAGTATCGATGCTCCCTGTAGGAAGGCTGTAGTACCAGTCATCCGCAGCATCGACCAACGTGAACCCAAAAGCTCTCATCTTTATCTGTGCTTCGGATATATTGGCTGGTTTCATGCTCATGCACACATTATGAAACTTCCCCATGTGCTTGATGGGGTCTTCTCCAGCCAATCCATGGAATTTGGGCAGTTGATGAATCAGCCCAGACTTTAGCTCAAAATGGTTGTCATCCCCTATAGCAGGGATTGTCACAGCAGGTGCCTGATGTGTGATGTTTGATGCTGTCAGCTGTCGCAGCGTCTGATTTACATTATCAGCCATTGGATCGGGTTGTTGGGAATGTTGGGGTTGTTCTCTAAGACGGCGGTGGTATGTCCTGTCAATTTCCCAATCAAAAACAACAAGATGGGGATCAGTAGCACGAGTGCGAACCATGCAAGAGGTTCGCACCCAAACAGGTAATAAGACAAACAAGAACAAAGATAATCCGTTTCCCCGGCAACGGCGCCAAATTTGACAGGCCTAAGGTCGTTATGCCTAATCAAAGTAAATTCCTAAGATGCAAACTATAACAAGTATAGTAGGTAAGTTAGGGTCGAACCCACAGGGAAACAGAATCAATTGTAAGAGCAAGTATTATTACCCAAAAGTAACCAATTCAAGGGGAGTTTTGTGTATAAGCAAATGGTGACAGAACAAGTTGCAATAAGAGGTTGCGAATATATGATGGAAAAGTATCACACTAGGTAATTATCCGCACAACAATTTAGATGGTTCATCATCGCATTCTATGAATCTCAAGTTCTAATGTCCAGTAATTGTTCTCAATTCAGATCGTGTAATAGCTTTTAGTCCTACCAGTCCTAAAAGCACTTATCACCAAATTACAAGGGGAAACCTTCACCGAATAATAAAGCGATAGCATTCAAACATGAATTATAATGAGATACAAGCGATTCTAATAACCCGTTAAAATAGCCTGTAATCGAATCTCCTTCACAATCTACCACAAGCAACCCGCGTATGGTGATTGTGTTTGCTACAATGAATCTACAACCCCAAACCTGGAATTGGAAACCCTAGCAATATGACTAGTATCGATAAACCTAGGTGATCAATCCAGATTAACCAATAATAAGCAATCAAGCAATAAGCTCAGGAGATCGAAACAATTAACAAAGGACAAACAAGAGTAGAATACTCACAACCAAATCAATTGAAGGCTTCAAAGAACCAAGTGCAACAACGGAGAGTTAGTTCTCCATAGGGTTTGTGAGATGAAGAAAAGGAAACTACGTCTCTGGAATATATCTCCCTTCTCCTGCCTTTTCGGCCATAATATATAACCTAATAAAATCGGGTTTAACATCCCGTAAAAATATAAAATATAATATTAAAACTAATAAGATAGGGAAAATCGGATAAGAATCCGTCTTCAGGGACCAACGCGGGCGCGCCATGTAGCAGCGCGGGCGCGCCAGCCTTTGACTTGCTTCTTGTCTGGTGAATCGACGCGGCCACTTCCTCCTAGCAGCGTGGGCGCTCCGGGTAGCAGCGCGGGCGCGTCAGGGGTCAGCGCGGGCGCGCCAGACTCACCAGCCTTCCAGCTGCTTCCGAACTTCTTCACTTCAGCTCTTCTGTAACTTGCCTGATTTCTTCAACAGGTCCCGAATCACCAAGTTCACACAAATACCTCTCACAATGACATGTAAATGATGACAAAAACTACTAAATGCGCTATAGAATATATCGCCTATCACTCCTCGAAGAGCGACATTAGATAGCTTGATGTGCTTTATATATTGAGACTGGGTACGATCTCCCTCGAAGGAGGTCATTATAATTGTCATTGACTAATTCTATGTTGAGTGCTTGATATGCTAAAGTCTGATTGGTATGCCTAACAATTAAATGTTTATCGACTGATTTGTGCAAACAGGATAGTGGGAGTACCCTTAATTCTGTGTGGTCAACCCAGCTTGTGTGAAATAGCCCCTTCCACTATGTTTGTTAACCCTTTGACGATTCTATTGAGTCTTTCTCCCGGATGTCAGTATCTTTCATGGGAATCGGATTGGTAAACACATTGCGTTAGAAACTCGTGTATGTATATGAAGGTTGTCTGAGTGAGTATTGGAAGGTAGTTCTTGATGTCATTTTGAGTCAAAAGTAAGGTGTTTCCGGGGTTGTCTTCCTTGATTCTTATGATGATCAACCGAGGTTTTCTTGCCACAAAGAGTCGTACGTACCAAGGTCCCACGAGAGATAGGGGTGATGAGTTAGTTGGGGAAGGTCAATGGTTGCCCTTAGGGATCTCTGTCCGGTTGTAATGGTGACTCTCTCTGAACTGCATGACATGATTTTGTAACCTCCTGCATGTACCTTGCAAATGCTCATTTGTAAAATGTTTATCATGTTTCTACATCTGTGATTAGTTACATTGATCAAGTTTTGTGTTATGCCTCACTCTCTATCGTGATTACGTTGTCATAGCATGCCTACTTGACTTATTGTATTAATTGTACTAATAATTGATTTGAAGCATATAAACCACATGATATGAACCTACATGATAATTGTTTTCTCCTGGGTTAGGCCCATGATAGCGTGATAAACTCTTCTTCGTGTGAATGCATGTAAATGATCTCTTTAGCATACTAGCTAATGACGCCTTGATGCTTATTACTCGTTTTATGACAAGAATCTACAACATGCCCATCTATTCTGTATTCGTCAGATGGTTGTTTTGCACTTGATATTGTTGTGTGATTAGTGCGTTGGATGGGGAATATGTGGTATAATTGAGTCTTGATGAATGCATGCTTTAATGTTTATGACTTCATGATGGTCATTGTGTGAGTTCAAGTTACACATGTTACGTCTCTATCATCCCAGCATGCCTTACTCAGTATGTTGCATCGTTATACTAGTGCATGAATGTAAATGTCATGTGTTAGGAAGCTGCATGATTAATGTTCTCTCTGTAAATAGGTTTATGATAGTGTGATCGTTCAGTTCTGGTATCATGATAGAGTGAGTTCCTTACTTGATGGATATGTGTTACAACTTGATGTCAACATGCCTTATATGATACGTAATTCCCAGTAAATGTTAAGATGATGATCCTTAATGTAAATTCGTGGTTGTATGACATTCTGTACCCATGCTTGCCCCATTGATTAGGTCCCGTGTTGCACCTTGCTTCATGTCCTCATTATATGTTGCCTTCGCATGTCTAATTGACCTGTTGTATTGGTCGTACTAACGACTTATTTGAAGCATGAATTGCATGATAAGTGTCTGTATATAGTTATTGTCTTCCCCTAGATTAGACCCATGATAGTGTGCTACACTTCCCTTGTATGAATGTCGCAAGATGATTTTCCCTGCATGATTAGTCGATGTTACCCGTGGTTTGTTGACTAAATTAGTAGTTCAATTGTGATCATGCTATTTGACGTGATGTCTTGGTAAATGCATACCTTATTCAAATGGTTGTTGAGTTGAAATACATACCTTGTATGCTAGTCATAGCCTGTTGCATAGTCTTGCATTATGCATTGTTATATTCCTTCCATGCTTCTAATCGATGGACTATGTTAATATGATTTCTTGCACGTCGATGTGTTGGTCATTCAAGCGCATGTATGTGTCGAATGTCATGTTGAGCCTTTAGCGTCATGTAGGGTCCTTGGTTGTGAATTGCATAAATTTATACCTTGCTTGCATTATTGCTGATTCCCTCTCGAGCTAGGTCCCTCATAGTGTGATCCTTCCCTCTTTCTATCACCTTGAAATATCTTACTCATGCAAATTAGATTGATGTTGAATTCGATGATCAATTGCTTTCTATGATGGTTTATCCTAGCATGCTTACATGTTATCACTCGGTAGTGTTTCCTCTATTACCTTATGAATTCCTCTAGTGCTTGCATAGATGTATGACTTGGCACCTCGCATGATCACACACCACGTTATATCATTTCGCATATGCATGACGCATAAATGTTAGAATGAATTTAGTCGAGTTGCCTTGATTGTGGTCATGATTCGATATGTGCTAGTAGTATCCTGTAGGGCTTATGATTTCCAGTATGACTCACTAAATGATTACATGTTGTACCTATTCTATGATGTGATAACTATTGTACCTTTATATGTGTCCTATGATGATTCGTTCCTAGCATGATTATAATCTATTGCCCATGATGTTCTTCTTGTTACTTTTGATGATGCCTCATGTTTCGTGAATATCCTATTAAACCCCTTTTAATGACTCTTGACTATGCTTGTATCACATTATGTGTCGCTAGTATCATGTAGGACATGTGCTTTCTAAATGTATCTCATCATATGATTACGTGCCATGCTTGACCTAATATATGACCAGTGTGTTCGGATGAGATAGTTACTAGGTTGCTCCTATATGTTCTCGTATGACGCTTAATCTAGTAGTTGTTATGTTACACCTTGCCATGCCATATTTGACCTCACCTATTGATGCGTACACCATGCTTGTGCATTCGTTCATATACACCATACTCGTCATCGTCGTTAAATCCCACATGACCTCGAATCCTGCATGCTCATTCTTGATTCCGCATAACTTGCTAGACATATCTACTTTCATGGAATGATAGACTACTATCTTGTCTCGCATGCATCAGTATAGGAATCGATCGTGTCGTTGGAAATGAATACGAATGTTGCTCCTCTGAAATAGGTACATGTTAGCGTGGATTAGCGTGATTGATATGCTCCATAATGAATTCGTGTTTGCTTGTCGCGATTATAACTTGATGGACTTCCATAAGGGCATCATTGCTATTCTCAGGTCGGAGTTTTGTCTCTAGTTGTCATCCTTAGGGTTGGTGTGTGTTCGTTCCGAAAGGAACATTGGGTTGTCCGCTCTTGTCCCTCCCCTATCTTCGCTAACTTGGACTTCTACGCGACACGTTGGACGAGCGGCCGCATAAAAGAGGAAACGGGAAGTCGGATAGCGATAGAGCAACGCCGCGAAGGCGTGGGCCCATAACCCACGGGCCTCAAGATCAACGATTTCGGCAGGACAAGCACGTTTTGAGGATGACGATTACTGGGTACGATATGACTTGCAAGCGGGAGTGTCCTCCCTTCGAACTCTTAATCCTCGCTGAATTAATTGATGATGGTATTGCATTGATATGGCGATGAAATTTATGTGTTGATGTGCTGACCTGGTAATGAATCTTGCATGATCATCCATTGTCTATGATGATATGATTCGATGTCTTATGGTTTTCATGTACCATGATGTTTCGATGTTTTGCTACCCTATATTGCTAAGCATGATCTAAATTCTTGTGGCTATAAAAGTACGAACTGTGAATGCTGAGGAACCTGAATTGTTATTTGATAAGGTTATGTTGAAACTTGCTAGCTTGAATTGACTATGTTCATATATGGCGTTTTACAATAATTTTGAGCATAATAGCAAATTGAGACTTGTGGACTGAGGATAATGTGGGAATTTTCTTATGTACATGACTTGTTAATATGCATTGGCATGATGTTAGATAGCGACCATGAGAAACCTGGTATGGAACGATATTACATGTTGATATGCAATATTGAAATCTAGTTGAAAGTGACAAATGTTATCATGATATATTGATGCTTTGCTATCCTGTTATGTTGTTATAGAAGAATGTTAGGATGTGTTGCGATAGGATATACGAGATAATGATGTGTTATTATATGAAAGCATGATGTTGTGTTATATAGTTAAGCATGATTATTGATACGTTAAATGGTGAACGTGACTTAATGGTGTTTGGTTACTAAATGATCGTTATATGGTATTGTGATGAGTTGAGATGATGTCTGGAAAGCATGTTGACGTTTTAACGATTGATATACTGCTTGATCTTTTCTTTTACTAAAGTTTAATAGCATGACTTTGTTGTGTTGATATGTTGACAATGGGTTTGGTTCGTTGACCCTATGATGAAGATTTCGATATGACTACCTTTAAAATACATTTGTTCGGCATGATAAATCTGATAAGACCATGCTGGATAGAATTTGGATAGGATGACGACGTGAATTTATGCGTTAAATGAAATCCCTTGTTGTGACTGTTCCTACTATGATTGCGGTGCTGATATGCGATAATGAGATTTAACTTGTAGTGACGTACTAACCCCATGGCACAAAATCCATGGCATGTGTGCTAGTGTGCTTAATGTGATGCATGTTGATACCTTGTCGCCCTTTTTACATGTTTTGAGATGCTAGTATGACTTATGTTGTGTTTTAGAATGTTTGTGTGGTTGAGATGTTGCCTTGTGAGACTATCATGTTGATGTTTTGAGACTTACCACTTGAGAGGTGGTTGATGAGATGATGGCTATATGTATATGATCGATTTGATGTGTTTATTGGCTTATGATTCCTATTGAGTTGATAATGATGGTTGAATGACTGAGAATCTAAGAAGAGAATATGGGATTAGCCTTTAGAGGTGGATGATTCCACCTCTCGTGATCTGAAATTGCTTGACTAACGTCGGATTTGAAAATTTTGAATGGTTTTAAAAAGGTCTAACTTGGATTTTTAAAAAGAATAAATCCTATCAAGAATTTTAACGATTTCGAGGTCAATCTTTCCATTTGCAAAACTCTTTGAATCTTTCGGGACTGGATTTACATTATGACGCCTCACGAAGTGGATACAAGCTTTTATAAGGGCACTTATGAATTGCTTGCTAAGACCTAGTGGACGCTATGATGCTTTTTGAGTTATAATATAACCGAGAAGTCGGGGAAAGGATATGATAGGGGCCCATATCACGTTCTTGTTACGAACGCTTGAGGATATTATGATCACGACGAAGATGCTGTGAGGATCTTATAGGGGCACCTACGAGGTACTTACGGGATCAATGGTATGATCCTTGGACTCACCAATTTCAAACTTCATCCCCTTGCTTTAAAATGATTTTAGTCTCGGGGACGAGACTTGTTTTTAGAGGTGGATGATGTAAGGACCGAGATTTTCTAAATATTATTTATGTAAATAATAGATTTTATCCTAAATCAAAATTCATTTAAGTTCTAAGACTCCGATTTTTTTTTCAAAATTTGCGTATTCAATAAATCAAATTATTTTATTTCTCGAGACCACTCCCAATATAACTTTGTTATTCGAATTTGAAAATATTTTCGGAACTTGTTATTTATCTCGGGTTTGGATATTTAATTTAATCGCGTCGAGTTAAGATCAGAAAGTAAAAGGTTCAGGATTTTTTTATTGGGTAATTAGGATTTGACAATTCCACTTATTACCTCCCATCAAGCCACCCTACACCTAACCCCCTGCAACACCCCGGAACTCTTTCCCCTACTCCTAGCTGTACACCCGCCCCTCCTCTGTCTATAAACCCATCTCCATCCCTGTCATTCTTTCACATCCCAACTCTCTCAAGTCTCAACCCGTCTGGTCTGCTCTCCCTGCTCCTCATCTCATCACAGTCACCGTACACCATCATCCTTCACCCATCGTTGCACCTTCGTCACCTTCACGCATCCACCACAACCTCTTCCTCCTCGCTTCATCAACGCCACACACCATGCCTCGTTGCTCCATCACCGTCATCACCACCATCGTCTTCCCCTCTTTCATCGAAGGCCAACAGTGGCAGCCCCGGAGCACTCAACGTCACCGCCGAGCCACCAGAAGTCCACCGCTCTTCTCAATCGCGAAACCACCTTCCGATAACTCATTCTCCTTCATTTCCGATCCAAACCACTCTCGAGCCCTACCATCACACTCACCTATATTCGACGAAGGTCCGAGGAACCATCGAGAGCCTCCGACGATGCCCAGAACTCCGATCGAAGCTCCGACGCCCGCGAACATCTCGGTGAGCTTCATCCCCTTACTTCCGTTAGCCCATTTCATTCCTTTCGTTCTTCGGGGTCGGGAAGGGAGTGTGTGAGCTGAGAGTGGATAGCGGGGGGCGAGGTCGAGAGCTCCGAGGAGCTCGAGAGCAGCGAGGTCGGGCGCGACTTTGTGGGCGTGTACGGGGGACTGCTAACGAGGGCTGTGAACAGGCGAGAGAGCGGACGTGTGGGAGCAGGGGGGTGTGAGCGTGGTCGGAGAGGAGGGTCCGAGTGAACAAGGTTGAGGCGGAGCTGAGAGGCGCAAGCCCGGCACCGTCGATCTCCATGGCAAGCGAGCAGGCGGGAGCATGATTTCACAAGGAGGAAGAAGAGCTAGGCAGGGCCCCTGCCCAGTCAGCTCCATGTGGGTCCACTTCCGTTCTTTTAAATTTTGTTTCGTACCGGTTGAGATTTAGCGGGTTCGGTTCGGTTTGAGTAAAAGCGTTGGTTCGATTCGGGTTATTCGTTATTTATTTATTTATTTAATTTATTAATTAATTGTTTAACCGATTTCCGATAATTGATTATTTAGAAATCGATTTATGTGTCAATATTTAAAGAGGGTCGGTTTTAAAGTATATAAATTGAATTATTTAGTAACGATTGAAAGTTAGTTAAGTCCCTAGAATGACGATTTTAAGTAAAGTAAAGTATGTCGGAATTATTTAATTGTATTTTTGAAGTATTTTTAAAGATTAAATATTTTATGAATTAGAAATGGCTAAGTATAAATTTGAAGAAACTGTTTTGACTAACAACTGGACTAGCTAGTGAGATTATATGGATTGAAGTATGACTGAGCCAGTTATGGAAATGACAATGGAATAAGATGTTGAGATAAAGGATGCTGATGATGCTATGATTAATGGATTGATGAGCATGTTATGTAGCGGTAAATGGATCCCGTTGTGTGCAGTTTACTTATGCATATTTATTAATAATTGCTAGGTGATCTGTAACCTGCTTGCTTATATCTTGCTGCTTTTCATCTTGTCGATCTGCTACTCCAGGTAAGTTCTTTGAACTTACTCATGATGGGCGCTCTATGCACTGGGTGTTATATAGTAGGCTAGTGTCCATGCACCATACGACTTAGAATCATGCTTAGGAGCTAAAATGAAAATCATATGATTGCTATATGTCCTTGTAAGAGAACGGCCGTTATCTGTGAAGTAACTAGAGTCTTTGTTAGGGTCATAGAACGACCCAGTCTCATCGGTTCTCGTCCTGAGTCAATCGAGTCATGGAACTTCTTTTACTTATATTATGAGCATGATTGCGAAAGCTGCCTGTGGGCTTTATTAATTCCTATGGAGCGGGTTGGGCATGCGTGCCGCCCGATTATTATGGAATGCATTTACGAGCTGGCCAGTCTCCACCCTATCGGAAGGGGGTGGAGGTAAGAGAGGGACATGCCACTTGGCATTCTGTGTGGATCCATTTATCGCTTTCTGCATTATATTAAACTGTCAGTATATATATGTGATTTAATTTACGCAGTGCATTACACATTTCATCTTAAGAATAGGATGCTTATTATATGCCTCTCAGAGTGTGTTTACATACGCGCATGAGTGACCTGATGATTGACCCAGATCCCCCTCATTTTCTTAGATTCAGGTAATCGCTAGCCGTTATCGTTGCTTATGTGGATGCTTGGCGAGTTCAGACTTTTGGCGTTAGATCGAGAGGTTGAGAGACCACCACACTTCCTCTCTTTTATACTCCTTTTCGGATTGTATTTAAACTCAACTTTATTTTTGCTTTCGCTCGATTTCACGATTAGACTAAGGCAGGTGTTTGGTCCCTAATGGATCCGCGATCTTTAAGGGTTCGAAATCCATTCTTTTAGTACAAATATTTTGTTTTAAAACTCAACCCGTACCTGGATTGCAAGATCCGAACAAGGGGGTTTATCCCTTGAAACGTAACCCAGAAATCATAATTCTGGGCCGTTACAAGACTGAGGAGAGGAGAGGAGAGCCGAGCTGCGAGAGGGCGAGGTGAAAGCCCTGTGTGCGAGAAAGGAGAGAGGCGAGAGCAGGCTGAGCTGCGGCTGATGAAGCTTGTGATTGTTTTAATCTTAGGGTTTGTTGTGTTTGTTTTAATCTTAGGGTTTGTTTGTTTGTTTATTTGTTTGGGTTGGGTTGGAAATTGGTGAGTGGTTTGTTTGGGCTGGGTTAACAATTGATGAGTATTGAAGGCAAATTAAAAAAAAAAGTCTATCTGAACAAATGAAAAATAGCTGATAATGGGATTCGAACCTGGGCTATGTGCTGAACAGAGGTCACGCATGGGCAAAATACAAGCTGAGCCATGCAACATTATCGATATCTTTGGGTTTGTATCTATTCTAATAGATATATTACCGTACATATAAAAAAAAATTAAACGGTTCGTGTCGGGTATCCGACAAGGGAATTTTCCCGAACCGTATCCGAACCATTTAATGTCGTGTTTTAGCAGTTCGTGTCATTATCGTGTCGTGTCTTTTTGGTTTCATGTTTTTTCGTGTCGTGTCATCGTGTTTTCGTGTCGTATCAGTCATGTCGGGTTTTTCTGCACACCCCTATTTGGAGGGGGTTCCCATTTGGTTCTTTTTCTTTTCGATTTCAATCTGGGTTGGTCTACTTTTTTGGACAAGTTTTTTTCATTTGTGTAGTAATCCGGTGGACCCGAATACGCTGTTTTCCAGATAAATATTTGTTCTTTTACAAATGATAAGATACGCCTTATGTCTGGGTTTATATTTTCAAAGATCGTTTTGTTTCTGAAATACCAAATTCCCCACCAAACAAAGGCTAGATCTTCAAAACATTTTTCCCCAATTGTATTTTGATATCCCAGATTGTGTCGTTGAGGTGTTCCTCTTTGTTGAAACAGCCCAGGATTTTCATAAAGGCACCTGGGTTATTCGCAATAAGGGTTTCCCCAGAAACAGGACAGTCCCATAGTAGATGGTTAAGGTCTTCATAACAGGAGTCACAGTGTGGGCAATTCGTCGGAATACTAAGACGGCGAGATGCCAGTTCAACCCCGTAGTGGGTATTCCGTTCTTAAGGATTTTCTAATGGAAAGATTTTATTTTAGGAGGAATCTTTAGCCCCCAAACCCAGTTTATATCCGAAATTTCAAGGTTTTTGTGTCTATGTATCATGTCAATTTGCAGACTTTGTGCTGAACCAACCATTTTTGCTCTATTTCCAATATAGTCTATCAACATGGATGTGTTGTGGTATTGGGGTTGTTTTGATTGCATCTATTATGTCATTTGGAATGACGTTCTGTAGATTTTCATGTAATTTATCTTGGTCCCATGTTTTATTTTGTTTTAGGAAATATTTTATGTTGATTGTTTCGTCAATTTGTTGTGTTCCCGAGATTAGTGAATTTCGCGGCGAAGAGCCTAGCCACATGTCCCGCCAAAAATTAATGGATGAGCCATCCCTAATAGACCATTTTAGGCCTTGCTTGAATAAAGGTAATAATTTTATTAAATGCGTCCATTGCCAGGAAGAGGTCCCATGCTTATGATAATTCAGAATGTTTTGATCTTTGAGATATTTTTCTTTGATTAATGTAACCCATGGGCTAGATGGTTCTGCTAATAGTTTCCAAAGTAATTTCATCTGAAGGGCTTTATTCATGTCCTCAGAGCTGCGAAGACCGAGTCCTCCATTTTCCTTGGTTTTACAAACCTCAAACCAGCTGATGAGGGGTTTGTGATTCGGCCCCTTGTTCCAAAGCAATTCGCCTGTGATCAAGGTGCAATGACCCGCTTGTGAGAGGCAATTCGCCTTCCATCTGTGTAGTTGTGACTTAGTGCTTGTTAATAAGTCTTTAAATTCGTCCTTCGTCACTCGTCCTTCAATGATCGGACATCCCAAATAGCTCCCCAATTTGGGGGTGTGTGCTATTTCAAGCTCATTTCGAATAAGATTTTTTTGTGTGGTTGAAATATTTCCGGATGTTTGGAATTGAGATTTGTGCCTGTTGATCACTCGTTGTCCTGACAAAGATGAGTATTCTTGTAGTACTTTGTTAATTTGGTCACAACCGGTTTTGGTTGCTGATGCAAAGATGACAATATCGTCGGCAAAGGCTAAGAAGGGGATTTTCGTACCACCGCGTGTTAGTTTGATTCCTATATGTCTTTGCGGCTATTCTGATTCATGTTGTAGCCCTCGAGCTAGAATTTCTGATATTATTAAAAATAGATATGGTGAGAGTGGGCAACCCTGGCATAATCCCCTCTTGGGGAAAAACATATCCGTGGGTTCATTATTTACTAGTACTGAGTATGTTACAGTTGTAATACATTCTTTGATCCATTCCATGAATTTGGGTGAGAAACCAAGTTTAAGCATGGTAGATAGTAAGAAGTTCCAGTCGACCATATCAAAAGCTTTTTCCATGTCAAGCTTGACTGCTATCCAACCTGAATTTCCTTTTTTCTTTGAGAAAGAGTGGAATATTTCATTTGCAATTAAGATGTTATCATGTATTGATCTGCCAGAAGAGAAGGCACTTTGAAGTGGGTTTGTTACTTTGGGGATAATCCTTTTTAGTCTTGATGCTAGTATTTTGGATATAATTTTGTATGTTGTTGAGCATAGGCTGATAGGCCTATAATGAGATGTTGTGGTCGGGTTGTCTATCTTCGGTATTAATGCTATGAACGTGTGGTTTGTCTGTTTTAGAATTCTTCCACTCAGAAAGAAGCTCTTGACCGCCTTTATGACAGATAGTTCAACTATGTGCCAGTATTTTTTGAAGAATCTGGCAGGAAACCCATCAGGTCCTGCGGATTTGTCATTGGCAAGACTGAAAACCGCATTCTTTATTTCAGAATTTGTGATTTGGCGAGTCAGCCAGTCATTATCTTCGTTCGAGATTTCATTTCCTACATGATAGAGTAAATTACTTGGTATTTGTTGCATGTGTTGTTGTTAAAATCTCTGGTTGAAGTCCTTCTTGATTAGCTCTCTGATGTCTTTTTCACTGCTGAGTGTCATACCAGCGGTGGTTTGAAGGTACTTTATTATGTTTCTATTTCGTCTTCCAGTTGCAATTTTATGAAAGTATTTTGTGTTAGCGTCAATTGATTTTACGTGTATTCTTTTGGCCCTTTGCCCCCAATATTTTTGTTGGAAGGAAAGGAGAGAGGTATGCTTTGTTGTGAGCCTTTTGATTTTGTTATCCAGGTTTTGGTTATAAGCATTGCAAAGATTTTTCTGTAATTCCAGTAATTCTGTTTCTACTTGTTTAATTTGGCGAAAGAGGTTTCCAAACGTTACTTTGCTCCATAGCTTGCTTTTTCTTTTGACCTCTTGCAATTTCTTTGTTAGTTTGAACATTTGAGAGCCGGGAGAGTCAAGCCTCCAAGCAGAGCGCACAACTGCTTCATATTTTGGTTTCGTTGTCCATGCCATTTCAAACTTGAAAGGCTGTAATTTTGGTTTAAGGTTATCCATGAGGCCCAGTGTAATATGTGCATGGTCTGATTTTAAGAAGGCGTGGTTTTTGGTGCATAGGTTAGGGAATTGTTTTAGGATAGAGTGGCTAATCACATCGCGGTCTAGTTTTTCAAATATATTGTCATTACCATGTTCGTGTTTTCTCCAAGTGTAATTGTTTCCACATGTAGGGGAGTCTACCAAGTTGTAAGTACTAATAATATCATGTAGTTTTGTAAATCTATTTGCAGATGGAAACTTTCCACCCTTTTTGTCGTTCGGCTCTAATATTTCATTTAGGTCCCCCAATATAATAAGATCGCCCTTTGCATTGCGTATATAGTCTGAGAGTGAGGCCCAGAAAGAGTTTTTTTTCATTTGCATAAGGTGTTGCATAAACAAATAAAATTTCGATGTTAATATTAAGAGCTGTGTTCGTGTAGTCTGCCTGGATGATACGGTCTGTAGAGTTTCTAATAGTAAAAGTTTCATTCTGGAAAAGGGATTCCTTCCAAAGAAGGCATAAACCTCCTGTCAGTCCTTTTGATGGACATAATAACATTTTATCAAAACCCGGTTTCCTCCAACACTTATCCGGAGGAGGATTTGTTAATTTTGTTTCGGCTAGCATTAAGATTTTTATGTGTTCTGCTTTAGTGGTAGATTCAATGTGAGTCCAAACGTTCTTTCTACTTAGGCCCCTTACATTCCAGAAGCTAAACTTCATTATAACCAATTGTGGGAGAAAAGGTACTTAGAAAGGTTAGAATCTTACTTAAAAAAGTAAAGACTCGCCAGTTAATGTGCATTTTGATTAATTTCAGGTCATTGTTATAGGTTTTTTTTTATCTCTATGAGGGTTTGAGTGAGAGTGTAATGCAGAAATACAAACCCCGACGATTCTTGGGTTAGATAGAATTCTGAGTTGTTTTGTTAGTTGTCGTATCCTGTATGTAACGAGTGATTGGTAAATTTTGAGTATTGGCACCAAGTCCTATTGTATTTAGGCGGTTCAGAAAAAATTTGATGTCCAAGCCAAAACTTCATTGTAATGCAGTGGATGAATACTTTTTGGTTGGTTATAATATGTTGGTTTCTTAGGAGAATATATGTTTTCATGCATATCATTTTGATTTCCTCGGTATACCGTAGAGGGTGATGAAACCTAATTGCAGCAGATAGGCAAAACAAGACGCAACAGGCAAACATGAGGTGCCACTCAAAGTGCAGTTTGTGTGCTAAAAGCAGCAAACATAGATAAGAGTTTATACAGTCCTGTACACACATATGGTTCGGAAAAGAGTTCAAACTGTTACAAGCATTATTATTTTGCAGGTTTAAATAATTTTCTCCATTAAGACAGATAAACCACAGCATAAGAACTAAGAGAGGGCGAGCCGCCATGTTAACTTGTGATCTCTGTTTTAGTTTTTCCAAAGTAAGAGAGATGTGAGTTGTAGGATGTAGTAAGGTTGAGGTGTCTAAGATATGGTAATTGCAATGGCAGCCTGAAAATTCAGCACATACATTAATATGTGCAAAACTTCCAAGTAGGCGTGGCCACGGGTCGGACCCGCCAGGTCGACGGGTTCGACCCGCCGGGTCAAGGGTCAGGGTTAGCTGACCCGAACCCTAACCCGTATATCTCACGGGTTGACGGGTTCGAGTCGACCCGTTGACCCGGCGGGTTACATTATTATTATTTTTTTTAAAATGACTATTAAAATAAATAAATAAATAATATGTAAAGATTTTATCTTCACAACACATTTTATCACTTTGATATGAAGTGTGAAAAATGTAGGAAGATTATATCACCATATTAATTCTTTCATCCACAATAATTTCATTGTGTGATGTAAGAGAAAAAAATATGAAAATATATTTCTCAAACTTCATTTCCAACTTAATTTCCAATGTAGGAAATGTAGGAAACAAGTGAAGTGGAAGAAATGTGGTAGTGGGATACATATATATAGCCCCATGCCTTTTCATTCTAACTCCATATTTTCGATGTGGGACAAAGCCTTTGTCCCACATTGGAAATGAGGGGAAAAAGGAAGACTTCCAACTCTATAAAAGGAGAATGATGGGGTTTATTTGTCTCACATTGCACTTTGCATATTAGTTTATGTATTATTGTGAGTTTTTTTAAGAATAATTTACATAATATTATAAATTTATTTTATTAAAAATAAATTTAAAAAAAAAAATATTTTGAAAAAGCGGGTTGACCCGGCAAGTCAGCGGGTTACAAATCCCTGACCCTAACCCGCTACCCGTCCCCACATGCCTACCCGTCAACCCGGACCCGCCGGGTCGTTGACCCGTATGACCCGCCGGGTCACGGGTTGACCCGTGACCCGTGGCCACGCCTACTTCCAAGCATTAGTTCTTCCTTGTTTTTCTGCATATGATAGATATGTCGCAGGTATTCGAGAGAGCAGCTCACTCGAGAGATGTGTCTGACAATCTCATAAACAATCAGTCTATGGCTACCATTAAATTCAATTTTATTCAGATAACACCCAACAATAACGTCAAGTGTGGAGGGGTTACTTACAGAAGCTACATAGAGAGTATTGGGCAAAAACACCCATACGGTAGAAACATGAGTCATGAACTCAGGTTGGGTGTACAGGTTCTCAAAGGAGAAGGCCCCTCGAGCACTGTTAATATGATAGTGGTGTTTTTCTTGATCAAAATATATGCAATCTATAGGGTTAAATTTATAACAGTAGAGCTCAATAGAATATAAATGATTATGTATGCTATTTTTGAGTTGATATATTTGGTGATAATAATCATTCATCCCAAAGGAGTAAAACATAAAGGGTTGCATATACTCTACTGAGATGTAATATATGGGATTAGAAAGCCTATGGTGGGTAATAATATAAATCAAGTTAATTGCAATGCAACAGTAGTCTTCATTAAGTTTTTGTAGATGAATGAGGGGTAAAAGGGTGTATAGGTGTATGATTTGATTTACTATATAGAGACCCATATTATAAGCCGACCTATAACACTTAGTTAATGCAGTGGTAATTGATTTCAATAAATCCCTACTAAAGTAAGCAGGTATTGACATCATAACTTTAGATTTAGTGTAATAATTAGGTGTTAATCTCCAGTTCAAAAGCAATATAAGAGATGGTGATAGTATACAAGTTATATGTCCATTCCATTCCATAAAGTCACTAGTCATTAAAGAGTTACCTATCTGAAGTGGGTCGAGTGCTAAGAACATCAGTCTCCATGGAGTAGATGCAGTAGTATTATGTGTTGAATCCAGGGGAATCGCTCCTAAGAACCAGTGTTTGCTTATTAGGTGAATCAGAGTGCAATCCCGCCAATCAGTTTGAGTGTGTAGATGCTCACAGGGGACAACCCCTTGAGCATGGTTAGTGTGATCATGATAAATTCCACAAATAAGGTACTTGGGTTGGAATTGCTGCAGTTGGCTGAAAAAAGAACTGAGATTTATCACTTTTCTGTGATTTGGATGGTGTTTTAGTTTTAAGGGTGTCACCCGAAGGCTTCCCAGTAGGTTGATTTTCAGTGGGTGTCGGTGGAGCCCCAAAGAGGCTCCCCTTCTCTTTAGGTGGTTTGTTGCTCGCCATTATAGCAAAGCAAAGAAGTTCAGAATCAAACCAGAAAGAGAAAAAAGAGTAATTTTGATGGAGAATAGAGAAGTAAGAAGAGAAGAGAAGTGGTTGAACATTTAATTTGAGAAAGTAAAAGCTCTTATAGAAACGATTATTAGTCCAGGTGTAGGGTAGGATATCATACCTGTGATGATTTGAAGCTTTGCCCTTCGGATCGATGTATATATGCAGTCCTCATCGGAGAGGGAGATCGAGAGAAAGAGTCCCTCGAGCCATATCAATATCATTATGAGATGATTTTAACACCTGTAATGCAAATGCGGAATAGGGATACTGTGTATGGGTAGTGAGTTTCTTTTGACTTTCCAAGACACAAACAAGTTCAAAAAATTGAAATGGTTAATGCATGGTCTAGTGAGCAAGAACAATTTAGATTTCTTATGACAGTAAGCATTTGGTGCAGTTATTGCAAAGGAAAGGGAATTGAGATGATTAAATAGGTTGATTTTGCATGTGATTATATTGTTGTAGAAAAGGTTGAAGTGCAGGATGTAGAAGTAAAAATTAAATTGAACATTACTGACTATGGTGATGATCATAAAGATATGTAAAAGGAGACAAGGAATTTGTTTATTACATATGACGACAGAGATTATGCCAGTGGTATTCCGGTGATGGTGTTGATATATGCCTGGAGAAATTAGTTGGTGGTCGACAATATGGTTAACTGAGCAAGACTGAAAATGGTTGGTCATAGAATATGAGAAAACCAGCAACTGAATCGAAACAAAACAATCGATAACATGTGAGCTGTTGGGTAATGTAAAGTATAAAAGTTTCACAGGTTTCATGGTACAAGCACTACGTCCTGGTGCAACTCAGGCAACGGACGTAAAGTCGTCGCTTGAATGCCTCTCATGTCACCTGAGGATTCAGGCAACGGACATGTCGTTGCCTGAAACCCCGTTGCTTCAAGCCCGTGCCTCTGATCTACATGTAACAAACAACCGTTTGTCCGTTGCCTGAGTAGTCTCAGGTGACGAACAAAGCGTCCGTTGCCTGAATATGGTCAACGCCCTTAGAAATGGTTTAAGCCATTCAAGCGACGAGGAACGTCCGTGGCTTGAGTGTTGTAGCAACGAACATACTGTCGTTGCCTGAGTCTTGAATAAGGTGTTTTCCATGTTGTAGCAACCACAAGAGTTGCTTTGTTCGTTGTCTGGCCGTTCAAGCGACGAACATAATCTCGTTGCCTGAGCCCTAATGGAGGTGTTTTCTACATTGTAGCAACCGCATGAGTTGCTTTGTTCGTTGCCTGGTTGATCAAGTGACGAACATAATCTTGTTGCATGAGTCCTGCAGGAGGTGTTTTCGATATTGTAGCAACAACATGAGTCGCTTTGTTCGTTGCCTAGTCATTCAAGCAACGAACATAATGGTTTCCATATTGTAAGATCTATTTGCTCCCTGTTGTTACGCACCAAATCACACATACATACACAACACCTGTTTTTCAGACATTCACAAACGTAGACATTCACAATTGACGAAAAATTCATACGCAAGTCACGTTCATAGTTTTTGTTCGAGCAAAATATTCACTAAACCTGTTCCAGCAAAACCCACAAACACAATAGTTTATTTTGTACCAGAAGTAGACAGATTCAGAAGCCAGTCACAGTTGTTCAAAAGTAGAGCTCAAGAGCCATAAGCTGAGTAGTTCTAGGACGAGAAATTCACATTCAAACCTTATGCATCAGTCGGACGAGGGCTGTGTTGGTCATCCGAGGAGCGGGATTGCTTGTCTGCAACTAGGCTCTACACTACATTCTCCAACGCAGAAAGGCGGGATAGAGCTTCTTCAGCCTGCTCCATGGCCACCCTTGCCTCCTCCCGAGCATTAGCAGCAGCCTCCTCAGCCTTTGCGGCTTTCTCCAGCAGTTCCATCCTCTCTTCAGCAGCTGCAGCAGCCCATGGCCCTCCTCTCTTTTTTGGGGATCTCCGGTGAGTGCCTCCCAATCCTACATAATCACCATGCAAATATGAGTGCATGATGCTAAAAAAAAAAGGGCTGAAGCCTGATGCTAAAGAAATCTCCTCCTTGCGAGCAAAAAAGGCTAAAGCCTGATGCTAAAACAAGGCTGAAGCCTGAGTGCATGAACCTTATACACTCTTTTTATAGTTATACAGGGTTTAGGGTTTGTATAAGATATTATAATCATTATAGTTATAGAGGCACTGAAGCTAACTCACTCTTGTATGATTGCAACCCTCTTGTATGATTGCAATTAAGCAGCCCTCCCAGAGAGCCTGGCTCATTTATATGAGTGCATCCAAGATTTGTATTTGTTACTCAGCAGATATCTCCTCCTTGCGAGCAAATGAATCTGTTAACACTTTCAAACATAAATACTAATGTATACAGAACTCATCCTAAAGGTAGAAAGGATATCAAGTCTTGTAAAGTCTATCTTACTTGTAGATAATCTTTTCTTAGCCTATATAATGTAACTCATATTTTCATTAATAAAATCATTCAAGTATATAAGCCTTACATTCTCATCTTTGTGCCTTCCCCGTCTTGATAATCAATCCTGGCAAAATACAGAGAATTAAACCTTATCCACAACATCACAACCAAGAACCAAATCATTTTAGTCTAGATTCAAAAGCAAAAAAGGCCGTAATCTACCATAACAACACATACCTGGGCACGATCCTCCTAAACAATAATAAACTGCAAAGTCTGCAGCACCCAAAAAAAATGAAAAGAAAAAGAAGAAAGTTAGAAAGGAACCAAAGAACACATTTGCCTTAGGCTACGTTGATTTACATTTGAAATCCAGAAATCAATAAACAAAGTTTAAGCAAATTTTCCAGAAATGAAATTTAAGCAGAAGCTTGTTCAACTTTGAAATTTATAAACAAAATTTAAGCAAAACCTAAAATCATACGTGGTGGTGGTCGTAGAAGGGCGGTAAATTGAAATGGTAGATAGCTAACGGTGGAGGAGAGACAGGGAGAAGTAGGTAAATTGGAAATTCACACTTAACTTATATCACACAAAATCTATACATAACCACCAAAATCTAAATTGAGGAAGACCAGTGGAGAGAGAACCTCTTTCCTAGAAGTGAGGCTGTGTAGATCTGAGAACAGCGGACCAAAGAAGTGGAAAGAGAAATTTGGAACAGCGGGCCAAAGAAGTGATGCCTCCAGCTACAATAACAACAACAAAATGAAAAATAAACGTCATTCAGAAAGGGGAGAAATAAAAGTTAAAGCCCTAATAAAGGATAATAACTCAAAGAATTCACGTCATGCAAGCTCGTTCAATGAAAACATGAGGCTACATGCTTCACTAAATGGCATAGCCTCCTAAAATAGGTGTATGACAGCAATAGAAGGAGACCAAATAAATAGATAAGAAATAGAAGGAGAATGATTGCCTTATACTACTCATTTTTCCCAAAGGCATGCCTCCACATTATATGAATTTCAAAAAAAATGAGGAAAGCAGAAGACATATTACCATTTTAAAAGTTGAAAGATAAAGCTAAACCACACCTCCTACTGCTAAGAAATAGTAAAGAAATAAGAAGAAACAAATATAAAATACTAAACAAGTCTCTGCAATAGCTTTTCCAATCCTTGTGTGAGTTATGTCTATAATTTGACATCTAGGTGGTGTCACAGGGATTCACACAAATATAACAGGTCAATGGTAGATTCAATAATAATAATAATTAAGGCATTGAATAAGACATATATGTGAGCAAAATATCTAATTAGCAAAGAAATAGAAATGGTATGTCTAGAAAAGGAAAACATTTTAACCTGTCTCTCTGTATTTGGTGTCAAAGCAACAAACAGATTTGTATTAAATCTATCAATTGAAAGAATAAAAAAACTAATCTAATTCATTCATATATAGAGAAATTAGCAATAAGGAGATAAGGGAGAATGAAAGCTTACCTTTTAGGAATTGGAATTGAATGCCCCTCTTTAATTTGAGTGACTCTCTTCAATGAGAATTTCAGAAGCAACAACATCAACAAGAAGGGCAGAGGCAGAGAGAATTTCAGAACCAATCGAAAACCCATAAAAATCAGCAATTAAAGAGACATTTGTCAACTCTAAAACCAACATACAAACTCCAAAAACATAGCAACGAACACATCAAAAATCAGCTGCACAAATCCGCTGAAAAAACAGATGAAGATTGTACAGGGCATATAGCACAACCCTTAACCCTAGATTTCACCCAAGCCATATCGATTTCGCACAATCTACCCTAGATTTCGCCCAAGCCATATCGATTTTGCACAAACCCTAAATTTTAGACCAAATCAAACTCATAATTCCAATGGATTTGAGTCCATTCTCAGAAATTGGATATAAAAAATAAAAAAGAACGCATAGTCACCTGATATATTGAGCGGCTTCACTGCAACGCTTAAAGGAGGATTGGGCGGCAGACAATAGAGAGAAAGGTTCGAGCAGACGACAATGGAGATTCCTGACTAACCGAGGGAGTGGACGAGATAATATGGGAAAGGGGGAGAGAAGCTTCACCTTGGGCCTCCAATGGCGGCTGCAAGAAGAGATCGAGCGAGACGCCATGGATAGAGTTCGGCCAAGAGGAAAAACCAGAACAAGGCGCCATGGGATCGAAGCGAACACAATGAGAGACTCGGTTTTCGAGTTTGACAAGGCGAGGCAACGGGATTGAGCGGTATTGTAGAATGAGAGTTGGAAGGGTGAGAACGAGGAGCCCTCAGATCTGGTGAAACGAGAGAGCGGTGCTCGTCTGAGAAAGATAGAGTTAGGGTTAGCTTTGGACTTTGGAGGGATTTACAAAATTTGGCTGAAATTTTAGGCGGAAAAAAATTCCGCCAAATAAAATATATATAGAAGCAATCATATTTATTTTGATTCGAAAAAAAACCCGCCAATCTATCTACTTATTATTATTATTATTATTATTATTATTATTATTATTATATGTTTTTTTAAATACTTTTAATGGATATTTACTAATCTACCAATATTATTACTCCGTATATTTTTTTTTTTGTTTCAAAACAAATCAATCTGAAGAAAAAATAAACATAATGGTTAGATAAAAATAAATTTTATTAGCACAATGTTTAAAATAGTACTGCTATTTTGATGAATGGTTTGGAGTTTATTTTCTATTGGAGGCACTAAAATTGTTCCTTATATAAGTTATTAAATTAAATTTGAGTTTATATGTTTTATATTAATTGTTATATACTAATTATTCAGTTCATATTTGTACAAATTGATGCACAAATTTTTATTATTATTACCTACTTTTAGTTCAAATATTCTCACCTTTATTATTCATTAATTAGATATTTGTTTGATTAATATTATTTTAATTATTTATTTTCAATGGATGGAATAATGTTCAACAAACATAATTAATAAAAATAGATCATGTGCTACATATGAGCCAAATCCATAAGTTATATTGTATTCGTATCTTAAACATCCTAATAATTTAGAATCACCCAATTGAATTTATTTGAAATAAATTTAATAAAGCAATAAAATTTGCATTAACACCAAAAATTAAAGTTAACATCATTTAAAATAATGTTACAAAAGAATATAAAAGGTGTTGCATATACAAGAGTGTTACATATACAAAAGTGTTACATCATTTTAAATAATGTTACTTCCAATGTAACATAATTTGTACTAATGTAACATTTGGTTAATAATGGTTAATTAAAACATGTTACATTAGATAGCTATGGTAATAGTTTTTAAAAATGTTACAAAATAAATGTTACATTAGGTCTTTAAATGTAGTAGTGATCAAATCTCGAACTAGATCTCAGTCTCAAACATTGATCTTAACTTGATCACAATCTCAAATTTAATCTCAATTTCAATCTCAATCTCAAAGCTTTATCTTAACCTCATTATTAAATCTCAGATATAAATGTTCATATTAACTTCAATCTCAAATCTCAAATCTCGATCTTGTTCTTGATCTCAATCTCAAATATCGATCTTGATCTTAATCTTGATTTCAATATCAATCTCAAACAAAACTTGGAAATTCATACTTTAACTTATATCACATAAAAGCTATATATAAAGACCAAAATCTAAATCTCAAACAAATTCGTAATAATCTCAAATGAAAACTGCTAGTCGGTTCCGGTCCAATTTTCATGTAGAAACTTTGAGTATTAATAACGAAATTCGGCCTCGAGGATAACGAAACCGGGACTTCAATGTGGTAGCTAGGCTAGAACCCGGGTGGGGCATAAGTAAATCGTGACTTCAATCTCCATCTCAGTTCCTAATCTCGACCTCAATCAATGTTTATCTCGATATAAAATCTCAATCTTTGTCTCAATCACAATCTCAAACCTCGATCTTGATCTTAATGATTTCAATCTCAAATCTCGATCTCGATCTCAATCTCAATCTCAAATTCTGATCTTAACCTCAATCTCAATCTAAAATCTCTATCTCAAATCTCAAATCTTTATCTTAACCTTTGACTGGATCTCAAATCTCAATCTTAGTCTCAATCTCAATCTCAAACATCGATCTTGATCTTAATATCAATATCAATCTCAATATCAACTTCAAATCTCGATCTTGATCTCAATCTCAAACATTGATCTCAACTTAATCTTGATGTCAATCTCAATCTCAAATCTTCATCTCAATCTCAAATCTTCATCTTAACCTCAATCTCAATCTCAAATTTTGAAAAGAGTATCATTGTCATAGGTGATTAATGCTAAATTCCAACCAAGAGGTGAAATGAGTGGTCAAAATAATTCATAAACTATGAAATATTATTTCAACATTCATAATACTTCAATGATAAAATTATAAGCTTGTGATTTTATTAAACGATAAGGAAAAATGAGACCAATATTTATATTTTCACCAAAATTAAATAACATGATTTAAACAACAACAACAATAATAATAATAATAATAAAGTAATACTAAAACATAGACTTATTTTTCTATGTGTCAAACCCTGGCTAAATTCGCTTATGTATCATTCCCTAATGCAATTTGACTCGACTCCTTTTGACATGTCAATTAATGATGATACAATGTATTTAGCCATGTGAGACAATGACCCTATCTATTTGAGTTATTTAACTTATCAATATGAGTGGTTACAATTAGTTTTTATATCATAAGTGTTTATAAAACCTATCATTTCGCCTTTAGTTATTTTATAAATATTTTACCTAAAAAAATCTACACAACCTTAAAAGGTTAGATTAATTTACATAATCTATTATGATTTAGTATAATCTAATATATTGAATCAAATCATATCTTTTCTATTATACAATTGTTTTAATTAAACTCTTGAAAAATATATAAATCAAATAAAAAAATATCTTTTATATTAATGTTATTCAATAAAAAAAAGCATCTTTATTGTATATAAAAATGTGATTTCTTGCGATTCTATCACAATATATCGCCATTAACATAATTTCATTGATTACAATATCTTAATGAAAAAACAACCTTATGACTTTGGAATTTTGATAAAAAAAAAGAAAGAAAGGGAGAAATAGTTTATATATATAAATAAAATATGAGTAATTTATATATAAATAAAATTATTATAAAAATTAATTTATTATTTAATTTATTAAATCAATAAAAATTACTATAAATAAATACATTTTATAAAAAAATCGCGTATGACGTGGGTAATAAGAATAGTAATAGTATTAATAAAGGCAATCTTGGTGTTATTTTTCAACATTTGTTCAAGTGACCACTTCCAAACATGTTCGTTGCCTGAGTGCACTCAAGCGACGAACATTGAAAAATTCGTCGTTGCTTGAGTACTACCAATTTTTTTTACCAACTTTTAACATTTGTTCAAGTGACCGCTTCGAATATGTTCGTTGCCTGAGTGTATTCAAGCAACGGACATTGAAAATTTTGTCGTTGCCAGAGTACTACCAATATTTGGTCAACTTTCAATATTTGTTCAAGTGACCACATGTAATATGTCCGTTGCTTGAGTGTATTCAAGCGACGAACATTGGTGTTCGCTAGAAGTTAAGTGGTTGGTGGTCAAGTTACATGTTTGTTCAGGCGACGATTTTCCCAATGTTCGTCGCTTGAATATAGTTCAAGCGACGAGCATTGGAATATGTTGGTTGCTAGAAGCCCATCCAAGGTAGAGGTTGCCTTGGGTCCGGTTGGAGTGACGAAGGTCCCATTGTCCGTTACCTGAACCTTTTTCTAGCAACGAACTGAAATATGTCCGTTGCCTCACTTGCACCATGACGTAGTGAAGCAAAAGATAATAGGAGTATCGAGTATTTAATTATCAGACTATGCCAATAACAGATAACCATGTAAGTATGGCAGTTTAATTTAAACGAAGGAGGTGTGGGCTGTTGTGTGATGTAAAGTATGCACACCAAAGTTAATTTATCAAGAAATTGTGAAGCAGTGGATCTACTCGGGTAAGTATCTCGTTCATGATTTAAATGGCAGACAGTACAGATTAATTTGAGTTTCAAAGTACAAATGATAAACCAGAGTGCATAGGGTGTATTGAATTTTTGGAGTTGGTTGTAGAATGTGTTAAGTTTGATTTTCCCTTTGCCCTTATCGATTTTGACCGGCTTAGAGGGATTGGGTTTAGATTGGGGTTCACCCGAGGGCTTCCCATTTGGGTTTTTTTTTGGGTGTCGGTGGATTCTCATAGAGAAACCCCTTCCCTTTGAGTTTAGATGGGTTATTAGCCATTAAAGCTAATTCAGAGGGGTTGAAGAAGATCCAGATTACAAATTCAGAAAGTAGAAGGGATATGAGAGGGGAAGAAGAATAGGAGTGAGTTATGTGAGCATACCGGTGATTAGAGAGGTCTGCTTCCCAGCAACTCAGCGAACTGGGGAAGCAAAGAAGGTGAAGCCAATACCGAGCGACGACTTCCCAAATCAGGACATCCGAGAAGCAGCATTCGTCAAATCCACCATACAACACAGAGGAGGACAAACCAGAGGAAAGCCCTATGAAAGTATCGATCGTTGTAGCGAGAGGAGACCATAGAACCGATTTGATTGAACCGTGTAGTCGGAACCCTAGCAGAGAAAGCAGGCGCCCCTTCACCCCACCGGGATCCATCTGTTAGGCCAGATCCAGTGCCAGAAGCTCTTTAATTTGACAGATCGAATCAATGACTGAACATGGGATTGGATTAAGCTTTGTAGAGCAATCGATTTGGGAGTTTTTTCTGGGTTTTCTTTGACGCTTTGGTTTGGGGAAATAGGTGAGGGGCGCGCGTGAGAGAGCGCGTTCTCTTAGTGGGATTTGGGTTTTTCGGTTCCATCTTTCCGGAAAGAATTTTTTCACTTTGGGTATGGTAAAAACAGTGCGGATGAGTGTTCCCTGTCATTTCTCACAAAAACCCACCCTATTTCTTTAATTTTTTCACAAATTTTAATTATTATTAATATCATTTTTTAATAGAAGTAATTTGGTCCAAATGCCCAGTAAATGTCCCAATGATTGAACATTGCTAGTAAATGTCCATTATATTTTCATAATACCACTTTTACCCTCCTTTTAATTTTGCCCTTCGGCTTTTTCCAAATCTGCTCCCTAAGGGCAACCATTGACTTTTCCCCAACCGACTCATCACCCCTCTTTCCCGTGGGACTCTAGTACAACTCTTTGTTGCAAGAAGACACTGGTTGATCATCATAAGAATAAGGAAAGACAGCCCCATAAACACCTTACTTCTGACTCAAAGTGACATCAAGAACTTCCAACACTCACTTAGACAATCTTAATATCCAAACATGATTCCCGACACAATGTGTTTACCAACCCTATTTCCCGTGAAAGACACTGACATCTAGGAGAAAGATTCGACAGAACCGAAAAGGGTTTAACATAGTGGAAGGGGTTGTTCCACACAAGCTAAGTTTGACCACACAGAAACAAGGGTTCTCCCACTATCCCGTTTGCACAGATTAGTCAACACAAAACTCATTGTTAGGCATACCAAATCAGATCTATAGCATAGCAAACACTCAGCACAGAATCAGTTAATAACACTCATAATGATCTCCTTCGATTCTCCCAACCCATCTGTAAGGAACAAGCTGATATTTCGCCTACCGTTCCCAACTACACCCAATAGGGGTGGTCTATCGCCTTCACTACCCACTCGTGCCACCGTTTGGTCGGTTTTCCTCTTTTATTACAAGTCGAGTTCATTACTTAGTCCAATTTCGGTTAGGCATCTTAAGTTCATTTTGCCCCTTTAAAACACTTCCAAATCCTTCGAAATTCATGGGCGGTTTTCCAAAACATACACTCGACCCTTTTGTACCCGAATTGCACAACCTGGCTCTGATACCATCTTTGTAACGGCCCAGAATTATGATTTCCGGGTTACGTTTCAAGGGATAAAACCCCTTATTCGGATCTTGCAATCCAGGTACGGGTCGAGGTTTCAAGTACGAATGTGGAGATCGAAAGCTTACCGAGGTCAAATCGAAAACAAGGAAGCGGAAGCCTGTGGTGGTGCTCCTGGCGGCGTTCCTGAGCTCGGCCTTCGTCTCAATCGTCGGAGATAGGAGGGGGGTGATGCTTGACCTCTCGGTTTCGAAAACAGAGGTGAGGAGCATCGCTGGTTTGCTCGAGGCGGCGGTGGCGGAAAGGGGGTCTTGTGGTGGTGTGCAGTGCTGCGAGAAAACCAGAAAGGGGAGGTTTTGAGTTTTAATTTTCAGAAGGGATGAGGTAGGGAGGAAGAGAGATGATGCTATTGTGTTTGGACTTTGGAGCATCGATTCAAGATAAAAGGGAAGGGGAAATGGGGAATCCTATCCTTCTGCAATCGGCGTGGAGATGGCCTGAATTTGGCATGGAGGGTTGGTTGGCACTTTGCCAAAGAAAGGAGGGCAGGAGTGATGGAAGAGGGAGGGGAGGTGAGGATGTCTAGTTGATTTTGGGGGGTTTCTGCAATTCAGACCGGGAGAGAGAGAGAGAAAGAAAGGAAAAGAAAGAATTTGCGTGGTCCCAATTCATAAAACGCAAGGAGAATATACCCGACAATTAAATTCGAACCCGCTAATCCCGACTCTATCGAAATTCAAATCAAACTTGTGAATCATTACCGGAATTTAAAAATACGATTTTTAAGGCGAATATGAGGATTTTCAAATATCCGAATTTTTGACATAAATCCCTTTTTATTTTATTAATTATTAAAATTTATTATTTAAAAATCTGAGCCTTTACAGACTTTACCCAAAGTTTTTTAAAAAAATATTAAAAAAAGTAAGTCGCTGTTATAAACAACGACTTATGTATATTTCGTTTTTTTTATAAAAAAAATCCGATTTATTGTTAAAATAAGTGAAAAACCAAAAAAAAAAAAAATTCATGGAGAGTCGTTGTTCTAAACAACGACTCTCCTTTTTTTTTTTTAAAAAAAAAATACGGGTTACAGGCGACGACCGTCTTCGTTCTGCCAAGCTCCCAGACTTCGTCTTCAACCTAGCCGTCCGACAAGCCACCTTCAAAGTCGATCTCCGGCCACAAGCACCACCTCCGAAATCCGACCGTAGGTGATTCTCCATTGCCCCTGCTGTCGGCGCCTCGCGATTCTCCATTGCCCCTGCCGTCGGCGCTGTTGTCCGGCGCAATTGCAGTCGCAGCAACGGGGAAGAGGGGAAACTGCAGAGGGGAATAGGATGAAGCAGGGAAGAGGGGAAGACGATGAAGCGGTTGGCGGCGCCTTTCTCAGGCGCAATTGCAGCGAGAGCAATTACCGCCTCCGCTTGTGCATTGTCGAACGCCTGGGCTCAGATCCTCCGAATTCGGCTTCCTCGACTGCAATTACCGCCTCGTTTCAATCGCCCTACCGGTGGACTCCGAGATTCGTCCTGTGGACTCGACCGCCTGGGGTTCGATCGCCTTCAGACTGCAATCGGCTTCCTCGCCTGCTCTTCCAAATCCTGCCAGTGGACTGCCTTCCGTTTGCACTTTCCAGATCCGACCGGTCGACTCCCTTTCGATTGCTCTTCCAGAACCGGCCGGTGGACTCCCTGCCTGACTGCTCTTCCTCTTTCCGATTGGGCTCCCCTGTAAATCAACCGGTTTTGGAGAGTCGCTGTTCTAAACAGCGACTCTCCATGTAATTTTTTTTTAATTTTTCACTTATTTTAACAATAAATCGGAATTTAAAAAAAAAAACAAAATACAAGTAAGTCGTTGTTACAAACAACGATTTACATTTTTTAATATTTTTTTAAAAAACTTTGGGTAAAGTCGATGTTTGTAACAACGACTTTACCCTGTTTTGGCTAAAACGCTAAAGTCACTGTTTGTAACAGCTGTTGTAAGAAGGAGATCGAGACTTGCAATAATAAAATAGAAATAAATCACAGCAAACCAGATTCCGTCCCTTGTAAATAATTACAAGACCTCCTCCTGATGTACCAGCGGGAAGTCAGGATCGATCCACGAGGAAGCGTGTCAGCGGATCCTAGGCAGCGGAGAAATCTCACGGTCAGAAGTCGACAACAGGGTCCTCGATCTCGACTACGGTAGTCGACAGAAGATCGGACAGTCGAACACAGCGCAGCAGCAAGCACAGGGTCTCGTCGATATCGACCAGGGCTACTCGATATCGAGTAGGGTCTTGTCGACTTCGGCTTGTCTTGTCGAGTACCTGCACACAGAAGCTACAGCGATGCTAGATCGAGAATCAGTAACTCGAGATCGACCAGGCTTGGTCGAGATCGAGTAGACAGAGAATAAAACGAAACAAAGAAATAAAGAAAAGGCAAATGCTTTGGGACTTCGAAATAAACTTAATGTAAAAGGCTTCCAAGATCGGGGTTTGCAACAACGATAACCAAGCATGCATAAGGCAGAGATAAACAGATAATCATGTAAATTGCATCAAAGGACAAGCTTTCGCCTTTTTCAACACTTAGACAACTCTTTCAAGAAACCCTAATTGTCTCTACCGGTTTTATGTTTATAATCCAAGTTGTTAGCATGTATCTCCATTAGACAGGTAATAAACACATAAACAAGTAGTAGATGCTCAAAACATGATAAAGGTCGGATCTTTACCTCAAACACGCATGGCTATCGTCGGGCTCGCCCCAACCCTAGAAGTGGGTCGACTACTCGCGCTTCATCGCGAACTCAGACATTGATTGATGAAAAGAAACTTGCATTAAACTAAATTCAAAAGACTTTACAATCCCGGCGATCCAACTCTCGTTGAACGCCAAAACCCGAAAACCTCTGAACTCCTAAATCGTCTCTGCGGAACTACTTCTCTCCTTCTGAAATTGAATAATTAAAACTCAGCCCCATGGGCTTTATATATAGGCTTCTAAACCTTGCTATTCAAGGATAGAAACATCTATCTATATCTAAAATTATATATCTAAAATGCTTAAGGATAAATAAAAGCAACAAGGAAATTAAATCTAAATATACCTAAATGTCTTTAATGGATAGATCTCCTCCTTCCATGATGTATCTTGATAGATTGGATAGAATCGGCAAACTTCGAGCCCAAGGAATCCCACACCGAGTAGGTTTGGTCAAACCGAGTAACGCGGCTTCTGGAATTGTCGTCGATCTCGACAAGGATCTTGTCGATCTCGAGTAGGATTGTTGCTCGACTGGCTCGGCTTCGTCGTCTCGGCTAGCTGGTGCTCGACAAGCTCGGACAAGGTTCACAGGGTTAGTCGATCTCGAGGACCCCTTGTCGATGTCGAGTTGGGTGGTTCGTCGACTAGGTCTTCTCGGGTGGCTCTGCTCGACAGGTTTGGATCTGGGCTCCGGGCTCCTCGATCTCGACTAACTCTTGTCGAGGTCGAGTAGGGTGTGGTCGAGGATGGCTTGCTGGTGATGTCGAGGACTCCTCCTCGGCATGGATTCGGACAGACGCGGTGCTGGTCCTCGATCTCGACAAGGCTTCCTCGAGATCGAGTAAGGTGTCTCGGCGTCTCTGTCCTCGGCTTCTCGACATAGGTTCCTCGATCCTGGCAGGTGTCTAGGCATGGATCGTCGAGATCGACCAGGGTTTGTCGATGTCGAGTAGCTTTGTGCTCCGGTTCTCGCTTCTTGGTTTTCTCCCGAAATGTTTCCATATTCTGCAATATTAAACAGAAACTTATGTAGATCTCCATTTCTGACAAAATAAGCATATACTACATAGATCCGACATATTCCCAACCCGAAATATGCAAAATGTAAAGAATATGGAACTAAAATATGCATAAAGACATGGCTACTTTGGAGACATCAAATCACCCCATACTTAGACTTGCTTGTCCTTAAGCAATAACCAAACAATAACCAAGACCTACAACACATCCTTCGAGTCTTCACCTTTGTCAAAAGCAACATCTCAAGTAGTAGCAATGTAAGACAAGTGAATTTAACGTCCTCAGACATATATGAGCGATCCATAAGCATAGGCAACATAAATCCAACCTCACAGGAATAATGTGTTTACACTCAGCTCTCGATGTGTTTAGGCTATGAAGATCAACTCTCAACTCAATTTCATACACAATCTCATAAACATTGCAATTTAAATATGAATCCACTTCGCAACCAATTATGAAAATGCAACAAGAAATATCAGGAGGACTTCGCTCAATAGAAGTCTTCGAAGAAGATTCTACTCGGCGGGGTTGTAATGGGGCTTGGTAAGAAATAATAAGGAATGGAATTATTTGGCCATGTGGTGCTTAATAAAATTCGGGAATCAAGACTCCTAAATCTTCCAACACAACCAAACCATAACTTCCAAATCATATGCATCAACCAAACTCTCCAATTTGTCTCAATGAAGTATGTAACCTTTCTAACTTTCTCAACCTCTCCAAATCATGCATCTTGCAAATAATGAAAGAAATAAGGTAAAATTGGCTCATGCACTTTATTCACAAACATATGTACTTTTTCTTCTTCTTCTTCTTCTTTTTTTTTTTTTTTGAAACGAAAATAAATAAAATAATACTAGTGCATTTATAATGTGAGCCAAAAATCCTTTTACATAATATGCATAGCAAGATAAAAATTTAAAACCATCCCATATCTCAATAATTTCAACAATCCTTCCTTCTTGAAATGCAACATAAGCTCATTCTTTCCACAAACCATTCTTTCAACCAACTCTAAGTCTTAATTCCCAAATGGGGGTCAGGCTCAATTCGGCTAAGGAAAATTTTGTGGAGTTTACAATAAAAGTCTCAGGCTAATGTTTTGGCTTCAAGCAAGGATAATGCAGGGTAGGTAAAGAGAGGATAAAATTGGCTTAAAAGGTGCCTCCATCATTTAATTCTCATCAACATAAACATATAAATGCATTGGCTTTGAATAACTATCACAACATTTAGAGATGCACAGGAAGAGTAAATACACTCAAGAAGGCAGAGCGATTTTTAATGTTCTCCCTATAAGGCCAAAATTCTCACTGGGACAATTTTTGTTGGATTTTAACCTTTAGCTTAGGATCATATGTGCTCAATTTCATCACAAGTTCACAATCCACATAAAAACCATTTTGAGGACTTAGGCTAAACCTTCCAAACACGCCATAGGATTTATATGATCAAGTCAGTCATTATTAATCATCATAGGTCATCTAAGTTAGGGTATAAAAACTTGAAACAATGCAAAAATTAAACATGCATATATTTTTTTTATTTCGACGTTTTCTATTTTTTTTATTTTTATTTTTTATGCAAAAATCAAAACTAAAGTATGACGAAAGATTTAAAAGGCATAAAATTTAAACATGAATGCATAACATAAAAATTTAAAATTTCACCATGTAAAACCAAAAGCACATGTAAAACCAAAAGCAAGACTAACACATATGATAATGATAATGAGCCTTTCCCCCACCCCATACTTAAAATTTACAGTGTCCCCACTGTATAAAATCAAATAAAAACAAGAGTAAAGTAAGGAACTCACAGGATAACACGTCGAGGAGGGTAGATCAGTGCAGGTTGAGTAGACAAGCTTGTCGATCTCGAGTACATGTTACTCGATCTCGAGTACATGTTACTCGATCTCGAGTAGCTTCGTCTGCGTCCAGTGGTTTTCTGAAATCGAGGAGCTTCTGGTGTCTTGTCGATGTCGAGTACATCTACTCGAGGTCGAGTAACTTCTGGGCTTCTCCTCCTTGTCGTAGTCGACTTGGCCTTCGTCGATTCTGACTGTTTTCAGGGACTTCTTTATTCCACTTTTCGCGATCCTTATATGCTTGCCGACCTAAAAGTGTTAGATTGCACAAGAAACAAGACTATCCACATAAAATATTCTAAAAGACATAAAACCAAAACCAAAATCAAAAACCACAAAGTTCAAAAAGTCCCAAAATTTATAAAGTTCTATATACATGCTCTAGATTTTAGAGTCGCTAGGCCGACTTCTCCGTTTGCACTCAAGGACCATTATTGTGGGGTCTGCTCATGCTTGGCCCTTCTCCTGGATCATCTAGGTCCTGATATGCAAGCTCAGCCGATAGGTGGTCGCTTGCATCATTTCCTTTCTCTTTCTTCTTCTTCCTTCCAGCTCTTAGTTTTCACAAATTCTCTCGCCATGGTGCCTTATCTCCCCTTAAATCATTGATAATTTTCTGTATGGACTGAGGGGGAGTAGAATTCATACCTGAACTTACCTTTTCGGACCCAAAACAGGAATCTTTGGGTTCGGGGCTAGTCGAGATCGAGTACAGCTGGTCGACCTCGAGTACAGGGACCTCATACTTAGGCTCTGGGCAAGTCAGTGGCTCAGCAGAGGTTGTCGACATCGACAAGTCTTGGTCGAGATCGAGTGGCGCCTTTGTCGAGATCGAGTAGCTCTTGTCGACCTCGAGTACAGTGCTGGCGTTTTCCTCTGCTGTTTGCTTGGTCTCGCGGTTGCTGATGCTTTTCACCTCCAGCCATGAAATTTCCTCTTTTGCAGGGCCAAAAGAGAAATCCAAAACCTCATCGCCTATGGTGAAGGTGAGCGATCTATTCTTGACACTTATTTTGGCATCTGCAGTAGCTAAGAATGGTCTACCAAGAATAATAGGGTTGTAGGGATGACTACTGTATTGTTTTCCATGTATAGCTTGGCATCCACAGGTTCTATGCATCCTATCTTTACTTTCCGCCAGATTGATAAAGGCATGATGCTCACACTTGCTCCTAAATCGCACAGAGATTCATATTTATATTGTCCAAAACCCACAGTAACAGAAAACTTACCAGGGTCAGGTCTCTTTTCAAGGAAATAGAGTACTTTCCATTCACCTGCGATCTCTGAGATGGATCACTTCTTGCTCAGGATTTCCTTCAGAAATTTGACATATCTAGGCATCTCTTGCAGGGCTTTTGTAAAAGGGATAGAAACATTCAATTCTTGCAGCATATTAACAAATCTGGTAAACCTACCTGCAGTGGGATCTTTCTGTGCTTTTGAAGGGAAATGCATTGGCTTTTTCTGTTTCGGAGCCAGATCAGCTGTCGGAGGTGCTGCAAAGTCGTCGACGTTGGCCAGATGCTGCTCCTCGATCTTGACTAGGGGCTCGTCGATCTCGACTTGGGTTGTCGACCTCGAGTCACTAGGCTTCGCAGTGGAGTCCGAGCTCAGCTTCTGGTCTGTGTCGAGTAGGGTCTTGTCGAGATCGAGTACGGGCTCCTCGAGATCGAGTTGATCGTGCTCTGTCTCGAGTTGCTGCTCTGCCTTGCTTTGCTGTTTCCCGACCTCTGGCTCGTGTAATTGATGGCCCATCTGTGTCTCTATTCCTCTTTTCCAGATGTCTAGCTCTCCAAATTTTGTGTTGATGTTCTAGAGCTGATTATTGATGGCGCTTGTAGACTGCTGCTGTTGTGCTTGATTTTTCTTCATATCGTCGAGTATAAGCTGCAAATCATCTTTCCTTTGATCCCTTTCTGGATGACCTGGAGCTCTGTATGGTAGGGGGTTCCTAGGAGGACCTTGGTTCCACTGTGGTTGATAGGACCGTTGGTCTCCCATGTAGCGATTGGGAACCCCAGCGTAGGCTGCCTCTTCATGTGTTTCTGCCATCCTAACTTGCTCAGTGTGTGGGCACTCAGTAGTGGTGTGCTGTTGTGATCCGCATTCGATGCAAGGCTGATTGACAGATAAATATTTGACTTGCTTGAGGAGCTTGCGATTCTGGTCTCTGTAGAACTGCTCCCTGACATCTGGGTCAATCTCCTTTGCTGGCTCATAGAGTGGCATAGATGGGGCTGGTCTGGCATAGGTGCTCTTATCATAGTTTGTAGGAGCCCCATATTTGTTGTCGTAGTTAGTGAGCTTTTCTAGCACACCTCATGCGTCGCTTGGTGGCATCGTCAGATACTCATAGGGAGTATAATGGTTGATTCTGTCCTTAGTGACTTGATCAAGAGAGTTGAAGAAGATCTCCTGAATGACGTAGGGTGGCTGTCAATGAGTAGGGCAAGATCGCAGCAGTTCTTTGTAGCGTTCCCATGCCTTTGCCAGCGGTTCCCCTTGCTTCTGTTTGAAGGCGGTGATTTTCTGGCGGAGAAGTGCTGTTTTGGCGGGTGGGAAGTATTTGTTCAGAAACTCTTGCTCTACTTGGGCCCATGTGGTGAGAGATCTCGGTTCAGCCCTTCGAGCCACTTTAGTGCAGGTCCAGCGAGAGACCAGCGAAAAGCTTTCATCTTGACATATTCCAGAGTTGTACCTTCAGCAAGAGTACGGAACATGCCATGAAAATTGGTAATATGTTCAAGAGGACACTCATTAAATTTGCCATAAAAAGCATTATTTTTAAGCTCTATCAGAAACTGAGTGCGAATTTCAAAAGAGTTATCAGGGATTAGAATCGTCGATTCAGGCACGACGAGAGTTGGATGCATATAATCCTCAGCAAGTTGTTAGCATGGATCTCCATTAGACGGGTAATAAACACATAAACAAGTAGTAGATGCTCAAAACATGATAAAGGTCGGATCTTTACCTCAAACACGCATGGCTATCGTCGGGCTCGCCCCAACCCTAGAAGTGGGTGGACTACTCGCGCTTCATCGCGTACTCAGACATTGATTGATGAAAAGAAACTTGCATTAAACTAAATTCAAAAGACTTTACAATCCCGGCGATCCAACTCTCGTTGAACGCCAAAACCCTAAAACCTCTGAACTCATAAATCGTCTCTATGGAACTACTTCTCTCCTTCTGAAATTGAATAATTAAAACTCAGCCCCATGGGCTTTATATATAGGCTTCTAAACCTTGCTATTCAAGGATAGAAACATCTATCTATATCTAAAATTATATCTAAAATGCTTAAGGATAAATAAAAGCAACAAGGAAATTAAATCTAAATATATCTAAATGTCTTTAATGGATAGATCTCCTCCTTCCATGATGTATCTTGATAGATTGGATAGAATCGGCAAACTTCGAGCCCAAGGAATCCCACACCGAGTAGATTTGGTCAAACCGAGTAACGCGACTTCTGGAATTGTCGTCGATCTCGACAAGGATCTTGTCGATCTCGAGTAGGATTGTTGGTCGACTGGCTCGGCTTCGTCGTCTCGGCTAGCTGGTGCTCGACAAGCTCGGACAAGGCTCACAGGGTTAGTCGATCTCGAGGACCCCTTGTCGATGTCGAGTTGGGTGGTTCGTCGACTAGGTCTTCTCGGGTGGCTCTGCTCGACAGGTTTGGATCTGGGCTCCGGGATCGTCGATCTCGACTAACTCTTGTCGAGGTCGAGTAGGGTGTGGTCGAGGATGGCTTGCTGGTGATGTCAAGGACTCCTCCTCGGAATGGATTCGGACAGACGCGGTGCTGGTCCTCGATCTCGACAAGGCTTCCTCGAGATCGAGTAAGGTGTCTCGGCGTCTCTGTCCTCGGCTTCTCGATATAGGTTCCTCGATCCTGGCAGGTGTCTAGGCATGGTTCGTCGAGATCGACCAGGGTTTGTCGATATCGAGTAGCTTTGTGCTCCGGTTCTCGCTTCTTGGTTTTCTCCCGAAATGTTTCCATATTCTGCAATATTAAACAGAAACTTATGTAGATCTCCATTTCTGACAAAATAAGCATATACTACATAGATCCGACATATTTCCAACCCGAAATATGCAAAATGTAAAGAATATGGAACTAAAATATGCATAAAGACATGGCTACTTTGGAGACATCAACAACGTGTCTTGTTTTTTTTTTTTTTTTTGGGAAAATTGAAAACTGGACAAAGGAGGCGATGCCGGAGGGCAATTCCGGATGCAGGCCGCCGAAGGAGGAAGGTGGGACGTCGGAGGAGGAAGGAGGAGAGGCCGGACAGAGGAGGCGATGCCGGATCTGGTGGAAGTGGAGACACCGGAGGCAGAACGCCAGCCCGGAGCAGGAGAATTTCAGATCTGGAGATCGAGGAAGGGGAGACGTCGCGCAGGCGGTGGTCCGAGAGTCGCAGGCGGTGGTCGGTGGAAAGAGGATCGGCGGTTGTCCGAGAGTCACAGGCGATGGGGTGCGGAGAGTCACAGTCGAAGGTGGTGGCGGCTTGGGACTTGCGGGTTTCAGATCTGGAGAGGAAGGGGAGACGTCGCGCAGGCGGTGGTCCGAGAGTCGCAGGCGGTGATCCGGCGTCTCCCCTTCCACCGGATCCGGCCTCTCCTCCTTCCTCCTCCGGCGTCCCTCCTTCCTCCTTCGGCGGCCTGCATCCGGAATTGCCCTTCGGCATCGCCTCCTTTGTCCAGTTTTCAATTTTTCAAAAAAAAAAGAAAAAAAGACACGCGGTTTAACCACGTGTCTAGTGTGAAAAAATTAAAAAATTGCCCATTTCATGCGGAAATAAAACACAGTCTCAAACCGCGTTTTTCACCTTCTGAATAAAACGCGGTCTCAAACCGCGTTTTCTTTCAATTTTAAAATTTTCACCTTCTGAATAAAACGCGGTCTCAAACCGCGTTTTTTTGCCCGATCTGACAAAAATGAATATTTTCGTAAATAGTTTTAAAGTGTAAATATTTTTGTAATTATTTATTTTTTAGTGAATCTTTTGAAAAAAAATTCAATATTCTTGCAATTTTTAAGGGAATAAGATAGTTTGATATTTTATTTTATTTTAAAAAAATTATCAACAATTTTTGCGTATGAAAAACCGGTGGCAATATGTTACTACTGCCCTTAAAGGTTGGGTATTTTTATTACATTTAAAAGGTGTGGATATATTTTTACCATACCCCGAAAGATGGGGGTATTTTAATTAGTTTTCTTTTTTTTTAAATACGGTAAACTAGTAATTCGAGATCAAACAGACTGATTTACAAGAGGCCAGTGAAACCGACCGACGGAAACAATGTCAAAATACAATATAAGTAGTGGTGGAACTATAAATTTTTTAGCGGGGGCACGATTATTTATGTGTTGTGTCGTTTTAGATTAAAGCAACAAACGATCTTTATGTAATGCGATATTGAATTATGTTATTTTAAGATAACATAGCAGTGGTGGAGTTAGATATTTTTAGCGGGGGCACGATTATATATGCACGGAGTCGTTTTAGATTAAAGCAGCATAACGATCTCTATGTAATATGATGATAATAAATGATGTTATTATTTTAAGATAACATGACTTCGATTTATGGTAAAACTATACGGAGTACTATTTTTTTCCCACTAAAAATTTAAGGAAATGTAAATGAATAAATGAAATATATAGCTGAAGAAAAGAAAACTAACAAAATAAGGATATGAAACGAAGCACAATAAACATTGAGCCAATATTTAACTTGTTGTATTCTTAACATGTAATAGTGTGTATAACCATGTATAAAAAAAATTTAAACTTACTTAACTTCTTTACCAAATTCTCAAAATAAGTAATATAACATATGGTTTCGAAGCTCTCGAGATGAATTATAACTTGTGAATGTCAATTTAAGTAGAGTATAAAATTACTATAGTTTATTGAAATAAAATTAAAGTGCTTAATACACCTAAAACTTTCAAACATTCATAACTTTTTACCCAGATGTCCGATTATGACGTATTATATATCAAAACGAAGCTATCGATGAGGCGTGCGAGGGGGAATATTATCGCATGCCCCCTCTTGGCTATGCCCCTGAATACAAAGGAAGAACATCATAGAAAATAAAATGAGCAGCAACAGGCTGAACACACCATACTAAAAAATGAAACCCAAGCGAAACAAAGGATGACATGTCAAAGATGCGGACGAATAATAAAGTCAAGCACCACAATGTGGTGGTCTGTAATAAGCTTGAGATGCTTGATAATGAAAGTAGGAAATGGTTGTATCTTAAGAGTTGATTGTAAACTAGAAGATAATCTTGATCCTTGTCACATAAAGTGTCATGTGGTGGTATGTAATTATAAGCTTAACCCTAAGGCAAATAACATAGACATTATGGATCAAAATGAAAGCGAAAATGAAAATTATAATTAATAATGAAAGCAAAAAATGAGTGTATCTTAAAAGTTTTTTTTTTCGAAGCAAGATAAAAGTCAAGGAGGTTCCCAACAAGCTGGGGGCCTTCCTAGAGTGTCCAGACGGACGAGATCAGCCAGCAGATTGTCCGATGAGCAGCTATCCTCGGCAGGGTATCCATAAGCAAGACGAGCAATCCTGTCTGGCACAACATTTGATTCCCTGAAGATATGACGAATAGCAACATTAGTGAAGTATGATAGATCGACTCTCGTATCTGATTGTAGCAGCTCAATATTTCAGGGACAGGACCAGTCACCCAGAAGAGCATTAACAACCGTCAGACAATCCCCTTCAATTAGAAGGTTATCAATATGAAGCTGCTTAGCTTCCAGAACACCCAACCAAAGGGCCAAAGCTTCAGCGTAGACAACAATAGTATTATTGCAGGGCCCGTTTCCCAAGGAAACAATAGCACCGCAATCATTCCTAATAACAAACCCAAAAGAACCCGATCCATTTGATCTGGAAGAGCCATCGAAATTTAATTTATAAGAGTTGATTGTAAACTAGAAGAGTTTATTGCATGCAAGCCTAAAGCCACCAATTTAGATCCGAAAAATAAGGATTTTAATTTATAGTCATCTTTTTAATTTTAAAATTCTATAATTGTAATCTTAGATCATTTTTCTTTTTTTTGACCGACGACCCTCTGCATAAGGTCATCCAAGCCATCTGCTGATGGCTTCAAGATCGCGTTGTCGATCTACTTCTTGCCCACTGTCAAAAAAAAAAATTTGGTTACAGGAGTTTTTGTTTCTATCCTTCTCTACGTTTGAATTTTCACTTAACATAAAATATTTCAACATATATATAGTATCCGAAAAAAGATGGACAAAATAATAATGGAGTTGTTTCTATCTTTTGATTGATATTTTACTAGTTAAATGAATTTATTTAATGTTAGTCGATTAGCTAAAATGGTAGAGTAATGTGTTGTACAGATCGATGTGAATTCGAATATCACATAGGCTAAGAATCATACATGTGATGTCTCAAATCCTGCTTTTGTTTATACATGCTAAGAATGTTCAATTCAAGGTAATGAATTTAACTAATTAACTCAATCCAATTTGGACATACCCTTTCATTACTTCAATGACTCATGAATTCAATGAGCCTATTTGGGATTCGAACCCAAGCTTCGTACATTGCTTTTTCATTTGAGCTAATAAGCTAAAAACTTTTGATGAACAAAATTCAGAAATTGGAAACAGATTATAATTATACATTCCAATGCCACATATTCAAATTTGTGAAGTGCAAAAAGAATACATAAATTTTATACTTCCTTAGCTAATTGTCATTGTTGTTAATTAGCTGAATTTACAGCTCATGCCTCCTTTGTTTATGTGCAATTTTTAAACTTTGTTGTCATGTTAACTCCTTTGTTCTCATCTTTATATATTTATTGTTGTTATGTTTTCACTTGAGTAATATACATACAAGGAACTTAAAAGACACGCTCTTGAAAGGGTAGTTTTACAAGAGGATACACAATATTTCATGAAATTAGGTAAATCTGTTACAGATCAGTGTAATTTATTGTTATTATTCATTATAAATCATGATATCATTTTATTGTAACTCATATTATATTAGTAAACAAAACTATGGTATTTTTTTCCATTGATCAGTGTGGATGTATAAACAAAACTATGGTATTTTTTCCACTCTCTGTTTGTATGTTCATGTGATATTAGCAATGGCCGAGTAATGTATAAAGCCTCAATTTCTTCTTCAACTTCAACCAAACCAAAAGTGCTTGATGTACATGTTTTGAATCCCTCAAACACACTAATCGCATATAACAAATACCATAGTGATAGCATGAACAACAATCTGAGGAACAACAAGGTCAGACAGATGGGAGCATGAACAACAATGGCCGACACGAATAATCAAGGGAGAAGAAATTGGAACCGAATTAACACAAATTAACAAACAAAAAAACCCCAAATCGAAACAATGAGCAAAAACCCCCAAATCGAAACAATGAGCAAAAACCCCCAAATTTCTTCAAGCCAAACCCTAGAAATCGGTTAAACCCCCAAATCGGTGGAAACCAAAAACCTAAAATTTCTTCCACAGAAACCCTAGAAACCACAAAAACGGCCCAAATCGAAACCATAGCACCCCCATTCCCACCGAAACCCTAGAAATCTCGACGTCGTCGAATAACCAGCCGACATAGGGGGTTTCCAGTGTAATGGGGCCGCCGGTGAACCACATTGAAGAGGAGAGGAGGGTAGTGACGTACCTTTCGCGACGAGGAGGAGAAGAGAGCAGAGGCGGCGATGTGGAGATCTGGGAAGGAGAGAGGCGAGACGAGGGCAAAAATGGACTGAGAAATCCGAAAGCTCCTGATAATCTCTGAAATCTTGGCACCCCAAGATTTCATTTTGGGCGATTTGCAAGCTACCATAATCTCCCCCAAAGCTTGATAATCTCCAACGAGATCTTCCGCCAAACACCGCAGGGGGAGCTTTCGATTTTTGTTGAAAGATGGAAAAGCTCCCAAAGCTTCCGCCAAACACAGCCTTAGTTATACAGTAGACCCTCTATAAATTAATAGGGTCGGGGTTGTGATATTTTATTAATTTATAGAGTTATTAATTTATTGATAAATTAATATTTATTAATTTAAAAAGTAATAAATGTTTTGACCTCCAGAGTTTAGAAAAAATTGTACGTGGTTGCAATCCTTGATACTAGTGTTGATGATGAAGTTGAAGACGATATGAGATATCTTTGGAACCAGTTATGAGGAAGCAATGGCGGATCCTGAAGCGTTTAGTTGAGGGGGCGAAAAATTAATCTCTATTTTTTTCTTCGAAAAAATCATCAATATTTGAAGTTTTCGGGTTTAATTATAGTATTAAGTTATGAAGTTTAACAAATAATGAGTATGATAGAAGTGTATTAATTTGGTAAATGATGTGAAAAATAATTTATATCGCTTCAGTCTTGAAACGTTTATAACTTTTTACTCAGTTATCGGATTTGAGCTTATAATATATCAAATCAAAGCTATCGACGAGAGGAATATGTATATTAAATTTCATTTTTGATTTGGGGGGGGGGGGGGGCACTGTTACCCCCGGTCCTTTAAAGGATCCGCCCCTGCGAGGAAGGAAACACTTATCTCGAGTTAAGCACTTCAAAAAAAATTGATGCAGTTTTAGAACACAACGCCAGAAATGTTAGATGCGATAAGAAAAGTCGGAGATTATTTCAAGTAGACTTAGGCTTTAAGAAAAACAAATAACACTAGAATCGTATTTTACTAAGTTGTCTAAGTTTTTTAGTTACTTTTGCATAATTTTTATATAATTATTAATTTATGATATTTTTGAGACCTTATATCTATATAGTCGTTTTTATATAAAAAAAAATACTATATATTATGATTATCTTATTGAAACGTGTTAAATTTTCAACTGGCCCAAGTCGGGACATGAGGAAATTAATTATTAATTTATCAAGTATTAATTTAAGAGGGTTCTATTGTACATGCAATTACACCTTTATTAATTAATTAAGTTAATCGCAAATCAAATTTAACTTTTTTCATCTATGAGTGAGTGACAAATCAAACCTTTCATTTTACAAATGGGAATTTAATGAGATCAAATTAAGTTTAAAAATACACCACACACCGAGATATAAAAATTTACTCTAGTGAAACTGGTGATCTAAAATGTAATGTGGACACAAAAGTTGTTGGACTCTCCCACCAAAATACATAAATTTTAAGTCAGAATGTCAGATTGAACTCTAAATCATAAATTTTGTGTACTTTCATAGGCAGTCAATTAATTTAATGATCAAACTTTTCGATTAAGATTGTATTTCATTTAGTTAACTTCAACTTACAAATCCTTTCGAATAAAGCATCTCTCGCACTAGGTTAGGTATGGGCCGTATGGTACATCCGTACATAACATAACATAACATAACGTACATGACCGATCCTACTGCAAAATCTGAAGGAATGTTGACATTTTCTTAATTTCTTGTTCAGTTTTATTAGGACACATTTTTTTTATACAACTCTTGGTTCCGTATTGAGGGTATAAAGGTGTAAGACTCGAGGGTTGATCTTAAGAGGTGTCACTTGTCAGCACATGCCACCAAACACTTGGGGGTTTTAAATTTGGGTTTGTGTAATCGAGTCCCAATTTATGTACACTGGTAGAAGTTGAACGTTCATTTATAGTGCCTATTAGGGGTTTCAATTTTCAGGCTTGTGTAATCGAGTCTCAATTTATGTATAATGATAGAAGTTGAACGTTCATTTATAGTGTCTATTAGGCCGGGGTTTCAATCTTGGTTTGTTGTTGCACCTTGTGTTGTGTGTATAAGGGGGAAAGATTAAAGCATATTGATATAAGACAGAGGAAAGGAAATCATAATGCAAAAGATCAAAGGAAGATGTAAATTGAATGGATCGGATTTTGGAAGAAAAATTGTCACAATTGATAAGTTTCACTTTTGCAGGAGTTATATCCATATACTAGACAATGGCATTCTTTATTGTCGTGGTCCATGAGTTGATGGCCGCTGGGAGGCTAAAAAAATCCACTTTTGTAATTGGTAGCTATAACTATAAAGAGAATAGAGATCAGGACTCAGGAGGCCATATGCTATGTCATAATCTTTAACTCTCGTTTACTTTGGTTATAAGACATACATTTGTGCATATGAGATAAAGGTAGGAAACTCAAACCCAATGTATGAAAACTATCTTAATTATATGTATACTTACGTTAAAGTATACATATAGTATAAGGTATCTGGCTCAAGTGATAGTTGATTGGTGTATGTGCGTTTGCTACGAATTGGGCTTCACCCATATAGGGGTGGAAATGGGTCTGATGATGGATGGGTGAACCCATTTTTTCACCCGACCCGTCACAAAAAAATTTCACCCGATCCATCACCCACCCGTCTAATATTTCACCCATCACCCGACCCGTCGGGTGAATCGGATGGGTCGGGTGATTAATCGGGTGAAAGAAATTAAAAGAAAATGAGTCACAAGACATACCTAAAAATCATTAATATTCGATAATTTTATAAATCATGTCAACGTATGAATCTTATTAAATTGATAAAAGACTTATTCAGATATTATATCACCATCCTTACAAAATTAGTATTAGAAGTTTAATATTAAACTAAATGAGATGAATTTAACTTGGTTACTAGGCTCAAAATAAAATTATATATATATATATATATATATATATATATATATATATATATATATATAGATAAATTATGTTCTTAGAAAACAGACTTAGATGCCATTTCTTTAATATCTTTGCATGAAGATGATTATTGTTACAAGCTTAAATTTGTTGAATATCCATTTTGAACGTGGAAATTAAGTCAATGTCCACTTTTTTCATAATTAGGTAAATGCCCTTTTTTGACAAAAATACCCCTGCCCTTATTTATTCATCTTCTTCCCAAATTAAAACAAGCGGAACAAGCAAAATCTGGTGATGGAGAAAGAGCGAAGCATCCATGGCTTTCACCGATCTGAATCGGATGATGAAGGTCTTCTTCGATTCGACGGGCAGGACTTTTGATTCTGATTCCAATGGAGACGCTCTTGCTGCTGAAGACAAGGAATTGGGCGATGGAGAGGACGAGGAGGTAATCGATGTCTCAGATTTTGGGTTTTTGGGTTTCGTAACCCCTCTTTGTTTGATCTGGGTGAAAAAAAATTCAATTTGAAATATTGGATGCGATTGAGGGAATCGACAAAGCAATTTAGGGTTTTTAATTGATTCATGTTTTTTTTTTGGATAGGCAAATATGACGATAAAGAGCAATTTATGAGGGAATTCAACGTGAATATGGCGTATAGTCCATGTATGGGGATGATCTGAGTAGAGCTGCGAGATGTGACTATGTGAGCGAGCTAATTGGTCGGTTAGGGTTGAATTCGCCTAAAAACGTGATATCACTTCTACAACTAGCAATACCAGTGATGAATTCTTGTGGAATGGTAGTGTTTGATTTGAATTGCAACGGGTCGAAACTTGTTTATGTGAAAAAGGTTGTCTCTAGGTGTGTTGGCTTGAAATTTCTGTTGGAATGATTCTAGTTTTTAAAACGCACTTATTCATCCTTTGCTCATGTACTGTCATTTGGAATCTTTTCAAGTGCTCCAAATAGCCAGCAATTACTCTGTCTATATTCATACGACTAGATCTGGATTTTGAGATGCAAATTTGTTGAGCACACGTGTCACCACTGATAAGGTTAGTAACATTGACCTCGTAACAAAATAAAAAATAAAGTTATCACTAACTAAAGAATATTGTCACCAACTATTAAAAATGTCACCACCTATTTTCTCTAACTACACAAAACGATCACCAACCTATTGTCACCAACTATGAAACACTATCTCAATATTCCGTATTATTTTCTCCAACGAATTGTTATCAACTACAAAACATTGTCACCACTATATTGTCATCAACATCTTGTCAGTAATCTATTAACACCAACGACATAACAGTGTCACCAACCTATTGTCACCAACTACAATACATTGTCACCAACCTATTGTCACCAACTACAATACATTGTCACCAATCTATTGTCACAAACTACAGAACACTGTCATCATATTTTTTTTCTCAAATGTATTGTCACCAACAACAAAACATTGTCAACACCACCATAAACAAAACACTATCACCAAACTATTGTACCTAGCTAAATACAGAACATTGTCACCATCTTATTGTAACCAATCTATTTTTTTCTCAAATGTATCGTCACCAACAACAAAATATTGTCAACACCACCATAAACAAAACACTATCACCAAACTATTGTACCTAGCTAAATACAGAACATTGTCACCATCTTATTGTAACCAATCTATTGTAATCACTCTATTATCACCAATCTATATATTATCACCAATGACAAAACATTGTCATCAACCTATTATCACCAATTAAAGAACATCATCACCAACCAATTATTTCCACAACTCGTATTTCCAAAATTTAACAATTGATAGACTCGCTACGAAAATTGTCCTCGCGCGATACTCACGCATTGTCATCTTCTTTACTCAGTATTGTGATCACTGTTGTCATCGCGAGACTATTAACACCATAATTATCACCATAAATATTATCACTAACTATTGTCATCAAATAGTGTCACCGTTTTAGCATAATCACAGGTAAAAATAAACTGTCACCAAATATTGTCGTCAAAATGATCTCACTTATTGTCACCAATTATTATCATCAAAATAATCCCAGTGACTGACACCAAATATTGTCATCAAAATGATCACTAACTATTGGCATCAAATAGTGTCACCATTTTAACATATGTAAAAATAAACTGTCACCAAATATTGTCGTCAAAATGATCTCACTTATTGTCACCAATTATTATCATAAAAAAAATCCTAGTGACTGTCACCAAATATTGTCATCAAAATGATCACTAACTATTAGCATCAGATAGTGTCACCACTCAAATATTTGCAGAATAACATGTATAAATAAATTGTCACCAAATAAAAATGGTAGTTATCTCGTTTTCACCAACTATATAACATTGTCATCAACTATTATCACTAATTATAGAACAATTCACCAAATATTGGCATCTAAATTATCCTAATGAGTGTAAGCAAATATTGTCATCAAAATGATCCCAGTGACTGTCACTCAAATATTGTCATCAAAATGATCCCAGTCACTGTCACCAAATATTGTCATCAAAATTAATGATCCCAGTGACTGTCACCAAATATTGTCATCAAAATGATCCCAATGACTGTCACCAAACTCAAGTAGACACATAATGACATAAAATGTCTTATAACATGGTTAAACTAACTAATAGGACATTGTCACCGACTATTGTCATTAATATAATAATGTAATCAAATGATTATAGAAATTGTCGCCAACTACTATCATCAATTATTATCATCAACTATAAAATACCATCATCAACATACTATAGTCATTGGGGCATTTTGTTGAACAATTGATATGCATTATATATAAATAGTAAATTGGGCAGAAATACATCTTCACTGTCATTGAGGCATTTTGTCGAACAATTGATATGCATTAAGCAAAGCACAATCCATCACACACACGGAGAGAGCTAAACTTATTGAATCAATGCTTAATTAATGATAACAAGAGAACACACAAATCCTAACAACATCAACACACTAGTCTCTTAGGCATAAAGATCGATAACCATAATTTGCGGTGAAATTTGGTGCTGATTCAAATCCAGACAAAGGTGATTGAATTGCTTCTTCATACCCCATCTTCTTGAAGCAAAAAATCAAGGCAAAAAGACAATGAAGTTTTAAGGGAAATTTGAATATCAGACCACTCTCACACGCACTAGAGAAAGCAATTCGATTCGACGGTGCTCCTCTTAATCGCAAGTAGGATTGGGCTAAGAAACTCAGTAGCGACCTTCGACATCTCTTGCAACCTTGGGGCGGTAGAGCACATCTCCCAACTCACACTCTCCATCTGATTCGGTTCCACTCTCTGGTTTTCCAAATCAATTCGATTCGATGATGCTCCTCTTAATTGTAAGTAGGATTGGGCTAAGCAACTCAGTAGCGACCTTCGACATCTCTTGCAACCTCGGCGCGGTAGAGCACATCTCCCATCTCGCACTCTCCATCTAATTCGCTTCCACTCTCTGGTTTCCCAAATCAATTGAAACAGGATGCAACTCGCGAGATTGAAAATGAAAATATAAACAGGGGTAGGGGTAGGGGTAATGTGGGCATTATAAAAATATTATGGACACTTACTTAATTACAAAATAAAAATGGACATTTACTTAATTTCACATTCCAAATGGACATCTCACCAAAATTTTCCTTGTTACAAATCTCATGACAAATTGTGAAAATACGATTTGGTTAATCATGCATTAATACGGTAATATACTAACAAAGTTGTTGGAAAGAGCCAAATTGCTTACACTATATCGGTATATGTAAAACAAATAAAAGAAATTTTAAAAAGACATGGAGTTAAATAATACAAGTTTATATTTTTTTTAGACTTTTTTGAACTAGAAAACACCTAAAAATAGAGAAACTAGAGGTAGAAAAGCAGACATATGTTAGTTATGTTAAATTATTTATTTATATACTAGCCTCTTTTTTATAATAATCGGGTGGGCTAACACCTAACAGTTGGTTAAGCGAGTCGGGTAATGGGTCGGGTGATGGGTTGGGTAACGGGTGGAAAGTATATCACCCATCACCCGATCCATCACCCATTTCACCCGACCCATCATCCATCCGTCACCTGTTTTTTTTCGGGTTTTCACCCTAATAATCGGGTCGGGTGAGTCGGTCACCCATGGGTGATTTCCAGCCCTAGGCCCATACAAGGACATGATCCAACTGTTGCGGATTTTGCTTCACTTATGAACACACTGCGTACCACCTCCACCGACTTAGCTCCACTATATAAACCTAAAAACCCTAGCCATTTCTTTTTATCATTGCTGAATATATGTATAGCATGAACTTCAGGATTGGGCACAATATAAAAGATCTTTTAGAAGCACATATGTCGAGCAGAGAGAAGTGAGAGTAAGAGGAAAAACAAAGAGAGGCAAAACTCATAGAGATCTTCCATTAGATTTCAGGGTGTGAGAGAGAACAAGTGGGAGAAAAGAAGAGAGAAAACACATGAGAGGTTAAGATCGGTGTAAATCTGGGAGATCTATGTCCTTAAACACATTGCACGTTCTTGTTTTCTTGTTGTAATTTCCTCTTATTGTTTGAGTTTCTGGTTTGATCCACATGTGCTTGGGTTATCAAAATCGAAAGGGTAGAAGGTCTAGATGAAATTTAGGAAAGACCTTACTCTCTTGTCCCCTATAAAATATATGACCATAGCGAGATCAACAGAGCCTAGAGGAGTCACATTTTGGTTCTGGATGCTTAGCTAACTTTTGTCCATGCCTTTGGCTTATTTTCGGTCTATCTTTGATTGTTATTTCTTTTCTCTATTTATCTCCCATGATTGTTCGTTTCTATTGACCTTGGATCCATTGAAACACTCTATGAACTTGTTGAGGTAAAGGGTATTGATATTTCGCCCTCCAGACCCTACTTTATTGCAAGATTCGTTGGATTGTAATTGTTGTTGTAACTTGTAAGCAATATTAATTGATCAGCTCAATATAACTAACACAGATAAGAGTGTTTATAACATTTTTTTCCAATTCTTTCATTAGTGTATGTAATACCTTTCAATATAAGTAATGCATTAGTTAAAGATAATTTTTAATCACTTGTAATTGAAAAAGCTCTCTCTCTCTCTCTCTCTCTCTCTCTCTCTCTCTCTCTCTCTCTCTCTCTCTCTCTCTCTCTCTCTCTCTATATATATATATATATATATATATATATATATATATATATATATATATATATATATATATATATATATCACAAATCTCTGTAGGTTTTTGCGGTAGTTGTGGCTTAATCACTATGGAGTATTTCTTTTTATAAGTAGTATTAATTGTCTTGAACTAAATTATGGGTATCCCAATCCACCGCCCCTATCATAGGTTTATATAATGATTCACGATAGATTCAGAGTACATGATACGGGGTTAGCCGTAGGATGGCCCGATCTTCGACAATCAAACAAGAAAATCAAGAACGGAAGCAAGAATGAATAAAGACTCAAAGAACTCGACCAAGATTGATCAAGAACAACCAAGAACGCAACAAGAACTCAAAAGAAAGACGCAAGACTCGAAATTGATGAAAGACTCGAAATTGCTATAAAGACACGACCGATAAGGACTGAGTCGATCTATATAGAACAAGATAAAGACCCCAGGCCTACGTAGAGGGTAGGAACCAATACCAATGACTATATAACCCGCCTCTACAACCCTACATAACCAAGCGGACAACTTGGAGGCACAAGGAGGGGGCTCGTGAATACTAGGATCACCAAGTCTTGCGAAGTTGATGAACACAAAGCAAACTAAGCTGAAACAATAACCAATTTGCAATCGATGAGCTCCGCTTCTAATCGATCGACTTGCACTCAAAGTGTTTCACACAATATGAAAGAATTCTAATTCATTAACTTCCGAATTGAGTACATAAGAGGGCTCCGCATTATATAGGCCTCACATGGCTGGAATGGCCGATTCTAATAACTAAAGAAGATAAAAGATCTACTTAAAGTAATTAATAAAATATCCCTAATGTTTCCTAAAATAACTTAAGTAAATAGTAACATAAGGGAGTCTCAACACTTGAGACAAATCGGCACTATGTATACTAAGGAGGCTCGGCCTCTTCTTGGATCCCAATGCACATGTAAGTCTTCAATGTTGGCTCCTGGAGTTGAACAGTGCTCGAGAACAAGGCATGACTCACAAACATGAATGAGTCTCTCTGAAGCTTCTTAGCTCTAGCTCGAGTCATAGGTCCTTCTCCTAAGATGATAGGTGTGTCTGGAGCTGTAGAAGATGGTCCCGCATCAACCTCCCCTTCTTGGAAAGGATTCGACCACGAATCCAAGTCTTCATCCACATCGAAGTAAGGGATTAGATCGGCGACGTTGAAAGTTGCGCTCACGCCATAGTCTCCAGGAAGCTCCAATTGGTAGGCATTGTCGCCCACTCTCCTAAGCACCTTGAATGGTCCTTCACCTCGAGGTGATAGCTTGCTCTTCCGTGCTTATGGAAACCGCCCCTTCCTTAGGTGCACCCACACGAGATCCCCGTGCTGAAATGTGACCAACCTACGCCCTTTGTTGGCCTTATTGGCGTTGTATTCAGCCTTTTGCATAAGTTTCTGACGCGTCCGTTCATGTAGGTCCTTAACGAACTCAACATGCTTACCTGCTTCAAATGATTCTTTCTCTCTCATAGGATATGGAGTAAGATCAAAAGGGGTTAGTGGATTAACACCATAGACACATTCAAATGGAGTGATTTTCGTCGCAGAATGCATAGTTCTATTATAAGCAAACTCCATATGAGGTAAGGCTTCTTCTCAAAGTTTCAAGTTCTTTATAATTATGGCTCTTAGGACGGTTGTAAGGGTTCTATTAGTCATCTCAGTTTGGCCATCAGTTTGGGGGTGGCTAGAAGTAGAGAATAACAATCTAGTTCCCAATTTATTCCATAATGTTCGCCAAAAAATCGACTTAAGAATTTTACATCCCTATCACTAACAATTGTTTTAGGCACGCCATGCAACCTAACTACTTCTCTAAAGAATAGATTAGCAACATTGGTAGCATCATCAGTTTTATGACATGCAATAGAGTGAGCCATTTTAAAGAATCTATCAACCACTACAAATATAGAATCCCTCCCCTTCTTAGTTCTAGGCAACCCAACAATAAAGTCCATAGAAATGTCTTCCCAATGGGCTGAGGGCGTGGGTAGTGGCGTGTATAGCCCATGAGGCATAAGCTTAAATTTGGCCTTTAAGCAATCAATACATCTTTTCAAGCAATGCTCTACATCTCTAAGCATATGTGGCCAATAAAAGTGTGATTTTAAAGTATGATAAGTTTTATCTCTACCAAAATGTCCCATTAATCCACCACTATGGGCTTCACTAACAAGTAATAATCGCAGAGAACATCTAGGAATACACACTTGATCTTTTCGAAATAAGAAACCATCATGTATATAAAAGGTGTCGTGTGGACCTGTTTCTTTGCATTTTCGAAAGATATTACCAAAATCTAAATCATTTTCATACAATTCCTTAATGTAAACAAAGCTTAAGACTCTAGAATCCAAAGTGGTTAAAAGAACATGTCTTCTAGATAAAGCATCAACAACCACATTGTCTTTGCCTTTCTTATATTTAATCACATAAGGAAATGTTTCAATGAATTTCATCCATCTACCATGTCTCCTATCAAGTTTATCTTGGCTTTTAAAGTGTTTCAATGATTCATGATCAGTCCTAAGAATAAACTCTCTAGGCCATAGGTAATGAGACCAAGTCTTAATAACTCTATACAAAGCATACAACTCTTTATCATATGTAGAGTAATTAAGACAAGCACCTTTAAGTTTCTCAAAAAAGAAGGTTATAGGTTTACCTTCCTGCATAAGGACTCCACCAATTCCAACTCCGTTAGAGTGACACTCAACCTCAAATGGCCGAGAGAAGTCCGGGAGAGTGAGTAGTGGTGCGTATGTTAGCTTTTCCTTAAGCGTGTTGAACGCCTCCTCCTGAGCTGCACCCCATTTGAACTCACTCCTCTTCTTTCTGAGCTCGGTAAGTGGGGCCGAAATGGTGCTGAAGTCGCGCACGAAACGCCTGTAGAAGCTCGCCAGACCTTGGAAGCTGTGCACATGGCCGATATTGGTGGGGGTTGGCCAATCTTGGATCGCCTTGATCTTCGCCTCATCGACACGCAGTCCATTTGAGCTTACTACAAAACCAAGAAAAGACACTTGTTCATTACATAGCTCACATTTCTTTAAATTAGCATACAAGTGTTCATTTCTTAATGTTTGAAGTACTTCTTTAAGATGTTCTTTATGGTCATCAGGAGATTTGCTATAAATAAGAATATCATCAAAATAAACAACAACAAATTTCCCTATAAAGTTCCTAAGCACATGATTCATTAATCCCATAAAAGTACTTGGAGCATTAGTTAAACAAAAAGGCATAACCAACCACTCATATAAGCCAAACTTAGTCTTAAATGTTGTTTTCCATTCATCACCTTCCTTCATTCTAATATGATGATAACCACTCTTAAGATCAATTTTCGAGAATATTGAAGCTCCATGTAGTTCATCTAGCATATCATCTAAACGTGGAATAGGATGACGATATTTAACAGTGATATTATTAATAGCCCTACAATCTACACACATTCTCCATGATCCATCTTTCTTAGAGACTAATAATATAGGCACAACACAAAGACTTAGGTTTTCTCTAATATATCCCTTAATCAACAGTTCCTGGACTTGGGATTGGACCTCTTGGGTCTCAGTGAGATTCATACGATAAGCAGGCCTATTAGGCAAAGAAGCCCCTGGAATAAGATCAATTTGATGCTCAATTCCACGAATAGGGGGTAGACCTACTGGTATGTCATCGGGGAACACATCCTTATACTCTTCAAGAAGAGATAGGATGTGAGGAGGGAGGGTAACTCTAAGCTCATCACTCAACATATTCAAACCTTTGCGTATGAGCATGAGGGTTGTTTCCCCATCCACAAACTCGTCTAAATATGCACTCTTGGAAGCCAAAAGTACACCCTTAGGTTGAGATTGCGAATCCACATGGCTCGACTGAGCCGCCTTATCTAACTCACCTTTACTTACCTTGTGCTTCTCAATCTCGTCAGCCACTTGTGTTGGTGTCATGGGCTTGAGAACAACATTATTTCCCTGAAAAAGTAAAGGAGTAGCGATTAGTAAACCCATCATGCAAGACCTTACGATCAGATTGCCAAGGACGACCTAATAAAATATGACAAGCTTGCATAGGCACAATATCACATAAAACATCATCTTCATAATGTCCTAGTTTGAAATGCACTTTAACTTGTCTATTTACTTTTAGATTTCCACAATCATTCATTCAATGGAATTTATAAAGTCTAGGGTGTTGAACAGTAGAAAGTTGCAATTTATCAACCATTTATTGACTAGATAAATTACAGCAACTTCCTCCATCAATGATCACATTAACAACCTTTCCTTTAACTAAACAGTGAGTATGAAACAAGTTTTCACGTTGATTGTCATCACAGGGAGTAGGAACAACACTTAAAACTCTTCTAACAATCAAGGACTCTCCATGCTCATATTCGACACCATCATCATCATAAGCTAAAAGATTAAGGTTTGGATCATCATTGTCATTAGCATGCTCATCATGTTCATCACAAGAATTTTCAGATTCATATTCTCCTAAGTGATTAGCCATGAGAGTTTTCTTATTAGGGAAATCCTTCATATAATGACCTCTACCTTGGCATTTAAAGCATACAATATCTCTAGATCTAGTGGTAGAAGGGTTAGGATTACTCCCTTTGGGGCCAGTAGATACCCCAGACGAATCACGCTCGTACATGGGCGCTTTACCCTAATCGAGGGGTTTTTGGGGTGCTCGGCTCTCTCCTTTCCATTGGGTCTGGCCTGCTCGATCTTGAGGACCACCATCCAAGCGCCCTTGGGGTTGTTGTTGTCGATTTGGACGCCACCCATGTTGTTGGCCACTCGACATCCTCCCTTGGCTCCTATATCGTGCTCCTCTTTCTACCTTTATCGCTAAGTGCAAAAGCTCAGTAGGCGTAGAATAAGGAAAATAATCAATTTCATGATCCAAAGCGGGGTGCAATATTCTAAGAAACCTAGCATTTGTATCTTCATAGGGTTCAACTACATTAGCCCTAGCCATGGTTTCTTGCATTGCATTAAAGGTTTCCTCAACAGTTTTGCTACCTTGCTTAAGATTTTCTAACCGTTGTCTAAGCTCTCTAGCATAGTATTGGGGAACAAATCTACTTCTCATTAGTGCTTTTAATTGAGTCCAAGAAGCAATAGGTGCATCAAGGGCTCTTCTTCTTTCTTTAACTAGATTATCCCATCAAATTAAAGCAAAGCCAGTAAATTCTAGGGAAGCTAGTTGCACCTTTTTAGCATCTGATAAGTTATGACAATTCCAAATCTGATCCATTTTAGTTTCCCAATTAATGTAAGCATCTGGATCAGTTTTACCTTCAAAAGGAGGAATCTTTACCTTTACCTTACCTATGCCGTCCTCGTCAGGATTCCTAGGCTCTTTGTATTGGTATCGACCTCCTCTATCGTTCCGCTTCGGGCGTTGCTCCCAATACTCCTCTTCTTGGAAGTCGTCCTCGCGCTTCGAGTAATAGAACTCCTTCTGGAAGCCTCGACCTCTCCCTCTTCCTCGTCCTTGCCCCTACGCATTAACAAATCCATTATTTCTACCATATCTCCCCCCTCGTGGAGAGTTGTTCTCATCAAATAAAGGATTATTTAAATTAGAGTTAAGATTAGGATTAGGATTTCGGACTTCCCTTTCATCGTTAGGCGTATCGTCATGCCTTTGATTACCTTGACCACCAAGGTTGTTAGAACATGTCGGCCTAGCCTCCAATGCCGTCAATCTATCCATCATCGCCGCCAAATTGGCATTGAGAGTGTTCATGGTGTTGTTGAACATCTCAGGTGACACTGTTGGGTTGGAGGCGTTGTCGTTGTTTCCATTGTTGGCGTCGTTAACCTGATTAGACATAGCAAATAAAACGAACAAGGAACTGTGTAAAAGATTAGTAAAATTATAAACAAGTTCACAATGTGTTTCGCTCACACTCCCTCTCTAATTGGTATGTCACGCTTGTTGGGGCAATCCGCCTTGGGCAAATCAACACTCAAGCAAAAACCTAACAATCAAAGTATATATATGAGAGAATGAATGAGAAACAAAGCAAGGAGAACTCGACAAGGGTTGTGGAGTACTTGTTGTGAGTTGAATCTGCCATGTTTTACAGTAACTTTTATATCGTTTTCTGCATACATTTCATGCATTTGGGCTGGAATAGTACAAAATCTATGTAGTTTATGCTTATTTGCCAAATTATGGGATCTACACCAGTTTCTCTTTAAATTCGCAGAATTCGAAGCAGTTTACAGCAGTTCTGAGAAAAAGACGAAAATCTCGGAAGTCAACTACAGAAGTCCAAGGTCAAAGAACGACAGAACCAAGAGGAATCAAGCTGGAGCCAAGAGTTACTCGATATTGAGTACATTTACTCGATATCGACCAAAGAAGCCGAGCAGTGCTGGTCGAGTAGGAGCTGATCGAGGAGCTGAAGACGAAGCCAGCCCGACTCCGGAGCTCTACTCAATATCGAGTAGTTTAATCGATATCGACAACACCCTGATGCCATGCCCTGAGTCGAGGAAGAATGCTGAGTCTAGAAGCCGAACACCTAGAGATGCCGAGCACCAGCTACTCGATATCGAGTAGTTTACTCGATATCGACAACCATAGATGCACCTGTCCAAGCTAGATCGAGAACCAGCTACTCGAGATGCCTAGCCAGCCAAGTCGACGACACAAGTTACTCGATATCGAGTACTTTGCTCGATATCGAGGAGAACCGCCCTGAGCCGCGTTACGCGGTTTGCTGTCCGTGTCGAGCTGGCTTACTTGGAACCGAAGGAGTCCGATTCTATCCACATCTATCAAGTTTTTTCAAGATCCATCAACTCCATGGAAGATTTACCCACTTTAGATAGATTTCCTTTTTGGATTTATTTATGTTATTCCATTATTTAATCTTTAAGCTTTGAGATAAAGAGATTTAGATATAGATATAGTTGTTCTTTCCTTGATTAGCGGGGTTTGAACACTATAAATAAATCCTTAGGGGATGAGTTTTATTCATTCGATCACACATTCAATTTCAGAGATACACAAGTAGTTACAGGTAGAGATAGAGAGTTTTGTGGCCGAGTGGAGTTGTGAAGCAAGAGCGGAATTGGCTTCAATCGGTTGTAAGTTTTGGTTGAGTTTAATGCAAGTTGTTTCTTTTCCATCAATGATGTCTGCGATTGTGATGAAGAGCGAGTAGTCAACCCACTTCTAGGGTCGGGGTGAGCCCGACGGTAGTCATGTAAGGTTATGTGAAAGCCTCTATCTTCCTATTTGTTAATAACGAAAGTTATTTGATGGAAAGCATGATCTTTTAGGCCTTTATGTGTTACCTTGCATGGTTATCGTTGTGGTGTTGATACCCTGGCCTTGGAAGTATTTCAGTTTATTGATTTTATTCACCAAAATCTGAGTTCTGTGTTCGAAGTTTGCAATTTTACAGTTTCTGTCTTTTACTCGATCTCGGGAAGTTCTTGTCGATATCGAGTTGATTTACTCGATATCGAGGAGGGTTTACTCGATGTGTGCCTTTGCCGAGTCTTCTGTCTGTTGGTCGATTTCTGATGTCTGTTGTCGACTTGCTGTAGTCGATATCGACGACTGTTACTCGATATCGAGTAGCTTCTGTGTCCTTGCTTTATTTTTTCTGCTTTGCTTTGTTATTTCTGTCTATTACTTATGTCTGTGAGATTTACAGCTACCTGAGATCCGCTGACACACTTCCTCGTGGATCGATCCTGACTTCCCACTACTGCATCGGGAGGAAGTCTTGTAATCATTTGCGTGGGCATAATCTGGTTTGATATATATTTTTATATTTTAAACTTGATTTCCTCCTACAACAGTACTCGACAATGCAAATAAACACACAAAAAGCACTCGGCAAAGGGACTGCAGTGCTCGACACAACAAAGGGAGATAACTCGACGGGGTCAAGATCACTCGACAGAAACAAGCAACAACTCGATATGGACTCTAGAGTGCTCGACAATGGAGAGAAGACACTCGACAAAAGATAAATAACAAAGAAAATAAAAGAAAAGAAGAGAACTTTGGAAATTTACCTCTTTTGATTGAAAACCTTAAGTTAGGATGTTGTAGTTGCAAGGTATGGTTTCAATTTTATATTTTGTGGAGGTATGTGTTTGGATGAAAGGTATGCCGATAGGGCTAGAACAAAGATCACCAATTTGGTCCTTGGAGCTTTCTTGCACTAGATAGATCAACAAACTCTTTTTTTTTTTACTTACTTTTGCCCCTAGTGAATTTTATCCTCCTAGGTCCAAGTTCAATATCTTTTTTTTTTTTCGAGAAATTTCGAAACTGATTTTTTTTTTATCTAATGCAAGAAAGACTCTACTAAACTATGAAGGACTCGAAAATATGAAGATAGGTGATAAAAAATAAAAATTATAGCCCTAAAGATAAATATATAGACAACTTTTGGATAAATTTGGTAAGTAGATCTATCTTAGCCTTTCAAGATATATGATAGATATAAAGAAATTAAATCTACTAAATAAAAAATATGTTTTTTAATAAGGCAATGGAAATAGATAGAACAGTTATCCCAAAGATAGAAAAAAGATAGACAAACTAGGGTTTGTGTGTGGCATGTTGGAATCGGCCAAGCAAGGCTATGGGGACACAAGAGTGTCGTCGGCTAGGGTGTTCACAAGGGGATGTGCGCACCGATCTGGTCGACTCCACGGGCTCGGCTAAGCTTGTGTTTAGTCTATGCAACCACAAACAATCACAAATAAAAGATTAGTGCAATAATCAAATAAAGAACAAGAAGTAAAAGACCAAATAAAGAAAATGACTCTTTTTGTGGGTTTTTGTGTTTATGAAAAGAAAAGACTCAATATTTGATGTCGGAAATCAAAGCTCTGATGCCAATTTTATACGGGGTTAGCCGTAGGATGGCCCGATCTTCGACAATCAAACAAGAAACTCTAGAACGGAAGCAAGAATGAATAAAGACTCAAAGAACTCGACCAAGATTGATCAAGAACAACCAAGAACGCAGCAAGAACTCAAAAGAAAGACGCAAGACTCGAAATTGATGAAAGACTCGAAATTGCTATAAAGACACGATCGATAAGGAATGAGTCGATCTATATAGAACAAGATAAAGATCTCAGGCCTCCGTAGAGGGTAGGAACCAATACCAATGACTATATAACCCGTCTCTACAACCATACACAACTAAGCGGACAATTTGGAGGCACAATGAGGGGGCTTGTGGATACTAGGATCACCAAGTCTTGCGAAGTTGATGAACACAAAGCAAACCAAGCTGAGACAATAACCAATTAGCAATCGATGAGATCCGCTTCTAATCGATCGACTTGCACTCAAAGTGTTTCACACAATATGATAGAATTCTAATTTATTAAGTTCCGAATTAAGTACATAGGAGGGCTCGACATTATATAGGCCTCACAGGGCTGGAATGGCCGATTCTAATAACTAAAGAAGATAAAAGATCTACTTAAAGTAAAAATAAAATATCCCTAAAGTTTCCTAAAATAACTTAAGTAAATAGTAACATAAGGGAGTCTCAACACTTAAGACAAATCGGCACATGTAAGTCTTCAATGTTGGCTCCGGGAGTTGAACCGTGCTCGAGAACAAGGCATGACTCACAAACATGAATGAGTCCCTTTGAAGCTTCTTAGCTCTAGCTCGAGTCATAGGTCCTTCTTCTAAGATGATAGGTGTGTCTGGAGCCGTAGAAGATGGTCCCGCATCAGTACATAACTTTTTGTTTATGATTTTGATATCATATAGTTTTACATGAGATAAATATAAGATTTAAATTTAATTGGCTTTTGAAATCTAAGCTTTTCAACTGCCACTCACCTTACTTTTTCGGAGCTTTTGGTTTTCTATTCATAAGTTTTCATAAACTACCCTAAAAGTTAGGTTTACCAAACACTATACTAGCTTATTAACCTGAAGAATTGAGATTCTTTCCAAAGGAGGCACCATAATGTACTCTGTCAATAAAAGGGAGATAATGAAAATGAGATGAATGAAAATGGAAGACAAATCACAGATGGAAGCTGAAGAATCATAACATATCACATGAAAACGCAATGAGATCAGTTCAAAACTTTACATAAAATTTCTGCTCTTGGCTTATGCAAAGAAGAGGAACAGTTTAAATAACATCCAGAAACCATTATGATCTGATTTGGAGACCTTTCTATAAGTTATTAATGTCTTTGTCCTCATTTGCATAAAATGTCACTCATGGCCTTCATATTCGATCTCCTTTCCCACCTTTGATCTTACAGATGAATGAAATGATTCTTATAATTTTATGGTGACATTTTCACATCACTCACATCGTTTTCATTTAACAGTAGGCACAGAGCCATGTTACAAGTAATTAAGAGGCACAGAGCCACGTTACAAGTAATTAAGATTTTCAAAGTCTTACATTCAAGCCACATGAATTTAATTGACACACTAAAAAGAACATATCAGTGATCAGTCACCAAAAAAAAAGAAAAAAAAAAGCAGATTTCAATCACATACGTTCCGAAATCTCAGCACAAGTTCATCACTAATACACTTGTATCAGCACAAATTCATCCCCAAATTAATCAAAATTTCAATTAAATCCGAACAAAATAGAGCAAGAAAAGCATTAAAAAACATACCTTTTGACTTTATTCTCGATTCAACAAAGATGGGGATGTTGTTCGTCTAGGCAGCAACACATCTAAAGTCCGAGAGTTTGATAAACATCAGAGAGCGGAGTGACAGCAGCTATAGAGAAAGAGATAGAGACGTTGGATCACCCACCCCAATTCAACATCAACCCAGAAAATGCAAATGCAAATCACAACAACAACCCAGAAAATGCAAATCACAACAACAACCCAGAAAAAATCAACAACAATTCCTTCAAATTTGTTACGTAAAACAAATTTTTATTCTCAAAAAGTATCATTTAAGAAGGATGTGGCTTTAATCTTACTAGGTATATAGATTCCTTTTTATACAATTTTTTTTCTTGAAAAAAATTGAATACTAAGTCAATTTCTAAACCATGACTCAATAGATACAACAATCATCTATTTGAAAGTCCATATTCTTAATCATCTCCTCGTCTAAGAATATATAAAGAAGGCATTATTTAGCATTAAAGGCATTATTTAGCATTGCATCAGCTTATAAACACATGAAAATTCATTTATCAAAATTTGAGAAGGCATTATATATTTAGCATTTAAGGTTTACAATTTATATAGAAAACTGAAGTAAATTTAGATTCGACATGCCCATTTATAGCACCTATGAACTGAATAAGGATAACATCATTATACACGCACGCACAAGAGCTCCAAGGGATAATGCTTTATTTTTCACTCCATAGGCAAGAGAATTGAAGTTGGATCGAAGGGGAAAACAAACAGCTAACTTGGCAAAGAATGAGTAGTTTCTTCCTAGAGGGGGAAGAGTAGTAATCAATAGAATTCTTTCTATAATTCCAAGAAACACATTTCCTAATAACAAATCCAAAATAAGTCGAGTTAGCAATTAGAAGAATGTACAGGAAGCTGCAATTGATTGACCTAGTAAGGAAACTTGAGACAAATAAAGGGGTGCAAAAGTATACAAGATCCCTTGTAAACCAACTACATTGAGAAAAGGAGGAGATTCTCACTTTGGTTAGATTGGGATGATCCAGCTTATGCCAAACCACAACTTCTTGGGTAACAGCAACCTGAGTTTAGCCACATCACAACCTCTGTCCTATGACCCTCTTCATCCCAGTCAAGGAGTTTAATTGTTTTTTTTTTAGAAAACAAGGATTGAATTTGTCCGATCAGAACCTCTGAATCAATTAATAAATTTTTTTTTTTGGAAAACAAGGATTGAATTTGTTCGATCAGAACCTCTGAATCAATTAATAAAAACACACACAGAAACAATGCAGAAATCAGACACTGAAGTCATAAAAATCAAACCACACATCAACAGTGGCATGAACACAAAAATCAAACCACAGATATCAGATTATATGTGTTGATTCAACACATATAATCTGATATCTACATAAATTCATCCCAAATACACTGGCATGAACACAAAATCAGCACAAAGACACTTACATCAACACAAATTTCCGCACAAATACCGTTACATCAACACCAATTCGGCACAAATACACTTACATCACCACCAATTCGGCACAAATACACTAATATCTACACATATTCAGCCCGAATTAACCCTAATTTCAACTAAGTTTGAACAAGAGAGTAAGAAAAACATTTGAAAAACATACCTTTTGTATTCTCAATGCTTCAATTGAGGCAACAACAACAAAGAGAAAGCAAGTCAGTTCGTGGTGGCAGTTCCAAAGAGAGAGCGACTCAGTTCGTGGTGGCTGCAACTAGAAGAGAGCGAGTCGGTTAGGGAAGAGGACAAAGGACACCGAGCAGAAAGACCGAAAGGATTGAGAAGGGAAGAAGGGGCAACAACACAGAGACCGAAAGGATTGAGAAGGGAAGAGGGAGTCGGAGGAGGGACGAACCCGACGCCGAGCAGCAGTTCGCGAAAGTGACGAGAGAGAAGAGGGAGGCGGCGGGTGAACTGTAGCTGTTCGGGTTTAGCTCTGTTGGGTCAAATAACCCGGATTTAGGGAAATATTTTTTTAGAAATATAACCCGGGCGTGTCTGAACAGGGTTATTTGATTAAAAATGGTTCTTTTATACACCGGACATTACACCATCCGATATATAAAGGTAATCCGAATATATTTTTTTCGGTTTTATCACTTTATACACCGTATATGGCACGCCCGGGTTATATTCTATGGGTTATTTTCCTATTTTTGTAGTAGTGCTTGCAGGAGGTCTATGCCTCCTTTGGAAAGAATCTCAATTCCAAAATGAAACTTTTACCAAACATTATACTAGCTTATTAACCTATATTTAACACAAATCAGCTACCCTTATACCAAATGTAGCAGGAATAAAAATTAGAGGTGTATACTTTAATTCACACCATAATGTACTCTGTAATACAGATGGGACATAGGAGTATGTATATAATAATAGGGAAATTTACATAAAACCACCCTTTAAATATGGGTGTTTTTATTTACCACCCTTTAATTCAAAATTACAGAAAACCACAATTTAAATGGTATTTATTTACAACTCACCACCCCTTGAGCTATTTTCATTAATTTATCATTAAATATATTATATTTTAATATTTTTAACCTCAAATTTGATTATAAATATATTCAAATTTTGAATTTAAGAACTCGATTATATTTTAGGGATTATTTTATTTATTTTAAAAAATAATAATAAATATAGCCTAGAATTATTATCTTAATTTATGTTTGAAAATGTTTATAATATTATGCAAATTATTCTTAGTTATTTATATTTTAAATATTTTAAATATTTTACTGTTTATCTATAGTTTAAATATTTTTTGATCAATAATTATCTTTGATGAAAAAAATTAAAAAATATAACCGAGCCCTTAAATTCAAAATTTGAATATATTTACAATCAAATTTGAGTTTAAAATATTAAAATATAATATATTTAATGATAAATTAACAAAAAAAATGAATGAGTGGTGACTTGTAAACAAAGACCATTTAAAGAGTGGTTTTCTGTAATGTTGAATTTAATAGATGGTTAAGTAAAAACATCCATATTTAAAGGGTAGTTTTCTGGAAATTTCCCATAATAATACTATACGGAGTAGGGATGGAAATAGGGCGGGGACTCCCCGTTCCCCGCGGGGAATCCCCGTGACGGGGACGGGGACGGGGATTTTAAACGGGGATGGGGACGGGGATGGGGGGCAAATTGATTCCCTGCGCGGGGATGGGGATGAGGACGGGAATAGTAGTCTCCACCCCGATCCCCGCTCCACTCCGTCCCCGTTGGGGACCCCTGCGGGGATCCCCGATGGGGAGTATGAAATCCCCGTTGTTGTTTATATCTTACCTAAGTTTAAATATTTTTTCTTTTATTTTTAAACTTTTACCTTATAATTTATATTTATAAGATATTATATGTAATATTTTTTTACATAACTTTAATAATATCTTATAGTTTTCTATTAAATGGGGGAAACCCATGAGTTTTAAATGGGGAACCCGACGGGGAAATCCGCGGGGAATGCAAACGGGAAAAATTTAGCAGGAACGGGGATTCCCCGATGGGGACGGGGATCTGACGGAGATGGAGACGACGGACATTTTTTTACCTCCGAAAGGGGACGGGGGAATTTTCACAAACAGGGACGGGGAGGGTACTCCCTGCTCCGAACCCGTCCCGTTGCCATCCCTTATACGGAGTAGTAAATCCACCCCTTATACTTATTATTTTAGAAGCAGGCTCTTTGTAAAAGAATGAGCCACGTGTCCTCCTTCTTTGAGCAAAAATAAAACGCAGTTTTCAGTATCTCACCCACCCTACGTTCTCTCTTTAACCGTTTGCCCTCTCTCCTCTTTGAGCGTCGGCACTCAGTTTATGGATTGCTCCTAATACCAATCAGTTTCCTATCCATTACTCACGTTCTCCATTCTACCTTTTTCAAAGAGGATGAAGAACCGACCAAAGAGCGTTGCTCCACCATCAATGATTCCAACAAATCTCCCATGTCATGCGCCGCCATCTCTCGCCCAGTTGGAGCCTCACCGGAAATCTTCACCACCGGGTAATATCGATCTCTTCTACCGTCGTTAATCTCCTCCGTAGGCAAAGTTTTGATTTCATGGATTTTGCATTTTCTTATCTCCTTCTTTATTTGTTATAGCCTGATGTCGGCGCAAGGTGAGAGAACCGACCAAGGTTGCGAGAGATGCCCTAGACGATGGCTAGAGGATTCAAAGTAACATCTGCACCTATTCATGACTCGGAGGCGGCACTGATGGAACTACATCGCTAAGTATGTAATTGAATTTGTTTTGATGTTTTTAATTAAGGTTTTGTTGGTTGTTATTGGGGATTTTGATTTCAATCAAGTATTTTGCGAAAATTAGGGTTTGATTTGGTTGAAATTAAGGATTTCGAATTCAAGCTAAAGCATTTTTGGGACATTTAGGGTTTGGTTTGGTTCCATTTGAGTTTTCATTTAGAATTTTCTTAACAAGTTTAGTTCACCTACACTTTTGCGGTCTCGGCTTTTGGGGCAGATTAGTGCGAGAAGATTAGTATGATGCTTCATTCACATGTGATTGTTGATGGATTTGATGTCAATGTATTTGTTGGGTTTGTGGCTATTGATATGCATATAAATTTCTCCAAAGTTGGGTTTGCCCACAAGGTGTTCGACAATATGCCTGAAAGGGATATTGTTTTGTGGAACACAATTTTTAGGGGTTTTTAGGAACTACTGCTATATTGAGTTCAATCTAATTATTTGTCAAATATTGTTGGCTTCTTAGATAACAAAGAGGGGTTGGTGTGATGAAAAAAATCCTAGATTCTGTCTTTGATGTTGTTCGTTTACTTTACTGACTTGATGTTGATGTTCTTCGTTTACTTTACTTACTTGGTCATTGATGCGGTCTTGTAGAGATACTTGATTTTTGTGATTTTCTCTCTCCCACTTCAGAGGAAGAATCCTTGCGAAATTCAACCATAGATTATGTCTTTGATATTACCAAGTATATATGGCCTAATTTTTTAAGACATGGGCAACGCTTCCTCTTCATGATATTTTTTAAGATGTTCTTCTGAGCACTAAAGATGTTGAAATTGTAAGTAGATTGCATCGGATAGCAGCCCAAGAGAACTTGGATGTTGAACCTGATGCACTGGAGTTGTTTACTATGCTAGAGCAGTTGAGTTTGTTGGGGAAAGGGGTCACTGCTACTCTTGTGAATGAACTTGTGAGTTGTGGTTCCTATAAGCTTTCTTTATCCTCTCATATGTTGCTGATTTTTTTGCCATCTCCTTATTTCCTCCCTGTTTTTTTTTGCTGTTTTGTAACTTATGTTGCTGGCCAAGAGAACTTTGATGTTGAACCTGATGCACTGGAGTTGTTTACTATGATTGTTGTTTACTATGAACGCAATTTGTTGCCGTTTGGTTACATTTGGAATATATGTAGTCCCATGGTAACATGTCGCACCTTAAAACCATCACAATGATGAATCCATAGTTTTATCTCAGCACGTTTCACAGTCATGGTGTGAAATAGTTAATGGGCATGAAACACATTTTTTAATATCTAATACTTTAAAATTATAAAAACCTACAAATTGATTGCGGTGGGGTTTTGTAATAACTACAGGGGATCTTTTATTTGCTTTAATTAATTTGGGTGCTTCAATCATTGTTACTTTGATCAACTTTTCATCTACATTATTCTTATCTTGAATTTGGCATTATGTCTCACTACAGGTTGTGATTCTGGGCTCAAATAACAGAAACCCTCAAGAGGGTTTGAAGGCTCTTTCTTAGGCGAAGAACTACAATGTGAAAAGAAGTGTGAAAGCGAGGTTGCTTGGTAAAATCCGTTGAGGGAATTCAATCAGTTTGGTGAACTATATTGAGAATCTATGGCTGCAACCTCTACTGAAAAGAGATCGAGGTCGCCGAGACAAAAAGGATTCGCACCAAAGGGAAGAATCTCATCAAGAAGGGTGATGTCGTTGGGGTTAGATGTTGGATATCTATGTAGGCGGTCGTCCTTGCTCGAGATCTAGGTTGCTTTCCTATCCAGAAAAGCTCCTATCCTCTCATTCAGGGCACCCTTCCTATGTAAAGCAGTAACTTTGATTGTTTATAGTTGCTTGAGATTTGTAAGTTTTCCCTTTTTCAAGTGCTTGTAGTTGCTTAGTGTTGATTTCAATTTAGGTTTTGAGGAATTAATGTGAATCTTCACAATTGTTATATGTGATTTATAAAATTTGTAGTCTCAGTTCAACAACACCACTTGAATTGAAATACCACTTGATCGGGTACAAATTCGGTGAATGGTGCATTTAATTGGAGTTTAAAAGGAATCTATAAACAATTTTCTATTATAGAATGAAACTTTAATTAAATTTTCATGTCCTAAAATGCAGACATTATTTTATTTTTTCCCAATGATTTAGCTTTGTCTGTTTAATACTCTGTTTTTTAATATAACAACCATGAGAGCAGTAATGGTGGCTGAATTGTTAAAATATTTGGGGATAACGAAAATTAATTGTCAAGTACTTATGTTTCATGCAGTGAGGAGATACTTTTTTTATGGGGTTTATAATGACAATAACATTGAATCACAAATCATAGTTCAGTTACCCTTTTAATTTTTACTTCATTTCTGAATTTTGCTCTTTTGGATTGTGATTTGATTCCATTAATCTTATATGTTACTTGGATTTGAGTTGGGTTTTGATTGGTACATTGATTCCTCTTTGTTTGCTCAGATATATTCAACAAACTGGTAAAGGGTGTGAAAGGCGATGTGTCTATTGCTCAGGTTTGTTTGTCTGTTTCCATTTTAATGAATTCATCTCTTTAGTTTACATGTATAATGTGAAATATATTATGGTGATAAACATCATGTTTTAATATTAAATACAATAATAATAATAATACAAAATCAAACAATTTAAAACATTTTAAAATAAATCGTCTATTATAGATCAATTTGAAATAATTGGATTCCCATCAAAACACACACAACCTTAAAACGAATAAAAACATAAATCATTCATTTTATTTAACTTGATTCACATGCATGGTGTGAATTATATTATGGCGAGTAAAATCAGATTTCAATATTAAATACAATAGGAATATGAATAACCAAAAATTAAAAATGTCTAATGTCTAATAGTCTATTATAGGTTAAAATGTAATAATTGGACTCCGATTAAAATCACACATGATCTTCAAATGAGTAAAAACATAAATCATTTATTTTATACAGTCCGTTTCACATGCACGGTGTGAAATATATTATGGTTAAGAAAATAAATTTTCAATATTAAATACAATAGGGATAAAAAAAATCACAAATACTTGATGCTCAACCCGTCATATATCTAAGTTTGTGATAGAGTTTTGACAACCATTCCGGAATGGCTCACCGGAAAGGATTTGTGGGTAGTACCCATAGGTCCCCGGTTATTTACCAATTCAAGGAATAGAGTTTTGACGAGGGTTCAAAGCTCAAAATATTAGAATCTTGAATATTTTGTGTTTAGTAAAGGTTTGTCTTGATTTTTAATTTGCTTTCTATTTTTTCTCTAAGTCGATCTATTGAATTTTGGAGCTCATTAATCTATCTCTTCATAAATTGCAAATTTGTATTATTGAGGTGTGACTCCTTTTTTAGAGAGATCAGATATGTGCTTTCTTTCTCTTAAAAGTTGCAGTTTTACCATTGCCCCTAATATGTGATGTTTAACTTAAGGGTGCTCGGAACTCTAAAGTTTCCAGTATTCATTTTGCACTTACAACCCTAAAAAGGACTGATCTTTACCCACCCTTAATTCACAAACATCAAATACGCGTTGCCTAAATACAATAGGAATATTAGGTGACAAGAAAATTTCAAATAACAACAGGTCAACATGACAAGAAGTATGAGCAATATGTTAGTAGTAAATTGACGTGTTGAATATTTTATTTATACGTCAAACTCGACCAAAAATATTATGAAAAAATCCGAACAAGGTTCGGAAAAAGAACTAGTTAATTACCATTCCGGAATGACTCACTGAAAAGTACTTGTGGATAGTACCCATAGATTTTCGGTTCGAGCCCGTGAATGGTCGCTCTTCTCTTCAAGGAGTGGTAAATTAATGAGAAACTTTTTGATTAGAATATAGTCCGTACTTTAATTTGGCAGAAGACAGTGGGTAAAACGAAATGATTAACCCCCCACCCCCCAACACCCGTGAACCGGTCGGTGCTCTGGGATTGGATGCACATCCACCTTCCACGACCTATTTCTCCTCCTTCCTACCACCATGTCTCATTCCCTCTTTCCCATCAGGTTCTTCTCTCTTTCTCCTCTACTCTCTTGTTTTACTTTCTTGTTTTATTTTCTTCTCCTGAATTTTCGGATTGATTTTTTTTTAATTGAAAATTTGACTGCTCCGACTGTCTAGATCTATGAAATTCGTCAAATTAGCAAGGTTTTCGTCTCTGCTATTGTGCTGGATGGTTGAATTTTCAGGTTTCCCGTGCTAATTGTGCGGAGTTGCAGCTTGAGCTGATTTACTTCATTTTTACCTTTTTTCTTAGCTTTCCGATTCTCCTTTTGTATGTAGAATTGGAGATTGTAATTTTCCATTCACACTGTCTCAAAGTTATTTTTCGGCTTTTTAAGCTAAATGTTGAGCTGTGAGAAGTGTAAACTGAGAAAGAATGATTTGGATGTATTCTATTGAATGAATCAATACTACATATATAGATACAATGGGCAACCTCCTAGGGATAAAGTCTCCAACGCAAAGGATAAGTAGAAACAGTAATTTACAAAAATAATTACAGAATATATATCATATACAGTACAATCCTAACTACCTAGATAGGATTTGCAATCCTATCCTTTAACAAGAAGATTGTGATTGTTATTTGGATTGAATTTGGCTTTAGGTTTTTAAGCTGCATTTCGTAACTTCAAACCGGTCGTTGACATTATAAAACTATCCACTCATATATCCTGGAAATTGCTCTTCTTGCTTGCATGATTTGGTATTCGCCCTTTTCAAGTTTCTGCTTGCTTAAGCATATATGTGGTGCCCCCTGATTTAGTTTGTAGGTTTGAAGTTGAGGATTTAGGCGAAGTTTTGATTAGCTGCTGTTTTGGTTTTTTTTTTTATTGAAAAAAATAATTTTGCTAGAGTTCTGCTGTGCTTTGGATTGTTCTTTTTTAGCTGATATTTGTTGTGCAATTGAGGATTTTCCCTCTGAGTCTAAGAAAATTTTGCTCTGATTTTTATTTTGCACAGATAATTTTGATTAGATGGGGGGAAGCAGTTCCAGGGAGGCCAACCGGGGTCACTCATCATCTTATCAATCTACACCGCCTACATGGAGTCAACAAGGTTATTCTCAGCCAAATTACGAAAATCCACAGTATGCTCAACCTTATTATGCACCGGAAAGTCAATATAACGTGCCTCCACCACAGCCTCCACAACCCAGTGCTGGCTATTCTAATCAGCCCAAGAGGAAGCTTGATAGAAGGTATTCCAGGATTGCTGATGATTATACATCTCTAGAGCAGGTAAAATTGGAGTGTCTGGTGTAGCTTGTATGAATGCCATGCTCGTGAAGTCAATCTATAGTTGGAACAATTGCTATATGAGCTGCTTGACCTTTTTTTTGGAAATGTTACTTTGCTTTAACATATTCCTCTAGAATGCTTTGCTGTACAGTGCAAAAGAAAGTTGTGTTTCACTTTCTTGTGGTGTAATATATTTGATGTGAGGAGTTTAATTTGGAATTTGCAATTGTTAGTAACCATATCGGCTTCACATATTGAATTATCAATCTTCTGCCACTACCTTTTCTCATCTGCGCATAGAGCCCATAGGATCTTACAAGAAATCTGAATACAATAGATAACCATTGTAAATGAGCCTATAAGAATCAGCAAATCAAATTTCTATGTAAACTCTTGGATACACCCACAATCTTGCATAAATGTATTAATGTCGGTCAACAAATTACAGAAGATCCTCAAAATTCCAACTTCCCCAGTTCCTTTCAAGCTTAATGTTCTTGAACTTCCTCTGACCTTTCCTTCACTTTAGAGCTCTTTGAAGAGCTCTCTGCTTATCTTGATGCATTTGCACATGGCACTTGGCCGAGTTTTGAATTCAAATATCTGTCTGAACTTGAAGTATCTACTCCATCCCTTGACAAAAAGTTGTGATTTTAGCATCTTGCGCAGTTTTCAAGGAAATGAACAAATATATTATTATACTTTACTCTACTTTCTTGTTTTCTTGAAAACTACGGCTAACAATCTACTAATAATTGCTATGGCAATAATAGTGTTGAGTAAATACTAAAACATCTTAGATAAAATCTTTTGTTTTACAAGAAATACACAGAATGACATGGGTTTTTTTTTTTCCTTTCTTAAAGGGGTAGTATTTATGAACCAAAACTGTAACCATTGGGGGGCATGCAGAGTCGCAAGAAGAAATCCATATGATTAAGCCATTGAGGGATTGAGTCACTTTCTGTTAAAAGGAATCTTAACCACCCCTGACCTCTTTAGATAATATTTCTCATCTTTGGATGTTTGACTACTTTGATGGGGAGTCACTAACCCTCTCTGCACTTGTCATTTATCAATGAAGGAATGAGATGACTGATTTGCCATGCATTGCCATTGTTTGATTGGCATATTATGTTTTCTATTGTAGTTTAGGTCTTGAACAAGTACAATATGGTTGTGAAACTGTTGCTTCTTTAGTAGTGCAGTTCATTATCTTTATTTTGATTTATATTTCTAGAAGCTTGATATACAGATAATACTAAAACAACTCATTGATACATCCCTTTAGGTGACTGAGGCTCTTGCACGTGCTGGTCTTGAGTCTTCCAACCTCATTATTGGGATTGATTTTACTAAAAGCAATGAGTGGACAGGTGAATGACTAGATGTGATTCCCATCATTACATGTAAAACATGATCAAAGTTTGACTCGTAATTTCCTAAAAGGTGCCAGGTCATTTAATAGAAAAAGCTTGCATCACGTTGGTGAAGTCCATAATCCTTATGAGCAGGCCATATCTATTATAGGGAAGACATTGACAGCTTTTGATGAGGATAATTTGATCCCTTGTTTTGGATTTGGAGATGGTATGCCATTTTTTCTTTCATCGTTTTGTTCTTTGTACTGATTGACTTCCATTTGTAAGTCTGACACTAATGGCCTTGCTTCTTCTGGCAGCATCTACTCATGACCAGGATGTCTTTAGTTTCTTTCCTGATGAAAGTAATTGTAATGGATTTGAGGAGGTTTTGGCCCGCTACAGGGAAATTGTACCTCATTTACGACTCGCAGGTTCCTACATTATTATTGTGTTACTTAATGATTGCCAATGCATTATTGCATTAATTCATGTTTTCTCCTATGTTGGTGGCATGGCAATCTATATTTAACATCAACTTCTTACAGGACCTACTTCATTTGCCCCAGTAATTGAGATGGCCATGACTATTGTGGAGCAAAGTGGTGGTCAATACCATGTTCTGTTAATCATTGCTGATGGACAGGTGCCTATCATGTTATGCCTGTTTTTCTATCCGAGTTTCTTGTGCCTAAGGAATATCCTACCATAACTAACAGAAAACCGTAGTTGAGTTAGCATGAATCCTGATATAACTGATGAATCATAGGGACCATCACAATAGCTAGCAAGGGTACTGCAACTAGGACACAGTTCATCCTCTTGGTTATTCTTGAGTTGACTTGGGTTTCTAGTTAAATGTTTTGTTCTCTTCATAACCATTAATAATTATTCTCAACCAGTGCAAGGCTTAATTTCCTCAGGGTATTTTGTAGAAAGGACATGATTGAGATTTGAGAATGTAAATACAAAATTACTTTCAAGAATTGAAAAAAAAATACAGGTTTCACGTGGTAGTAAAGAATCTTAGTTGCCTATTTTGGTATGACCTTAACTCATGTCTCATTAGTTATTTTATCTCAAGACTACATACCATTTGCGAGACATGCGGTTTGAGGATTTGTTTTGACAGTCAGTTTTCATGTCACCTAAAGGAGATTTTTAGTTACAGATTTAGCAAGATCCTGAGGACAAAATTCAAACAGATTCTCACAATCTAGATTATTATTACCTGGACATTGACTCATGGCTGGGTTTATCAATATATTTTTTTTTTCATAATAGGAGCACTTGCTTTCACGGATCAGAAATCGGATCTTGTAATTTTCTGATGGTGAATATCCTAGATAAGGTTGATTATAAAGGATCAGTTTTCTAACATGGCATATAAACGGGCTGCCTGATTCTGGATGGTAATGGTGCTGAAGTAAAACATAAGGCAGATTATCTCGAGGCTAATAATAATAATAAGCAGCTTGCTTTCACAGGTCACCAGGAGTGTTGATACCGAACGTGGGCAGCTAAGTCCTCAGGAGCAGAGGACAGTTAATGCAATTGTGGAGGCAAGGTAAATTGACTGTTGATTTTGATATAGTGTGCCATGGAACTTACTTATCGAGATCTAACTTGGTCTCTTCATATCAGCAAATATCCTCTTTCAATTGTATTAGTTGGGGTTGGTGATGGTCCTTGGGACATGATGAAGGAGTTTGATGACAACATTCCTGCTCGTGACTTCGATAATTTTCAGGTAAGATATTGTATCTGGTGATGTACAAAAGGATTGATCTTCATACAAGTGTTTTTCTATATTGTACTTGATATATCATAATTGAGAAGCTTTTGTTTTTGGTCTGTTTAGTTTGTGAACTTCACCGAAATTATGTCAAAGAACATCAATCAAACGCGGAAAGAGGCAGAGTTTGCTCTTAAAGCATTAATGGAAATTCCGTCCCAGTACAAAGCAACTTTAGAGCTTAATATATTGGGGTAGCATATGAGTTGGTTGCTTTTTTTAATTCTTTTCAATTATTTGTGTATGTTCATACAAGTTTCAACCTCCACTCATTTCAATATTCTAATTGAGTGCAGTAGGCGTAGAGGAAATTCCGTTGAAAGGGTACCTCTTCCTACACCAATGTACAATGCATCATCTTCCAAAACCTCTCACCCCGGGAGCTTTTCGCGCATACCAAGCTTTCAGCAGACATCATCCCCTTATAGTCGTGACCCTACTCCTGTTGCAGCTCCTCCTGCTCCAAGCGCTTCAACTTACGAACACCTGGTAAGCATCTTTCCTATAACTGTTCTGAATTTAGTTAACAATTAATTGTATTGTTCAAAATCTCTCCTTGCATTTTCTTTCATTATTTTTGGCTTGTAGACTATTAGAGTGTTATTACTAGGATAAAGTGATTTAGGCACTGAAGAATTACTTTTTAATCTCTTATTCTAATAGTAAAACAAATTTGTACGCAGTATCTACATTACAAGTTAAGCTGTCCAACCAGTCAGGTTGGTTTGGGTTCAGGGTAGGTAATGTTAACTTCAGGTCGGGTTGTTTTCAATTTACAGTGTTACAGGTTGGGCCACTATGTTTTTGGTACTGATTTAAGTCAACCCAACTGGACATGAATGCCATTTTTTGGATTTGTTATTGACCGAATATTTCACTTTTCATAGGTACCGTATTTTTCTAAAGTTTTTAGTATTTCATGACTTTTTGTGGGACATTATTATAAAAAATAGAGAATGGGCACAAAATTAAAGTAGTGGTTCTTCAAATTGATAAATTGAAAATGTTGGGTGAGAGATTGAAATTATGAAATGTACAAATTGAAAAAAACAACAAGAAAATAGTGGCAATTTAGGTAGTTTAAATATTTCTCAAATATTTGAGAAATATGTCGTTTTAGAGTTGATTTTGTTCAAAAAAACATGTCACTTATATTTTACCCATATATTTCCCAATTTACCCTCATTTATTTAAAAGTTGAATTACCTTGAAAAATGTGATTGTACTTTGCATTGAGATAATTAAGACAAAACTAGGGGCAATTTAGGTAGTTTAAATATTTCTCAAATATTGTGTCCGGAGCTAAAACGACATGTTTTCGTGAACGGAGGGAGTAACATATTAGAGTACTTTAATGCTGATTAATGATTATTGACCCTCGAAACCTTTATTATAAGTTGATTTAGTATGAAGAGCAACAACTTATAACCAAAAGATAAAATCATCAAACAAGTACGGGTCGCAGGTCAGGTCATGGGTTGGATCAGATTAAACCCTCAAATTTGCGGGTTCAATGGACTGGGTCATTTTGTGTTATAAAATTTCTAAGTTGGGTTTTAGCACAAGTTGGGCAGGTCGGATCCTCGGGTTGGGTCAGAATTTGACGGTTACAAGTTATTTTACCCAAGCACACTCGGCTTTTCTGACACTGAACAAAAAAACATATTTATATATAAACTGGCCGTAGGCTATGTTTCTTTTTTTTTTGATTTTAAAGGTAAATATATTGCTGAAATTTAAATATGTACATAAGGGGTTTGATCGGACCATAGGCTACAACCGAGGCTAGCTCTATTGTAGCCTTTAAAGTGAGTAAGGCTCACATCCTAATTTGACCATAAGGGTGTGGGACAATGTCCATGTGTAGGCTATGTTTCTGCTTAGGCAAAGAAGTGTAATATTGTCAACTTTACATTTTCTGACTAGTTCAAATGAATATTTATATGCTGCAAGTTAAACTCTTAGCATGTGCAGAAACTGATGTCTTTTTCCGCTTGATCTTGAAAACAGTTGTGCCCCATTTGCCTTACGAATAATAAGGATATGGCCTTCGGTTGTGGGCACCAGGTAAATTTAGTGAATGAAATTTCTGAATCAATTTTCCTTTTCCTCATATGCTCATTTGAAAATAGCAGTAGTTAATTTCCTTTCTAATTCATTTTCTCGCATTCATCTTTGGTAGACATGCTGTGAATGTGGGCAAGACCTCGAAACTTGCCCAATTTGTCGAAGGCAGATTGAAACCAGGATAAGGCTCTACTAACCATCTTGATCCTCGAATTCTAACTATGCTTACCTTTTCCTGTGAGTTCTTGTTAAAAGTTTGCATCCATCTTGCCTTGTTCTGCTTGAAAGCTACTTAAAATGTACCTGGTATCTTCTGTACATTCATGTTCTTCAAAATTGAAATCTCTAGTCAGCCATACAGAGAGGATCGGTTGGTTGAAATCTCCAGTAAGATGGCGTTTGATGTTTTCTTGATACTGTTGTTTTTTTTCCCTTGACATTGCGTGATTGTAGCTTGTGGCGAGTGATGGTTGAGGTTCGAGTCTCTTTACTAGAGGCTTAAATGGTTTATTTTAGTGCATTCTTTTGTGGAATTATCTGCATTTTTAATGTCATAGCAATGTCGTATTCTGTTGTTTGAGGTTCCTGTTTTGATGAGGTGATATGCTTGTACATGAAGACAACTAGTTCTATGGCCTTTAAACTGCTGAATTGATGAGTTTAGTTTGAGGATTTTGGTTCTTCCTTGGTTTCCCCAGTCTATTTACATTGCTAAACAAGGTTGCTAGCATCAGAGATGTAGAATAGGACTATAGGCATGCAGTGTCTTGTGTGCTGGACCATGGCCATGATCGCATAGACAAGGGAATGGGCGTGTAGCGTTTTCGAGGCTTGGCTGTGTCCTGGAAGATGAGGTGATCAGCTTTCGAGGCTTGTCTTTCTCAAATTTTGATCGTCGTGATTCGGCTTGAGTTTCTCATTTCGGTTCTAAACTCCAAATATGAAATGATCATATATTTCTCGATTTTAACTACTCCGTATTGTTTACCTGAAAGCACACCAGTGTATATCAAAATACCCATACTTGCTACCTTTACTTATCCCCTTTACTTATCCCCAAATAAACCATGCTTTGACCTGGATGATGTCTCAATTCATATAAAAAAACAATTTTTTTTCCAAGAGATAGTGAAAGAAACTTGTACAATCATGACATACTCCAATTTTTACTGTAATCAGACCAGTTATGGATTCGAGGGTTTCGAGGTAACAGAAGCACCCTTTAGTTTGGAAGAAAAATGTTAAAAAAAATTTATGTGTTTTATTTTTATTCGAATTTTTTTACTAATTTTAAAGATAAAACAGTGTGAAAGGGGTAAAAAATCACAACGATAGCTGAACTCTTTTTTTTTTTTTTAAACTTTTTTTGATACGGGGATAATTCATCTTTGACGGCAAACCCTGAGCACGTGATCTAACCAGTAAGAGTCATGTACTAGGTAAACCGTCTTGCATTGATTGACTAAACCCAATGCTAAGAAGCAAAGTGAACCTTAATTTTTCACCAAGAGAAGGGCGGAGACATGGATCAAACCCTGGACCTTCCATTAACCCTCTCTCACTATTTGATCTAGTGGTTTTGCTGATCAATTGATCAAATGCTTTCCTAGCTTACTCTTTCTTTCTTTTTCCGCTTGTGCAAATTAGTTCGATTGTGATGAGATATATGGAGACAAAATTTCTAGAACGAATGAGAGAAGTGAGGATTGGTGATGAAAATCGGCTAGGAGAGCTGCTGAGTCAGGAGACAATCGCTTACAATCCTTTGTTCCTCTTAAGATCAGATCATCCGGGTATGCAATTGATTGCAACAAAATTTACTGGATCAAAGTTTTCTAGTTGGAGTAGAGGTGTCCGTATGGCACTTAGGGCTAAGATGAAGCTTGACTTATTTCTAGAGTGCACGTGAAACTGACATTTGATTCAGATTTTTCGAATCGGGTTATGTTTTGACAAGTCTAGTACATATCCAATGCTGTAAAATCTCAACATTCCTAATTGTTAATTAATTTGGCAATGCATGCCACTTACTGATTTTGTTGGAATATGACATGGGGTTGCTCCACATTTAAAATGTTGGGATGCATGTCTTGAGCAACATATAAACTTGACGAGTTATTCCTCTCATTACCAATTGGTTTTGAGATGAAACTCCGTTGGTTTTGTATGTTATTGGTGTCTTTCGTTCGTATCTCTCATTTACCGTAATGATTTATGGCCTTTACTTTTTTTTTAAGCCTTCTTATATGAGATCTAGTTAAAATCGGAGGCCCCTTGTCAGGGCCGGTCCATGGCATGTGCCAAACGTGCAATCGCACAGGGCCTCAAAATTTTGGGGGCCTCGTATAGGTTTTTAAAAAATATATATATAAGTAAATTGAAAAGTGTATCAAATTGTTGCAGTAGCTCAGTTGGTACAAGGCTTGCGTGAGGTCTAAATCTGACTGGGTTCGAGTCCCGGCGCTACCGCAAATCCAGATTAAGGATTTGCACGTGTAGTTAGGGTTTCGCGTTTAGGGTTTAGGGTTTAGGGTATAGGGTTTCCGAGGGTTTTGTATTGTTAATTGAAAAAATTGAAGTGTTTAGCTAGTAGAGTTGAAGGATTTAGGGTCTAATTAAATGGCAACACACAAATTACATCAAGATGAAGTGTGTGCTGATGATTATACTGCATTAAATGCATATACATACTCTCTGTACGTTTTAGTCTCCCCCCCAACAACACACAAATTGTTAAGGTTTTCATTCGGATAATATGCAAGTAATGTTACAAGGAACGGAAAAAAGGTTTACATCCATAATTTTAATAAACTGGTGGAATAAAATCTAGGAAAATAGTAAAGGGCGACCGGACTCGACACGTAAGGCTCGAAATCTATCAAACTGAGCTTGAAACGGAGCATCACATCCTTCGACGCTCGGATGATGATGTGCGACCCATTCTGGCGGAGGCGGCGGAATAGGAGCATTAGGACACAACCAGATCTATGAGAACGGAAAATTAGAGTTAGAGTATTGACACACACACACACACAAACACAAACACACACACACATATATATATAAAGCAAGAATAGGTAATAAAAAAAGACATTTGAAGTCGTACCGCGACAAAATGATCTTGGTTTCCGATGCAGGCTACACCAAGGGTTGCCGATTGAGGGTTGTTAGCAGGTGTCGGCGAGGTCATGGTGAGACATGTGAACAGATGATGCCAAGCTAGGACGACGAGAGGAATCTGATATACCGTTGCAAATACTAAACCCATAATGGATAGCTCTATCCACCGTCTCCTATCACCATGCACAGCTCCCGCCCATCTCTGGTAGTCGACGAACTGCTGGAATGGGTACTCTCCCGTATAACAATCGGCGTAGAGATCGGCGTGATCCTCCAAGTGATTGCATAATAACGTTTTGAGTTCCGGGAAAGCAGACTCGCCGATCGGAGATGTCAATGACGCCAAAACACGGTAGCCACAATGACCATCTTCAACAATGTCCCTCACACCCTCAATATGACCGAGCATGAAGGGATCAACGTTGTTTCGACCCCAGTTGAACCCTCCGAACACATCATCACGTCCATGTCGAGCTGAGGTCGCTTGTGGACGATGTCGAGCAGCATTTCGAGCAGCACGTGCTTCTTCTCTCTCAAATCTTTCCCTTAACTCCTCGTATGGCAACGGGTTGGTTCTGCAGGCATTCCTAGACCCCCGAGGCCTCCCCTTCCTTCGGACGCTTGCAGATGAGGGTGGGTGCAGCTCATCGTCGCAGACATCGTTGGAAGCCGTGTATGAAGATGACAGCTCATACGGCAATGTGGTGTCGTCGATGCCAGTCCATGACAAATCCATCCAGAACGGGTGGATGTCCTCGGTGGGTATCGGAGTACCTGAGTTGACGTATGCCTGAATCTCATGGACACAAGGGATCCCGTAACAAACCCTCCAATGTCAATCCGTGCATTCCGGAGGAACCTTTTGGTTCACGACATCCTGCCACATCTTGTACAGATAATCGAAGCACTTTTTGGAGATTAAAGTCTTTACCTCATCAAAAAGGTTGACTTTATACACCGCTGTTGGCCATTTGAAGCGGTCGATCTCCAAAGCAGTTTGCAGCTCATGTAGTTGACAATCGTTGACTCTATAGATTACATCGATCACGATGCGAAAGCCACCAGTCGATGAGTGTAGTGCCTCCTTCAAAACCTTGTGTTGACCCTCAACTCTGTACACATTGAAGAGCATACCACTAAATATTCGATGTTATATCATATTGTAATGGGAGATATGAAGTAAGGTTGTACCTGTTTGTCGTACGGGTGCCGAGATGGAAGACATTATCTATGTAGCACCGTACGATGTTCCTGCTGTATGGAAGCCACACCGCCTCTAAATACGCCACCACACCTGGGAATGGGTGCCATGCAACGTGTAGCGCCCGACGACGCCAGTTGAATGATTCCTCCGACCTCGATTCGAACAACCTCCAACAGTTGCCCTTAAAGATGCCAGCATGGTTTAAATTCTTTGTGATCTTCAGAGCAGCTTCCTCGCATCTTCTCGTCACGTGTAACCAGCAAAGGAGATGCTGGACATCGGGGAAGATAACATTCAGCGTCGCCAAGAGACCTAGCTCCCGATTAGTCATGATAGCTTGAGGCTGAACCGTCCCAAGCAAGATCTGAAGTTGGCGCAACACCCAGGCGTATGTGTCTTTGTTCTCGTGCGACATGAAGGCATAGGCGATGCAGTAAGTCTTGCCTGAGGGTGTGAACCCAACCACCTCGCATAATGGAATCCCATATCTGCAAGTGTAAATATGTTACATGTAAAATACTTTATAATTGACTATATGTGCAATAATGTAATCGTGATTAAGTAACTTACGCATTTGTTTTGTACGTGCTGTCCAATACGATGACGTAATGGAACCTTCAGGATGCGCCAGGAAGAGGTCGCTCAAGACGTTGTCGTCTGAAGTCGTAGTAGTACCCTCTTTCCCGCAGATGGTGCAAGGTATCTTGGGTCATCGTCCGACTACCATCATGTTGAGCGTGTTGGTAAGGGTCTTCCTTGACGTGACGCTGGTCTCATCCAACTGCCTCAATCCGTACCCAATGGATTTTGGAGGAGTGCCAATTTCTTTCATCCACCTGGCCATCTTCTTTTCCCCCTCTATCATCTGTCCGGCGATGGCGTGACCCTTCAAGCTCGTGGAAAGCCCGTGGTTATGAACACCGTGGGTTACCGTCATAACCCAGTGACCCGGCGGAGCTTCGTGCTCGTGTAGAGAGAATGGACAACCGTTTATCTTCGATTGCGTGCTTCGGAGCTTCCTCTTGCGTGGTCGGTACTCCCCATACTGCTCGCAAGCAAGGAGAACCCCGCCTGGACGGTTCGACGCCCCTATCCAAGACCGCTTGATTACTAAAATCATTCAGTGTCTCCGACCCAAGTCCTTGAAATGCGTAACCATTTCGTCACGGTCATTCCAAACCCTTGGGTCCGAGAACTCAGAGGTGAAGTCTCGAAATTGTAATAACATTGGTGGAAATATGAACAAAACGGAAGGCATACGAAATATATTCACTATACGAAACGTATCCGTACCTGACAAACATGGAAACGACGATTGCTTTGCGACTCGGCCATATCGATTCTAACGGGGAAGGAATATGTCGAACGAAGTCGGACTTTGTTTTGGAGTGCGGAATCAAGCTATCCCCCTTCACTTTAAATAGGCAGTTTTGCGTTAAAGGTACGCGGAGATGCACGTGGTCAACGACGTGCATGCACGTTTTTGACCACGTGCATTCCCTAACCTTATCCTTAACCCTAACAACCCTAACCCTAAACCCTAAACCCTAAACCCTAACGTTTTCGTTCTTTACTTTACGTTTTCATTTTCGTTCTTTCCATGTCTTCGTTCTTGACGTTTTCGTTTTCGTTCTTGACCTTTACGTTTAATATGACTCAGAAGAAACGAGAGGAGTCTACTCGAGATAGAAATATAGAGATAGATACAAAATCCGTAGTACAACCTGATCCAGGTGGATGGCGTAACATAAAAGTATAATATAAAGATAGATACAAAATCTGTAACATAAAAGTATAATATAAAGATAGATACTGCAAAAGTATAAATGTACATCACTGTCGAGGTGGATGGCGGTACAGCCTGATCCAAAATCTCTGTCACATCGTCTAACATTTGATCAATGCGAGGGTCGGTAGCCAAGGCCCTCCAATAGCCCTCTATTTCATGCAAGCGGGTCGCTACCGCCGGAGGGATAATTGGGGGATGAGGCAGGTCCACCTATGGATCCAAGCCTATCGGGTGGACGGGCGCCGGAGGGTCCGGATGGGGTGGCGTGGTGGGCAGCACGTACGGTCGGCTCTGCAACGCGTACCAAGCCAGGTAATTTGCAGTGACACCGGCCTGGCAATCCTCGCTGGGGCGTCTGTGCTTGGCCAGCCTGTAGAAGCGACCCTCGTCATGCAAGTCCTGCCACTTGTCGTGGCCGCGGCCAAACACTGCGACGTACTTCGTCTTCAAACTGGCGTCGCGGGTGATCTGAGCTGGCTCGATGACGAGCAGCGGGATCCCTTGGACTCGTCCAAACTGCTGGAGGCACCTATCGGGCATATATGGTTCCTCCTCCCCGCAGAATGTGATGGTGCCCCGATAGGTGGACTGACGGTACTGGCCGTCGAAGTCCAGCTCACGCCCAAAAGGCATCCACTCCACCTATAAGTAAAAACATCAGGCTTCATTCACAGTTCAGAAATATATGTCATATAGTTAGATTCTCGAATACATACATCGGCGACGGTAAGACGGTCCACCTCGTCCCGCATCTTTTGCACCTTCTTCAGCTTCGCCTCGTCCTTTATGCGCTGTGGCGCCTTCAGACCGATGAACTTCGTGTAGAAGCGAGGGTCCTCCTTCCTAGCCGGATCGCTGGAGAAATCACCTCGGAAGCGAGGGAAGTACGCCCATATCCAAGCCTTGACACAAAACAGAATGTCAGCATATAATATAAATATTTGTAAACTATAACTCTAATTCAGTGGTCTCGTACCTGTAGAATTGGCATGCAGCTATCTATGCCCTTCGCACCTGCTCGGGTAGCCTCGCCTAGGCCTCTGTACAGACATGCGAGGGCACCTGCAACCCATGCAAGGGTGGCCGTACGTGGGATGTCCCAAATAAGGCCAAAAATCCTCCATGGGATCCGGCTCTGCGACTTGTCCACAAACAGAGTCGCGGCAGCAGCGATGGTCGGGTACCCTATGTAGAGAAACCGACGCTGTGCAGGGTCATCCGGGGGCTGCCCCCCTCCCGTATGCGTGTGCAGCCATATCTGCTCAGGATCAGCCGCGGCCTTTGGGTCATCAGCGGGGGCGGGGTCGATGAGCGGCCCGTGTCTCGCGATCCACAGGTCAGTCAACCAAGTGACTGGAGGGCCGCCAGCATGTCTGTAAGATCTCAGGGCCTGTGGAGTGAGCTGGTAGTACTGTGCGGCGGTGGGGATCAACGCGCCCGCGACCAGATGGGACATACACGGCAGACCCTCCATCCGAAGTCCCATGAGGCAGGCAACGTCGTGCAGGGTGATGGTCATCTCGCCCCATGGAAGGTGAAAGGAGCTGGTCTCCGGGTGCCAATGCTCCAGGAAGGTTGTGCAATTGAACTCGTCCACACACTCCCAGTGGAGGGACCTCAGCTGCGGGATGCCCGATGGGATAAGATCCAGCACCCAGGTCCCCGGGCCCTAACAAATGTAGCGGCCGAAAGGCAGCAGGTGAGTCGCCCGGTGGTGGAACTTCAATAGCGGCAGCTACACAATAGGCTCTCTCCACACCTGGTACGCTCGGTGATGCTTGTAAGACACAAGCAGCTCTCCCGGCGGTAGGAAAGGGTCGACCTGCACAGCCGGTGCGGCAGCCTGCGCAGGGATGGGCGCGGGCTCCTCCTGCCCCCCTCCTATGGGTCCCCTGACCCTCAGCCTGACCCTCCTGGCCCCCTCATGTGGCCCCCCTGCCCCTCATCCCGCCTCCATGCCCGTCGTCAGCCTCCTCAACGACGTCAGGGATCACGTCATCCGCAGATGCCAATGAGATCGCCGTTGGTGTGGGGGAGGTCGAAGCCTCGGCGTCGTGGGTGCCGGATGTAGAAGCCTCTGGAACGGCTGAATTAGATGCCTCGGGGATGGTGGGTGGTACACGAGCAGGCGGTCTACCCATGTCGGCCCGTCAACCCACGACTACGTCAGTAATGCAGCTGCTCAGCACATCAGGGGTCTCCAAAGAAGGCTGCAGCCCCATCGTCACATCGTCAGAAGGATCCCAGGATGGCAGACCCTTCCAGAAGCTGTCGTGCTCGTCGGCCGGGGGGGGGGGGGGGGGGGGGGGTCCCCATCGACTGCTGGTAGCCCTCTGCAGACGCAAGCAGATCATCGACTGTGGCTGTCGGATCGTCGGGTACCGTATCCTCCGGTATCTGGCTGACCGATGCCCGGTCGCCGAACCTCACAGGCCGGAGGGTACCATCTCCTCTCAAGAGCCTCCCTGCCTGTTATTATGAAATGTTGAGAACCTCTTACTTTTAATGTTTTTTATTTCATCCAGTTGGCTATTTTAATGCATGTTAATATCTTTTAATATCTTTTAATGTATTTTAATATCTTTTAATGTATTTTAATATCTGTTAATGTCTTTTAATATATTTTAATATTTTTATTTTCTTTCAATTTTAATTTATTTCTATGTATTTTAATATATTAAAATGTTTTTATTTTCTTTCAATTTTAATTTATTTCTATGTATTTTAATATATTTTAATATATTTTAATGTTTTTATTGTCTTTCAATTTTAATTTATTTCTATGTATTTTAATATATTTTAATGTTTTTATTTTAATTTATTTTAATGTCTTTTGATGTATTTTAATATGTTTTAATGTCTTGTAATATATATTAATCGCTTTTAATGTTTTTCCATGAAAACTATATACTATCAAAATATACAAACTATATACTATCTATTATATTCTATCAAATTAAAACTATATTATTTTCTATCAAACTATATACTAAAAACATATTATAATCTATCAAATTATATTATAAAACTATATTATAATCTATCAAATTATATTATAAAACTATATTATAAAACTATAAAAATAAATCAAACAAAATAAATAAATCAAAGAACATACCGGAGGGGTCGGGACCGGCGACACCTCCAAAGTCCGCCGCTTCCACGACGGTAATAGGGGATCCTCCACCTCCGCCACTCCGCTGCCACCACCACCACCACCACCACCGGACGCCTCCCCCGCTGCTGCTCCACCACCACCACCCTCCTCAGCCACCACCTCCGCCACCACCTCAGCCTCCATGGCCGCCTCCGGCGCCACCACCTCCGCCTCCACCTTAGCCTCCATGGCCGCCTCCGGCGCCACCACCTCCGCCTCCATGGGCGCCACCACCTCCGCCTCCATCATCGACGCCTCCGCCTCCACCTCTCTCTCCGACTCCATCTCTCTCTCTCTCTCTCTCTCTCTCTCTCTCTCTCTCTCTCTCTCTCTCTCTCTCTCTCTCTCACTCCGGCACTTTGGATTCAGATGGAAATGGATGGAAGACGAAGAAGCATGTCCGCTTCGTCTTTAGTAGATGGGCTTGCACGTCCTTAAGGACGTGCAGCACGTGCACTTTTGCACGTCCTTAAGGACGTGCAAGCACGTTTTAAAAAAAAAACGTGCTTCTACGTCCGGACTCGGGTGGTTGTAAACCCACCTGCACGTCCTTAAGGACGTGTGGATTTGCGGTGTATATAGCCGAAACGCTTTTTTATACAACAACTACAACAACCAGATTGTTCTTTTTTCCGTCATTTTTTGTTTTTTTTTTGTCACAAATATGGAAAAAATTTACAGCAGCCCAACCCCCTTTTTTAACAATTTTTTTTAGTTTCTTAGATAATTAAAATTATTTTTTATTTCTGTTATTATTTTGTATCTCTCTACCTTAGGAATCACTATAAGTTGTGATTTAGAAAGATAAAATGCCTCCTATAAAATTCAAAGTGGTCATGTCGAACGAAACGACCCTGATTAGTTTAAAAAAAGGTCTCAATATGTGAGTTGCAGAGGGTGTCAAAATATAACGGAACGATCCTGCCCCTTGTGCAGGTGAACGATATCACTTCAGCCAGCCTGCCCAAAACTTGTGAATAGTATATACAAATAATGAACAATCACAAGATCCAATTTCTACATGAGAATACTCCAAAGAAATTAACGTTTCGGCTATATACACCGCAAATCCCCACGTCCCTAAGGACGTGCAAAACTGCACGTGGTTAAGCACGTGCTGCACGTCCTTAAGGACGTGCAAGCCCATCTTCTAAATGGCGAAGAGGACGTGCATCTTCGTCTTCATTCCGTCTTCGTCAGAGAAATCGAGAGCGAGGGAGTTGCCAGAGAGGGAAATCGAGAGAGAGAGAGGTCGCCGGAGAGAGAAAGAGAAAGAGATCGAGACAGAGAGATGGAGCCGGAGAGAGAGGAGGTGGTGGAACCGACGGCGGCGCTGGTGGCTGAGGAGGTTGGTGGTGGGGGTGGAGCCATGGGGGAGGGGGTGGCGGTAGAGCAGGTGGCCGGGAGTGGTGGTGGGGCGGCGCCCATGGAGGTTGAGGAGGGTGGTGACGGTGGTGGCGGTGGTGGTGATGGTGGCGTAGTGGCGGAGGCGGAACCGCCCCGGAAGCGGCGTACCATTGAGGTTTCGCCGGTCCCGACCCCACCGGTATGTTTTTTGATTTATTCGTTTTGTTTGATTTATTTTTATAGTTTTATATTATAGTTTAGATTTTAATATATAATATAATTTGATAGATTATAATTAGTTTATTATATAGTTTGATAGATAATATATAATTTGATAGATTATATAGTTTTAGTATATAGTTTGAAAGATAGTATATAGTATAGTTTATATATTTTGATAGTTTTAATGGAAAAACAAAAAAAAAACGATTAATATATATTACAAGATATTAAAACTTATTACAATATATTAAAAGACATTAAAATAAAGGAAAATAAAAATATTAAAATTTAATAAAATATAATAAAATACATAGAAATAAATTTAAATTTAAAGAAAATAAAAACATTAAAATATAATAAATTATAATAAAAAAAATAAAAATAAATTTAAATTTAAAGAAAATAAAAACATTAAAATATAATAACTTATAATAAAATACATAAAAATAAATTGAAATTGAAAGAAAATAAAAACATTAAAATATAATAAATTATAATAAAATACATAGAAATAAATTTAAATTGAAAGAAAATAAAAACATTAAAATATAATAAACTACATAGAAATAAATTTAAATTGAAAGAAAATAAAATCATTAAAATATATTAAATTATATTAAATTATAATATAATAAATTATAATAAAATACATTTCATAATAACAGGTAGGGAGGCTCATGAGGGGGGACGGTACCCTCCGGCATGTTCCGTTCGCCGACCGGGTAGCGGTCAGCCAGATTCCAGAGAGGACGGTACCCGACAGTTCGACAGCCATAGTCGACGATCTGCTCGCGTCTGTAGAGCGGTACCAGCAGTCGATGGGGACCCCCCCGGCCGACGAGCACGACACCTTCTGGTCGGGTATGCCACCTTGGGATCCTTCTGGCGATGTGATGATGGGGTTGCAGCCTTCTTTAGAGCCCCCTGAGGTTTTGAGTAGCTGCATCACCGACGTAGTCGCTGGGCGACGGGCCGACATGGGTAGACCTCCTACTCGTGTTCCACCCACCATCCCGGAGGCATCTTCTTCAGCCGTTCCGGAGACTTCTGCTTCAGCCGTGCCGCCGGAGGCTTCTACTTCAGTCGTGCCAGAGGCTTCTACATCTGGCACACACGAGTCCGAGCCTTCAACCTCCACCATACTAGCGGCGATCTCCTTGGGCTCTGCAGATGATGTGATCCCTGACGTCGTTGAGGAGGCTGAAGACGGTCAGGAGGGGCAGGCTCAGCGCCAGGGGGGCCCACAGGTAGAGCCCGAGCCCATCCCTGCGCAGGCTGCCGCACCGGTTGTGCAGGTCGACCCTTTGTTGCCGCCGGGAGAGCTACTTGTGTTCATAACCACGGGCCCACAGGAAGCTCCGGAGCACACAGTCGAAGATAAGTGGTTGTCCATTCTCTCTACACGGACACGAAGCTCCGCCGGGTCAGTGGCGCATGACGGTAACCCATGGTGTTCATAACCACAGGCTTTCCACGAGCTTGAAGGGTCACGCCATCGCCGGACAGATGACAGAGGGGGAAAAGAAGATGGCGAGGTGGATGAAGGAAGTTGGCACTCCTGCATAATCCATTGGGTACGGATTGAGGCAGTTGGATGAGACCAGCGTCACGTCAAGGAAGAGCCTTACCAACACGCTCGCCATGATGGTTGCCGAAGAAAGAGGTAGTCGGACGATGACCCAGGATACCTTGCACCATCTGCGGGAAAGAAGGTACTACTACGACTGCAGACGACATTCAGATGACGACAACGTCTTGAGCGACCTCTTCCTGGCGCATCCCGACGGGATACGCCTTCTCCGAAGGTTCCATTACGTCATCATAATGGACAACACATACAAAACAAATGCGTAAGTTACTTAATTACGATTACATTATTGCACATATAGCCAATTATAAAGTATTTTATATGTAACATATTTACGCTTGCAGATATGGGATTCCTTTGTGCGAGGTGGTCGGGTTCACACCCTCAGGCAATACTTACTGCATCGCCTATGTCTTCATGTCGCAAGAGAACGAAGACACATACGCCTGGGTGTTGCGACAACTTCAGATCTTGCTTGGGACGGTTTAACCTCAAGCTATCATGACTGATCGAGAGCTAGGTCTCTTGGCGGCGCTGAATGTTGTCTTCCCCGACGTCCAGCATCTCCTTTGTTGGTTACATGTGACGAGAAGATGCGAGGAAGCAGCTCTGAAGATCACGAAGAATTTAAACCACGCTGACATCTTTAAGGGCAACTGTTGGGGGCTGTTCGAATCGAGGTCGGAGGAATCATTCAACCGACGTCGTCGGGCGCTACGAGCTGCATGGCACCCATTCCCAGGTGTGGTGGCGTATTTGGAGTCGGTTTGGCTTCCATACAGCAGGAACATAGTACGGTGCTACGTAGATAATGTCTTCCATCTCGGCACCCGTACGACAAACAGGTACAACCTTACTTCATATCTCCCATTACAATATGATATAATATCGAATATTTAGTGGTATGCACTTCAATGTGTACAGAATTGAGGGTCAACACAAGGTTCTGAAGGAGGCACTTCACTCATCGACTGGTGACTTCCGCATCGTGATCGATGCAATCCATAGAGTCAACGATTGTCAACTGCATGAGCTGCAAACTGCTTTGGATATCGACCGCTTCAAATGGCCAACAGCGGCGTATAAAGTCAACCTTTTCGATGAGGTAAAGACTTTAATCTCCAAAAAGTGCTTCGATTATCTGTACAAGATGTGGCAGGACGTCGTGAACCAAAAGGTTCCTCCGGTATGCACGGACCGACATTGGAGGGTTTGTTACGGGATCCCTTGTGTCCATGAGATTCAGGCATACGTCAACTCCGGTACTCCGATACCCGTCGAGGACATCCACCCGTTCTGGATGGATTTGACATGGACTGACCTCGACGACACCCCACTTCCGTATGAGCTGTCATCTTCATACACGGCTTCCAACGATGTATGCGAGGATGAGCTACACCCACCCTCATCAGCAAGCGTCCGAAGGAAGGGGAGGCCTCGGGGGTCGAGGAATGCCTGCAGAACCAACCCGTTGCCATACGAGGAGGTAAGGGAAAGGTTTGAGAGAGAAGAAGCGCGTGCTGCTCGAAATGCTGCTCGGCCTCGTCCACAAGCGACCTCAGCTCGACGTGGACGTGATGATGTGTTCGGAGGGTTCAACTGGGGTCGAAACAACATTGATCCCTTCATGGTCGGTCATATTCAGACGGTGAGGGACACTGTCGGAGATGGTCATTGTGGCTACCGTGCTTTGGCGGTGTTAAGCAAAAATTGTTAAAGGAACAGTCTCGCATGACACATTTCAATTTGAATTATTTTTATAAAGTTCGACCCTTATCTGTACTTCTTCACAATTTTAAATTATGCGGATACTTTAAGAGGACAAGGATTTGGATTTTTTTGGTGGTTTGGACTGCACCCGTTGATGAGGGTTGCCTACGAACCTTCATGGGAAGGATCAAGTCCAACGTAATTCGAAGATATAGGATTTATGTATTTGGGGTTGGTTTGGGTAGACTTTGTGTCTAGTTTGGCATATGGTAAGGTGTTTGGATTTGATTTGGTTTAGACTTGGTGTCTGATTTGAGTTTGGGTATATGCTTGGGTATATGTGTTTGGGTTTCAACTCGATAGAGTATCGGGTTTGATTTGTTTTCTTTGAGGTTTGTGATTGAACCCGGATATGGGTTTCCTACGTATCCGTGATGACGGAATCAAATCACTCGTAGTTCCAAGGGTATGAATTCGCTTTGGAACTTGTGGCTGGACTCGACAATTGTATTACTTGAGGTCGAGTTTCCTACGTAGCTCGTTTGAGAGCATCAAGCCTTCGTAGTTCGGTACGTCTTGGGTTTGAACATGATTTTGTGATTGGAGCCGATGAGAAATAACGTCATTTGTAGTTCTCACGAGCAACTTCATTTGATCTTGGACTTGTGACTGGATCCGACGAGAAATGTCGCCCTTTGTATCAAGTCGTTGTAGTTCCCACGAACAACTTCATTTGATTTTTTGGGGGGCATGTGATTGAATCCGATAGACATGTGCTTTTACCGGATTTCCTACGTAGCTCGTAAAGAGCATCAAATCTTAACATAGTTCTACACGAACAACTTGAATTTGGTTTTGGCGATTAAACTCGATGAGCTTTGACTTTGTATCGAGTGTCCTACGTACCCTTTTGAAGGGATCAAATCACTCGTAGTTCATCCGAATAACTTCATTTGATTTTGGTTTTGGCGATTGAACTCGATGAGCTTTGACTTTGTATCGAGTGTCCTACGTACCCTCTTGAAGGGATCAAATCACCCGTAGTTCATCCTTGACATTTGGAGGTGCTTTTCTTTATAAACGATCAAAAATGGTTTTGATATCCTTCAACTTGCAAGGCTTAGCGTGATGGATGACTCGGCCATGTTTCATGGCTTAGTGCAGTCCTCATTGAGACCAATGTCAACAGACACTTGTCCACCTTCTTCAACATCGTTTGAACTCAACGTATAGTATATATAGTTGATGGATTTGATTTTTTTCGATCATTTCGGCTCATCGCGATCATTCCATGACCAGGGCTAAGGATGTCGATCACCTCTACTGTATCCCCCCATCGTCTCCGAGGCTTCCCGGCAAGGATCATCGCAGCAGCTCCTTGGAAAGAAGCCCAAAGCAAAGCTGGAAGATATGCAGGAAAATATGGTCAACAGTCGAGTTTTGCCCTTCGCCACTGTTGTTACAAATCTCTGTTTTTGTTGATTTCATACTTGGGCGTGCTCTTTGCATTGCCCTCTATTGATCCACCTTTTTTCCCCTTAGATATGCCATGAACTGCCCATAGTAGAGCCTTAAAATGGGCTGCTAGGCAGCATTTTCGCAGAAACTGCGTGAACGTGTCAACTTCACAGCATCTCCACGGCTTCTACAGAGATCCGTTTTTGTTAATTTGTGTTCGGACGCGTTCTTTGCAGTGCCTTCTATCGATTTCCATTCTCTGTATGCTTGGAAACAGAGGGCGTTGTCAACAATAGTGTCGCCAACTTGACTGTTATATATATTTATTCGCTTATATAACATATATATGTTTTGCGTGGCTCCATCTGCATGGTGTTCGAGACTGACTCGATCAATCGTCGGGGGAATTTGTGGACCTTAGGATGTAGTTTGCATGGCATAATATTAGAAAATTGGGTCGGAAGCACGCAAGGATTATCATCGGGCGTTCGAGGAGCGTGCAGAAAAACCATGTTGTGCAGGAACCATTCAAATGTGGTCGAGGGGACAACTTCTGGCATCGGCTGCGGTCACTACAGAGCTCCGTTTCTGCCGCCGTTTCTTCCGACACACTCCTTGCATAGCCTTCTTTTGGGCCCAACATTTTACTGTCTTTGATACCTCTTGAGCTGTTAGTACCACGGCCTGAAACTTTGCTGCTTGAGCATCTTTTCTACTCCGTAGATGTATATGATTTTGAGACTGTTTTTGTTGCTCATTTTGTTAGGCATTCGGGGCTGCTTTGACCACTTTTTAGGAGAAGTTGTTGACCTTTGGTGGTAGGTGGCATGGCATAGGCTTGAGAATTTGGGTCGCAAGCATGCCGGGACCACCGGTGACCGATCGAGAGTCGCGGAAAGATGCCTTGATGGTCATGTATCATGTCTCTCCTTGAGCTGCATTTGATGATCGTTTTGGCGTCATATTGGTGACCTTTGAGGCTGTGGGAGAGTGGAAGATGCCTTGTGCAGCTGTTGGGGATCACCAAGGAGGCTCCGTTGTGAGTCGCCGGCTTCCGAGGGTAAGCTTTTGGCGATGTTGATAGGCCCCTTGTGTGGTGTCGTATTGCTTGGCGGTGGAAGTTCCTATTGCTTTGTTGCGTGGCTTTGCTCAAGTCATTTGTAAGGTCAAGTCGCCCCAAACATTGGCCTTCATTTGAGGCGTTGATGATGCAGGCTATTGAGAGCCATCAAGATTTGACCATTGACATCCGCGAGCCATCAAGAACCATCGATGTCGCTCCGATGAGGGTCATCGGCTTTTGAGAGCACGCCTTTGGCAACATTGGGTGAGCTTCACGTTTGTTGCTTTCAACATTGGCGCCAGTTCACACTCGGTGGTCCTTAATTTGCAGCGTCGGACGATTAAGCACCTAGGCAATAGGTCTTTTGCCTCCATCTTCATAGAAGCGGCGATATGTGGGCTACTTCGATTGATGGCAAGGGCTGGGAATAGCCGACGGAGGGGACAACATGAAGCTTGTCATAGGGAGCCCTTGTTCAGAGATGAAATTGAATGTTTGGAGCCCTCTACGGATCTTCGATGTAGAAGGCGAAACATTACGTTTCAAGCCAAGCTACGGATCTTCGATGTAGGATGCGAAATGGTGTGCTCATAGTCCACAGGTCTTCGATGTAGGAGGCGAAACGGAATGTTTCGAGCCATCCTACGAGTCTTCGAAGTAAGATGGAATATTTTGCTCACCTACGTCTAAACCCCTCCTTGGCCACACCTGCAATAGGAACACCATTTTTAAGGAAGGGATTATACCTTTGTTTTATCCTTTTGCAAGCTGCTGTCGATCCTTTCTGCAGGCTTTGCGAGACCACCCTTCCTTTTATCCCTGTCTTTCTTTTTATCTTCCTTGTGTGTTTTTTTCCTTTGCTCCATTGGCCTCCTAATATACACTAAGTGCTCGTTTGGATTGGTTTAAAAAACCCAGGAAGTGGAATATCCCAGAAAGTTGGATAGAATATCTGCGTTTGGTTAAAAAATTTGTTCTCCAAAAACCCAAGAATTACTTCCTGTGAAACACAGGAATTGAAATTACCAAGGGGGTACATGGTAAGACAACTTCCACCCTTTTCTTACTAATAAAAATCCCATATTTATCTCAATATATCAAATCCACCATTTTTTCATTTTTCAACCAAACATGTTTCATAAAATCCCAGAAAGTGTAATTCATGGGAAGTAGACTTCCCATGAATTAAATTCCCGGGAAGTATACTTCCTAAGTTTATCCAAACGAGCACTAAGTGGGATCTATATATATACCCACAACACCGGTTACAAACTGCAACGCGCTTACTGTGTCCATTGATTCGTATATATTAAATTAGCCGTTTCATGACTAATTGGAGGTCTTTTAATGCTCCAAACATAACGTCTTTTGAATTAATCGGGACTAGGTTGTTAGCTTATGGGATTTAACATATACCGATGACTGGTGTGCCCAAAAAATAAATCAACCGCTGAACATATTCACCTCTTGGTACACGGTGGGGATCGTCTGGTCCGGACTATTTAGTCCCTTTACTGGTCCCTTTTTTTTTTTTAGTCCACCTGTACACTAGTGGGACTTTTATTGTTTTTTTTTTTAATTTTAAGGAGTATATGTTTCATTAATACTCCTCTAGTTTTAGCCTTTCGATACTCTCCTTCCTCTATTCACTCTCTCTCTCTCTCTATATTCTCCACACCTACTGAGAATTTCCCAAAGCTCCATCTTTGATATCTCCAAAAGGTTAATTTCTCCTTCTATGAGTTCCAAATTATCCCCTTCTCTCCCTCTTCCCCCTCACCCCCACCCCCAAATCTACTAACAAAACCATCAATGATTATGATTTCACACTAAAATTCTCATATCCCCTTCTCTCTCTCTCTCTCTCTTTTCCCCCCGTATCAATGATCTTTAGAGAGTTTCAATTTGGGAAAATTGACAAAATTACAATATATTACCTATATAATTTAATTATGGTCACTCATAATATGTATAATATATAGTAATACCACACATTAGTACCGAGAGTTGCGATTTTTTATATCAAATAATTTTATTTCATGAGCACTAAATTTCACCCGTCAACAGGCGGCTTTGACATCACCGATCGGCGAGACTGCTTTCTCGGAACTCAAAACGTTACTATGCAATCACTTGGAGGATCACGTCGTTCTGTGCGCCGGTTGTTATACGGGAGAGTACCCATTCCAGCAGTTCGTCGACTACCAGAGATGGGCCGAAGCCACACATGGTGATAGGAGACGGTGGATAGATCGAGCTACCCATCATGAGTTTAGTATTTGCGACGGTATATCAGATTCCTCTCGTCGACCTAGATTGGCATCATCCGTTCACATGTCTCCCCATGATCTCGTCGACATCTACTAACAACCCTCCCCAATCAGCAACTCTTGGTGTAGCCTGCATCGGAAACCAAGACCATTTTGCCGCGGTACGACTTCAAAGGTCTTTTTTATTACCTATTCATGCTTTTCATACATATGTCAATACTCTAACTCTAAATTTTTGTTCTCATAGATCTGGTTGCGTCCTAACGCTCCTCTTCCGCCACCTCCACTAGAATGGGTCGAACATCATCATCCGAGCGTCGAAGGATGGGATGCTCCGTTTCAAGCTCAGATTGAGAGATTTAGAGCCTTGCGTGCCGAGTCCGGCCGTCCTTTACTATTTTCCTAGATTGTATTCCACAACTTTATTAAAATTATGAATGTAAACCTTTTTTTCCGTTCCTTGTAACGTTATTCGCATATTATCCGAATGAAAACCTTAACAATTCTTGTGTTCTGTTTAATTTGACCCTAAATCCATCAAATCCACTAGTTAAACACAAATTTATCAATTAACATTACAAAACCGTCGGAAAACCTAAACCCTAACCCTAAACCCTAAACCCTGCAAAACCCTAACTAGGGTTTGCACGTCCTTAACAATGTGCAAGCATTGCACGTCCTTAAGGACGTGCTTGCATATTGTTAAGGACGTGCAAGACGTTTTTAGCGGACGTGCACCGTCCCAGACTTGCACGTCCTTAAGGACATGCAAATCCTTAATCCGGATTTACGGTGTATATAGTGACACCCGAAATTAATATCCTCAACGAAAATAATATAATATGATATACCCATCTCTAATTATTGAGATGTACTGTATCACATACCGAGTATTAATTACTCACTAAATATAAGCAATCAAATTGAATAACATTGATGGGGCTCAACACATGTGCACTGTGTAGTGTGCACTGTGCACGACCCCCGTCACAGGGTGGAGGTCATCTAATTATTCGCAATTGTGATCGATTATATTGCCCGTATCGCTTGATTGGATGTGTCGAATTATTTTATTATTTATCTAAATAAATATGATAGTTTTGTAATTATTTTCAACAAATAAGAGACAACGGACTATAAAAAGAAATACAATTATGAAATTAGGGGTGTGCATCGGTCGAAAACCGAAAGCCGAACCGAACCGAACCGAAAATCCCAAATTCTCAAACCGAAAGCCGAACCGAATGCATTAGGTTCGGTTCGGTTATTTTCCGGTTCGGTTTTAACATAATTAAACCGAATTTTCATTTAAAAAAATTTAAGTATACAAATATATATAAAATATAGTATATATACACATTCCAAAATATGTGTATATATTCCAAAATATGTGTACATATTCCAAAATACTTTAAAGTATACAAAATTTAAAATTTTAACAAATATAGTATATATACATATACAATATATTATACATACACATGCAAATCTAGTCTATATATGTGTGTTTAAATATAATGTATGTATACACATTGTGTAGCCACATTATGCAAATACAGTAAGTATGTGCGTATATATAAAATATTCAAAAACCTATATATATAATATATTTATGTAGTGTATAAAAAAATTCGGTTTAACACAAACCGAACCGAAACCGAAAAATAAAAATTCTCGAACCGAAATCCGAACCGAAAAACTTCGGTTCGATTCGGTTCGGTTTGGTTTGTGTTGGTTCGGCCCAAAAATTCGGTTTGGACCGAATCAGATCCTCACTGCCCATCACACACATTAATTGGCATCTCTTTTAAACATTGAGACACTAAATATATGCTGCATAATTTAGGGGATGTGTGATACGGAGTATGTTATTCTATGTTTTTCGTTTGTTATGGATCATAACACTATGCCATGGCGCAATTCAGGCAACGGGCATAAGTCGTTGCCTGAATGGCCATCACGTTGCCTGAACATTCAGGCAACGAACATGTCGTTGCCTGAATGGTGGTTACTACAAGCTCGTTCCCCCAATACTCAGGCAACGAACAATCGTTTGTTCGTTGCCTGAGACGGTTCAGGCAACGATTCAAACATTCGTTGCCTGAATATGGTCAACGGGCTGGGAACCGAACTGATCCATTCAGGTGACGAGAGAAGTTCGTCGCCTGAATAATAGGGACATTGTCAGAAAAATTCAAATATTCGAGTGACGAAAATGTTCGTTGCCTGAACTATAAGGACATTTGTATGAGTGTTGTTCTAGCAACCATATTTATCAACGTTCGTTGCCTGATTCTTAAGGCGCAACATTTTAAGTTCGTTGCCTGAATGCCACCTTGGTAATAAACAATGCCATTTAGAAGCTCTTGTTGCTCCCTGTTGTCAAGCACCCATTCACATTTCACCCAAATAACACAAATTCACAAAGCCAAAAGTTCACACTTCACCATTCCACAAAGCATGCATAATACCGAAGTTCTTACACAATTCACAAACCCAACAGTTCAAATAGAAGTCTAGCAACCCTAGAAACTTGACAAATCTAGTAGTTCACAATTAACAAAAAGCATTTCACGATTCACAACCCTGTTTGTTCATACGCAAACCTGACAGATCTAGCAACCATAGAAACCTTGTTCATGGATTGTTTGGAGAATCATTCACCTGGTGGCTGACTTGTTCGCCCGAAGGGATGCCTTGTTTGCCTGCGAGTAAGTGATGCACAAGGGCCTCCAATGCATCAACGCGCGACAAAGCTACCCTTGCATTCTCCGTAGCCTTTGCAGCCGTCTCCTCAGCCTTTGCATACTTCTCCTCCATCTGTCTCCTCTCTTCTGCCATAGAAGCAGCCCATGGGCCTCCCCTCTTCTTTGGGGGTCGCTTGTAATTCCCTCCCATACCTAGAGCAGTAGTAAAAGAAAGAGTTAACAACAATTTCTAAATAAATGATCATACAAACTTCATTAGGAAGTCTCAATTTCAAAACGAGTTAAAGTTGATTAGCATATCAAGTAGCATTAATATCAATATATACCATGTTAATAAGTAATAACATTTCTAACAAAGAGCTCGATCCAAATAATAAAAGATTGAATATTAATCAAAAGTAAATTATTCAATCCTAAAGTTCTCAAAAAAAAAAATTATTCAATCCTAAAAACATCGATAACCATCTCAAGAAAAGGCAACTTTAGCTGAAGAAGATAAGAGGAAAGTGAAATACACTCTTTCTAGCTCAAGAAGAGGAAAGTGCTTAATTTCAGAACAGGTGCATATAACATCGATTACCATCTCAATTTCACTTTCAGAAAATTACCATCTGATTTTTAGAACAAGTGCATATAACATTGATTACAATCTTATTTTCAATTTCATAAAACTACAATCTCAATTTCATAATAAGCAGCTTTAGATGAAGAAGAGAAGAGGAAAGTTTAATACAGTACATTCTTTCCAAAACAAGTGCATTAAAAATCACCCTTAATTCCAGAACAAGTGCATATAACATCGATTACCATCTCAATTACAATTTCAAAAAATTACCATCTCAATGTCAAAACAGACAGCTTTAGATGAAGAAGAGAAGAGGAAAGTTAAATACTCTTTCCAAAACAAATGCATATAAAAAATCACACTTAATTTCAGAACAGGAATTTGACGTTGTTCATACCTCTGACTTCTGTCCCTCGCCGCTCTCCAATGCACGAGGCAAGAATATCGCATTCTTCTTCTATGGACAAAGGGGGTGGCGCTGCTTCGCTAAAAGTGCCAGCTTCTGTGGACAGTGGTGGCGTGGATTGGTTGATCTCCTCAAGTGATCGCTTAAGTATTCCCTGTCATAAGAAATGGTTAATAAAAGGAGAGAGAAGAATGGAGAACTTATCAGAACTTAGAAAATAAAATCACATAACTTAGATAATAAAATTAGAACTTAGATATTACAAGAGAAGAGAAACAATGACTTTAAATGAAACTTTCAAACATAGAAACAAAATCAGAACTTAGATACAAACATAGAAACAATAACTTTCAAACATACAAACATAGAAACAATGAATTTAAAACATACAAACATAGAAATAGAACTTAGATGAACCATTAGATAATAAAATCAGAAACAATGACTTTAAAATGAAACTTTCAAACATAGAAACAAAATCAGAACTTAGATACAAACATAGAAACAATGACTTTCAAACATACATAGAAACAATGACTTTAAAACATACAAACATAGGAACATAACTTAGATGAACCATTAGATAATAAAATCAGAACTTAGATGAATGATAATGCATATATTAGATAGGCATTATAGGCATTTTTAGCTTAGATAGGTTGCATTTCTTTCGTTCTTTGTTACTAAATTGCATCTTATGATTATTCTAGAAGAGTTCGGATTCTGCGCAAATTTGTGGTTATCTTGCAGATCGAATCGGAACACATGTGGGAGATGCAATACCTTGAAGAGGAGTATAAAAGACATTGGAGAGAAGCAAGGAATAAAAGGAGCAAACCACCTCAAGAAGCTAGTCTCGGAAAGAAGACAAGAAAAAACGCAAACAGTAATGCGGCGGCCGCAGCATGAGGTGCGGCGGCCGCCGCCAGTGTCGAGGAAAACGTAATACTAATGCTGCGGCCGCAACATACATGCGGCGGCCGCCGCATCTGCCGACAGCGTTGAGTGCTTCGTTTTAATTAAAAAACCCTAGATGCTTTTTGTGATTTTTGTTGATGGCCGACTTTGGATGATACAAAAGGCCACTTTTTAGTTATTTTTGAGGCACTTCTATTCTATTCTATTCATTAGACACTTTAGAGAATTTGAGCAATGTCTTCCATGAGGAACTAAACTCATCTATTCTGCCTGCAATTTGAATCTTTATTTGGATTGATTGTGAGTTTCTAATTCTCGTTCTTATTTCTTATATTTGAATGCTTCGACTTCCTTGTGCTTGATTGTCTATTGTTTTATTCTATCTAGCCCGCGCAACTAGTTAGAATCAATTCAATTGCTAAGGTTTTGTAGATTTCTGATTGTGAACCTTAACCTAAGTGGCAAACTTGTTCCTTTAGGGCTGATTGAACTAATTGAATAAGTAGGAAGTTGAATGTGTTGTTAAATCCTTCTTTAGGGACTGCAAATACCTTGGCTAATCTCTGAGCTTAAAGCTATCAATTGGGTTAAATCCTTCTTTAGGGACTGTTCGATTGATAAGGGTTTCTAGGACTGATTGGACTAGTAACTATATTAGGTCGGGACAAGGGCATTCATAGGAAACTTAATAGGACGAGAAGAAGTTACAAGGATCGCTTCAATCCAATAAAGTGGAAAATTGTAGGTAGAATTACTTCTCCAAATTGTCTAAAACCAATTCCTTTACTTTGCTTTATTCACTTCGCTTTGATAAAAGGCGAATCTTTCACACACAAAAACCCCCCAAACTGGTTACTTTGATTGACACTTGAAGCATACTTGAGTTACAAATTTCCCTGTGGATCGACCTCTTGCTTATCGCTATACTTGCTTTAGGTTTGAGTTTTCTTTGGCGGAATCAACGATAGGTTTTACCTCCGTCAAATTTGGCGCCGTTGCCGGGGATTTTTTATTTATTTCTTGTGTGTTTTTAGTGTTAATTTTGGTGTGGATCGTCTTATATGGTCCATACCCATGCTACTAATTCTTCTTTGTTGCCATTAGATTCAGAGATTGAAAGGACCCTTGCCGCTCTAAGGCGAGAAGCTCGTGATCGCTTTCGCGAACTCCCTTTTGATCAAGAAGAACCTACAACAGAGATGGCTAACGACGCGAACCGCACTCTTAAGGAGCTTTCTACTCCTGATCTAACACAGCAACCCTTGGCAATCCAATTCCCTGCGCTTGCAGAAGGAGTTAACTTTGAGCTGAAGTCTGGGGTAGTTCATCTTCTACCCAAATTCCATGGGTTGAGTGGAGAGGACCCCCACAAGCATCTGTCTGAATTCCATAGGGTGGTTGTTGGGATGAAACCAGAGAACGTAACTGAAGAGCAAATCAAGCTGAGAGCTTTTCCTTTCTCTTTGAAGGATGAGGCAAATGAATGGTTTTTCTATCTACCACCTGACTCTATTTCTACTTGGGTTGAAATGAAGAGAGTCTTCCTAGAGATGTACTTCCCTGCAACAAAGCTCAATGCTTTGAAAATGTCAATCAGCAGCATTGAGCAGTACGCGATGGAGTCTATACATGAGTACTTTGAGCGCTTCAAGAAACTCTGCGCCAGCTGCCCATGCCATGGGTACTCTCAAAAGGATCTGGTTCTCTTTCTCTTTAATGGGTTGACTGATATAGAGCGCAAAACAGTGAATTCTGCTTATGGAGGAAACATGCTGAACAAGACACCTGCCGCAGCTTGGGATGTGTTTAAGGAGCTATCTGAGGGCTCCAGGCAGTTCAATAAGAGCCCTCGTGCTAGGGGTGTACTCGCTGTTGATGCTCCTGTGGCTGCACTTCAGACTGATATGGCAGAGGTAAAGGAGATGATGAAATAATTGGTTATTGATAGAACTCCTCAACAACTGAAGGCATGTGGTCTCTGCAGTCAATACACTCATCCTATGGACATGTGCCCGCTTCTACAAGATCCTAATTTTGATTTGAATGCCATTGGGAATTTCACTCAACAAAGGCCTATGCAAGGCAATTATGGAAATCCTGGGTATGTCAACAACAACAATTACAACAGAGGCTATCAGCAAGGCTATGGGAACTACCAAGCTCCTTTCAATTAGCAAGGGGGGCAACAGGGAAGGCCTCAACAATAATATGAACCTCGACAGGGAGGTCAACAGCAATCAAATGAGGATAATGAGGATCCCCTACAGAAACTATCACGATTGGTCATGAGGAATGATAAATAACAATCAAAGCGGATGTCAAATCTAGAGAAGCAGCAATCCGATCAGATGACAAATCTTGAGAATCAAATGAGTCAGCTCATTCAAATCTTGAGTGCTAAGGATGCAAATAGTTCAGGAAAGCTTCCGTCACAGACCATCGAGAATCCGACAAAGGAGAATGTCAGTGCTGTAACACTTAGGAGTGGCAAGGAACTGGTTGTCACAAATCAAAAGGACGATGAGGAGATAATGGACGAGGAGATAGAAATTGTTGAAGACGAAAATGGCCAAACTAGCGTGCGGCGGCCGCCGCCAGGGACGAAATTCATGCGGCGCCCGCCGCAGGTGATCCCACCGCCAACCCCGATCCTGGTACGTTCTTCTCCCCTCTTTCTTCTTCTCTCCCTCTTTCTCCTCTTTCTTCTTCTTCCCCTTCTTCTCCCTTACCTATGGAGACTCCAAAGCCCATTCCGCCTTTTCCGGAAGCCTTGAAAGATACACGAAGGTATGAGAATGACAAGGAAATCTTCGAGACATTCAGTAAGTGTGAGGTAAACATTCCTTTGCTTAATTTGATCAAAAGCATTCCTAGATATGCTAAATTTTTGAAGGAACTTTGCACTATCAAGCGGAACCAGAAGCTAAAAGGTAAGCAAAAGGTGAAGGTAAGTGAACATGTCACTGCTGTATTTCAAAAACGTATGCCTGAGAAGTGTAGTGATCCTGGTATGTTTGCTATTCCATGTGTGATAGGTGATACTAAATTTGACAAAGTCATGTTAGATTTAGGAGCATCTATTAATGTTTTACCTTCTAATGTTTATCATGCTTTGGGATTGGGACCTCTGAATGATACTAGGGTAGTAATTCAACTTGCTGATCGATCTACTATCTACCCGAAAGGGATTGTTGAAGATGTCTTGGTTATGGTTGACAACTTGATATTCCCTGCTGATTTCTTTGTGATTGACATGGGTCCTGGTAACAATGAAGGCCCTATTCTGTTGGGCAGACCTTTTCTGAAAACTGCTAGGACTAAGATAGATGTCTATTCAGGATCTCTTACTATGGAATTTGATGGTCAAAGAGTTGAATATAATATTTATGATTCCATGAAATTCCCATCCGATGATCCTTCTCTGTGCTTTGTGGATGTTATTGATACTATGGCACAAGATTGCTTTGATTTGGAGTGTGTTGATGAGATGGAAGTTGCTTTACAGGCTCCTATAGATGAAATTGCTAGAGATTATGTATTGTCATCTGATTTGCAGGAGGCTATAGTAGCTTTAGACCATCGATCTCCCACCTATGTGCCACCAAGGGGAGACCGCATCGAGCTGACCATTCCTACTGAAAAGCTTCTGCCATCTATTATCCAAGCGCCTGATGTTGAATTGAAACAACTTCGTAATCACCTTAAATATGCTTTGCTTGGTGAAAATAATACTCTGCCTGTCATTATTTCTAATAAATTGACATTTGGACAGGAGGAGCGATTGGTGACTGTTCTAAAGGAAAACAAGGAGGCGTTAGGATGGACAATAGCAGACATTAAGGGCATCAGTCCTACCCTCTGCATGCATAGGATACTATTAGAGGATGATGCCAAGCCGTCTAGACAACCTCAGCGGAGACTCAACCCGCCAATGATGGAAGTGGTAAAGAAGGAGGTGCTGAAGCTCCTTCAGGCAGGTATGATCTTTCCCATATCTGATAGCAAATGGGTGAGTCCTACGCAGGTTGTCCCTAAGAAGGGAGGCATTACTGTTGTTGAGAATCAGGATGGTGAATTGGTCCCTAGCAGGGTACAAACTGGATGGAGAGTCTGTATTGATTATCGAAAATTGAATGCAGTTACTCGCAAGGACCATTTCCCCCTTCCCTTTATTGATCAGGTCCATAGCAGTGCGGCGCTCGCATCACCCATGCGGCGCCCGCCGCACGCTGTTCAAGCCACCGTTTCACCTCTTTCTCTCCCATCTGACGAGGTAAGTTCTGATATTCCTAAACTTTTGATGGGTGTCCATACTCCTCGACCTTGGTTTGCCAATATGGTGAATTTCTTGGTCACGGGAGAATTTCCACCAAACTTTACAAAAGCTCAGAAGGACAAGATTCGACATGACTCTCGCTTCTATGTTTAGGATGACCCCTACCTTTGGAAACATTGTGCTGATCAGGTAATTAGGAGGTGTCTGCCCGACAATGAGGTACAATCTGTCCTTACTTTTTGTCATGCCCATGAATGTGGAGGCCACGTTGGTCCCCAAAAGACTGCTAGGAAAGTTTTAGAAGCAGGTTTCTTTTGGCCTCACTTATTTAGGGATGCTAATGCCTTCTGTAAATCATGCGATAGATGCCAAAGGATTGGGAACATATCGGCAAGAAATGAAATGCCACAAACTAAGATCATATTCTGTGAAATTTTTGATGTTTGGGGTATTGATTTTATGGGTCCCTTTCCTAGCTCTTTTGGGAATATCTATATTTTGCTTGCGGTGGACTATGTCTCCAAGTGGGTGGAGGCAAAGGCCACCAGAACTGATGATTCCAAAGTAGTTGTAGATTTCCTAAAAGACACAATTTTCGCAAGATTTGGGGTGCCTAAATCTCTAGTCAGCGACAGGGGGACACATTTCTGCAATAGAACCATCACTGCCCTGTTAAAGAGGTATCATGTCACGCATAGAGTGTCCACTGCTTATCATCCTCGGACCAATGGACAAGCGGAAGTATCAAATAGGGAGATTAAGAGCATTCTGGAGAAAACAGTGGCCCCTAATAGGAAGGATTGGAGTCTAAGGCTGAATGATGCTCTTTGGGCTTATCGGACTGCCTATAAGACTCCCATTGGTATGTCTCCCTATCGAATTGTGTTTGGGAAGGCTTGTCATCTTCCAGTGGAACTCCAGCATAAGGCATACTGGGCTGTCAAGAACTGCAATATGAGAATGAATGAAGTGGGAGAATTCAGGAAACTTCAAATGCAAGAGCTGGAGGAATTGCGTTTGGATGCATATGATAATGCAATGATCTACAAGGAGAAGACAAGAGCTTGGCATGACAAACATATCCTGCGGAAGGAACTCAATGTAGGAGACAAGGTCCTCCTATACCAATCACGTCTGAAACTCTTCCCAGGAAAGCTTAAATCAAGGTGGGAAGGACCCTACACCATCTCAAGGATTTTCTCTCACGGAGCAATTGAACTCTATGATCTCAAGTCTAATGAGCTCTTCAAGGTCAATGGTCATAGGGTTAAGCCATACTTTGAAAACATTCCACATAGTGAAGAGGAGGAGTTGGTGCTTGTTGAACCAACCGACTAGGCCACTCAAGGGCCATCACGTCGAGCCAACGACTTGAAACAAAGGCGCTACTCGGGAGGCAACCCGAGGTAAGTTCTCTTTTCCTTTTCATCTTCATTATTTCTTAGGTAGTTTCATTAGTTAATTTTAAGATTAGTAACATAGGTACTTTAAAATAAAATAATTTAAAAAAACAAATAAAAAAAAAAAAAGCTGCGTACAGATGGCCACCCTCTGGCGGCGGCCGCAGCAACCCATGCGGCGCCCGCCGCACAGCAAATCCACAGCAATACCTTCTGGCGGCGGCCGCATCAAACCATGCGGCGCCCGCCGCCTCTCAGACCCGTGATAATCTCTAAAAAAAAAAAAAAAGAAAGAAAGAAAAGAAATTAATATACAAGATAGATAGAAACCCTACCTCTTATTTGAGAACCTCCTCCTTCCTCTCAAAATAACCTGCCACCATTGTCATCTCCCCCACCCCCCCTTCAACCTTTGCAAAACCACCATAACCACATCCCAAGCTCTTTCTTTTCCTCTCCCTTTCCCCCTAATCCAACCTTTCCTCGCCGGATCTGCGTCCTAGCACCGCTGCGCCCGCCGCCACCGCTGCGCCCGCCACCAACGCCGCGCCCGCCGCTGCTGCTCGCCGTCGCTCCTGTGCACGAGATCAGCCCCTAATTTGATATATTCTCAATTTCAACTCCTCTTTTACAACTCTCCTGGTATGATTTCTCCCCTATTCTCTTTCAATTTCAGATTTTATTTGCTATATTGAGAACTAGGTAGAGATTTGATATTGAGCGCTTATTCATTGATCAAAGGTTGGAATTTGAGTGGGATATTTTTGTTGTTTTCTTTTTAAAGGAGACTGATTTATTTATATATATATATATAAGGGCTGATTTGTTTTTGGGTTGTGAGATTTGAAGTTGGATCTTTGGTTTGAAATGGTAAATTGAGTAAATTTGGGGTGGGATTGTTGATATTTGTTAAATATTCTTGAGTTTGGGTGGATGATTGAAAAAAGATTTGGCTTTTTGGGTAAGTTTAATTGAAAGATTTGTGTTCGGATTTTGATTTGAGGTTCATGAGTTACTTGAGATGTGTTGGGTGCTTTGTTGTTTGACTTGAGTTGTAGTGACAATTTGTTATTGAATGTTAGATTTGATCATAATGGTGCGCCGGTTGAGGAACGTATCTAAGGAACAGAGGAAGTCTTTTGAGAGCTTCGACCTCAAGCGGTTCATACAAACGAAGTTCTTTGACGTTTCCACCCTTCAGAGACTGGGTATGTTAGATGTCACCAGTCGTATGCTCACTCATGGTGGGCTAGGGAGATTCATAGAGTGTAATGCCCCCACATACCCAGAATTGGCGGCGGAGTTCCTGATCACTTTTGAGCGTGTGGACGCCTCTAGGGTTAGGTTCAACTTGTTGGACGAAAGGCATACATGCACACACGACAAGATGAGACGTGCCTTTGGGATTACTCGGGCCCCCTCCCCAGATTGGCAGTCCCTATCTTCAGAGCAACAACGCTATGACTTTTGGCAGGCAGCTATTGGCACCAGATTCGATGGACATCATGGCGAATACAACTACAAATTTGTCCATCCATGCTTACGACTAGTTCACAAGGTCCTGACCATGTCTTTCAGCGGTCAGGGCGACGTGAACAAGGTGCCTGCAGGCGATCTGTCTTGGCTATAGAGCCTGGCTCCCCAGTCACATGGTACACTGGACTGGGTTGAGATTTTTATAGACAACTGCCTCAAGATCCGCACGAAGAAGAGGAAGGGGAGAATTGGCTTGGGGGGAATGATCAGCCTGATAGCCTACCACATTCTGCAGCCTGACCAGTGCGGTGTACCCATGTCTAGTGGGCACACTTATACGATTGATCAGCTGAGGAGGGCATATTTGATTGAGGTACCTGATGGGCCAGGGTACATTTGGAAGGCGGGGCAGAATGGAGCCCACCGCCTGACCCTGCCTATGACCTTACCTTATGGGCCTACCAACGATTCCCTTTACATACAACCTGCTCAGAATGTGGTGGGGGAGGAGGATGATGAGGATGATGAGGACGAGTATGAGGATGATGCCCTTGCATAGACAGATTACCATATGGGGGATGCACAGCAGGCTGCTGGATCTTCTGCGGGACCTCGCTTCTCTTCTACAGAGGACGACCCCTGGCGGGACCATTTGAGCAATGAGTTCCACCGTATGTCCTTACGTCAGGATGCCTTTGAGTTCACCCTCAACGACATAGGTCGCACTGTGCGGGAGACGGACTACAACGTGGCGGAGATGCGGAGAGAGTAGACCTACTACTTCCACCAGCAATACCCTCACATACCACCGTACCAGTCGCCGCCTTACCAGCCGCCGCCTCAGTGAGTGGTTAGTACTACCTTCTTCACCTTGATTTTTATGTTTATTTTGGTTGTCTGTACTGTTTCAGTGAGGACACTGAAAATTTTAAGCGTGGGGGAGGAGATTTATATGTATATTATGTCAATTCTGCATTTTCTAGGACCATGTTTTATTTCTGCACAACATATTAAGTTCTGTAATAATTAGTTTATTTCATTTCTGCTATGTTTAATTTTTTGTCTTTTATTTTATTTAAATTTTCTGCATTTTCGGAATTAAAAAAAAATCAAAAATTCAAAAAATAGAGCATGCATTGCATACATATGTGTTATTCAAATACCCATCTGGCTTAGTTTGTCCTCTATTTTAAATTTCAAGCATGATTCATAAAAATCCCATGGAGTTCTGGATGTTTTGATTTTGTCTTTATTTGATTTTTGTGGAACATGAGCTAGCAAATACAATTGAGCATGTATGATTGAGCTAAAGTATGATTGAAGTCCTCAAAACATGACCCTGTGAGAATATTTGACCTTAGTTGAATACTTTTGTTCAATTGTGTGAATTAATCGCCTAGTGTTGCTACCTCTGGGCATTGACTGCAGTATCTATTTTTAAAGACCGACTCACATGTTGTTGCTTGCGGAGTTTATGTTATACTTTGAGTCTTTTGCTGAATTGGTAAATATTTAGTGAATAAGGTGGCAATGGTTGATGCACTTAGTAACCGGATCTATGCATGACACCCATGGGTATGATTCGCGCAAAAAGGTGTTGAAAACTATCCACTAGGAAAGAAAGCTTGATCATTGAGTAACCAGGTTCATTCATGACACTCATGTTTACAACTTGCGTCAAAAGGTCTTCAAGTGGACTTCATATTAGTAGGTTGAGGTGTTGATAGACCGGGGCCATTCATGACACCCATGTTTGCGCTTCGCGTAAGGAAAGCATCAAGACAAGAAAAAGAAAAAAAAAAGAGAAAAGAAAACAAAAGAAGAAGAAAAAAAAAATCCATTTTATTTTCTTTATTGTGTCCCGCAAGTAATGACATTTCGGTAGAGAATTGGTGATATGGTGGTCAATGTCTATGAGCTTAGTGCATGATTGGTTTGAGTTGAGAGTTGTACCTTAAAGCCTAAACACATGAGTGAAACACACATTTCTGGTGAGATTGGATAATGTCTACTTCTAAGCTTTGATCACTAAAGTACATGCTATGACGTTTGTTTGCTTGGTTTATGTGTTCACCTGCTATAATGTTGTTTTTTTTATAAGGATTGAAATTTGAAGGGATTTCCTGTGGGATACATTGATTCATGTTCATTCTATCATTGCTTGAGGACAAGCAAAAGTTAAGTGTGGGGGAATTTGATAATGCATATATTAGATAGGCATTATAGGTATTTTTAGCTTAGATAGGTTGCATTTCTTTCGTTCTTTGTTACTAAATTGCATCTTATGATTATTCTAGAAGAGTTCGGATTCTGCGCAAATTTGTGGTTATCTTGCAGATCGAATCGGAACACATGTGGGAGATGCAATACCTTGAAGAGGAGTATAAAAGACATTGGAGAGAAGCAAGGAATAAAAGGAGCAAACCACCTCAAGAAGCTAGTCTCGGAAAGAAGACAAGAAAAACCGCAAACAGTAATGCGGCGGTCGCAGCATGAGGTGCGGCGGCCGCCGCCAGTGTCGAGGAAAAGGTAATACTAATGCTGCGGCCGCAACATACATGCGGCGGCCGCTGCATCTACCGACAGCGTTGAGTGCGTCGTTTTAATTAAAAAACCCTAGATGCTTTTTGTGATTTTTGTTGATGGCCGACTTTGGATGATACAAAAGGCCACTTTTTAGTTATTTTTGAGGCACTTCTATTCTATTCTATTCATTAGACACTTTAGAGAATTTGAGCAATGTCTTCCATGAGGAACTAAACTCATCTATTCTGCCTGCAATTTGAATCTTTATTTGGACTGATTGTGAGTTTCTAATTCTCGTTCTTATTTCCTATATTTGAATGCTTCGACTTCCTTGTGTTTGATTGTCTATTGTTTTATTCTATCTAGCCCGCGCAACTAGTTAGAATCAATTCAATTGCTAAGGTTTTGTAGATTTCTGATTGTGAACCTTAACCTAAGTGGCAAACTTGTTCCTTTAGGGCTGATTGAACTAATTGAATAAGTAGGAAGTTGAATGTGTTGTTAAATCCTTCTTTAGGGACTGCAAATACCTTGGCTAATCTCTGAACTTAAAGCTATCAATTGGGTTAAATCCTTCTTTAGGGACTGTTCGATTAATAAGGGTTTCTAGGACTGATTGGACTAGTAACTATATTAGGTCGGGACAAGGGCATTCATAGGAAACTTAATAGGACGAGAAGAAGTTACAAGGATCGCTTCAATCCAATAAAGTGGAAAATTGTAGGTAGAATTACTTCTCCAAATTGTCTAAAACCAATTCCTTTACTTTGCTTTATTCACTTCGCTTTGATAAAAGGCGAATCTTTCACACACAAAAACCCCCCAAACTGGTTACTTTGATTGACACTTGAAGCATACTTGAGTTACAAATTTCCATGTGGATCGACCTCTTGCTTATCGCTATACTTGCTTTAGGTTTGAGTTTTCTTTGGCGGAATCAACGATAGGTTTTACCTCCGTCAATGAACCATTACCATGACAACTTTCAAACATAGAAACATAGAAACAATGACTTTAAAATGAAACTTACGAGCGGTTCTTGCGCATTTGGGCAATTTTTGTAGATATGCATGAGAGCTTCAACACGGGGTGCCCGAGAACCTCCTTGAGCCAACTCCAGTGCCCTGAGGCACAGTGGCTTTGAGCCCAAACGATGGTTGATGCGGTTTTGGTTTTTGGTTCGGTTGGCCTTGTTCCGCGCACACAAAGCCTCAAAAAAAATAAATGAATTTGACATCAGATTACAGAAAGTTTGATAGATATAAATGCATACACATATATATAAATAAAAACTATAAAACACTAGGAAGAAGAGTTTACCTTTTTCTGCTCATTTTCGAACTCATTATCTACCAACCACTTCCACTCATCGGCACGATATTTGAACTCATCAGGCACCCGCCTTCCCTCCCACTCGGTATAGATCTTCCGAAGCTGGCATTTCCATCTCGAATATATCCTTTGGGCACACCCATCAATGAATCCCTTCATATCCGATGTCAACGAATCTATATCATACATTGTCTGCAACATATAACAATAAAAGCAATCAGAAGATGCAATCACAACATGTAGAAATTGCTAACCCTAACTAGTTCTTAGAAAAATAAGAAAAGTATGTAATCAAAAAACAAAAACAGATTTTGAAATTCAGGAGTACTTGCCCCGATGTAAGCATAGAGGGCATCCTTGTGCTGCGTGTCAAGATCTAAATACGTTGATGCTTGCATAGGCACCTATCCCCGCACTGCAGCTCCTATGTCCCGCACAAAAAGGGTGTAGTTTCGTTCCGATGCTGGCCCCCCGACGAAGTCTGACCACTCAAGCTCCAGCCTCTTTCCAGATTGCGCCCTGACGAGCGCTTGAGTTTTCTGGCTCCTTATAATGCGCTGCTTTTTGGGGGCTACACCTGCACACACAGAACTTATCACAACTTAGATCATACGAGAAGAGAGAAGAATAGAAAACTTATCAGAACTTAGATAATAAAATCACAAAACTTAGATATGGAAACAGAAACTGGCATTGTGAGTTATATTGATCAAGATAAAAAGTAATGGTGTTAGAGTGTCTCTATTCTCAACACCGAAAACAGAAGCTGCACTTGTTTATTCAATTTGAACAAAACAAATTCACATTGCGAAATCCCCAAATCCTACAAAACAGAAAGGAATCTGAACAAGGAAGGAACTGCGCTTGTTCATGCCTCAAATCCCCAAATCCTACAAAATACAACCCTAGTTCCAAACGAAAGGAATCTGAACAAGGAAGGAAGGAATCTGAATAACGAAGGAAGGAACCATACCATTCACATTGCGACATCTCGCGCTGATGGGGGGTTCTTCGGATTCGGCGGCCGTGGCGGAGTTCTTAGCAGATCCCGAGGTGATGGTGAGCGGCTGCGCCGCTGCTGTCGAGGTGGAGGCTTGACCTTCCATGGGTGTCCAGGCGGCGTTGGTTGAGGCCTCCAACTCTGGGGACGTTGCAGCTGCCGGAGAAGGAGCCCCTTGGATGCGACTGGGATGCCGGATAGCCCGTCCTGGGTGCCGGAGGAGGGTTTGTAAGCAGCGTCTGCACAGATTTGGTGCCGGAGGAGGGGAGTTTCGTTCGTCGGCCTGGAGGCATCGTCGAAAGATTTGGTGAAATCGGGGATTTGGTGAAATCGGGGATTTGGTGAAATCGGGGATTTGGTGAAATCGCCGCTCAGGCTTAGGGTTTGGTGGAAACGTGGAATAAGTGTAATGAAACCCTATCTGTTCCTATTTATATTATCTATTCAAGCAACGACTATAGTTAAAAAAAAATTCGTTGCCTGAATCAATTCTATAATTTGGTGAAAAAAAATGGAGGCAAACTTGGCGCCATGTGAATAATACTAAGGCCCATATATTGTTCTTATTAAAAATTGGAGGCAAACTTGGCGCCATACGAAAAATTGGGGGCAAAATTATATATATGAAATAATAAAATATTAATAAAAATAATAATATTAATGGAAATATATTATTCTTATTAAAAATAAAAATATAATACAATATATTAAATAATAAAATATTGATAATAATATAAATATAAATATAATATAATTAATAATAATGATAATATAAAAGTAATAATAAGTATCGATATAATATAATATATATTAATAATAAAATAATGACCCGCCTTCATTAGGCAACGAAGTAACATATATGTTAGTTGCCTGAATTGATTCAGGCGACGAACATTGGTGTTTGTTCGTTGCCTGAATTACTGAAACCACTAAAATGTAGCATGAATATGTGTCTAGGCTCCCTGTATATATTTTTAACAAAGCAACAAATCAACCATAATTAAAGTTTGCAAGTTCATTTCTTAGCATATATAATACACATATCTGTTAAGGAAATGTAATCTACAAATAAGAAAATAAAATTCTACTCATCCTCCTCGTCATCATCACTATCATCCTCGTATTCCACTTCCATGTAGTCATTCTCTTCCTCCTCATCCTCCTCTTCGTTATCATCATCCTCTTCCTCGTGTTCTTCCTCTTCCTCTTCCTGGTCCTCTACCTCAAGATCAACGGTGAGATTGAAAGATAAATCACCGTAGTTGGTGGCTACCTCCTGGTAAGCGGCCAAATCCTCAACTGGACACCTAAATAGAGGTGTATTACCATTCTCCGTTGCTAAGGTGGTGGCGTCGAACACATTCCTATGAGCCATCATATTCACCACTTTCCATGTTTCGCCTAACTTTGGATCGTCTACATAGAATACTTGTCTGGCTGTGTGGGCAAGGCAAAACGGTGAATCCTCGTACCAACTTGTGTTTGTGTCAACTGACACCAACCCATGATCAAATTTTATGCCCCCGGATTGGGGACTAGTGTCGAACCATTTGCACTTGAATAACACTACCGGCATCCGATGTGCATATATAAGTTCAACAACTTCCTCGAGGATACCATAGAAGGTGTCGTCTAGTGTTTCCAACATCACCCCGCTATTTTGTGTGGTATGTGATCGATCCTTCTCCCATGTGATAAACTTGACACCGTTGACATTACATGCGGAGTAAATCCGAACATGTTGTGGTCTTCTGGCCAAATTCAGCAGTTCTTGTTTAAACTCTGGGTCTCCAAGTCTCTTTTGTTTATCAACCTATTGACGAGAAACACATTTGAGTGAAGAAATACTTCAAATCAAGGGTAATGACCATCAAGTAATTAAAGTAGATACGTGGTGCTTACCCAATCAAGGAAGTAAGGGTGAAAAATGTTCCTACGGGCCTGCTCTTGGTAATTTGGGTACGTCCGCCTATACTCAGTTTCATGCATAGTAATATAGGATGTCACTTCATCGCAGTCAATCAGAACTTGCCAGTGAGCCGTTGCGATCTCATCGCGACTCAACCTCCGTCGATAGTCCTCGTTTGTAGGTCGCACGAGGTCGGATACGACGGAAAGATCATGGTGGGATACATCATGAGTGAAATTGGTGTCCTTGTCAACCTCTTCGACCCCTATGTATAATCTACAGTAAGTAATGGCCTCTTCTGTAAGGTATCTCTCCGCCATACTTCCCTCCGGGAAGCGTCTGCTGAATATAATTTGCTTGTAACTGCCTAATTGTCTACAACACATAACAGAGAAATAGGATCAACATTCTATCAAGTAATTAAAGTGATAAAGGGGGACCAAAACATAATTTATGCGGCATCATACCTTTCTATTGGATACATCCAAGTACAGCACTTGTCGTGGTAGATGCACCAAGAGGTGAACCATGATCGTGCAAAAATGTGGAGGATAAATCATCTCTAGGTGACATAGAATATGGATAATCTCCTCTTCCATCGCCTGAATAACTTCCTTCCGCAACTCTCTAGCACATAATTTCTGAAACCATCTGGATAGTGCAACCAAAGGCTTTACGACGGTCGATGGCAAGTATGCACGAACGAAAATCGGGAGAAGTCGTTGAAACATCACATGACAGTCATGCGTTTTCAATGCTTGAAACTTCTTCTCGTGCAAGTTGACATTGTTCTTCAAACACCCAACATAACCATCAGGGTACTTCACATCACTAAACCACTCGAACACGTCTCGAAGATCTTTCGACTTAACCAAGAACGGTGCATGTGGAAGCCTTCCACTACTCCTCTCTGTTTGTTGTCTCCTGACCCCTCTCTGTCGTAAGGCGTCCCTCGCCTTTGGGCCATCTTTTGACTTCCCGTCAATGCTAAGAGTGGTCCCAATAATGTTATCGAAGACATTCTTCTCAATATGCATGACGTCAAATGTATACCTAACTGTAGTATCCTTCCAGTAAGGTAGTCTCCATAACTGGCACTTAGTAGTCCAACAACTTCGGTTTCTTGAATTATAGGGTACCTTGAACTTATCGTGCAAGCTAAGGACGGGGTGTGTACTCCTGCATATATTCCCACAAAATAGATTATGCATATGTCTTGAAATCTAACATTGAAGGAAAGTGAAGATGGACTTCATACCGGTCGATTCTGTCAAGGATTTCCTTGCCGGACAAATAAGGAGGTCTCTGTCTGTATTCACACTTGCCGCTGAATGCTTGACGCGCAGTCCTCCAAGGGTGGTTCGGTGCAAGCCATCTGCGATGACCATCGTACACCATTCGTCCCTGTTCGTGTGTTGCAGCAGTGTCATCCAAACAAATTGGACACGCTTTATAGCCCTTCGTAACTCCACCTGCCAATAAGCCTAACCCTGGAAAGTCGCTAATGGTCCACATCATTGCTGCTTTCATCATGAAAGTAGACCCTGAATATCGATCAACAGTACAAACTCCAGTGGTCCATAATTGCAGGAGCTCGTCAATCAACGGCTCCAGGAACACACTCATACACTTTCCAGGGGACTTCGGCCCTGGAATCAACAATGCTAACATATTAAATTCCTTCTTCATACACATCGATGGAGGCAAATTGTATGGCATAACAATGACAGGGCATGTGTTATGGTTCAATCCCATGGTAGAATAAGGATTGAACCCGTCAGTTGCTAGCCCAAGTCGCACATTTCTTATGTCATGCGAAAAGTGTGGAAACATCCTGTCAAAGTTCTTCCATTCCTCTCCATCTGCTGGATGCTTCAACCATTCATCAGAAGTGACCCTTTCTCCATGCCAATGCATGGCTTTTGCAATATTCGGCTCCATGTACAATCTCTTCAATCTAGGAGTCAATGGGAAGTAACGAAGCGTCTTTCTGGCAACCCTTCTTCCTCTTCTATCCATACCTGGCTCCCATCTCGGGGTGTCACATATGGGACAAACGTCGTAATTCTCGTACTCCTTATAAAAAAGAATGCAGTTGTACTCACAAGCATGAATTTTCTTATACCCAAGCCCGAGATCCGTCCAAATTCTCTTCATCTCTTTTTCCCCAGTTGGGTACTTGTGTCCAGAGGGGAGAAAATTGTTAACGTGCTCGCACATATCATGGACGTTAGCATTTGACATCCGATTCTTTACTATCATCTTCATTGCATCTAACACGACACCCAACATAGTCATTTTGCAATCACGGAACAACGGAGTCTGAGCTTCGACTAAAAGCCTCTCATACTTCTTGTAATCATCATCAACGACATCCTCGAAGGTGGGCATTCCGTCATCGAAGGTAGGGTTGTTCTCTACAGATGCATTGTATCCAGGATGATATGGAAATGCATCATGCAACATCTCCATCACTGGGTCCTCGCTAGAAGTTGAAGGCCCTCGATCCAATATTTGCGCTCTGAGCTGGTCCGTTCTTCTATCAACTGGTTGCTCCCCATGCTTGTCCCATATTGTGTAGCTAGCCCACATACCTGATCTGGAGAGGTGCTTAAACATCTCCGCAATTGTAACCCCGCTAGATCTAGAGTTGCAACAACGGGCACATGGACAACGAACATATGGTCTCCCATTTGCTTGGCGATAGGCCCAAGCACAAAACAACGAAACCCCCTCAATGTATCCTGGATTACCACGAGGAAGTAGCATCCAACTCTTATCCGGAACCTCCATCTTCATGCCATTATCAACATCAATATAATTTTAATTATCTTTCTCAATCAAATTCAAATATAAAAGAAATTTTGATAACCTTAAACTACTTTGTAAAACCAAATTTCACCACCCAACACAAACACAATCCTAATCTCAATCAAAATCTCTATTTAAATCTCAATGTGTTTTTTTTAATTCTCTTTCTCAATAAAATTCAAATTTAGAAGAAATTTTGATAACCTTAAACTACTTTGTAAAACCAAATTTCACCATTCAACACAAACACAATCCCAATCACAACCTCAAACATAATCTCCAACACAATCACAATCACAATCTCAACCTAATTTATATAACAAAATCCAAAACACACCATATCCAAATCACAATCTTCAAACAAAATCACAATCACAACATATATTCCAATCCATCAAATAAACATCCCAAATCGTATAACATTTTTCACTTAAAGGCATACATTAATATATATTAAAAAAAACAATAAATATATACATTTTCATACCTTAAAAACACCCTTGGAGAAGAAATTGAACAAGAGAGGATGAAGATGGAGAAGATAAGAGAAATGTCGACAAGATTGGGGGGTTTCACTTTTTGTGTAGCAAGTACAATGTAATTAATGTGGTAGTTGAAAAAAGTTTATTCAGGCAACGAACATAAGAATATGTCCATTGCCTCATACAACGGTATTAATGTTGGTAGGTAGGACCCCTTAATTCAGCCAACGGACAAAGAAAATGTTCGTTGCCTCAAACCGCAATTTAAAATGCCAAGTGACACCCTTAATTCAGGCAACGACCATAAATATTAGTTCGTTGCTTGAATGTATATTCAGGCAACGTACTTTATCTTTGTTCGTTGCCTGGTTCTTGTGGCCACGTTCTAGCAACGAACATTTAAAACTTGTTCGTTGCCTGAATACTCCCAACTTTTGGTCAACATTTGACATTTCTTTGGGTAACCATTTATAATATGTTCGTTGCCCGAGTCAACTCAGGCAAAGAACATTGATCTTTGTTCGTTGCGTTAACCCTCTCCAATATTGAAGTTGCCTTGGGGTTGTTTGGGGCAACGATACGAACTTTGTCCGTTGCCTGAACTTGTTTCTGGCAACGGACCTTAGTATGTTCGTTGCCTAACTTGCGCCATGGCATAGTGTAATCATAACAGTTAGTTCGTCTGTCGATCTGTTACCTTCTCGAAGTTTAAGTATGTTGCTCGATCTCTCAAATTTTTACTTGTACCAAAAAAAAAGGAAAAGAAATTGAACGTACGTGCCCATGTCTTAATAGGAAGAACTAATAAGGATAATGTTATAAGGGTATTTTATATACTTTAGAAAGTTGTTGAGTGTCGGTTAGGAGGTATTCGCACACAACGAAGACTGAAAACCCCGATCGCTTTCCCAAACGCACAATCAAAGCTCCAATTGCTCTGATACCATATGAAGCTTTAAATTAAACCAAAATCAAGAAGTACAGAGAGAATTACAGTAGAGAGGAAGTAGAGAGGAAGAAGAGAGAATCTGAAGTTGTTGAGTGTCGGTTAGGAGGTGGGTGTTTATATAGACTTCCACCCACTCATCTCACTTAATTACATAACTCTCCTCATTACTTTCTAAAGTATATAAAATACCCTTATAACATTATCCTTATTAATAACCATACAATGTTTCCAGCTGCTATATATATAGCATGCAGGAAGGCGTTATTCAGTAAAACGTAGAAATGAAAAAGGAATTAATTAGGATATATATATGTATAGGACACACACATGAACAATATGGATCTCTAATGCTTAATAATTTGCAAGGAAGTTCTTGAACCAGAAGTAAGAATCCTTGGGATATCTCTTCAATCCATGATCGAAATCGACAAAGTTGAGACCGAATCGAGGAGTATATCCAGAACCCCACTCGAAATCATCCAGCCATGTCCATACGTAGTATCCTCCCACGTTCGCACCCTCCCTGTTCATTCATCATCATCATCATCAATCAACTCAGTTAAATATATATGCGGATTGATCGATCGATCGATGAGGATATGATATTTGAGAAGATTATTACTTGATAGCCTTAAGAAGATAGGAGAGATGTCCGCTGTGATATCGAATTCTGACGCTGTCTTTTAAAGCCATCGGATCTTCCGCTAATGATCCGTTGTTTGCATCCGCCATCCCTGCACCATCAAATATCACTCATTTTAATTTTATTTATGAACATTTAGGTTTATGTAATTTCCCCTTAATTAATTTAATATAATACGGAGTACTAGCTACGTAGTAAGTAGCAAATTAAAGTACGTTTACCATTCTCAGTGATCATCACATGTGGATTGTTGTACTTTTCCTTTATGTATCGCAACAGAGTTCGGATGCCCTTTGGATATATGTACAACCAGCTCATAAATGTCTGTACATACAAAAGTATACAAATTAACTATCAAAATTAAAAAAAATTTAACTAAAGAGTGAAAACATTAGTTAAGGTTGAAGATTAGTTTACCGGCTCGCCGATAGGAACCCCATTTTTTAACCCTATATATACCAATATGCAAAAAATTATAAAACATATATATATATATATATATGCACATAATTAAATTAAATTAATATATCCACCTCATTAATTAGATCATTCTATAGGCAAACAACAAATTCAACCATTTATATATATATATACAGTAAGATCGATCGAGAGACTATGAGCTAGGTTTAATTTAGATTAAGATACCTGATAATGTTGCTTGGTAATCAGTTGTGTAGCTGAGATTCACTCTATTGCTGGAAAATGATGCAGTTGCATAATTAGTTGTGTAGTAATTCAACCCTAGAAAGTCGAACGATTGTTTCAACATCTTCGATTCTTTTTCTGTGAATTTTGGCAGTCGACTTCCCAAGAGCTCCCTCATCGTCTTTGGATAGTCACCGTAAACAACTGGATCCAAAAACCTGCACAATAAAATCATATGCACACACCCTCAACAAAAGTATTAATTTTACCTTCATTACTAGTACAGTACTTTTGTGTTACAGTTATAAGTCACGCACATAGAGTTAACATGTACGAGAAAAACTATACGTACCATCCAATGGTGAAATCGTTGGCTCGCGACGCTGCCTTGCGGTTGGCAAGGCTGTTGTTCACCGGTATGATCATAGTTGTTGCGGTTGTTATTCCGATTATACCCTTTTGATAACCCTAGGAGCCAAACATACGTACATGAATTTTTAAATAAGTTGATCCTTTCTTCATTGATAATTTTAAAACTAACAAAAATTATATATACAAGTATTGATCTATGTAAGACACAGCTGAGCAAACCTGGCAATAGAAGGAATGATCCACTAGGGTATTTACTATGATTTGATCTTTCTTATTTTTAATGTGGGACTCCTTTTGTCTCTTCACATTTTCAACTAGCTAGCTAACTGTAGCTAACTTATTAAGTCCAGTCCGTACGATGTCCTGATGATTGAAAACACTGTCCGAAAAATCTATTTGGATCGTTACATTGAATTTTCTTACATAAGCCTATGTGGTATAAAATTTGGAACCCAACAACTTCAAGGTTATATAGCGTTTTTCTAGTAGTATATGTATACCTGATACTTGTGCTTGTAGAGTTGAACTGCGGCAGCATGGCATAGAAGGAGGTGGTGACCGACTACATAAGGCTCGGTGCCGGAGTTTCCAGCCGAGCAGTTCCCTACGTAGTTAGAACATCGTCCGGGGGCATGTAACCCCGTTACGAACCCGAACTGGGTCATTATATTGGGTTCATTCAGTGTCGACCAAAGCTTAACCCTATCCCCGAACTCCTCGAAAACTAGGTTTGCATATTCGAGATAGTCATTCCTATTAATCGAGAATTAAACAAAAGTTATATATACGATCGAGTCCACTAGATCGATCAGTCGTACGTACTCTTTGTAGGATACGAGATGGAATTACTTACACGATGTTGGGGCTCAAGAAGCCTCCATATTCGTCTTGAAGTGCCTGGGGAAGGTCCCAATGGTAGATGGTGATAAATGGCTTTATTCCTGTAAACGCCGAACAAATAAATTGTCATTTTTAAAAACTCAAGTTGTTTTAATTATAAATAAAATGTAAATGGAATTGAATTATTTCCCTTAATTAATTAAGTATGTACCATTGGCTAGCAGCTCGTCAATGAGATTATTGTAGAACATGATTCCAAGCTTGTTGATTCCTCCACTGATTCTCCCATCTGTTCATAATCCATTTCCAACCTTTTTAAATTAATTAGTGATAGGGGAAAGTCTTGTTGGACCCGATCAGAAAGCCCAACATATAAGCCAGATCGGGGCACCATCCCAAAATCAATTGGCGTCAGGTGGGGTAGTCTATCCACTTATATGTTAGATTCAGAATTCTCCCACTTCTGATGTGGGATTCACAAATGTCCCAACAATTAGGGATAATATTTTAACATTACTAAACAATTAAGGAAATCTTTCGATGTATCAATTTTAATATATTTAATATACCTGCAATGCAAGAGATTGATGACCGGTCAATTATCATATTTTTTTTATTTATTCAATATCGTCGTTATCTCATATGCAAAATGTTATAGGCCGGGGATCCACTATTCGAACCGATCGAGCCCAGTTTTTAAACATAGCGTAATATATATATATATAACTTGGCTTGTTTAGTAAATTAATGAGTTCGAGCCGAGTTTTTTTCGATCTTTAAGCAGTTCTACTTAGTTAAGGGGAAATTTTAGAATTTTATGAAAATTCGAGCTATTCGAACTTAAATCAAATGAGTCGAGCTTTCAACCGAGCTTAAAATCTTGTTGAAACTCAACTTGTTTAGGTAAGTGAACGAACTAGAGTTAAATTAGTTTATAGCCAATCCTTAGATGAGTTCCAAAAAAGCTCAACTTGAACACGTTTATTTACCTAAACAAGGTCAGCCTGAAATAGATTGAACGATAAATAATACGAGACGGGTGAAATATATATTAAGGATAAACTTACGAGGTAATATTCTTGACCATGAAATGGAGAACCTGAATGAGTCCAAACCCATTTCCTTCATCGACATTATATCCCCCTAAAACACAATTAAACCAACACGAGAAATCATTTTTAACATTATATCACATCAAATTAAAATTTTGGAGATAGTCTAGTAGCTATGAATAAAGCCACGTCACGTTTTGACTAATTATAATCACAAATGATCGAATTAGGTCGATCTAGATTTTATTAGGCCCCAAATGTAGAAAAAACGTTATATATACAATTAGAATGAAGCACATATATATGTTAAATAAGGTAATTAAGTACTCCCTCCGTTCCACAATACATGTCCTTTTAGTTTTGGGCACGTTTTTTAATGAGCGAAAAACTCTATAAAATATCATTTTTTTAATTATTATTTTTATATAATTTGATACTTATTACTAATAAGTATCACATTATATAAAAAAATTAATTAAAAAAATAATATTTTATAGAGTTTTTCGCTCATAAAAAAACGTGCCCAAAACTAAAAGGACATGTATTGTGAAACGGAGGGAGTATGTAGAATTAGTTATTAAATAATTAAGTCAATTGGGTAATTTAGTTGGAAACGTTACGTACCTTGTATCGGTGATAAAAGTCATCAGCCACATCTCCATTCGTCTGATCTGCGATCTTTTCTGTAAACATCCAACTTTAAATCAATCAGATTATGAATCATTTACGGTTAGTATAGCTCGTCAATCTATTCCAATCCGGTAGATTTGTGGGAAAATTCTACATTTCCTCTCCTAAACAAAAATTAAAAGCTAAATTTAAGTTGGCGGGACCCAAGTTCGTGAGATTGAGTAAAAGAAAGGGGCAAGATCTTATCGATTAATTTTTATTTTAACGGTTAAGATCTTGTTAGATCTACCAATAGAGTTTTTTTTTTAAAAAAACTTTATGAGATCCAAATGGCTCGTTCGTCAATGAGATGATTATTTTAGTAGTTTTTTTTATAAATCTTTCTTTCTACTATATATGCCTCTTAAATTGGGAAAGATAACCTACCAAAAATAAACGACTATAGTAATCTAATTTAAAATTTGGCTAATATATTTTAATTAAGGATATATATTTTTTTTTCTAAAATGAGAAAATCTTATCCTATGTTCAAAGTATATAGGATAGAAAAGCCTTTATACAAATATTCTTGAAATTATTGGTTATAGTTTTAGAAAATAAAAATAAAAAGATAGGATAATAATTGAGTGAGATTGAGGAAAAGAAGAGGGCAAGATCTTATCGGTTAATTTTTATTTTAATAGTTAAGATCTTGTTAGATCTACCAATAGAGTTTTTTTTTAAAAAAACTTTATGGGATCCAAAGGGCTCGTTCGTCAATGAGATGATTATTTTAGTAGTTGTTTTTATAAATCGTTCTTTCTACCATATATGCCTCTTAAATTGGGAAAGATAACCTACCAAAAATAAACGACTATAGTAATCTAATTTAAAATTTGGCTAATACATTTTAATTAAGGATATATTTTTTTTTCTAAAATGAGAAAATCTTATCCTATGTTCAAAGTATATAGGATAGAAAAGCCTTTATACAAATATCCTTGAAATTATTGGTTATAGTTATAGAAAATAAAAATAAAAAGATAGGATAATAATTGAGGAATATAATTTTAATTTTTAAAAAATTTACATAAAAATTTAAAATAAAATATTTTAGTGAATGGGTTAAGTATTGTTTTAGCTAATTAATTTGTCAATTTATATTATTTATTTTCCTATTAATTTACCTCTTAATAAAATAATAAAAAAATATTATTATACTATTTTTTTTTTTTTTGATAAGAAAATAATTCGAGGCCGGACAGGCCCGGGCCTCGAGTGGCCGACAACGTCGGCTGCCGTCTACGTATACAACAACGAAATAGAAATAAAACAAACATACATCAAAAGAACACCTAATTATTATACTATTAATTGTTACTCTACTTTTCCACATTATTAAAAATTGTAACTAATTAACCATATTAAATTTATAAAATAAATCTCAAAACTTTTAGAGGTGATTTTGAAACAGATCGATCGAGGAAGTATTTTTTTTTTTTGAGGAAAGAGGAAGTATTTAATACTATCAACTTAGGAATTATCATGTTGATTGGATCACAATTCACAAGTCATGCCCATTGATTACTTCAAATATTATTAATTACGTAATTAGTTTGGTTAATAATTTACAGTATTATTTTCTTTGGTCAACTGGCCAATAATTTCTGTGCACGTCTTTTTATTTCAGATGGAGGAACAAACAATTCCCACGTTGCATTAATGGATCCACGTAATAATTTTTAATTTTTAATAATTTATCCAAGGAATAACAAATTTTCTATTGGCTAATACCAAAAATGTCATATTCAAACATTACAATTTGCTACAAGCAAAATGATTGTCCCCTTATAAGAAAAAAAGAATTTATTGTCCCCTTAATTATTTGATATTCGTTTTAGATTTAATTTTATGCCTTTTTTTAAAAAAATTAATAATAAAATAGATCATAAATTTTTTTGGCACCCCAAGAGTATATAGATTTTGAGTAAACAAGAGGACCCTCTAAATATACCTTCAATTTTTTCAACATATATACTTTTGAAGTGTAGGTTAGGAAGCTCAATTGAAAAATATTTTCTAAAATTAAATTATTTTAACTTTTCTTAACATCAATTTTCTAGACTAGTTTCTACATTTAATAGTAAATTTTTTTTTATTGAGATTTGACCTTAGCCTATATATGCTAGAAATTAAAGACCGATCTATACATATATGAATGTGAACAATTCAAAAAACATGAAACTATTATGGAGTGGTACTATATTAGGCAAGCAATTTAAATCTGAAATAAATGTTAACACACGAAGTTAAGAATTTATTTGGAATCCACACATTATAATTTATAATATGCATAATATTGTAATATAATATATTATTCCCTTCATTTAAAAATATAAATCCTTTTATTTTTGACATATTTTTTAAGAGCTAAATTTATATTTTAAAAAACCAAAATTTAATTAATTTTTAAAATAGTTTTATACTTGTCAATAACAGGTAAGAAGTTATTAAAAAAATAATAAACAACTGATATTTTATATATTTTTTAACTCCTAAAAAAGTATCAAATAGATAAAGAACTTATATATTTAAATGGAGGAAGTATTATTTATTATAAATAATACGACTTTTCTAACTTATGTCCAAATGACATAGGTTAAGAAGAACAAATTCTCCCAAATTAAATTCTTTTATCTTTTAATATTATAATTTTAGGGTCTATACTAATATTTTTTTTCCAATTAGACATCTTTAAAATAAAAATGATAAATTTTTATGGTTACCCAATGTAATTATTATTATCCCATATCTATATCCATATCTATATAAGGATATATATAAAAATTAAGGCAGATATATTAAATTGAGGAAAAATGTATATACCAGGGTGTTGCTTAGTGAAGACATCCCAGATGCTAAGTCCTCGTCCATCTTCATGTGCTGCTCCTTCATACTACAATCACATTAATTAATTACTCCATACATATAATATTTAATAATTCTAAGGTGGGTCAGTAGAATCTCACATTATCCAAAACTTTATCATATATATATATATATATATATATATATATATATATATATATATATATATATGTATATTTATATTTATAACATGCAATGCATTATGTTGTGTGAATTTTCTAACCTCCTCTCTCTCAATTTTGATTAGGAGTGTTTATCCAGGTTAAGAAAAAAAATTAATTATCATATGATTTTTGAATTTTTTGTCAATTCATTTGCACTGCTTTATACGATTCACTAATTCTATCAAATGCATTTATTAACTCAATATTTCTATTCTTAATTCCTAAAATTCGAAAAAACTACAAATTCACATACATACGTTTTTTTAGAAATAACATAAAAAATTATTTTCAAAATTAAACTTAAATCTCAGATTTACTTACTTGGTAAGAAGCAGAGCCAGCCCCAAACAGAAAGTCCCTGGGAAAACTTTTCCGATTAAGCGGAATGCTCATCTTCGCATCGACACGAAGATGAGCAATGGAGGTGGCCATTAGGAGCCCTATGAGAAGGAAGATAGAGGAGGAGACTATGTGGGAAGTTTTAGTCTTCGCCATGCTTAATAGCTTTCTCTTTGATTTTGTTTGTGAAGATTTGAACACAACACCCCACTATATATACACACACACTGCCCTATTTTACGTGCTACATTGATCAACATATAAAATTGTATTTTTATATATATGCATGCAACACTATTTTATTTCTATTTATATTCTTTCTAATCTAGATGCTTTTTAATGTTAAATCCCATTCTAATTAAGCATTTAAAATTTATCTGTATTTTATTTTTGTCCCTTCCCTTTAAAATTATTTCAAAGGTGGTCCAAAAACGTCCTTTTTATTTAATTAAGGGTTATTGAAAGTCTTTTTTTTCTCTAAATACTAGGGGTTTTGTGTAATTTTTTTTTACAAGTGTGATTTCATTAATTTACGAAAGTTCATCCAGAATAGAGAAATAAACTAACCACAATTCACAAATGTTAGAATATTTCACGAAATATTACAATATTTTGTTAGAATATTAACAACAATAATTCAAAAATTTTAAAATATATATTTGTGTAGTTTACCCTAAAAATAAGTACCATCTATATCTATATAAACTCTTAATTTAGAAGAGTTTAGAATGATATGTCAATCTTAGAGGCAATGTATGAGTCTTAACCAATCATATTTTTTTTGCCATTTTTTTTATTTTCTTTAATTCTCATTTTTTCTACCTTTTCATTTAATTCTTTTTTTTTCTTTAATTTTACTAATCATCTATATCTATATAAACTCTTAATTTAGAAGAGTTTAGGATGATATGTCAATCTTATAGGAATGTAGGAGTCTTAACCAATCTTTTTTTTTTTTTTGCCATTTTTTTTGTTTTCTTTAATTCTCATTTTTTCTTCCTTTTCTTTTAATCTTTTTTTTTTTAATTTTACTAACCATCTATATCTATATAAACTCTTAATTTAGAAGAGTTTAGAATGATATGTCAATCTTAGAGGCAATGTAGGAGTCTTAACCAATCATATTTTTTTGCCATTTTTTTATTTTCTTTAATTCTCATTTTTTCTTCCTTTTCTTTTAATTCTCTTTTTTCTTTAATTTTACTAAACATCTATATCTATATAAACTCTTAATTTAGAAGAGTTTAGGATGATCTGTCAATCTTATAGGCAATGTAGAAGTCTTAACCAATCATATTTTTTTGCCATTTATTTTATTTTCTTTAATTCTCCTTTTTTCTTCTTTTGCTTTTAATTCTCTTTTTTCTTTAATTTTACTAACCATTGGGCTTAATTCAAACCATTGAATTCAATCTAATATAACTATTGGGCTTAACTCAAATTTATTTACTAACTATTGGGCTTAATTCAAAATATTGAATATAACTATTGATTATGACACATCACATTATAAGATACATTTGTTATAAAGTTTTTTTTTTAATGATTTTTATCTTAACATTTATTAATATTTTATATATAATATTTTAGTTTTAAAAAAACGCGCCATGGCGCGGGGATCGTACTAGTTTCTTTTATTTTAAAAACAAAATCAGCTAAAACATATGGCTTCATTTGACATTGCATGTAAAACAAAATACTAGAGCTTAGAGGAGAAAAAACCCTTGTTGGGGCCGTCAAACATCATGTCCGTCAAACATCTTCACCAGAATCCACCGTCTTTGACGACCTGAAAACCACCCTCTTTGGAGGCAAGAAAACATCCTCTTAGGAGGCTTGAAAACTACCTCTTCGGAGGACTGAACCCGACTTCGATCACCCTAATCCGGCTTCGGCCGCTACATCCCGGCTCCAGTCGTCCCAATCCGTCTCCGACAATCACATGTGGCGCCGCCATCCCCTAACTCTGGCTTGATACTGGTTGAAGTACGTCTTCAATCGCATAACCCTAAATCTGAATTTCTTTGGATTTCGATCAAAATACAAAATTGAGTTGGGGCTATTGTCGATTTGTGTCTTCCATGCCCTTTTCTTAAATCCTCAGTTCAATTTTTTCCATCCCCATCCTGATTCTCTGTCTATCGGGTAGCCAATTTCAATGGGCTCTCGAGCCGCACAACCTAGTTTCGCCTCTTGCCCTGGTTGTTTCTTCTCGGGGTGCTGGAATGGTGCTAGCCCTCTCGCCTCTCTGTCGGTCTCCTCCGTCACGGAAATCCAAGGTGGGGCTCCGCCGCCTCTCTCCGATCATCCTTCCTACGGGTCGGTGGCGCTTGTTTCGCCGGTGGTTCTGTCCTTGGATCCTCGGTCTGGGGCGGAGCCGCCGTCGTTAGTTGTCGTCGTTGGACTTCGACCACCTCTGCCTCTGTCTCCGTTCCGGGTCTCCATCATTGCTTACTTCTGTCTGGCCCTCCTTCCTTATCCCCATGTCGGCGGTGGTTTTTGGTGTTTGGTTTCCTGTTGTGGTGCGTAGAAGGCCGACACCCCTTTCCTCTCCTTGGGCCCGAGTGGCACGTGGGGTGGCCCTGTTGTGTGCTTTGGACCCAAATTAGCTTGAAACATTTAAAAAAAAATCTGTAATATATATTTAATATATTTATATATATTAGATCAAAATCCTGCAAGGGTACAAAACCGCTCGTATGGGCATGTACTAAATCACGTTAAGGTTGAATAATTCTCGACAAGGTTTTGAGGTGCTCTTTACTCAGACGTTGTGCGACTCTGCATTGCGTGGCTCGACGATCTTCTCATTGGATTTGGTTCTGGCTGTCGGATTTTGGATAGGTTGGGGTCGTGGTAGTGTGTATCCTGGCGTCTCCGCTACTCGGGTTGACTGCTTCCCTAGAGTTCGTCCTCACTGCCCACAGGATGATCGGATCCTGATATATGCACCGCTGGCCTACGGCTCTACTTCGTGTGGGGCATGGCTTCGTCTGTCTTCTTCGTCCTCATCCAATTTGGTTTTGGTATGCTTTGTTTCATTTTTTTGTAGTTTTTCGTTTGTCTGAGTTTGCACCTTATGTATTGTTGTTTGTTTGGCTTTAGACGGTTCTCCCGTCTGCCGGCTTCGCCGGCCCTCGAGTTTCAGATATGTCTGTACTTGAATTCTTACCGAATAAAAAAAAATTGTAAAACAAAATACTAGTATAATTCAATCAATTTCCCTGCCTAATTTTCTTCCAGAAACTATGCATAAATTTAAAATGAGAAAAGTGAGTGATTGAAAACTAAATGAGAAGTCTGGCCCGTTTTTTCTAGACTACAATCCAATAGTATCATTTCGGATGCAAATATCCCTATTATGGAGAAAAAACAACATACATTGCAATTTGAAAGAAGTGCACAATGCGATCTGTGTATATGCTAACTTCATGGAAAATATGACAGCTTCTACGACCACGAATTGTTTACAGAATGAGGCTAATATATATGATAAGAATTTCGATCAATCTCCCATAGGTGATCATGAACCTTTAAGGACATTGATCTCCATCAGGTTGACTCTCTCAATCAGAATACGCGATAGTTCCAACTTCCTCGCCTTCTAAAAACCAAGCTTCAGAGCCAACATTTTTGACACCAATTTTGCATGTAAATTAATTGCAAAATGCATTTGATCTATTTCTTCAAATTTTTAATGGTTTGTTTTAATGGTATGTAAATGCATTCATTTCCTCTCCATCGATCCGATCTATGTTGCGATTTTATAAGTTTGTTCCTAGATTTGCATGTCATTTCTTCAAATGAGTGTCATTTCCCCTTTTTCTGATTAAGCATTTGCTCGCGATTTTATAATTTGTTTCCTTGTTTTTCATGTCATTTCTTCAAATGTGGATTTATTTACTCTTCTATTAATGATATGACATCCCAAATATTTGTCAAGTCTATTGTAATTTGTGATGTCGATTGTATTATGGACGATCTATTTTTTAGGATGTCACTTAGTCGTGGTTTCGAAGGTAGATTTATGAAAATTTACTTTTGTTGTCCTGATGCTTCGCATTATTCATCAATAACTTTCTTGATCGAGCAAGTCAACATTTGGTTAGCTCTGTTAAATATCATCATATCATCCGCAAAGAAAAGAAAAGGAAAGGAAACCTAGGTCGAATTCTCGTGATGTTGAACCCCAATATCATATTCGATACTATAACTCATTTCCTGTAGTTCTAGAATTTCGATTGAACTCAAATCTTTCTAGGTCGACTATAAATAGGAAATCCTATTCAATTCGATTATGTACATAATCGAATTGAATAGGATTTCCTATTCCATGTCCAATTTAATTGTCATCCATCCATTTTTTTAAAAAGGAATGAAAGATTTGATGGGTTATAAGGATGTTATTCTATGTAACTCTTTCATATACAAAGGCTTCTTATAATAGATGTATCCGTTTTGTAATGTCTGCTTTCAATAGTTCTGCAATGATTTTTGCAATTTTCTTATATATAGATAGTCACGTGTAGATGGCAATTGGTTGGAAATCATTTGTGGTTTTTGGGTTATCTGTTTTCAATGTTGTTAAAATTGGGCTCTGGATCAGATAGATAAAAATGCGTAAGGATTGAGTCGTAGAATCGAATCGTAAATGAAGTTAAAATGTTTCATATTAGATAAATATTATGTTAAATCATAAAAAAAATACCCATAAAGATTGTAATTTTTTTAAAAATAAACTAAATATAATATAGACTAATATATTGAAAATTTATTAGATTTAAATAGTAAATATTATAAATTTTTTATAATAGAAATTTTATAGGATCCTTAGAATCATATAAGGGACCGGGATCATTTTTTCATTTTTAGATCGTAGGATCATTGGAATATATTGTAGAATCGAATCGGGATTTTAACATCATTGTCTATTTTTGGAAGTAGTGTTATGAGGATTGGGTTTATTTGTTTAAAAATTCTTTCGGAGTGAAAACAAAAACCCTTCTAGCTTTACTGACTATCGGGCAAACTATATCACAATATTTCTTATAAAATTATGATGTTATTCTATGTAGTCATGAAGATTTGTCTTTTCCTATATTGAAAATTGCATTTTTTTTTTAAATTTTCATTTTTTGTGATAGATCTTGTAAGTTTTTGTAATTCCAAGGATCTTACGATGTGCCAACCCAAGATTTGAGGAAATCACGAAAAACAGGAAGAAAATAGCACACTGAGGACGATGAAGCCAGAAAAAGGAATGAGGAGAGAAGGACATGGAGATGGAAGGAAGGAAGAAGAAGACGACGAACGGAGGAAGAACGGATGAGAAATCGCTGCAGGAGGAGAAGGTGATGAAGAGCTATCGGGACTGAGCTACCGGGGAGGAGAAGAGGTTCAATTGCCCTAAAAAACATTGGATGAGGTGTAGAACAGCTAAAAAAGATTTAAATGGGTTAATTACCTAATTAAAAACTTATATGAGGAACAAAAAAACCAAATTTTCACATTATTATTTTTTAATTATTTTAATTTAAGAGTAACAAATAACTTTGACTTTTTAATTCAATTTCACTACGTAATGGAGTAATTTGTACTGTTTTTTTTTTTTTTTTTTTTTTTACATGGCCCCAAAATTATTGGTAGGGCCTGCGTATAAGATCTCGATCAGTGGAGATTTTTTTTTTATAGTATTTGGTAAGCAGTAAATTGTTAATTGAACGTCAATGCAAGAGGATTTGGAAAAGTCAGATGTTGATTGAGATCACCGGCAGATTTCAAATCAATTTGCACCCCTTAAAAAATGATCGATCTGGTTGTGGGGCAAGCCTACTTAGGAATATCATTTACTAGTAATTTCTGTTCCCTGAAATAGTAATATCATCTCGTTATCAAAAAGAAATAGTTATATCATTTCTATTCGGGAAAACTAATTAAAATACCTTCACTTTTGGCGGTATGATAAAAATATATCTTCAATTCTCAAATGTAATAAAAGTATTCCGACTTTTGAGGGTAGTGGTAATATATTCCCACAAGTTTTTTCACGAGTCAAAAATATTGACAAGACAACATACATGAATTTTTTACAAGGGTTTTCTTAAAAAGCGTCTTTAGGAAAAAAATAAAGAGTTTGACCAAGTTCATACCCAACGCATTTTCCTCCCTCATATCTTCTTCTGTGATTGCCTCTTGAATTATTTTCTAGGTAGCTCATGGTTCCTCTTCAATGTCAGTCTTCCTCCCTCGTGGTCGACTATCTTGAGCCGTCTCTCTCACATCTTATTCATCTTTGATTCGTTCACGGACTTGGTTAGGTAAGTTTTATTTTTTCCCCTATTCGTTGTTGTTGTTGTCGGTTTAGTTTTGTTGTTGATTTGATGTTAGGAATAGTCGTGTTGTATTAATTTGAGGCAATTTTGACCGGATTAATTGTTTGGTTGAATCAATTTCGTTTTTCGGGTTTAATTTATTATTGTTTTATTTTTTTTCCATAAGGAAACCGTCCAAGAAAACCCGGGAGAAAACACATGGTAATATATTACGACCACCCTCAAAGGTCGAGATATTTTTATTACATTTTAAAGTTGAGGATATATTTTTATCATACCCCCTAAATATGGGGTATTTTAATTAGTTTTCCCTTAAATCTATACTTAGCCTACACACACGCGCACGCACGCACGCACGCACACACGCGCGCACACACGTAGGGTTCGTGTGAGAACACCTCTACCGGTGAGAGCGAAAGAAACATGCTAATTGGTCCACATGTACAAAAAGTGGATCCGGATCCTCTCATAATAAAAAGTTACCCAATATCTTCCTAATAAACTAATCTCAACCATTCAATTAAATTAATGGTTAAGATCTAATCTTCTCTAATTAAACTTAATTCTCTCTTATCACCGTGAAACATAACTCATCTATCTTTCTCCTGCATCGGTACAAAACGGCAACCACCGTGCTTTCTCGGTAAAGTGACCCTAATATCATTGTCAAGCGATTGGCCTTCCCACGCCTTCCACTGTGCTCTTCCCGCTGGAGTGGCGATGGTGGTGGGCTACTGGGCAATTGTGGCTGAATTGACCATCGTTGCCCATCAGGCTGTTAGTCGTTCTATCAACCAAGTTGTTCTCTTGTCAGATCTCAAAGTTGCCCCAGGCCTTGCAACCATCAACGAAGGTGGTGACGGGGTTGCTGATTGTGGTGGAGGATTAGCCGGGAGTGGAGTTTTGATTTTTCAAGGAAGATTGAAAAAGGTTGAGAAAATTAGGGTTAATTGGAGAGAGAATAAATTTGTGCCTTCCATTCAATTTTGTTTTGAGTAAGCAGTTCCTTTCACTTTCACTCCCGTCAATACACTGTAAAATTAGAAGGGCTGAATCTCACAAACATCATCCTAAACCCATTCAATCCCTTACAGTGTTGTTTCTGTTGAGGTGGTGGTGGGCTCTGCCGTTGATTCTAAATTTCACCGGACTTCACATTCATGGTAGACTTGATGACGGGATCTCCGGTGGTGTGCATGAGGAGATCGAACATGTCGCTGATTTTATCTACCGAGTCACGCTCTCGCTATGCCAAGTCGACTCCGGGATTCCAGCCGTCGATGGAGGTGATGATCCGGCGCGATTGGGGTTGTGGTGGTACAGTGGGGGTGGGGGTGAGGTTACTTGACAGACCGGCCTCAAGATGTCACTAGAATTCTAACTGTAGACGGAGGTGGTGATGAGGTTGGAGTTGCAAGCGGTGGAGATCATGGCGGAAGATTAACCAGAATTGAGCGTTTAATGAAATTATTTCTGATCTTGAATTGAAATGAAATTACAGTTAGTAAAGGGGTAATTTATGAGAGATCTAGACCGTTGATTTTTATTACACTACTAGAAATTTGTTATTTAACATCGGGTAATAGCCGATGTCTTTCAAAAAAAAAATCGATGTCTATGTGGGGGATGTAAAAAGTCAAAAGTTTTTCACATCGGCCAGAACCCGATGTCTTTGTATGTTATAACATCGTTTATATTTTTAAATCCGATGTCTTGGTTATCCTATAACATCGATTATAAAATATAACCGATGTTATAACATACAAAGACATCAGCTATTACCCGATGTTAAAACGTTTTAACTTTTTACATCCCCCACATAGATATCGATTTTTTTTTTGATAGACATCGGCTATTACCCGATGTTAATGACATATTTGTGGTTTTTTTTTATTATTGTAGCCTATGCGGGATTTGAACCCGCATCTTTGCGTTTAAACGCAATGCTCTACCATTTGAGCTAATAGGCTTTAAATTAGATTGAATTTAAAGTAAATCTAAAGCATCACACAAGTATTCCTTCAGAATAATATATTCAAAGAAGATCAGGGACCACTTATCTCAATCCTTGCTAAAATCCTAAAAACTCACTGAAACCTAAAACAAAGACCAGATCACGAACACATTATATTCATGATACATATGGTATGAATTATGAAAACTTGCTATCACAGAAATAGAAGCAACTGCTTTGCCACTACGAAGCAATATATACAATCACAATAGAGTATCGAGTTTTTTTCTATAGAAGAAGGCAAATAAACTCCAATTAAGTTTCAGGATGCATTTGGTATTGCACTTAAATGCATACCTTCTCCTTAAGTTTTAATGTTTGTTTCCTACCCATTTCACCACTCGTAACAGAGCCATCAACACTGGATGAAAAATTCCTCTAGATCATCTAAGAAAATCCTATATGCAAGTCATGTGGAGATAAGTTCTCACCTTCTCTACGCCTTCAATCGACGAGCTCTTTTGTTTCATGTCTGCAATCGACGAGCTCTTTTGTTTCAAGGTAGATGATACTGTCGTTTCTGTAGCACCACCAGCGGGAACCAGCTTATGATTCTTGATTATGTTTGTCACCACACACATTGCATCCTGTAACAAAATGCTTCAGTTTACATCTATATTAAATATAACCACAATCTCAGACAACCTACATTCGCAAATTACATACATGTAAATTCCTTTCCACTTCATTCAAGAGATCCTTGCTTGCACCTCTCAGCAGCACAGTACAAGCCTTTGGATCTTTGCAGTCAACAATAAAGGCAAAGAACTCATATCCAATTTCCTTGACTTCAAATAATCTAGCGTGTACCAGTATACTAGACTGAATTGCGCATGTCCATATTGATTCACAATTCTTGTGAGAATGAGCAAATTAGGTAACCATAGTATAGGAAACACACCTTTGATACGGGGGAAGCTTCAGAAGATTAATGCAAGTGGCAGCTGTTGGTAACATGTCAAGAGCTTCATCTGACGCAACCCCTATCGCTCTATGTAAGATTTTGGAAAAAACAACCTCACGTTTAACAAAAGAATAAGATATTACTTCTATATCTAACCCACATCTAGGAAATGTCAATAGTATTACCTCTGTATGCAGAATGAAGGCTCCAAGTATTTGAATCTAAGCAATGGACCACTAGAACACCCAGTTACAAACATGGATGATAAAATTAAAAATTAATGACACTTGTGAATTAGAAACAAGCACGAGAGTGAGTACATTGTTTTTTAATCCAGTAAGATCAACCTTACACAATTCCCTCACAAGTCTTACAGAGAACTACTTTAGATATAATATGCTATGAATATCTAAATTGCACTGACACCAAGTTGAAAACACAGAAGAAAATTATGTTTACAATCCTTCTGAATTTTTGGGTGAAAATGAAAATTAACCAAGGTGAATTGTTCATGCCCAAAAAAAATTACATAAATGACAAAATAAAACTAACTATGCACATACTTCAGAAATTTCATCTGATTCTCAATGTTTATAGATGCTTTAACTTCAAACATTAGCTATGCTATCATTGCTTATACATTAATATAGCAGATTAAGCACTAAAGTTAGTCATATTAGATAACTACCTTTTAAATATCCATGTCTAATCTCCAATCCAGCTATTCTACTTTAGAAACCAAATTCAGCTTTTAGTTACTGTATTTAAAGTGGTAATAACCAGGTCCTAGAGTGTCATTTATTTAAAAGAGCACATTATTCAGGTTTTTGTTAATCAAACAAGATGTATTACCTTCCAAGATATCATAAGGTTAATTGGCTAAAGTGCAGGACTAAGAACTGACTGAAAATAAACATGAAAAGAAAAATAGGGGGACTAATCCCCAAGGATCTCTAGACAAGACAATTTTTAAGAAAAAAAAAGGCAACACACATCGTTGATAGCACTATCACGAGTACAAAATGATGTCACATACAATCAGCTAGAAACTTGAATAGAAAACCACCTGATATGTAGAAAACAATAGCCACCTAATATGTAGAAAATAATAGCCATATGGAGTATTGTTAAGCTAATGAGACAAAATTACAATAATTTATGGAAGATTAAACACCAATATATAGAATTCTAACAAAGTAGCAAGTAAAAGAACAATTACCTTAGTGTGAGGTATCAAGATATTTCTAGGAACATGCAATCCAGATGAAGTTGCATCCTTTTATGGAGGTGAAGGTAGGTCTCATTCCATTGCTGCACCGTTTGACACAGTCATAACATAATGAAACATTTGATTCTAAAAACCACAGATAATAAGAAGTGAAATAAGACACGAAAAGAAATTCACCTTAAATGTTGTTGGGTACATAAAAACCCTAGCATTGTCACCCTGATAACCAGACAAAAAAAGTTAGGCATCCATTAGCATACATCTCCTCAATCAAAGAAAATAAAGGGCTTTGGGAGATGACATAAATTTCAGATCATCCACAGACTATGTAGCTGCACCTGATCGAACAAAATGAATGGTTAAAATGAATGATTTAAATTAAATGAATACATGATCTGGATCTTTTATTGCACTTTGGTATTCACCATTTGCAGAAACCTTAGCAATTGAGTTGAGCAAATTCTCTTTAGGGATTCACACATTGTCAAACCTAAGAGAAAGAAAAATAAATGTTAACAAACTCGGCAAATTTTTACATGAATTCAAACTCACACATCATTGTAATGAAATTTGTTGTGCATGATGCTATACCAGATTGATCGAAGCAAAATCACTATTATCCAGTCTAATTCATTTAATCATAGTCAAATCTGGCCACATCATGACCCTATCCCCATTCCAAGAATCAAAAGATGCAAAAAAAGGTTTTGGCAAGAGTATCAGTAGGAGTGGCCTCTCCATAGTCCTGAAACAATGGTACTAAAACATTTATGCACAATATCATTAGAAAATTTTCTTTTTTTGGCTTTCTAAAATATTCTGTGTACATAATATCATCTGAAGTATTATGAATTTATGTGGATTGACGAAAAAGAAAGAGAGATTCGACATAATATAGCCCAGAAAACACCCCGAATCCACCTTGCTAAAGTTTCAACCCTAAGCATTATATATATGAAAAGAGAGAGTCTAAGAAGACCATATACAGTCATGTATAGTGTTATCTCTCGCATCATTTCCAGACTCACTGGCCCATTGAATCAAGCAGTCTCTACAGTTAAACACAGGTTCAAAGTAAGCATAAGCCCTTTAACATAAAGGGAGGTACATCCACATAACTGTCAAGCAAAGATTAAGAGAACTCAAGAACATCTTGGAGCTATAGTCGCAACACAAAGAATTACGTTTCCAGGTCTACTTTTACCCTTGATCCAGAAATCAGAAACGCTGGACACTGTCTATGTTTAATCTTAAGCCAAAGATCTATCAGATATACTTCCAATTATGGTCCTTGGTTGAACAATGAAAGCAAACAATTTGAACATGTTGCTTCACATCCTTTATTTTGTTGCACCAGTTGAGATCCACTACATCCCAAGATTTGGTTACACTAACCTCTGATATAAAAAGAATTGACTGGGTTTCCACCTTAGCTATATAGTTGAAGCACAAGATTTAGATTCCAGAAAATACACAGTAAAAACGATAAAAATAAATAAAAAAAAGACAAAAAAACTCTTCTATCTAAAACAAACCTTGACCTAAAACTTTAAATTATGCGGATTTCACAGCAATCCAGCAACAGAATCGTGAACAACTGGGCAATGCATTTGATTTGACTAGAAATGAATCTAAAGAGAAGATCGAAACAGGATAATCCGGAATCAAACAAAATAATTTCAATGTCAATTGGAGAAAAGAGGCAAGAAACGAACCTATCATATTGCCGATGAGACTGAAATCGTCCTTGGCTTCCTCGATGAATCAAGCAGTCTCTACAAAAATTATTCCACAAAATCGACAATCAGAGGCAAACCTAACCATAAATTGATGGAGAGATGACAAATCTGAAGTTTTGACAATCTCGCTTGTTTTAAAATCGAAGAGTAACCTAATTTTAAAATCGAACAAAACAGAAGCTGAGAAGTGAGGATATGGGAAACATTGTACCGGAGAGAGAAGTGACGCTCTCCATAGCAGTCACTGCCTCAACGTCGACGACCTCGAATCTAGGGTTCGTCGCGCTCGCTCGGATCTAGGCTTCTTGGTGCCATCGCGAGGAGACGAAGAGGTCCAATTTTTGGCGGATTCAGATCTGGTGTAGGCGGTGCACCTCGTCGTGATTGGTTTCGGAAGTTGAGTCTACGGGGACGGATTGAGGCGGCGGGAGAAGCGACGGTGGTCAGAGTCTGGAGTCTAAAGAGGAGACACGACAACGAGAATGAAGGGTTTCGCTACTGAGAGATGGGAACGAGAGACAAGAAGCGGGATTTCCCCGGAGAGGCTACATCCCTACCGGAGGCACCCTCAGCTCGAAAGCCGGCGAGAGTGGAGGAGGAAGGGGTTGTGGGGAACAGAGAGGAGTTGGAGGAGGAAACCGGATTTCGCTGTCGCGGGAGGCTCAGTCGGGCTCGGGTTTGGAAGAGGGAGTGAAGGGTTTGAGGGTGTGTTTCTTTTTTCTTCCAAATTTTTTAAGTGTTGAATAATTTGAGTGTATTTCATATGGGCGGGATTTGTCCCGCCCTTATTTTTTTTTTCAAAAACTTCTTTTTAACATCAGTCAAAAAATAATGTGGTATTTATTTTATTTTTAACATCACAAATTTTTTAACCGATGTCAAAATACTGTTTTACATGGCATGTTTTTCTGACCGATGTTAATGAACCGATGTTAAATAGCATAATTCTAGTAGTGTTAGGTAGATATAAGGAGATCTCTCCTTAGGAGAGAATCCTCATCCACAAAAAGTGAAGGCCAAATCAGTCTGCGTGCCCCTTCCAAATTAATCAACAACACTCACCAAAATTAATTAGTAACACCCCACACGCACAGTCACACTCGCCAACCACAAAGGAACCTAATTAATTATACGCGCCGATAGTAATTAATGAGAATAGCTACCCAACACATGCATATATAAGTGTTTACATGAACATTTAAAAATTATTTTTTGGCATTTTCACTTGTAAGTGCTGTGTGAATTATTTTATCTACACATAGACACCCCATTTGTAAATGTTTTGTGCAAAAAAAATTAACAAGAAGTGAACCATTTACTATTGAACCACACCCAGTGAACTACACCCTAGAGAACCACACCCAGTGAACCAATCTTAGCCAAATCATGTGAGTCACACCAAGTGAACCAATATTAACCATTATTAATGAACCAATTATTGAGTGATTGACAAATCCTGTGAACCACAACCAGTGAACCCCACCCAGTGAACCAATCTTAACCAAATCCTGTGAACCACATCAGGTGAACCAATCTTAACCATTATTAATGAACCAATTATAGAGTGATTGACAAATCATGTGAACCACATACACCCCAGTGAACCAATCTTAACCAAATCCTGTGAGCCACACCCGGCTCAGTGAACCAATCTTAAACAGAGGATGGTGGTTAAGATTATAGTAAAATATATTTTAGTCACTAACCACTCTCTATTTATATGTGTCGAACCACTCTGTATTTAGTCACTGAACCACTATCTATTTAGTCACTGAACCACTCTCTATTTTTTATAATTAAATTTTTTTAGTCATTGAACCACTCTCTATTTTTAGCGCTTGAAGCATGGCTTGTCGTTTCGTTGCATTAATACATCGACTTTCTGTAGTTGAGCGAACCGGATGTAGTTGTAGAGTTCGTCAGTTGAAGACGGGCCGGGTTACCAAAGTCACGATCAGTTAAGGTTGAAATCTGAATCATGATTCTGGAAAGTGCCGGTTCAAATCCAGCTCGTGACAGTATGATGAATGCTTTCCTTAACAAGGGGAAACTAAAAAAAAAGGGCTTAAGGTATGGTGAGACGGGAAACCCTCTTCCTAACTAATATTCAAAAGTGGCGCCTCTTTCTTTGAAGCTTGTGAAGGTCAGACTGTGAACCAAGAAAGAAGTTATAGTTTTATTTGATAAAAAAAGAAGGCGACACAAATGACCTTTCTCCAGAGAAGCAAGCCGCTCGCTCGAAATAGGTCCCTTCAATTGTGTAACAAGGCAATCTATACGATCACGAGTCCGCTCCCGTCGAGCCTCTTTCCCTGTCGGCTTCGTCAACTAGACTTGAGAACAGTGCCTAAACCCTTTTTTCCTTCTACGAGGCTATCCTATTTCTAGCTTTTTTTATAGCTATATATTTTTAAACCGGGCAGCCAGGTCGATCGACCGGAGTCCTTCTTGGACCATCTCTAGACAAAATCTTAGTGTATGTCCCAGTCACTGAACCACTCTTATATGTATGTGATGAACCAATTAGCGACCGCTGCTACCCTTCCCCTGTGCTGACCAATTCCTATACAGTGAGGCTTCTTCACACATTTTTACGGTGGTTGATTGTCAAATGTTTACCATCCAGGTAGTATTTCTCTCCTTGTTGATTTATTCTAGCTGTCATATATTGCAATTTGGCCAACATATAAGTTTGTTTTTTTTAAAAAAAAAAAAAAAAAAAATCTCTGACCCTACATAACTTCTTTGATGAATTCCTTGTTGACCAATTCCTGCGCAAGCTTCTCGATCGGCGAAGCTTCCGCCACACCAACGAAACCTTCATCGCCGTTGACGAGCTTCAGCCAGTTCATATCTACTTCCTTCTCCCTCTCAGCTTCCTCAAGCACCGCTCCAGCTCCAGGAGATGGCCGTCAAGGCCAGCGCCACCCTCATTAAATGCTTCAGGTGCGCCCCCCGGACTAAGCTCGTGTTCGCTCCCTCCAGGTATAAGGATCCAAAATCGGTGACTCGAAAGATGGCCGCCGTTGGAGGGAGATCGAAGGCGAGGAGTAATGCCGGTGCTAGGAGGAACAAAGAACGAGACTGAGCGATTAGGCCGCCAATGACGTTCAGCAGGCCAGGAAACCAGGACGATATCACGGCGGTGGTACTCGTCTGCGAACATCAAGGTCGCTGCCCAGGGGAAGCGTCAGGAGTTACAAAGAAAGAGACTGAGCGAACAGGAAAAAGAAACAGACTGAGAGAGTAATGGAGTAAGGAAGCGCGTAAGCGTTTTTTTTAAAAAAAAAAAATTATCAATCAAAATGTTTCTTTCATTCTCACTGGATGGGGTGTCCAATTCAAAGTTGATACAAATCAGTAAGGTGCTACATTTTAAGCTATGCAATTCAAAGTTGTGAGCGAAAGCAAAAATTAAAGTTGTGAGCGACTTTAAGGCATTGCCCAAGTTGAGAGTTTTGTAAGTGCTGTGTGAATTAGGTTTTCACATGATACACATGATCTACAACATCTCTGCCCAAGTTGAGAGTTATCGGATTATTTTTCTTTGTTTTCAAGAGGTAAGGTAAAAAATGACGGCATCAATCCTTTTGAAGAGATATACAAAAAAAAAAAAAAAACAGGGGTAAGATGAATCAAGGATCAGTAGTACATGCACAATATCCCTCTCAACAGGGCTACTTCTAAGAGAATCACCCATTTAAGTTACAGAATCCCAATTCTTGAAGAAATATCCATCAGCAGAGCCCCAGTGCCCCACAGACAGCAAACTCTCAAACTCACCTCCATTACAGTGTTACTCGACACAATCTCGGCTCTGAAATATAGAGCAAAATCTCATACTCTTTACTACATAATCCAAGAACACCAAAAACTATTCTTCGGTATCAAAAGGCAATTCAACCGGTGGATCCTCAAATTATGATTATTTAAAACATTGTACTTTGCAACAACAACAGTAAAAAAATGTATGACAACAAACAGATTTTTCACAAACTCGAATTGCAACTCCAATTCAAAATTCAAACTCTAAACCCTAATTTAAGATAGAAACCCCTCATTCATATTACATAATTCCAAACTAACCTGAGAAATCGAGTCATTCGAATCCAATTACACTTGTAAACCCTAATTTTCGAAAAGGGGTTCGAAATGTGTCGGCATACCTGGCTTCACCGTCAGGAGGATCTCGTTACGGCCTGCAGCTCCAGTCGGCGAAACCGGCCGACATGTTCATCTTCCTCTTTCTTCCTCGTTGCGACAAGTTCCTTCTTCCTCCTCCTCTGTATCGCCTTACACTTTCTATGTTCGATCTTCTTTCTTTCTTTCTTTTGGTTTTCATTTTTTTAACGGAAATTAACGCCGCTGTTAACTTTAACTTGACAAGGGCACGCGGCGAAATTTTTTAGAAACTCAGGGGTACCACGCGAATTTGGCTAAACTTTTGTACATCACGTGAAATACCCCTTACCTCAGGGGTACCACGCGAAATTTCCGTTTTTCTTTTTAATACAGTGTGACCCACCTGACAAAAAAAAAAGGGAAAACTAATATATATATATATAGGGTTTACTTCAAATGTAAAAACTCCTTAACGTGTAAAATTTACTTATCGCGTAAAATTAGCTAATGGGTCTAATTTAATTACTAATGAAATTAGCTAATGGGCCTAATTTAATTACTAATGGGCCTAATTTAATTACTAATGGGCCTAATTTCATTAGTAGAATGTCTGCCCCCCCTTGCCCATGCGTGTGCCCCCCCTTCTCGGACCATAATTTTTTTTTTTTTTTTTTTGTCCTAGATTTTTTTTTTCGTGTTAACACTTTCTGCTGTGCAAGTATAACTTGCTTTTGTGCACATATAACATCTTATTGTGCAAATATAAGTTTATTTTGTGCAGACAAATAATTCATTATGGGGTAAATAGGTAAATGTGCCTATTTCAATTATAAAAATTTATAATTGAAATATGTTTAATTTATGGGTAAATTGGTAAATATGTCTAATTTTATGGGTAAATGCACTTTTTCCCGTTTTCGATACCTTTTGTGCAACTGTGAAGTGCATTTGTGGAACTGTGAAGTGCATTTGTGCAACTGTGAAGTGTATTTGTGCAACTGTAAAGTGCATTTGTGCAACTTTTAAAGTGCAAATATAAGAACATAAAGTGTGAAAATAAAATTGTAATGTGCAAATTTAGAATATAAGTGTGCAAAAGTAGGATACAATTGTGCAAATTTAAACTACAATTGTGCAAAAGTAAGATACAATTGTGCATATTTAGAATACAAATGTGCAAATGTAAGATCATAATGTGCATTAATAAGACAAAAGATGTGCTTTTGAAATCGATGTTTTAATTTTGTTTTTTTTATACTTTTGAGAGTTTGGGTTCACCTCTCGGATAATTTAGGTTGATAGATGTAAGTTTGAAATCGATTTTTTTACGCATAAGCTTTTAAAATTAAAGTGCATAAATAAGATTAAAATGTGCATAACTAAGGTTAAAAAGTGCATAACTTAGATTATAATGTGCATGATTAACAATTTGCGATTGTTGCGCTCTTGTCTATTATGTAACCTATGTGCGATTTGAACCCACATCTTTTGTGCAAACGCACATTGCTCTACCAATTGAGCTAATAGGCTAAATTATGATTTTTATGCAAAAATAGAAGAACCTAATCGACCTAAAGCATATTGCAATAAAATTTTAAAATTCAATTAGCTCATGATTCACAAACAATTTGACAATGCTATAAACATGAAATTAGCTCCAAATCAACCCAACAACACAACCATATCATCAATTTCAATCAATTTAGCTTTTGGCAAAAAGCCCCAAATTCCGCTCCTAAATCAAACCCTAGATTTTCAATCTCAACCTAAATCATTTAAACAATCTAAATAGTTGTAACAAACAAGTTTAGGGTTAGAAATCATACCAAATTCGTGTTGAAACAAAGAGAAAATCGGGTTTTCGAAGGTATATTGAGCCAAAAACGTCGAACAGGTCTGTCGGGAGAGATGGGCTCGGTGTGAGCTCGGTTGGGCTCGAACCATGGGGGTTCCGGGCTCGGGGGGTGCGCCTGAGGGAGGGGGTTCGAGCTGGTCGGGGCCGGTGGCCGGAGGTGGCTCGTGGGTGGCGTGGGAGGCCGACAACCGCAGCTGCTGGTGGCTCGACGGTGCTGCGAGAGGTGAGCGCGTTTGGGCGCGTCTGGGGTCGAACCAAGCCAAGTCTGGGCTCGGTAGGTGCGCACAGCGGCGGGCTCGAGTGCGACTAGGGGTTGGTGGCCAGAGGTGGCTCAAGGTGGGTGTGGGAGGCCGAGAGAGAAGGCCGGTATTCGGTCTCCGTTTGAAATCCGATGGTGAGCGCGCCTTTTGATTAAAAAAAAATACATTTTACACATTAAGCATATTTTACACGTTAAGGAGTTTTTACATTTTAAAGCTTCCCTATATATATATATGGTGTGGTTCGGATGTGCACACCCCTTATAATGTAACTTGTGCACAAATCTGAGCCCTTTGATGCGGATGAAATGGATGGACAAGATTAAAGATGATTTTTTTTTTATTTTTCTTTAAATCTTGTGGGACTGACTACAAACCACTCACTTACCCCCTTTGTATGCGCGTGTATGCCCATTGCCCACCCACTCCCTTTTTTCACTTTTTGTAGTAGGGCCCAATTAACAATTAATTAAATATAAAAAAAATAGTTTGAGAGATTTTTAAATGTGAGTGGGACACAATTAGCAATAATATAAAAGAAATGGAAATTTCGCGGGGTGCACCTGAGGGATTGCAATTTTCCCGAGGTATACAACCCTTTTACATATTTGGCGTGGTACCCATAGGGTTTTGATTCTTTTCGCGTCGCGCCCTCGGGGTTAAATTTTAACGGTCTCCGTTACTTTTGGAATTAAAAAAAAGTGAAAGAAAGAAAGAACGCTCACTCGCTCAGAAGGAAGCCAGAGCGAAAGAGGAGAGAGATGGAGCACGGCGAGAGAGAGAGAGAGAGAGAGAGAGAGAGAGAGAGACGAGGCAGGTGAGGACGACGAGAGAAAGCACGCCGGTGAGGACGACGTAAGGTCGGAGCTCTCGCTGCTACGCCGGTGAGTTATGAAGACGATGGAGCATACCTTCTGAGTCGTTATACAACAATTCAAGAGCGAGAGGGAGAGATTGAAGGGGACGCCACCTGAAAATCTCGATGAGGGCCAGACGCGAGGAGGGAGAAGGTCGGCATCGACGTCGGCGACTGTTGTAGGTAAGTCTCCGTTCTTACTTTTGACTGTAGGAATTTAGGGTTTTTTCAATTTAGGATTTTGGAGTTGGATTGTAGTTTTGTAATCTTCCAATTGAAGTTTGGGGGTTGGATTTTCCAATTGAGGTTTGCGGGTTGGATAAATTTTATGTTAATTTGTGATACCTGATGTTTTTGAAGATGATTGAATTCAATGAAAAATTGAGGCCAACAACACAGGCAACAAGAGCAGAGACGTCGGAGGAGACGACCTCTTCGGACGTGATGACGGCTTTTCTGCGTGTAGGAGCGATGACGACCTTTTGACATCCAGGAGCGACGATTTTTCTCTCTTCCCCTGTTGTGAATTTGTTACTACCAACGAAGGTAAACACTTATCTCTCTAATTATCTCATTTCTTCACTGAGTTGAAACTGTAAGGGATTTGATTTAGGATTACGGTAAGATGTGAATTTAGAGTTCTTGATTGATGATTGGTATATATCTTATACATTATAAAATTCTAAATGCTCTTTGCATTTGGGTATATATGTTTGATGCTTCTTGATTGATGATTGGAGATCGGAAGGTTGCAAAGTAAGGGATTTGATTTATGTTTGATGCTCCTTGCATTTGGGTATGTTTGATGCTTCTTATACATTATAAAATTCTAAATGTTTCTTGATTGATGATTGGAGATCGGAAGGTTGCAAGGTTTACTTATTGATTGCTTTTGTCACATGTTTAGCTATAAGATGTGGATTTAGGTTTCTTGATTGATGATTGATTGGAGTTTGCTTGTTTGATGCTTTGCCAACTCATTCATGACTTTGGCTAATTATTGTCTTCAAGATGCCCTTTGAACTAACTGTTTGAACTTCTGATTGTATGATTAAGGAATATTATGGACATTGTCATCCTTAATGAAGGAGGCTTCAAATTTTTCCCGAATGTTGAATGAAAATTTTGTTATTGGCATTGGCGTCGTGGATGATATGTGAAAATACGAATAATCTGATTTTTTTTTTCTAACAGTTTCTGAATGTTGGATACATACTACTGGATGTATTTTGAAAGTTTTTGAATGTTGGATGCATCCTACTTCATGACATGTTTTTCTGAAAGTTTTTTCTATCATGTATTGTTGTTGCACTGCTAGCTGGCTAGCAGGCTATTTGCTAGTCAATTTAGGAGCTTTTTCTATCATGTTTCGGAGTTGTCAAATTTTAGTCTATAATTTTATCTTACTAAGCCTATTAGCCCAAATGGTGGAGCGATGTGTTTAGACACAAAGATGTGGGTTCGAATCCCACATAGGCTATCTAGATATTGAATTTGATTATGTGAATGATATCAATTAAAAAAATAAGGAAAATCATAGGTTTAAAGTTGAACTTCCAATTAAATTGAGATTAGCCTATGCGGGATTTGAACCTGCATCTTTGTGCATGAGCACACTACTTTACCATTTGAGCTAATAGGCTTAAATTTTGAAAAAGTGTTGAAGATCATCCTGAAAACACCGCCACTGCATAAAAGACATGAACTAAATTCTTAAGTAATAGAAAGAAGAAATCCTTGTAGGTTTTGGTGGTGAGTGTCGGGTTTGACTTACCTACACCTAGAGGTAAAAAAATTTCTTTGTTTTAGATACTGTTAGCCTATACTGATACTGGTTCTTGTTTTTCATTGTTAAAGATGCAAACTAACTGCTATTTGCTATACTGACTGAGAAATTGCAGAACTTAGGGACCCCCCTTTACAAGCTTTTAGTCTGGTTCTTAAGTCAGTAATTATCTCTTTCTAGGATTATTAGTTGGGTATCTTCTTAGAAGTGAATTTTATGATATCTAGTAGTAGTTATTTAGATGAGATATGCATCTAAATAAAACTCTTTGATGGTTTATACAATGGCTTTGATTGTGTTCAGAGTGGTCCTACAACAGCCGCCTTACCAAAGAGGCAAAGACACAACTCAGTCTCCAACCACTTCAAAACATATGACACAAATTCTTCATAGTTTTATGGCTTAATATTTCTTTCTTGCATAGTTTTAACTAGAAGAAATAGCAAAAGGATTTAACTATCATAAACCCCCCATCCATGACTCAAAAACCCATAGCGCTTTCAAATAATCACCAACTCAAAAACCCACATATTATCTTGCTAGCTGTTTTTAGTCAAATTCTCTAGGAAATTTCACCATTTGTGAGTGCAGCTTAATCTACCGAATAGATCAATTTGGGAGACATCAATTATTGTCACCACTTGCCAATATAATATACAAAGTTCAGTAGATCATATAAACCAATTCCACACAAACACCAAACTTGTAAAAGCACTAAAACAATAACACCACAAAAATAAATATTAGCAGCAATAGGAAAATTTAAAGAGATGAACAGATTAGTGTTCATCTCTTTGTTGACATCAAACTTGCATCGGAAAATGCAAAGTTGCCTGCAATAGCAATCAGATGCAAACTTGCTTGTACTGATGAAAGCAATATAAACAGTGGTTCAGAGAAGATACAACAAACACAAGTATATCGTATAAACAAAAAATGTTTCACAATCGCATAATAAGTGACAAGATCCATAAAGAGTTTGCCTGGGAGCAATACCCACTCCTGAGACTTATTAGTTTGTTGATGAAATCAACTGGATTTAAGTTTACTTGTTCTTAACATCAGGAATGAATGTAATTTTCAAGACACCTCTACTCGGATTCCAGATAAGAAAATAATTCAAGACACCCTCTACCCGATTCCAAATAAGATAATAATTCAAGGGAAAAAACAAATGATTAAGCCCCTAACAGAACCGACAAAACCCTAAATATAGATTGAATTCGAGATTTACTTACCCAATTAAAATTAGAATTGAAGGACGAGACCAGAGCCTCCGGCGAAAAGGGAGAGAGACGCCGACAAACAGAGAGGTGGTGAGCGAGATTGCTGGTGCACAGATACCTATGTTTATTACCTATTTAATAGAGATTCAGGTTAACACCTTGGCTTATAAACGTAAAATTGGTAGATACAATTAGGGTTTCTTGAAAGAGTTGTCTAATTATTGAAAAAGGCGAAAGCTTGACCCTTTGATGTGATTGCATGATTATTTCTTTTTATCTTGCCTTATGCATGTTTGGTTATCGTTGTTGCAAACCCTGATCATGGAAGTTTTCGTTTACATAGTTTATTTCGAAATCTGCGAACTTTTTCTTTTATTTACGTACTGCATCCTACTCGATTTCGACCAACACTGGTTGATATCGACTTCTAAATTTTGATCCAGAAAGATCGCTGCTTGTTTGTGTTTCTGCAGGTGAAGGTCGAAATCGAGCAAACTGGTCGATATCGAGCGCCACTGATCGAAATTGACTAACTTCTGCACAGCTTCCAGAAATCGACTGAAGAGGTCGATATCGGCTACTTCTGGTCGATATCGAGCGCTTCCCTGAGTCGAAATTCGACGTGAGACATTCTCTACCTGAGATCTGCTGACGCGCTTCCTCGAGGATCGATCCTGACTTCTTGTTGCTACATTGGGAGGAAGTCTTGTAATTATTTGCGTGGGCAAGATCTGGTTTGATTTATATTCTTATATTTTGAACTCGATTTCCTCCTACAACAAAATTGGCGCCGTTGCCGAGGAGGCAATCATTCGCGCCATAGGTAGTTAGATCTCACATTTTCCTTGAAGTTTTGTTTTGCAGGTGTATGCGCCGTTCTGGTCAACCCCCTGAGTTTGACGCCTTAGACGATCCGGAACGCCTTTTACACATCCACTCTAGATTGAAAAGGATCATGGCGAAAGCAGAAACACAAGCTGAGATGATTGAGAGGCTTAAGAAGGAACTAGCAGCCAACAATGCTGCTCTCACCACTAAGAGAGCACGCACTGAGCATGAAGCTGAACTGAAGAGGCAGGCAGAATCTGAGCTTGCCTAATACCCTACCACTGCTGAGGATTACATGCACCCGACGCTTGTCGTGCTTGAATCGGCTATTCTAGTCCCTCCTAATAACTCTGAAATTCGCACTGCCTTCCTTATTGAAATTAAAAATAATGCTTTTCAAGTAAGATTTAATGAATGCCCGCTCGAGCATATTACTACTTTTTCTGATATGTGCCAAACTCTTGCTGAAGGCACTACTGTTGAATATATAAAAATGAAAGCTTTTCGTTGGTCTCTTGCAGGTCCATCATTGAAATGGCTTGAAGGTCTCCCTGCGTGATCCCTCACAACATGGGCAGAGGTTAGGAATGCGTTCCTCAATAAAATAATCGTATTTAAAAATCCTTTAAGTGGAATCCGGCCTAATTTCGAACTTTTGAAGAGTCATTCTGTCTTTTCACCTCAGGATTTGAGAATATCTTCGGATTTCAATGCTCTTCTGATTTAAAATTTTTATCTCGATTGATTCGGGATAAGTTCGAGTGAGCGGACTCTGGAATTTAACTCCGGGTATTCAAATTCTACTTTTGGGGATCACATGATTTTTGTATTATCCCTCCCCCATTCTGATTTTCAACACAAGCCAACAAACTCCACCTTCCTCCTTCTCTATCCTTCTTCCATTTCTAGCTAGGCACCACTTTCTCCTTTCCACTTGCTCTGCCTTGTTTTGGAAAAAAGCCAAATCACATCCCCACCTCATTTGGATCAATCCAGCAACCCATCCCCAACCTTTTCCCCTGTCTCGTCCGAAAGTGAAAGACAAAAGGACCTCACCTCCCTTACTTGCTACTTTTATACACACCCAAAACCCCTTCTTTTCAATCCCCCACAATACATACTTCTTCTCCTCTTTTGGCTTCAAAACCCACAAATCCACAAGTCATTTCCTTCTTCCCTCTTTTCGTACGTATGCAAGACCCAAGCACACCACAACTTCCCTCCTTTTCGGTTGAAGCAGCAAAAAACCTTCCCCCTTATCTCAAACCCACCAACAACCCTGAGCCCTGAACGACCTCCCCGAGCCACCCTCGAGTGCTCCCGACCTCTCTGTTTTGAAGCCTCCGACCACCACCGAGCAGCAACTGTCCTCCGCTTCCATTCTCCTTCCTCCGAGCAGTACATCCCTCCACTGTCCCAACTGAGCCCAGGGGACACCAGCGGAAGCAGCCCAAGCCGCCGCGAACACTTCCTTCCTCCCCTGTTTCCTCCGAACAACCTTGATAAGCTTTGTCCTCTCTTATTTCGCTTTAACGCTTCATAAAGGGGACGCCTTTAACCTCCTCCCTCTCGTCCTAGGCCAACAAGAGCCCCTCGATCCCCGACGAGCAATTCCGGCGAGTTCGAAAACTCCTAAGTGAGCTTCTCCCTCTTCATTTCCTTCCTCATCATATGTGTGTCCGTGGAGTCGGCGTCGCGTTGTCGGTGTCAGTGTCGTCCGAGCTCCCTCCTTCCCTCACTGATTTTTGAACGCAGTAGATTTCCATTGAAGAAGATGAACAATGAACAAAGGGCTTGATTTTCTTTTGTTTTTAAAAGAACTAGTAGAATCCTCGCAGCAATGACACCTTTTTAAAAAATCCTATATTTACATAGATATTTCGATAATAGTAGATAGAAGAAGTGTGATAATTGAAAAAATATAAAAATGAATAACAAATTTCAATCGGTTAGCTTATGTTGTAAAATTGTAAAGTAGATTGAGCTTCAACTTCTCAATTGGCAATCAATGTCCATGACCAAATTCTCATAGTAAGATTGCATTTCATTTAGTTATCTTCAACCTATTTATTTATGAAATTAAAAAATCTTGAAATAAATAAACATGGTATTCGACATAGATAGTAGCTTGTGCAAACTACATAACGAAGTAAATTTTAAGAAAGTTATATTCAAATGTGCTCCTCAACATTTCCAGCTTCAGTTGCAACATCCATCAGCTAATCAAAGTTCTATGACTTCCCCGACACAATCTCAATCTGTCAAACATAATGTAATTTGATTCAATGAAAAGTGAGAATCAATCTGCTTCACACTTGATTATTTTTTAAGAATAAAACAAATTTAAGCATGGGAAAAAGGCGTGAGAATGAGAAGGTAGAAAGAAAAGAATCTAACTCTTCTCAAACGCCAGTCCATTGTTTTTCAGGATCTCTGCTATTGTCACAACAGTAGCAATAACTGAAATGCAAGATTAAGGAATAATTAACAGTTCAACAACGAAGTCAAAATTATTATGAAGTGGAGCATGGAAATGAACATATAAATTATATATACATGTTTATGTCAAGGTTTGAAAGATTTCTTTAGACACAACATTAGTTGTTGTGTTCATTGAGCGACCTTCCTTATCACAAGATAAAATTTTCAATTCGGTTTTGGTCGTAACCCTTGATCCGGAAACATACAATTGCCCATGAGTAAATATTGGTCGCCTGAGGTACAACCCAACTCGAGAAAGAGATTGTCCTTGGCTTTTGTTAATTGTCATGGCAAAACAAACACTCACGGGGAATCGTCGCCGTTGAAACATGAGTGGTAAAGATGCCGTCTTTGAAGGGCCATGAGCATCCGAGGGATGAAAACTTAGTCACCAACATCTCTTCCCGACATGACCTTTGCCTCAATGACATGGCTACATAACCGAGTGGTTATCAGTCTGGTTCCGTTACATAAGTCAGCAAATTGGTCTATATTCCTCATTAGCATGATCGGAACACCAACCTTTAGTCTTAAAACATGATTGGGATGCCAGAAGCCTTGATGCTATTGAGAAAGTCCGTTGAATATAACGGTTGCCCAACACAAATATATCCATCTGTCTTCAAAATACTATCAGAACTCAGATACACCTTTTCATCGTCGGGCATCATCCCAAGAACATGATCATTTACTTCATCCACAAACTCATGTGTCAGGGCGAGGATGGCTCTTTCATTAAAATAACTTGCATCTGAAATGTGTTGCATGAAAGAAGGATAAGTAGAATCAACAATTGATGCGACAGGATCACCTGTGTAGGTGAGAAGCAAATCAGAAGGTATTTCTATGGTAGAATCGTTGCCCCTATCATCTCCTAACGCACCATCTCCCACTTTAAGAATCCATTCAGAGAACTCTCGCAACTCTTGCAAATAGGACTGTGCTGAATCACCTGATAGCCTCATATTCCTCGTAAGTGTAAGAAGTTTGCAAGACTTCCACAAATAGGATGAATTTATTGATGGTGAGACAATATCATGTCCAGTCCCCCGAGGAATAACAGGCAAGATCTGGCAAAAGTCACCACCAAGAACAACAACTTTCCCTCCAAAAGGCAGGTGTGAGCTACGCGGATTGGAGAATTTAAGAACATCTCTCAAACTTCGATCCAATGCCTCAAAAAAATATTTCTGCATCACAGGTGCTTCATTCCAAATAATAAGTTTTGCCTTACATATAAGCTCGGCCATCGGAGTACCTGGTTTGATGTGGCAAGTGGAATGAGCATCAATGTCTATAGAAATATCAAATCTGGAATGTGTGGTTCTACCTCCCGGGATGAGAAGGGAAGCAATGCCACTCGAAGCAACCGTTAGGACAATCTCACCTCTAGAACGTATTGCAGCGGATAGAGCTCTCCATAAGAATGTTTTACTTGTGCCACCGTATCCATAAAGAAAGAAAAGACCTCCAGAGTCTCCATACACAACGCACATGACATCTTCAAAGACAGAGCGTTGCTCATCAATAAAGGTAGCCATTGGCTTATTATGCTCGATAGACAACGATGCTTTATCATAATTCAATTCATCTGGAATAAGCTTATTATATCCTTCTGTAATCAGGATATCATCAGGAAGAGGCATTGGTGGATGATTTCTAAGAGAACTTCCATTACGTTGCAATGATTTTTCAATTTCGGCAAGGGCATAGTTTTTAACTTGTGCCTCAGTTAACTGCAAATCTGAAATCCAATATAAAAATGTTGACATATGACAATATGTAACCCCCAAAATTATGACTATGGATTTATGAAATTACAGATTATTGAAATGCATATTACTGAACTCACAAATTAGAAAATTACAGGTTTATGGAATAACAATTTGCTAAATTGCATATCTTTGAAATTGCACATTTATGAAATTACAGATTTCTGAAATTACATAATGCTGAAATGACAGATTTTAAAAATGAGTTTACATATTTTAAAACTTAATCGACAGATTTTAAATATGAAATTACAAATTTTAAAACTTGATCCTTGTGAAATTCTAGATTTCTAAAATCTGTATAATTTCTGAAATCTGTAAGTTTTAAAATATGTAATTGTAGAAATAAAATCTGTATATTTCTAAAATATGTAATTTGTGAAATCTGTAAGATTAAAATTTGAATTACAATATGAAATTATAGATTTTTAAGGGTGTCCCTATATACACCACAAATCTGCGGATCATTAGAACTGCTAATCAACGCCGGATTCGACGTTGTAGTGTTAATTATATTACAACATCGGATTCAATGTTGTAATATGTGAAGTGAAGGATCAGACAAGGCCGAACCTGGCTAAAAACGTCGGATCCGACGTTGCTATAGTAAATATATTACACAATTTTTTCACACACACACACACATAACGTCCAAAAGGGCGTTGTTAGTCAAAATTTATTTTTTGTTTTTTTCATATCTTATATCAGGCCCGATCTAACCCATATTAGCAATGTTCAATCCGATGTTGTAACAAAGTCTAATTTAACGTTGTGACAACGTCCGATAAGTGAAATTAGCACACAATTAACAACGTTGGATTGAACGTTGTTGCAACGTCGGATTGGACGTTATTACAAAGTCGGATTAGACGTTAATTTGTGGTGTATATAGGGAATTCGATTTTAAAACTTGATCCTTGTGAAATTACAGATTTCTGAAATTACAGATTTCAGAATTTACATTTGTATGAAACTTGATCCTTATGAAATTGCAGAGTTATGAAATTAGGGAATGTAAAACTTAATCCTCATGAAATTAAAGATTTCTGTAATTACATATTTCTGAAACATACATATTTCTGAAATTACAGATTTTAGAAATTCAAGTTTTATGACATTACATACTGATGAGAGTACATATTTTAAAAATGTATGTACATATTTAACAATTAAGTTACAGAATTTAAATATGAAATTACAGATTTTAAAATTTAATCCTCATGAAATTCCAGATTTATGAAATTACAGATTTGAGGAATTACATTTGTATGAAACATGATCATCATGACATTACAGAGTTATGATATTACATATTGTAAACCTTGATCCTAATGAAATTACATATTTATGAAATTAAAATTTTCTGAAATATACAGATTTCGAATATTACAGTTTTATGACATTTACATATTTTAAAACTTAAGTTACAGAATTTAAAAATATAGATTACTGAAATATATAATGTTGAATCATAGATTATCGCCTGAGAAGATGATAAATAAGAGAGTATAATAATTGTGTAATGCAAAAAATATATAGACTGCGGCTTATACCTTTCATTCGAAGTAACTTCCTTTGCCGATAAAGAATATCATCTGATAGAAGATGCCATGTGTTTTCCCATATAAATTCTGGCCTTGACAAAGTGCCAGTCAGTAGTAGTGTTGCAAAAAGTCGCATCAAATAGGATGCATCTCCTGAGAAGCTGGATTCTACGATGACCTCTATGTACTCCTTTTCATCATCAAGCAAGCCTAAGGCATAACAGGCCTCCTTGAAAGAAGAATATACAACCCCATCGACTTTTTGAATGTCTTCATAGGAAGTAGGGCCTTTAAATCGGTTTAATAAGATTCGAAGAAAATACAACTCCTTCGAAGCAAGAGTGACATGATACATCCTTCCAAGGGCAAAACCACGTTTTCTAGGTGTCCATTCCTTTTGCTGTTGTTTCCACACAAACTTAGTAGGAAATTCAACATATGTCAATTCTCTAGCTTCTTCATATTTCTTATTACACTCCATCCACGCCAAAAACATAGTATGTTGACTCCCATGCTTGTCAAGCACATCATTGAAAGATCCAGCATCACGAAATATGATATTTTGCTGATGAGGCAAATGGAAATTCAGCCGCTCATTAGATGGAACTCTATAATGGATAGAAAATTCGTATATTCTCCACAATGCCGCAATTGGAGAGATATACCTGAAAATAAAATATGTGAGGATAAGCATTTAGGGATAAAACAATAGAATGAGCGATTAAATATAAGTTATATATAAAGGGGTTTTAAACATAAATTTTACATGTTGAAAATGGTAATTAGGCGAAAAAGGGAAAGGGGGGCTTATGTGTAACGACCCAGAATTATGATTTCCGGGTTACGTTTCAAGGGCTAAAACCCCTTGTTCGGATCTTGCAATCCAGGTACGGGTCGGGGTTTCAAACTCATTTTATGATTAGTAGAAAGAGGGATTTCAAACCCTAAAAGTCACGAAGGGTCGTTGGGTACCCTTAACCTATCTTAGGACTATGTCGCGAAATTTCATTCAAATGAAAGTAAAGCGGAAGCAAAGTTAAGATACAAAGTGTATCGGCAGAGCCGGGTCAAAACCAAAACATAAGCGAATTATTACCATTTACACCAAGTTAGAGAATTAGTCAGGTTCTTCGATTCGCAAAAAGGGAACCCCGTCATATAGACATCGAGCAATCAAATCTGCAGAAAATACCTTAAAAAAAAGAACGGGGAAAGGAGTCAGATCGAGCCACTCATGCGGGACCGGCAGTCCTCGCTGAGGCCACATAGTATGTGCTATACCTAATAAAGATGTTCTAATGCAGTACGAAAGTCAAACACACTAGCATGTTCCTAGTTGTAATAATGTGTAAAAATACTGTAAAGGGCCCAAGACAATGCCAAGTGGCATATCCCTCTCCTACCTCCACCCCCTTCTGATAGGGCGGAGATTGGCCAGCTCGTGAATGCATTCTATCATAATCGGGCGGCACGCATGCCTAACCCGCTCCACAATAAAGCCCGCAGGCATCTCATAATATAAGGAAGTTCATGACTCGATTGACTCAGGGTACCCGATGAGGCTGGGCTACCCTATGACCCTAGCAAAGACTCTAGGACTATCACAGATAACGACCGTTCTGTTTCAAACGCATAAAGTAAGCAGATGCTCATTCAATTAGTGCAACCTAAACAGGATACTACATGGCATGCTTTTATGCATATGCAACACCTAACATAAAATGCAACAACAGGCATGAATGTCCAACTTGAGTAAGCCCCTAGGGAACTTACCTGAAGATGCAGAACAACAAGATAACGCAATCAAGGGCCCAAATTCAAGTCCAAAAGCAATCCAATCGCAATAGACACCTATCATCAAGCCATTTCCATAAGCTACCGAACCAACATTCTCACACCCACGAACCCAAGTTCTCAATATCCTCAAAACAAATCGACGGTAAAACCATTTTCCCAAAACCTTTTCGATACTATCAACATCAACCAAAATCATTCTCACAATTTTCTTTTCAAAACCAACATCATCAAACCAAGACAAGGAATCCCGACATTAAGCATTTAAACCTTAAAATCAATACCTCAAAATCATATTATAGAAATAATTCCGACATTTCGGTTTCAACACATGAAATCCTTAAAAGATTTTTCCGAACTTAAAATCTCTTTTTAAATAATTTATCAAACAATGCTTAACTAATTAAATATCAAAATTAAATCATCTTCATAATTATAGTCCAAGCCAATAAATCATTTTAAAATTCCTAAAAATTACATATTTAATCATCACAACATACATATCTTATTAATATCACTCTCCAAAATAATTGCAGAAAATACATAATATCTCATAACACAGAATAATATGATGGAAATCATAATAATACAACTAAAATTATTTAAATACTCATCCGATTATATATTATAAAACACATTTTATAACAACAATTTAAAATACACATTTAAATGCAATAAACCCAATAACAATAACCCAACACTCAGCAACCCATAACCCGAAAAGAAGACACCAGAACCCGGCCCAAAGAAAGGCCCAATCGAAATCTGAAGGTAGAAAGAATAGGCCCAACTCTCAAACCCGGATCCACCAATTCTGAAGCCCAAACCCGGCCCAGAAAAGAAAAGAAAGAGGGGAACCCGGATCCAGAAACAGAATAGGCCCAAGCCCGCTTCCACAAACTTGTCTTCAACCTCTCTCAGAAGAGCAGTGCGAGGACGCTTCCAACGGAAGGCGACGACGGAAGGAAGGGAAATCAAGGGACTCCGGCGATCTTTCCTCCCCAAATTCTACCCAGAAGATTGACAAGGATTTCCGACCAAAGCACACAGAAAACAACTCAAACGAAAAAAGGAAGAAGATAGATTAGGAGCTCACCGATAGGTTTCGCCGGAATGATCGATCCGTGGGATTTGGCGGCGTCGTCAAGGGGATCTTCGTCGGAGAGGAAGGGAGCTCCGATGGGCCTGGGGTGGGCAGAATAGGTCATAAAAGAGGACCTTTATGCGGTTTCTAAGTCGGAAATGAAACGGAACGAAAACCGACCTTGGGATGAAACAGGAGAGGCGAGGGGTGAATGCGGCTTCGACGGGGGATCTTGGCGGCTGGAATCCGTCTGTGGCCGTCGGTGGGAGGGTGTGGGAGTTCTCGGATGGTTGGTGGGCTGTTGTTGCTCACCGGAAGCGAGAGAGAGAATGAATAAGGGCTCGGCACCGGCGGCTTGGGCTCATACTCGGCTCTGCCTCCTCGGACCTCGGAGACGCAGGTTGCTGCTGCTCGGAACCGGAAATGAAGCAGAGGGGGGGCGAAGGGCAGCAAGGTGAGGCGGTGGTGATTGGTTCGGTGGCGATTTCAGATTCGAACAAGGCTCCGATGGGTGGCGTTTGTAGCTCGGGGATTCCGGGCCAATGGTGGCTGTTTTGGAGCTGGGCTCCTGAAATAGAAGAGATGAGGTGATGGGAGGCTTGGTGGATTTGGGGATAAGGTCTAGGGTTCCCAGTTTCCTTAGGAGAAGGTAGAGACAAAACACAAATGTATGAGGGTGTTGTGTGTGAGGAGAGTGTTGATGGTGAGGATAATGAACAGCTGTAATCTGATAAAATTGGAACTTGCAGGCTTTCGGAAATCAGAGGGAAGAGAGAGAGGAAAATAAAGAAAAAGGAAAACAATTATAATTTGAAAAGAAAAGGATAAGGAAGAGGTCCCAAAATACATTTTCAATTACTCCAAAATAAAGAAATAAATAAATCCAAAAACTTGCTTACTCGATCTGATTACGACGTGATTAAAATTAACGCTTAACTTTCCAATTCCGAATTTAATAATAAAATTCAAATATTATTTTCCAATTTTCGGTATATAAAAGCAGAGTATATCATATTTTAAATTTCTAATTAAATCCTGTCGGAACTCGTTTTGAAATATTTAGAATAAAACCAATAGCTCAAGGATGGAAATTCCAAACCTTCCAAATCTTACAAATCGAAATGATTATAAATCACTATTTTAATAATTTAATATTCTAAAATTTCTCGGTCTTTACATCATCCACCTCTAAAAACAAGTCTCGTCCCTGAGACTAAAATAACTCTAAAACAAAGGGGTGAAGTTTTAAATTGGTGAGTCCAAGGATCACATCATTGATTTTGTAAGCATCTCATAGGGCCCGTATGAGATCCTCACAACACCCTTGACGTGATCATAACATTCCCAATTGGTCGTAGAAAGTATGTGATATGGGCCCTTATCACATTCTTACTCCGACTCTTCGGTTATATCATAACTCGAAAAGCAATCATAACGTGTCTACTAGGTCTTAGCAAGCATTCTATATGCGCCTCTATAAAATGCTTGTATCCACTTCGTGAGTCGTTATAATTTAAAACCGGGTTTGAAAATTCCCAAGAAAAACGGATTCCGCCATTGGAAAAGATTGGCCTCAAAATCGTTAAAATTCTCGGTAACGTTTATTCTTTAAAATTTTCAAGTCATCCCTTTTCAAACCGCTCAAAATCTTCAAATAAGACGCTTAACCAAGCAACTTTACACCAAAACAAGTAAAATCTTTTCTATCAAAATTTCGTCAAAATCTTCCAAAACTAAATCAGTTTCCCGCATAACAATCAATCAATTTCAGAAGCTCAGAGGTGGAATCATCCACCTCTAAGGGCTAATCCCATATTCTCTTCCTAGTTTCCAGAATCAAAACAAGCTATCAGTCTCAATTCAAGCAAGCTTCACAAGCCATAAGAAATGCATAATCAAATAACCAACCAATCTCCAATCAGTACATCATATGACAAGTCTCAAACATATGCATGCCAACACAGTGCCACAAGGTCACATCAAAATCTCTACATCCTACTATGGGTCATAATATGCATCTCAACCACATAACAAAATTATAATAAATGTCTCGACATCACATCAGAAGTCATAAAAGTATCACCTCATCATAGAGTCAACGAACCAAAACTCATTGCCAACACATCAACACAACAAAATCATGCCATTAAGATTCAACAAAAGGGGAGGTCAAGCGGCATATCAATCATCGAATGTCAGCATACTCACCAGACATCATCTTAACTCATCACAACGCCATGTAGCGATCATTTAGTAACCAGACATCATTATCTCATATATATAAATCATATTCATTTTGAAAGCCATATTCGTGATGCAACATATCCATAAGCATGCTTGCTAAACATATAATACAACATCATGTTTACTACCACATAATATAACATCATGCTTTCACCCCATAACATAGCATCACACTTTCACATAATAACACATCATTATCTCGTATATCAGATCACAACACATCCTAACATGCTCCTAAAACAACATAGCAGAGCAACAATATATCATGATAACATTTGTCACTACCAACTAGATTTCAATATTGCATAACAACATGTAATATCATTCTGTATCAGATTCATCATAGTTGCAATCTAACATCATGCCAACAAATATAAATAAATCAGATAATCAAGAAAATTCTCACGTCATACCAGTCAAAATAAAATACAATCCCCACTCGCCCATCTCCACTCTTAAGCCAAGACTGATCCTCTTCTAGACTCGCCAACGTCAACTCAGACAAAAATTCTCCAAACAAATCCCAATTTATCTCGATGCTCAAATCTCGCCCCTCCTTCCATCAAGCACTCCCACACACCATCCACCTCTAAGAACCCAACTCCTATCTATAACCTCACACCCGAGAACCCTTTCATACTATATCATCAATATTCTCAAAAGTCATTCCCACACTTCATTTACTACTCAAGATATCCCAAGCATCATACCCTGCTAACAACATGGATCCCTCTCTCACGTCTTACCTCGTAATACCATCGATCATCCTAACCGCCTAGAAGTCTTTTACCACTCATCAACCACCCTACAAGAGAACCCTCACCCACAAGTTCAAAGAAGAAGCAATCATGGAAATTATTACACATAAGAACCACATCATATCAACTAGCATTTATATCAATAGCATCATTAGTTCAACTTTAAACATTGCAACTGCGTCGATAAGTCTCAATTTACCGTCATGCTCAATCATTATTACAAATCATCATATATGCACATAATCAAGTCAAGCTAGCAAGTTTCATCATAATCTTATCTAATAAACAATTCAGGTTCTCAGCATTTGCACTTCCCATTTTATAGGCAAGAAGTTTAGATCATGCTTAACAACTCAGAGTATCAACACATCAAGACATCATGACACATTCAAACTATAAGCATCGAATCATATCATCATAGACAACAGACAATCAGGCAACAGTCATCACCAAGTCAACACATCAACACGTAAGTCCCATCGCCAGGTCAGTGCCATATCATCAACAAATTCAGAACGATTAGCAATTCGAACGGAGGACACTCCCGCCTACAAGTTCTATCGTACTCGGTAACTGCATTCCACAAAACGTGCTCATCCTGCCGACATTGTTGATCCTGAGGCCCGTGGGTTATGGGCCCACGCTTCCTTTGCGCTGCTCCATCGCTAACTAACTTCTTGTTTCCTTTTTCATGCGGTCGCTCGTCCAAGTATCGCAGAGGAGTCTAAGTTAGCAGAGATAGGGGAGTGATAGGGACGGGAAACCCAATGTTCACTTCATAAATACAGACCAAGGCTCAAAGGATGACAAGACTGGAGACAAGACCCTGACCCGAGAATAGCAACGATGCCTTTATGAAATTCTATTAGGTTATAATCGCGACAAGTAACATAAATTCATCATGGAGCATATCAATTACAATAACCCACACTAACATGTACCTATCTCAAGGAGAATAACAGGCGTATTCATCCCAAAAGACGCAATCAAATCCTACACTGATGCATGTGATACGAGCTAACAGTTTATTTTTCCATGAAAGCAGAGATGCCTACTAATTCAAGCGAGATATGCGAAACTAATAATGAACATGCAAGATTCGAAGTCATGCGGGATTTAATGCGGATAACAGGTATCATGTATATGGACGAATGTACAAGCATGGTGTACACATCACTAGGTGAGGTCAAACATGGCATATCGAGGTATAACATAACAGCCAGATTAAGCGTCATGCGGGGACACATAAGAGCAACATAACAACAATCACATCTGATAACATTGATTACGTAATAGGTCAAGAATGGCATGTAATCATATGACGGGATACATTTAAAATGCACAGGTCCTATATGATACTAGCGATACATGATGTGATACAAGCATAGTCAAGAGTCATCAAAGGAGCTCATCATAACGTTCATGATAGCAAGAGGGAGCACCATAGAGTAACAAGCAGGACATCTTGGGCGATAGAGGGTAATCATACTAGGAACGAACCATCATACAACACATATATGGTGCAATAGTTATCACATCATAGAACAAGTACAACACGTGATCCTTTAGTGAGTTATATTGGAATTCATAAGCCCTACAAGACACTACTAGCACATATCAAACATGAACACAATCAAGGTAACTCGACTAAATTCATTCTAACATTCATGCATCATGTGTAGGCGAAATCATGATATAGCATGGTGTGTGATCATGCGAGGTGTCCGGTCATACGCTCATGCAAGCACGAGAGAATATCATAGGGTAATAGAGAAATACCACCGAGCGATAACATTTAAGCATGCTATGATTTACCATCACGAAAAGCAAGTCGATTATCGATTTCAGCATCAGTCTAATCAGGATGAGTAAAACACTTTAAGAAGAGGGAAGAATCACACTATTAAGGACCTAGCTCGAGAGAGAATTAGCAATACTGTAGGCAAGATATAAATTCACACAAGTCACAACCAAGGGTCCTACACGACACTAATGGATCAACATAACACGCTATACAAATCAACATTTATTTGATAATTACAATGGTACACATGAAATCCACCACTCATATTCCAACAATACAGAAGCATGGGGGCAAGTGTAGCGGTGTATAATACGAACCTAGTAATGGGACAATATAGCTATAATATGGGGAAATGAGTTCAAATCAACACATAACATGATAAAGCATGCATTAATCAAGACTCAATTTTACCACATACT